>OY728146.1:865185428-867585428 GCA_963277665.1 Viscum album | reverse complement strand
CTGATGAAAAAGTCGCAGTACGCTGCACACAACATCAAAGACGACCCATGGGGCCCACCCCTTAACTCTAGATTCATCGCCTGAAACCACCCTGGACTACATCATATCAATACCAGTGTTACAATGCCCCTGACGGTGCCTAAAATGGACTTCAGATGTGTTCACGCCATCCGAAAGAAGGATCCCAGTGAGGCGTTAAACACTACTTAACGGGCATGTCGCGCCACCAGGACCCCATCTTGGGAATTAAAAAAATCCTCAAGACCATCTGAAAATATTTTTCTCGAGCCGAGGATTGCGCTGCCATAGACTCCACACAAAACAGACACCCGTAGTGAAAGTTACGTGTGTCTGAAGACAAGGGGGCTAAACCCTTAGGGCCGGACCGGCCCAGTTCAGCCGGTCCACCCGGCCTGGGCCGGTCGGCCTAGCCCGCGGCCCTTCAGCGCGGCCCGGACCGCTGCCCCGCAGACCACCCGTGCCGACTGGCACTCGTGGCGGGTCGCTGTCCCACGCGGAGACTCGCCGAAGGGGGTTCTCGGTCTCCTGCTCGGGGTCGCGTGCCGCGGCCCCCATCGTGCCTCACAATGACGACGTCCGCCCGCCACACCGGTCCTCTGTCGATGCCCACCGCGCTGCCACCTGGGAGTTGTTCTATGCTGCAACCTGGGAGCCACGCCATGCCATTGCCTGAAATCCACGCTGTGCCGCTTCCTTAGAGCCGTGTCTCCGCCGCCTGTGAGCTGCACCGCCGCCGCCTTGGAGCCCGCCGCCGCCTCCTGGGACCGCTAGAAAACCAAGCTTGGACGGAAAACTGCTCAGGGCTCCCCCGGACGCCCTAGGACTTGTATTTTCTATCTGAAAAGAGCATTGGAAAGCTCAGATCGAGACCTACGCATCTATGGTATTCACTTGACTATTGGACAACATTTATATGCAATGAATTTAATTCAAGGAAGATGCGAAAATTTAAAACCATAACGCAACAAACCTACCTCACAGGGCATAGCCCGTTACTTCACGAACGGTCCGTTGGAGCCGCCACCGCCTTGACGGAGAGTAGTGGAAGTTTTTAGGAGGTTTCTCCCTTGTTGGGGGATCTTTCTCTAGAGAAAACCAATGGTGAAATAATGGGGGTGGAGAAGGGTTTACGTAGAGAAACACTTAAACACCCAACAGTAGGCCCCATACCCAAACTTTCGGCGGGGTCGGAGTTAAGCCACCTCTAGGAAAAAATCCATGTTTTGAGCATAACTGAGGTCTCAGAATTTTAATTTGAGACTCCATTCAGAGGTTGTAAAGTTTACACCCGAGGCCTTTAAATTACAAAAATTCCCCTGGTGGCATTTTCCA
Source organism: Viscum album (assembly GCA_963277665.1). NCBI lineage: Eukaryota > Viridiplantae > Streptophyta > Magnoliopsida > Santalales > Viscaceae > Viscum > Viscum album. The sequence goes on along the minus strand of OY728146.1, from coordinate 867,584,075 downwards.
CAGAAGGGCCACGCCCGCGAAAGTTACACCCCACCTAGGGTAAACAACATACTACAGACTCAATGGTGCCCTCATTTTTCCCATACGAGCAACCGTTTAGGATTTATTCTGTTTATTTGGCGTGTCTAGTGTGAACACACTTAAAATTTAATTCTGGTCACACCGGGGGCTCGGAATTACACGCCGTCTGAACGCCCTGCTCTGGAATAACATCAAGAAAATTTCAAAGTCTTACAGGCTTAAAACCTAGGTTCTTACACATCTCATAAGAACACATTCATAAACATTGGGTTCCCAAAATAAATAGGGAATAACATACATGTTACAAGAAGAGTCAATCTTGAATGAGAAGAAAAAGGGGTGTTCTTAAAAGAAGAGTTCTTTTGGAAAACATTTGGTTTGAAATAAATAGCAGTGAAAAACATGTTTATCCCATAAAAGGAAAGAAAATGATAAACATAAGGTTTTTAAGGATTAACCATATCAAAAGGAGTGAAGGAGGGAGAACCCGAAGTATGAAAGTTGGGTTCCAGAATTTCCCCTTACCTTATATCTGAACGCTTCCTTCACTTTAATGTCCCATATAATGAAATTATATTAATTAATTAGAAACTAAAAAACCTTTTATTAATGAAAAGGGTTAATTTTGGTTTCATTATGTTGTTTTATATGCCTTTTTATGAGTTATAGGGTTTAAAAACATTGTTCGGGAATGTTTGTTTTTACGGTTTTCTTGAGCGGTTCACTTGTTTTCATAAATTGAAGTTCAGTTAGAACATGGGTAAACATCCAGAACTGATATTACATGTTATTAATGATATTAAAAAAGTTTTAATTTCTTATAATGAATTATGTTATATACCATGTGGATGAATCATTAGATAGGAATTTAATGATGACCGTTTGGGTAAATTTGGGTGGTTTTTTGACCACAACGAACTTGTTTTGATTAATCATTTAGTAATATGTACATAATTTAGTCAAAAAATTTTAAATAAGACTTAATAAATATAAAATATTATGGTTCAACCATAAAAATGGTTTCAGGACAAGAACTGAAGGTATAAATGAAAAAATAAAACATGTCATTCTTGAAGGTGATATATTAACACCTCACGAACAATGTTTTCTTTTATAAAGTAAAAGGAAGAGGAGAAGGGGGTTGGATGCTATAATATACCATTATTATAATAAAATTACATTATATGTATGATAATGTAGTTACCTTACCATTTGGATAAATATAGTTGGAGCGAGAATAAGAAAAGAACGTGAAATTGAAAGGAATTTAAAGGAAAAGAAGGAGAGAAATTACCTCTTGAATCCTTCTATCGAGATCCTCCTTAAGGGGCCTATGCTTGGTATTTTGATGATACAAAAAGATCTTAGACTTGGGGGAGGGGATAGGGAAGATGTTTGGGAAGATTTTATGCAAGTCGTGAAGTTTGAGAGCTGTGAGGGAATGAGGGAGTGAAGGGTGGTATTTATAGTGGAGGGGAGAGGGGTTTTCATAGTATAAAATTTATTAATTTATTATTTCTCCAAAAGACAAGGAATAGTGAGTCTTCCATAAAAAAGAAGAGTAATTTTATAATTTAATCCATAACCAGGTGTACTTACATCAGCAGAACATCACACATGACTCTACAATTAGCTTATTTAGCTTATTTTTGTAAATTGCGGTATTTCACTATTCATCAAAAATTCAAGTATTTCAGAAAAATCCCAAAATTTCACCCCAACCATTGTTCGACATGTATAATCAACAAATGAATCCCATATTTTAAAAATAATTTTCTAAATATGTTTAATTTAATATTTAACTAAAATCATAATTTACTTGAAAAATACAGTTTTTAAAATTAAAAATGATTTTATAATGCTTTAAAAAATTATGTAGGGTCTTACAAAATTATCTAAAAATTAGAAGAAATAGATTTGTTAATTTATGAGGACATTTTAAGAAAATATGTTTTCTTTTAAATTAATTTATTAATTATAATTAATTATTTATGACTCACAAAAATACCAAAATGTTTTCTATGGTCAAATTGTCACTTTCTAAGATGCCAAAATTTTATTTAATTATTCATGGGTAAGGTTACTATTATTTTGGACGATTTACTATTCATAAGGGTCATACAACTATTTATAAGGGTAAGTTACTATTCATAAGGGTAGGTTACTATTTACCAAAAATTAAGTTTTTCTTATTGGACCCCAAAAATCATCTTGAACACAACCGTGTATGTCAGATTTTTGAAATTCCAAACACATAAGTGAAAAAATAATGTTTAAAGGTCACTTAGCACATAATAGTTCATTATTTTGTGTTTTCATGTGATTTTATGACATTTTTTTAATAAGGTAATTTCCATTGAAAAAAATTGGGTCATTACATTCTTCCACCTTTATGAAATTTCACCGTCGAAATCTCTTTCTACATAAATAGGTGAGTGTACTTATCCTTCATCACCTCCTCTGGTTCCCAAGTAGCTTCTTCAAACTTATGGTTCCTCCACACCAATTTGACAAGGTGGGTTGTCTTGTTGCATAGAACCTTATCTCTCTGGTCCAGAATCTATACTGCCTGCTTCTCATAGGAGAGATCTTCTTCCAGCTGTACCACCTCCGAGTTTAGTACATGTGAGAGGTCCGATATGTTCTTCCTCAGGTTTGATTTGTGAAACACATCATGAAATTGAGCCATATTCTATAGAAGTGCAAGCCGATAGGCCACGACTTCTATGCGTTCAAGGATCTCAAAGGGGTCAATGTACCTTGGGCTTAGCTTTCCTTTCTTTTCCAAATCGCATGACTCTCTTCCATAGTGATATTTGTAGGAAGAATTTATCTTTAACGTCAAACTTGAATTCCCTTTGATGGTTTTCAGCATAGCTCTTTTGCCGACTCTGCACAACTTTGATGTGTTTCTGGATGACTTGAACCTTCTCTGTCATCAATTGCACAAGATTGGGTCCAAATAGATTTCTTTCTCCAACTTCATCCCAACAGGTTGGAGTTCTACATCGCTTTCCATACAATGATTCATATAGAGCCATCTAAATACTTGAGTGGATGATATTTTTGTATGAGAACCGAACCAATTGGTGATGATGATCCCATCCACCTTTGAATTATAGAGAGAATGCTCTTAGCATATCTTCAAGCGTCTGAATAGTCCTTTCAGATTGGCCATCGGTTTGGGGGTGATAGTCCATGCTAAAATTTAATTCAGTACTCAAAGCATGTTGAAGTCTCCCGCAAAATTTAGATGTAAAACTTGGATCACGGTCAAAGTCAATTGAGAGTGGAACTTCATGCAGTCTCACCTCTTCCTTCACATATATCTTTTCAAGTTGTTTAAGTGAAAGGTCTTCCAGAATAAGGATAAAATTGGCAGTCTTGGTGAGTTGATCAACCAAAAACCATATCGCATTATTTCCCTTCGACGTCTTCAAGAGACCCATGACAAAGTCCATAGTAACATTTTCCTATTTCCACATGGGTGTAGAAAATGGCAACATCATCCCTTTGGACTTTTGTCGCTCCAATTTAACTTACTGACATACCAAGATCCTTGATATATATTCTGCAATCTCCTTCTTTATGTTATCCCACCAGAAGTGTTCTTGGAGATCATGATACCTCTTGGTGATACCAAGATGGATAGAGAATGTTATGCTATGTGCATTTTCCAATATCTCTTTCTTTACCCCGGGTGATGAAGGCCGACAAAGCAGTGTTCCAAACCGAATCACACCATCAACATCGATATGGAACTCGTGTAGATTCCCTTCCTTTACTGCATTCATCCTCTTTTGTATCTCCACATCATCCCTTTGTGCTTCCTTAATCTTCTCTTATAAGGATTGCACAATCGTTTGGGCAAGGTAGGATGTATCCCTTTCCCTTATGATTTCTAAATCCATCCTTTTTATATCCAAGAAGATATGGCCTTTCTCAATCCGTAACATGGATAGAGTAGCAGGTTATTTTCTGCTTAGAGCATCAGCTACCATGTTCTCCTTTCCAGGATGGTAGTGAATAGAGCAATCATAATCCTTGATTATCTTTAACCATATCCTTTTTTGTATTTTGAGCTCATTTTGTGTGAATATATACTTTAGGCTCTTGTGGTCGGTGTATATGTCACACTTCTCGACATAAAGGTAGTGCCGTTAGATTTTCAAGGCAAAAATCATGGTTGATAGCTCTAGATCATGTGCTGGGTAGTTCTGCTCACGGATCTTCAACTTCTGCGAGGCATAGGCTATCACATTGTCATTTTGCATGAGTACACAACCCAATCCTTTCTTTGAAGCATCATTTTATATCACAAAACTTTCTCCACTTTTTAGTAGTGTGAGTATAGGTGTAGTGATCACCATTATCTTTATCTCCTTGAATATTCCCTCATATTTTTCTGTCCATACATACTTTACCCCTTTCCATGTTAACTTAGTTAGGAGGATTGACAATCATGAGAAGTTTCTCAAAAAAAATCCGTAGTACCCATCTAATCCAAAAAAACTATGGATTTTGGTGACACTAGAGGGCTAGGGCCATTTGTCAATTGCCTTTGTTTTTTAAGGATCCACATAAATTCTCTCACTTGTGATCACATGTCCCAAGAAAGTGACATGCTTTATCCAAAATTCAAACTTGTTGAACTTGGCATACAACTTCTCCTTTCTCAATGTCTCCAAAACAAGTCTTAGATGTTCTTCATTTTCCTTATTTCTCTTGAAGTAGATGAGAATATCATCAATAAACACTAGCAAAATTTTTTTGAGGTAATTTCTAAAGAGTTTATTCACCAAATCCATAATGATTGTAGGGTAATTAGTAAGTCCGAAGGGAATCACCAGAAACTCATAGTTCCCATACTTTTTATGGTAGGCAGTCTTCTGAATATCTTCTTTCTTTACCTTTAGATGATGATATCCAGAATGAAGATCCACCTTTGAGAAGTATTGAGCTCCTCTTAACTGATCTAAGAAGTCATCAATCCTTGGAAGAGGATACTTGTTCTTTATGGTGATCTTGTTGAGTTCCCAATAATTGATACACAACCACATTGTTACATCCTTCTTCTTTACAAAGAGAATTGGCGCGCCCCAAGTTGATACACTAGGGTGTATGAACCCTTTTTCTAGATGCTCTTGCAGTTGCTTCTTTAACTCCTCAAGTTCAATAGGATCCATACTATAGGGACACTTTGTGATAGGAGTAGCTCCGGGTATAAGTTCTATTGAGAACTCTACCTCACGATCTAGGGGAATTCTAGGTAACTCTTTGGGAAATACATTACTGTATTCCCTCACGATGGGAATTTCTGATAGGTTGGCATCTTCCTTTGACTCAACCATTTTGGAGAGGTTTGCTTCTTCATAGGAAATAAACACCCACATAGATGAATAATTTTTCAAAGGAGATTCATGATCTTACTTGCATTTGTAGAGGAGAACGGGATAGTTTAGAATATGAAAAGATATTCCCTTTTCATGAAAGTTGATATGTGCTCTATATATTGAGAGCCAATCCATTCCCATTATAGCATCAAATTCCACCAAGGGAAGTATTATGATATTATCTGGAAGAATATTCCCACATACGCCAATAGGAGAAGAGTCAAACACTTGGGTTGCAATGATTTCGCCACTTGGTTTTTACATATATATCTACTTCAAAGTTTCAAGGATTTGATTCTATATTTCTAGCAAACTTGCAAGATACAAAGGAATTCGTAGAACCATAATCAGATAATACTTTTTCCATTCCTGAGTGAATAGAAAGTGTACCTTTTACGACTTCATTATCTTTCTCCACTTCCATAGTAGTGATGGCATAATCCTTCCCTTGTTCCTTTATATTTGGTGGCTATTTATGCAGATTACCAATGATAACTCAAGGTATAGTACACTAGCTTACATAGTGTCCTAGCTCCCTACAGTTGTAGCATTGAACCATGAGTGGTTCTCTCCTTTCTTCCACCACATTCTCCTTACTTTTTGGTCTTTTCAAAAATCTTGATCATGGTTTCCTTCTTTCCCACACTTTAATAATTTCCCCATTCCTTTGAGGCAGTTCCCATGGTGCAACTTCCCACATTTTTGGCATCTTAGTCATTGATTTTTCTTCCCACCTTTGTCAATAGTTTAGTGTCTTGGAAAAACTAGTACCATACATAACAATTACCTTATCAAGCATAAACATTTATTCAATTTCCTCTTCTCTAGCTTCTTACTGACACTGGACCTCTCTTTAGTATGTGTAGTCACCTGAGGATATACATCAAAAGGGGTGAGATATAATCCCAGTAAGGGGATATAAAAGAAAAATATAGCATGGGTGAACGTAATCATAATATAGGAAAAAGATCATGAACATAAGGGGAAGCATAAATATAAGACTTGAAATGTGGCAATGCATAAAAATGAAGCATCATGTCTCAGTGGTTAACTACCACACATACTTGTGAAAAAAGATAGAATATTGTTCAAACATCATTTCAAATTTACTCATGAGATTCATCACTTTAACCAATGCATTGGAGCACTGTATAATTTTAGGCGCACTCATCACATTTAAACATTCATATTGCCCTATATAATTTTGGGCACACCCATCACATCATAACATTTTCATTTATCATGAATTACATAATGAAAATATTAAAAAAATGAACATAACTAACCCATGAAAAGGAATGGGTTTCATCTCATAAGAACACATTCATAAACCTTGAGTTTCTAAAAGAAATAGGTAATAACATACATGTTACTAGAATCGTCAATCTTGATTGAGAAGTAAAAGGGGTGTTCTTAAAAGAAGAGTTATTTTGGAAAAAAATTGGTTTGACATAAATACGAGTGAAAAACATGTATATCAAAGAAAAGGAAAGAAAATGATGAAAAAAATATTTTTAATGAGTAACCATATCAAAAAGAGTGAAAGAGGGAGAACCTGGAGGATGAAAGTTGGGTTCGAGAATTTCCCATTACCTTATATCCGAACGCTTCCTTCGCCTTAATGTCATGTATATTGACATTATATTCATTAATTAGAAACTATATAAAATTTTATAATTGAAAAGGGTTAATTTTGGTTTCATTATGTTATTTTATGGGCCATTTTATGAGTTATAGGGTTTAAAAACATTGTTCGGGAATGTTTGTTATTACGGTTTTCTTGAGCGGTTCACTTGTACTCATAAATTGAAGTTTGGGTAGAGCATGGGTAAACATCCAGAACTGATATTACATGTTAATAATGATATTACAGGATTTTTAATGATATTATAAGGAATTATTTTATATATCATGTGGATGAATCATTAGATAGGAATTTAATGATGATCGTTTGGGTTAATTTGGGCGGTTTTTCGACCATAATGAACTTGTTTTGATTAATCATTTAGTAATATGTACACAAGTTAGTTCAAGATAATTAAATTTGAATTAATAAATATAAAATATTTTTGTTCATCTATAAAAATGGTTTCATTACAATATTTGATGGTAGAAATGAAAAAAGAAAGATGTCGTTCTTGAAGGTGATTGATTAACACTTCACGAACAATGTTTTCTTTTATAAAGTAAAAGGAAGAGGAGAAGGGGGATGGATGGTATAATATCCCATTAGTATCATAAAATTCCTGTATATGTATGATAATGGAGTTACCATACCATTTAGGCAAATATATGTGGTGATAGAATAAGAAAATAACTTGAAATTGAAAGGAATTTAAAGGAAAAGAAGGAGATAAATTACCTCTTGAATCCTTCTCTTGAGATCCTACTTAAGGGGCCTAAGCTTGGTCTTTTGATGAGAACATAAGCTCTTGGACATGGGGGAAGGGCGAGGGAATATTCTTGGGAATATTTTAGACAAGTATTGAAGGTTGAGAGGTGTGAGGGAATTAGGGAGTGAAAGGTGGTATTTATAGTGGAGGAGAGTGGGGTTTTCTTAATATAAAATTCACTAATTTATTGTTTCTCCAGAAGACAATGAATAGTGAGTCTTCCATGAACAATAATAGTAATTTTATAATGTAATCCCGAACCAAGTGGGGTTAAATCCTCAAAACACCACACATGACTCTATAATTAGCTTATTTAGGTTATTTTTGTGAATTACGGTATTTAACTATTCATAAAAAATTCAAGTATTTCAGAAAAATCACAAAATTTTACCCCAACCATTTTTCGACATGTAGAATCCAAAATTGAATTCAATTTTTCAAAAATAATTTTCTAAATATAATTAATTTAATATTTAATTAAAATCATAATTTACTTGAAAAATACAGTTTTTAAAATTAAAACAGATTTTATAATGCTTTCAAAAATTATATAGGGTCTTATAAAATTATCTAAAAACTAGAGGAAATAGATTTTTTAATTTATAAACACATTTTAAGAAAATAAATTTTATTTTAAATTAATTAATTAATTATAATTAATTATTTATGACTCACAAAAATACCAAAACTTTTACTATGGTCAAACTGTCACTTTCTAAGATGCCTAAACTTTATTTAATTATTCATGGTTAAGGTTACTCTTATTTTTAAACATTTACTATTAATAAGGGTCATACTACTATTTATAAGGGTAGGTTACTATTTATAAGGGTACGTTACTATTCACCAAAAATTAAGTTTTTCTTATTGGACCCCAAAAATCATCTTGAACAAAACCGTGTATGTCAGATTTTCGAAATTCCAAACACAGAGGTGAAAAAATTATGTTTAAAGGTCACTTAGCACATATTAGTTCATTATGTTGTGTTTTCATGTGATTTTATGACATATTTTTAAGAAGGGATTTTCCATTAAAAAACTTTTGGTCGTTAAATTCTTCCCCCCTTATGAAATCTCACCATTGAAATTTCATTTTACATAAACAGGTGAGGGTACTTATCCTTCATCATCTTCTATGGTTCCCAAGTATCTTCTTCAAACTTATGGTTCCTCCACAACACTTTGAAAAGTGGGTTGTCTTGTTTCGTAGAACCTTATCTATCCGGTCTAGAATCTCTACTAGCTGCTCCTCATAGAAGAGATCATCTTCCAGCTGTACCACCTCTGAGTTTAGTACATGTGAGGGGTCCAGTATGTACTTCCTCAGGGGTGATACGTGAAACACATCAAAAAATTGAACCATATTTGGTAGAAGTGAAAACCGATAGGCCACTGATCCTATGCAGTCAAGGATATCAAAGGGGCCAATTTACCTTGGGCTTAGCTTCCATTTTTTTCCAAATATTATGAATCTTATCCATGGTGATATTCGAAGGAAGACTTTATATCCAAAATCGAACTCCAAGTCCCTTAGATGGTTGTCAACATAGCTATTTTGCCAAATCTGTGAAGATTTGATGTGTTTCTGGATGACTTGCACCTTTTCTGTCATCTCTTGCACAAGATCAGGTCCAAGTAGCTTTGTTTCTCCAACTTCATCCCAATATGTTGGAGTTCTACATCGCTTTCCATATAGTGCTTCATATGGAGCCATCTGAATACTTGAGTGGAAGCTATTTTTGTATGAGAACTCAACCAATGGGAGATGATGATCCCATCCACCTTTTAATTATAGAGAGAAGGATCTTGGCATATCTTCAAGTGTTTGAATAGTCATTTCAGATTGGCCATCGATTTGGGGGTGATAGGCCATGCTGAAATTTAATTCAGTACTCAAAGCATATTGAAGGCTCCTCCAGAATTTAGATGTGAACCTTGGATCACGGTTAGAGACAATTGAGAGTGGAACTTCATGAAGTCTCACCACTTTCTTTACATATATCTTTGCATGTTGTTCAAGAGAAAGGTCTTCCTGAATAGCAATAAAATGGGCAGTCTTGGTGAGTCGATCAACCGAAACCCATATCGCATTATTTCCCTTCGACGTCTTCGGGAGACCCATGAAAAAGTCCATAGTAACATTTTCCCATTTCCACATGGGTATAGGAAATGGCTACATAATACCTTTGGACTTTTTTCGCTATGATTTAACTTGCTGACAAACCAAGCACCTTGATATATATTCTGCAATCTCCTTCTTCATTTTATCCCACCATAAGTGTTCTCGGAGATCACAATGCATCTTCGTGCAACTAGGATGGATAAATAATGTTGATCTATGTGCATTTTCCAATAGATAATTCTTTATCCTGGGTGATGAAGGCACACAAAGCCATGTTCCAAACCGAATCACACCATCATCATCGATATGGAACATGTGCATATTCCCTTCCTTTACTGCATTCACCCTCTTTTGTATCTCCAAATCATCCCCTTGTGATTCCTTAATATTCTATTGGATGGATGGTTGCAAAATCATTTGGGAAAGATAGGATGTATCTCCTACCCTGATGATTTCTAAATCCATCCTTTGCATATCCAAGAAGATAAGGTCTTTCTCAATCCGTAACATGGATAGAGTAGTAGGTTCTTTTCTACTTATAGTATCAACTACCTTGTTCGGCTTTCAAGGATGGTAGTGAATAGAGAAATTATAATCCTTGATTATCTCTAACCAACTCCTTTGATGAATTTTGAGCTCATTTTGTGTGAATATATATATTAGGCTCTTGGGGTTGGTGTATATGTCACACTTCTTATGATAATGGTAGTGCCGCCATATTTTAAAGAAAAAAATCACAGCTGCTTGCTCTAAATCAAGTGTCGGGTAGTTCTGCTCATGGATCTTCAACTTCTAGGAGGCATAGGCTATCACATTGTCATTGTTCATGAGTACAAAACCCAATCCTTTCTTTGAAGAATCACTATTTATCACAAAAATTTCTAAGAAGCGACTTGAAAACTATCCCCACGTATGAGCAAGTAAGGTCAAAAAAGGTCCATGTAATACTCCTGGAAAGCTGAAAGCTGTTTTATAATATAGAGTGAGCATACAAGTATACTCAGTAGGAAAACCAAGGTCTCTGATGCAAAAATGGAGAAGCATACAAATTCCCCTGTGAGAAAACCATAGAAACCAACAACACCTAACAAGGTATACTAGACACCCCAACCTCACCAAAGGCACACCTGAATTTATATATATATATATGTCTTACCTTATGCATGCACATGCATGCGTTCTTGACACCCGCAACTTGAACCCATCATAGTGAGGTCCATCGCACTACACAACAATTATAACAAACCTTAAAACATCAAAAGGACACCATAAATCAACTGTGAGACCAACTAGCATCGTAAAATTCTATACCTCAAAATCTGCAACTTTTGATGGTAGCAGCATGAGACCACTTCACCTTACATGAATATACATCTTCATATATATATATACCCTTTGACCCAAGTACATATTACCCACACCATGAGGGAATATGCGCAAGGAGGATATACATATATACATGCTTACCCATTCATATACATATATATCTTTGCCGCCGGTGACACAAAGGCCAAACCCCCTTCATAAAACAACTTGCATAATTAAATAAACTATTTGCAACGTTAAATCATTTTCCCCACTAAATCAACCACTAAGAAAAATTATTACACCATATGAAGAAACATCGCATATCTTAAAACACAAACACCCACTCAAATCTTCTTTTATGGAAAAATGCATATTGACGCTACACCAGAACTCAGACTACACAATTTATAAAATACTAGTAAACAACTCAACATGTTTCTTCATCAAAAATTGAACACATATTTCATCACATGCTACTAAAAAATCAAATGTATATTAAATCTCAAACAAAACCAAATTCACAGCACACTAAGTAATAAATAAACAACCTGAATTTATTAAAATTACAAAATAATTCATCAAATAATAGCCATATGTAGAATCACCTACTAGTGTGTAGAAAACTTCGCAACCAAGGTGCGCACAAACCACTGCACACCTATCGCACCTCAAACAATGCGATTAAATCCTAAAATCAAAACATCAAACCAATTACACCAAATTTGAACCAAAACATCAAAATAGAACCCCAAAACACATGGAATCCCACACTGAAACCATAAGAGAAGTGGGAAAACTCACCCAGGGTAAAACACAGTTGCGGCGAAGGAGAAGAAGGCCGACACAAAAGTTCTGGAGGCTCGCCAAAAACTACAGGTGAGGGGAGGAGCACGCTGAATAGGGGACGTGCCATAGGGGCGCGTGACAGAAGGCTTGTCCAAGAGGGCACACTGCGGGTTACTCGGCCAGGAGGGTGCACGACCGGAGGTTGTACGACCGATGAGAGGTCCGGCGCCGACAGGGAGGGTCGATCGAGGAGGGTTGCGCCGCCATTCGAGCGGGAGAGGGGGGATATGCAGCCGAGAGAGGGGGACGTCTGTGGTCGAGCAGGAGGGGGAAAATACGAGGGGGGGGGGGGGTCATGCACGAGGGTTAAGGGGGAGGGGGGGGGGGGCTCACGCAGAGACCAAAGGGAAAGGGGGGTAGTCCAGGGTTAGGTTAGTATTCTTTTCATTCAATTAGATTAATAAAAATTATTATTAGTAACATTAATAATAATAATAATAATAATAATAATAATATTAAAACTAGAATGATAATAATAATAATGATGCAAATAATAATAATAAAAATATCAATAATAAATATAACATTAATAAAATGTATTAAAAATAAAAACAACAACAACAACAACAATAATAATAATAATAATGAAAATAATAATAATAATATAAACAATAATGATAACAATATAACAACCCTAATAAGAAAATATTTTATTTATTTTAAACATCACTCAACTGCATGACTCATGTGTCGTCGTGCACATGGTTGGGCGAACCGCGCTCGAACCATGCCACCCAGAACTGATCACATATAGGGGTAAGATGTGTGATTTCCACGTAGTTTTATAACTCGCATTCAAGTCACGCATCAGTGAGGTTAGGGTGTGACATCTACCACCATGTTCCCCTTCCTAGGAGTATAGACTATCTCAAAGTCATAGTCCTAGAGGAACTCTATCCATCACATTTGTCTCAAGTTAAAATCCTTCTAAGAGAATATATACATGAGACTCTTATGGCCAGAGTAGAAGAAGATCTTATTTCCCATCAGGTAGTGTCAGTGCATCTTCAAAGTAAAGACTACCGTTTCTAACTCAAGAACACGGGTCAAATAATTATTCTCATACAGACTCAAAAATTGTGATCCATAAAAAATCACCAATTTCTTATGCATTGGGACGCAACGAAGAGTGGTTCCTAATGCATCCCATAATACCACATACTCAACACCTTCCTCCAGTAACCTCAAGATGGGAGTGCTCATCAACCTCTACCTTATCTTCTAAAAGCACCGTTGTCACTTTTCTGTCCACACGAAAGGCTTCCCCTTTCATGTCAAAACTATCAAGGCTGATTTCACTATAGAGAATTTAGGTATAAACCTAAAATAGTACACTTATAATTTAAGGAAACTCCACACCTCAGTAACACTCTTCGGTGGATCCCAATAAAGCATTTCCTAAACCTTTGTTGGATCCAATATAACTCTACCCTTCAAGATGATGCGTCCTAGAAAATGGACCTCTTGATTCCAAAACTAGATCTTCAAGAGATTACTATAAATTTTGTGCTCTCAAAGTGTGTCCAAGACAATCCTCACGTGTCTTACATGCTCCTCCTTGGATTCCGAATACACTAGTATTTCATCAATGAAGTCTACCAAGAACTGGTCTAAGAAAGGTTGAATGATCGGGTTCACGAGTCCCATGAACACTGCTAGGGAATTAATAATCATAAATAGAATACACACATACTCCTTGTGTCTGTAATGAAATATGAATGATGTATTTAGTATATTCTCATCTCGTACTCACAGTTGGTGGTAGCATGATCTGAGGTCAATCTTTGAGAACCATCATGCCCCTTTCTACTAATCAAATTGGTCATCGATCCTTGGTAGTGAATACTTGTTCTTCATGATCACCCAATTTAAGTACCACAAGTCAACAAATAACCTCAATCTCCCATATTCCTTATTCTTAAACAAAAGTAGCGTAGCCTAGGGTGAAACACTGGGTTTCAAAAATCCCTTCCTCTTCAAGTCCTCCAACTGCACCCTCAGTTCTTGAAGCTCTATGAGAGACATTCGATATGTAGGTGTAGATATAGGTGTCTTACTGAGGTGTAGATCAATACATAAGTCTATCTCTATGTGGGGAGGTAAACTTGGAAGATCTACAGGAAAGATATCCTCATACTACTCCACCACTATAGGAAACTGAGGACTCATAATATCCACTACACCGAGGGTAACTACACCCTCCAATGGATGAGACTATCCTACACTGCCTAGATTTCATTTTTACCAAAAAAAGAAAACATGGTCCCATCACTATGGACACACCAAACTCTTCTCTTAAAACAATCAATCTGTGAAAGAACTATGGATAACCAGTCCATACCAAGAATGACGTCATAAGGCCTCAATGCCACTACCAATAGATCCCAACCAAAAATATCACCTCCAAGAGTCAGGTTAAACCATCAAAAACATTGTGTGATCATCGAGTCTCCTCTTATAGGTGTCTCCAAGTGTATGGGTTGAGTCAACAGTTCATCCATAATCTCCAAGTGTCAAACAAGATTTATGGATAGAAAAGAATGACTGGAACCTTTGTCTATTAATACTGTAATTAAGGTTGAAAAGACACATATCATAACTCATATAATCCCTAGAGACTCAGGGTAATAGGCCTATATAACCTATATTTGGACTCGTCCCTTCCATCCAGCTCCCTAAGCCTAGTGTGGACCACCTGGGGGTAGAGGCGGTAATAGGTTGAACCTATGACCACCTCTTTATACCCTAAAGACCCCTCTTCCATGTCCACTACGATGTAGAACACCTTGACACTCTCTCTATCTATCTATATATATCGACAGTACCTCAACCATCACCTGATCTATTATACAATAGGTTGAGTAATCTCATGATAGATGTCCCCAACCATTGAAAGAGAAACACCGTCTATCCTTCAGACAATTGGAGCCACACTGAGAGCCCTGCTTTGCTAACCCTGAGTCTTGGGATCACAATTGATATGCCAGACCCACTTGGATCTCTATGACTACCATCGACTACCTGATGTTGAGGCCTCAACTATCGGGTACACACTGATAGCTCCCACTACTAGTGTCTATTGTACTGGAAAAACTTTTCACTAATAGGCTTCTCTCAAGCACCCCAACATAGGTGATATCGTCTTTTTTTATGACATTACCATAATTTAAACATTACATCTCATAATATTTTCATAGTCCCATGAATGAAATTTTTTGTGACCCTGTTAATTAGCTACATACGAGACATAATTTATAATAATTATGAACATTTCTCTATAGTTGAATGGTACAAAATTCCCTTCTATACTTATTCTGTGTTATACATATCATCACCACCTAGGAATGGAAACAAAAATAATGGGTGAGCATAAATACCATGAAAGGGAAAAAACTCAAATTTATGTCGTTATTTGTTAGGTTAATATCATATGATAACATAAAAACCTAGGATAAATATATGATTAAAAATATCATAGAATAATAAGAGTTATTCATTATTCATGATAGAAGGAAAATAAATCACAAATTAAAAAATATATTCCATGGAAAATGTGTACAAAATCATGATACATTAAACTTTAACAAAGGAGTGGAATCATAGGCACAAGATTATGCCATAATAGTGTAGTATAATCATATTCATGTAAATCATATGTAAATGATATGAACCAAGATAATAATAATATAGTATGATTAGGTAAACCACCAGTTTACATGTATTGGATTTGGATTACAACTTTATTATCCTTTGGCTTGGGATGATGAGATGTGCACCCTTCATGGTGTTGGAATAATCCTTTAATGTTCCCTCTATCTTGGGATCATCCTCCCATTTACCCTTAAACATTAGATAGTCTTCATGTGTACCTTTTATCATTGGATTATACTCTAATGTATACTTTATGTTCTCATGAGAAATAAAAATTACCAATTCATTAAAGGGGGATATTAGTACCACCTATTAATCATACATAAAAATGTGTGACACTTGAAATAAATCTTTCATTCATCAATAATCACTTAAATAACATGTGGAAAATAGACGAGTTTCATAAGAAACATTAAAATAACATTCCATAATCTATATAAAAAACATGCACGGTGGAATAAACATATTTACATAGTGTAAAATATGGAATGAAGAAGGATTCTGACTTATTGAAAAACAAAATTTTGGAGTTCTTATATAAATCACTTAAAAAAAGAAATAACCCATTTTGAAATGTTTGAAAACTCATACATTTTATTCTATAGGAAATAATAATTTTATAATGATACTATTTTTTAAATATTTATTTATATAAAAAATTATATTTTATAGAAAATTTTATAAAATAATATTATTAAAATAATTCTAACATATCCATTCAAAAAAAAATTAAAAACATTTTAAAAATAAATACATAATTTTAAATATAAATCTTATACTTTTGAAAAATATTAAATCATTTTTTCTTTATTTAAAAATAATTAGGACTAAAAATATTTTGGAAAACCATTTTAAATGTGGAATAGAATCATTATAAAGAATAATATTCATAATAGAGAATGCAACCATTAATTGTTTTTTAAAAATTTATTACCATAATTGAAAATGATGAAAATATGGGACATAGTCAATAGACATTTTCCAAAAAGATGAATTCAATTAATTAAAAAAACTATTTTTGAAATTAATTTCAAATATTCAATCTCTTGAAGTCACTTGATGAGTTTCTAATGTAAATTTAGAGTGAATGATAAAAATAAGAACTTGAAAGTCAAATCCTTCAAAATGTTTGAAAATTTCATTATTGAAACTCGTGTTATAAAAAGTCTTATAAAAAAGTTGTTTGAAAAGAAGAAAAAAGAAAAATGAATATCAGATGTTATCAAACATATTTGGATTTAAGAAAATAAAAAGATGACATTAACTAAAAGAGTGAACATAGATATGTAGTGAAAAAATTATTATTTATTGGGAATTTTAATTATATTCAACATCATGAATTTTTTTGATAAAATTAACCCATCAATGTAATTATATAGAAAAAGGGGGAAAGAAATTACATTACCATAATATAATAGTAGAAAACCACATTAGAAAACATTCATCAAATATAATTATTATGACTAAAGAAAAGAGGTTGAGAGAGAAACCCCTTATTGTAATGATAACGAATGAATTAAAAGAACATAATAGTGTTACCAACAAATTGATATCCAAATATCATGAAATGAATGATATTTATTTTACATAATGTTAATATTTTGGTGAATTCCCCATGAAAAATAAATTATTGTGTGAGATTTCAAACATATCACTTAGAATTGAGAATATTGAAAAATAATCATTACCATATGTTCTTGAGTTATATTCCACACTCTGACCTCTTGTATAATAAATAAAAATATCTTAATAAATTATTCATGAACCAAATAACTATATATTTCATATCATATACTTCATTTATAATCATCCACTATAAATACATTATTATGTTTTAGTTTATTTTTCACCACTGGATGTTAGAAAATCTAATAGCTTATTTTCACATTAGTATTTTAATGGGGATTAAGATACATTATTATCGATAGAAAGAAAATTATTTCAAAATTATATAATTTACAAGAATCATTGTGAATCAATGATTCATGATATATTCTTTTCAATTATTGAATGATAAAAGAAGTGTTTTGTAAAATTTAAATAGTGAAGAACATGTTTTTATCAAACAAATGGATATTTAATAATAAATATACTAAAATATAAAATTTCTATTGAATAAGAATTAAATTATATCATATAACATATTATTACATAATATTATAATTATATAATATTCCTTTATCATCTATGATATGAATATTATAAAATAATTCAATTAGGTTATAAAATCGACCCACATGAGATCATGTTAAAATGATTCAATGATCAATGAATTTATTAATTTAATGTTAACATAACATTATTTGGGGATCAAACATATCATAAATACCATTTAACTTCAATAAATTCATTCATTGAACCATCTATGTAGGGTGGTGATGATAACCGTAATTCATCCTTTGTGTAGGTGTTAGACTACACGTATGAATGATTAACTATTCCAATTTATGTATAAGATAAATTTTAATTTCATAATTAGAAATTTTAAATTTCATACATATTTATTCAATAAATCCATGATTTTTTACAATCATGAATGCATAAGGTAAAAAATTAATCACATTGCTTCATTGTGGAGGTCATCCGCATTTACACACTATCAAGGTGATTTATTTCATAATGGATGGAATTATTGAATAATTTTAGATCTATTAAAATAATAAAATTATAATATATTAATAATTATGATATCATTATATTATGGTGTCTGATATAATTTAGGGAAGAGAATGATTAAGAAGAAAAGACAAGGGAGTAAGAAATAAACATGTTGAGAACATGGAATTTCTATTTGAAATTTCTTTTGAAATTGATGTTGTAGGATAAAAAATTAAAACCATTGGCTTATGAAAAGTAATTAATATTCTCACAAGAGGAAATGTTATAATTTTCCGATGATATTCATAGGGATATGTTCACTATGAAGTGGTAGATATGACCCCCTATTATAAGTGAATAAAGAGTAGATTTGGAAGTACCGATAACATTTCAGAAATTATATATAATTATTCAAGGATAAAATTATCCAAAATAATAAAATAATGGTTTATATAAAGGTTGGAAAAGGAACATGTCATCCACACAAAATGATGAATTTATTTTAACTGTTTTCAGTGTTTTATGCTGTGTATAAAATTTTATATACTTTTTAACTTTTATCACTATAACTATAATTTTTAAACTTAATAATATAATATAATGTTAAATATTAAAATTATCCTTATCGAATACTTTTATAAAATTTATTTCAAATATTAAAATAACTTCAAAAAATAAAATAACAATTTTTGGAAATGTTAATTTCATAATTGATGCACGTGATTCATGAAAACCGTTTATAAAAAATGTATTTTTTAAGATTAATATATATGTGTAGGTCCAAATTATCAAATTTAATTAATTTAAATGAAATAAATTCCATGATTATACAAAAAATAGATCATTTTAGTTTCAATTAAGGTGAAAAAGTATTTCATTAATAATTTTTTAAGTAAATGTAATGAGTAAAAACTCTTTTTAAAGTTGAATAAAATTATACCTACACTCTAAAAAATAAACATTGGTTTCTTATGTTTTGAATGATATTAAAAATGATTAATTTCACCTATTAAATAAATATTTTGTTAATTAAAAATACTAAAACATTTTTTTATTTATGTTTTGATAATTTTATAAAATTTATAATTTTGTTTAAAAAATTAATTTTTACTATATACATAAATATTAATTGCTTTAGAGAAATATCTATAATTTAATCTGAGCTTATTTAGAATCTTTGAATAAAAAATGAAGTTAATTTTTCCTAATTAAAATTTATAATTTTTGTAAGTTGGGTTTCAAATTTAAATACACTATACAAACAAAAAATTAGTTTTGTTGAAAAGTTCCCCATTAAAACAATAAGTGTTCTTAATTGTATAATATATGTATTTCAAATTTATTAAAATATTTTCATTTACTATAGGTTTTATTAGTCTTATATTTATTTAATTAAATTTATTTAACATATAAATCATGATTTTAGTTTGGGTTTTTTTTTGTGAAGAATCTATGAGTACATTATTTATTTAATGGAAAATATATCCAAAAATATAATGGTGTTACATTCTTCACTATTAAATAAATTCTATCCTCAAAATATTAATTTTCACATATAAATAACAATACTTTATGGTATCAAAATTATAATTATGACTAAAAATATTACTTCTAATTTGATGAAAACATTTTTAAATTATGGAAGAATTTGTAAAATATATTTTCCCACATAATAAGCTTATTTTAGGATTATAAACCATTAATTACAAATTTTTATCTATGAGTAAGTCATAGGAGTTTCTAGAGATATACCTCCCATAATATCATTATAAATGACCCATTTCCAACTAAATATAAAAACCAAAATGTGAATGATAGTATCCATTAAAATCAAGTTAAATGATCATATAATATGAAAAAAACCTAAGATAACATCTCTAAGAACATAATTGTTTCAACATATGATACTTTTGGTTCATCTATGATATAATTATTGAAATATATATCACCATAATTTTAACATATATTTCCAATAGTCATAATCCTATATGTTCCTTTATCCAAATATAGTGATGCTCTCAAATCCTTCATAATGGTCAGTAAAGTGAATATGAACAACAAATGATTATCCATCAGGACTTTCTATAAAAGGTGAAGTATTAGTCCCACTCACTGTAAAATAAGTGATGATTGAATCATAATTTAGTTAGTATTTTTTACGTTGATTAAACCTTAATTAATCATCACCATATCCATACCCACGTGACACTAACCAAACAATGTTATCATTACTAGAAAAATCATAATAATTTTTTTACCAAAATTATATAATGCTATCATATACATATAAGAATCACTTTTACACATCCCTTGGGTTATTACTAATTTTATCACTTCCTAATTCCCAAAATAAAAATTTTAATTTTTTAAAATAACTAAATATTTTTCTAATAAAAATCGAGGCACCCAAACCCATACTCCCAGGTAATATGCTAAATAAACATTATTTAAACACTATATTTGACATAGAGTGAGTTAAATTGTCTTTATTTTATAACATTAAAATTTGTTAAAAATTATATCTCATAATAATCACCTAAATTTATGAATGGACTATTTATTTTCTTCTATGATCATATACATAAGAAAATTATCTTACAATAGTTTTGAATATATCTCTATATCTAAACCATGATAATCTAATTTCTAAACAACCCATAGTTTACAATTATCTTAATTAACTAAGGAATATAATTTAAATAAATCGGGGATCTCAAATGTTCAAAATGGGAAAACATTATCAACATGTAATTATGGGTTATATTAAAATCATGTGTAAGATAATGATCATGGATGAAATATCTTATTTTTAAAATCATTGAATATTTTTTTCACAATTCATGATAAAATGTCATTTAATATCAAATGGATAAAAATATACTATAAAATGTGTGGAAAATAATGGGATATTAAAAATTAGAAAAAGAGTATAATCATTTACATAAGAGTATGACATAAGTGTGGCATAAATATAAGTATTGAAATTATATGTCAACACTACAAAACTTGAAATTTATCACATTTTTGGCTCTGGAAGACAAAAAATGTTCCATTTAGATTTGGATGGAAACCTATATTTCATTATTGGTCATGTTATAATCCTCTTATATACCCTTGTTCTTAGGATAATCCTCTAGTGTACACTTTTTCATGGGATAATACTACCATATACCAATTATTCTGGGATAATCCAATCATGTTACCTTTATAAACTCATGAAATATAAAAATTTCTGAGGAATTAAAAGGATTTATGAAAACTATCCACTCTACCATTAATAAAAACGTGTGTCACTTGAAATAAATAATTCATACTTCAAGCACTAATTAATTAGCACAAGTAAAGAGGATATTTTCATGAAGAAATTTCCTAGAATATTCCATATCACTTCTAGTGAAGAAAGATGGTTGGTTTTATAAAAACATATCCCCAATTTAAAATATGGGGCATCAATAGATGATTATAAATAATAAGAAAACCTTTTGAGGTTATTGGATAAATAAATTTTGAAAACACAATGAAACATCCCATTATGTAATAATTGAAATCCCTTGTTTTTTTTTATTTAAACAAAAGATAATGAGATTTAAAATGAAATTTAAATATTTACCATTGAAACCACTAATATTTTATAGAATATACATTTTATAAAATATAAAATACTTCAAAAATATAAAAAATTTCTATCATAAAAAAGAAGACTTTAAATATCTTCAAAATTTATTAATTAACATTTAAAATAAAACACTAACTTCTAAAAAATATGTCAAAATTTTATTTTATTTTTGAAATAATTAAAAAAATCATTTAGAGATTGTTTTTTAAAATGTAATTGAATACTCATAATGAGTAATTTTTATAACAGTGAAACAAACATTAAAATACTTTATTTAAAAAACTATATTATCCTTGTTCTAATAGAGGATGTTATTGTTCACCTTTAATTATTATATTCAAAATGATAAATTAAACTATTTTGAAAATAATTGTTTTTAATATATATTTCAATACTGGAGAATTGGATAAGAACAATTTGTTTCCAAGGAATTGTGGAGTGGATAATAATAATATTAACATGAATGCTAAATCATTTTTAATATTTTCAAAAATTACTTTATTAAAACCTAAATTGTAAAAGGTATGATAAACATTTATTTTGAAAAAAGGTAACTACAAGATTGGATATCACTAGAAATAAAACATATTTTATTTCAAAGTCACAAAAAAGGATACAATTAGAAAGTGTGAATGTGGATGTGGAGGATAACCGATTATATTGGGAGGATTGAGATTATTATTAGCATCAAAAAAAATTGTGAATAAATGCACCAATTGATGTAATTCCCTAGGAAAAAGTGAAATATAATTACAACAACATCATATAATAAACGAAAACACTATTTTAAATCATTATCCAAATAGAATCATTATGAAGAAATAAAAGAATTTGGGTAAAAACCCCTTATAATAATGATGATGGATGAATTAATTAAATATAAGAGGGTTGCAATTAAATGGATATTAAAATAAAATAAATTGAAAAATATTAATTATACATAAATTAAATAGGGTAGTAAATAGACCATATAAATGAAATGATGGTGTGTGATATTTACCACGACTCATATAATTTAAAGTAGATATTAATAACCCTTGACATATATTCCATCATTGTATAACATGCTCCAACCTTCTGTATAATATAAAAAAGTATCTTATTAATTTATTTTAGAAAATTATTCATATATATAAATATATATATTCCTATATTCATAATTTATAACCATATAATATAAATACATTTTAAATATTTAGTTTATTTTTCTTCTCGAGTTGTTATAAATTCTGATTTTTAATTTTCACACATGTTCTTTGAATGTGATAAAGATTTCTTTTTATTGACAAACATTTTTTCATTCCCAAATTACCATAGATGCTAGAATCATTGTGTCTAAATAATTTATGATATCTCATTTTCATTTTATGAATAATAATGGTTTGATTTATTAAAAGTAAAACCCTAAAGAACATGGTTATGAAGAATGAAATGTAATTTATTAACTAATATATTTAATATTAACAGAAAAATTATTGAATGATTATTAATTAATAATTTTTTTATTGCATGATATTACTAGTCATTAATATTCCTTATTCCTTCATTACATAAATATTATATCACATTTCACATAGGTGGTGAAAATAACCCAAATGAGATCATGTTGTAATGACATAATAAGTAAATAATTATATTGATGTAATGTTAACATAACCCTTAAAAACTATCATAAATTTTAAGAATACCATTAAAATTAATTTAATTAATTATTATAATAATACTTGAATGGTGGTGATGATAAATGTTACTCTTCACTTCTGGAGGCGGTAGTCGACCCCTATGCATGATTAATGATTCCAATTCTCAAGTAATATGATAGAATTAATTTATATGGAAAATTATCATTTCAAATTAAAAAATTTCAAATATTTAACATTTTATTTCATAATTTTTTTCCTTTTATAACCCATGAATGGTGATATTGAAATATTAACCACATCTCTTTGTAGAGGCAGTAGTACTCATTGGCCTACGATTGATGTTATTTTGTTTTTTTAATTGGATGGAATGGATTTAATAAAGGTTGATAAATTAATTTAATTTCAATATAGTATATTAATAATATATATGAAAATATGTAATTTAGGCTAGGAAATACTTTGGAAGATGATGATTAAGAAGTAAATACCCCGGAGTAGGAAATACACATATTGAAATATTAGCATTTATCTGAGAAATATGCTTGGAAATAGAGTAATTTATTTTACTATTTATGATGAGATGATTATAAATGAGATTGTACTTTAGGTGGAGAATGATGGTAGTGATTTATATTGAAATTGCATGGTATACATGTTACATAAAATGTGGAAGTGATCCCTTTTCTAAAGTGATGATAAGGGTAATTTTGTAAATACTCATTAAATTCCAATAATTTTAGCCACTATTCAATGGTTAAAGGATCAAAAAGTTTAAAATAATGGGTGGAGGGTTATGTAATCCACCTCTAACACAAAAAATGAATAAAATATTATTAAAGTTTTTTGGTCAATTATACCTTTTAAAAATCTTTTTAAAATTTTTAATTTTACCACAATAATAAATGTTTTTAATATTGTTAAATAATTTTATGGAACAAAATTTAAATTTGAAATATTGAAAAATATTTAAATTCATATTTAAAATAAAAAAAATTTCCAGGAATATAATCCATAAGGATTAAAAATCATAATTGTATAACTAATTTTCATTATTTGTAATAAATATTTTTATTATAATTATGTTTTTAAGAAAAGAAATTATATTTAGGTTAAAATTTTGATTATTAAAAATTTACTAGAGAAAAATTTGTTTATAATAATTTTTTTTAAAATAAATCCAAATATGAAATTTATTGAAAAATTATTATTTAAAAGAGAACAGTGAGAACTATTTTAAAATTGAATTAAAATGTTAACTATTTTTTAAAATTAAACATAGGTTTTCTATATTTAGAATAATATTGAAAGAGTATACTTTTAAACATTATATATGTAATTTACTTATTAAAATGTTTAATAAATTACAATTAATTTATTATATAATGATAATGTGATAAAATTTAAAATTTTTGTAAATATAGAATCTTTTACGATTCACATAAAAATAAATTATTTTAGACAAATTTTATAAATTAATCCTAAGATAATTTTAACTTGATGGATCAAAAGATGTATTTAATTATTTAAAATTATTATTTTTAAAGTTTTATTCCAAATGAAAACAAAACATATAAATAAAAACTTCTTTTATTTTAAAATTCTCTTTTAAGTCATTATGTGGTCATAATTCTATTCACGATGAATTTAAAATTCATTTCAATATTCTTATTTTTGAAATGTTTTATTTTAATGAATATTTATTACTAATTATCACAAACTAGGCTAGGATTTCATCTAACCCAACACCTGAGCCTATTCGAGGCATGGCCGGTGGGGTGTTCCTGAACCCCATGGGTTGGCAACTATTGTTGATCATTAAATATGAATCATATGGGAACAGTTTTTGCCCAAATATTCCACAATGAGACAAACAAATTAAACAAACAAATAATTCCACAAAACCAACAACAAAATTTCAAAATAAATAAACAACTGGTTTGGATACATGATGCATCTTAAGAAAAAAAACTAAATAAAAAATGAAACCTAAATAAGAGAAACTATACCACCACCATGAAATATCTATGTGACCTCTTGGTCACCTCCAACCACAAGACAAACCTTACTCCAAGAATGAGTATCTGAACCAGGAGAAACTAAACAAAACCCAAACCTAAAAATAGCTTGTTTCTACCAACACCGAGTTGTACAAGTAGGGTGTGTGCTAGACAGCTCAGTAGGCAATCACCACACAATCCATGTGTTTCATTTCCTAAAACAATCCATTTTCACTATTTTGAAATACATTTACAAAAACAGGGTTTTAAAATTTTATTAAAACAATAAATATTTCTCACTTTAAAATCCAACACACTCCACACTCCATTTTCAAAACTGATTTCCATTTTATAAGAAAAACCCAAACAAAATAATACTATGGTAGTGCTGAAAATAAATAAGTAGTTTCAGATAAGAAAAAAGTATAACAAAAATTAAATGAGAAAAAATGATAGAGTAACCATAGGATTTCCAAAAAAACCCAAGAATACCCCTATAGATACTTGGTTCAGAATCACCTCCCAGCGTATGGTGAATCCCCTATGTCAATAACCAACTGGCTTCCCTAAACTAGCCTCAACAGTAGCAAAGACCTCTTGACCTGGCAAAAAATATAGGGGGGTACCAACCTGTCTAATTACGATTGATTAGCAACTATCAATAAATCCTCTAAAAGATGCCAAGGAACCCCTGGTGGTAATAATACTGTATAAATAGGAGTCCCTTGCATGTGTGTCTCACCTTACCCACCGTTAACAAACTTTCTTACCCCAAACACGGACACCCTATATGATAAACCATAAAGGGATATCCCTCCTATAAAGGTACCCACTATATACATATTCATATATATATCACTTTATATAAGGTTCCAATCGGTCCATCACATCACATAATATTTCAACCCTTTCCTTAAAAACATACGAATTACCAAACATACCTATAAATTTACATACCAAGATTCCTTTACCAAGACCACTCTAAAAGTTCTTCCCAAGTGACATCAAAAACCACTTTTATTCTTAATGTTCCAAATGGGACTTTGGGTTCCAAATTTACAATACATTTTCATAAAATCCTTTCTAAAATTTGAGGAAATACACAGTCTTATGAAACATGCCAAACAAACCCTTAAACCCTATATACACCAAAATATACTCTAAGTCTGAAATGGGTATATATTTTTAAGGTTTTATCTAAAAACACTTTTATAAATCAAACAAGGGAACTGAAATTATTTAGAAACCAAATATCCACTTATAAAAAATCATATTTAAGAAAAAACACTATTTTAAATATCAAAAACTATGATTTTAAAGGGTCATCCACATTTGAGGGCACATACATGTGTGAAATTTTTCCACACATGGTTGTGACACCATAAAACAACACCCAATATACTCTTGATATTGTTTTGAAACCATTCAAAAAATGAAAAATTTCTCTCTAAACCCAACACAACAATCCCATTTAATTATGAATCACAACAACCCTTTTAAAATCAAGAGAATCTATTAAAAAACACTAACACCCCAATTCTCAATCCATAAAAGATGTCCAAACCCAAAATCATTTCACGTACACATGTTAAAACCTATTTACCAAACTATAACAAAGGAAAAATGTCACAAAAATTCCTAATTTCACTTCAAAAAGGAAATTTTACATTTTATCAACACATTGGGCATATATATACATAGGCATAATCAAGAAAACACTTCAAAATGTATTTTTAAAAAATCATACTATCCTAAAAACACCTAAATAAGTTAACCAAAGCCATTATAGAGGTGTGAATCATTTATAAAAATTAATTAAAACCCTCAAGCATTTTATGGATTGAATTAGAAAGGAAAGAGATGAAAACACCTAGCTCGAATGTGTGAGAATGAAACAAAGATTCAACAGAAGGGATAAAGAGACCTCACAAAAAAATCACACACCCTAAATCCAAAGAAACCACAACCCACACAAAACCCTAACCATTAGGGTTCATCTAAACAACATCCCACCCATGGGAAACTGAGAAATCAAGGAGGGAGGGAAGAAATGGAAGGAAAATGGACCAAAACCCTAAGAAACTTACCTTAGATCTTTAGAGGGGTATCCGTGGAGGAGGGGAGGCCAAGGGAAGTGGGGTTCTAGGACCCCTTAGTGCATCAAAAATCAGATGGATGAGGGGGGTTTAATTTTTTGTTAAAGATATGAGTAAGTGTATTGAGGGTTTAAAGATTTTAATGATGTGGCATGACCTCATGGTTTGGCCGCACGGTTCACCAAACCGTGCACCAACCCTGTGGTAGCCACTTCCTATGTAGGGACCGACCGCATGACTAGGTCACACAGTTTTTATAGCCCTACGCAAACCATTTGGTTTCTTATATCCACTTCTTAGACTAGTAGCATAGTTACCTAGGCAGAACCACACATTTTCTACTAACCTTGTGATGATCATTCGTATGATGAAAAAACCACCTGAACTTTAAAATTAAAAAATTTCAATTGGGAATCTACCCAAACCTCATAGGGAATGATCCAAGACCAAGATAAGGATAAAATAGAAGAGTATCAAAGGTTGGGGTGTGACAATTCTCCTCCTCACCATAGACGCTTTCTTCCCCCAGAAAGTCACCAAGCTGAAAGATAACCAAAATTCAAATCCATGCCCTATCAAATCTGAATGAAAACATGAACCTCAGGGTGACCTTTCACACCACAAGTCACACCCGAATGATCAATAAGAAACCACAACATAAGAATGAGGAGAGAACATGAGGGGGTTATCCCCACCATAATAATTCAATTAACCGAGAACAATAAAACCCAAACAACACCACCAAGACTTAAGCATGGAACCCACTACAAGGCAACCCAACATAACTAGACATCGGGATGAAGGAACCCCCCACAAGAACCAAAAACCCTCCACACAAGGTAAAATAACCACATCAATAGAAAGAAGAATTTCCTATCCTAATATAAGATTCCCAACACCATGAGTGGGTAAACTCACAAAATAACCTTAATCTAAAACTGGAAACACCGACCATACTCCCACAAAACCCAAAAAAATCAAACAATCACAACTAAAACGACTTATCCAAGGGAGAAACACCCCTTAAAGAGAATGAAAGTTTCATAATGACACACTTAAAGTAGACATATACACTAGGATTGAGATAGAGCAAGTTTATCACACTATTAAAAAAAGATGAACTTACAACAGAAGGAAAACAATAATAAGGAAACATTAAAAATTTTCATCCTAACAAGGAAAGAAAAAACTAGGTTGGGGCTTCCCACACCCCAAAAACTCTTGATTGCATGCGAGCTTCACTCTAAGGCCTATAGGTGGAGCCCTGATGACTGAAGAATCTCTTGATTCATAGTCAGTCATTATCATCCTACGGTCACAATGTCCCATTCAGTTGATACCTCTTACAAAACTTCTTTAGATGACCCAGACAACCACAACAATGTTATGTTTTTGGCAATATGTGCCAAGACAGATTTGAATGCTCAAAATGGCCACACTGATGGCACACAAGTGAACACTCTGATGAAATGTAATCCTGAATCAATGAAATATACTCTTTAGAGATAGGTTCCTCTAGAATACACTCCTCTCTAAATGGGGAACCTTTATGAATAATGACAGGCACAATATTTCTATCCACCTACACTCTGGAATCCAAATCAACTAGAAACTCTTCATCTACAAGCTTCTCAAAATGAAGGTCCTTAGAAGAGAGGGTACGCTCTTTGTTCTATGGATGAAGACACCCATGGAAAATAGAAGCCTTCATGAGATCCTGTGGTTCCACCTCCGGAGAAAAGGAAACATTCTCCTTGAAATAGTATACATAGGCCTTACCCATATGATACTCTTATTGAATGCACATGATCTCTCCCTACTTCTTCATCTTCACCTCCACGGGTATAAACCATTTGATAAAAATGGAATTAAAGACATCTCTTTTCATCCCAACTTACAATGATTCCAGAGTGAAAAACTCACATTTTTCAAAGGATTGGCCTTCAAAGAGACCCATAACAGCACAATTATGAATCTCCTCAGGAGTTCCCAAAACACTAAATACACTCTTGACCTATTAATTCCACAAAACTGGCTCTATCAGACCTCTAGATCTATGAAATATTGACAACATTCAAGAAAATTTAGAAACTAGACATTAATCATTAGATATTTGAGAGACTTTTCTGTTTGGCATTCCCTAAACAACACATAAAACACAAAACCGAAACAGGAAACATGACAAAATACAATCAAAAGGAACAACTTGATCCAAAACAGTAGGCTCACAAAACAAACACATACAATAATAAGCATAAATCCATCTTTCAAAAATACATTTTATATTTTAATTTTTAAAATATCCTAATTTCAAAGACACTTTCCAGAAAGAAAACCACTTTTTTCAAAACCAAACCCCCCATTATAAAATAAAAACCAAGTTTTTGAATCCATTTTCATCTTTTAAAAATGAATTTAGAAAAAAAATTAAGCCTTTAATCTCAAACAAACACCCATGTAATCTTACGTACCGTCAGATGTGTGTCCATCCAATTCCATTCCATCATCGATGAACAAGTTCACCCACACACTTTCTGTACATATCCTACACACTTGTGACCTTACAAATAGAGTACCAAGGGCCACATATTGCTTTTCCTTATCAAATCCAAGTACCCACCAATATTTTAAACAAAAAAATCCTTTAAAACCCATTTTACTATGTTCAAAACCACTGAGAAGAATCCATTTTCCCTTCAAAATTCAATTTTCATTTTAAAAACAACCTTACCAATTTGAAAGAAATAGAAGGAAATCATTTTAATTTCAAAAATAATTTTAATTTTTAGAATACACTCACACCAATTAGAACTAAATGGAACACAACTTACAATGAACCACTGGAATGAAAATTTAGAAGTTATTATTAACCCATTGACATAGTAGTGTACCATGACCCAATTAGGCATCAACAATTATGAGGAACTTAAACTGTGCAATCAGACTCCACTTGGGTTACTACTCCATGTGAAATCATGACATATCACTGTCTTGCCTCTATTTTCATGCCTCAATCCAAAATAAAGACAATGACTCAAAACCTAGACTACCCTAGAGAATTCATGTTTCATCATGAGTGGTGGTGTATAGGAACCGACTCATAACCTACCTCCTGAATTCCTAAAATCGTAATATCCATCTACCTAAAATACCAAATAACAAATAACCTCCCTATGATACCATTTTTTCATGAACCAGGCTGGGAAATCATATGAACCGACACCCGATCTAGTCTACAATATGGCCTTTGGGGCGAACCTGATCCCCAAGGGCTGAATACTAGTTCTAAAAATCATATTTGAACTAGATGGGAATGGTTTCATCCCAAATATACTAGGACCTGGAAGAAAAATTAAAAAAACAAATAATTCCAAAAAAAACCACAACTTAATCTCAAAATAAATAAACAAATAGTCCAGCTGCATGAAATAACTGAACAAAATAGAAACTAAATTAAAAAATGAAACTTGAAAAAATGAAACGAAACCGACACCATGCTAGGATTAATGACCCAAACATTCATTAATGAAAATTCATCTTGATTTAATTAAATGTATTATTATGGATATATAAAACATAGGCACTTCCTTGGTTTTATGTTTTAGGATTTTAAAATACCATTATGAATTGTGACCATTTCTATTATTGTTATTGAATAGTGATCACATGATTAGTATAAATATAGGGATTTTACAAATCAAATTTACTCTGACCAAGGAAGCAATGGCCTCATCTAGTAGAATTGATTTGTATGAAGACCATTTGTCGGAGCTTAGAAAGGAGGTGGCATCATTAGGCTTTTCTGTTGACCAAGTTAAATTCAAGCTTCAACACATTAAGCTGGAACATAACTTCCTATGGGAGAAGTGGAATATGATAAAGATGACCACCCGAGCAATGTTATCTGAGCCATCCCAAGAGTCCATCACCATCACACACCTTACCATTCGGTCTTATGCGGGTGTTATAAGGGGTTATGTAACAAGACATTATCACTGTTATTATGTGCATTATTTTTGTATATAATAAATAATATACATTCATTTTATTATTGTTACTTTTTAAATATTTTTTAAATCACAAATAGAATTTTTAGTTAATAATAAATTAAGAAATATATTTTTATGAATTAATGGATTTTTGAATTAAATAATATTTTAATAAAATATTATTTCTAAGTTAATTTTTATTAAATATAAATTATCATATAATTTTTATGAATACAATTGAAATTTTTATTAATGTTTGAAAGCCGTTTTTATCAAAACCCATGAATTTTATATGAATGTAAATTTTTATTTTAAAAGTAAAAATTCATATATTTAGGAAATTGTTTAGATAAAATGAATACTATTTTTGGAATCATGAGTTCAAAATTATCCAACAATGATTTTTTCAAAAAAATTTAAGACAGTCGAATTTTTGGGTAAACATTAAATATTGTTTAATTATATAATGTGTTTTATGACATAATAATGACAAAATAGTGATGTAATAAAATACTATAAATGGTATTTTCGGTGAATATATGTTTTACCATTAAAATAATACGATTTTAGGTTTGTTTTATTTATTTTCGGCAAATATATGTTTCTCTCCATTTTCTTATGCATGTCCTCAGGTTATCCCAGGTAATGCTAAGTACGAGGGAATGTTGTGGTCATGTAAAATAATTTTTCAATAAAGGTGTTGTTTTTCTTGTTTTAAGTCATTATGTAATGTTACTAAGCCTCAAAGACACTAGACATAGGGATCTTTTATGTTGTATGAAGTGAATATTTTATGTAATAAATCATGTTTAAGTGTGTAATAAAAAGAAAGGTTGTTACAAAATGTTCATATAAACTCTCGGTCACCCCAAACTAGAAGACCGACCCTACTCTAAAAATGAGCATCTAAACTAAGAGAACCTAAAAAAATTAGAACCTTCAAAACATCTTTAGTCTACTAACACTGAGTGGTACAAGTAGGGTATGAGCTAGATAGATCAATAGGAAATCATCACAGAATTTGTGTTTTTCCTTTCCCAAAACAATCCATTAAGAATAGTTTGAAATTAAATTATAAATAGGGTTTTCATATTTTATTAAACAATAAAAACTTTCCCATTCTAAAATCCAACACACGACACACTCCATTTTCAAAACTTATTTCCAGTTCATCAGCAAAACCCAAACTAAATAATAGTATGGTAGTGCTGAAAGTAAATAAGCAGTGTAGTATAATAAAAAATTATAAAATAAAGTAAATAAGAAAAAATAATGGAGTAACCATGTGCTTTTCTAAACATCCCTAGAAGGCCCCTGGACATACTCAGTTTGGAAGCACCTATCAGCATACGGTGAATCCCCTAGGTCAATAACCAACTGACTACCCAAAACTAGCCTCACTAGTGGAAAATCCCTCTTGTCCTGACAACAAATCTAGGAGGGTTCCAACCCATCTAATTAGGGTTGATGAAAAACCATCACTAAATCCTATAAAATATTCCCATGAACCCATGGTGGTAATAATACTTGGTAATTTTTAGGCCCTCACATGCATGGATCACCTTACCTTATATCACTACACTTGCCTACCCTAAACACATATACCCTATAGGATAACCCATAAAGGTATATCCCTCCTATATAGGTGTCAGATATATACATATACATATATACATCACTTCATCGAAGGTGGAAGCTGGGCCATCACATCACTTAATCATTCAACCCTTTCTTTAAATACATGTGATTTTATAAATGAGCCTTTAGGTTTACATACCCAAATTCATTTTCCAAAAACTAAATTAAAAGTTATTCCAAAGTGATAGAAAACACAACTTTTATGTTCAAAGATCCAAACAGGGCTTTGGGTTCCAAATTTCCAACACATTTTTATTAAATCCTTTCAAAACTTTGGGGAAATACACAATCTTATAAAACATGCCAAGTGGCTAGTTGAACCAAATATCCACCAAAATATACTCTATGTGCCAAACGAAAAAACCTTTTAAGGTTTCATTTAAAACCAATTTTAGAAATAAAACAAGAGAACCAACATCATTTATAAACCAAATATCCATTTAAAAAACATGGTTTAAGGAAAACACCATTTTAAATATCAAGAACCATGATTTTAAAGTCCAATCCTCATTTGAGAGAATATACATGTGTGCACTTCGTGCATGCATGGTTGTGCCACCATCCAACACCACCTTCTATGTCTATGAGTCCATTTTTAAACCATTAAAAAAATTCAAATTCCTTTATAAAACAAACCCAACAATCCCATTTAATTTCAAATAAAAACCAACCCTTTTAAAATAAATAGAATACTTTAAAAAAACTACCACCCCAATTCTCAAGCCATAAATGTCCTTGAAACAACATATCATTCCATGTTTTCTTGTTATAAATAACCAAAATATAACATAGGTCAAATGTCACAACAAGTCCTAATTTCACTTCAAATAGAAAATTTGACATTTTATCAACACATTGGGCATATATACACATAGGCATAAACAATAAAACAATTCAAAATCTATTTTTAAAAAATTATACTATCATAAAAATGATAACATAAGTTAACCAAATCTATTATAGAGGTGCGAATAATTTATAAAAATTAATTAAAATTCCTAAGCATTATATGGTTTGAATTATAAAGTAAAGAGATGGAAACTCCTACCTCGAGGGTGTGTGAATGAAACAATGCTTCAATGGAAGAGATAATGATGCCTTACAGACCAATCAGACACCCTAAATCCAATGAAAGCCAAACCCACATACAAAATATAACCATTAGGGTTCGAATGAACAAGACCCCACCCAAGGGAAATTGAGAAATCCAGGAGGGAGGAAAGAAAGAGAAGTAAAATGGATAGAACCCTATAAAAGATACCTTGTATCTTTGGAGGAGAATCCGTGGAGGAGGGGAGACCAATGAAAGAGGGTTTCAGGACCCCCAATAATGCCAAAAATGAGATAGAGGAGGGGGTACTATTTTTGGGTTAAATAGATGAGAGAGAGGAATGAAGGTTTAAAATTTTAATTGGTCTTAAAATCACAATTCATCAGTTTTAACTTTCTATCAAAAAAATGTACTTTTGAGTCAGATAAAATACAAAGAAAAGATGAATAAATGGAAGATAACTCTCTTATAGAAAATTTTAATAAGCTATTGATGGATAAATGAGGATGTAGGGTATTTTTTTTCATATGAACATTTGTAGAATATTTTATTTAATGTCATCATGTATTAAATTTATATTGGTATTCACTCTCTATATTTATTTAGACAAAAAACTATAGGGAGCTCATCCTATGGAAAAAATATATCATTCACTATATTAAAGGAACAATGGATTAGTTTTTAAAGTGTGATATAAATATATCATTATAATATTATTGATAGACTAATGTATACTAGATAGAAGATTTCTTATACAAAATGTCAATATATTGATGTGATTAGATTATCTAAATAATATGTGTTTAACGGAACTCATAGAATAAAAATTCAATCAATATTAACTCAATAGAATCTATGTATGATGTAAAATTAAAAATTTTAATTCAAATAACATGTATGAAGTAAAAACAAGAGGATATGGGGATAGATTTTTCATACCCATAGATTTAATAGTGTGGTAACTTAGCATAATAATTTTTTAAAATAATATTATTTATCATTCATGCTACGATCATAGTTATATCAAGTACCAATTCATGAAATTTATGGGTTATGGTTATATTTCATTGAAATATGTTTCATCCAAGGAACTACTTGTTGATATCTTTACCAAAACACTTTAAAAGGATTCCTTTTTGTTCATTAAAGTTTTTTAGGGAGACAATTTATTCCCAAAATCCCTAAGTAATTTTATGGTAATATTCTCATATTAATTCCTTCAATTTCACTAAAGAAGAAGGAATATACTATATGAGACATTCATACATAGTGGAGGGGGAATTCAGTTTATTTTATAGGTTATCATAATTAGGATATGGAGTTGAGAAGTCTTCCAATTCAATGGGATCCGGATGTATTGGTATCTAGATTTTGGATATGCACTAATGCATTGATTAGTATATTTTTCAAAAATAAAATGGGGGAGACTTGAAGTCCTTAAGAGATAAGAATGATTTTGGTTCCCTCATGAAGTGAAATGAAAAAGGAAAATAATAGTTTATCTTTATCTTAATAAGGAAAAATTTTCATTAATCTTATAACTTGAAATAATGTTCTCTCAGAGTCCTTATACTATCATATTATGAGCTTTTCAGATGAAATTATTTTTTAGGGAATGTTGTGACTTTTTTATTGAGGAAATTAATTCCATTGTTTGGGATGTTTGGTCATGACCCCCTCCCTCCAAATATTCCCCTCCTGAGCTAGCAATGAAGGAAGAGAGATAATGACCCCCCGAGTTCTTCCTCTAGTAGGCCTCAAGGTGAGAACCAACACCAAGAGTATATAATCTCACAAAATGGAAGGCATTACACTTTTTATGGAAGCAATATTAGGAGATAAAAGGGTTTATCCCAAAACAACTCTAAGAACTATATATAAAAGAAATCCAAAATCCATCCCACTTGCATGTTTAAAACAATTATTTTACAAATAAAATTTTATAACTCTAAAGTAAATACCAAAAGAATAAAGATAAACAACGACATGAAAAATTTCCCAACATCTGAGCAAGTAAGGTCCAACACAGTCCATGTAATCCTCCTAGAAACCAAAAATCATTTTTATAACAAATGGTGAGCATACAAGTATACTAAATAGTAAATCAAAGGTCTTTCATGCCCAAGTGGAGAAGAATAATAATGACCCACGCACAACCATACCCTAAAAACACACCACACCCAACAACGATAAAAACACAACCTGATTGTAGTCCCACTACAGATTAGTGCTCATACATTCCATAATCAATTAGTCTATCAACCTGAGATTCCATTACACCACCTAAACCACCCCACACACAACCATACCCTAAAAAACAATACCACACAACCATAAATGGAACAACTTACAGATTTAATAGGGCTCCCATTATTTAATTCCACATTATAAATTTAGGCGTGATCACATAATGAGTTCGATCCTAGGACATCCATTTATTTAACCAAATATACATGGTTAATAAATTATATATATATATAGACATTAAACAGAATAAAAAAACAATCATTCATAATCCATTCCAGGTGCACAAACAAAGAGAACCAATGACCTTGATTTTTAGTCTGTGATTTGTCCATACAAAACACAGTATCAAAAGATAACAAAGAAAAACATAAGTCATTTTTTCTCATCCCCACATATTGATCCTTAAACCAATTTAATTAACATTATTAACTTTGTATTCTAATATATTACATAAGAGGAAATTCATACACCCACCCTGCATTATACACAAATAAATTAGATATGAAGGGATCCCTACCTCAAGAAACTGATGATCAACACCTCCTCCTTATGCCAAAAAGGGGGTGCGCAAGGCTCTAGGGAAACATGATCTAGGGGTGCAACATAGATGCATGGATCCTTAGGAAAAAATGGTTCAAGGATGACTGATTTTAACAGTAAAGGGAAACATAAAAGAAATAAAGGGTCTTGATTTTAGAAGGTCTAGATCCTATATCAACAGAAGAAACGGTTTCAAAATCCATGAACAACGAATCTTGACCAAGACCACATGGCTTGGCTGTTTAGGATCCTCTAGAGTGTTATGAATTTAAAGTTATATTTTATATCCATTGAAACAGATTCAAAAACCCTTAAATATGATTTTAATCACGATTTATGTCAAATAAAATTTTAAAGGGGAAAAACTGGGAAAACTGGAGAAAACCAAAATTTTGAAATACTGTCAGAAATGACTTACCGTTGGGTGAGTCACCATCACAAATCATCGATAGGTGAGGCACCATTGTGTGTCTCAACTTTGGATGAGTCAATAGTTTGAGCTATCAGTGATGGGATACTAGTGGAGAGTCATCATTCGGTGAGCCATTGTTTGGTGAGACACCGTTCAGTGAGCCATTGTTTGGTGAGCCACCATTTGGTGAGCCACCATTCGGTGACCCACCGTTCGATTAACCACCCATCAGTGATAGACCCTTTGGTGAGACACCATTTATTGAGTCACTGTTCTGACTCACCATCGTGATTCACCAGTCCTGACTCACCATCTGCTATCCAACGTCCCTAAATCATCATTGAAATAAAATGAATTTTCAAAAAACTCTTGAAAAAAGTCACTGTTGCCTCCCAAAACACCTCAACCACTAGATTTTCACAAATTAATGGATGATAGAGGTCTGGGAAATTACAACAAATACCTCTGAAACTATTCTAACCCTCGAGTATTCAAAAGAAAACCCAGAAGAAAGAGTGGTCTGGACAACCACCCCATAAGATACCTCTCAAGTATCTTGCTGTACTTAGAACACTGCTACTATTTATACACCCTAAGGTCCAATGATAAACCACCCTGTGTATTTTGAGAGATGGGGTGAAAATTAAACATCCAAATAAATCTCCTCAAATATATACTTCCCCAACTGACCAAAATACACACCACCTAAGCATCAAAAGACACACTATCGGGACATATGAATCAACAAATTCATTTCTCCATTTAGATATACTATCCACTCAAGGTAGAACTGACTCACCCATAGGGTTTAATCGCATCTCAATTAATGAATCTCGATTAGGAATCACATCATCCCCTTTCTGCATGTTAATAATTAACCATACATTCCACCACACACATCACAATGTAAGGAGAACAAATCATCATATAAAACAAGGTTCAAACATCACAAGACAAGATTAAATAAAGAAAAACTAAAATAAAAAAAACTATGGGTACTAGGCATGCATCTGCGTCTCCTTTCCCAAGTACTCTCTTACTGACCACCATGCCTCTCCAATACATGAAATAAGGGAATGGTCTATTTGTGTAGCATATTCTTCAGAAAATCTTGGATATATACTAGTTGCTCCATGAACATCACATCATATTTGACATTCGAATCTCCCTAGTCAATGAAATGGGAGTCATCGTGAAGATACCGATGAAGCTGAGAGATGTTAATGACCTTATAGATCCTCTTTAATTGTCATGGAAATGATAATTGGTATCCCACCTCATGAACTTTCCCCAAAACCTCAAAGGGTCTGATGAACCTCATAAAAATATTTCTCCCTATACCAAACCTCTTCCACCCATGTCGAGGGGATACTTCAAGAAAACATAGTTCCCATCCTCTAACTCTTATAGAATCTTCCTATGATCGATATATGACTTCTACTAGCCATGTGTTGCATTCATACTCTCATGGACAAGCTGAACCTTCTCTATTGTGTCGTGCACTACGTTGGGGCCAAGAAAAGTTGTCTCCTCATCCTCTGTCCAACACATGGGTGAATGAAAAAGTCTTCCATAAAAAGATTCAAGTAGATCCATGCTAATGGAAGAGTGATAGATATTATCATAACCAAACTCTACCAAGGGAAAGTGTCACACCCCAAATCTGTCAAATCCAAGACAAATGCCCACAACATGTCCTCCAATATCTAGTTGGTCCACTCTATCTACCCATCTGTATAAGGTTGGAAAGCAGTGTTGAGTCATAAATAAGTGTCAAAAGATTGCTTGAATCCCCTCATGAATCATAAGGTAAAATGTGTATCCCAGTCCAAGACAATAGACCACAAAATTTGATGTAGATGCACCAACTCATCCACATACCTCATGGAAAAGGTATCCACTACCCCCAAATCCTTAATCACTAAGAAGGGATATGATTTCGTCATAAGATCCTACACTAACTAGATTGCATAACATCTAAACCTATGATGAAATCAATATAGATTTCATCCCATTTCTACTCAGGACATCTAGGAGTTGCAATAAACCACCAGGAACACGGTGCTCAGGATTCACCTACTACCACAATAAGCACTTCTCCACAAACTCCGCTACCTCCCGTTTCATCTCGGCCCACCAAAACTCCTCCTTCAATACATGGTACATCTTAGAGACTCTCGGGTGTACTGCTAAGGGTGATCTATGAAAATCATGGAGGGATACCTCATACACTTCCATGAGAACAAACACCTTCCCACAAAATAAAATCTAATTTCGACCATCCCTCTAAAGAATCGCCATGGTCAATGCAATCAAACATAACCTCTACCTCTAAGTCTCCCAACTAAGAATTCTCCACCTACTATATCAGAGAAGAATGCACCATTATCTAAAAAAACATCCTCTTCTACTACCCATTTCTGTATCTAATTATAAAGAGAAAAAATCCTCTATCACCTTCCAAGCATCTGGAGATTCACAAACAAGCACCTTCTATGACTTCCTACTCCAAGAATCATACACAACATTTAACTTTCATAAGGTTTTGGAGATATCAAAATCATAGTCTTGATGAAACTCCATCCACATACACTATCACAATATTAGATCTTGCTGGGAAATTATATACACTGTCTCTTTTAATCCGTGAAGACCAAAATGCGATCCCCAATGATGTAATGCCTCTCCCACTTCAGCACAAAAACCACCTCTACTGGATTAAGATCATGGGTGGCATATTTACATTCGTGGGGATGTAACTACTTATAACCATAAGATATTAATCCTCAATATTGCTTCAACACTCATCCCAAACATCACCCATTACTCTAAAAACCAGAGTACTAGAGAACTAACCAACTTCCCCTTCATATATCCAAACACCTCAAACATCACCTAAACATCACCCATTCCTCTAAAAACTAGAGTAATAGAGCACAAAACAACTTACCCTTCATATATCCAAACACTAATTGGTACTATTTAATACAAAAAAAATCCTGGACCTTTTTGGTCAGAGCGATCAATGGTGCTCCAACTCAAGATAAATCGGTAAAAAACTCTGATAATAGATCTCCAAACCGAGAAAACTATAAATATCTGCCACATGATGGGGTTCTACCCAAGAAAAACTACCTCAAACTTCAATGGGTCCACTTATACATCATGTTGTGACACCACTTGTCTAAGGAGGTATTCCTCTCATGTCTAGAACTTACACCTAGAAAAATTACAATAAAGATGGTGGTGCCGAAGAACCTCCAAGATAGTCTTAAGATGATCGATATGATCCTCCTCTAAATTCGAGTAGAATAGGATTTCATTGATGAATACAATGATGAACCAGTCCAGGAAGTCACAAAAAAGGGATTTCATGAGCTGGATGAACATGGCCAGTGTGTTCGAAACACCGAACAATGTGACCATGAACTCAAGGTGACTATAACTGCACCTGAAAGTAGTCCTTTGGGATTTCACACTTCTTACCCCTAAAATGGGTATATCCAAACCACATATCAAAATTCGAGAACTGACATGCTCCCCTCAGCTATTCAAAAAGATCATCTATCCTCGGGAGAGTGTAACCATTCTTGACCTTTATGAGATTCAACCTCCGGTAGTCTATGCACAACCTCTTACCACCATCTGCCTTCTTTAAAAATAGACTGGATCACCCCATGGAGAAACACAGGGCTTTATAAATCCATTTTTCATTAATAAATCATTATAAATCCTCATCTACCATAAAAAGAAGGCATTATCTGATAAGGATCCATCAAAATCAGAGAAGCACCAGGCTGTAAGTGTATCCCAAACTCAACATCACGTTGACGGTGTAGAGACACAACCTCCTCAGAGAAGATATCCAAGAAATCCCCAACAATGCTGGGAACCTCCCTCATCTCATCATCCGCCGATTCCAATGACAACTTGACTAAAAAGGAAAGAAGAGGCTCCACACGCCGACTTCCCACCTAACATCTCTTCTCACCAACAAAGGCCACACTTTGATCATATACATCTGAAAACACTAATATTTTCCAGAAGTAGTCGATATAATAATTCATGTAATACAACCATTTGATGCCAAGAATGACATCTTATGGCTGCATCTGTAGTATGTGAAGATCCCCATGAGGCTGATGTGATCCCATCATCAGTCTAGATACCCAGCACACATAACAAAAGATGGTCTAACCTTAGACTAGCATACTCAACACCGGGGACATGAGAAGACTCTCTATGTCAAGTCCTAGAGCATTGGATATACTAGGAGTAACAAAGGAGTTAAAATATCCATAATAAAACAAAGAAAAAGAAAGGGTACTAAACAAGCTACTCGTACCTTGAATGATCTTATAACCTACTAGAACTGTTGCCTATGTTGCATGCAACTGACCACACCCAACTCCTATGACACTATTTTGAGGACTGCCTCCTCAACCATGCCTAGGTGGAGGTTTGTGAGGAACACCCTGTGGTCATATTCAACCTGCTCTATCTCCCCTCAGTGGAGCAGGGGTCGGCTATCCCTACTGTTAAAA
Source organism: Viscum album (assembly GCA_963277665.1). Lineage (NCBI taxonomy): Eukaryota > Viridiplantae > Streptophyta > Magnoliopsida > Santalales > Viscaceae > Viscum > Viscum album. The sequence continues at coordinate 867,541,970 of OY728146.1, read as the reverse complement.
TGAGCCTGCTAGAAACTGTTGAAAAGGTGGGAATTGAACATTCCCACCTCCACCATACTGAGCTTGAACGGCTACTGAGAACTAATTATTATTGGGACCACTTTGTGTATGAATATCGTATTTATTGTCAACAGTTGTCAATTCTGGTCAAAATGAAGAAGAAATCCAAATTTAATGGAGATCTACTGAAGTGAGGATTCCTGGAGAATTGTGATGCAATCATAGCATTATATTTCATGCTTGGAAAATTCTCCATGAAGTTTAAATTAGATGATTGATGCACTGATCTTAAAGTTCAAAGAAATTATGTCAAAGGTGAAACATTGTTTACAACAATTAAGAATGGTGAATTATCATCCGTCTAGGGATGCCTAAAGAAGAATTGGTGGAAGTTGAAGTTCTATGTGTGATCATTCAAAAGAAAATAATTAGGTGATTTTCATGAATAGGAGAAGAATAGAAGAGTGTGCATTCGGTTTGGATAAGAACACATCATGCATGCACTTGTGTGCATTAATTAAGAACACCCAATCCAAGTAAAAAAGAAACAAAGAGTGGTGAACATGCATGATCTTGACATTAAAAATATCCATGCATGATATTGGAGTGAAGGTGATGCTAATCACATTCAGTTTAGATAGGAAAGAAAGATGATGCTGGAAGATTGCGAAGTTATAATTATTTCCTCAGTAAATATGATGATTCTTTGCTGGTATATATTTCACAAAGATAATAAGTTGGTTGGATAACTTATGATGCAAGAATTATGAAGTAAAGGGGGAGAAATGATGCATCCAATCAGCATGGTTGGTCTTGTAGAAGCAGGTGTCTAAGGTGTGCAGTATCCCAGTGTTTGCCAAATTTTTAGGGTCCAAAATTTGGAGTTGGGATAGCATCTCAAAAAGTGGATTTTCTTGAAGAGAATATCAAAATATATAAAATTATTGAATTTCATGAATATGGGATTCATGAATTGTATTTCACAAATACATGAAGAAAGTTGATCGTGTTCTTCACGATTACGACGAGCTTCGTGAATGGAAGAGCTGAAGAGTTTCGTAAGAAAGATTTGCAGCAAAAAGGAAGAAGGAGCATCACGATAGTGCAAAGGATGAAAGAGCATCGCAGCGACACAAAGGAATTTATGGAACTATTTGTGATTATGACGAGCTTCACGAATCTGGAAAATATCCATGGTGCTTCGTGAAATAGAGTGATTTTTGGGAAATTTTTTTGAGCTCTATGATTTAATGCTAACATGGAAATGAGGTACATAAAAGGTTATATATTTAGTTGGAAAGGCATATAAATATGTCCCTACCCCCTCGAGAGAAGTATAGAGACTTCACGAGAATTTTAGAGCTCTTGAATCGTGATGAAGCTTCACGAAGAAAGTTGTTTCGCGAAGGCACCATGCTTCGCAAAGATAAGTTGTTCAACAAAAGCTCAATGAGCATTATGATGTCATGAGCTCTATGAAGGCAGTTTTGTTTGTGAAATATGTGGGTTTTGAAAAGTTTGTAAACTTTGGGAAGGTAGAGAACTCTGCAAAGGTATGTGCTCTGTGATGGCTGGAGATCTTTGAAGCAATGAGATCTGCACAGTAGTGTGCTCTGTGAAGGAGCTCTGAAAAAGAGCATTGAAAAGGAGATTTGCAAAGGATCTTTGAAAATAGAAGTTTTGAATATGTGGTTTAGGTAAACCAGATCTTCATAAGACACCACTACACTATTAAATATCACTGTGTGTCCAAGAAGAATCAAGTGTGCCCACATAGAGACTGATTATTACTCAGGGAAGAATAATTGTGATGTTTTGAAGCTGATCTATATTTCTTTGATATGATAATTACAAATGGATTTTGTGATTCTGGAAAATAAGAAGAGAAGTGATCTTAGTATAGTTGGGTTTTCACAGAAGTAGAAAGTGGGAAGAAGAGAGAGTTCTAGTGTAGTTGGTTTTTTCACTAGTGAAGAAGAGGGAAGAAGAGGAGAGTTTCTTGCCTACTACTTTGCAAGAAACCAAGTGAATAACACTAAAGAAGATCAAGAGTAGAACCTACCTTATTCAAGAAGGAGGAATACTATCTTCAGAGGCAGTATAAAGAACTAGAAAGGTGTTGTAAGTTGAACTAGGTTATCACTAGTTCAAGAAGATGGATTATTTCCCTACCCCCTCCAAGTGTAGGGTGCCACACAGACTAGAGGATTATTTTCCTAGTCGATACACTATAAAATTTTATCACATTATAGTGGATAATACAGGTAATGGTCATTCCCATGCATGGAAAGGATATGTCTGCTCTTATTGAGCGGTGCACCTTGTAAAAATATCGTGTGCATATTTTTAATGATTTCTATTATTTCATGCGAGGGGGAAAAGAGAATAAGAGAATCAAGATCCTAACAGGTCAAGAGGTACATGAATAGAATGTTTCAATTGGTTTCAAAAGTCCCCAACACTAATTCACCCCCCTCTCAGTGTTAGGTATATCCCAAAATGGTCCTCTCAATTTTTATCAAAGAGAGGTTCACCTATTTTGGATTCTCTACATTGGAGATATTATCTTTTGAATACTTGAGTTTCATTCCTGATTCAATAATGAAGTGCAATTTTGAGGAAGAGTCAGTTATCTCTGAACAGAATTCTATATCTACTAAAACCATGATTAATAGGAAAAATAAGGAGAAGATAAAGTTGAAAAAGAAGTACCTATTATCTAAAGAAGAGGAAGTATATATATCATCATGCCTTGCTGACAATGAGTACATATCATACATGGACAGAAATGTGATGGTGGCTTATGTTTTCACCAAATATATAGACAAACTTCTTATGTCTAGTCATCATGAGATATGTGTTAGTACATTTGAAAACTATTCTCATGATGAAAATGAAAGCACAAGAAGTGATGATCAATCTATAACCTCTAAAGAATTATCGGTTGATAAATTAAGAAGTATTCTACATGATATCCATGAAGAAAGTGTATCCCTTATTTGTAAAGTATTTCAATGCATACAGAAAAATTTTACTCAGCTGGAAGAACAACCTGATGTTTTGGAGAAAGGCTTACAATCAAAAATTGTTGAATGTTTAAAGCTCTCCAGACAAGTTGGAGCCTTTGAAGCAACAAAAAATCTATTTGAAGCAAGTTCTTCAAAGTGGATAAAAGATGTTGAATAAAAAGAGTGAGTAAAGAAGACTCTAGAAGAGAAGATCCATACACTTAAAGATGAGCTAAAAAGGTGCACAGAAGTCAAACATTGATAAACGGAAGAAATTTCCATGAAGATTAAGGAACTTGAATCTTTGTTAGAAAACAAAGTAAAGATGCATGATGAGGAAGTGTAAATATCAAGGAAGGCCAACGAAGATAGGATGACTATGATTGAAGACCAAAAAGTCATCCTCAGTATGAGATGTCTAGAGTTGGAAGCTTATTTGACCAATATTGAGAAGACACATATTGAGTCTCCACAAAAGAAGGAAACAGTTACTGCTAGTAATCAATGCTCACTGGAGGATTATACTGTCAAAATAACTCCAACATGTGATGAGAAGATCATGGATTCACTCATTGATCTATCACAAGAAGCTGAGAAAGTGTAGGTACCATCCATTCCAACTTGTACTAATGTTTCGAAAATTGTTTCTATAAAAAGTACAGGTTGAGGGAAAACTCTAAACAAGTATGGATGAGGAAATGTGATGAGATGCCTACCACCATGGATCAGGTGGATAGAAAGAAGAATATGAAAGATAGTTCCCCATATAGGTCACAATACATCAATAAGAAGGCTCAAAAATCTAATACAGAAGATATCAATAAGTCATGATTTGTGGGTCAATGCTGGTGCTGCAATATATCTGGGCATTGTGCACTGGATTGTTGGTAAAATCCCTTAAATTTAAAAGAACAGATATAGATATCAAGGGGGAGAATGATATAAAATAATAAGCAAAACCCACAGATCCAGAAGCATCTATATACTACAAACATATCTGGAATATTAGATAACATTTGTGATGTATGCAATAGTCATGGTCACATGAATTGTGCATGTTCATTTAAATAGGTACCCAAAGATGATAAGAAAAGAAGACAACAAAAACTTGGTAAGACTGAATAAGCATCCTTGGGAATAAATCAGATGAATAATGTAAAAAAAAATTTTCCCAAGAAGATTTCAAGAAGGAAATATTAAAGTTCTTGGATTCTAAATACAATATGTTGAAGGTTAGTGCGTCCAAAATAACTATTAAGAAGGATGAAACATAGAATAATCCATGTAGAATATCCAATCCCGATGAATCAGTCCCAAATGATATATTGGTGGTTTGGCCAGAAGATTTGAAAAGAATGAGAAATATGAAAGATTTACAGGCTAAGGCTAGTGCTAAAAACAAAAAGAATATTCTACATGAAGACAAATAAGTTCTACGTGTGTGGTGTAACAAGGATGGTCACACTGTTAGAAGCTGCTTTGAATTTACTCCAGCCCAACAAGAATTCCTCAAGAAGATGAATGTTGGACCATGAGATTCTAGTGCTTCGAAATCCCTTCAAGAGAGAAGACTCACAAAAAAGGAAGATGTATTGAGGCCCACATAATCACAATAAACAGTGAATATAAGTTGTGAAAGTGTGAAGAATGGAGAATCTTGGTTGAGAAAATCATCTAAACCTTGTTGTTCACATAGATGAATCAAGGAGGATCCACCTTATTCCCTAAAATCTTTGTTTATTGTATTTGTTCTTATCATACAAGGAATTTAAGGTGAGGTGGGATCTCAGGGGGAGAACCTGGGATTCAGTGATGAGAAGTGTTCCCTTGAGGGGGAGACACATGAAGAAGCTACCAAAGTCATTATATCAATCATTATCAAAATCAGTTGGTATAAAATTCAATTACTCTGAAGATTTTTAGAAGACTATTTCATTGTAAAAGTTATTCAATTTCTAAATCTCTCTTCATTGGTTTCTTAAAATAAAGATCATTCTACAAAGGGGGAGTAACAAAGATAATCAGTGACATAAGAAGAGTGAAAGTTTCCCAAGGCCACTCATCCTGCCACTTTCACTTTAATGTTTTTTGATCCATTTATTAAAGGGAGAGCATGAGTTTCAGGTTGATTATTTCATATCACACTTATTATCTTAAGCCTGGAATAAAATTAGAAATCCCTTGAAGACAAGTACATGAGTTCCATCTCATTCATTGTCATATTTAGTGGGTAATGGACACCTTTGTTGTCTAAATCAAATCCTCTTGTTTTCTACACCGATCATTGATCAAGTGTACTTAGAGTGAAATGATTGATGGCACATTGCTAAAGTATGAAATGATACCCTCTCTGCCCTGAACTTTGTATTTCTTGTCAATAAGGGGGAGATAAAGTGAAATTAAAGTTTGAAAATTAAGGGGAGATAAAGAATTAATGGGGAGAGAAAGATTCTCATTTTGATATTGCCACATTCATTTGAGGAAAACTTTAAAGTATTGACAAAAAATACCAAGGGGTAGATTGTTGGGATCACTTTGTGTATGCAGATTGTATTTGTTGTCAACAATTGTCAATGCTGGTCAAAATGAAGAATAAAATGAAGAAGGAATCCAAATTTAATGGAGATATGCTAAAGTGAGGATGCCTGGAGAATTTTTATGCAATCATAGCATTAGATTTCATGCTTGGGAAATTATCCATGAAGTTTAGATTAGACGATTGATGCAATTATTTTAAAGTTCAAATAACTTGTGTCAAAGGTGACACATTGTTTACAATAATTAATAATGGTGAAGTATCATCCATCTAAGGATGAATGAAGAAGAAATGGTGGAAGGTGAAGTTTTAAGTGTGATCATGAAAAAGAAAAAAATTATGTGATTTTCATGAAGAGGAGAAGAAGAGAAGAGTCTTTATTCAGTTTGGTTGAGAACATATCATGCATGAACTCATGTGCAAAAATTAAGCACACTCAATCCAAGTGAAAAATAAGTGGAGATAGGTGACCATGCATGAGATTGAAGTTAAGGTTATTCTAATCACATTCAGTTGAGATTGGAAAGAAAGATGATGTAGGAAGATAGGGCAGTTATAATGCTTTCTTCAATAAATATGATGATGGTTTTCGGGTCTATATTTCACAAATATCATAAGTTGATTGGAGAACTTATGATGAAATCACTAAGAAGTAAATGGAGAGAAATTATACATCCAATTATCATGGTTCATCTTGCAGAAGAAGGTGTCTAAGGTGGTGCAATTTTCCTAGTGTTTGCCAAATTTTTGGGGTCCAAATTTTGGAGTTGGTCTAGCATCATGAAAAAAGGATTTTCTTGAAGAGAATATAAAAATATTGTAAAGGCATGAATTTTGTGAATATGGGATCCATGAAGTGTATTTCTCGAAGACATGGAGAAAGTTGATGGTGTTCTTCGTGATTACTATGAGTTTCGTGAATGGCATAAGTGAAGAGTTTCACAAGAAAGTTTTGCTGTGAAAAAAAAGAAGGAGCATCGCAGCAGCGTGAAGGGAGAAAGAGCATCGTGACAATGCAAAGGATTTGATGGATCACTTCACGATTATGACGAGCTTCATGAATCTTGAAAATATCCATGGTGATTCACGAAATAGAGTGAATTTCATAAAAAAGTTTGGATCTCTGCGATTTGATGCTGATGTGGCACTGAGGTGGGTGGAAGGTTCTAGAGTAGGTAGGAAAAGCCTATAAATATGCCCCTACCCCTTCTAGACAAGTAGAGATAATTCACGAGAATTTTAGAGATCTCGAATCGCGATGAAGCTTTGCAAATAAATTTGTTCCGTGAAGGCACCATGATTCGTGTAGATAGGTTGTTCCACAAAGGCTCAGTGAGCAATGCGAAGTTGTGATCTCTATAAAGGTAGTTTGCTTTCCAGTGGTTGTGGGCTTCACAAAGGCTGTTAGCTATGCGAAGGAAGAGAGCTCTGCAATGGTGTGTGCTCTATGAGGGCTAGAGCTCTATGAAGCAGTGAGCTCTGGAAAGGGGTGAGATCTGCGAAGAAACTCTACAAAGGAGCTTTGCGAAGTAGATTTGCAAAGGATATTCACAAATATTAGTTTTGAATATCAGGTTTAGGTGAACCAATTCTTTGGAAGAAACCACTACACTATTCCATATCATTGTGTGTCCAAGAATAATCAAGTGTGCCCACATAAATATTGATTATTAATCAGGGTAGAATAGTTGTGATGATGCTAATCTGAGCTGGACTTCATTGATCTGATAATCACAAAGGGAGTTTGTGATTCTAGAAAAGAAGAAGAGAAGTGATCTCAGTGCAGTTGGTTTTGAGCTCAAGGAGAAAGTGGGAAGAAGATCAAGTTTTAGTGTTTTTGGTTTTGAACTAGTGAAAAATAAGGAATAAGAGGAGAGTTTTTGCCTACTGCTTTGCAAGAAACCAAGTGAATAACACTAATGAAGATCAAGAGCAGAACCTAAATTATTCAATAAGGAAGAAGAATTTCTTCATAGGTAGTATAAAGAACCAGCAAGGTGCTGTATGTTGGACTAGGTCATCACCAGTTTAGGAAGAAGTATTATTTACCTTCCCCCTCCAAGTGTAGGGAGGCACACAGACTAGAGTATTGTTTTCCTAGTCGATCCACTGTAACAACATATCACGTTATAGTGGATAATACATTTACTAGTCATTCCAATGAATGGAAAGGATGTAGCTGCTCTTATTGAGTAGTGAACCTTGTAAAAATATCATTTGCATATTTCTAATAATTTCCATTATTGCATGTGACAAGGAAAAGAGAATAAGAGAATCAAGATCGTAACAGGTCATAAGGTACATGGATAGAAAGTTGTAATTGGTCTCAAAAGTCCCCAACACTGATTCAACCCCCTATTTGTGTTAGGTATATCTCAAACTGTTCCTCTCAATTATAAATATTACCATATACTCTAAAGATTAAAAACATTATCCCCAAGCCCATAGGAAATGAACAAGGACATTAAGGCCAAAAATGGAACTGCTTAGGTTGATTCCCCGCAGGCCGAAGCCTAGACGTCCCTGGTGCCTGAGACCTACTTTTGGTAGCCTTTACCTTAGAAGAACTATAGTGACCCAACCTTTTCTTAAATTACCATTAAATCATTTTAAAGATAAACAACATAATAGTATTATATATAGAGGATCCAATGGTTTAGTGTCTTGGTCGAACTAGGACCATACATAATAATAACAACGTCGAGCATAAACATTTATTCTATTTCCTCTTCTTTATCTTATTACTAGAAATTGACCTCTCTTTAGTATGTGTAGTCACCTCATAATATACATCAGAAGGGGTGAGATAGAAGACAAGTAAGGGGACAGATAAGAACAGTATAACATAGGTGAGCATAATCATAACATAGGAAAAGAATCATGAACAACATTTTCTTTTATAAAGTAAAAGGAAGTGGAGAAGGGGGTTGGATGGTATAATATCACATTCGTATCATAAAATTAAATTATGTGTATGATACTAGAATTACCATACCATTTGAACAAAGATAGGTGGGGAGAGAATAATAAAATAACTTGAAATTGAAAGGAATTTAAAGGAAAAGATGGAGAGAAATTACCTCTTGCTTCCTCCTCTTGAGATCCTTCTTAAGGGGCGTAAGCTTGGTCTTTTGATGAGACCAAAAGCACTTGGAAGTGGGGGAGGGGATAGGGAAGATGATTGGGAAGAGTTGGGACAATTCTTGAAGTTTTAGAGGTGTGAGGGAATGAGGGAGTGAAGGGTGGTATTTATAGAGGAGGGGAGAGGAGTTTTCTTAATATAAAATTCATTAATTTATTATTTCTCCACAAGACAAGGAATAGTGAGTCTTCCATGACCAAGAATAGTAATTTTATAATTTAATCCAGAACCAAGTGGGCTTACATCAGCATAACATCACACATGACTCTATAATTTTCTTATTTAGCTTATTTTTGTAAATTACGGTATTTCACTATTCAAAAAAAATTCAAGTATTTCAGAAAAATCCCAAAATTTCACCCCAACCATTTTTTGACATGTAGAATAAAAAAATGAAGTCCGTTTTTTAAAAATATTTTCTAAATATTAGTAATTTAATATTTAACTAAAATCATAATTTACTTGAAAAATATAGTTTTTAAAATTAAAACTGATTTTATAATGCATTCCAAAATTATTTAGGGTCTCAAAAAATTATCTAAAAACAATAAGAAATGGATTTTTTAATTTATGAACACATTTTAAGAAATTACATTTTATTTTAAATTAATTAATTAATTATAATTAATTATTTATGACTCACAGAAATACAAAAACGTTTACTATGGTCAAATTATCACTTTCTAAGATGCCTAAATTTTATTTAATTATTCATGGGTACGATTAATCTTATTTTGGATGATTTACTATTCATAAGGGTTGTACTACTATTTATAATGGTAGGTTACTATTCACCAAAAATTAATTTTGTCTTATTGGACCCAAAAATCATCTTGAACACAACCGTGTATGTTGGATTTTCAAAATTCCAAACACAGAAGTGAAAAACTTATGTTTAAAGGTCACTTGGCACATAGTAGTTCATTATGTTGTGTTTTCATGTGATTTTATGCCATATTTTTAAGAAGGAAATTTCCATTGAAAAACTTTAGGTCGTTACATTATTCCCCCCTTATGAAATTTTACCCTAGAAATTTCGTTTTACATAAATAGTTGAGGGTACTTCTCCTTCATCACCTCCTCTGGTTCCCAAGTAGCTTCTTCAAACATATGGTTCCTACTAAAAACTTTGACAAGGTGGGTTTTATTGTTGTGTAGAACCTTATCTCTTCAGTCCAGAATCTCTACTGGCTGCTCCTCATAGGAGACATCATCTTCTAGTTGTACCACCTCTGATTTTAGTACATGTGAGGAGTCTAGTATGTACTAGGAGTGATACGTGAAACACATCATGAACATGATCCATTTTTGGTGGAAGTGAAAGCTAATAGGCCATGGCTCCTATGCAATCAATGATCTCAAGGGGGTCAATGTTCCTTGGGCATAGCTTCCCTTTCTTTCCAAATCGCATGAATCTATTTCATGGTGATATTTGAAGGAAGACTTTATCTCCAACATTGAACTCCATGTCCCTTCGATGGTTGTCAGCATAGCTCTTTTGCCGACTCTGTGCATCTTTGATGTGTTTCTAGATGACTCGAACCTTCTCTATCATCTCCTGCACAAGATTGGGTCCAATTAGCTTTCTTTCTCCAACTTAATCCCAACAGGTTGGAGTTCTACATCTATTTCCATACAGTGCTTCATATGGAGCCATATGAATACTCGAGTGGAAGCTATTGTTGTATGAGAACTGAACCGATGGGAGATGATGATCCCATCCACCTTTTTATTCTAGAGAGCAAGCTCTTAGAATATCTTCAAGTGTCTGAATATTCTTTATAGATTGGCCATCTGTTTGGGCGCGATAGGCCATGCTGAAAGTTAATTCAGTACTCAAAGAATGTTGAAGGATCCTTAAGAATTTAGATATGAACCTTGGATCATGGTTAGAGACAATTGAGAGTGGGACTCCATGCAGTCCCACCACTTCTTTCATATATATATTTGAAAGTTGTTCATGCAAAAGGTCTTCCCAAATAATTATAAAATGGACAGTCTTAGTGAGCCAATCTTCCACAAACCACATCCCATTATTTCCCTTCAATGTCTTCGGGAGACCCATGACAAAGTCCATAATAATATTTTTCCACTTCCACATGGGTATAGGAAATGATTTCATCAACCCTTTGTAATTTTGTCACTTTGATTTAACTTGCTTACATACCAAGAACCTTGATATATATTCTACAATCTCATTCATCATGTTATCCCACCAGAAGTGTTCTCAAAGATCACGATACATCTTGGTGCTACTAGGATCGATAGAGAATGTTGAGCTATGTGCATTGTCCAATAACTCCTTCTTTATCTCAGGTGATGAAGGCACACAAAGCCGCATTCCAAACTGAATCACACCATCATCATTGATATGGAACTCATGCAGATTCCCTTCCTTTACTGCATTCAACCTCTTTTGTATCTCCACATCATCCCTTGGTTCTTCCTTAATCTTCTCTTGGATGGATGGTAGCGAAATCATTTGGGAAAGGTAGGATGTATCCCCTGCCCTTATGATTTCTAAATCCATCCTTTGGATATCCAAGAAGATAAGGTCTTTCTCAATCCGTAACATGGATAGAGTAGCAGGTTCTTTTCTGCTTAGAGCACCAGCTACCTTGTTTGCCTTTCCAGGATTGTAGTGAATTGAGAAATCGTAATCCTTGATTAGCTTGAACCGTCTCCTTTGAGGCACGTTTAGCTCCTTTTGTGTGAATATATACTTTAGGATTTTTTGGTCGATGTATATGTCAAACTTCTCACCATAAAGGTAGTGCCACCAGATTTTCAAGGCAAAAATCACAGTTTCTAGCTTTAGATCATGCGTCGGGTAGTTCTGCTCATGGATCTTCAACTTCTGTGAGGCATAGGCTATCACATTTTCATTTTTCATGAGTACACAACCCAATAATTTCTTTTAAGAATCACTGTATATTACAAAACTTTATCCAATTTTTTTTAGTGTGAGTACAGATTCATTGATCAGCCTTCTCTTTAGCTCCTTGAAGCTTCCCTCACATTCTTCCATCCAGACATACTTTACCCCTTTCCTTGTTAACTTAGTTTGAAGGCTTGAAAATCATGAGAAGTTTCTCACAAAAAGTCGGTAGTAACCAACTAATACAAAAAAACTAATGATTTTGGTGACACTAGAGGGCCTGGGCCATTACTCAATTGACTTTGTTTTTGAAGGATCCACAGAAATTCCCTCACTTGTGATCACATGTCCCATGAAAGTGACTTGCTTTATCCAAAAGTCACACTTGCTGAATTGGCATACAACTTCTCCTTTCTCAATGTCACCAATACAAGTCTTATATGTTCTTCATGTTCCCCCTTTCTCTTAAAGTAGATGAGAATATCATCAATAAACACTACAAAAAATTTGTTGAGGTAATGTCTAAAGACTCTATTTATAAAATGCATAAAGATTTCAAGGTCACTATTAAGTCTGAAGGGAATCACCAGAAACTCATAGTTCCCATACCATGTAAAGAAGGCAGTCTTCTGAATATCTTCCTTGATCACCTTTAGTTGATGATATCTAGAATAAAGCTCCACCTTTGAGAAGTATTGAGCTCCTCTTAACTGACCGAACAAGTCATCAATCCTTGAAAGAGGATACTTGTTCTTTATGGTGATCTTGTTGAGTTTCATATAATCAATACACAGATGCATTGTTCCATCCTTCTTCTTCACAAAGAGCACTGGCGCACCCCAAGGTGATGCACTAGGGAATATGAACCCTTTATCCAGATGCTCTTGCATCTTCTTCTTTAACTCCTCTAGTTCGATAGGATCCATCCTATAGATACACTTTATGATAGGAGTAGCTCTGGGTATGAGTTCTATTAAGAACTATACCTCACGATTCGAGGTAATTCCAGGTAACTCTTCTGGAAATACGTCATCATATTCCCTTACAATGGGAATTTTTGCAAGGTTGGCACCTTCCTCGGACTCAACCATTTGGGTGAGGTATTCTTATTCATAGGGAATCAATACCCACACCGATGAAGGATTTTTCAAAGGAGATTCATGATCTCCCTTGCATTTCTAGAGGAGAATGAGATGGTCTAGAATATAAAAAGATATTTCCTTTTCCCGATAGTTGATACGTGCTCTATATAATGAGAGCCAATCTATTACCATTATAGTGTCGAATTCCACCAAGGGAAGTATTACAAGATTCGCTGGAAGAATATTCCCACATACGCCAACAGGAGAAGAGTCAAACACTTGGGTTGCAATGATTGCAGCACTTGGTGTTTTTATAGATATATCTACTTCAAGGATCCAGGGATTTGATTCTATATTTCTATAAAACTTGCAAGATATAAAGGAATGCGTAGAACTAGAATCAAATAATAATTTTTCCATTCTTGGGTGAATAGGAAGTGTACCTTGTAATTCTTCATTATCTTTCTCCACTTCCATAGTTTTGATGGAATAATACTTCCCTTGTTCCTTTGGATTTGGTGGATACTGACGCTGATTACCCTCGATAACTCAAGGTTTAGTGCACTGGCTTGCATAGTGCCCTAGCTCTCTACAGTTGTTGTAATGACCAAAAATTTCATTAACGAAAATTCCTATTGATTTGATTAAATGTATTAATATGTGAAATGGTTATACAACATATTCACTTATTTTGTTTTGTGTTTTTGGTTTTTAAAATATCATTAAGAATAGTGACCATTTCTAATATAGCCGTTGAACAGTGATCACATGATTAGTATAAATATAGGGATTTAACAATCCAATTACTCAGACAAAGGAAGTGATGACCTCATCTAGTAGAATTGCTCCATACGAAGCCCATTTGTTGGAGCTTAGAAAAGAGCTAGAATATTTGGGTTTTGCTCTTGACCAATACCAAGTGGATCTTCAACATGTCAAGCTCGAACGGAACTGTCTACGGGAGAAGTGTAAGTCGTTAAAGATCACCACACGTGCAATGTTATCTAAGCCACCCTAAGAGTCTGTCACCATCGCGCACCTTTCCCCTAGGTCTTATGAAGTTGTTTTAAGGGGTTATGTAAAAAATCCCTAGTACTATGGTTATGTACATTATTTTTGTATATAATAATGAATATACTTTATAGTTATTATTGTTACTATATAAATAGTTTTTAAAGCACGAATAGTGTTTTTAGTTAATATTCGACTAAGAAATCTATTTTGATTAATTTATGGATTTTTGAATTAAAAAATATTTTAATAAAATATTATTATTATTATTAAGTTAATTTTTATTAAATATAAATGATTGTATAATTTTATGAATGCAATTGTAATTTTTATTATGGTTTGAAAGCCATTTTTGTCAAAACCCATGAATTTTCGATAAAGGTTGATTTTTATTTCAAAAGTGAATATTTATAAAATTAATTAGATAAAATGAATATTATTTTTGGAATCAGGATGTCAAAATTATCCAACGGTGAATTTTTCATAATTTTTTGAGATAGTCAAAATTTTGGGTAAAAATTTAATACCGTTTAAATATATTATATGTTTTATGAAATCATAATGACCCAATAGTGTTGTAATAAAATACTATAAATTTTTTTTCGTAGAATATATATTTTACCATTAAAATATTGTGATTTTGGGTTTCTTTTATTTATTTTACAAAGCTTTTGTGGACCCGTCAAGACTTATTAAACATTTTGTCTTTTTAAATTGTATTCCTTGGGAGTGTGACTCACCTCCACATAAGCAACCCCATTATTTTAATAAGTTTGTACCTTTTCCTTATAAAATATTGTTTTCCACTTCCCTTTTCCAAAAACCATGGGAAAAAATCATGGGCTGGTTTGTGGTTTGGATTATTTAATGTGAGGTGTCCCGGACCTAAATAATAAAGAATTCCCTCACCTTTCGTATATAAACCCACCCAAGATCCCACTTTCTCCTCCCTCAAAGATTATATAGTTCGTCAAAACTCTTCCCTCCTCTCTCTAGAATCATCCCAAGGTGCCCCAAGCTCATAATAAGCCTCTCTAAAGCCTCTTTCAAGCCTTTGGAAGCACACTTCCAAGTAAGGGTTTTTTCTTCCTTTCTCATTTTTTCCCAATCTTCTTAATGCTTTTATGCCCTTATAATTTCAATTCTAAATATTGGGTTATGGTTTTTTCACCCCCCCATACTACCCTCTTTATGTTTGAATTATTGGATACTCCTTTCTCTCTCATTAATGCCTCCCATGTATGCCCATTACTATGCCAAAATTCTGAAAGGAATTTCTCTCTCCTCATTTACATTCAATAAATTCTTTTGTATCATGAATCTAAATTCCATTAAAAATTATGTGAAATGTATATATATTACCCCCTTTATTTCCATTTCATGTACATATTATGAGACACCCCTTTCTCACTCATCAACCATTTTTATGAATTCTTACGTCACGCCGTTACGCTGCCGAAATTGCACTGATTTTCCTAGCCAATATCATTGTGTAGTGAATACCATGACCATTTCTCTATCAAGGTTATTCACTTTTATGAACGTTTAATTATTGATTATAAAGTTTTATGTATGAATTCAACATTAATTTATCATAAAATAAATGATTATGTTTTAGGAATCCATGTTTTAGGATCCATGTGTCACACTTATGCATGAAATGAAATGTTTAAGAAGGGTGCACCCTGATAGCGCTCCAATGCATTGGGTAAAGTATAGTATCATGATACATAATGTGAAATGGGTGTTTACTAATGATAATTCAAGTGAAACAAGGTTTTACTCATGCTTCATGTGCAATGAGGGTTTACCCATGCTTCATGTGCAATGAGCCTTGGCTCATGATAATTCCATGTTAAGTGTTGTTGCCACATTTCCATGTTATGATTATCATGTCTTATCATGCCTTGATGTTTATGTTTCTATTGTTCTTTATTTATATGCCTATTTTCTAACATGTATTGTATTCCTCATGTTATTCCATGATTATTCCATTACTGGGCTTTATAGATCACCCTTTTCTTATGCATGTCCTCAGGTTATCCCATGAAATGCTAAGTACGAGGGAATATAGTGGTAATGTAAAGTAAATTTTAAATAAAGACGTTGTATTTCATGTTTTAAGTTGTTATATAATGATCCTAAGCCCCAAATACACTAGACCTCTTGATCTTCTATGTTGTATCAAATTAAGTTTATGTAATAAATTATGTTTAATTGTGTAATAAAAAGTAGGGTTGTCATAGTTGGTATCATAGGATAGGTTTAGTTATTTTTGGGATTAGGATTATAAAACCCTATTTAAGCCTTAGATACAAGTCTAAGTATAATAAAAAAATCCCTTAGTTTTGGTGAGTATTTAGTAAGTGGTTTATCAAGCAAATACATCCCTGTCTGGGTACGAGCAGGTAGAGGCGGCTCTGGCCCAGATGTATCCTAGGGGTAAAACCAGAAAATACCACTTTGAGCTAGACTCAAATGGGAACTGGTGCACAAAAACAGGCCTTATTTCACTCTTGTTTACAACACTCCCAGGGGATATTCCTTGGTAAATTTACATGCTTAGTATGAACCATTATTAAGGGACAAAAAAATTCCCTAAGAATATATGTTAGAAAGTAGATCATGGATAACATAGACTGAATCCAATAGATTCATATGTTAATGAAATAAATGTTATTTATAATTCATCAGTTTTTTCCTTGTATTACCCTTTATGTGTTACCCCAAACTTTCCTTTTATTTTAGCCAATGGACGACAATAGGAGGACTCAGGCTAACAACCGATGTGAAGAGAAATGTTATGACTGTGCTAATGAGATTCCCTATCCAATGGAAGTGGGAATTGTGAACATTGTCATGCTTCTCTCTTAGATAAATCAAGCTTTGAATAGAAACATGGGTCAAGAGGAACGTTCAACCCCCCTAAGAAAGAACAATTCACTATCGAGAGATTCATGAGACAAAGGCCTCCTACTTTTAATGGATCATCTGATCCCTCAATTGCTGAACAATAGATCAACTCAATTGAAAAGATATTCTCCATCTTTCAACTTTCTGAAAAAGAGAAGGTTCTACTTGATGATTATAATATAAAGGATGAATATGATCAATGGTGGACGTTGATAAAAAATACAATGCCTGAGGAGGAGATCAAGGCATTGGAATGGAAGGATTTTTAGAAGATGTTTTTCGATAAATATTTTCCACGCACCCTACAGCTTAGGATGGAAAGGGACTACCTTGACCTCAAGAAAAAAGACAACGAATCTGTTAGAGCATACAAGGAAAACTTCACAAGGCTTTCATGATATGCTTCCGGATTTGTCGTTACCCCTGAATGCAAGGTTGACTGCTTATTTGGTGGGCTGATGCCTAGCCTGTGGAAAGGACTGGTGATCTGTGACTTTGATAGATATGAGGAAATTTTCCGATGTGCTCTTAATGTTGAAATAGAGATCGGAGAATCTCAGGGGTATCATGGGGATAAGAACCGTAAGGTGGACTTCAATTTTGGCGGTCCGATGGATAAATCCAATGGTTCTAAGAAGATCCAACACCCCACTTTCCAAAGGTGCGGAAAGAAGCACCCCAGAAATTGCCTGAAGGGGATGAGGAAATGCTTTAGGTGTAGAAGAGAAGGGAACCTAGCCGTTAACTGTGAGAAGGAAAGACCCGCATCTGCGACAGAGGAGAGGAACGCTCCATTCGAACCTCAACGCATGGTTCATTTCTACAACTATAAAGAATCAGGGAATCTTTCAAATTAGTTCCCTAATCCAAGGGTTTTCCGAGGCAACCAACAACCTCCAAGGCAGAAATGGTGAGATTTTTCCATCGCTACTTCCGAAGTGAACCCCGACAACGAAGTGGTAACTAGTACTCTAGTAATTCAGTTAATAAAAGTGAACATAATTTTTGATTCAGGTTTTACACATTCTTTTATATCTTGAAAGTTTTGTAGAACAATCCCAGCACCACCACAAATCTTATTAGTGAAGATGTCAGTGAGTACGAAAAATGGGGAAATCATTGAATCCCATGAATATAACTCCTCCCCTATCATAATATGTAGATTAAACTTCTCGGAGAGCCTCTTTATACTCCCTCTTGTGGAATTTGATGTAATTCTTGGCATGGATTGTCTTTCCTTATTTAGAGACAACATAAATTTCCGTGAGAGACAAATTACTCTCCATGTGGAGAATCGAACCCTGATTCTTTACATGTTCAAGGAGGAATATGAACATTCTTTATCTCCATCATCTCAATCATGGATATTAATTCCCTATGAGAACGCGTATCTGTCTCAGATGAATGAGTCTAAGGAGGAAACCATCCTACAATACATGCCTATTGTGAGGGAATTCGCTGATGTTTTTCTTGAGGAATTGTCTGGTCTTCCTCCTAGAAGAGATGTTAAATTATCAATTGATCTTATACATGGGGTGTTTCCAATATCCAATACTCCGTATAGAATGGTTGTTGTAGAGCTTGAGGAGCTGAAGAAACAACTACAAGATAATCTTGATAAAGGGTTTATACGCCCAAGTACTTGACCCTGGGGTGCACCAGTCCTCTTCATCAAGAAGAAGGATGGGTCAATGCACCTTTGAATCGATTATCGTGAGCTTAACAAAATCATGATAAAGAACAAGTATCCTCTCCCATGAATTTATGACTTGTTCGATCAGCTGCGTGGAGCACAATACTTCTCCAAGGTGGATTTGTGGTCGGGATATTATCAAGTTAGGTTGAAGAAGGAAGATATCCCCACGATTTCTTTTTTGTACAAGATTTGGGCACTATGAATTAATAGTAATGCCTTTCAGACTCACTAATGCTCCAACAATATTCATGGACTTGATAAATAGAGTCTTTAGATATTACCTCGACAAATTTGTGGTAGTATTTATAGACGATATTCTGATATATTCCAAAACCAAGGAGGATCATGAGGAGCATCTAAAAACTATACTAGAGACCTTGCGGATGGAGAAGCTCTATGAAAAATACAGAAAGTGTGAGTTCTGGTTGAAGGAGGTCTCATTCTTGGGACATATCATCACAAGAAATGGGATATCTGTGGATCCCTCCAAAACAGATGCAATTGAGGGATGGTCGAGGCCAACATCGGTAACGAATATTAGTAGCTTCTTAGGGTTAGATGGATATTATCAATGATTTGTGAGAAATTTCTCACTATTGTCCAACCCTCTTACCAAGCTAACTCAGAAGGGAGTAAAGTTTGGTTGGAGTGATGAATGCGAAGAAATATTCAAGGATTTGAAAAGGAGGCTTATCACTGCGCTCGTGCTCACTTTACCCACAAGTGGAGAACTTTTTGTGGTATTTAGTGATGCTTCAATGAAGGTCTTGTGATGTGTGTTGATGAAAAATGACAAAGTCGTTGCCTATGATTCAAGGTAATTGAAATTTCATGAACAGAACTATCCAACACATGAACTTGAGTTGGATGCAGTGATATTCGCTTTAAAAATTTGGTGGCATTATCTCTTTGGGGATAAGTGTGAAATATATATGGACCACAAAATCCTCAAGTATATATTCACATAGAAAGATTTGAACATGTTCCAATGAAGATGGTTAGAGTTGATCAAAGACTATGACTGCTCAATCCATTAAAACCCTGGGAAATCGAACAAGGTGGTGGATGCCCAAAGTAGAAAGAACCTAGCAATTCTATCATTGGTGAGAATTAAAAAGGATCCAATATTCTTAGATTTGATGAAGATGGACATGGGAATCATAAATAAGGGAAAATAATCAATCTTTTCACAAAGTATTTCTCAATTGTCACGTTTGGAAAGGTTAAAGGATGCTCAAAAAGATGATGTGTGAATTTAGGAAAATGTGGATGCTATCAGAAAAGGGAAATCCTCATAGTATAATGTTAATGAATAAGGAATTGTGAGATTTGGGAAAATACTATGTGTTCCATCAAGTACAGAGATGAAGAAGGAACTTTTGGATGATGTAGAGAGTTCAAATTTCTCTATTCACCTAGGAAGCACAAAGATGTATCAAGATATCTAAGAGCATTATTGGTGGGATAATATGAAGAAGGAGATATCTAAATATACATCAAAGTGACTGGTGTGTTAGCAAGTGAAGGCAGAGAGGCAGAAGTATAAAGGGATGATGCAATCATTATGCATACAAGAATTGAAATGGGAGAACATCACCATGGACTTTGTCATCGGAATTTCGAAGACATCCAAAGGAAACAATGCAATCTGGGTTGTCATGGATCATCTTAAAAAGGTTGCACACTTCATTTCTATTTGGGGGGATTTCTCATTGGATCAACTGACACAGATATATATATCAGGGAAGTGGTAAGGCTTCATGGAGTACAACTGTCTACTGTATCCGATCGAGATCCAAGATTCACCTCTATGTTTTGGAAGAGTCTTCAACATGCTCTAGATACTGAGCTGAACTTCAGTACGGCTTATCATCCTCAAACTGATGTCCAATCGGAGCGGACTATCCAAACACTTGAGTAAATGTTGAGAGCGTGCTCAATGGACTTCAAAGGAGGATGAGATCAACATCTTCCTCTGGTTGAGTTCTCTTATAACAACGATTTCCACTCGAGCATCCAAATGGCACCATATGAATCCCTTTATGGGAAAAGGTGAAAAACACCAGCGTTTTGGGATGAAGTTGATGAGATTAAGCTGCTCGGACTAGAAATGGTCGATGAAATAGTGGAGAAGGGGAAAGCCATTCAGTAACATATCAAGGAATCCTAGAGTCGGCAGAAGAGTTATACAGATAATTATCAATGAGACCTTAAGTTTAAAGTTGGAGAAATGGTATTTCTATGCATATCACCATAGAATAAGGTCATGAGGTTCGGAAATAAAGGGAAGTTATATCCTAGGTACATCAGCCCCTTCTAGATTCTTGATCGTGTCGGGGTTGTGGCCTATCAACTAGCACTTCCACCTACCATGTACCAAGTACATGATGTATTTCATGTATCCCGATTAAATAAGTAAATACCAGACCCTTCACATGAACTCTCTTTAGAGGTGGTACAATTAGATGATGATCATTCTTATGAGGAACAACCAGTGAAGATATTAGATCATAGAAAAAAAGTTATACGAAATAAGATAATTCCCCTTATCAAGGTGTTGTGGCGAAACCACAAGTTTGAAGAAGTGATGTGGGAATTAGAGGAAATGATGAAGCAGAGTTACCCAAATCTGTTTTAGTATGGGAAAAGGAAATTTCAAGGGCAAAATTTCTTAAGGGGGGAAGATTGTAACGACCCAAAATTTCATTAATGAAAATTCCACTTGGTCTAATTAAATGTCTTAATATGTGAAATGGTTATACAACATATGCACTTATTTTGTTTTATGTTTTGGGGTTTTAAAATATCATTAAGAATAGTGACCATTTCTAATATAGCTGTTGAACAGTGATCACATGAATAATATAGATATAGTGCTTTAACAATTCAATTACTCATAAAAAGGAATCGATGGTCGCATCCAGTAGAATTGCTCCATATGAAGCCCATTTTTCGGAGATTGGAAAAGATGTGGCATATTTGGAATTTACTCTTGACCAATCCCAAACTGAGATTGAACATGTCATGCTCGAATAGAACCGTCTATGGGAGAAGTGGAAGTTGATAGAGATCACCACACATGCAATGTTATCTGAGCCACCCCAAGAGTCTGCCACCATCGCGCACCTTACCCTTATGTCTTATGCAACTGTTTCAAGGGGTTATGTAACAAATCCCTAGTACTATGGTTATGTACATTATTTTTTTATATAATAATGAATATAATTTCTTGTTATTATTGTAACTTTGTAAATAGTTTTTAAAGAACAAATAGTGTTTTTAGTTAACATTCAAATAAGAAATATATTTTGATGAATTAATGGATTTTTGAATTAAATATTATTTTAATAAATTATTATTATTATCATTAAGTTAATTTTTATTAAATATAAATGATCGTATAATTTGGTGAATGCAATTGTAATTTTTATTAAGTGTTGAAATCCATTTTTGTCAAAACCCAGGAATTTTCGATAAATATTGGTTTTAATTTTAAAATTTAAAATTATCATATTTAAAAAACTATTTAGATAAAATGAATATTATTTCTGGAATCAGGACATCGAAATTATCCAATGGTGAAATTTTCATAATTTTCTGAGGTAGTCATAATTTTGGGTAATAATTTAATGCCATTTAAATATATAATGTGTTTTATGACATCATAATGACCCAATTGCGATGTAATAAAATACTATAAACTTTATTTTGGGCCAATATATGTTTTAACATTAAAATAATGTGATTTTAGGTTTGTTTGATTTATTTTACAAAGGTTTAGTGGACCCTTAAAGACATATTAAACATTTTGTCTTTTTAAATTGTTTTCCTTGGAAGCGTGACTCACCTCCACATAAGCAACCCCATTATTTTAAGAAGTTCAGACTTTGGCCTTATAAAATATTATTTTCCACTTCCCTTTGCTAAAAACCATGGGGAAAACCATGGGATGGTTTGTGGTTTGGATTAGTTTAATGTGAGTTGTCCCAAACCTAAATAATAAAGAATTCTCTCACCTTTCCTATATAAACCCACCCAAGATCCCATTTTCTCCTAACTCAAAGCCTTTTTAGTTCATCCAAACTCTTCCCTACTCTCTATATAATCTTCCCAAGGTGCCCCGAGCTCCCAATAAGCCTCTCTCAGGCCTCTCTCAAGCCTTTGGAAGCACACTTACAAGTAAGCGTTTTTTCTTCCTTTCTCATTTTTGTCCAATTTTCTTAATGTTGTTATGCACACACTACGCCAAAAACTGGCAAGGGAAGCGCTACCCCTTTATCAGTGCTTCTTTTAGTAGCACTGATAAAGGGGGGATTTATCAGTGCTTTTCCCGAGCACTGATAAATTTTGTGTTTCAAAAAAAAAAAAATTTTCATGAAAAAAAATATTTTGTTATATAAGTATATTTATATTGATATAAATACAATATATATTTTTTAAATATGTTATAGATACATATAAATAGTCTATTACATTTAATATATAATAAATTTAGTGAAAATGGATTCAAAAAATTTTAAAAAAATATTATTAATCAATAATTTTTTAATTATTATCGATTAAAAATCATTTAATAACAATTTGAGGACAAAAAAATCAAAAAAATTAATAAAAGATCTAAAATACGTTGAAAATGTAACTCAAACTTCAAACGGACATAACTTTTGATCCGGGTGTCCGTTTGAGCTCTACAACATATCAAATCGAAGCCTTTGATGAGATCTACACGCAAATGAGTAAGTTTAAGCCTCTTTCACATTTTTCAATCCCAAAAAAGGCCCAGAAGGCCTCCAAAACTGAGTTTTTAGTCGGGATACCCTAATTTTTTAACATTCAAACAAGTATAACTTTTGATTCGGATGTCCGTTAGGCTTGTACCACATATCATATCGAAGATTGTCATATTTTCTTTGATTTGACTGGTTTTGGAGTTGAAACAAAATTCTATATTTTAAGTTATGATCGTTTTAACATTTTATAGCTTTTCAAATACACACACATATATATTTATTCGTAAATATATATATGTGTGTGTGTTTTTGGGTGTCTATATGTGTGTCTGTGTGTTGTATATATGTTTTTATTTATTTACTTACTTATAAACACACATCAAAAACATATTTTTTTCATAAATGCGTTTAAAACTAATCTTATATGTACATTCTATCTCTTTTCAAATACACATATATATGTATTTATTCGTAAATATAAATGTGTTTGTGTGTGTGTGTGCCTCCATGTGTTGTATATATATATGTATGTGTGTTGTATATATATATGTATGTATGCATGTATTTATTTATTTATAAACACACATAAAAAATATATTTTTTCGTAAATTTATTTAAAACTAATCTTATATGTACATATTAATATACAAATAAATATATGTATAAAAAGTATAACTAAATATATATATATATATAAATATATTAATATACGAATTAATATATGTATACTAATATATGAATACATATATTTATATTAATATGAATCTATATCAATATATGAATCAATATATGAATAAATATAACTATATATATAGATATATCACTAAATAGAGAACAAAATGAAATGGCATAGTGGTAAAGGTGCAACAGCGAAAGGGGGGAGGTACCGGGTTCGAGTTCGGGTGGAAGCGAAGGGGGTGCACGCGTATGAGGATGTGCGGGAAGGGCATCGCGCGGGAGACCTCCTAGCGTTGTTAAAGGGGGTGTGGAGTGCTGATAAAAGCACTCCCTTGGTATTATATTTATTTTTTTTATTTTTTTAATTTTTTTGACATTTATCAGCGCTAAAAAAAAGCGCTGATAAAGGGGTATTTTATTAGTGCTTTTTTAGCACTGATAAAAGGGGCCTTAATCAGCGCTTTTCGGAGCGCTGATAAAAGGGACCCCCCTATATTAGCGCTGAGATTTACAATGGTTTTTTAGCACTGTTAATGCCCTTTTTTAGCGCTGATATAGGCCGTTTTTATAGTAGTGGCATTTAATTTCAATTATAAATGTCGGGGTATGGTTTTAAACCTCCCCCATACTTCCCTCTTTATGTTTGAATGACTGGATACCCCTTTATCTCTCATTAAATTCCTCCCATGTACACCCATTACTATGCCGAAATTTTGAAAGGAATTTCTCTCTTCTCATTTACATTCAAGCAATTCTTTTGTATCACGAATCTAAATTCAATTAAAATTGTTGGGAAATGTATCTATATGAACTCTTTACTTTCCATTTAATGTACATATGATGAGACACCAATTTCTCTCTTATCAACCATTTTTATGAGTTCTTACATCACGCCGTTACGCTGCCGAAATTGCACCAATTTTCCAAGACAATTGCATTGTGTAGTGAATAACATGCCCATTTCTCTATCAAGGGTATTCACCTTTATGCACATTAACTTATTGATTATAAAGTTTCATGTATGAATTCCACATTATTTTATCTTGGAATAAATGATGATGTTTTATGAATCCATGTTTTATGATCCATGTGGCAGACTTATGCATGAAATGAAATGATTAAGA
The DNA here is from genome assembly GCA_963277665.1 of Viscum album. Classification (NCBI taxonomy): domain Eukaryota; kingdom Viridiplantae; phylum Streptophyta; class Magnoliopsida; order Santalales; family Viscaceae; genus Viscum; species Viscum album. The sequence continues at coordinate 867,517,172 of OY728146.1, read as the reverse complement.
AGGGTGCCCCCTGATAGCGCTCCAATGCATTGGTTAAAGTATTGTATCATGATATGTCATGTGATATGGGTGTTTAATCATACTAATTCAAGTTCAATGAGGTTTTACTCATGCTTCTGTGCAATGAGGGTTTACTCATGCTCCATGTGCAATGAGCCTTGACTCATGCTAATTCCATGTTAAGTGTTGTTGCCACATTTCCATGTTATGATTATCATGATTTATCATGAATTTTTTTTATGATTATCTTGTGATCTATTGAAATCCCTATTGTCTAACGTGTATTGTATTCCTCATGTTATTCCATGATTATTCCCTTACTGGGTTTTATAGCTCATCCTTTTCTTATGGATGTGCTTAGGTTATCCCATGCAATGCTAAGTACGGGGGAATATAGTGGTCATGTAAAGGAAGTTTTTAATAATGATATTGTATTTCATGTTTAAAGTTGTTATGTAATGATATTAATCCACAAATACACTAGACCTCTCAATCTTCTATGTTGCATCAAATGTAGTTTATGTAATAAATTATGTTTAATTGTGTAATAAAAAGAAGGGTTGTCATAGTTGTAGCACTGAACCATGAGAGGTTCTGTCCTTTCTTCCACCATATTCTCCTTCCTTTTATGTCTTTTATACACTCTTGATAATGGTGTCCTTATTTACCACAATTGAATCATTTCACCAACCCTTTGAGGCAGTTCCCATGGTGCAACTTCCCACATTTTTGGCATGTGGGTCGTTGAGTTTTCTTCCCACCATTATCATTAGATCCTCCAACATGAAACTCCATATTTCATTCTTATCACCATATCCATTGGACCATTCTCTAAGGTCCATCTCTACTTTGAGATCACATCGAACAACTTTTTCATTACTCCCAAAGTCTCGAGTTGCATGATCCTTTCGAAGCTGCGGTTTTAATCCACTAAATAATATATCAATTTTTCTATCATTGGTGGTAACAAAACCCGAAGCATACCTTGCAAGCCTTGAGAAATTCACTTCGTAGGTTGTGACAGATTCTCATTCCCTTTTCTTGAGCTATATGAATTCTCTTTCCATATTTTTGTGAAGATTTCTTGGGAAATACTTATTAAGAAACATGATCTTAATGTCTTCCCATTCCATCTATTCAATTTCCTCCCTTGGCTTGGTGTTCTCAATCAAATACCACCATTTATTGGCCTCTCCATCTAGACTATAAATGGCTAGTGTCACCTTATCCATCTTAGAACAGTGAATCACATATCTTATCCATGGAGTTGACCCACTGTTCCACAACTAGTGGATTGGAAGATCCACTAAACGTCAGTGGTCGTTTCCGCATAAAATATTCGATAGCCAGTTGCTCAATCTTTGGTGAAGGAGGATGTTCTCCATTATTATGGTTATTGTTCCTAACCTGAGATATTTGGGTAAGAATATCCATGAAGTTTTGAACTCCACCTCCCAAATCATTAGGGATGTCATTCAGGAAATTGTTGCATTGGCCCTCGCACGAGTTGTTGGCTTGGTTTCACCTGGTTCCCACCATTTTATAAAATAGAAATGTTTAGAAAAAAACATAATTCAAAATGTCATGAATAAATAAATTATTCATTTTCACAATTTATACTAAAATCATAACATATGGGATCCCTATGTAAAGCTTCTTGTATATATATTTGTACTTAGTCTCATATTAGAGGTTTTCTCTAGGGTTCACTAATCCTAATTCCCAAATTAACTAAACCTTTCATCTGATAAAAAATATAATGACCAAAACTTTTCATAAATTACCATTAAATAATTTTAAATATAAAAATCATAATAGTATTAAACATAGAGTATCTAATGGTTTAGTGTCTTGGGAAAACAAGGACCACACATAACAATTACAACATCGAGCATAAACATTTATTCAATTTCCTCTTCTCTAGATTCTTACTGGCACTTGAACTCTCCTTAGTACATTTAGTCAGATGAGTATATACATAAAAAGGGGTGAGATAGAATCTCAGTAAGGGGATATATAAGAACAATATAACATGGGTGATCATAATCATAACATAAGAAAAGGATCATGAACATAAGGGGAAGCATAAATATAAGACTTGAAGTGTGGCAATGCATAAAAATGAAACATCATGTCTTAGAAGCTCATATACATGGAGGAGGGGATAGGTAAGATGATTGGGCAGAGTTTAGATAAGGCTTGAAGCTTGGGAGGTGTGATGGAATGAGTGAGTGAAGGGTGGTATTTATAGTAGAGGAGAGAGGGGTTTTCTTAATATAAAATTCATTAATTTATAATTTCTCCACAAGACAAGGAATAGAGAGTCTTCCATGACCAATAATAGTAATTTTATAATGCAATCCCAAAAACATTGAGCTTACATCAATATAACATCACACACGACTCTATAATTAGCTTATTTAGCTTATTTTTTTTGTAAATTAATATATTTTACTATTCATAAAAAAATCAATTATTTCAGAAAAATACAAAAATTTCACGCCAACCATTTTTCATCATATAGAATCCAAAAATGAAGTCCATTTTTTAAAAATAATTTTTTAAATATGATTAATTTAATATTTAATTAAAATCATAATTTACTTGAAAAATACAATTTTTAAAATTAAAACTGATTTTATAATGCTTTCAAAAATTATGTAGGGTCTTATAAAATTATATAAAAACTAAAAGAAATAGATTTTTTAATTTGTGAACACATTTTGAGAAAATTAATTTTCTTTTAAATTAATTAATTAATTATAATTAATTATTTATGACTCACAGAAATACCAAAACGTTTACTATGGTCAAATTGTCACTTTATAATATGCCTAAATTTTATTTAATTATTAAAGGGTAAAGTTACTCTTATTTTGGACAATTTACTATTCATAAGGGTCTTACTACTATTTATAAGGGTAGGTTACAATTCATAAGGGCGGGTTACTATTCATAAAAAAATTATGTTTTTCTTATTAGACCCCCAAAATTATCTTGAATAGAACCGTGTATGTCGAATTCTCGAAATTCCAAAAACAGAAGTTAAAAAATATGTTTGAAGGTCACTTAGCACATATTAGTTCTTTATGTTGTGTTTTCATGCGATTTTATGACATATTTTTAAGAAGGGAATTTCCATTGAAAGACTTTGGGTCATTACATTCTTCCCCCCTTATGAAATTTCACCATCAAAATTCCATTTTACATAAATATGTGAGGGTACTTCCCCTTCATCATCTCCTCTGGTTCCCAAGTAGCTTCTTCAAACTTACAGTTCCTCCACAACACTTTGAAAATATGGGTTGTCTTATTGTGTAGAACCTTATCTCTCTGGTCTAGAATCTCTATTGGTTACTCCTCATTGGAGAGATCAACTTCCAGCTGTACCACCTCTGAGTTTAGTACATGTGAGGGGTCCGATATGTACTTCCTCAGGAGTGATAAATGAAACAAATCACAAACTTGAGCCATATTCGGCGGAAGTGAAAGCAGATAGGCCCAAACTCTTATGAGGTCAAGGATCTTAAAGGGGTCAATGTACCTTGGTCTTAGCTTCCCTTTCTTTCCAAATCGCATGACTCTCTTCGATGGTGATATTCAAAGGAAGACCTTATCTCCAAAGTCGATCTCCAATTTCCTTTGACGGTTGTCAGCATAGCTTTTTTTCTGAATCTTCACAACTTTGATGTGTTTCTGGATGACTTGAACCTTCTCTGTTATCTCTTGCACAAGATCGGGTCCAAGTAGCTTTCTTTCTCCAACTTCATCCCAACAGGTTGGAGTTCTACATCGCTTTCCATGTAGTGCTTCATATGGAGCCCTCTGAATATTTGAGTGGAAGCTATTGTTGTATGAGAACTCAACCAATGGTAGATAATGATACCATACACCCTTGAATTCTAGAGACCATGCTATTAGAATATCTTCAAGCATCTGAATAGTCCTTTCATATTGGCCATCAGTTTGGGAGTGATAGGCCGTGATGAAATTTAATTCAGTACTCAAAGTATGTTAAAGCCTCCTCCAGAATTTAGATGTGATCATTGGATCACGGTTAGAGACAATTGAGAGTGGAACTCCATGCAGTCTCACCACTTCCTTCACATATATCTTTGCATGTTGTTCAAGCGAATGACCTTCCTAAATAGTGATAAAATGGGCAGTCTTGGTGAGTCGATCAACCACAACCCATATCGCATTATTTCCCTTCGACGTCTTTTGGAGACCCATGGCAATGTCCATAGTAACTTTTTACCATATCCACATGGGTATAGGAAATGGATACATCATCCATTTGGACTTTTGACGCTCTGATTTAACTTGCTAACATACCAAGCACCTTGATATATATTCTGCAATCTTCTTCTTCATGTTATCCCACCTGAAGTGTTCTCGGAGATCACAATACATCTTGGTTCGTCCAGGATGGATAGAGAATGTTGAGCTATGTGCATTTTCAAATAGATACTTCTTTATCCCATGTGATGAAGGCACACAGAGTCGTGTTCCAAACCGAATCACACCATCATCATCGATCTGGAACTTGTGTAGCTTCCCTTCCTTTACTGCATTCACCCTCTTTTGTATCTCCACATCGTCCCTTTGTGCTTCCTTAATCTTCTCTTAGATGGATGATTGTGCAATCATTTGGTTAAGGTAGGATGTATCCCCTACCCTTATGATATATAAATCCATCCTTTGCATATCCAAGAAGATAGAGCCTTTCTCATTCCGTAACATGGATATAGTAACAGGTTCGTTTCTTCTTAGAGCATCAGTTATCTTGTTCACCTTTCCAGGATGGAAGTGAATAGAGCAATCGTAATCCTTGATTCTCTATTACCATCTCCTTTAAAAAATGTTGAGCTACTTCTGTGTGAATATATACATTAGGCTCTTGTGGTTGGTGTATATGTCACACTTCTCGCCATAAAGGTAGTGCCTCCATATTTTCAATTATAAAATCGTGGCTACTAGCTCTAGATCATGCGTCAGGTAGTTCTTCTCATGGATCTTCAACTGTCGTGAGGCATAGGCTATCATATGTTCATTTTTCATGAGTACACAACCCAATTATTTCTTTGAAGAATCACTGTATATCACAAAAAATTCTAAGAAGAGACATGACAAATATCCCCACGTATGAGCTAGGAAGGTCCAAAAAGGTCGTGTAATCCTCCTAGAAACCTAAAAGTAGTTTTATAATGTAGGGTGAGAATACAAGTATACTTTATAGGAAAACCAAGGTTTTGATGCAAAAATGGGGAAGCATACCAATTCCATTGTGAGAAAACCATAGAAACTAACAACACCTAATAGGGTATACTAGACACCCCAACCTCACCAAAGGCACACTCACCAAATAACCCAAGTCAAGTAAAGTAAAATAGAGCACATTGATTATAGGGTACCCCGCACCACTTTCCCACTGATTATCCATGATCACACCCTAATAGAAAACATCATAGTTCTCCCTCATCTTCCAAAACTCCCATGACAGAATCCTCCTACACACACTTGTACCTCAAATCTAGTCCTACAACCTAGGAAAACTATGATCATCACATCTTTCCTGCACAAACCTAGGCTTCACAACCATGTCCTTCCTGTAGACACCTGATCCACATACAACATAACATCCCAAAACACACGGTAAATCAAAAGACATATCATTCCAAATACACCTAGGAAACCAAAACTCATCTCATCCCAAAGACACATTGGGAAACAAAACTCACACTCACACACCTAGGCCCCACAAATCACAACCTTCCCAAAGAATCTTTGGCTATAACCTCCTGGAAGAGGGAGTAGGGAAGAACGGGTGGACAACCATCCATCCTCCCACTGAGATGTTTGGGAAATAAACCCTCCCCCGTGCCAATGGGGGTGTTTAGAACATAGTTCTCAACTAGGGTGAGGTGTATATAGAAAGAAGAAGAAAAATACATGTATGTATATATAGTACCAAACACTCAATCCCAACCTATGGGTTCTCAATCAAACAACTAAGAACCATATGATACATTCAAATTTACTACTACCTATAAATATACAACCACACACAATAGCCACAACCCCAACCATACCCCAAAAAATTCATTTAAACAGTTATCACTGTTTATTAAACAATTCAATTATTCATTCCATGCCTAACCAGGTAGCTTCCAAGCTCATCACTTCACATGACACACAATATAAACCACATAGAGGAAGAAAAACAAAGTTAAAATATCCCACTATATATTTACACTCTACATAACGCCCATAAAAACCACTTCCATCAACTCCCCTTATCACAACCATCAACATCCCCACTGAAAACACACACGAAACCTAGAAACACTAACAAAACACAACCCGATTGTTGTACCACTACACAACACTACTCATCTATTCCACAATCAATCAATCTCTCAACCTGAGATTCCATTACACAACCCAAACCACCCCACACACAAATGTACCCTCAACAATAGCACCACATAACCATAAAAGGCACAAATTTCATATTTAAAAGGGCTCCCATTCTTTAATTCAAAATTTTAAAATTAGGGGGGATCACATAATGAGTTTGATCTAGGGGAAACCATTTATTTAACTGAATATATGTGGATAATCAATTTCATATATATACATATATATAGTTATTCAAGAGAAAACCATCAACAAGAATTCACAAGACATTCTTATTGAATAGATAATGACCACTAATGGTCATGATTTTTATTGGGTGATTAGCCCATTCAAAACACAGTATCAATATATAGCAAAGCAGAACACAATTAATTTTTCCATACCCCACATATTGATCTTCAAATCTATTTAATTAACTTTATTAACTTGGTATCCTTCTATATTCCACAAGATTAAATTCATACACCCATCCCACATGATACAAAAATAGAAGACCGACGAAGGGATCCCTACCTTATGAAACAAACGATCAACACCTCCTCCTTCCACCAAACATGGGGTGCATAAGGATCTAGGGAAACATGATCTAGGGGTGAAACATAGATTAGTGTATCCTTGGGGAAGAAATGTTTATGGATGACTGGTATCAAGAGTAAAGGGAAACGTACATGGAAGAAAGGGTCTTGGATTTAGAAGGGAAAGATCTTAGATCAACATAAGAAATAGTTTCAAAATCAATTAATGGCAGATCATGACGAATACTATGTATCTTGGACATTTAGGAGCCCCTCGAGTGTTGGGAATTTAAAGGTATATTTTATATCCCTTAGAACGGATTCAAAACCCCTTAAATATGGTGTTAAAATCAATTTCCATAAAATAAAATGTTAAAGAGGCGAAATTGGAAAAACTGGAGAAAATCAGAATTTGGACAAACTGTCAGAAATGACTCACTGTTGGGTGAGTCACCATCATGAGTCACTAGTGGGTGAGGCACCATTGGGTGACTCACCATTGGACCAGTCTCTAGTATGAGCTACCATTGGCAAGTCACTATTTGGTGAGCCATCATTTGATGATACACTATTTGGTGATCCACTATTTAGTGAGTCACCATCGCGACTTACCACCACAATCAATCGGTCCTAACTCACCATCAACAACCCACTATCCCTGACCCACCATTGGAAAATTTGTATTTTAAAAAACTCTTAAAATGAGTCACCTTTTCTTCCCAAAACTCCTCAAACACTATATTTTCAAAAAGTAATGGATCAGATAGGTCAGAGCCATTACATTTTTTCTTATTTTATTTAATAGAAACATGCTAATGGATAATTTGTATATTAATTAGAGTTTATTAATGATTCAAGTGGATAAATGTTGAGATGTTTTGATATAGATAGAAAAAAATTGACATCAATGGTATGATGATGTTGTAATATTGTTGAATGAATTTCAATTAATAATTTAATATATCATATATTATATAGTAATTTCTTGAGATAGTCTTCTATAGAAATGAATTTATCTTATGTGTGAAATAATCATTTCATAGTAGTTTTGGTTGTGTTAATATGATGTTGACATTGGATTGTGTTAACTTTACTTGTGAAACATCCATAATGTATTTATTCTTACATGAGGGAGGGGTGATTCTGATATGGGGAGGATCATATCTCCAGTATACAAGATTATCTATGAGGGATTATATAATTTTATTGTATGAGTCAATTGAATCTTGAATATAATCTTAGGACATATTAGTTTCTCCATAGTTTGGGAGTAAGGTTGAATCACATCATGTGTAATAATGGATTTCATAGAATATCTTATTGTGAGAAAGTATATTATACAATAGATGGAATGATGTCACCATAACCTTGGAAATAATGATTTTTTGTTTGTCTTGTTTTTTTTATTCAAGTATCACCAGATTATAGTGAATTCTCTTTACCACAATGTTCCTTGATGTTGGAGAATGGACAATGTTTTTGTTCTATAAAAATCATATATACCATGCCATAGTTTTCTAGTCATGTACCAAATATATTTAATGATATTATGAGTCTATTATAGATATTTGGTATTTCGTCATCCATTTATTTTGGAATTTAGAATTACACCACTACCAAGAACATCATATTGAAATTTATGTTAGTCTATAAATATTTTTTACCCACCTAGAAATAATATGTGTTACTAAAATAAGTGAATATAAGTGGTTTGACCTGCATTCCAATGAGGATTTGGTAGGCTTTTGAGGATAATAAGAATTTTCACCCCAAGTATAATCCTTAGATGAACTCGAGTCATGGGATGTAAATAACATTAAACATTTGAATGATCATTACCTATCTTCTTAAATGAAGTCTATAAAGAACTAAATGATCATTTCCTTGTTCAATTTGAATTAAATTGGAACATGGGTAGTAAGAGGGGAACTTATTCACACTAAGGATTATACCCATGATATTAAGGGTGAATTAACCATATTAATTTTTTTTATAAGTATACGTTCTTACATGATCAATCATTCATAAAAACATTATCATCATCATGTTCTAATTCAAACTAACTGGTGATGGGAATTTTTTTTGGGAAGTTTCTTTTATATATTACCTTGATTAAGCCTTCAATCATTGTGGTATGCTTCTATCACATATGAAAATGACAATTTCTCATACTGATTTATTTCCAAATGCATTTTACATATAATGAGAGTGTTTTGTTATGAAATTAATGAGAAATAATTTTATTTCTTATTAAAATTTTATTTTATTATCTAGATATAATGAAATCTAATGGAAAATTAATATAATTGATAAATAAATATTTATTTAAATTACTCAATATCATGAGCATGAAGTTAGAGGTATAATCATGGATGTTGAGTTGTGTTTTGAAGAATAAGATATAAGTTCTCAAGTAGAGGGTATTATTTTCCCTAAAAAGAGTAAACTAATGATTGTATTAAATAAACATATTAAGGTAAGGTAGAGGCACATCATTTTTCACTCTCCAAATGGGATGCTTAAGTGTGAAAAGGAGAAAACATGGAGGTGGAGACCGTTTTATACATTGTGCAACAATACCATTGGGGAGTGAAATATAAGGTGGTATAAATAAATTGGTAATGTTGATCGATGTACATTAAAGATAATAAAAGATGTTATTTCCAATTAAGTAAACCACATATACATAAAAAATACATATTTCCTTGAAAACACTATAGTAACAGACTATAAAATGAATCATTATTAGGGAGGGGAAACCCTTTTTTTATATTCCATTTTTTTAGTTTTAGGATTCCTTGTTTTCAATATTATAATTTTCCCCATTATTTTTCTTGTAGGAATCCATACCTTAGTATGGTCATAATAAGGATGATATTATTTTTAGTCATGTTTTTAATAAAATAATACATCGTTATATAAATCAAATCATCCACTTTTGTGTTATCTTTAATGTTATATATTCGAAACAAAATATTAATATTTTCATAAATTAGTGAAATTTCATGAGATAAGTTACAGGGACATAAAAACTAATGATTTAGGTATTAATTTTTATTACTTTTAAATATATATATTTTATAGATATGTTTATTCAGCTATAAATTAATTCCATTTAAAATAACTTTTATTAAATTTTGATTTGGTAGAATATTAATCATTTTTGAAAAAAACATTCTAATACATTATAGATTTTTTTCTACTATCTGATTTTGATTTCAAACTTATGTTTTGAAAATTTGATAGTTTATTAGATTTTATAACCATATTTAAATAAATATTTATTTATTAAATATCCTAAAAGTTATTTGGGATTATTTAGTTAATATCATCATAGAATGTTGTTTAAAAAAATATACTTTTGATGTTTCTAATAATTTATATATTTCTTGATTTTTTTTGAACTCATTTAAGGTACAAAAATTATTGTAAATATGATTGTGAAATAATATTTGATGTCCATTTTGATAAATTGACCTCTCTTTTATCATTGCACCGTATTTTTTACCATAGATTTCATATATGATCCATATTTCAATTATATATAACCTTTTTGACTAATGGATTAGTATTTACGATATTGACTTTTCATTATATTTGTGGGGGATATTTTTTATCGTTTTTTGTGGTATTTATTAAATATATTATAGGGAAATATGAGAGATGCATTATTTTGGAGAAGTGATTCATTTCAGTTTTGTTAAATTTTATATACTTTCATTTATAAGGTCAAAAAAGTTAGTGCAGATGATATACTCCTAATCTAATACAAGATAAAATATATAAATAAAATATTATTAATTAAAATGGAGTTAAAGGAATAGCTGTTGTTATATTAATTGATTTCTATCGATGATGCAATGATTTTTTTCATGATTATTTATAAATGTGAATGATATTGCATGGAGTTATAATGATGATTATCAATTACTCATTAGGACAAAACTCCACATATTTGTTTATTTTAATAATTCACCCACTAGCCTATATTTTTGTGTGATAAATGTGAATATATTTAGGATTAATGTAATCTATTTTCATTTTGTGGAGGATATCAGGGTGATAATAATTTTCTAGAATAAGATATATTTCCTTGGAATGTGTATCACATTTAATGTTTTATCAATTGAGATATTAGTTACAAATGAATTCATTGCACAATAGGATATAGAATGTGTGATAAGTGAAAATAAAATGTTATTATGATTAAGAATAAATGAGATTGAGTCAAGGTAAATAATTTTTATAAGTAGATCATGATAAAATAATTTTAGGGAAGAACTATAATTTTTTCTATTTGACTTATTAGTTAATTATTTAAAAATGTATATTGTTTACTTATATATAAAAATGTAAACGTTAGTGAATTCTAAGAGCCACATTTTATTACATTTTTCTTTCTATTTGGTTACAAGAAATATTTATCAAGATAGAAGAATGATTGAATGTGTTCAATATTAGATTTCACTATTTTCAACAGGCCATATGAGATTAAATACGGTTTCAGAAATGGTTGAATGAAGTTTAGAAAACACATAATGTTATTAGAACTAAATTGGATACAGATGTGGCAACCATGTAATAATATTCACTATTATTCCTTGATTATTCAGTGGAGTTTTTGTTGAATGAAATTTAGAATATCCCAAAATACTTTGGTATTATATTATTATAATGTTTCATTTAATTATTAATGTTGAATAATTAATTTATATCAATATATTATGTATTACATACTCATTATAAAATTTTAATAAAAAAAATTATCAAAAGATAATAGATAATTTATGGGAATAATAATTTTATCTGATTTTATGTAATGTTTTGGTGGATTATTAACTATTTCATAATGAATTTCCCAAATTATTGGTGAAGTAATTTTTTAGATAGATTATCTAGGCATTTTTATTGTGGTCAAGAGGAATACATCAGATACAGAGTGCACAAATTTATAGGAAATCTTGATGTAAATCATATTATCATGAATTACATTGAAATATAATTATTTGGAGAAGTATTAAATTTTATAAGATTTTTATTTTGAATATTTTAAACAAATATTGTGTATTGATTTACATATAGATATATAAATTTACTATCACGACCTGACCCTAGCGGTCTCGAGCCGCAACTAACCCAAACCCACTTCCATAGGCCAGGGGCTCGTGATAAGCGCCGAAGGCATAACAATTTCGGGGAGGCCTTTTCTTAAGTACCTATACACACACACACACACAACACAGTTTATGCAGAAGTGCAGAGTCAAAATAAACTAAAGGACAAACAACTATAACCCAACCATGGTCATGCATCGACTTCTAAATAGAACAAGTAAAGTGCTGAAAAGTACTGACATGATAAATGAGCTGAAAAGGAAAAACATGCGTCCAACCCGAAAGGTGCCACAACCTGGGAACAGGTAAACAAATGTAAACAACTAGTGAGTCTCACACCTGAAAGTCCTATTATGACCACTGAATGCAGCCCAAGCTCCTGTGTCCTCTACGCTTCTCTGTAGTCTCGATTGACATGTCCATCGTCTGTAAGGGCACACCAAGTGAATCCAAAGACCAAGAATGTGTGAGTACAAAGATACTCAATAGGATTCCCTGAAAGCTCGAGGGATCAACCAAGGAGGTAACAAAAATGGTGAGCAGTAGATAGAACATAGAAGAGTGAAATAGTATAGTAAATAGAGTGCAACACAACCCAATAAGAGAAAGTAAGTAGGCTCATCCGACCAAGAGGAGATAGACACAGAAAGCATGTGGCATACCTCGTGTGACTTCGCCCCTCCTAGAAGGAGAGTAACTAAACCCAAGGAGAGGGAAATAAAGTAGGGTGTATATATATTTACTCAATAAGAAACCCGAACGAGTGTGTAAGGGGATCTCTATCTCCAAGTTCAGCCCAGGAAAAGTTGCCAACAGTTGTAAGAAGATCCATCACTGATTCCCAAAAGTCCAGCACGCCAAAGCTGTCTCATCACTGAACCATAAAACCAAGAGTCTGACTCTGGTAAGCACGAAGAAAAGTTCCTGAATAGCCTTATACAATGTGATGAGTCTAAAAGAAGTCATCGGGTAACCTACTGCCCAACCCAACTAGAGGGTAAACCCCAAAAGGTCATTGGGTGACCCACTACCTAGCCCTTATGGAGGGTAAACCCTAAAGTCAATGGGTAACCCACTGCCTAGCCCCGCTGGCGGGAAAACCCTAAGGTCAATGGGTAACCCATGACCCATCCTCGCCGGAGGGTGAGCCCTGATATGCCGGTGGGTAACCCACTGCCTGGCCTCACTGGAGGGTAAGCCCGGATACACCGGTGGGTAACCCACTTACCTACCCCGCTGGAGGGTAAACCCTGAATTGGTCTGATAAATCCGCACTTCCCAAACAATCTGTGGGTGTCGCTAACATCACGACCGTGATTTGGGTCGGAGTGTGTCAAAGGAACCACCGAACAATGACCTTTCATGTTTCCACATTTAATGAGATCTCAAAAGAGGCTTCGCATGCCCAAACAGATTACATCGTTGTAGTCCTCACGGAAAAACACGTGAGAGAGACTATTTACTCGCTGGAAAAGGACTGCCGATGAAAAGGTTATTCAACACCACTTTATGCCCATACGACGTCTCGTGGGGCCCACACCTCGGTCCCAAAAATGGTCGGGTGAACTACACCATTGCGATGCCCTCAGATAACATGAAAAAACGACTATTCAGTTGCCCCAAACAGACGTCTGATGAAAAAGTCGTAGTACGCTGCACACAGCTTCAAAGACAGCCTGTGGGGCCCATGCCTCAACTCCATCTTCAATTACTGAAACCACCATGGAATACATCGTCTTGACGCCTGGGTTACAATGCTGATGTTGGCGCCTAATACAAACTTTAGATGTGTTCACGCCATCTAAAATAAGGATCCCGGTGAGGCGCTAAACAATACTTAACGAGCATGTCACACCACAAAACCCCCATATCAAGAATTAAAAAAATCCACATTACCATATTAAAATCTCCATCTCGGGCCGAGTATTTCACTGACGCAGATGGCACACAAAACGGACACCCGTAGTGAAAGTTACGGGTGTCCGAAGATAAGGGGGCTAACTCCTTAGGGCTTGACCAGCCCGGCCCGCAGCGCCAGCCTGCGGCCCATCCGCACGGCCTGGATCATTTCCCCATCGACCACCCATGCCGACCAGCCCTCGTGGCCGGTCACTGTCCCGTGTGGAGGCCCCTCGAAGGCGGGTATCTGTCTGCAGTACAGGTCACACGCCGCGACCCCCGTCGCGCACCACACCGACGACCTCCACCATCCACGCCGGTCCGCCGTAGATGTCGGCCGCGCCGCCGCCTGGGAGCCATGCCATGCCGCCGGCTGGGATGCACACTTCCACCGCCTGGGAGCCACGCCTTAACCGCCTGGGAGCCTGTCACCACCGCCTGGGACCGCCGGAAAACCATGTTTGGCAGGAAAACTTCCCGGGCACCCCCGGACGCCCCTGGACTCGGATTTTTGATCCAAAAAGATCGTTGGAAATCTCGGATAGAGCCCTACGCATCTATAGTCTTCAATAGACGATTGGAAAGAATTTATAAACAATGAATTTAATTCACAGAATATGGGGAAATTTAAAACCGTAACACAACAAACCTACCTCGCAGAGCGTAGCCCGTCGCTTCAGGAACGGTCCGCTGGAGCCACCTCCGTCTTGCCGAAGATGAGGGGAATCTTGGAGGTGGTTGATCCCTTTTTGGGGGAGCTTTATCCGGAGAAAAACCCAGGGTGAAAGAATGTGGGGGGGGGGGTGATAAGTGTTTAAGTAGAGAAACACTTAAATACCCACCAGTAGGCCCTGTACCAAAACTTTCGGTGGGGTTGGGGTTAAGCCGCCTCTAGGGTAAAAAAAATGTTCTGAGCATAATGATATTCTCAGAATTTTAATCCAAGACTCTATTCAGAAGTTGTAAAGTTCACGCCCGAGGCCGCTAAATTATGAAAACGCCCCTTGTGGATTTTCCCACAGAAGGTTCGTTCCTGCGAAAGTTACACCCCTCCTAGGGTAAACAGAATGCTCCGGACTCAACGGTGCCCTCAGGTTTTCCATCTGAGCAACCGTTTATGAGTTATTTTGTTTATTTGGTGTGTCTAGTGTGAACACACTTAAAATTTAATCCCGGTCAAACCGGGGCTCGGAATCACACGCCGTCTGAATGCCCTGTGATGGAATAACATCAAGAAAATTTCAAAGTCTTAGAGGCTCAAAACCTGGGTTCTTACATCATTCCCTACTTCATGTTTTTCGTACCTGAAAAAAAACTACAAAAACAACTTGGGATACTGAGCCCGCATCTAGCTCTCCCATTCCCAGGTGCTCTCCTGCACCCTCCCATGCTGCCACAACACACGAACCAAAGGAATGGTCTGTCCATGCAGTGTTCGCTCTTGTTGATCCTCAATCACCACCGAGTTCTCCGCAAAGGTGGCTCCATCCTCAATGTACAACTCTCCCCAGTCGATAACATGTGTGGGGTCATGAACATATTTTCTCATCTGTGACACATGGAAGATGTCATGTACTCTCTCCAGTTGTGGGGGTAGAGCAAGACGGTAGGCAACCTCACCAACCCAACGCACAACCTCAAAGGTCCCAATGAACCTCAAGGATAGCTTGCCTCCTTGGCCAAACCTCCATGTTACACAACACGAGGAGAATCTAAAAAAGACATGGTCCCCCTACTCGAACTCCAAAGGCCTATGATGACGGTCTGCGTATGACTTTTTTCTTCTCTATGCCGTCCTCATCTGTTCACGAATGACCTGCACCTTCTCCGTCGTCACCTCCACCAACTCTGGGCGCATGAGGGAGGTCTCCCCAACCTCCGTCCAGCACAACAGTGACCTGAAGGGCCTCCCTTAGAGGGACTCAAAAGGTTCCATGCCGATAGTAGAGTGGTAACTGTTGTTGTACGCGAACTCTACTAAGGGTAGGTGATCCTCCCAACTCAGGCCAAAGTCTAACACACATGCCCTGAGCATATCCTCCAACACCTGGATAGTGAGCTCAGTCTGCCCGTCCGTCTGGGGGTGAAAAGTTGTACACATTAGTAGCCGAGTCCCAAATGCCTCCTACAGGCCTCACCACAATCGCGATGTATACCACGCTTCATGTTCGGAGACGATCGTTGAGGGTACTCCATGAAGGTGGACAATTTACCGAATGTACAATTTCCCTAGACTCTCCACCGAGCTCTGCTTCGTAATAGAAAAGAAGTGCATCGACTTCATGAGTCCGTCCACTATCACCCAAATGGAATCATGGCCCTTCACTGTGCGTGGATTCCATATGATGAAGTCCATAGATACACCATCCCACTTTCACTCCGAGATATCAAGGGGCATCAAAAACCCTGTCGGAACCTGATGCTCTACCTTCACCTGGTGACAGGTAAGACACTGAGAAACAGACTCAGCTACGCTTCGCTTCATGCCAGACCACCAAAACTACCGCTGATGGTCTTTGTACATTTTCCCCACACCGGGATGTACAACCAAGGGAGAAGTGTGGAACTCCCACATCACCTCCTCCCGCATCACCTCCTCCTGCATCTCCACTGGTACTACTTCTCTCCCCTAGAATAGGATCTCGTGATTCACTCCTTCAAAATACCCATCAGGTGCGTCGCCAGTGGATATCTGATCACACAATACCTCGCAGTCGACATCCCCTGCTGCGACTCTCTCACACGCTCAAGGAGAGAAGGAGTCAACACCAACGTCTGCAGAAAAGCTATACCCTCCTCCTCCACCAAGGTCCGCTGTAGAGAGGCCGACTGATCTGAAGATTCCCGCACTATATGATCCTGGGACTTCCTTGTAAGGGTATCTGCTACTACGTTTCCCTTCCCTAGAGAGTAGACTATTTCAAAATCATAGTCCTGCAGAAACTCCAACCAATGCCTCTGGCTTAGATTCAGATCCCTCTGAGTGAAGATTTACTTGTGGCTCTGGTGGTCTGAGTAGACTACAAAATGCTCACCCAGAAGGTAGTGTCTCCATAACCTCTAGGCGAAGACCATAACTGCCAGATCCAAATTGTGGGTCACATAATTCTGCTCATGGGGCCTCAACTTCCTCGACCCATATCCAATCACTGCCTGCTGCTGCATTAGCACGAACCCGAGCCTAGCTCCTGAAGCGTCGTAGTATACCATGAACTCAACGCCCTCCTCTGGCATCCTCAACACTAGAGAACTAGTCAGCCTCTGCCTCAACACCTCGAAGGCCTTATGGAACTGATCAGTCTAGTTGAACGGTCATCCCTTCCGCGTCAATGCGGTCAAAGGGGCAATAATCCTGGGGAAGTGTTCCACAAACTTCCTGTAGAACCATGTCAAGCCAAGGAAGCTCTGCACCTCAGACGCATTCTTGGGTGGATATCAAGCAAGCATTGCCTCTATCATTGCGGGATCTACGACCAAACCCTATTCCAAAATGGCATGCCCCAGAAAGTGAACCTAATGAATCCAGAAGTGACACTTCGAGAGATTCCCATACAGCTAGTGATCCTGGAGTAAGTCTAGGACCATCCTCAAATGCTCTGTGTGCTCCTCCTTGGTCCTAGAGTAGATGAGTATTTCATCAATAAAGACAACCAAAAACCAATCCAAGTATGGATGAAAGATTTGGTTCATCAAAGCCATGAAAACAGTGGGGGCATTTTTCACACCAAAGGGAATCACCAGAAACTCGTAATGCCCATAACGAAAATGGAAATCCAAATTTGGGATGTCATCCTCATGAACCCGCAACTGGTGGTAGCCGAATCAAAGGTCAATCTTAGAGAACCACTTCGAACCTCTTAACTGGTCAAATAGGTCGTCGATACTTGGAAAAGGGTACTTTTTATTTATCGTGGCCTGATTTAGGTGCTGATAATCCACATATATCTGCAGACTCCCATTTTCATTTTTCAAAAAAAAACTGGAGGTGCCTAGGGGGACACACTAGGCCGGATGAACCCTTCTCATGAAGGTCATCCAGCTGAAGTCATAGCACCTGAAGCACCGTGGGTTCCATCCGATAAGCTGAACATGATATAAGTCCCCGACTACAAGTCAATGTAGGACTCCATCTCTCGCCTCGGAGGTAGTCCTGGGACATCCTTGAGAAATACATCCATGTAGTCCTTTAAAATAGTAGGGATCTAGGTGCCTGTATTGTCTACTTCTCTGAGAGCCATGCTCACCAACTAGTGAGAAAAAGGTCATGGTCTCCTGCTCAGAGTACCCGTCTGCTCTGCCATGAGGTCTTGCTCACCAAGGATGGTGAACCTTTTCCCATCAGAACGAATGCATCAGACTAGTCTGCACCGACAGTCAATCTGAGCGTGAACCATGAAAATCCAATCCATTCCCAAGATGTTGCCATATGGTTCCATCGTGATGACGAGTAGGTCCCATGTGAAACTCTCTCCTCCGAATGATAGTTCGCACTATCTGTAGATAAAGGTCGCCAATGAGGCACTTCCTGTTGGAACCTCGAGGCTAAGTGGAGGTGTCAGTGCCTCTTCTGGTAGCTTCAACTCCCGTACCAAAAGCAACGATATAAAAGGGTGGCTGATGCCTATGTCTAATAGTACCAAAGTAAGATTAGAGTAAACACAAAGCGTACCTCAGTCCATCTCATGTGCTGGAGGGTCACAAACACCCATAGCCTAAAGCTGCCCGTGGCCCTTACCGCCAGCTCCCTGAGTCTGGCATGGGCCACCCAGTGGTGGTGGTGGAAGGACCTCGAAACACCGTCCCCCACCTCCAGGTCTAGCCACTCTGCCTGCGCCTCCTCCCTAAGGGCCACCTTATCCTCGCCTAGATGATCCCTGGTCATGGAGCTGCTTCTGCCGCTGTGGTGTGCCCACTGCCTACCATAACTGTTTGGTACGCCTGGTTAGGCAGTCCCATGCTAGGTGACCCCTTCTGTCACAAGCATAGAACAGACTCTCTCCTGATTTCCCCGGTGCTCTACGGCACCACTGCGATGTACGACCCTGCCCCTGAGTCTGCTCAGGGAAGGGTCTACTCGACTGAGGCTCAGCTCTCTACTGCCTTCTTGCTACCGAAGACTCTGATATAAAGTGACCCCTGCTAGGCCCTGCCAGCTGGCATCCCTCAGACAAGAATCTATCTGTCACGAGCACCCGCTCTAGCACCCCAACATAAGTAGGGATGCACAAGGGCACTACACTAGCACAAATCTCCCTGTGAAGACTCTGCTCAAACTTCCACGCCCGAAATTAACTATCGCAGACCATATCCCGTGAGTAGCGTGTTGGATTTTTAAAATGGGTTTAGTACTATGCCAAAGTCATCCCCCCCTTCTTCAGCTCCAGAAGCTCCTGAATCTAAATGTAGCGTAAACAAGAGGGGGAGTACTCCTCTCAGAAGAGCTACTGGAAGCTATCCCACGTGAGATATGACTCATCGTGGTTCTGCATAACCAACCCCCAAAAATGCCCAGCCATCTAGAGGAAAAGGTTGGCAGCTAGGGCTACCATCTGGTACACTAGTGTTCGTACCAGCCTATAAAGTCAGTCTATAGAGTCTATCCAGTATTCCACTACCTTGGGATCCGGGTACCGGCATAAATTTTGTTGCTGCTGACGCTGGAAGTCTTGGAGCGCACTCAGCATGCATTTAACCTCGACCTGTTCTATCAGTACTAACTACCACTCTTTAGGTGGAGGGGATACTACTGAAACACTGGGTAGAAGGAGATCATGGGAGAGTCCCTGAACTCACGCCTCATCACTCGCCAGGTCATTGTCACGAATTGGAGAGGGTAACCTCGCTGGACGCTGTCGTGGGGGCATCATGAATATTATAAAGGATTACCACAATCAGATGAACACACACACACACACATATATATATATATCAGTAAAAAGGGGAACTTACTCAACAAGGACAGACCAAGACTCAATCCTACCAGATGCATGTTCCAAAGTTCCCTGCAACAAATGTCTCAGCGTACCGAGTCGACATGCGGGTTATCAGGGTCCTGGTGAATGGATATGCCGGCCACCCATACCACCACTGGACTCCCTGGCCTGAGATCCGCTCATGGGACACATTGATACTATTTCCCTAAATCCCAACCAATTCCTTTTTAGGGATGTCCGACCAACGCCCCAAAGAACGAACCACCTCTGATACCACATTGTCATGACCCGACCCTACCGGTCTCGAGCCGCTACTACCCCAAGCCTGCCTCCATAGGCCAGGGGCTAGCGACAAGCACTGAAGGCATAACATTCTCGGAAAGGCCTTGGCCTAAGTACCTTTACACACACACACACAACCCACTCGTTGAAGAAGTGCAGAGTAAAAAGAAAACCGAAGGACAAACAACTATAAACCAACCACGACCATGCATCAAATTATAAATAGAACAAGTACAATGATAAAATGTAATGACAAGATAACTGAGTGGAGAAAGGGAAAAACATGCGCCCAACCTAAAAGGATCCACAAACCAGAAATAGGTAAACAAAAGTAAACAGCTGGTGAGTCTCACACCTGAAAGTCCTACTATGACCACTGAATGCAGCCAAACCTCTTGTGTCCTCTACGCTCCTCCATAGTCTCAATCGACCTGTCTATCGTCTACAAGGGCACACCAAGTGCGGGAAAATCCCAAGAAAGGGGTGAGTATAAAGATACACTATAGGATGCCCCAAAATCTCAAGGGAACAACAAAGGAGGTAACAAAAATGGTGAGCAGTAGACAAAACAGAGAATAGTGAAAGAGTACAGTAAATATAGTGAAAATCAACCCAACAAGAGAAAGGAAGTAGGATCGTCTGACCAAGAGGAGCTAGACATGGAAAGCACGTGGAATACCCCATGTGTCTTCGCCCCTCCTAGAAGGAGATTAACTGAACCGAAGGAGAGGAAACAAAAGTAGTTTATATATATATTATCAACAAGAAACCCGAACAAGTGTGTAAGGGGATCTCTATCTCCAAGCTTAGCACAAGAAAATTTTCCAATAGTTCAAATGAGATCCATCACTGATGCCCAAAAGTCCCGCACGCCAAATTTGTCTCATCACTGAATAGTACAACTAGGAGTCCCGCTCTGGTAATCATGGAGAAAAGTCACTGACTAGCCTCATAGAAAGGGCTGAGTCTGAAAGAAGTCATCAGGTAACCCACTGCCTAGCCCAACTGGAGGGTAAACCCCAAAAGTTCGTCGGGTGACCCACTGCCCAGCCCTACAGGACGGTAAACCATAAAGTCAATGAGTAACCCACTGCCCATCCCCGTCGGAGGGTAAACCCTACGGTAAATGGGTAACCCACTGCCCAGCCTTGATGGAGGGTAAGACCTGATACGCCAGCGGGTAACCCACTACCCAACCTCACTGGAGGGTAATCCCTGATACGCTGGTTGGTAACCCACTGCCCAGCCCTACTGGAGGGTAAACCCTAAATTGGTCCGACAACTCCACACTGCTCGAACCATCTATGCATGTCGCTAACATCAAGACCATACATTGGGTCGGAGTGCGTCAAAGGAACCACCGACCAACGCCCATTCATGTTTCCACATTTAATGAGAACTCGAAAGAGGCTCTGCACACCCAAACAGATTACACCGTTGTAATCCTTGCAGAAAAACATGTGAGATAGACTATTTACTTGCAGGAAACGGACTCCTGGTGAAAAAATTATTCAACATCACTTTATGCCCATACGACGTGTCGTGGGGATGAAACCTCAGTCCCAAAAAAGGTTGGATGAACTCTTCCATCACGATGCCTTCAGAAAAACATGCCAAAACAACTTTTCACTTTCCCCGAACGGACATCTAATGAAAAAGTCACAGTACGCAGCAAACATAAAAAAAGACAGCCCATGGGGCCCACACCTCAACTCCGACATCAACACCTGAAACTAATTTGGACTACATCTTCTTGACTCCAGGGTTACAATGCCGCTGACGACAAATAAAATGGACTTCAGATGTGTTCGCGCCATACGAAAGAAGGATCCCGACGAGGCGCTAAACAATACTTAACGGGCGTGTCGTGCCACCAATCCCCCGTATCGGGAATTTCAAAAAATCTCTGAGGCCATCTCAAAATCTCCGTCTCGAGATGAGGATTACGCTGCCACAGACGTTCCGCAAAACGAACACCCGTAGTGAAAGTTACGGGTGTCCAAAGACAAGGGGGCTAACCCCTTAGGGCAGGACCGGCCCGGTCTAACCGGTCCACCCGTCTTGGTCCGGCCTGCGTCGGCAGGCCCAGATTGCAGCGCTGGCCCACGACCCTTTCGCGGGGCCCGGCCCGCAGCCCCGCGGACCACCCGTGCTGACTGGCCCTCTTGTCCGGTCGCTGTCCCCCGCGGAGACCCGCCGAAGGCTTGTCTCAGTCTCTCGCTCGGAGTCGCGCACCGCGACCCCCGTCGCTCCCTGCACCAGCGACCTCCGCCCGCCATGCCGGTCTGCTGTGGACGCCCACCGTGCCGCCCCCTGGGAGCGACGCCGTACCGCCACCTGGGAGCCCCCGACGCTGCCGCCTGGGAGCTGTGCCGCTGCCTTCTGGGAGCCGCGCCGCCGCCTCCTGGGAGCCTGCCGCCGCCACCTGGGACCGCTAGAAAACCATGTTTGGACGGAAAAATTTCCGGGGCTCCCCCGGATGCCCCAAGACTCAGATTTTTGATCCTAAAAGAGATTTGGAAATCTAGGATTGATCCCTACGCATCTATGGTCTTCACTCGACGATTGGATAGCATTTCGATGCAATGAATTTAATTCAAGGAAGTTGCGGAAATTTAAAACCGTAACGTAACAAACCTACCTCACAGGGCATAGCCCGTCACTTCACGAACGGTCCGCCGTATCCGCCACCACCTTGCCGGAGAGAAGGGGAATCTTAAAGGAGGTTTCTCACTTGTTGGGGGAGCTTTCACCAGAGAAAAACCAAGGGTGGAAGAATGGGGGGGGATTGTTTTAGTATAGAAACACTTAAACACCCACCAGTAGGCCTCGTACCCGAACTTTCAGCGGGGTCAGGGTTAATCCGCCTCTAGGGTAAAATCCACGTTCTGAGCGCAAAAACAGTATCTGAATTTTAATCCGAGCCTACGTTCAAAAGTTGTAAAGTTCATGCTTGAGGCCGCTAAATTACGAAAACTCCAATGGTGGCGTTTTCCACAGAAGGGCTGCACCCGCGAAAGTTACACCCTTACTAGGGTAAACAGCATGCTCCAGACTCAATGGTGCCCTCCGTTTTCCCATACAAGCAACTGTTTAGGGGTTATTATGTTTATTTTCCATGTCTAGTGTGAAAACATTTAAAATTTAATTCTGGTCACACCTGGGCTCAGAATCACACACCGTCTCAACGTCCGGCTCTGAAATAACATCAAGAAAATTTCAAAGTCTTACAGGCTCAAAACCTGAGTTCTTATATTTACATTCATTAAACAGTAATGATATTTTTAATTATAATTTCTCATTTGAAGAATTATTTTATATCTTCCCTTATTTTTAAAACATGTAATGGGTTCATTGATTAATATTATATTTAAAATTACTATTTTTAATAGTTTTAAATAACAATCACCAAGGGAAATATTGTTTAACATACTATTTATTTTTGTAATGATATTAATTTTTTTAGATAATTATGTTACATTGGATGAATTGAACTAAGAGAGTAATGTAAGATATAATAACTTATTTCAAACAAAAATTATGAATTGATTTCTATGTGAGAAACTTGATTTTGAAATTAAGAGTTATTCATTACTAAGGAGTTAAAAAGATTAAAATTCATGGCCTTCATCTATAGATTTATGTTGAGCCATTAAAAAAAATAGTTGATATCTTTATAAAAAATTCTTAAAAAATGAATTTTGAGATTATATATGGTACATAATAGTGGGAATGGTGGTGAGATGATCCAAAATATTTTAATTTATAAATAGTTAGTAATTTAGTTCATTGTGCATCAATACATCACATGTGTAAGCCCCTTGGGCGCAACCCTTTTGGGAAAATAATGTTAAGTCATAATGAATATTTACTTTATTAATTTTATGTTTCTATGGGTTACATGGAATTAATTATTTGAACATTTTAGTTACCTCATGATAAATATCAATTCAAGGAAAAAAAACTTAGTTCAATATAATTAAATAAATTATTGGATAATTTGGGGCTATATATTGCAACAAGTGGTATCATAGTGGAACGGTTATAATTAGATAAAATGACACAATTGACTCATTGACATGGAAAAATCTATGAATGCAGTGATATGTATTAAATTTTATGAATAGAAATATAAGATATAGAAAAATTTCAAGAGTTACCATCATTTATCACTTAGTTATGATGTATTTATATCTTGATAAAAATAATCCAAGTTGGTAATCCCATGAGTAATTAATTGATTGAGGTAGATATAAAGGATTAAAATGATAATGTAATGGTACCAAATCCTAACTTAGATATTTATAAAATAAATTTTAAATGGAATGAGTTGTATAAATGAAAAAGTAATATAAGACAAAAATATAAAATATTTTAAAAAAATTTGGTTTTTTCGGAGAAGTAAGATTTCATATCTAAGAAAATACATTTCATGATTTTATGATTTAACTTAATGTAAAAATTAATGGGTTCTTCAAATAAATCATAAATATTATTGGATCTATTAATGGAAATTATGATGTAATCAAGGTTATTGAAATTATGTTAATGATATTGTGATGGCTCACATATTTATATATTCCAATAGTTGGAATACACATTGACGTTAATTTTATAGAGCCATCTATTGATGATTTGAAAACTAACATAGTGTCATATGAGACGAGGTTGAACATAGAAGGGAAGAAATATTATTTATTAAATGATATATATTTAAAATCAATTTAGAATACAAATCTAATCCACTATAAAGATTATACAAATGTTAGTGATGAATTTATATTACTCATGGAATGAATGATTTATTTAAGTAATGGTATTTCTAAATGAACACTATCTATAGAATATTTTATGTGTTATTTTTTCTAGATTTTTCAAAGGGGTATAGTAAAGATAAATGTTATAGATTTTAGTATTTACTACTTAGAAAATTGATCATTTGACAATCCCTTATTACAATGTAAAATCTAGTAATTAATCGAAAATTTGTAAACCAATTTTTTTTTCTTTATTTTAGAGGATCACATTAATTAATAATTAAATTGGGATAATATATTTGAATATAAATTACATTTAAATGATTCCATGATGGATATAGTAGATAATAATTCAGTATAAAAATATAATTTCAACTATATTGAGTGGTTCATATCAATTTATGACATTAATGAGAAATTAAGGTTTTAGATGTTCAATAGGATAAAAATTGGAACATATTTTGAATGATAAAAAAACATCATAAAAATTTGGAAACTATAATAAAAAATCATGATATTAGATAAGGCTATGAAATTCTAAAATGTTATAGAATAAATGTCTAGATTATTGGAATATATAAATCAAATGTTGGATAAAAAAAGTTATATATATAATTATGATGAAACATATGATTAATATTTCTGTAAAATGATTTATCCATAAGAAGAATAAGTGGTCAATATAAAATGGAAATTATCATCAGAGTTAAAATATTGAAAATCAATGAAAAATCAACAGTTTATAATGTTTTCAATTGGGAAATTAAATGTTATAGTTGAGATAGGTTAAAAAAATTTAAAACTTTTAGAAATTATAATAATAATAATATTTTATGTAATATATGACCTTTATATGAAGAATAATAATAAAATAGCTATACCAAATAGTTAATATTTAGAAAAAACAATTTTTGAGGATATTTTTAAACATAGTCATCAAGAGTTATATATATAAATAGAAAAATACCCAGATGATATATATTATTGGGGTAAATTTGAGAAGATATAATCAATAAAAAATAATATTTCTATTGTTATATGGGTTATAACGTGGCCTAATGTATTTATAAAACACTATTAATTAACCATAGAAACCTAGAAGTAAAAAAAGAATAATGAGAACATATCCAATAAAATAATGATTAAAATATATTTATAAATACTATTTTAATTTATCTATCATTGGATAATATGTATAAAATTTTATGAAAAAAGGTTTGGGAATAAATTCAATGGGGATTTGAATGGAATTTTTTGAAATATTATTGACCCCATTATATTATTGAATAATAGATCTCTTAAAATAGGAGGATGATTACATTACTACTCCTACTAAATATATTTATAAGAGTCCTCATATATCCCTAATATAATTATAATTTCCTGGAATGAAATGAAAAATAAAGGGGTATCACTATATAAATTTAATCCAAGGATAGAAATAATTTTACTGCCTTGATACTTTAATGATATTATTCATAATTGTTTTGAAACTATAAAATTATTAAAGAATAATGAAATTAATATAGATTGTAAAATATGATTTTTAGTAATAAATCTATAAATATAAACTATATCAGTGAGGTAAATCTATATATATAATAATTAATGAATACTATAACACTTTCCTTTTATTTACATTAACATAATCAATTGATCCAGATAGATCATTTTGACTCAGGACTGAAAGTAAAATTCAATCATTGAGGTAATTATTCCATGAAAAGAACTAAAATAAATTTATTTTGGGATGAAGAGGCAAGGAGAAGAATTATCATGTGAAAATAAAATGAAACTTATGATTATAAAATAAATAGGGGGAACATATTTCACATTTTTGTGTTCTTTGTTTAATAGACCTTCAAGAGAATTAAATCCATAGAAAAATATTATTCGAGAATATTTTTCTAATAAAAAAATTGATTGATAATTAACTTAGGATACATGTATGATTGAGATGATAGTTTTAAATCCCAAAAATTGTACCATTATTGCCACATAACATTTAGTTGAGTTGGAATATTCCAACGTGTCCACTCCTATTAAAAAAATATGAATAATAATATAATGATATTTCATATTTTTGGAGGTTTACTATAGTAGGATGGAATGAATAATTCTTTTAACAATGAGGATAGAGGGGATATAGTGCATCAGTAGATAATAGAGGAGAATTGATAAAAATTAGAAGGATAATCAGAGTATTATGATAATAAAATATAGTTAAATAAACATTGATATATTTCAAAAATAATTTATATAAACATGTATATAAAAAAAAGGTATCATTAATGAATGTTTTTTAACGAAATACTATTTTGAATGAATAAAAAAGTTGGTTAAAAATATATAAGAAACACAACATATTGAGGGTGTTACTGTAATCATTCGGTTATATGGTGACAATTGTGTTATTGAAACAAAATAGTTACTTATTAATTAAAAGATTCAATTTGAAAGAATATAAGATAAATGTATGATAGAAATAATTTTATGGTAATATGAGGTATGTGACACATTTATCTCTTATAAGACACATATATAATCTATAGTGAATTAGTTGATGAATATATATATCATTGTTATACGGCTAAGAGTTAATAATATATGATATTTTTAAAAAAATTAAACAATAATTTTGAAAAGAACGGTATGAATATCACTAAATATTTTTTTAAATACATTATTACAAAACTAGATTTATTTAGTATTAGGGATTTAATAGTTCTAGCTAAAACTGATGTTAAAGATCACCTTTGTTAGTGCTATAAAAGCGTTGTTAAAGGGTGTCTTTAATAGTGATAGAAAAACACTATTAAAGGGGTCTCTTTATGAGTGATTATAAAAGAATCATTGGTAAAGGCCCCCTTTATCAGTACTAGTAATAATTCAATGATAAAGGGGGTATTTTTCAACACTTAAAAAAAGTGCAGATAAAGGGGGAGCCTTTATCATTTATTTTTTATTAGCACTGATAAAGGGTATCTTTCAAAAAAAATATTACAATAAAAATAATGTACTAATATAGAAATTTATTTATGTCAATATAAATATAATATATATATTTTTAAATATGTTTTAGATATGGATAAATAAGCATTTATAATTAATATAGAAAAAATATAGTTAAAAGGAATTCTAAAATAATTAAAAAATATATTTAGTTAAACATTTTATAATTATTATAGAGTAATAATTATTTAATAACAATTTGAAGATAATAAAAATCAAAAGATTAATAAAAGATCAAAAATAAGTTGAAAACAGAAGTCAAACTTCATATGATCATAACTTTTGATTTGAGTGTCCATTTGGACTCTACCACTTATCATATTTAAGCCTATATTGATCTATACACCTAGATAACTAAGGGGGGCCTTGGTCACTATTTTTTTAGGTAAAAAGAGGCCTAGAAGGCCTCCAAAACTGAGTTTTTAGTCGGGGTACCCTGATTTTGTTATCATTTGATGGATTTTCAGCCTTGTTTAAGGGGTTTTTATTTTCTTTTTTAGAAGAGATTACATTTATTCTAGCTCTTAAATTCACATTGATATTATAGTTTCTAAATTTTACAGTTTTGAAATTTTTTTATTTATAATTAAATATATGCATATTTTCTTCTATTTAATTATAATAAATCACATGTATAAATACATATATCAAAATATTTATGTAAAAATGTATTTTAAAATAAAAACAATAAATATTTATCATTAATTTTGTCAATAGTAAAAAATTATCCATTTTCTTTACCTTATAAAAATGAAATAATTTGTATATATAATTTTTATATATACATATGTGTGTATATTAATAAACATATATATATATATATTTATATTTATATTCTAATATACATAAATGAATATTAATATATAAAATATTTAAATAAATATAATTGAATATTTATATATCACATATTTAAAAAAATATAAAAAATAAATATATAATTCATTAAAAAACAATAAAATACGCACGACATAATGGTAACCAACATTTAGTCACATAAGGTAGGTCCTGAGATCAAAAATAGGCATGTGAAGGTATTTGTGGTTTCCTTATAGTAATGGGGAAGGTTATTTGGTGAGTGATGGAGGATAGGGTAGTGTAAAGCATTGAGAATGGGCCTGTAAGCAATAAGAAATCGGGTGTCGGGGGTGTGGGAAAAGAAATATTTTTTTAATTTTTTTTAACAGTTTTATTTTTCTGTTCTTAAAAGAAAACATTTAACTACACTAAAAAAGTGATATTAAAGGCTCCCTTTAATAGGGATAAAAAACATTGTTAAAGGATCCCTTTAACAATGGTAAAAATAGCACAGATAAACGGTGCCTTTAATAGCGCTTTATAAGCGATGTTAAGACCCCCCTTTTAACATCACTCATAATATCAGAACTTTTGAAGTTATAATTAAACTATATAACTAGAAATATTAGAGCCTTGATTTTTAGTTTTGAAACAAGAAGTTTCAATCTAAAATATATATAATAATATGATAATTATCATGATTTTTTTAGAAATCCTTAATGAATAAGATATGATAAATACATTGAGATTGAAAAAAAGAGTTTTAAAAAATTAATTTGTTATATAATCAACTCAAATAAGGGGAATAATAGATAAAATTGACGTGTTAAAATAAAATTATGAGGAAAATACCCTAACATGGTGTTGATGAATGAATAACATTGATAAATTTATTTTTTAATCTCAAAAAAAACCAACATCAATTAGAAAACTCAGTACAAATTAATCATATGTTAAATACATTGATGAAAAAGATTATATCATATAGGTAATTCAATCTTGGTATATAGAATGGAGGCCCAGTAATCCAAATTTTGTTTTGAAAAATATCAATTTATTATTAATAATTATGATCATGGGATTGTTATCAAATAAAATACAATATTATTTTGTAATCTTCATGCTTATATTAAAATTTTTTATATTGAGGAGATGTAATAAAATGGGGTCAGAAATCCATAAAACATATTATTCATGGTAGTTTAAATTTAAAGTGGATTCCTGATCTATTTAATAACTATAAATATATATTCATAGATGGAGAACTCAAAAAATATATTTATTTTGAGAAAAAAACGGTTTATTAAATTAATGATGATAGAAATAAGGCATGTCATCTAAAAAAGGATATATATGACTTTATAATAGTAGTATGTTCTTTTTATGCATGATTAGATTGATATTTAATAAAAAATATAATTCAAAATAGGTAGTTTTGATCATAATTAACATATGAAAATCATATAGAGCGAACAATTTGAGGTGGTGATTTTTATTTAAAATAGCCTTTTTGGGGGAATAAATGAAATTAGCAGAGGTATTATAAAAATAATTACAATTGAGTTTTAAATTTCATTGATTTAATAACTCAATTAATTTCTCATACTATAAAAGAATTAAAAAATATTATTATACATTTATCTCTCATGAAAAATTTACATTATAATTTTTTTGATGTTTGATATTAAGGATTACAAGACATGTGCAAATTCAATCTCTATTTGAGAAAATGTTTTAATTTATAAAGATGAAAATCATTTATATTTAAAATTTATTTAATGAATGTTTAGAATATTTTTATATTTTATTTTAGTATAGTTGGACGTCATTTATAAAACATGGAAGGAAGATCATTTAAAAAAAATACAAGATATTCTTGATACAGTGAAACAAATCTAGATGTATGTTAAGGGTACCCGTTATCAAGGTTCGATGTTGGATACTTGAGAGGGGTAGGAGTTTTTTATATTTTTTAGTGGATTGTGTTATGGATATTTTGGATATAAATACATATAATTGATTTTATATTGAGTCCTGTGAAATAAAAAAAATATTGAGATTTGGTAACACTTAATTAATGATAAAGTGAATCAAAATGTTGTTAAAGAAAATAACATTGGAATAAATCAATAAGGTATGGAAAAAATAATAATCATTAGCTATAGTAGATTTTGAGAAAAATATATGGAATCATTGAATTCATCCACCTCATGAGTCTTAAGCCAATACTTTTATCCCCCTCTTTCAGAGTTTTTACAATTCATAACATTATTGTACATCTATTATTGTATTGATACCATTTGGTTTCATTTTCAAAGAAGTGGAAAGTGTAACAAGTTAAATTTTCTATATTTTAAACATATTTTTATAGAGAATAGTTGAATGTCATGTCAAGAGAGTGAAATATAATTTTGAGGAGGATCATTTTTTCATAAATGGATGGCGGAGGTACAATCCTTGTAGATTATAATCAAGGAATGATGAAAATATGTAGTAGATAATGATTTTTTGTTTAATTAGAAGGAGGTTCATTATAAGGAAATTTATTTATAGAAAAATTTCTATAACTCTTGTTCTCAAAATATAATATGATTTACATAAAAATTTTATTAATAAACAATAATGTCTATAGTAATTTAGTGTTAAAATAATATTTTTGGATTTTCAGCAACAAATTTTAGAATAACATGAAACATAAAAATTAATGTGGTAATTTCAATAAATCCCAATGGGAGAGAATGACATAATCATGGTTAATTAAATAAAAAGTGTTTCAACAACAATATTTTTCTTTGTAAATAGGTAATATTAAATTAATTATGTTGTAATTAAATATTGGAAGAATATTTTTTTTGTTTTGATCTATTTATCTTATTTATTAAAGGATAAAAAACATAATAAAATATTTATTTTTATACATTGATTATTTTGAGGGGTTTAAGTAGTATAATAGTATAAAGGTCATTATATTATTGAACAATATAATGCTTTTTTATATGATGATGATAATAAATGATTTAGTATAACTGTATTTTGTAAGGTTTATGTGTTGATGTTATAGTATAAATCTATAATAAATATAGTGTTTCAGAAGTAAGTTATAGCTTTCTAAATATGCCTTAATTTTATTTCATGGTTTGGATTACTATAAACTGGGACATAATAGATGATCATAATGGGTTATTAGAATAATTTTACCACGTTTTTGTAGTGATACATTTTCTGGTTAGAAACATTATCTTATATCTTTAGGCTATAATTTGGCTTGGAATTATGAATTGCATTGTATTTTTTATATAAATGAATAAAAAATTTATCAAGAATATAGTTTTATGATTCTATGAATTTCATGTTATGAAAAAACTGTCATGAAGTTATATTTGATGATATGTGCTAATTTTTATGCAATACATCATAATGAAGATTGTAGCACTAGAATTTTTTAGAGATATGAATAATCTATAGATTAAAATATTATCTAAATATTGAACTAGATCATTACATATTGGGAGATTTTACAAGAAAATTGTTGATTGTTTCAATGACCAGTCAAGAGGTGGCATCTGGTAAGATATTTAAGAGTGTTTTATTAAAGATATTAAAATGATTTATTAATGAATCATTATGTGATTAAATATAATCACACAGAGAATAAAATAAGAGACTTATTATTTGTATGATAATTTATTTTAAAAAATGAAAATTCTTTCTATAGAAATTTGGATAACTCACTATATATTTTTCTACTAATAAATATATTTTATTCATCAATATTTTTATTCAATTATTTTTAATTACATTTTGTTATATAATTTTGTGATTGCATTTTACTATTTAATGATTATGGTATTCATTCATATATTATGAAGTTTAGGATTTTATTATTTTTAATGTTTTTTATTATTCACTTGTATGGTATAATCTATCATCATTTATAAATTTTTCTACACATTCATAATCCACAAATGGCATGCTTCCCTCATCAAGTCCATAAAAACTTCCATTAAAAATTTTATTTGGGATGGTATTGTTTTAGAGAGGAGGATTCCCATTTTTCCTTGGAATAAATACTACAAGCCTCATGTTGTTGAGGGTATAAGTATAAAAAATATCCAAACCATCAATCAATCTCTATAATATCATTTTATGTGGAATATCATTAATGGGAAATTGGAATCCCTTGAATTTCCCCATGATATATTTTTGATCAAATTAAAATCTAGGAACCGTATTTAAAAATTCTATTCTAAATGGCCTAACTTCAAGATTGTTTTTATCCTCACACTCTAGGCTGATGGTATCTAGAGATTCATTCATTAAAATATGGGATGAAAACTAGACGATCACTCCACTTCTAGAAGATATCCCGAGTGATGCACCAAACTAATATTTTTAGGTCTCAATTATAGATTAAATATTCTTTTATTGAATTAATTATGTAATTAAATATAGGGTTATAAGAAACCATTTCATATCCCGAGAAGACATCATGGCATGGGAACCCACTTTTAATTGTGTTCTCATCGTTAAAAATTTCTACCACAACCTTATTCGTCAGAAAATTATTGAACATAGATTGGTCATAAGGTTTAATAGTTGGTGAATAAGACTCTAAAATATTCTTCTTTTCAAGAGTATATAATATGGAAGACTTCTTATGGACTCCTATCTCTATTCTTTTAACATCTCACTATGTTCCATGTTTGTTAACTATCATCAGCACAAAAATGACATTGAGCATCACTATCTAAATTGTGCCACTACTTTGGTAATTTGGAATGTAGTTCCTGACATATTTGTGGTCCAACTACCTTAGGT
This sequence comes from Viscum album, assembly GCA_963277665.1. Classification (NCBI taxonomy): domain Eukaryota; kingdom Viridiplantae; phylum Streptophyta; class Magnoliopsida; order Santalales; family Viscaceae; genus Viscum; species Viscum album. The sequence continues at coordinate 867,483,627 of OY728146.1, read as the reverse complement.
ATCTTCAATACAAGAACCCCTTAAAGTCTATTTAGATATTCCTCTTTCCCACCATCTGCTCAATCATTTTATTTTGGATAATGTAAAAATGATCCATATTATATGGAAATCCGAAAATAAAAAAAAATCCATAATCAATATTAAATTAGTACTTAAGTTAAAATGGTTCAAATTTTACTTTTTTTCAAATATACTAATCCATTACTAAGGTGTTACCATTAAAACATAATACATAGAATCTTTGTTCAAGAATGTTTTGGAATCAATGGTAATTTCCATCCTCCATCTGGTACACATGAAGTCTTATATAAGACATGTTTTTTATGATGGTTCAAAATATACATGGGCGACACATCAAGAGGAAATATAGACCATCAAGTAATGGTACAGTCTCCATATATCACCATAGGGATGTGTAGGGATTCCTTCATGGACCATGTGGAATTGCATATTCTCTAAAGCTAAAATGTTTTATGTCATCAATGAGGCTGAGAAATCCAATCAAAGAGGATGGAACATACTATTCCTGATATGCAACTCAGCCACCCCTGTGGACGACTTTGGGACAAGATAACTCAATCTATCTTTGAATATGAACACTCCATAGGTAAAATTCTAAGATATCATCTCACCACATGACTTGATTATCACACATGTCTATAGGGAGGATGACTTGCTGGCATATGGACATGATAATAATGGTGTTATATGTAATTAACCCATTTGGTCTAGTCATATTATACATTATCTTCTTATCCTATTTCAATGGAATTGGTGTAAACTCCCCCATATTATAGTCTTTTGTAACCCTGCTTTATTTTTCCAACAGAACTGAATAGTCTATCTGGGTAATGCATTATCACTCTACAAAAAAATATATTCACATTTTTATCAGTGAATATATATTGAAATGATCTGGTAATTGAGTAATGTTATTGGAAATTACACTCATGTCTTCAATCTAAAAATTTATAGTTCCACATTCTTGTCTAGTTTTACAATTGAATAGGAATGGTGAGATTTAATGATTGTATTGATATTTTTGAACTCTCTTTTTAAATTATTAATTACTACCTATAAATTATATCATTCAAAGTGATGTTGTTATATTTTTTCTAGTTCCTTAAAAAATATGATAAAGAGAGTAAATGATCAAAATTATCTTTTTCTATGTTGATGAACTATAAAGAATAAAAAATTATAGATAATGGAATTTGAGAAAATCATTAGGATCAAACATGGAAATGTTACTATTAATTTCATATAAAATTAGTTTGAATAAATTAATTATAAACATTAATTTTTCTATTTTATTTTCATTAATTTTAAAAAAAATATATAAAAATATAGTGAAAGATTAATTGTAATAGGTGAATGAGTTATTTTGTTATGAAAAATTTTATAAATTAAGGTATAAATATTTTGTTATGTTCTCTTTAATAATATTTTTATTCCAAAATCATTCCTTGAATATATTATATAATGGATAAAAAAACCAAAATTTTATATATAAAAACATGTATACTTCACTCTTCTTAATGAGAATAATTTAACTCTAAGATAATATGTATAACAATATATACATTAGGAGTTAATTGTACATTTCTAACACACATATATATAAATGAAAAAATATTCCCACAAAATAATACCTACAATCTATGTATCATTGGTTGGTTTATAACTCTATGTATGTGATTATTTTCTAACAGTATTAGTCTTTATATTTTAGGATATTTTAAGAAGTGATATTCATGTTATTTATCATATTATTATTATTTTTAAAGGTTATTATTTTTAATGAAGTTCTATTTGGTGTTATTATGCAATGTGATGAAAATTTTAGCACTTGGATTTGTAAAAATTATATATATTTCTTATAAAACTCATTCATTTTAGATTTTGATTTTTTACTCAATAGTTGAGGATATTGTGGAGTGGAGTTATCTGGTACTCTTAATTTTATCATGAAATTTCATATTGTATTTGATATAAATTGGTTTTACAAAATACTAATTTTTATGTTGATAATTTGGAATATTATTTTAAATCATGTGAAATATTTCATGGATTTTATGAATTAACCATATAAATTTTGATACATAGAATAATATAATTATGTCTAGATAGATCACATGTATGTATGCCATGAATCAAACATTGAAATATAAATTGTAATGGTTGTTATCATTATAGTACAAAAAAGTGTATAGTTATGTTGAAAGTCAAAAAATATTATTTTATGAAATACATAGAGGTATGAGTGATGTAAATAAATAATTAGGTAAACTAGAATATAATCATGATCAATATATCTTACACTCTTTATTTTATTTTATTTTTTTCATGAAAATAGATAAGGTTTGGGAGATTTTATTATCCTGAATCCTTTTTGGGAATCAATTTTCATTGAAATGTAATTTTACTTCAATTTAAATATATAATATTTTTTTTATTTTCAATATTTATTGATTTTTTGTACAAAAATCATTAATAAAATGTCAAAAATATTGGAATTTTTATAAATATTTTTTTATAAATAATACTTAAATGGATAAATAGTGAAAAATCATGATTTTAATAACTATTGGATTGAAAAATAGATTCCCAATGAAACTATGGTTGCGGTTTCATAGATCTAACGTGATTATAGGGGTGGGATCATGTGGAATGTCATGAAACAACTCGCTGGGGTTTTACCCATGACTACTGCAAGTCAACTTCCAATACGCTAGGGGTTGGAATCCAGTGCCGAGTAGGCATATCCATAAAATGGTAGGCATTATCAAAAAGTACCTATACACACCCACACATTTTCAAGCTCACACAATGATGAAATATAAAAGAACTGAAAGAATGCATGCATACTTCTAAGAACCCACAATAGTGTATGTCCGTAAAAGTACTATAAACAGAAAGAGGTCCAAAACCAAGTCCAACCAAATATATAGAGTCCAACCTAATCCAAGGGTGAGGACTAAGTCAAAAGTATGCTCCTAGTAAAAACCTTAGTCTATCAAGCTCTAGCTATGCTCCAATTACTCCTAGTCATCTTAAGACACTGTGAAAAGGGCCACCATCTGCACAAGACATGACACATGCAGGAAAAGCCTGTGAAGGGGTGAGTATAACAATACTCAGTTGGACACCCTGAAAACATGATACATGAAACACCAAGTATTGTCAACTCAATAAAAGATTTAACAATCAATGTATAACAGAAAAAAAGAACCCAAACATACTTATGAAAGACACCTCACCACTAGGCGGTCATAACCAACTGTCAGCCACAAAATTATATTCAAAGCAACTCTCGTTTTGGGAGAAACCACTCCATGAGCCATGGTATCATTAGAGAAACTCGACAAAGAGGCCTAACTCATTTGAGCCCTACCCAAAGAGAACACATTCGTCGAAGAATAATATGATACACAAAGAGGGGGGCATGCCCAGAACCCTTGGGGGACACCATGAACTCAATATGGATCAACCCGCTACATAGGGGATCACATGGAAATGATTTTACAACCCATACTAATGTGGACTTCTAGATGGAGGATCAATTCCCTACTTATGGAGGTCATGATAATTCCAAAAACTCTAACTGGGAATGATAAAGTATCTCACTCCAGTCTCATGGAGGGACACCACAACTCTATATGCGACCCGAACTCTAGAGGGGATCACAATCTAGTGATGTGGATGTAATTTCTCACTTTAACCGTGAGGGATGGGACAAAGGAATGAACTCAACCTACATTGGTTGAAAATAGTAAAACTAAGATCCTCAAGCACTCTTGGTGGGAGAACACGACATGTCCTAGGGGGTACAAAAAATTTCCTACTATCCCAAGTCTTGATAATGTGGGAGAACCTCACATAGCATGTAGTCTCCATATACATGGCATTCAGGATAAGTACACTTGCTATAGAGATACATGGTTCTCTAATTGTGTCATCAAGTCATGTTAGTGTACCAAAGATGTTCACATTTACCTATCTATGTATGACAAGCTGTGTCCGTGTCTAAGTACATGAAGTTCCATATAGCTATATACTATTACCCTTGTTCATGTACTCTCTAGAGTACATGTCATGCCCCGAATCCAGAAGCTCGGAGACAGTGAATTACTAAATACATTGGCATGGTTGAAGGAAAGAAATCCTGAAGGAATGATCCATTTAGTAGTCTTGATGAAACTAGATACATACATGTAACTCATATTACATTGGAAAGGTAACACAACTCAATACATAACAAAAACTAATAAACTTCATCCACAGAAACTCAATAAATAGTCTCCTCTTCATAACCTGTTGAAGGTAAAAAAATAAAAGGGTTGGGATTAAACTCTTAATAAGGGTTATAAATAGAGTAATCATGAATCAATAATAATTTAATCATAAAAAATTTGACATAATAAATATGGCATGTCGAATAAATGGAAAAAACATGCCATTAATAAACTGAGTATGAAACCGCATCCATATATTTTGTCACAGTGAAAAAATTATGGATAATAATATTTGAATATAAAAAAAGAGATATTTTTATTAATTGGACATTGTGTATCTGGAACATTATACCACTATACCATCTAAACAGTTTGAGTCTGTGGGTAGAAACCCATCAGATTTTTGAAACAATCTCAAAGGGTTTGTCGCAAACTGATTGTCTCATGAGGCCTGTCGATGCATCAAGGGGTATAGCAGGCCCCAAACATTACTGGAAGTCCTAATAATTCTTTATACAATGATTTAATACAAGTTAAATCTGTCTTCTCAATAAACTTATAGAGTATAGGATACAGATTCCTCAATATTTCCATAGTTAAAAACAACATTCCAAATAAACACTGTATGTAAAAGGGTATAAAACTTAAGACAATACTCATATCCAGGAAACCATAATATGGATATTTAATATATTTACAATTTTAAATTAAAAATTATATCAAATGGGTAGTATATACACTATAAAATAAATAATATGTGCACAATACCAATAAGGTCTCAATTAAATGGAAATTGAGACAAATTCCCTTACCAGATTGTAATCAATCGAATCATATGGCCAAAAAGTCAATAATCACAAAATTAATCACAGAATACCATGAATATTAATATAATAATTATATTATATATCAAATGGTAGTAAACATATACCAAATACAATAAATAATTAGAAAACAATGGAAATCTCATGGAATTAAAAGTGAGATGAGAAACCCTTTACCTTATGCTCGAAAGTGTTATTTGAATGATATTAATGACCTGAATAAAAAAAATTAGACTCATTAATTATTAATTATATAATCTTGTAAACATTCAATATATTTCTTATAACCTTATTAGGTACATTCATGGACTTTTTTATGGGTTTAAGAGGTTCAATTTTATTACTTTGGAAGTATTTTCATCCTTGGTCTTCATGATCGGCTTACTTGTATTCATGAATGGAAGTTCATTTGTAATGTCATTAAGCATAAATAGTTGTTAATATATATTATTAGTGACATTTAGAGAGATATAAATGAAATTATAATGATTTTTGTTACATACCATGAGGATTAATTGTTTGATAAAAGATAATGATAAATGCTTGACTTACTTGACAGTTTTGGGCATAATAAACTTGTTTAGTATTATTATTTTATATTATGAATGTGTAATGATTACAGAACATATAATAATATTCAATACATATATTATTATCTGTTTCAACCACAAAAATTTTTTCATGACAAGAATTTAATATTTTAACGAAAATTGAGAACCCGTCGTCCTTGAATGTGATAAATTAACACATCTCGGATGATGTTTTCATTTTTAGTATAAGAGGAGGGGGAAAGAGATATGATGATTAAATATTAAACTAGAATAATATAATTAAAGTTAATTTAAGGTACTATAATTATCATAGCATTTGGATGAGGGTAGATGAGGAAAGAAGAAGTAAATAAATAAACACAAAATAAAACAAATTGAGAAATCCCTCACAAAAATTTGGCAGCCTAACGACGTCAAATAAATTTCACAAAATAGTTTGATGAGAGAAATGGGGTATCTCATCACTATTACATAATATGGAAATTAAGGGTAATATTTAATTACATATACCAACATAATCCAATTGAAATTAAAAGATAAAACATAAATTGAATGCTTTAATAATAGGGAAGGGGGGTAGATTCCCTTAACTTGAAGAGTAATTCCCAAAACATGAAGGTTAGGAGCTTGAGGGATTGTGGAAACCTTGGGAGGATTACTATATAGGTAAAAATGTCTTATATTTTAGTATTATGGATTTTTAATGAATTAAAATGAAGGTATGAGTGGGTATTTATAGTAAAAAAGAGGGAGTTTTTAATTAATTTAAAGGGACACCTCATTAGTGGTGTTTTGAAAAACCATGGGTTTTCCCATGGTATTTTCCGATGGTTTTAACCATTTGGTACACCTCATGTCATATTTTACTGTACACAAGTTTACCAGCCTTTTATATTAATTATTACGTCATTATGATATCATTAAACTACTGAAAACTCAAAACTGTATTTTTACTATTCATGAAAAATTCAAGTATTTTAGAAAAATACCTAAAATTCACCCTAAACATTTTTAAATGTGTAGAATAAAAAAATTAAATCCTTTTTTTTGGAAAATAATTTTCTAAATAATTTTAATTTAATTTTTAAATAAAATCATAATTTATTCAAATATAAATATTTTAAATCTATAACTCATTTTCAACATCTTGAAAATTAATCAACATATCATTACCTTATAACCTTAAGAAAATAAAATAATAATATAGTTTATTATTCCTCAGGTTCATATTATTATTCATAATGATATGATACTATTCATAAGAAAAACAAGTTGGTTCTATCAAACTCCAAATAATTTTCTGGTCACAACCATAGATGACCATTTTTTGAAACTCAAAGCATAGAAGTGGAAAATTTTTGTTTAATGGCTAGGTTATAACTTTCTCCTATAGAGTTCTTTTTCATAGAGACATAGAGCTTCATGCAATATAGGCAATCTAATTAATAGAAGGGATTTTAGAAGAACATACCATAAAAAGTTTGGGGCGTTACACTACATGCCAAGTCAAGTGAGGAGGGTCACAAGTCATGTGATAGAGGTTGCATGTCATGTGATCATAATCTCCTTAATAAAACCCTAGCCTCTATTGAAGGGGACTCGCCTGGCATGTAATACCAAGTTACACGTTTTGTTGCTCCGGATTTTCTAGGTTCAGAGTTCTTCCTCCATTCCTATATTCATGCCATGTGTCCCTCAATATCTATCTAAAACCTCTTTGCAGAACTTTAATCTATGTCAATCGTGCCTTGACACAGATAACTCATCAAAATCTAACCTTTAAATGCATCATAAAGTTCTCTTTTTTATTTTTGTTTTCTGCACACCACCTAAGAAGGGTATAGAAACATATATCCATTCCCTTTTTTCCCCTTATCTACCATTATTCACCATCAAATTCTTGATCTATATCCACCATCATGTTTCCTACCCGTGATTTCGATTCGTTGCGCTGAAGAATGATTGCAAAACAATCCAAAACTGGGTATTTTTCAAACCATTGGCCAATGGATTTCCAATGATGACCATATGAAGAAATTGTGGATAAATCCTTAAACCAAAAGAGTGTGGAGCAAACCATAGCCATTATATTTTTGGCCATGATTCATTATCATAGAAAGATAATTGAAGAGGGGTAATCAACGAACCAGAAATTATCAATTCTCTCAAATTGAAATCTACTGACTATGTGTGGGGAAATACATGTTCATTGAATTAATCCAAATTATTATCGAAATTAGTTTAGGATGAAATTCACAAAACCAACAACCCAACCTTGATTTATATTTTTCGCTGATGAAGATCGGTCAACATGTTGTTGTCGTTGGTGAGATTTGTCCAGATTAGTGTGCGTCGATCGCCAATCATTGATCAGAGGTTTCGTCGTAGTTCATATCCTACCCAATATAATTCTATGTATTCTCCCTCCAATGTCTCTAGAGGATTCAAGAGTTATGAGGCTTACCTTGTTTCTCTAAAATATTGATACTTTAAAAGGGAAAAAGTCAAATTTCTATGTAACTACGTCGACAACTGAGATAAAATAATTTTTCACAATTTACTTTTTTTTCATTTAAGTGTATGTGATGACTTTACATAATCAACCCATACCGATCAATGTTATATAAATAATAGCGTAAAACCTCTATTCTGAATCCAACGGTACCCTCATATTTCTGATTCGGGTACCCATTTAGGAGTTATTCCACTTTTTTAGGAAAATCATGTGCCTGTGTAATTAAATATTTTAATATTTTTCTAACATTTACTCCAGGAACACCAGGCCTCAAAAAATGTGAGAGGTATTAGTGAATGGTCTCCAAAAAAATCCACATAATATAAAAAAATACATTAAAAATTGGTTTCATTACATTCTCCCCACCTTGGGGCTTTACATCCCTAAAAATCCAAAATAAGGGCTACTCAAACAAATGAGGGAATTGACCATTAATCATAGCATCCCGATCCCGTGTGCTCTTCTAGAGATTCAAATTCTACCACCAGACACACACCAAAGGATTTTATCACACAAAAGGGATCCTCACTTTTCGATGCATGATCTCCATTGGGTACTCTGCAAAATTATCTCCATCCTCAATGTCCAGCTCGCCTCAATCGATGATGTGTGGCAGTTTAGGCATGTACCTCCACAGCTACAATTCATGGAAGAGGTAGTGTAACCGGTCTAATTATAGAGGTAGAGATAACCAGTATTCCACCTTTATAACTCTACATAATATCTATAAAGGTCCATTGAACCTCGAAGATAACTTGTTGCCCCGACCAAATCTTCGTAATCCATGTCGAGGTGAAACCTGAAGGAACATATGGAATCCTTACTCAAACTTCAATGGCCTCTATCAGTTGTCAGCATAAAAATTATGATATCTCTATGCATTCTTCATCTTCTTCTTGATGATCTATATATTTTTGAGGTATCTCACACCAACTTTAGGCCCATGAGTACTGAATCTCCTGCATCAGTCCATCAAAGTGGTGACCTACAGGTTATCCCATACAAATCTTTGAATTCTTCCATACCAATGGTGGAATGGTAGCTATTTTTATTTTAAAACTCTACCAGTGGTATGTGGTCCTCCCAACTACGGTAAAAGTCTCTCATGAAAGATCATACGATGTCCTCAATAACCCAAATGGCATGCTCATTCTGATAGTCTGTTTGTGGGTGAAATGATGTTCTCAAGCATAACTGGGTCCTAAAAGTATCCTATAATCCCTTCCACAATCGATTTGATAATCCAGACTCACGATCAGAAATAGTTTTTGATGGAACTCCATGGAGTAAAACTATTTCCTGAATGTAGAGGCATCCTAAGCTCACTAATTAACTCATCTATCAAATAGCTAGTATTTTTTTTCAACTTGGTGAGTCATTAAATGATCACCCATATGGCATCATGTCCCTTATAAGTACATGGTATTCCCACCAAAACTAACATTGGAGGTCCTAGTACATCTTTTACAAACCCAGATGTACCTCTAAATGGGACGTATTAAACTCCCTTAGAACCTAATACTACAATGACAATGTTACTATTTTGCGTCATCTGAAAAGAACGATGTGCTCCCAACTTTTTAATGTCCATAAAAAGCATGCCCTATAGATTTTTGAACATGAAAGGTCTTGCAGTCGGTATCCCCAAGCAGTTCCACCCTAACTCTCTATATGAGTAGAGGGGTGACAACCATCGACTGGAGGTAAGCTAATCCATCTCTATCCATAAATTACCACTACAATGATACCAACTACTTCGACTCCTTATTTAGTAACAGTAAACTAGATATCCTACTGAGGGAATCTACCACCATGTTCCACTTCCTAGAAGTATAGACCATATCAAAGTCATAGTCCTAGAAGAACTCTATCCATCACATTTTTCTCAAGTTTAAATACTTATAAGAGAATATATACATGAGACTCTTATGGACAAAGTTGAAGAAAATATTCTTGCCCATCAAGAAGTGTTGGCATATCTTCAAAGTGAAGACTACCGTTTCTAACTCAAGATCATTGGTCAAAACATTATTCTCATACAGACTCAAAAATTGTGATCCATATATAATCACCACTTTATTATGCATTAGGAAACAACCAAGACTGGTTCTTGATGCATCGTAGAATACCACATACTCAACACCTTCCTCTAGTAACCTCAAGATGGGAGTGCTCATCAACATCTACCTTATCTTCTGAAAGAACCGCTGGAACTTTTTTGTCCACACAAAGGCTTCCCCTTTCATGTCAAAACTATCAAGGTTGATTCCAATACAGAGAATTTAAGTATAAACCTATAATAGTACCCTTACAATTCAAGGAAACTCCGCACCTCGGTAATAGTATTCAGTGGCTCCCAAGAAAGCACTTTCTGAACCTTTTCTAGACTCACTATAATTCTACACTTCGAGATGAAGTGTCCTAGAAAATAGACCTCTTGATTCCAAAACTAGATCTTCAAGAGATTATTTTAAATTTTGTGCTCTCGAAGTGTGTCCAAGAAAATCCTCAAGTGTCTTACATTCTCCTCCTTGGATGTCGAATACACTAGGATTTCATTGATGAAGTCTACCAAGAACCTATCTAAGAAAGGTTGAATGATCTGGTTCACGAGTCCCATGAACACTGCTAGGGAATTAATCATGATAAATGGAATACACACATACTCCTTATGTCTGTAATGAAATATGAAGGATGTATTTGGTATATTCTCATCCCGTACTCACAGCTGATGGTAGCATTATTTGAGGCTAATCTTTGAGAACCATCATGCCCCTTTCAACTGATCAAATGGGTCATCGATCCTTGGTAGTGGATAATTTCTCTTCATGGTCACCCAGTTTAAATACCATAAGTCAATAAATTACCTCAATATTCCATATTCCTTATTGGTAATCAAAACTAGGGCTGCCTAGGGTGAAACATTGGGTCTCACAAATCCCTTCCTCTTTAAGTCCTCCAATTGCACTGTCAATTTTTGAAGCTCTATGGGAGCCATCCGATATGTAGGTGTAGATATAAATGTCGCACCAAGGAGTAGATAAATACACAAGTCTATCTCTATGTGGGGAGGTAAACTTGGAAGATCTATAGGAAAGATATCCTCATACTCCTCCACCACTATAGAAAACTGAGGACTCATAATATTCACTGCACCGAGGGTAAGACTAACCAATTGATGAGTAATCGGTTGCACTATCCTATGGATGAGACTATCCTATACTGCCTAGATTTATTTTTTACCAGTAAATGAAAACATGGTCCCATCACTATGGACACATCGAACGCTTCTCTTAAAGTAGTCAATCTTTGAAATAGCTATGGATAACTAGTCCATACCAAGAATGACGTCATAAGGCCTCAATGCCACTACCAATAGATCCCATCTGAAAATCTCACCTCTAAGAGTTAGGTCACACAATCAAAAACGGTGTGTGATCATCGAGTATCCTCCTATAGATGTCTCCACATGTATGGGTTGAGTCAACGGTTCATCCAGAATCTCCTAGTCTCGAACCAGATTCATGGAAAGAAAAGAATAACAGGAACCTGTGTCTATCAATACTGCAACTAAGGTTGAAAATACATATATAATACCTCATATCATCCCTAGAGACTCAAGGTCATAGGCTTGTATAACCTATATTTGGACTGATCCCTTCCTGCCAGCTCCCTAAGCCTAGTGTGGACCACTTGGGGGTAGGGGCAGTAATAAGTTGAACCTCTAACCACCTCTTTATACCCTAACGACCCCTCGTCCACGTCCACTACCATGAATAACACCTTGATCCTCTCTCTATCTATCTCTATATCTCAACAGTCCCTCAACCATCACCTGATTAGTTGTACGATAGTTTGAGTAATCTCATGCAAGATGTCCCAACCATTCCCAGAGAAACACCATCTATCCCTTAGCCAATTCGAGCCACACTGAGAGCCCTTCACTGCTAACCCTGAGTTTTGGGATCACAACTGAAGTGCCTAACCCACTTGGATCCCTGTGACTACCATCAACTAACTGATGTCGAGGCCTAAACTATCATGTACCCACTGATATCTCCCACTACTAGTGTCTTCTGTACTAGAAAACCATCCACTAATAGGGTTCTCTCAAGCACCCCAACATAGGTAGAAATCATATTGGATACCACTAATGCCCTAATATCCTGACATAATCCACGTCTGAAGGTCTGATCCTAGAAGAAATATTCTCATACTATATCCAAATATTAGCATGATAGATCTGTAAAATTCACTAAATACTCTATCACAATCATATTGTCCTGCTGCTAATATTGGAGCACCTATATGCATACAGATCAAAATGTGGTCAGATTAAACTCATCTCTAAATAGGTTATCTATGTCTATTAAGGATAGATCTCTCCCTTCATGTGACTGAGTCACCAAGCTCCACCATAACCCTATAGAGCGCTAAAGAAGACTTATGGAAAGGACTCCCATCTGATCATATGGAAACCCACAAAGAGGAAAACATATATGACTACCTCTAGCCAATAATCATTAATCTAGGGTTTGAATCACCCTGAAACCTGGGAGGTCTCTACCTCTAAAACTCGTGGAATGAACTCATCCTGTTTGCATCCTCAACTGGTGGTGTTGGTAGTAGTTGCCGATCAACGGATGATGGGATAGCTGGTAAACCACCAAGAGGTGATATCTCTTGTACAAGACCCTGTTCCAATGCCTCATCATTGGGTGGATCATCCTCATGATTATGTGGTGGAATCCCAACTAGATATCTACATGGAGGCATCCTGAAATTAAATAAGATGCACCAAAGTCAATAGAGTATATCTGGGGAGTTGACTAAAATTGTACATGGAAAACACCACCATTCTTATATGATACATGTACAATTATTTTTCCCTACAACTAGTGTTCTTATGTACTGAGTCGAAAAATATGTGATTAGAGTCCTGGTGTATAGATACGTCAACCGCTGCACTAACACTAGAGTTCCTAGTCTGAAAGCCGAACTCAAAACACTTATCACTATTACCCCAAACCAACCTCACAAACTCCTAGTCCGAAAGTAGAACCAACCCCCTTTGATACCACTCTATTATGAGCAGAACCACTAGGATACGACCCGTGACTACCCCAAGCCCACCTCCAATAGGCCAGGGGCTAGAGACCAATGCCGAGTAGGCATATCCCACAAATGGGTGGAATTATCATAAATTACCTATACCAATGCACATATCACCAATCCCACATTATGTTTAAATGTAAAACAACTGAAAGAATGCATGAATACATAAAATATGCTACAATATAAAATGATAGTGAAAGTACTGTAAATAGAAAAGGGGCCAAAGACATGCCCAACCAAAACTATAAAGCGTCCAACATTCTCCAATGGCGAGCAATAAGTCAAAAGTATGCTCCCGGTAAACACTTCGGTCTATCCAGCTCTAGATATGCTCCACCCTCTCCTTGTCCTCCCAAGAAACCGTCAAATGGGTTGTCATATGCACAAGACACGACACGTGCGGGAAAATCCAATGCAGGGGTGAGTGTAATAATACTCAATAAGGAACCCAAAAACACTAATCATAAAGCACCAAGTATTTTCATATCAATACAATATTTAACAATCAATGTATAATAGAACAAAAGAACCCATATATACTCAGGAAAGAGACCACACCACTAGGAAGTCATAACCAACTATCAACCACAAGATTATATTCGAAGCAATGCTCATTCCGGGAGAAACCAATCCATGAGACATGCTATGATCGAAGACACTTGACGAAGTGGTCTAGTTCATTTGGGTCATACTCAAAGAGAAAACATTGGTAAAAAAGACTATGATACATAGTGAGGGATCACACCGAGAACCATTGGGGGACACCAAAAACCCAATATGGATCAACACAAAACCTAGGGGATCACATAATAATGATTACACATACTCTACTGATGCAGTTTGCTAGATGGAGGATCAACACCCTGATCATGGAGGACACACTGATTCTAAAAACTCCAGCAAGGGATGATAGAGGATTGGACTCCAGTCTCATGGAGGGACACCACAACTCTATATGAGACTTTTCCTCTAGAGGGAATCAAAATCCAGTGATGTTTATGTAATTTCATTCTATACCCTTGAGGGAAGGTCTAAGGGAACACAGTCAACAGATACTAGTACAAACTAGGAAAAAGAAGATCCTCAAACACTGTTGGTGGGAGTAAATAGAATTTCTAGCTATCCCAAGTATTTCCCATGTGGAAGAACCACACATGGAATGTAGTCTCCATATACTCAGTGTGTAGGATAAGTACATGTCATGTTTAAACACACGTTTCCTTGCCCGTGTCACCTAGACCTGTCTATGTACCAAAGTTGTGTCCATGTATCGGTCCATATATTTCAAGTCATGTCCATGTCTAAGTACACAAAGTTCCATCTATCCATGTACTATTACCCATGTCTTTGTACTCACTAGAGTACACACTAAGTCAATTAGGAAGGGTCACAAGTCCGGTGTCAAGGGTCACATGCTATGTGATTATCATATCCTTCTGAAAACCCAATCTGCTTCTGATAGGTCCGAAAAAGGCATGTAGTACCGCGTTTCATGCCATCTACATCAAGATTTTCTAGATCTAGAGTTATTCATCTGTTCTTCCTTGCACATCTATTATGCCTCAATATCCACGTAAAACTACCATGTAGATCTTGGATCAATGTCAACTGATCCTTTTCGTTGGTAGCTTGCTGGAAACTAGCCTTGAAACACATCAAAAAGCTCTTCATTGATGTCTGTTTGCCACGTGCCGCCCTAGAAGAGAAAAGAACCCTAGATCCATTCCCGTTATTCCCCGATATAACCATAATCACCGTCAAATACTTAATCTAAAACCACCATCATGTTCAATACCTACGGTACTGATTCATTTCTCCAAAGAAAGATTGTGCAATGATCTGGAACCAGGTATTTTTCAAACCATTGGACAAGGGATTTCCAATAATGGTTGTATGAAGAATTTGGGGAGAAACCCATAAACCATATGAGTTTTTAATAAACCTAGGACTTTTTTAGTTTTTAATTGATTAATTATCATAGGTGGATAATATAATAGGGATAATCAATGATAAAATAATAATCAATTCTATCAAATTTAAATCTACCAAAAATGCACGGGTCAATCATTTTCCATTGAATTGATCTGCATTCATCTAGGATTTTGATTAAGATGAAATCCAAAAAAATAAGACACCCTACCTAGATTCGAATCATTTGATGATGAATATCAATCTATAAATCATTTTCATTAGTGAGATGTGCCATGATTGGTGTGTGTCGATAGATAATCGAAGGTATCATCATAGTTTGTCACCTTCTCGAGAGAATTATCTAGTTATCCCTCCCTCTAATTTCTATAGATGATTCCAGGGTTATGATGCTAACCTTGAGTCTCTAACATTGGGATAATTTTAAAGAGAAATTTAATTTGTGTGGTCACTACATCAACAACCGAAATAAAATAAATTTTCTTAATTTATTCTATTCACTTAAGCATCTGTGATGACTTTCCACAATCGAACCATCCCAAAAAATGTTAGGTCACACCTTGAGTAAAACCACCATTCGAAATCAAACGGTTCCATTAGATTTATAATCTAGGTACCCATTTAGGAGTAATTTATATTTTTGAGGAAAAATGTGCTCTCAGGCTATTAAATATATTAATATTTTTTAAAACATTTATTTTGGGCACACCAAGGCTTAGAATTGCATGTCATCTTAACATATGGTCTCGAAAATAATTCATATAATATAAAAAAATACATAGAAAATATGTTACATTTCATGGTAGATAATACAACGATTGGTTTACCATATCCCAATTTTTTTTATGATCCCTACCATTACATTACCTATCTAGAAGGTTTGACCTAATCCCATAGTACATTAAGAAAAACTAGATTTATCTACACATATATTCCATGAATAAAGACTGGTAACCTTTCAATATTATATTGGGAACCACCTACTATGGTATGTATACACCCAACACTAATTTATCGATGGTTTTCTATTATTTTTTCATGAACTAGTTACTAATATATTGACAAAAGAGCATGACCTATTTATGTTATTATATAATAGAATAATATTCAAATTTAAAAATATTCATTGTAAATATTATAATTTATGTATAAAAATTCCACATAAAAATTTATTTAAACTCTAAATTTTCCAAAAATCCCTTTCTTTAACCATGACTAACTAGATTACTATTATATAAAAATTTATTCATATATGAAAACTATAGAAATAAAAAAACACCATATTTATTTTTCTTTAAAATAATTATAAATATAATGTGATATTATTCAGTATTTTACATTATGTTAACTTTCTATCCCACTTCAATTTCCATCAGGTGGTGGAAGATCCCATTATGATGTTCTACTATGAACTAGTCATTAATTATTGTTTTTTTCGGCAAATATGATTATACCCAGGAAATTTTTCTATTTTAATTATAATTAGGTTTTCTATTATATTTTGTACCATGCTCATATATGTCAAATGATATAATAGTAATTCAAACAAAAAACTTCTAATAATAATAATAATTAATATCAACATTTCTTTAAATAATTAATTATTATCCATAATAATTAATTTTTATTTCATTAGCCAATGAAATATCTCAACAATCCTACAAAATCATGGGACCTGCATCACAACCTTATACCTTAATTTGATTAATTATTTTTTCCTTCAAAATAAAAAAATAAGAGAGGGTATAAAAAATGAAAACATCATTAAATTAAATAAATAATTAGCATGAAAGATACTACACAGATTGAATATTAATTTTATATGTTTTTATAAGATATTTTCATTCTTCCTCTAGATTCTCTTATATTAAAATAAAAAATTTTCATCATAATTTTCTCTAGTATTCTTATAGTGCATTACTAGGAATATAAAATCATTGTTATATAAACATAATCACTAAGGTATCTGATATAAACAATATAATTATAAAATTATAATCAAAACAAAATTTATTTTGATAGATAGAAGAAGATATTACTTTTAATACGTATAAAATTATATCTTCATCATGTCATAAAACCCGTCACAAATTCCATCCATTGATAAAAAAATATAACATCATCAAAAAATAAAAATTTTATTTTTATATTATTACTTTTTCCTTCACATATTGACTTAAATAGACTCTAAAATGTTAAAATATTAAATAATTTAAAATTTTACCATTTTATAAATAACATGACCTTACCACATTCTTCATTTTATCAAACAAATTATTTAGTTTCCACTAAATTTTTCCATTTCTATATACAACAACACTATTCTATTACTAATTGAATTTATATTATTAAAAAAAAATCCTTAATAATGTTTTAAATCCTTTCCAATTAATATATATTAAACAATTATTGAATAAAGATTTCAACAAATAACATTATTTCATCAAATATAACTTCTAAAAAAATTCTCACCACCATCAATGTATTATATTTGAAGATATAACTAGAAAACACAAATTTAATTTTTCTAAATTACATTATCATTATCAATAATATTTTTAGATAAACACACACATATATATATAGTGATATTTTAATTAAATTCTCTGAATAATCGCTTATATATTGTTCTCAAACTGATCGTATATTTTATTCTATAATTTGATCAAAATATATTCCTATATCTTTTATATGTTTCTTTGTTCAATAACATTTGAAAATATTATTGTTTGAGTATATATTATCTTTTATGGCTGGAGTTGATTAGTTTTGAATCTAAATATGTTACCATCATTATCTTCGTATAACATCATCATTTTTATTTTATTTTAGAGGTTTTATAATAATTTAAGTCATCATCATCATTTAAAATATCATTCTTATCTGAGAAATTCTCAAGGAAATAATGTTGTTTATTACCATCTCATGGATTTCTTCATTATTTAATAGAATGGAATTTTCATTATCAAAAAAATTGTTGAAAATTCATTAAAAAATATTTCAATTATTTATAAAAAAATTAATAAATTATCAATAATATTAATAGCTAATAAATTTTTATTCATCACCTTTATTACTAAACCAATCTCTCTATATGTATTTATTAAGGATACAAAACATACATATAGAGATTAAAAAGTATTTCAGTCATGTAATATTAAATAAAAATTTCATAAGAAAAGATATCTTTATAGGGGATGACAAATTTTAATTTGATATATATTTTTCTTATAAAAAAGTATTATGAACTGTTTTTGGTAAAAATAATTATTTTATTATCCAAATTATTGAAACATCTGTTTATTATTTTAAAATCCCCATATTTTTTGAAATATTCTATAAAATGAATATTTGAGAAAGATTTCAAGTTTATCAAAATTGTTTTGTTATTTTATATTTTAAAATTCTGAACTATTATCACATCTCAATGATTTTATATTTTTACAACATGTGTTTTCCATAGTTCCCTAATGCATATTTATATAATCCTGGACCTAAAATTAATGAAATATTAGATATACCTAGGTGATTCTACAATATTAATAAATTAATATCGTATTTTAAATATGATATTGTAGATTGTTTTTGGTTTTATTATAAAAACTATATAGGATTTAGCCTAAAAATTTCATAAATTTTCATCACATTATATTTTTATGCCTTTCATATAATTTTATGAAATTAAAAGTAACCAATATTCGGACATTCATCTCTCTTAATTATGTGAATAACATTACAAATCCCACAGTTTTCTAATCTCCCCATGACATGATGATTTATGTGAAAAAATAATTGAATATAAAACCTATTTAAAATCTAATATAAATTAATGAATGATTCAACATTATGATTAATTTTTGAAATATTTTCCCTTTTATTATTTCTTATGAAAATAATCTCCATATCTTTCCATAATCATGATAGTTGTTTAGAGAATTTTAATTTCATTAATAAAGTCAAGATGATTACTTACAGAGTTGAAATTATATCATAAACCTAATATAAATTGGACATTTATTTTTCACGGTCTCTAAAAAAATTGGCATTGTAATTTTTGTTAGATTTTTATGATACATTATTCCTAAAATATAGTAATGTATTTATTATTATTATTATTAAAATATATTTTCCCATTATCTGAGATAAATATTAAGTACAAAAAATCAATATTTCATTATAAACATAGGCCTTTAAGGCTACTTCATTTTAATTCTCATTCATGTAATTTTTTAATTTCTCTGGATCATTCCTATTATGGGTAATTATATTCAACCATAACTTATTTTGAAAAAATAATGTGATAATATATTTCTAATAATGAATAAAAAATCATTTTATCAATGTGTTACATTGAGTTAATTCTTGGTATAATATTAGATAAATTCACGTATTCTCCTTTATTGTATCAAATGAAAGATAGATTTTAATGTACACATATCTAAAATAAACAATAATCTGAAGGGGATTAATACTTAATAAAAAATTAAAAAATATTATTGGTATATTTTTTATTACTATTTTAACCTTTATTGAATTTTTTAATGAAAAATAAATAACTAAATATCCCAATATTAACCAAAATTTAATCATACTCAATGTATATATGATTAAGTCTTATTTTTCATTATCACAATTGATCTGTATTCATAATGGGATTCCTATAATTCTTCTTTACTTGTGGTATCTCCTTTCTATGATATTGATCATCACCTAAACGTTCCTTTATTTTGAGATATTGAAATCTTTTTCATAAGTACAGAGTACAAATTCTTAAGATCCGTAAAATTAATGATTTTTCATCTGATTAGATAACAATGTAAATTACGCTTACCAAACTTGATATTATGTGTTTATAATCTTCCACAGTCATTAATATTTCATGGAAATTTAAAAAATACAATGGATAATTCCTTAATAAATCCATTTATTTATTTTAAGCTAGTATTCAATACCATTATCACCGTTTCCTTCTTATTAACACTTTCCTTTTCCACAATAAAATTTTATCAATTTTTAAATTTCCATCTTTTATAATATAAAGATGTTCTATCATGTTATTGATCACATCTTATAATTTATTCAGACGAAATTTCCAATCTACATTTATTGAATTTTCTCTTTTTTTGATTCTATTTATAAATAAATCTTATCTTAATATTCATAGAATTCAAAAAAAAGGTAACTCAAACCTCTGTATTATCATAAACTTCTTTATTATCCCCATCTGGTTGATATTATTTAACATAAAAAAGAACATCATCAAAATTAAAATTATTAGTATACTTCATTACTATTTTTATGCATTTCCATTAGAAGATATAAATGTTTTATATTATGATATACTATTGTAAATGTTTTTTATAGTCACATTCCTATTGAAATTTATCATTGAATCATCCTAATTCATTTTATATCTTTGAAACATAGTATGATATTATCTAGAATGATTTCTAATTAATTTATAGAAATAATGAATGTGGGGTTTTCATTTTAAAACTTCATATGACTTTTTTTATTAGTTTGTGAAATGATATTACATTATAAAGTTATACGTTATTTAGATAAACATATACAATGATATTTTTAAAAAAATTTAACATTATATCTATATTTTTGATCCCTAATCCTTGCAATATTTTACCAAATTCCAATATGAATATTCATTTATATGTCAGAATTGAACCTAACTAATGTAATTCAAACATGACTATTAATTACTAAACTATCAATAAAAAATAATGATTCAGTTACCGGTAAATTATCTTTTAGCTTTTGAGTTTTAGTGCAATAGAAAAACTAGTAACTTAGAAAAACCATATATTTCCCATATAGTGTGATTTTTATAGTTATACAATTGGTTCCTTTTTTTTGAATTAGATCATTAACATATCCTATAAAATTCTTCCCATATAGTAGATATCAAGGCATATATTGTGTTATAAATTTCTTCATAAACTCTGAAAATGAAAACATAATAATTATAAACAAAAATTATCAAAAAGGGTAGCATATATAAGAATAAATCATAAATTAAATATAGAATAAATATTATGAAAAAAATAAATAATAATCATATAATTACATATAACTCATGAAATTTGGTTGATAGAAATCCATGGATAAAATAAATATATAAATAACCCAATAGAAAAGAATAAATAATTCCAAAGTGGTGAAAAAATAATGTTGGAAATCATAATCATACCACAGGGGCCTAACTATGAAAAAATATTTACTGTCTGGACCACAATAAGGACATCTTAATAAATTGGATGGATTAAATAAAAAATAAAAACTGGTGTATCTCAAGAGACTTATGAAAGAATTAAAGGAATATTTTTTGGTCACAAAAATCACGTTTTAAGTCAAATAAATTCACTATATTAATTAAATGATTATAAAATTCATATTTAACACTCCTTAGTAATAAATGATGGAGTATTTTGTAAATAATAAACATATTGGATGTCGAAACTTTCCCTATTCAACAAATTAAAAAACATGACTATAATTCATTTGAATAAAGAACGTTGATTGACTTATTATATTGTATCCATATTATAACCTAAGAATGTTGAATGATGTTGACAAAGTAAAAAAACATTCATAAGAAGAACACTTCAAACAATATCACACAATAATGGATAAAGAAATATATAGTTTGATACCGCTATATTAATCCCCTAAAAGATAAATAAATAGTATTAAAGGATTTAGATTTCAATCCATGAATCATATAACCAATGGATGTAAATTAATTTTAACATAATGATGAAATTTTAACTGAAATCCTAATGTGTTTTTATAAAATATTTTTACAATTTCATGAATTTTTTTAATTTTAAGTCACTTTCAAGCATCATTTTTGAAATAGTTAATTGAATATTTTTTTAAAAAATTACATTTAAATAAAATAATGAATAATGTGGAAATTACAAATATAAAATGGTTATCCTTGAAAAATTTGGAGGACTAGATTAAAATACAAACATGGAATGTATTTTTTAAAAATATTTAAAAAATACCTTATGGGGAACATTTATAAAAAAAGGTAGTAAAACATTATATTGAATAATAATGATGAATAATTAAATTTACAAATGAGATAATATATAAATTTAATCAAAAATTAAGAATTGAAAACATTTATTGAAGGAAATAATATATAATTTAAGGTGAAATATCCTTTTAAGAGGATAGATATTATTCTTAACAACTATAAATTTTAATTAAGAATCAAATATATCAAAGGAAATTTATTTATGTAACAATAAATCAGTAAGGTATTCAAAATAATGAATATAAAATTTATATAAATGATTTTGTATGTGAAATATAATTCCATCATATGGTATATTGTACCAAACTTATAATAGTATTCTTAATAGGGTAGTATATACACCTCACACATTAAAAGAGGTGGTGAATATAAAATATGACTCAATAAAGGAAAATTGGAAAAAGACACCATGGTGAATTAGATATCAAAGGATATTATTAAATTCATGAAAATATGTTTAAATCATTCGAAGGAAACATTAAAAATAAAATTATAAGCTAATGGTGTTGTTTTTAAACTATATAAAAGTATATTTTTTTAAAATATGAAAATATGCCTCAATCAAGGGGAATTGAAACCACATCACTTACCAATAATACAATCATTTAAGTAAAAATACTTTATAAAGGGGACCATGTTATTGAGTTTTAAAACCATATAAATTAATGTGGATATAAAATATTCTTTAATTATTGGAAAAAATAAATCAATACTAGATTAATGCTTTTCATGGATAATCATTAAAATTGAAATAAATTAAACTGAGTTTTAAAAGCCCTTACATTATACTCTATTTTTTTCCAACATGATTGAACCAAATAAATGATAAACATAATAATCATAATCATTTATTTTAGAAACATTATTGACATGAATTAATTGATAATCTTAAAAATAAAATTATTTATAAAACCAATAAAATATAGTAATGCGGTGAGTCAAATTATTGTATTCAAAAGTAAGGTATGTGGTGTGTGAGTTAAAAAAAAGTAAAATAATACAAAAAATAATGTAAAATTGAAGTGATGATGTGATGTTAAATTGTGAAGTAAAAATAGTGAATGAGGTTAGTAATCTAGTAATAAATGAAATTGTAAAGAGTGAGAAAAGAGAATTAATGAAATTATGGTCCTCAAATCATTTTTAACAAAAAAATGATATTCTAGAATCTTACTCAAATTAACAAAAATAGTCAATGCTTTGGGAAAGTTTGGAGATTCACTAAGGTGTAACTTCATTATACTTTTCTGGCTTAATGAACTCTGTTTAGTCTCTATATCATGATTTAATCTTTAGAATAATTTGATGATTATGTGGAAGAGATTCATCTCTCTTTTTTTTTGATTTTCAGTACTTTGGTTGATGATAAAGGGTGAAATAACTCACTAATGTCACCCATTAGTTATTGAATAATGTAAAATGATACTCACAATTGAATGAAAAAGAACTCAAAACATAAAATTTACATAAAAAATAATTTTTGAAAAATAAGAATTTATTAAATAATTTTATCTCATCATAGTTTGATTCACCTGATAAATTTAGTTTCTCATGATATCATGAATAAATATAAAAACATTACGAAGAAAGAGAAGTGAAAAAAACCTAGCGAGGTCTACTCATTCCTCACACTATAGATATATATCTATTTCCTCTACTACCTTAGTCATCTTCTTATGTTTTTTTATTTGGAGGATAAAATTAGGATCAATGGATGTTCATGGTCGATTATCAATTTAAAATAAAATTAGACACCAAATTTTGCATCCTAAAAGACCCCTGAATGGCTTGAAGGCCTTCTTTTTTATTTAGTTTTTGGATAATACCCTTTTTTAATGGGTTGAGAGGGAACCCTTACATGTTCTGTAGGCCCTGTGAAACAAGCCCAAGTAGATGAGTTGAAGGCCCAGAGACACAATTCTCGATACATGACTCAAAGGCCCAACCCATATGAACTTCCCCTCCCCAGTGTCTGCATCATTGAAGGTGCCTTTCTCCCCACCAATGGTGATTCCCATACCCTCTCATTCTTTTAATCCAGTTAGCTTTTCTCCGGTTTCAGCTACATTACTTTGAATCATCTTCTAGGGCCTTCCCTTTGTGGTATCTATGATGATCCATGGTCTTTGTGTCCCAACGACCCCAATGACCAAAGTCCTTTGGTGGCCTGAAGGCCCTGTGTCCTGTAAACTCATACTAGTGGCTTGAAGGCCCAAACCGATGAATAGTTCTGGACTATAAAACATCGCTACATTGCCTGCTTTAATACTACTACAATAATGCTACAATAACCCAGAATTCTGCATCCACTAGGATTTCATCTTGGGTTACATGCAGACTTACAAGGTGTGTTAACCACTCGGTTACCACCCCAACTACTTATATCATAACCAGACTCACCGAAATCACCATCAGATTAAGCCTCCACTTCCTCAATGTGAAAACCTTAACTATCTTATTTCATGTCCATGTGACTGAAACAAAACTCTTTAGTCAAACAAAAATGGACCCACATGAATGAACATTATTTGAAATACATACCAAGTCATTTTTTCCTTCATCAAATAATTCTTCATTAGATTGAGTGATTATCTTGAAGGTCCCCACTAGCCTTACAATAAATTTTATATTTTCCCCTATCCATGTACCCAAGAATCAATATTCTTCATATGGAAGTATGATTGGATTGAATCAGTTATTCTATTAAAGCCAATACATCCACCTGATATCTTCTGATTTGAACTATGTCCAACTCACCAATGCTTGAGAGACTCAGTAATATGATTAATTATCACTTAATACGGTCTATCAGTAAATTTTTTGATCACATTTCATTTAAAATAGAAGGACGATAGATTTGATGAAATATGGTAATTGAATTCCAATCCCCTTCAATGAAATCTCGAACATTAAAATCAATAATGATCTAGTAGGCAAAAATATAAATAAAATAAAATTAATCAGATGATGGATTACCATCAACCACCCATCAATATTAAAGAATCACCCTTGGTTTCTTGTTCCATTAAGAATAAAATAAATTATTTATTGATCTCAATTCGGATATTGATGGGGAGAACTCATCATCAATAGAATAATTAAACTTTCAGCCTCTTATAGTTTTTTTTAATAATTTTTTTTCAAAACTAATCAACAAGGACTGCTAAAAATCATAGATGGAATCTACTTTATTTATGGTTTGTTGTTATCAATGTATAAGGCTTCAATTTGGTTTACCTTCTCTAAAAAACATCACCCCAGACAATTAAAATCATAGTTCCCCTCGAAAAAATCCATAGTTTGGCCTTCCAACAATTCAAGAAAACCCAACATTGAGAAATTTAATTTTTTGAAGTCACCTAATGTTTCATTCAGTGCATCACAAACTATTCTAGTTGGTTGACTACCTAGGATCTTATTCCTAAAATTTTGTGAGCACAAAAACCCCTTAATCAAATTCTAATAGAATCAAATTTCTTAGTGTTGGTGTATTCAAAATTTGGAGACACCAATTTGAATCTTCTCTTGAAATATTCTAGAATCCCACCACATCCCCAGGATAGGGAAATTTTATTTTATCGGAAAATCCCCCTTCTTATTTAACAGTTTTTGAATTACCATAATTGAACTCTCCTCATTTTCTATTCTAAATGTGGTAGGTTGAGGCTTCAAAGTAAAAAAATGGTTTTGAGTGACCCCCACAGCCAGTACTTCAAGCATGTTTTAGGTACACACTTTTGTTTTCCCTATCAACAAAAAACCACATGAAAAATTTCCACTCATGGTTGGTTGAAATGGATGAAACAACCAGTTGAAATAAAATATCATAGTATTTAGTTTATCACTATCAGTAGGTTTTCATCACTTATCATGGTCATTTAAGTGACCATGAGCCTTCACATTTGGTTACAACAATTGGTTGTATGGTCAATTATTCCATCATCACAAACAATAATTATTGCGGCTATGGTCCTTCAATGATGGAAACTTCATAATTTGCACACAAGGTCAATATATAGACAGTAAAAGTTTCGTACACTCAATATACTAACCAAACGTCTTTCATGAAGCTGGTTAACACTTTCTCATGTTGTCACATGGCCCAGTCACTAAAGAAATTGGATTATGTGTGGAGGGTTATTTGCAATGGGGTCCCGTCGCAAATACAAATTTGCAGAATATGAAATCACAAATAGTTTCACTGAGTTTCTTAAAAACCCCATTGCGATGGGCCCGTCACAAATAATTTTAAAAAATATTAGAAAAATTATCACTAATAAAAATGAATAACATTATAATAATAATAATTATTACAAAATAATAATAATAAAATAATAATAATAATATAATAATAATAATAATAATAATAAAATTAATATTAATAAAATTAATAAATATTAATAATAATAAAGTTACAAAATAATAAAAACCTCCATATTCAAAAAATTATATAAATAATAATAAAAAAATAAAAAAAATAATTCTAGTAAAATAATATCTAAGTAATAAAATAAATAAATAATAAACCAATAACATAATAAAAAATTATATAATTAACAAAAAAATGCAATATTCGAAACAATAAAAAAAAGATGTATATAGAATGTAAATATATACTATTAGAAAAAATTACATTCAAATGTTTTATCCTAAAAATTAAATACATCACTAAGGGGAAGGGTCATCTGGAGGAGGTGGGAGAGCTGGAAGAAATAGTGGAGGGAACTCCATACCTAAACCATGAGTTAGATGTTGCATGTATTCCTTAGTCTACTCCTAATCCTACTACTACCACCGACGCATCTCCTACTCTTGATACTACTGTTGCTATTGAAATAGATCTTTTTTATCCCTACACATAATCTCAATAAGTTCACCCTAAGCTCGCAGCTATTCTTAATACTGTGCAGTAGATGATGATGACTCTCCATGACCTCCTCTCGAGCTGCATGCTTCCATCACAACAGTACCATAATAACTCCCAAGCGTCAATCGAGATCTGATACCAAAAACTCGACATTTCTCGAAGGAATACTTGTTCACCTACATCCATGATTCCTCATCAAATCTTGGTGTACTGATATTATAATCAGTATCATTCTAACTCTCAGTCAGTGTTTGAGACATCATGGCCTCATATGACTCCTTCAATTATAATTTAAAATTAAAATTGTTAAAATATTATTTCCACTTAATTTTAAAAATCAAAACGTAATTACACTGACCAAAATCTAACTCTAGTAACCACTTATAATATCTTTAATGATAGGATCACATTACATCATCTAATAAATGTCAAACTCCATAATATCAAGCTATTCGACTTCCTATATGAATATAAAAAAAATTACATTTAATGTTATATAAATTAATTAAAAAAGGTACTTACTATATTTTCCCTATGTTTACTAAATGTACAACTACCAGATCAATGTGTCACATTATATCTCCCCCGATTCTACAAACCTACTAGTGATCTTCTATTAAAATGACCACTCATCCAGTGTGAACATAATCCATCCCAAAATTGAGATGAAATGTAATCAGGTCAGTGGGCATAGCAAGATTGATCAAACTTGGTGACTCCAGCTTTCCACATTGCTATCCTCCTCAATTTTTGAAAAAACGACGACAATGATCATTCATACAACCCTCTTATTCCTTATAGATAGAGTTATGCATGATTTCATCAATGTGATACCATACAACCTAAAAACAATTAATGATATCAAGTTATTAATTAAATAAATTTTAAAATAAATATTATTTATTTACATACAAGTCAATGATCAAACATGTTGTGCTGAACATCTACAAAAATATGATCCCATGTAACCCATGCTCCAAAAAAATAATTTCTTAATATAGCACTGCCCTATCCAATACCTATATGCGTAAAGGTGTGAAAAAAAGAACAAATGATAAAACAATTAATATATAAATAAATTATTGATAATTAACGAAAACTAACTAAAATACACATTAAAACATACCTTTGCATGCAAGGATCGAAGACAAAATGTGGAATTTGCTAAGAGATAGGGTGTAGAATCATCAATCATGAAAGGCCACGCCCCCTCTAAGTCCTCCCTGAACTGCTAGTGGTCTAGGGGATAAATGATTGAATATCCTGCTCATCATTAGTTGGAACACCCTCCTTAAACTCATGAAAGAGTTGAATAATTCAGAAACACAAAATGATAGTTGTTAGAAAATAGTTGAAAACAACTATTATATACAGATATATATTATATATGATTATAAATATCATTTAACTATGTCAATATTAAAATTCATCCTCATCTTCATATCTTACGGTGTTAACAACTTCATATTTCTACTCAACATCATTGATTTATATATGAGTTTTAAGTTACTCAACTATTTTCATTTCAAATTAATTTGGTACATTATTAACATCATCATCTCAATCGACCCCTAACTATGGGGTGTCATCATAGATATTCATGTATCTTCATGAAAAGAAGGATTTGAAGTAGTCTCCTAAAAAATATCAAATCATTGCACTTTAGTGGAACCACATTCACATTGAATAAACTGATTTTTCTATGATTTCATTTTTATTATGCTAAACAAATAATCTAACTCTATAGAAGTTGCATAATAATTTTCATAATAAATTTTATGTTCCTGATGAGCCAGTAAAAATGGTTAATTTATTTAAAGAAGGATTTTATATTTAATATCGGTAATCCCATAGCTTGGATGATCCCACAATCCTCTCACAGTATCCAACCAATTGTATTTAAATATCATTATGTAATTCTATCCAAGATAAAATATTTTAATAATTCTTTCCAGCATGCTGTAAATTCGATTTCAATTTCTCTAAAATGATATCATCTCAAGAAAACACCACTATTAATTTTTTTTGATTCCCTATATTCAAGTGTATGTAATCAAAAACCATTCACAACATATGCATCATATGAATTATGTATTTCAGATGGTGGGTTACTCAAAACAAAAAAAACAATTATAAATTTAATGAACATGTTTAAATACTTGAGAATTTGTAAAAAAATTATTTTTATAACAAGTAATAAATTTATTTTATATATTAAAGCATAAATAATTTATGTTACTAGTTTTTGAAAAGAGTATGGAAAATCATTTTTTCAACATTCTTCAAGAGAATCTACTGTAATTTGTGGAAGCTATTTATTGATATGATTATCATATAACCTAAAAATAAAATTATATTAATTAATTGTAACATAGATTATAGAATAATTGATAGGAGTAATAACAGTATAAATGGTTTCATTTCTTCACAGTTGAGTAGAACATATGTATGAGTACTGTGATTTCCATCATCTGAAATCCATCATTCATGAACTCCACCAAACCCAAGTTCTAGCTGATTACAAATTGATAATTTATTACTCTTTTCATCATAAAAAATTCCCTCTTTACAGACCATGTATTTTTGTTTTGATAAATATTACGATTAAAAATAATGGAAGAAAACAAATATATATTTCCTCCTGTAAATAAGATTCTACAATTGATCCTTCAACTAATGCTTTGTTACAAAATTTTTTATTTTATTTCTATATATTTCTCTTAAATCGGTATATCCATCAGAATTATACTAGACCTCCACATTTTTATTCATTCAATGAATGTAATATCAAATGATTTATTGAGTCATAGAAAGCCAAAGGGAATATTTTTTTCCAGTTTACATAAAATTAAAACAATATCTTATTGTAGTCTATTTAGTGCATCATAGTCTTCTTTCACTACAAAAATTTATTGGAAAATATATGATATATCTATTATTTCATCCTAAATAATATAATTTATCAAAACTCTTTATATAATTAGCAGAATTATTTCCATTATAACACGATAGTGGTAAATTTTTAATCCTCTAATTTGACCATTTTGACACATCTTTCAAAATTGGAAACATAACTATCTAGAAGTCTCAAATATTCAATCCATTGAAAAAATAATAACAATTTTTTTAAAATGTATAAACTAATTTTAGATTCACTAAATTCTGTGATTTGACATTTTCAAACAGTTCAAGTTCTGGTCGCTTGTAAATTTGGTAAAAATCTAATCATTACTTTACATTATCTTTGGTCTTACCTAGTATATCTAATACTCTGTAAAATATATTATCAAAAACATTCTTCCTAATATTCATGACATCCAACATGTGATAGAACAAAAAAGTATACTAATATTACAGATCACAAAAAATTTTCCATTTTATCCTATTGTGTTCTTTGCCAAATCCATAAATTTTCAAGTTTATTATATTTGTTCTAAGTGTAATGAGAGGTAATGAAGAGAAAAATTATTTTATCTCTGTACCCGATATAATTTTGGGAGGTCTATATCTTTTAACTATGGTTTCTATGAAATGATATTTGTTTCTCTGAAAAGGATGATCAGTTGAAATGAATCTGCTATGAAAATTGAAAAAACAAGGTTTTATTCTAATGACAATAACAAATGATTTGTTGTCTCTCATACAATACAAATATAATTTTTGACTATGTATACTCTAGCCAGATAACATGCCCTATGTTGGGAAGTCACTAATTGTCCATAGCAATGTAGGTTTCAGTATGAAATTTTCTTTCATAACAACATCATATGTACTGAAACCATTACTCAATAATGAATTTTACTCCTCAATCAATGGATTTAAATAAAAATCAATATTTTTTTCCTGATGTCTATGAATTAATAAGGTAAAAAAGATATATGGATCCTTCATTAACATCCAAGGAGGAAAATTTTATAGACTTATAATGGTAAGCCAACATGAATACCAACTACCATATGAACCAAATGGACAAAAACCATGAGTAGAAAACGACCCAATCACATGTTTCTAGATTTTAAAGCAAAATATGGAAGTATATTATCAAAAAATTTACATGAATAACCATCAGAGGGACGATTTAAGATTTTAGTAGTTGAAATATTGGTTTTCTACCATGACATCAATGCCGTTGTGTTTTGAGACATAAATAAATACTGCAATCTGAGTGTAAGTGGGAAATATGTCAACTATCTTATAGGAATCAATCCATACTTCCCTAGTTTATCTTCTTTATACCTTGATTTTCCACATGTGGGAAAACTATCCAATGACTCATTTATACCACAATATAAGATACATTCATTTTAACATGCATGAATTTTATGATAACCAAGACCCAAATTATGAACCACACTCTTGCTCTCATAGAAATTTATAAGCATCAAATTTCATTCAGGAAATAGTGTTTTTACCTAAGAGAATATCTGATCAAAATAGCTATTTGACACTCTACTATATGATTTAATAGCCATAAATTTTTCAACCACTTCAAATTTTCTTAAATTTCAACCCATATATAAGAGATCCTCATCAAACCTCAACAAATCATAAAATTGAGATGGTTCCTAGTCAATAATTAAAGAAATATCATCTTTATTTTCAATTTGTTGAAAAGGTGGACGTACCAAATCATGTAATAAATTTTAAACCGTGATAGATCTAGAACCAAATTATTAGTATCTTCTCTAGAACTACATTCACCTTTGTTTATACCAAAAAACATAATCTTCTTGAATACTAAAATGAAATAGATGACCCCTAATGTTTTCAAATTTGTTAAACATTCTCAGACCACATTTTTTGAATAGACACTTAATTATCCCTTTTGAAAAAATTTTTGGTTTGATGATGAAAATGGTAAGAAGGATTCAACACCCTTAATAATATATGATCTATACCAAAACTGTTTGGATTCCTTTGCTGATTTATCCAAGCATGATCATATAATAAAGACTATTGTCAACTTCCTTGTTCTATATTTCCCTAAAAAAATA
Organism: Viscum album; assembly: GCA_963277665.1. Classification (NCBI taxonomy): domain Eukaryota; kingdom Viridiplantae; phylum Streptophyta; class Magnoliopsida; order Santalales; family Viscaceae; genus Viscum; species Viscum album. The sequence goes on along the minus strand of OY728146.1, from coordinate 867,451,537 downwards.
TAAAATAATTATCTTTTTATGAATAATTTGATATATTAAAAAAAATTAAAGAAATTTGTTAATTATTTCTAATTACCACTAATTACTGATATTTATTACTAATTACCACTACTCACTACTATGTATTAATATTTATGACAATTTATTCCTATTTATTACTAATTGTTTCTAATTATTACTAATTAATACTAATTACTTATAATTACTACTAATTATTTTTTATTACTATTTATTACTAATTACCACTATTTATAACTAATTACTGCTATTTATTAATATTTATTACTAATTATACCTATGTATTACTAATGATTTATAATTCATGTAAATAATAAATATTTGGATGGGTATAATAATGATTTATAATTCATGTTAATAATAAATATAACATGATAACAATTCTGGATATATGATATACCATCCAATTATATATTATTTTAATATCAAAAGAATGATATTGTCACTCGTGCGTACGTACGGACTACCGTCTCCACGAACGCGATGAGATTCATTCTCCATCGTATCCATTCAAGTATAATTATCATTTTATGATATAAAAATAATGTTTAAGGACTTGATATCATTCTGGATATGAATAAGATACAACCTATCCATTACAAACATGGCTTACGTAACAAAACATATAAAAGAAAATGAGTAAGTTAACTCCCGAAACAAAGATAATACTAAGATATTATTAACAAATCAATGTTAAAAGATCATATATGATATCAAATTAATGTATATGATTCTTGTATAATTTAATAACAATTATTTCACCATTATACAGGAGGTTAACTTACCCCCAACCAAGGAAAAGTACAAGGTAAGGGTTTATTTCACTATCTCTTCATTATCCGAGGTTGTTTATACGTAATAATCTACTGGGATCTCTTTATCATCCACATCCATGTTTTTTAAAAATGTATTTCAAAACATTTTTACTATTTACAAGAATATGGTTTAAAGTCATTTATACCCTTTATTGACTTTTTATAAGAGGTTTATAAAGGAATCTTCCCGTCATTTTTCAAACAATTTCATTTTTAACCTTTTCGACAGAATTAAGGTAAGAATGTTTTTTTTACTTATACGGCGATTGCAGCTATTTTCCACCGGTATAAAATCGTCGAAGCTTACCTTACAAGCTTATAAGAATATTTTCAAAGAAAACGCTTCACTTTATAAATATATGACTCTTAAATGATTTCAAAAATAGAAAGAGATATTTCTCTAAAAAGAGTTTTGATTTCATCTATGTCAACATCCTTTGATGGATTTTACGCTTACTTGAAGTTGATTTATTATGATACAAAACTTCTATAGTGTATTGAAGGTTTTGTGATATGTTTGACTGTGTATTTGTTATTTTTATACCATTTCTGGTTTATAGAGAAAGTATTGACATTTCGTATGCTATTTTTAATACGAATGTTTATGTTATGTTTAAACCTGTTCATATGAGGAATGAATTGGAATTAATATGTGACAGGTGGAGCCCTCTATAGCTCCTCGATGCATCGGTAGGTCTCATGAGACAAACTAGTGTCTTGGCACAAGGCCTTGGAAAAATATTATTTGTAGTCTTGGCACGAGGCCTTGGCTATGTGGTTATGATAGTCTGGCATTATGCATTCCATCATTATGAAAGTGGTTATTGATATTGCAAGTGATTATTCAATTAGTAGAATATCCATGTGAATAAGTAAATGGAATTATTTCATTTTATTTTTTCCATACTATGTTGAAGTTCAAGATTAAAAGGCTTTTGTTTTAGTTATACACTGCCTTAAATGTTTATTATTATTTATGAAAGTTTCCGCTATATTGTTATCCTTACTGGGCATTTGAGATCACCCCTTTTCTATGTTTTATTTTTACCAGGATGTGAAGAAGTAAATTATGAAAGACCTGTAGGGATATTATGAGGGGATAATAGTGTGGACTATGGAGACAATAGATTTTTGTAGTAGTTTTTCACTTTATGATGTAATGTAAAACTTTATAAATATATCTACTGTTTCCAAGGCTACTAAAGCAATCTGTCTTTCGAGATTTGATCTTTCTTGTGATCATGCCAATGTTATGTAATAATGCACTGACTCTGGGTAACTAGGGCCGGGGCGTTACAGTTGGTATCAGAGGAAGTTTAGTACAAACCTTGGAAGCTAGATTTAGATAAACTCTGATTAGAGCACATATACCTAAGATGGACTTTGAGGATTAGTATAGAAGAACTTCCTAGAATTTTGGTGTTGTAGAGATTTTGTGATTTTTCCGAGCAATACATCCCTGTCTGGATATGAGCAGGTAGAGGCGGTTCTGGCACAGATGTACCTAGGGGTAAAACCCGAAAACACCGCTTTGAGCTAGACTCGAATGGGAACTGGTGCACGACAATAGGACTTGCTGCACTCTTTGTTAAGACACTCCCGGGGGATATGCTTATGATAAATCTCATTTTATTTACAAATCATTATGAAGGCTTTATGAGTATATAATTCCTCAAATAAAACATTTTTATGATTATGGATTATATCCATAAATAGTTCAATTTATGTTAAGTGTTTTATAAGTATGGAATTATGTATTTTGATTCATAAACTGATCTAGTTTATTCCATTGTTTAGAAATGGCACCTAGTGGAAGAAATGGAAACCGTATTAATGCATGCACTCCATGTAGGGATTTACCTCATGCTCAAGATAATTATAGTGGAGCTGGTGATGAAACTGGTGCCGATCAGCTAATCACCATACTGGGACAACTCACTCAGGTTATGAATAATAACCTTACCCGTATGGAGCACCCTGATCCACTACATGGAGGATCAATGTTCAATGGGAGTAAAAATCCCTTAGTAGCTGAGCAATGGATAAATTCCCTAGAGAAAATATTTTAGGCTTTGGGGAGTAGTGAAAGAGAAAAAGTTATCATGGTAGTTTACCGCCTCACTGGAGATGCTGATCAATGGTGGTCATTGATTCAAAACACAAAGGAAGATGATGAAGTATCAAATATGGAATGGAGGGAGTTCAAATATCTATTTTAGAAAAATACTTTCCTTGTGACCATCGAGCGGATATGGAAAGACAATTTCTGACTCTAAGACAAAAGGAGGATGATAATGTCGTAAAGTACGAGGATTAATTTACAAGGTTAGCAAGGTATGATGGAGATTATATACGTAACCCAAGAAGTAAGATTGATCGTTTATTTGATTTGTTAAAACCATTTCTCTGTCTAGCATTAGTCTCACAATCCTTCTCGTCGTATGAAGACATTGTCTCATGTGCTATCAAGACAGAAAAGGAATTATCTAAGTCTTATGACTTTAAAGCAAAGCAAGAGAAGAAGATATCTACTGATCAATCTGGGAATGGAAGTAAGGGGAAGAAGGGAAAGGTTGAATATCCATCCTGTGGTAAATGTGGAAAGAAACACCCCGGTACATGCTTGAAGGGAATGGGTGTCTGTTACAAGTGTGTTGAAAAAGGCCAACAAGCTCGTGATTGCAAAGGGAAGAAGGAAGCTACCAATGTTCAATGCTACAATTGCAGTGAGATGGGAAATTATGAAAATGAATGTCCTAAGCGTCAGGAGAACTTACCTCAGAAAAGGCCAAGGGATCAAGGCCAAGATTATGATATCACTACTGTTGAGGTAGAAACTCCAAAAGACGTGATGGCAAGTAATTTAATGGTTTCCTCAAGTTTAGAAAATTCATTATTTGATTATAGATCATCGCATTGTTCCATATCTTCCCATTTTGCTAATAAAATTAGATATTTCCAATTTTATTTAACAAGGGATTTGTCAGTTAAAACTCCTAAGGGAAGTATCATTGCAACAAAGTTTTGTGAATCAGTCCCCATTAGAGAACATAAATGTTCTTTATCCGCTGATCTCATCGTCATACCTATGATTGAGTTTGATATAATCCTCGGTATGGATTGGATTTCGGATTATGATTCGAAGATTTATTGTAAGAAGAAGGAGGTTACGATTTTTGATGATGATGATAAGGAACACCTTATCTTTAGAGCATAATCATCACCACCTAATTCTTATCTAGATCCACCCCCAGTAGCTCAACTAAATTCAATTATTGGGGAGGAAGAGAATGAGATGACTATGGGTGAGGAAAGGAATGTTCAAAAATAGGATGTACCTGTTGTGAAAGAATATGTAGATGTATTTCCGGAAGATTTACATGGAAATCCTCCAGAATGAGAAGTTGTGTTTTCCATTGATTTAATTCCTGGATCAAGGCCAATATCGAATACACCTTATAGAATGGCCACTGTAGAATTAGTTGAACTAAATAAACAACTAGAGGAATTGAGTAATAAGGGATTTATTTTCCCTAGTGTTTCTCCATGGGGATCCCCTGTTCTTTTTCTTAAAAAGAAAGATGGATCTATGAGGTTATATATCGACTATAGAGAGATCAATGCTATAACAATAAAGAACAAGTATCCCCTACCTCGCATTGATGATTTATTTGACCAACTGCATGGAGCTCAATACTTTTCAAAGATTTACCTTCGATCTGGATACCATCAGTTTTGTGTAAAGAAGGAAGACATTCCGAAGACAGCATATTGAACCAAGTACGGGAATTACGAGTTTACTGTAATTCCTTTTGGATTGACTAATGCACCCTCTGTATTCATGGATCTGATGAATAGAGTTTTCAAGTAATATATTGATGAATTTTTGGTGGTATTTATTGATGATATCTTGGTATACTCTAAAAGCTACGAAGATCAGGAAAGTCAATTGCGCATTATCCTGAAGACTCTGTGAAGACATGAATTATATGGGATGTTTAGCAAGTGTGAATTATGGCTTCATGTGATTTTTTTATTGGCCATATTATCTCTAAAGATGGAATCTCTATTGATCCTTCAAAGACCAAGGAAATCCAAGAATGGCCAGCACCTACGAGTATAACTGAGGTACACAGTTTTATTGGTTTGGTAGGTTATTATCGACGTTTTGTCCAGAATTTTGCCCGATTGGCTAACCCATTAACGAAGCTCACACGTAAAGGGGTAAAACTTGTTTGGACAAAAGAGTGTGAGGAATGTTTCAAAGAACTGAAGAGAAGATTAGTCAATGCTCCTATATTGACTCTATCATCGGGGAATAATGGGTACGTTATTTATAGTGATGCATCGAAGAAAGGAGTTGGTTGTGTCCTTATGCAGAATGACAGGGTTATTACCTATTCATCACAACAGTTGAAAATTCACAAGCAAAAATATCCTACACATGATCTCGAGTTCACAGCTGTGATCTTTACTTTGAAGATATGGAGGCACTATCTCTATGGTGAAAAATGTGAGATTTATACTGATCACAAGAGTTTGAAGTATATTTTCTCACAAAAAGAACTCAACATGAGGCAAAGGAGATGGCTTTAATTACTCAAGGATTATGATTTCACGATACACTACCACCCGGGGAAGGAAAACAAGGTGGCAGATGCTTTGAAGAGAAAAGATCATGGAGTTTTGAAAAATATGAGAATTTAAAGGGATCCAATTTTCATGGATCTAGTGAAGATGGACATGGGAATAACCAAGGAAGGTGAAACATCAATGATTTTTCAAATGGTTTCCAAACCATCTTTACTAGAAAGGATTAATAGTTCTCAGACTGATGATGAAGAATTTCAAAATAAGATTAAAGCTGTGAATGATGGGAGATTGAGAGACTTTGTGTATGAAGATGGAATTTTGAAATTCAGGAAGTGACTTTGTGTTCCCGATATACCTGATCTAAAAAGGGAATTAATGGATAATGCTCATAGTTCCAGTTTCTCTATACACCATGGGAGAACCAAAATGTATAGAGATTTGAAGGAACATTTTTGGTGGGACAACATGAAGAGGGAGATTGCTGATTTTGTGTCAAGATGTATGGTTTTTCAACAAGTGAAAGCTGGAAGGCAACAACCTGGAGGAGTCATGCAACCTCTTCCCATACCATAGTGGAAATGGGACAATATTACGATGGACTTTATCATGGGGATACCAAAGACTCCTAGAAGGAACGATGCAATATGGGTCATTGTTGATCGTCTTACCAAGTCAGCACATTTTCTTGCTATAAGAGAAGATCTACCACTGGAACGTCTAGCAAGACTATATATTGATGAAGTTTTGAGACTTCATGGAGTGCCCCTATCAATTGTTTCTGATCTTTATCCCCATTTTACTTCAAGATTCTGGAAAAGTTTTCAGAAAGCCTTGGATACTGAACTTCATTTGAGCACTGCCTACCACCCTTAAACAGATGGACAATCAGAACGAACTATTCAAACCTTAGAAGACATGTTGATATCCTGCTCACTTGACTTTCAGGGTATGTGGGATTAATATTTACCTCTGGTAGAATTTTTCTATAACAATAGCTTCCATTTGAGTATTCAGATGGCACCATATGAAGCGTTATATGAAAAGAGATGTCGCACACCAACCTGTTGGGATGACGTTGGTGAAAGAAAACTTGTAGGCTCAGAACTGGTGGAGGAAATGATGGAAAAGTTGAAGGTAATCCAAAATCACATCAATGTAGCTCAAAGTAGGCAGAAGATCTATTCCGATAATCGAAGGAAGGATTTGGAATTTCAAGTCGGTGATCATGTTATCCTGAAGGTATCTCCATGGAAGGGAGTCATACGTTTTGGTAAGAAAGTTAAATTGAGTCCCAGGTACATCTGACCTTTCAAAATTCTAGAATGAATTGGGGCTGTAGCTTACCGATTGGAAATGCCACCAAGTCTCTCCAAAGATCACGATGTGTTCCACATATCTCTACTGAGGAAATACATGCCTGACCCAATGCATGTACTCACCTATGAGGAATTAGAACTGGAAACCAATCTATCTTATTGTGAAGAACCCGTCAAGATTATTGATATGAGAGAACAAGTGCTGAGAAACCGGACGACGCGTCTGGTAAAAGTTTTGTGGAGAAACCGTAAGATGGAAGAGGCAACGTGGGAACCCGAGAAACTTATGATAAAGAACCACCGAGTCTTTTCATGCGGTATTATTCTAGAAATTTCGAGGACAAAATTATTTGAAGGAGGGGAGAATGTAACACCCCAAACTTCTACGGTACACTTCTCCTTGAATAATGCAATAGCGTGTGTTGTACGCAACATCGAGTTCTAACACACCACAACCAATCAAACTAGCCGTTATGAATATTAATACCTACTTTTTGAAATTTTATAAATTTTATCTCTCAAAATGGACTTCATTTTTGGTTTCGGAGTATCGTATTTATCTTAAGGTGAAATTTTGGTACTTTTCGGATAACTTTAATATTTTGATGAATAGTGAAAATTACTAAATTTTAATTAAAAACAACTTTTTTAATCAAAATAATTAATAGTGATAAATTATGAATTTGAGTGGTTTTAAAGTATATTTAGAATATATTTTTACAATTTAATACAATGTTGGTCATTGGACATAATTTCACAATTAAACCGAACATAAACAAGTATCAATCTTTTGATAGTTATTATATCTTAAAAACACGCTTTTTGTTTTGACAGCGAGAATTAATTTTAAATTAATTTCTGCCACTTCTGTGTTTTGAATTTGAAAAAATGGATTACATATTTGGAATCAGGATGTTCAAATTGTGTAAATAGGTAACTTTTATTTTTAGACATTTTGAATAATTACTTCGGTAAATATTTTATTTACCATGGTTAAAGGGTAAATCCTGTAAATAAGGGTTAAAAAATAATATTATAATAAACAAAATTACCCTAAAACATGTCCTAACCTTATTGGTTGATACATGTTCGACCGTGGGAATCTTTGGGTCCATTTTGGGACCCCATGGTGCCACTTGTAAGTGATAGGGACACTTTATTTTAATTAAGTTAAAATTAATACAAAAATGACACAAGCATATATCTTTTAGAAAAACAATTTTTATATAGGGTTATATATGTTTTATTTTCAACTATAAATATTCATTAGAAATATAACAAGATTTATTACATAATGGTATTTTATTTATAATTTTTAGAAATTAAATAATTTAATTTATTTATGACACAATGGTGATGCAGTAATTACCATAATAGTGAAAAATTAAAATGATTGATATAGTAGATACCCAAATAAATATAATTTGAGAGTTTTTATGAATTAAACTAATTTTCTAGTTTAATATGACATGTTATAAAAGATTTAATTAACTTTTTTTGTAGTAATCATTCTGTTATAATTTTTACAAAAATCAATTATTGAATAGTGTCAAAATTGACATAAAAGAGTTTTTAAAACAAATATTATATTATTAATTGATATGAAATTCCTAAAAATCTAAGGTTCGGCCAAGAGACTTATATAATGATAGGTGTATCATTAATAGACCACTTGGGGGTCTCTTGGATGTATATGGTATGTTTATTAACCATATAATATAAAAATACAAAGAGACATTGTAAAAGTGAAACTAATTAACTAAGAGTTAATACTTAAAGATAAGGTTATTATAATGACCCAAACCTATCTAAATTCTATTGTTTGAGTGGTTTTCGACCTATCCATACCTTAAAATTTAAATAATACACTTTTCAGCCATTATTAACCGAATATGAATTTATTATAAAATAATATTTCTAGCTTTTTCAAAGGTGCCCCTCACCCCTCTTATAAAAGGGCACTCCCCCTTCTCATTAACTCACACCTTCAAAGCCTTTTGGTTCGGCCAAACTCTACCCAAATAATCTCTAAACTTCCCTCACTTCATCCTAGAGGCCTTTATTTAGTAAGAAAGACAACCTAAGAGCCCTTTTGATCAAATCAAAATGAAGAACCCGAAGAAGAGGTAATGATTTCACCACCCTTTTCCAAGTTCCTTTCTTCTTCCACTTCTGATTCCTTTGTTATTAACATTCTAAAATAATAACTCCAGTATCTTATATATACTGTGATTTTATTATAAATATGGTACAACCATATTCAGTATTCTATCCATCCTTTGAATAACATATCACCATACGTGCGTACGTACGGCTTACTGTCTCCACGTCGTGGTGTAATTGTTATTCAGTAAATTAATATTTGGATGGGTATAATAATTATTTATAATTCATGTAAATAATAAATATAACATGATAATAATTCTTTATATATGATATACCATCCAATTATATATTATTTTAATATCAAAAGAATGATATTGTCTCTCGTGCGTACGTACGGACTACCGTCTCCACGGACATGATGAGATTCATTCTTCATCGTATCCATTCAAGTATAATTATCATTTCATGATTTAAAAATAATGTTTAAGGACTTGATATCATTTTGGAGATGTATAAGATACAACCTATCCATTACAAACATGGATTATTTAACAAAACATATAAAAGAAAACGAGTAAGTTAACACCCGAAACAACGATAATACTAAGATATTATTAACAAATCAATGTTAAAAGATCTTATATGATATCATATTAATATATATGATTCTTTTATAATTTAATAAAAATTATTTCACCATTGTACAAGAGGTTAACCTAATCCCAACCAAGGAAAAGTACAAGGTAAGGGTTTATTTCACAATCTCTTCATTATCAGAGGTTGTTTATACATAATAATCTACTGAGATCTCTTTATCATCCACATCCATGTTTCTTAAAAATGTATTTCGAAACATTTTTATTATTTACAAGAATATGGGTTAAAGTCATTTATACCCTTGATTGACTTTTTTAAAGAGGTTTATAAAGTAATCTTCCCATCGTATTTCAAACAATGTCCTTTTTAACCTTTTCAACACAATTAAGGTAAGAATGTTTTTTTAACTTATACGACGGGTGCGACTATTTTCTGACATTATAAAATCGTCGAAGCTATACTTAAAATATTATAAGAATATTTTCAAAGAAAATGATTCACTTTATAAATATATGACTCTTAAATGATTTCAAAAATAGAAAGAGATATTTCTCTAAAAAGAGTTTTGATTTCATCTATGCCAACATCTTTTGATGGATTTTACGCTTATTTGAAGTTGATTTATTATGATACAAAACTTCTATAGTGTATTGAAGGTTTTGTGATATGTTTGACTATGGATTTGTTATTTTTATACCATTCATGGTTTATGGAGAAAGTATTTACATTTCGTATGCTATTTTTAATACAAATGTTTATGTTATGTTTAAACCTGTTCATATGAGGAATTCATTAGTCTTAATATGTGACGGGTGGAGCCCGCTATAGCTCCTCGATGCATCGGTAGGTCTCATGAGAAAAACTAGTGTCTTGGCACAAGGCCTTGGAAAAATCTTATTTGTAGTCTTGGCACGAGGCCTTGGCTATGTGGTTATGATAGTCTGGCATTATGAATTCCATCATTATGAAAGTGGTTATTGATATTGCATGTGATTATTCAATTAGTAGAATATCCATGTGAATAAGTAAATGGAATTATTTCATTTTATTTTTTCCATACTATGTTGTAGTTCAATATTAAAAGCCTTGTTTTAGTTATACACTGCCTTAAATGTTTATTCTTATTTATGAAAGTTTCCACTATATTGTTATCCTTACTGGGAATTTGAGCTCACCCCTTTTCTATGTTTTATTTTTTCGAGGATGTGAAGAAGTAAATTATGAATGACCTGCAGGGATATTATGAGGGGATAATAGTGTGGACTATGGAGACAATATTTTGTTGTAGTATTTTTTCACTTTATGATGTAATGTAAAACTTTATGAATATATCTAGTGTTTCCAAGGCTACTAAACAAATCAGTCTTTCGAGATTTGATCTTTCTTGTCATCATGCCAATGTTATATAATAATGCACTGACTCTGGGTAACTGTTGCTGGGGCATTACATTATTACTAATTATACCTAATTATTACAATTTATTTCTAATTATACCTTTTTATTACTAATTATTACTAATTATATCTATTTATGACTAATTATTACAAATTGTACCTATTTATTACTAATTATAAAAATTTATTACCATTTATTACTAATTATACATATTTATTACTAATTATATATATTATTACTAATTTTTCCTAATTATTACTAGTTATACCAATTTATTACTGATTATTACTAATTATACCTATTTACTAATAATTATACCTATTTATTACTAATTATTAAAAATTATAACTATTTATTAGTAGTTATACAAATTTATTACTATTTATACCTAATTATTACAAATTATACCTAATTATTACTAATTATTACTAATTATTACTAATTATTACTAATTATACCTAATTCTTACTAATTATACCTAATTATTATTAATTATTACTAATTATACATAATTATTACTATTTATTACTAATTAAATCTATTTTTTAGTATTTATTAATAATTATACCAGATTATTACTAATTATTACTAATTATACCTAATTATTACTAATTATACCTAATTATTTCCAATTATTACTAATTAGTACTAATTATACCTAATTATACCTAATTATAAAAATTGTTACTAATTATACCTATTTGTCACTAATTATACCTACTCATTACTATTTAATGCTAATTATTACTAATTATACCAACTTATTGTTAATTATAGCTATTTATTGCTAATTATACATTTTTATTGCTACTTATACCTATTTATTGCTAATTATAACAATTTATTTCTAAATATTCCAATTTATTGTTATTAATTTTTAATTATTACATATTATTACAAATTATTACTTATTATTACTAATTATTACCAGTTATTCCTCATTATTACAAGTTATAACTAATTATGACTAGTTATTACTAATTATTACTAGTTGTTACTAATTATTTATACTTATTACAAATTATTATTAATTACAACTAATATTTACTAATTATTACCAATTATTTCTAATAATTACTAATTATTACTAATTATACATAATTATACCTAATTATACCCATTTATTACCACTATACCGATTTATTATTGATTATACCTATTTGTTACTAATTATACCTAATTATTACCAATTATACCTATTTATTACCATTTACGACTAATAGTGACTAACTATTACTATTTATTACTAATTATTACAATTTATTACCAATTAGTATTAATTAGTATTAATTATTACTATTTATTACTAATTATACCTATTTATTACCAATTATACCTAATTATTACTAATTATTACTAATTATTAGTAATTATTACTAATTATTACGATTTATCACTAATTATACCTATTTATTACTAATTATACCTATTTATTTCTTATTATTAAAAATTATTACTATTTATTACTATTTATTACTAATTATTACAAATTATTACTATTTATTACTAGTTATTACTAATTAGTTTGATCTATTACAAATTATTGAAAATTATTACTAATTATTACAAATTATTACTATTTATTACTAGTTATTACTAATTATTTGGATCTATTACTAATTATTGAAAATTATTACTAATTATTACAAATTATTACTAATAATTACTAATAATTATTAATTATTACTAATTGCTACTAATTATTACTAATTATTACAATTTATTACTAATTATTACTAGTTGTTACTATTTATTACTAATTATACCTATTTATTACTGTTAGTTACTAATTATACACATTTATTACTATTTATTACAAATTATATCTTTTTATTACTATATATCACTAATTATACCAATTTATTACAATTTATTACTATTTCTTACTAATTGTTACTAATTATTACTATTTACTACTAATTATTTATTATTAATTATTCCAAATTCTTCTTAGTTATTACTAATTATTCTTAATTATTCCTAATTATTTCTAATTATTCCATTTTATTCCAATATATTCCTAATTTTTATTAATTATTATTAATTATTACTAATTTTTACAATTTATTAGTTTTTATTTGTAAAGAAACAACATATTTATAAAAAATAAATAATTCAAAATAAAACCATCTAATTCTAATTTAATTTAATTGTTGTCAATTTCCAATATTTATAACTAACATAAAATTAAATGAATTAACTACAAAACATAATCAATTGGTAAATACCTTAAAACAAGATCTTTTTTACATTGCAAGGCTTCAAAATCACAGCGATATGAAATTTTAAACTTCGGAAACAATTTAGCGATAAATATGAGAGTTCTAAGGGAGGGAGAGAGGAGTTGAGAGAGATGTGAATGAAAAAAAACAGATGAGAGTATATATATGTTAGATTATTTACGATGGGTCCCGTCGCAAATATTAACACTTATTAATCAGGGGGCGGTAGTAAAAAAGGTATTTGCGATGAGTCTGGTCACAAATACCAACCTATGACATAGCATTTGCGACGGGTGATAAATCCCGTTGCAAATGTTAAACCCAGTTAATTAGGGGGCGACAGCTAAAAAGGGTATTTGTGATGGGATCTGTCGCAAAATGCTAAAACAATTGACAAGGATTTGCGATGAGACCCATCAGAAATGCTAAAACCCTTTGAAGGTTATTTGGGATAGAAAAAAACCACTTGTCGCAAATAACAAAGTATTTGTGATGAGAACCTTTCCCATCGCAAATGACGGGTTTTTCCGTTGTAGGCCACTTATGTGACAATGGCCATTAATGCTGAAACTAAACCAACAATGAATAAAAACTAAATAAAGAATAAATTAAATTCAAATCCCAAACACCTAAAATAAATATAAGTAAATTATTTTTAATTATGTTCATATAATATAAAAAAATGAATAAATTTATAGAAAACATATATTTAAAAAAATTGAAATAAAATTGAATAAGAAATAAAATAATTCAAATAATTATATTAAATAATTGTAACAAATGATCTAGAATTAAAATAAAGGGTTACACTACATTACTTGTTCAACTATAAATTTACAAAAAAATAAGTATCCAAATAAATTGATAATACTCACATATTAACTTAGTTGAGAACATATAGTTTTAAGAACTAATTTAATCATTAAAACATAATTTTGAATATAAAACACAATTAAATATAAAAAAAGACGTGGAAATATGTAATGAAAAATTTCCACCTAAAATTGTCCCACTCTGAATTAACTACACTCCTAGGATATTAAAATAATTTTATTTTTATACATGGAATATTTTAGAAAAGTGGTTATCATTTTGATGTTCTAAATTACTCCATAATTAAAGGAAATCATAAATCCCTACATTTATTGAAATAACCATTCATCATATGTAAAAGACATTAACATCCTCACTTTAATTACAATTGATGTTCCAGTTCTATGAGTGAAACCCATTAGATATATGTGGAACTAAAATTTTAACAAGAGATACCATAAATTATAACTCTCCCCTAGATTATGAAAAATCAATGATCTATTTTCCACTTCATTGATTTAACTTAAAGGTATATTTTATAATTTAATTATTCCCTTCCTCATTTAGGTTCAATATTCGAAAATCCTTAATGAAATCAATTTTCATAATTAAGAAATTTATTTATTTATTTTTTTAATTTCTTCTTGATTCGTACGTGAAAATCACTATAAAATGGCACTTATTAGATATGTACAGAGGGATTACACAATCATTCTATCCCAAAAGTCTTAGAGAATCACTTTGGGATCCCATTTGACCATTTTACTGCTATTTTGAAGGACTTATATGACTATCTCTTGTGGTGGCTCCCCGAGTTGGTCATTCAAAAAGGGTCTTTTACCTTGTTTAATGTTTAAATTTTATCTTTCTTAAAATTATAATCACAATTCCACTGAAATATCTTCCATCACACTAACTTTTCAAGTTTTTTAAACTGAATATCTATAAAAACCATTGGATATATTCAGTTAGAAAAAAAAAATTCTAGAAATTTTATACTTTGTGAAAATCCTCAATATATAATCCAATTATCACCTATATTGGATGAAATGAACTTTTATTTTTAGAAAAAAAATTAATTTAAATTATAGATTCTTCTTGAAAAGATTCTCAGTAGAGAGGAATTTGATAAAAAAAATATTTTTTGATCTGTTAACAATTAGGAATAGATTATAATATTTATGATCCCTCCCATGTGATTAAGAATATGAATTTTACCCAAAACTAAATTAATTTTAGGACAAAAAATTGAAGAATTTAGATCAAATATATTTTCAAGTACAACATAGTGAATTTCAGTTTTGAGTGGTGAAAGGAAACATCAATTTTTTTTTACAAAAAAATAACACACATAAAATCATGCCCCATGGATTTTATTGGCCACGATTAGAATTTAATGAAAATAAAATATATTTTCAGATGTTTTCATGCTACATGTGAGTTCATGAGTGATTTTAAAAGGGGTAGAAAATCAATTATGGAGTTGAGTAAAAAAAGAGCCAATATGAATAACGACTATAACCAATCAGGATTATGCACAAATTACAACATGTATATCATAACATTGAAAATAAATTTAAAGAACTTAATTCCATGAAACTAGTAACATAATGAAAAAATATCATTAATATAATTAACCCCAAGATATATATAATATTTTCTAATTATGGTACAAAAATATGTAACCTCCAACTATAAAAAACAAAATTGTTTTTGTTATTGAAAGTTGAAGTTCCAAAAAATGAAAAAAACCCAATAAGTTTCCCAAATATTAACCATAGTTAAGGATTAAGAAAGTTGTATCCATTTTTATCCAACTAGATACTCTTTATGGCATTGAATTTCAAAATAACTCTATCATTAGATAGAAAATATCATAGCTGATTGTGCTCTCATCCCATTGTAACTTGACATGCGAGATGAACACTTATCATAGTAACTTTACCTACTGTATAATAGCTTTACCTCATGATCATTAGACCCAAGAACTTCCAAATAAATGAAATTAATCAAGAGTAAAAATATAGAAAAAAACACCAGCAACTATGGTCCACCAATTATAGGAGACACACAACCGAGAAAAAGAATTTATTTATACAAAAATTAAAAGGAAACATAAGAAAATAGCGGGTTTCCTCTAATGAAGTGAAAAATTTATAGCCTTTATCCAGAATCAAGATCCTAATTTATTTTTTCCATGGTCATTTAGTCATTAATATGCATCATTTACTTGTACTTGACAATTTTATGTTAGATAAATTCCAAGTTCACTCAAAAGATACACTAGAACCATATTCTATATAGTATTATTCAAATAACTCAAACTTGGGATACTCAATTTATCATCAACAAAAGATTAAAATCCAAAGATTTAATAGAAAAAATATTTAAGAAATGAAAAAACTCTAGAATTATAAACATAGTGACAACATTCAATCCTCTTTTTTCTACTCACACCCCACACATGAGACAATTAACAAGTCAGAATTAGGTTCAACAGTTGCTATAACTAGCTCATTAACATCATCACAGTGACGCTCAAAAAATAGATTCCTTGGTTGAAATATAGAATGTAACCACAATATCATATATGAACATCTCAAAGTGATTAAAAATAAATTCATCATGCAACTATTATAATGAATCAGGGATATACCGTGGAATAAAAATAGGAAAGGATTTCCTATGATCAACAAAATTCATGGATTCACCTCCCTTTTGTGAACCAAGGAAAACCCACTCAAGATCACTCATAAATTCCCCATGTTATGGAATAGAGAAATCAAAAATAAAAATATCAACATTATAGGGGTGGAACCATTATGTTATGTAGATAATGTCACAAAGAATTCTTTTATCAGACTCTCTTCAACATCATGATGGAGAAGATTAACCCCATATAATTTTCTATTTTCAAAGCACTAATTCTCAGCCAAAGAAGATATAGAAAAAAATCCTACTGATGCATCCTAGATTCTAAATAACATTAAGTCGTCTTTGGGTTTTTTACATGAGTGGGATGATAATTTTTCACATCAACAAGAGTAATAATTTCAACTATGGGGCTTGATTTGGGATGTACCACTTCTTGGTTGTCAGTAACATACTTATTAATTTCACTCTCAAACTATCTAGGCCATTGAATCTTATATGTGGTCTCAGATTAAAAAAAGTTCACTTAGAAATATTTAATAATTGGAACTTTGATTAAATCATCCAAAGGGTAGATATTTTTCACATATAAAACATCTATAAACACTTATTCAGCTACATATATTAATTAATAAGTCACCAAAAGTAGAGGGTTTTTAAAAACATGGAACAATTCTTGATATTTACCTATTTGAATAGTCAGTTTCCCTTATGAAACATCAATGATATCCCTATTAGTTTCCATTAATGTTCCCCTAGAATAATCAGATATTAGTTTTCACACTCCAATTGATTTATGAGAAAATATTTGGGAAGAGTGAGCATTCATACATTAACTAATAGATCATATACCCTTCCATAGGTTAAGTATTTGTCATGTTAGCCAACTATAGATAAATAAAAGATAGATTGAATTTCATAATAACTAGATTTTTAATCAAGGAGTTAGGTATATTAATGATTACTGAATATTGATCATAGATACATTTTATTCACTCACTTTTTTTTTTCTATTTTTCAATAAGTATAAATGCTTTGTGGGTGTTTCAATTTTAGAGTTAACTGCTTTTGAACAACTATACTACAATCCTCAGTTATATTTATGGTTGTAATATCTTCCCAATCCATCTTATTGGCTATGTTCATTTTTGTAAACATTACATAGGATGAAATATGGGTCAATTCCTCTATAAAAGTCATAATAATATATGAGATACTAAAAATATAAACAAAATTAAAATAATGAGGTTTATCAATATTGTTTACTTTTTGGGGAAAAGGGATTAGTGGGAATAATTATTCAAAATTGGTAGATTATTCACCTCATCATTAAAACTCAAATTTTATTTCCCTCCTTGACCAACTCCAACTCTATTTATCTTTAATCAGTGGCTTTCTCATGTGATGGTTAATCATGTTTCCCAAATTCATTAAATCAGCAAAAATTTCTATATTTAGGATTTTCATGATTTTCATTTCTAAATTTAGCATGAACATTAATTTATTTTTACTAGGAAATTTACCTAATCAGATATTGAATTTTTTCCCTTCTTGTTTATTACTTATATCACATTTTCTTCATATTTGATTCTATTATATTGTGAATCTTTCCTTTTTCAATTCCTCTAAAATCACTCACTAATTAACCCCACTATACATTAAAGTTAGTGATGCTATATAGTTTTGAGTAAACCTTAGATATAAACTACCTAAACCATCTACATAAATTCAAACTATAATTTAAAGGTATATCATTATTTTGAAATTAATTTCTATAATTATTTGAATAAATGAGGGAAGAAACAAGTTTCAGAATAGATTATTCTCTCCATGAAATATAATGGTATTTTTTATATCTACGATTATACTTATTAGATAAAATATTAGTGTTGCCCTGATTTATAGATCAATAATCAACAAACTAGGCATTCTCCCCAGGCTGGATAGGGAGGTCAAAATTTGGTCCACATTTATGATTATGAAAAAACATCCAACAACGAGAGAATTATTCCCTATGAAATATATCATAAACAAAAGAATATTGGGAATTAGTTCTAGGGATATTAATTTTCTTATTCCTATTTCACTAATGTTTAGAATTTTATGATTACATATCAATGATTTGTTTATTCTCATCTAATGTCATATCAGAGAAGTCACCCTAATTAACTGATCAACTAAATTTGTATTGTAAGGGATTAGGGAGTTATAAAAATCTTCTTCCATGGATGGGGAGCCAATTAGTGAATGGTAAACTTTTTTTTCATGTCTCTAAACCTTTCCCTTGATTTAAGAAGAATATGTCTCTCATCCAAAACAAATCTAGTGATCCTATGCCTCATAACTAGAGTGATATTTTTGGGATTAAACATATTGAAAAATTTATTGAATAAATATTACCAATTATTAAAAATTTATTTATAGAGGTGTTGAAAAGATTTATTTTTCATACAATCAATATATAATAGAAACACCCTCATACTAAATTATTTCTCAATCAGACCATGTAGATGAAGCTGTTGGACATAACTGAAAATGTATCTAATAAACTCTCATGAATCCTCTATAGGAAATTCATTAAAAAAAGTATGCATGGAGAGATGAAACTACCTGATCTCATTTTTTCTAGTCCTAGGACACAATTTTATAGAGGATTTGTTACATGAAATAGTTTGAAGTTGATTTTTATAAGTATAGGGATCTTAGGATCTAGAACTAAGGGTTATGGTAATTTCATTGTTTGATTTTCCTCTCTTCTTATATATAAGATTTGTAAAATTCCCATTTAATTTTTTATTTAATTAATGATGAATAGTGTTTATTTGTTTCTTGAATTAGTGGTATGAGATCTCTCTTTGGATATCTTATGTGAATACAAGACACAAAACATTTTTTATAATTTTTTTAATAGAATTTTTTTATATATTTTACAAACTCTTTCCTTATACATATTTTATTAATTTCTTAATTATTCTATTTTATTTTAAATTTTTTTATATTTTTTACTTATGAATTCCATATAAATGGATCCAAAATATGACACAAATTTTTTGATACACTTGAAAATATAAATATTTATAAATCCTGCTAAAAAATAACTGCATGGTGAGTAGGGGTATCCTCACCTCACGACAGGTGTGTGGTATGTGATCTACCAAATAAAAAAATCTAAAATAAATGAAAAACATAATTGATGATATGATATGAAATTATTAATAAAAAATAATGAATGAGTTAGTTAAGCAATGAAAAATGAAAAGGATAGAGTTAAAAAAAAGAATGGATGAAATTAGGGTGATAAACTTATTTTGAATTGAATAATCTATATACCGATTAATCTTACTCATTTTAATAAAATTATTCATATATATGAGATAAGGTAGAGATTAACTGAATATCTATTTAGGGATCTTCTATCTCTTGGTGAACTTTCTATATATTTTTCTCTTTATCTACAAATTATAATTAATTTGGATGTAATGAAAGTGAGATTCAAAATCATTTTATGATTTCCTATACTTTGGTTTATGATTGTGGTTTAAATGATTCACTACATTAACCATATTGTTATTGAATATTATGAAATGATACTCATAATTGAATAAAATGGAATAGAAAACATAAAAGTGCACAGAAATTTTATTTTAACAAAAGAATTATGGATTAAATTTTTTTATCACTTTACAGTCCAAAACCCTTAATTTATTTAGTTACTCATGCTAGAAAAAACATAAATCCAAAATGAAAGAAGATATAGAAGAGGAAATATATCTTTCAGGATCACCTCCATCTCTGGACCCAATTCCACTAATATCTTAGTCATCAGAATCTTCTTTCTATTATCCATGTGATAGAATATATTGGATGGATAAGGTCTATCTTCATTTTAAAATGATGTTAACCACCAACTATTATGTCCTAGTAAATTTCGTTAAAATTAGAATCAAATTAACCCACCACATACTCGAGGGGGAACCCTTCTCTATTAAAATATTTTAATCTTATTTCCATTCCATGTTTAATTAAATTATTGTTAATCTATTATAAATAAGTAAAATATAAGTTATCTTTATCTAAAAAAATATACAGAGAATCATTAAAAAATGTATATAAAACATAAAAATGTTTTTTATAAAGATTCATGTTTAATAATAATATGATTTTATTAGATTTTTAATTTTTAAATTGGGGTTTCTATGATTCAGTAATAAAAATGAACATTTTTTTCTTATATAAATTTCAAAATTCATTTATCTCTATTTGTACCAATCAACTTAATAGCTAAATTATAACAGTTTTATTTTCTAATAATTTCATCCAAATAAAATTAATCTTTGTTTATTTTATTTTAGTGTTTCATGTGAAACAAAATAATAAATATAATACTTTGTAACAAGAGATTTTAGTAATAAAATCATGGGTCATAAAATTATTCTTACTTTTGACTAATGCATTACCATCAAATATCTTAATCTCATGTGTCATGAATATTATTTGAAGGTAACGATGAGATATAATTATGATGAAAAGTTCATCATTAATAGAAAAATTATTATTATAGAATATATGTCTTCCTAATAAATATTTTTGATCTTTCAGTTTTAATAATGACAACATATTTTCTAAACTTGTCACCTATACCATTAGCTACCTTTTTTAAGATTTTTTTCAATGGTTTCCATATGTACCATAATTTCTCAAAAAACATGTTTTAAGGAAAATTTTGGTTTATTTCTTTTCCCATTAAATAAAATTTAGTATTTTATAATAATTTATCCAATATTTCGTTAGAAATATTTTGAGATAAAATTTTCATATACAAGAAGTTACAAATTTCTCTACTTTGTTCTGTTTAAATCAATTATTCTAAAATTTTGATATTTTATTTATTTACATGGGGTATGTAGAGACCCGTATCCTGACATACATGGACATTACATTACTTTTGCGGAATACTTAGTACATAACAAAAACACACACACAAGGACCGTAATAGTTTAGTGTCTTTGGAAACTCGGAACGTAATCTTCTAATCGTGGTGAAAGATCCTCAATATCTCCCATAAAGATCTTCCCTTTTTCTTTTTTTACCTAAAACCATTACTTATATCCTGGGGAAAAGAAAACATAAAAGGGTGAGCTCAAATGCTCAGTAAGGGTAAACAAAAGAAATATCAATCACATCGTATTCATAAGAACATAACATTTTGGAAATCATAACCTGCAAAAGAGAGCATAATTTCATAACATGGGATAAATCATGGTAGTGAAATATAATCACAATAATCATAACTTAAAACATGAAACTTTGTGGCATTCACACATAATCATAGAGAATCATTTCTTGTTAGTCAAGACTCATTGCCAAGACTATCTTAGTGGACAAAGTCTCTTTCTGAATCGAGTAACCCTCTTTTCAGTCCTGTTTCACTGAACCGGTATAACCTACCATTCCAGCCATGTCTATCTCATGAGATATAAAATCTTTACCCAATGCATTGGAGGTAGATATAGGTCCCACCCATCTTATAATGAATCCTTTCTTATGTGTGCCACATAATCATAAATCATACATCATCGCATAACCCATGTAATAAAAATGGGATTCTTAAACAACATGACCTCATAAAACCATTCATATAACATAAAAAAATTCATAAACATAATTCCATCACAACATAGTCAAATCAATGTAATAATAGGGATAAAAACAGAACCCTTTTATTATCTTAGATGTAAAATAATTTTGATAAAATACTTGAACTCCATTCTTGGGGAAAATATCCTTTCTACTTCAAAAACATTTTTCCTTTCATAACATGTCATACAACTTTAAAATAAAAGAAGTTGATTAAAAATAAACTTGAAAAATAGTAAAGGAAGCTTCTTGGAAATAATGTTTTAAAAATCCATTCAGGCCGTATAAGTTAAAAAAACATTCTTCTCATACTTTTGTCGGAAAAGTCAAAAAGTACCTTATATGGTAACCAAAGGAAAGATTCCATTCATACAATGTGGTAAAAAGTCAATAAAGTGTAAAAATGACTTTAAACATTCATGGAAGAATGGTAAACATTTTATAAAAACATTTTTAGAAAACATGGTCATGGATGTTAAACGTAACCCCAGTAAATACTTAAGTATAAGCAATCTCGGATAAAAATTAGATTGAAAATTTATCCCTTACCTTAGGTCCGACTTGCTTTGTAAGTGTCTGAACCTCCTCTTCTTTGAAGCGCCTTTTGGAGACCTCCTCTTAGGGAACTAAAATTGGTCTTTGAAGAAGACCAGAACCTCTAGGATGTTGCTAGGGAAGTGGAGAAGAGATTTTGGCAGGGGTTGGCCGAGCTTGAGTGCTCAAATTGGTGTGAGGAGGAGGGGGAGGAGGTGTCCTTTTATAAGGGAGGAGAGAGGCACCTTAGGAATACCTCAAAATATTATTTTATATTAATGTCAAAATCGGTTTATAATGGTTCCAAAGGGTCTTATTTCGAAGCTAAAGTGGGGATGGGTCGAAATCCTACCAACCAATAAGATTTAGACAAGTTTATGGTATTATTTTAACCTTATCAATTAGATTTAACTCTAAGTTAAATAATTTAACTTTTACCGTGTCTTTTTGTTTTCTCTCACTATATGGTTAATACACTTACTATAACATGAAAAAAGAACCCCAAATTGTTCATTAATAATATATATATCCTTATCTAAGTCATTTGGCCGAACCTTAGATTTTTAGGAATAAAATAACAATTAATAATATAATATTTGATTTAAAAACTATTTTGTGTCAATTTTGACACTATTTGATATATGATTTTTGTGAAAGTCATAACAGAATTATATGTTCGAACCAAGTTGATTAAATCAACACTAATATATCATATTAACCTAGAAAATTATTGGAATTCATAAAAAGCTCAAATTACATTCATTTGAGCATTTATAACATCAATTATGTTAATATTTCCTTAAAAAGGGTAATTACTGCATCATCGTTGTGTCATAAATTAATTAATTAATTTAAAGTCTAAAAATTATAAATAAAATATCATTATGTAGGAAATTTTATTATCTTTCTAATGAATATTTACAATCGAATTTATCTTATGTATAACCCTATATTAAAAATGTTTTACTAAATAAACTTTGATTTTAACTCTTTTAACTCTTCTTTGAATTAAATAATAATAAATGTCCTAATCTAATCCAAGTGGGCCTAAATGATAATATTTTACACCTAAGGTTGTTTTTGGTCAAATTACACTTATCCAATAGAATTAGGACATGTGTTAGGGTAATAGTAATATCATATTTACCCTTAGTTACCCTATTTACTATTCACCATGGTAAAAAAAAGTAAAAAGTTACTATTCACCAAAAATTATTTTCATCTCATTGAACCACATTTTACTTACTGACATCAACCGTGTCTCTCGGATTTTTGAAATTCCATTCACAGAAGCGGTAAAATTAAGTTTTATGAAAAATTCAGTTTTTAACCTACCACTTAGTAGTTTCACTATTCATCGAAAATTGATGTTTTTCAGAACAATGCCAAAATTTCATCCTAAGCTATATTTCATATTCCGAATTCAAAAATGAAGTCTATTTTACCATATTCATAACATAGAAGTTTCATTAATTAATTTTATAATTAAATCCCGCTGTTAAAACAAATAGCGTGTTTTTAAGAAACAATATCTATCAAAAGATTGACACTTGATTATGTCTGGTTTAAATGTGAAATTACATTCAATGACCAACATTGTATTAAATTTTAAAAATATATTCTAAATATACTTTAAAACCACTCAAATTAATAATTTATCACTATTAATTATTTCAATTAAAAAAGTTGTTTTTAATTATAATTTAGTAATTTTCACTATTCATCAGAATATGAAAGTTATCCGAAAAGTACCAAAATTTCACCTTAGGCTAAATTTGATACTCCGAATCCAAAAATGAAGTTCATTTTGAGAGATAAATTTTCTAAAATTTAAAAAGTGGTTATTACTATTCATAACAGCTAGTTTTAATAATATTTTAATAGCATATCGTTGTTTCGTGAAACTCAGTATTGCGTACTACACACGCTATCAAGGAAGGTCGTGATTGCGTATAATGAAAGGCAAGTCAAGGATGCGTGTTGTGCAAGCTCCTTTTGGTGTAGCGTAAAACACAAGACATTAATAATATTAAAAAGAATATTTTTCATAAAATCTCGGGCTGTTATAGGGTATCTAGTAATTATGTCACTAATATTAATATGGAAAGTAATTGTATCAAATAACTCTTTTTTAAGAGTTCTATAAGTACTTTTTGAGTATATTTTATTTTTATTTACTTTTTTATAAAATATTAAAAAACAATTATGATTAAATAAGTATCCATGATTTACAAACAACTAGACAAAATGGATATGGTTATGGATCTATAGTGATATTTGAATTGGACTGTGGATTTAGCCAACAAATAGTGATTGTAGAAAAATTTCATTGAATATAGTTGTGTAATAGATATGAAAAATTTGCCTACGGCTATAGCATTTCCCATAACACCAATGATAAAAATTATTTTTTTGGGAAGGGAATCGTAAAGGACTTTAGCCATGGTCCACATTGACCATTGCCGTTGACCTTTCCTAAGATAACTGTGGCTATAGTATTTATAGACAATGGTCATAGAGATTTCTAATGATTTCTATAACCATAGACCGTATAGACCATGTCCATAAGATCCAACAGATATAATCACGTTATTTTTTAACTGTATTCTAATTTTATTAAAATAATATATATATATATATATATACTTTTATATATTTTAATTGATATATTTTTATCTATATTCCATTATAGTTTAGTGGTATTGTTTTGAAGAATTTTAGATTTAGTCTTTCAATAAATTCATGCGGTTTTATTTTTTTTATGTGGTTGCTGCCATAGTCCAAAACAATAATCATAGGTACTTCTGTCCTTGTTCTAGCCTAGGTTGTCGAGGCTATATAGTCATGGTTACAAAACATGTCACTACCCCCAAAAATAGGTTATTTCATTTTCCATTACCTGTAGACATGACCCATCCACCCATGAATAAAACATGTGGGGAATAGAGTTGGTGATTGCCTCTACATGTAGCCAGATGTTGGAAATTATCTGTTTTCATGGATAGAAGGGATTTCTACATATTCATGGCCTATATAAGTAGTAATTTTTTAGTAGTGATACTCGGGGAGTAAAACCATTTTTATCCATTATCCTAGGCTCTCATAGAAATATCATTGACCACATAGGAATACCAAAATGGGGTGAATTGGGTGATGAATTTTTTTTATTTCTTACTTATTTATTTTTATGTTTTTTATAGTTAGTAAGAACACTTATATACTTCATTACAACAATAAATCCCTTTTTTCTTGTAAAATGAATAATTAATTATATATTAATGGATTTAATTGGCCCATTAATTATGTCATAACTACATGTGACGATGTTGACCTAGGGCCAAAATCCTATGTCCCAAATCGGAGTCTGAAAATGCCTCCAACATGAGCATAATATTTCTAGAGGCTAAGAACTAGTGATAAGGTATTCAATAAACCAAAATTGATATAGAATCCCTAAAACATAAAATAATTTTATTAATAATTCATTTCTAAATATTAAATTATATTTCTGTAAACCACCAACAATTAGAGAATAAAATAAGGATAGTCTTATAAAATCTGACCATAGTGTATAATAACACAAGAAAACCACACAAAAATTAAATTAACTCATTTTATATCCCCCAAATCATTCCTATATGTATCCATAATGGGTTTATGGGAGAATATTGGAAATTCATTTGACTATTACTTTTCGAATATCAAATCCACCATAATCTTCATGTACAACAAAGTATAGTTTTGAGAGGTGGCAAAATATTCAAAAATATTTCCCCAATTACTTTATGAAGTTTTTATTCATTATAAAATCAAAAAATTATAATTATAATGTATTATTGTAAATTTAAATTATAATATCCATACAATAAAATTTATATGATAATTTAAAAATTGATAAATAAAATAAATGATATTAAAACCATTAATTCAAAATACAAATTCCCCATGAAAATACAAATTAAATTTCAACTATATTGACTTTATTTATTCACCCTATTTCCTCTATGGAAATTTCCATTTTTAGAAAACTTTTCATATTTAGAGAAACCAATAAACTCTCTTTATTTCATAAAAACTTTAGTGTAGTGGTCTCAAAAAATTCATTCATGTTGTAAAACATTAAGTAATAATAAAATAATTATAATCAAACTATTGATAGATTATACCTAGATATAATCCATTACTGACCTAACAATTTTAAATTGTAATTTACTATCTTATTTTTTTTAAATAGTTAGCAACCATATTCACATTAACCTTTAACAAGATAATTTTATATTACAAGGATGAGACACCTCCGATTGGACCTTATCAAAACTAGTGTTTCTTATGTTATCACACACACTCTTAATATCCACATTACCTTATTCAAATCCAAGAGGTTTTAGAATAGCATCCATTTAAAAATATTTTGCTACACACATTCACATCTTTGAAGACTATCAAATATAATACATTTAAAACATTTTACAAAACTATCTATTTTATTTGATATAATATAATACTTTTTTATGGAAGATAGTTATTATATCAAAGAAATTATGTTTTCTTAAAACATATAAAATCAAATCATTTCATGATTTAAATTAAAAAATCATAAATTAGTTAACCAATGTCCTTGAAAATATTCAATATAACTACGGGTGTTATCTTTTCTGTATTCATTGAAAATTTATAAAAAGATTTTAATTCTATAAAAATATTCATGTACTATATTTCCATATTAATATCTATTAATTAATAAAAAAATATAATCCTCTATTTAAAAAAGTTGAAAAAATTCAAAAAATATATGGAACATCTGACGTTGCATTTGGAGGACCCAATATAAATCACTATCGAAGAGTTCATGACCTGTAGTTTGTTGCATGACATATGAAAAAAAATACAACAAATCCATGTAACTCTATGGTAAATAATTATTTAAAGAGAATCATTAAAAGGGAACTATTTCTAATTATTTAAAAACCCATATTCTTATTTGCAACAACACATGGAAACATCCCTACACCCCTCTCTAAAACCTAACTAAAATAAACATAAAAATAACATTCTGATAATACATGCACATCACTATATGCATTAAAACATAATGAAAAATAAAGATAATTAAATATTAAAAATTCTTTAATTTTATTACTACCCTCCCAATCATTAATAACCTTTTATTGATCTCACAATGAAAAAAATAGTATCCCTACATAAACTATCAAATTCTATTAAAAGAGAATAAAATTCTCTGTCATCTTATTTATATGATTTTTAATAAAATAAATATATAAATATTTCACGGAAAATAACATATACATGTCAATAGTTTTTTCATAAAATCCGTAATATTCACTCTCATATCTCTTGCAAACTCCCACATATTCCATATTCAAAATATTTAACATTCCCTCTATTTCCACAATCAATGAAAATCACTTTTTCAACTACAATAATGTCTCAAATAGAGTATTAATAGTTAAAGAATAAAATTCAATTCTCTTATACAATCCTATAAAATTCTCTAATTAATCTAAATTCAATATTATAAATTCTAAAAATTATTTTAAATTCAATTTAAAAAATTACTTCTTTATATGTCATGGAATGAGAATTTTTTAAAAATTGATTTAGTTTAATTATTATTCTAAATCCCATGATAATAAAAATTAATTGAATTAAATTATTTTAATTTATTCTCTATGTCATATAAAAATATAACATGAATAATGATATAATATAAAAAACACATCATTATAAAATTAATAAACTTTTTTCCACACTTCCATGCTAACCACAAATTAATAAAAAAATTAACACGATAATACATGTTTATAAATGAGATTTATAAAATAGGACTCACAAATCACCCTAAACTAAGAATGTCTATAATAAACTTTTACTGGGTAACACCATCATTGAAATGATTTGGCCAGACATGCTACATATGAGGGTTTATCACTAATGTGTTGATTTAAATTGACATGTTTTTTCATAAAACTCTAACTAATTAAATAAAATATTCAATTAGAATATAATATTGAACATATATGGTTAAAAATAAACTACTTCTTAATTAATGAAATCAAATTTTTTAATCATATACTTCATTGATTGAGAAAATTGGAAAACGTTATTAATTATCATATTTTATTTTCATGAATATGTTTAATATTCCTATTCAATAGTCTTCTCTAGGATATCAACATGGTCCAAATTCTATGTAATATAATTTCTTTTCTTTTACAAATATTTTTGTCTCTTGATTATTGGAACATTCAATAATATATGGGCCAAAATATCAATGTTTGAGGGTCTCCATAATAGATTAACTTATGAATTATACCAACTCATATATAAAATCATACATTTATGAATTAATTTTACATTGTCCATAATATATTCATCCAATATAGTTCTAACATGTGTATTACCTCTAGTCTTAATCCAATATAATGGTGAAAAACCTGGTTATTCATATAATTAATTAAACTATTTAGTATAGATTAATATTTGGTAAATATTATAATAACAAAAATCCAATAATTTTGTACAACCATACCATGCTTTTTTGTCATCAAGTATACACGATCAAAGCATGTCCTCTTATTTCTAAATATCATAGTCAATCTGTCTGTGTATTTGAGTGTGAGATGTTGTACTCTTCCTTAATTATATATTCAAACCATTTTATAGAAACTTATAAAATATATAGCTGAATTACATATATTAGTCCATCATAATGGAAATTATTACCCTATAATTTCTAATAAATTATTTTTTATTAATCAATCCATGATAATTAATGAAAAATCACTCTCAAATAGATACAAAATAAAATAATTTCATATGTTTATCAACTATTACCGAAAAAGTATATTGATCTTGAGGTTATATTGCAAACATAATTAGAAAATCCATGGAATCATCTTACCTTTCTATAATGGAATGCGTAATAGAAATAAAAACCCCACCAATCATCAATGATTATCCTTTTCAAATTAAAAATTTATATAACTAAAAAAATAATTATAAAATATTTTTATTCTCAAACAAAAAATAGGTTTTAAATAAATTTCTATAACATAGTACATATGAATATAACTAAACAATTAAAATGATGAATTGTTTTCAAAATATTATCTAATAAGTCTCTATTAGGCACCATTCATCCTCCAAAATAAATCCTTGGAATCTTTAAAACATTCCATTAAATAGTGATATCCCCACTATATATTGAATACTTCATCAACATAAATTCTATATTTCTTAATTTTAATGCCTTATGCCTTTTTTTAACTTTTACTTTATCGATTTTGGTTATTGAAGGTGTTTTAGAGGATGCCTGAGGAGGTTTTGTTGCGGTTGGAGATACATCACTGCAACAGTGGGAAATTAACATCATGAAAGGGTTAAATTACCTGAAATTGGTGGTATATATAAAATTTTATAACCCTTACTATGGATTTCATTTCATTTATACACACACCACTTTATCATTTTGGAGGACCATAGGGGACTTCTGAGGATCTTCTATTCCTTATCCTCTTACTTTGATTTTTTGGGTTTTGGTTGTTGTTTTTTTTGTGTTCCATGGTGTTTTATCTATTTTATTCCCTAGGTTCCCTTCTAATCTTCTACCTTGATCCCCTATGGTGGTGCAAGTTTTTTTGAGGCATGTGTGGGATGCGTTCTGAAGGAACTTTGATGCTTTGTAACTTAACAGATGATATCATATTGTGGTTGTTGTTTGTGGAATTTTTTTCATCACTATGTAGTGAAAAATGAGTTGGAAAAGATTCATTGAGGTAGGGATTCCCTCATTTTTTAATTTTTGTGTATCATTTTGGAGGGTTTTACTCTTTTCTATCTATTAGTGTTGGTTTTCAAGGTCCTAGTCAAGGTAAATTAATCCTTTAATTGAATTTTAAAAGGATAGGGGAATGATTTTCATTCTTTTACATCATTTATATTATTCTGATGTTGTGTTTTTATGGGTTAAATTTCCCCACTGAAAATATTTTCTATTTATAGCCTTTTCTTATGTTGTATTTGTTGTTATATAGAAACCTTGTTTCATTTTGTTATGATATCCCTCCAAAATAGAGATTTTATGACCAATTATATTTGTCTAATGATATTTTTTCCATTAGATATATGGATTTTGTGAAAGTTCCACTAATATAAAGCGAAACTTAATATAATTCTATTTGTTAAATCTATATAATTTAATTTGATGTGGTGTGATGTATAGACATGATTATAGAGAAATGATGTCTAATTGTGATGTGATGAAGGGTAATGTATGGTTTATTTGGATATGGTTTTGGGGTGGTGAGGTGGTGATTTGTTTGTCCATGATTTTAGGGTGGTGAGGTGATGGTTTGAATGGTTGTTCCTTTGTGGAATCAAGGTGATGGTTCATTTGGACAAGCACTTTGGTAAGTGAGGTGATGGTTCATTTGGATGTGCTTTTGGGGTTGTGACGTGGTTGTTTTTTTGTCAGAATTTTGGGGTGGCAAGGTGATAGTTTGTATACCCGTGCATTTGGGGTGGCAAAGTGGTGGTTCATTTGGCCACACTTTTGTGGCAGTAAAGTCATGGTTCATTTTTTTCTTCATTTTTGGTAGTGAGTTGATAGTTCACTTTGTGGTAATTTTGGGCCAATGAGGTGGTGGTTTTATTGGAATGATGAGATCCTTTTAAGGTATGGTTGTGTTGTGCTAGAAACCTAGGTTGTGAAAAATAATTAATTAATAATGATTCAATTGGTAGTGGTTCTGTTTGGTTAATGGGATAGAAATTATTGATGATAAAATGAATGATGGGTTCTGTAGTTAAAAGTGGGTTTTGTTAAATAATGAAACCAATAGGCTGTATATTGGAATTGGTTGGAAATACGAAATGTGTCTTGTGACTATTATGGTGTTGTGAATATTGACATGCTAGAAAAAAGTGAGGATGTTGAGAGTTTGTTAGTGTTCAATTTTGAACCCATAGTTTTTTCTTATGTGTGGCTACATCTATATAATTTTATATTTTTTATGACTTTATATGCACCTCACACTTGTAAAGAACTATGTGCCGAAACCTATACTTTCACATGGGGTTATTTTTACCAACATATCGATGATGAGTATGGATGAATGGATACATTGTCTTCCCTATTCTATCTTCTAGTTGAGTAGATATGAACAATCTATTATGTATGGAGGTATGTTAGTGCACTTGGAGATGGACCTTGTTTCTTCGGGTGGGATGTTATATGACTGTGTTTTGGGGTGGTGTCCTTGGTGTTTTCAGGTAAGATGTGATATTTCTATTCTATGGAGAGGCTTATAGTGGGGTTCGTTAATGGTAAGAGAGGGGAATGTGGTTTATTTTCTTCATATTCATGATACCATAATAGTCAGGTTATGTTAGGGTTGTGATGTGATGGACCAAGTGTCTATAGTTGAGTTGATATGTGACCATGCCACCGAGGAGTGTCCACGGTGTTTTTAGGAGTGATGTGATTTGACCATGCTATGGAGAAATGTTATATTTTATTCACAAGATATGGGAGTTCCAGGATGCATTATGTTTGGGTGTGAGAGTTTAAAATCATAAGGAAAGAGGTGTAGGGTACCCTTTATCAATATACTTCTTATTATGTAATTATACATTTCGTCCTTTATTTGGTTAGAATACTTTGGTGAGGTTTGGATGTATAGTTGACCAATTTAGTTTCTTTTGGTTCCGCTGTTTACTCACAGGTGTATTAATTTGTTCTTTTCACGTGTGCACAAGAGATGTTGGTTTTCCTACTTAGTATATTTATGATCACCACTTTTATATAAACTAATTTTCTAGTTTCGAGAAGGATTATGAAGATCACATTAGATAGTACTAGCTCTGACCCTTTGGGGAAGTTCATGTACCACTACTTTAGATTTTGTTTTGGGTATTTATGTTTGAAGACCTTTATCTAAACCCATTTTATTTATACATGAATTTTTGGTTTGTTTTGTTTTATTTTATATTATTTCATGGGGTTTTCTGGATGATTCATCTAATTTCCAATAAATATATCATTATAGATGGTAATGCCTCCCATTTCATGAAATTATTGCACCCTCGATGCTAGTCACAAATCTGGACCCTACTGGATGGGGGACTCATGGTTCATTATCTAACTTTGCTCATTATAGTATCTTTGGCAGTAGGGGGTCATGATAGAGTGTTATTAATGGAGATGGTTAAGATATTTGATTGAGTTTATATTTATTCATAGTGATTATTTCATGGCTCGGTGTTGAAAAAGTTCTAGTTGACTTTGGTGCATGACATATGCCATTGAGATTAGATAAGACACATGATTTACCCTCGTTATCCAGTGCATGAAGTTCGATCTTATTTAATCATTAAGTGATGTGGATATATTTATTGGTTAGAGACCTAGTAGAGTTATATTCATAATTGTGACTTGAGTTCTTATTTGAGTTGGGTAGTTTTGGGAATGTTAAAATTAATAAAGGGAATTAAAATGAATCAAAATAAAATTAAAATATACCAGGATTAGGAAACTCCTGTTTTATTTTTTAGTTGTGACTCCTAAAAGTTTTTCTCATTTGGCTCAGGGAATTTATGTTCAACAAGATAATCTGATTTATTACCATAGGGTTGATCTGGTAGAGGAGGATGAGTCTTGGTAGAGGGATTTTCATGTTTTTCAGCGACTCGATTTGGGAAGTATTAGGGATTGTTTTAGATATGGATATTGAGAGTAAGATGGAGGATATCAATATCCATTTTATTTTGATCCATGACTGAAAGAATATATTTGGCACCTTTAGTTGTTATTTAGATGTGGGGAGATACCCATTAGTGGTGGAATCTGTATCTGCTTGATCATAAGGAGGAAAATGTTCCACAGGTCGACATTCAATAAGAGATTCGGGAAGAGTTCCCATCATCAACCATGAATGTATTGAAGATTAAGGAGCTTCCTTCTAATTACATGGGAAGTATGTTAGTGTAAGATTTGGTAATCATGTTCATGGACATTCTGTAACTTTTCCCAGTTCATTTTCTAAACAGGGAGTCTCATGAAAGACATCTTGAGGAGGAATTCATCCTTCTATCCAATATGTAGTTACACCTTTTACTTTTCCAAAATATTTATAGGATCATAAGAAGGAAGAGTCTATCAAGAATATAAACTCAAAAGGACTATTAATATGAGAGGGTAATTAGTATGGTTTTCACTGGTAGGTCTCAGGAACCTATAATTTTAAAGTTTCCACCAGTGGGGAGTCGTCCTGTGCAACTTCCCTTCTATCTTTCTAGTTCTAGTGGGTTCTGTATTTATCCTAAAGTTATAAAGATATTTTTTTTTGTTTCTGGGATTCGTATAACATTATATAATCTATTTACTATGGGTTTTAGAACTTAATTTTGTATATGTGGATTTGTTTAGTTCTATACTTAGAAACATTTTCCATTGAGACAGTTTTAGTAGCAGGGGAAGGAGAATTATACTCCCCTGAGGGTATATAGAGATGGTAGAAACTGAAATCAGTATATTTCTTATATTAGTGGACCTTGAACATAGTGTGGTTGTTATAGTGGATTTTAGTATAGATCTATTGGATTTGGGAATGGTTAGTTGCATGTAGGGGAGGCAAGAGTACTAAAGGGGCGATAAATTGTTTGAAGTATGCACAATTTGTTTTCTACCATTTTTTATCTTAATCGACTAAGGAGTTTCACACTCCTCTATTTCACCCACACTTTACTATTCTCTAGGACTATACATAGATAGGCTTCCCATCCCCCTGGTGTTGAATACACCATTCAGAGGCTAAACTGGTTTGTTTGACCTGTGTTGTGGTTATAGACTGATGACGGGGCCATATCAGTTACATGGAGATATTTTTTTACAATAGGTGAAAATATTTAAAGTAATCCAAGAAATCTATTGGTGGTATTAAATAAAGATTGTTATTGACTAATTCCATAGGAGAGTTGTGTTTTCCTAAGTGGATGGACAGTGTGT
The DNA here is from genome assembly GCA_963277665.1 of Viscum album. Taxonomy (NCBI): domain Eukaryota; kingdom Viridiplantae; phylum Streptophyta; class Magnoliopsida; order Santalales; family Viscaceae; genus Viscum; species Viscum album. The sequence goes on along the minus strand of OY728146.1, from coordinate 867,416,813 downwards.
AGTTTTCATTAGTGAGGTAAGATGTTAGGTTTTCAGTCAACATGAAAACCCCATTATTTATTTTGTGGATGAGTTTTTTTTAGAATTAGTTGAAGCTAGGATAGTGGGTTTACTAAGGGTTTTGGACTGTTTTGGGATGTTTTCTCTCATGATGTATTAAGGCTACCGACTCAATAGGATGTTGAGTTAGGGGCTGAATCGGTGCCTATAGATTTTCAATTTTTGATGGATCCTTATTGGATGACACCTTTTGACTTATGGGATTCAAGGATTCAGATAGATTATATGATGTAGAAGGGTTTTAACTAACCAAGTGTGTCACCATGGGGTGCTTTAGTATTATACTCCCAGAAGTCAGATGGTAGTATGAAGTTGTGTATAGATTACTCTAGGTTGAATCAGGTGACATACAATAACCTTGATAGCCTTCTAAGTATATAAGATCTTTTTTACCAGGTGAGAGGGGTAGATTGGTTTTCTTTGATTGATCGCAGTATTGATATCACTGGTTATGGGTGAATAAGGGAGATATCCAGAATACTACCTTCAAATGTAGGAATAGTCACTTAAATTTTATAGTCATGTCATTTGGTTCCACAAATTTATTAAATGTGTTCATGGGAGACATGATCTATATGTTCTGTGATTTCCAATACCAGTCTGTAACCGTGTTCATCTATGACATATTTATATACATGAAGTTAGTGGAGGATCATGATGAACATCTAAAAGTTGTTATAATGATTCTTCAATTTTGTTAGATCAAAGGAAATTATTCCAAGTGAAATTTTTAGACCTGAGTGGATCATTTACCTAGAAAAGTGGTGTCTCAGTATAGTGTGGTAATAGACCCATGAAAAGTGGAGACAATTTTTTTCTTTGGAGGCACCCAATAACACGGTATAGGTTCAACGTTTTCTTGGTATTACTGGCTATTATCAATGTATTATTCCTGTTTTCTCTCAATTTTCATCTCCATTGACATTATTTACATTGAAGAAATAGGATTTTATCTAGATTTATTAGTGATAGGTAACATTCGGTCACCTAAAGGGGAAACTAGTTAGTGCTCAAGTGATTTAGTCTCCTAATGAGGGTATGATGTTCAATGCATTTTCTAATGATTCCTGTCTGGGATTGTGATTCGTGTTGATGTAGTGGAGTTAATCAATCACTTATGTGTCTATGAAGTTACATCCCCACCAAAGTAACTATGAAACCCATGATTTGGAGTTAGCAGTGATTGTTTTTGTGTAGAAGTTGAGGTGTTATTACTTCATTGGGGAGATATTTGTGGTCTTCATGGATAACAAGAGTTTGATTTATATTTATTCTTAATGTGATCCTAATTTGTGGAAGTGTAGGTTTATAAATATTCTTCAGGATTATTTTTTTAAAGATCCTACATCTCTAAAATATGGAATTTTTTGGATGAAACATTGAGAAGGAAGTCATGGGGTGATGTTGTTTAAGATTCTAGGGATTATTGGAAAGGAATGGAGGGTTTGGAAGGTTTTCAAAAAGATATAGGGGTGGTTGATGATATATGTTTTTAGAAGATAATGATTCATTATCTGAGTAAATAGATATAGGATTCTCAGTGGGGAGATATAAAGGCATAGGTTATTTGTAACTGTGATGGCCACACTGATTCTCTAGAGGGATGGTTAGAGGAATTTAGGAACTGAATGTTGTTTCATGTGCGGTTTTTTATCTGGATATGATGTGTGAGAGACTCCTTCATGATTTTTATAGATCACCATTTAATTCACACTCAGGAGTATCCAATATGTACCATGTATTGAGGATGTAGTTTGGTGACCTAAGATGAAACAAACTGTGTCATAGTTCGTAGAAAGGTGATTGGTTTTCTAACAACTAAATGCCCAAAATTATGTTCCTGGTAAATTTTTTAAAACTTTGGGTACTACCAAGTGTATGTGGTATGAGATATCAATTTATTGTATCATAGGGATACACTAATCTATGAGAGTTTATGATTATATCTTGGTTATCGTGGATTAGTTGAATAAATTTCCCCACTTCTTAGCGATCATGGTGCTTGGCATAGTGGATTTTTTAGCTCAGAGGTATGTGGATAAGATTGTGTGGTTGCATGGAGTTATGATGTATATGGTCTTTAATTGGGACATACATTTTACATCATGAGTCTTGAGGGTATTTCAACATGATTTTGGAACTTAGTTATGCCTCATCACTGCTTTCCACCCTTAGACAGATGGGTAGAAAGAGTGATCTATCTAGACATTGTTGAATATTCTAAAGGTGTGAACCATAGAATTAAGTGAAACATCAAAATGTAAAATTCTCTTGGATGAGTTTAATTATAAAAAAACTATCACTAATCCATAAATATGGACCTATATAAGGCTTTGTACAGGTGATCGTGTTGTTGTCTATTGTGTTGGACAATGGTTATGGATGAAGTAGTTCTTGGTCCTAATGCGGTGTAGTGGAAAATAAAGAAGGTTCATATTATTCATGAGAGGTTGAAAAAAACACATGAATGATAGAAATATTATTCTAAACGAGGATTATTCCATTGGTGTTCTTAGTTTGGGACCATGTGTTTTTGAAGGTTTCCCCTCATTGTGGGAAATTGAGGTTTGACTATGGGAGTAACATTTCTCCCATGTTTATTGGTGACTTTAAGGTGATGGGGTGAGTTGGTGATGTGGTGTATTAGTTGGCACTTCCACTTTGGCTATTGAGGATCCATGAAATTTCTTATGTCTCTTAACTTCATCAGTACCTTCATGATGACATCCATATCATTGGCTGGGGAGAGTTGGATGTTGTGGATATTGTAGAATTTGTGGAGTGGATAGTGTAAAATCCCACACTGTCAAGAGAAGGCACTACATTGATAAAACATTACCTTGGTTCACATTTTTTGGAGGAATGGTGACTAGGAGGAGAGTATATGGGGGTGCGAGGTGAAAATATGGGACCAGTACCCAAAACTATTTTCAATTTTCCTTAATTTTGTTTCTTATGATTTGATGTTTGGAGTTTTATATGTTATGAGATTTTTTTTATGTCTGATGTGTGGAAAGTTTTAACATATAAAATGAGCGACTTGATTCGTAATTTGGATTCATTATATTATGATTTTATTAATCCATTGTGGGAGAGTCTATGCTATCGAAAGTGGATAGTATATTGATATGGAGGATAAAATACCCAAATTCATGGGTTCGGGGTGGTGTAGTTTTTTAGTTGTTGAGATTTTTGGTTTCGGATTATATGGAGGTTGAAACGGTTTTGTGGTGGTGTGGTTATGTGAAAAAAGGTTTTTTTTGTCTATGAAGTGAGTTTCATGGGTGTTTTGGTTGGTTTGTTTAGTTGGTGGTAGAATTGAGTAGTAATAAGATCCTTGAGAGGTATATCACATGGTGGTTATTCTGACCACATTCCATCTGGGCTTGGTTTTGGATTCTCCAGGAAAAGAATAATTTGATAGGTATATGATGTAATGATGCATTCATTCCTGACTTGTTATGCTGAAGGTATTGTGTGTTCTAGGTGTTTCAAAAGAGGATTGAGGAGAAAATGTGGTGGTTGGAGGTGCAATAGAGCCGTTGTGGGAAATTGAAATCATGAAAGGGGTACAATACATGAAATGGTGATTTATGGATTATGTAGCTGGCCAATTTCACAACCTGTATACGGTTAAGTGGGAACCCATGAAATGAATTAATTTTTTGAAATTAATTCTGGATGTGTAATTAAATAAAGTTATAGGTTCCATGATTTTCAATTGATGTTGTATTTTTTTTGAAACTCCTGGATTTCACCTCATGAATGATTTACATAATGGGAAACCTATATGATCCAAGGTATTTTATATCCCATACGACATATTTATTTTCATTTGGATGAACCCCACTCTCTCCATCCCTCACATTTTGGAGGAAACCATAGTTCATTTCAAGGATCCTCTATCCCTTGTCCTCCTGATTCGATTCTATGGGTTCCAGTGGTTGTTCTCTGGTGATCTATGGTGAGTTCTCCCCATTATTCCATAGTTTCCCTTATGATATTATTTCTTTTTATATAACATGAGGGATGTTTTTACTCTTTTTTTATCTATGGGGGATGTTTTTCACTAGCCTAATCAAGATAAATTAATTAGTAAATTTAATTTTAAATAGTAGGGGGAATGATTCGCATGCTTTTACAGATTTGATATTATCGTGATGTTGTGTCTATATGGGATGAATTACCTACTTATAATCATTGTTTTTGGGAGACATTTCTTGCACTATAATTTTTGTGATGTGGAAACCATTTTTCACTTTGTTTTGATATCACCCCAAAATGGAAATTGGATAACCAATTATATTAGGATAATGAAATGATTTCTACTGGATTTATTGATTATGTGAAAATTCTCAAAAAATAAAGTAAAATGTGATATGATACCCTATTTTAAATTTTTAAAATTGTATTTGATGTGTTGTTATGGGGGGTTGTTATTATAGATTGGCGATGCGGTGTGGGTTGGTGTATAGTTTGGTTGGACATGAATTTGGGGTAGCGAAGAGATAGTTTGTTCGCTCATTCATTTGGGATGGAACGGTTATGATCTATTTGTCCGGGATTTTGGGGGGATGAGGTGATGGTTCATTTGGTTGTGTTTTTGGGATGGAAAAGCAATGGTTCTTTTATCTGTGATTTTAGGGCTGTGAATTAGTAGTTTATTTTTTCATTCTTTTGGGGTGGCAAGGTGATAGTTTGTTTCTTCATGCTTTTGGAGAGACAAGGTGCTAGTTTGTTTGAATATTCTTTTTGGGAAATGAGTAGATGATTCTTTTGGATTTATTTTTGGGGGTGGTGAGGTTATGTTTTGTTTGGATGTGATTTTGGGGAGGTATGGAGATGGTTCAATGGGAATGATGAGAAAATTTTGATACATACTTGATTTAGGCTAGAGGATTTGGTAGTGATGGAATTATTAATTAATAATTATTGAAATGGATAGTGTTTGGATTAGTTAATGGGGAGGGGAATGATTAATGAAATTATTAATTATGGGATGTGTGGTTAAATTTTTTTGTTGGTAAATAATGAAATGAATGTGATGGATAATAAAACTGGTTGGAAATATGAAATGTGGCATATGACATATGTGGTGTTATGCATTGATAGGTGGTAGTTATAGTGGGTATGTTTTGAGTTTTGATTTTTTGTTAACCCATTGGATGATATTTTGTGTGGATATATGTATATACATGTATATTCCTTTTGATTTTTATACAAACCCTTCCAATGTCTAGAATTATATGTCAACACTAGTAATTTCACACAAGGGGTGTTTTTACAAACTTCTTTGTGATGAGGATGGATGAATGGATACCCGCCCTTCCCTGCTCTCTTCCAGGTGAGTAGATATGCACTGTATGTGATGGATGGTGTTCTGTTAGTGAACTTGGTGATGACCCACGCGTTTTCAAGTGGGGTGTGATATAAAAGGGTTATGGGATGGTGTCCTTGGTTTTTTGTGTGAGATTTTATATGTTAGTGTTGTTTGGTGGATTATGGTGGGCGCCATGCCAATTAGGAGGAGGGAAAGATTTTGATTTAATTATTATTCATGATACCCTTACTCTCAGGTTTTGGTTGTGATTTTGATGTAATGGCCTAGGTGTATTTAGGCAAGATGATATGTGACCATACTATGGGGAGGTGGTCTAGGTGTATGTGGGTGTGATTTTATGTGAGCTTTATGTGGGGTAGTGGTATATGTTATTCAGAAAATATGAGAGTGACATGACATATGACATTGGGGTGTACGTAGTATTATAAAATCATTGGGAAAGTGTTGTGGGGTATTGTTTATTGATATGATTCTCATTATATAATTATACTTGGTCAATATTATTTTGTTCGTATGCCTTGGTGAGGTTAGGATATATAGTTTACAAGTTTTCTCATTGTTGGTTATGTAGTTTTCTCATGGGTGAATTAGTATTCCCCTTTCACATGTGCATATGAGATTTAGTTTTTTCTATTAAGTATACATGTATACTCACCCCATGTATATAAACTGATTTTTAGGTTAATAGGAGGATTATTCAGATTATGTTGGACTATACTAGCTCAAACCTTTTTTTTATATTTTCCAGGTCACTACTTTAGCGTTTCTTTTCAATATTTACTTTTAGATACTTTTATATATTCCTATTTTATTTATACATGCATTGTGGGATGGTTTTGGATTCTTTTTTTATTCTTTATAAGATATTCTTATGGATTATTCATCTTATCGCTTGAAGAAATATTTTTATAGAGTGTAATGCCTCCAATTTCTTGATATTTTTATACCCTTGGTGCTAGACACCAACCCAAGGCTGATTTGAGGTTAAACTCTGGGGATCATTATCTATCTCCCCTCGATGTGTTATCATTGGTCATAGGGGGTCATGATTGTAGCTACAACACCTTTTATTTTCCCATAACAATATAAGAAATATTTTGAATAAATAGATACATACATTATGGTCATGTTCCCTTTTCTCTTGATGATGATGGAAACCTAGAGGGTAATTGGCATCCCACTGAGGGAGAAGACGCAGGACACTCCATCCATGCTCCCATATTTTATGGAATGGAAGGGCTTCACTAATATTATATTCATTCTTTCAACCCAACCATTCCCCCCAATTTCACTGCATCCACCTTAGCATGAAGGATCCTTCTCATCACCTCGGGGTCCCAACAAGCCCCTCTAACTATAATATTTCTTCGAGGAATCAACCCTATATTGCCTCTATCTAGTTGATCGTTTTGGTCAAAGGAATCCTTTACTTGCCTGCTTTGATGGATTCATAATAGGTACCTAGAATTTAAAGGAGTGAGTCACCATAATGTAACTAGATCCCTGTCAGTTTCTTATTAATTTCACTAATAACAGTGATGTCACTAATGCTTGGACTATATGACAATGGTTATGAGAGGATCTCATTTTTCATTCTAAAATGGAGAATTTATCTTCACTCAAATAATTATCAACTAAAAATGGTGATCTAGGTAAGTTTCATCACAACACCACTTCTCTTCCCAAACCCTTCTATCCTCCAAATATTGGGAAAACTCATAGAAATATTATTGGATTTTGATGACCGCTCATGATCCCTGTGTCACCCATATTTCGCCTCTCATTTTAATGGATGTTAATTTATATTATCTTCATGTTAAATCTATATGGATTATTGTTGATGAAGAACTCATATACCAATAGTCAGTGGTGTTTGAGGCTTAGTTCGACTTTTTCCCACCATTTTGTCATTTAGGACACTTATATCATGGGTTTCATCTTTTTTCAAGGAAAGGGGATCCTTAATATCTTAATTCAGAGGATAAAAGTAAGGGAAAACTTATAACTCTGTGTAATTATTATCTACCAATTAATTCCAGTTATAGTGTATCGTGGATTAATTCCTCTTATGTGGTAATCTCTTATTCTCAAATAGTGTTTTCATCCCACATTTCATATAGAAATGGTAATAAATGGAAGGAAACAATAACTACTAACCAAAGGGGAGGATGATTTTGAGAAATACCTCCCTCCAAGGTAGTGATAATGGTTAATATATCTAATGTAGTATTCTATACTGTAATTTCTGCATACAATTTTGCATTGACATGGTCATTTTATCACTATATTTTTTTGTGATATATAGAATGGGGGATAAAGATTTCTCGATTTGATCAATATTTTTGGTTCTGGGAATGAAAATCATATACTAGTTAATAATGATGATTTATTGGACTGAATTTCATATAAAGGATCAAATCAGGTGAAGTGGGATTCATGTTAAGGTGGGGTGAATGTAGAAAATATACCGTGTCTTTGAATGACCACTTCAAGTCATAATATGAGTATTATATGTGATGTTTTGGATGTTATAAGTTCATACCCAGATGGTAAGGGCGAGGAGGATATTAATCCAAAAGGGTGGATGTGTCTTATAACAAAATGGAAGAGAAAGTAGGTCAAGTTTAAGACCAAGGGGGTTCTTCACTAGAGTGGCAATGAAATAGTCTCCCAATTGGCTTCAGATTGTGAGGAAGATCATTATAAAATAATGAATATTCTGTGAGGCTTGGGGAATAAGAAGAAACGAAATGTTGTTTCTTGAAATTTTCTTTTCATCCAAAAGAAAAAAACTAAGAAACATAATGAATAATTTAACCATCCAAATCCTATGGTCACTATATCAACTGAAAATATAAATAAAACCAAAATAGAGGCAACAATAAATCTAAAGGTTCTTAATGAATGCAGAATTATAGGGGTTTTATCTACTCCTTCTGGAATTGATGTTGATGTAGCTAGTGATATGGTCAAGGAGACTAAAGATGGATGGTCATAAGATCATAAACGGTTGTTAGAACGAGATGAATTTGATGTTATCCAGGATGAGACAAGGAAGGAGGATACTAACCTAAACCTTTTCCTACATTCTAAGGAAGATATTTTGGAGGAAGATATTGGTATCAATATTTAAAAATAGGACTCTATTAGGAATATATGAGAGATCAAATAAATCTGATATTAATGAACAATAAATTGTTTGGATTAATAAACAAGAATAGATATTAGATTATGGAATCAATAGGGTGAAAATAAATCTAGAGAAAAATGTTCCTCACTTGGACTAGTTTGCCTTCCAATTCAAGAACCTCATCAAAGAATATACTAACATGAAGTTAACCTCTATCACATGAAGCCCACATAGGGTGATTAATCCAAACTTTTTAAACTTTTTATAAAATATCTTGGTAATTTTAAATGCATTTAAATTTTTTTTGCACCAAGTATTCTTTTTTGGGTTCTTCTTTTCAATCAAAAGTGTTTTCATAAATAAAATTTAAAAATTAATAGTCCAGGAGATACATACATTAATTTAACCAATCATATCCATGTTATTTAATTCGTAAAACCCTAGTTACTACCACACTTCTTTTTATTCAATCAATTTTTATGTAGAATAATTTTACATTAAAAAAATTTATGATTCATTTCAATTCATAAATGTATAAATAAATCTGAGATAAAATAATTTTTGATAAATAATCCACATGCATGGTTTTAGGTTGACATCACCCAGTGAGATGTTATACTTTATACTTTTATGATTTTCCTAAATGATGAATTTTCTTCCAAAAAATAACTCATACAAGTATTTAATTCATGGAAAAAAATAACTAACTGAATATATTTTATAAGAGATATTTTTGTTTTGTTCATACTTTACTAGAACCAAATGCTTGTAGTCTTCCTCTATAAATCCAAATATATCATATTCCAAAACATTGTGCATAGAAATACAACACATACTCCAGTATTAAACCTTCTAAGAATAAAAACTAGTGTTATTAAATATTTCTTATTCAATTCATCCATAATTTCTTGAAACAAATAATTCACAGTAGTGGTTTAATTTTTCAAGATAAGGGTTTCATTAAAATATTCATAATAAATCATTTATAATTTATAATCAAACCATGAAAATTAGAAATTTTAAATTTATTTCAAGGGTTATTTAAAAGAATTCACCACTTTATACTTCTTAAGACCAGGTAATTTTTTGGTATCATAATGAGGAAACCCATAAAATTCCATACAAAAGTATTTTAATGAAATTTATATAACATGGAATAAATCATATGCTTCTTTAATATTTATAGAAAAAACAACATATTATTCTTTGGATTTTCTTCTATTTTTGACCACATAATAATTTCCTCCACAAAATATATTATAATTCCCTCACATTTTTTTGGAAGCCTTGTTTAATAAATTATATAAATATATTATGTGTGTTTTATTCTACAAAGGGAATGGGAAAAAAATTTAATATCCATTTCTAGAATAGTTTATTTCTTTATCAATAATATAAGGGACCCAAGAAAGCTTTAGATATTTGAAAAACAACCATAACCCATTAATTAATGAACGTGGTCATTAATTATGGCTTGTTGATATTTATTATTCTTTATAAAATATTTTTCTATATAAAATTAATATATAATGTAAAGATACACACATTATTATTTAAAAATAAAACATGATATTTCCTCTCTAAACACTCAATAAAATTAATTCATTCTACTCGAGATCATCAAATTGATCGATCAATTTTATAAAATTAGATAAGATCATAATATTTAATTATTGGGAAATATATGTCAGTCTAGGGACTAGATTAGTGAAAAAAATATAAGCCTTCTTGGTGGTAATTATCATCATAAAAAATATATATAATGATCCAGAATCATATCAAATTGATTTATTTTCTTTACCCACATTAATATGAGAAAACTTCTTATAATTACAAATATATTGATAGTTATTAAAATTAAACAATGATTTTCCTACTAGAATTAATATCATTATCTTCCTTAAATGTGTGGATAATCCTTATTGGAAACATAAAAATTATAGTTCATCTAGAATAGTAAATCCAATTCTTGAAAGTATTCATCCATCCATATTTACCATTAAGTAATATATTTTTATCCAATTCATGAATATTACCCATTATAATTCAACATTTCTGAAAATTTATAGCTGGATCAACACCCAAAACCTTATTTAACACTTTCACCTTTAGAATAGTCCTAATATAGTGAATATGGAATCCAATAAACTCAAAATAAATATTTGTCAATCATTAATGTAAAAATTAGTGAACAAGTTTCTCCATAATAATTTATTTTGTTAGTAATCATAGATAAAATCAAAACGGTACCATTTAATGTAGAAAATTTAGAATATATTTTAGTATCCTTTGATGTGTTCTCAACTATAATGATATTTTATTAAATCTATTGAGAAAATAAAACTTATTATTGATTATGTATTATCATTCTTCCATGATTCACGGACTCAGCCTACTTTGATAGATCAACCTATACCCTAAATCTCTAATTTTTTTCTTACTCCAGAAAAATAACCCCTAAGAACCACACACAATACATCATCAAATTAATATATTTAAAAATATGCCAGTATTAATAGTGCGGGGAAAGACATTTCAAAATTAAATATCATTGTAACATGTTTCCCATTTATCATATACATTAACAATAACTCTAACTACTATACCAATGTGATTCTATTTTTTTAATCATATATAAAAAAAATTGGCTATATTTTTAACCAAAATTGAAATATGAATATTTCACCCCAGAGGTTTTTTTTTGACTAACACTAATTCATATAAAATATATTTATAAAAAATTACACATACTCGATTAGTGGTATATATTTTTCTTAAATTTATCAAACTCATTATATTTCTCTATATGCGACTCCATTGATCAATAATGTCTATTAAAAATATTTTGTTGGAGGTTCCTATCAAGATCCTTACAAAGATCAATTTTTTTCCACCACATCTGCAATTGTTTAAAGTATTCCTCCAAAAAAATTGTATGTGAACTCTATAATATTCTTGTGGGACATCTAAAAAATAATAATATCTAATGGAACATATCTAATGTTTCTTGAAAATTCACTAAATGGATATCATCTTTATATGATTGGGGGTACTATTTTCAAAACATTGATTCCCACTCAACAATCAATATTCAATACTTTTTATTATTTCAATATGATAATAAAATATTCCCCAAAATAATATTCCAAAACTAGGTATCATTATAAGAGTACTCACCAAACACCATCATCTTATAGTAGGAACTCCACTCAGATGTATACTCCTATATCATAGATAATAAATCGATAAATTATGGTAATTATAGAATTGATCATAATTATAAGAATTGTATTCCCAAATATATCATGGAATCTCCCATTCTCTTTCTATAATCTAATATCATTTTTCATTTTTTAGGAAAAAACTTCATCAAGGATTTTTATAAGTTTACTTTTAAAATAAATTATATAATACTATAAATTTTTGAGTCACTGAAAATACTATTTTTATGTAAAAAAATTATTTCATTCAATCCCATGGTCCTGGGATTCTATTTTTTTATCAAAAATAACATGATGTATGATATATTTCATGTTATATCCCATTATGGGACATGATGAAGTAAATAAAAATAACGTATAATGATATCATTATCTATCAGTTGGCAGTGAATATCCTTGAATCTCATGGTTTTAGATGAAAATGCTATCTATGTGATTTTATCACTATATTTTATGTTCCAACATTTCTATTCTATAAGATTTACATTTCCTTCAATAATCAACTTTAAAATAATTATTTAATATAATTTTTAAAATCACCATAATTGGGATCTGAATAATGAGAAATGAATTAAATTCCCATAGGACCTAAAGTGAATTCCCCAGATCACGAAAGGATGGAAAATAATGTTGATGGATATTTTAAACCTTTTTGTTAAGAATTAACTAAAACATAATCCATTATTATGTAAAATTAATGTAAAATTTAAAAAATATTTACCAAATTCTTTTGATATTCACTTTACAAAACATTGTATTTTTATATACTATAAATTAAACATTTAAAAAGACACATACTCAAACCATGTAATTAAACATGACTCCAATCCAAGAAACTAATTTTCACTCTATGTGTTTATAGTGGATCACTAACCCTCAAATGAAAATGTATTTAACTATTACTTTCATCTACAACTTTTATGTTTTCCTACACCCTAATGTAAAAATTAAGGTAGTTAGTATAAACCTTGTATGTAGAGACATAGTTTTTTTTAATTAGTCAAAAGATATTTTTGAATAATGAGGCCATAGGATATTCTAATGAGGCATAGAAAAAATATTACACCAGCTAATGAACATATAAATGTTTTAATGATTTTCTTGAGTTTATAATTTATTAATTTCACTTGGAATGAATTTTTCTTGAGTTTCATGTAATGTAGATTTTAAGGGACATTTAATTGGAACAAGAGTGGTTCGAAGACCCTTTTTTAAATAATATGAGATAAAAAAATAATGGGATAATGGATGGTGTTAGAATTAAAGGAATTCATATTGAAATAGAAATTATAAATAGAAAATGTTAAATATCCTAATAGAAACAGTATATATAGTGTGATATTTAATAAAGAATCACTTTTTTAGAGATTGGATCTAAAAATTGACTTCCCTATCAAAAATTAAGTGAGAAATAAACCCATATGACTTTATTAAAAGTAAGATACTGGATCAATTTTGAGAAGATTATTCATTTAATAAATAATAATTTTTTAATAAATTAATTAATAGTGAAAAATGAATCACATTCAGACCAATTGAATCACCAAAAATCTTATAAAATATCAAAAATTTATAATAACCCCCCAAAAAATCAGCATCAAACACAATATAGTTTTCAAATTATCTAGTAATATAATACATGATAAAGCCTTTATATGTTCTGAATAATCCCCCATATCTTACAAGAACCTTTATAAAACCTCTATATGTCAACAATGGTATTTTTAGAATGGTGGTGATGTATTTTTATTCATGGTTATTATTCCTTTAACCATACTATTTTGGGCTTTTAATAGTTTTATAAATTTACCTATGAGTGATAATAAATATTGATTTTTTTCAACACCTATAAAAAGAAACTCTGTGAAACATTTTATCAACCAAAATAGAGATTAATATATGGAGGATGTTCTTGGTGGATCTTGCTTCCTATGGTTTGAACTTTGGGTCAATAATAGCGTCATAGATTTGTGATCTGTAAGTTATTAATAACACTTCAATGTCAAACTAGTTTTGATGTAATTGTGTTTATATAATAAGGAAAGGCATTTATTCCTAATCATTATCCTAATTATTCAATTGGTTCAATTCTTCCAATGTTGATAGGAATACTTAATTATAAATTTTCATAGAAATAACCATATATCAATCATTGATTTAATAAATCTGATATAATTATTAATTATTAATTTTTTGAATTAAATTAAGAACTTTTTTAGTTAATGATAGATTTTAATTACTGGGATATAAGAAATTATAATATTAAAATAAGGTTATATTTATTAATTAATAGGATATCATTTATTTGTTTATAAATTAACATATTTTTTTCATATTTGAGATTATTGTGACATAATAATTATCCTTGGTTATAAATGTTTGTAAGAAATCATTTATTTAATTTAAGAAGATAATTTTTATAATAATGCATCAATGGACAACATGAAAATATGTTGTTTTTTCTCCACTACTATGAAACCCTATAAAAATCATTTCATTTCCTATTAATAATTTTACCTTCCTACATTCATTGAGGTTTGTATTTGTGTGTAAATACATTGATGGTCTAAACTATTTTATGAACAGAAATTATCATTCTCATTTTCAACCTTTCTTTTCTTCACCCATAGTTTCCCTTTATCATTTCTTAATAGTCTAATATAAAGAGATTGAGGGTCGATTTATCATTGAGGAAAAATGAAAATGAAACTTGGTTACTAGGGAATATAAGTTAAATTAGAGATATGATGGTGAAAATAAGGATTGATGGAGATTATGAATGAGGAAATTATAGATAAGGTAGTGATAATTAATGTGAATATTAAATTAAGGAAAATTAAGCATTAGTTAGGATCAATGGTTACTCAAGTTGAAATGGATTTGTTTTCTATTGGTTTCTTCGGTGAAGGATCATGATTATTTTTGAAAAATAAAAATGAAAATTTGAAAATAATGGACGATAATGAATACAGACATATTTTGACTATAAGATCTATAGTAAAAGGGTCACATACCATGTATGTCACAATATTTGGCTACCATATTTTTAGTGGGATGTGAATAATACATGGGGTGAAACACTATGTAACACACCAAGTATTTTAGTACTTTTAACATGATCATATTCAGGGTCTATATAAAGAATAACCAGTTATCCCCAGATGACATGTGGGATATTTATATGTTGTATTTAACATTGTGATTATGTTGTCAAACTCAAATACAAACCAACAAAAATTCCAGTTTCCCAAAACATGTGTCATTATATAATATGTTTTGTATAATGATAATGATGACAATATATATTTAAGATAAATATCATTATTATCTTTTGGTCACACATTTTATATACCCAAATTAAAAGATCAAATAGAATGATGCTACAATAGATTTTCAAATAAAATGCACATTTTGTGTATATAGTAGTACCTATCATATACTCAAACATGATAGTTCAATGTGTATGGGAATCATATTACAAGAATACTCAAGTCTGATATTCCATATATCTCACTATACATTCCCTTTAGGAAGACATCGCCTGATCAAAACCATAGAAACCCACACCATCTAAGTAAAATGACATAAATTTCATGGAATCAAAAAATAAATTTAATGTGTTATACTATTTATGTTGATTTAAATATTTATTTCTAGTTATAAAAATTTTAAATTTTAATAGTCCATTCTGATTTATGATATATATACAATGTATTGGTGAACTATTCTTCATTATTATGTTATTTTTTATAAGTTTTAGGGTATATATTATCATTTTTTTCATAAAGACTATATTAGAACATGGAAGAGATTTATGTTATAGAAATAGGGTATTTAACCCCTACTGATGTTTTGATGATAGGGAATGAGAAACATATATGCATTATAGAGTTGAGTAACCCACTATAGAAATAGGTGTTTTGGAATACCATTCATGGGATGTGGGTCATGCATTATTTAATTTTGTTGGTGCACCCATTATCTTGATGAGTTATAAATCCAAAATATTATAGGTGAATCTGTTACCCATGAAAAAGATAATATAAACTCACTTCACTTGTAAAGGTAGTTTTTTACTTATGAGATATGATTTAGAGATTTCTATTTTTAATTTATATAACTACCAAGACCATATTTCTCCTCAATAAGGTATATGCCTCCAACTATTATTACAATGAGGTTCAATTAAAATTTTTAACAAATGAGTATATTTAGTGGTTTTTGACTCATGATATGAGTGTTGAAATATGATATGTATATTTAGTTTTCTTAGATATATGATAAATAGCTGGCCTAACTATTTTTATAGTAGGCTGATGTGTTTTGTTAATCTAGGATGAAAGAAAAACACAATTATTCCTTCTACTCAAAACATTATATATTTACATGATATAAATTTTGAATAAACAAATTATTAATGTACTAAGATAATGTTTTGGAAAAAAAATTTGAGGAAAAATTTATGAAATTATAACAAGAACAAATCTATTGGGAATTAAACCAACAAACTCAATTAACAAAACTATCATTATTGGTTCAAAATCCAAAATATTGATGTAAAATATAATTTAATATAAAAAATTACAAATAAATAATTTAAACTATTTTATACTAAATATTCAATATATTTGATAACCTTTATCATGGTAAAAAGAATAAAATATGAAATTATTCATTGTATCCCCAATCAGATGTTAAAAGCTAACACATGGTCTTCTTAATCAAGAAATTTGTAGTAGGTTGCTATATCCCTAGGGTCGTCTTTGATTTCCTCGGTTAATAGTGATTATAGAAACCATAGAATCCATGGAAAAAAAGGTTTATAATATGTATACACCAATCCCTAAATTATTTTCAATCAAACACGATCAATTTAATGATTAATAATAGAAAACATATAGAATTTATAGTTAACCACACATAATATAATTCTATATAAAAAATTAAAAACAAAGACAATTGATTCTATTAAAAGTAAGGAGATATTTCACTAGAAAATGATATAATGGATTATTGTATCTTTATTTTCTTTAATCCATGGTCCAATTTAAAAATACATTATATAAAACATCTATGGAAATAATCCATGTTCTTTAGGTCAGGTTTTAATAGAAATAGAAGCACTCCCTTCTTACGATGGAAGTTCTTTTCTATAGCTTACAATGTTCCATATGTCATTAACATATTCTAAAATTCATTAGAATGATTTTAGTTAACTAGAACATATCATCATTTAGATTATCATAAATTAAATTCTATATGACCAAACTCAAAATAAATATATGTTTTATCATCTCATAATAAAGTTTATTTTGGGTATTTAAATAATTGAGAGAAAAAAATATTTGATGCAACTTACAGTTTGAAAATCAAAATGTAGATAGGTACAAGTACATTTTTCAAGATTAAGAAAAGGAAAAACAAGATTTAAAATTTTCATATGTTTACCGTCTAAATTACATAAAATTATTGGTCTTTGAATCACATAAATTTAAAAATAGAAGAAAATATCACAATTTCATTTTTTTTCTAAAATTACACATCTGGTTCATTACAACTAAATCGGGATAAAATATTTGTGTAGAAACACACACATCATAGATAAAATATGAACATTCAATTATGATATGTTTACCCCTCTGTAACTATTAAAAAGAATAAAAAATACTGAAAAAATAATAGTGATATATTGTTAATTAGTAATTGAAAGATACAAAAACAAAAATTATTTTCCAAGTAATTTTATCAGGAATTTATCTTTCTTGATGTAATGACCCGCCAATTCTCATTGGCTTGAGAGCACAACTAGTCTTTACTAGGCCTTAAGCGATATCCCCAAGATGCCAAAGGCTAGAAATATATGCCAAAGGGTTTCAAATACAAGTGGGGGATGATTTAACTTTTATGTAATAACCCAATGAACCAACCAACCATAACAAAAAATTTACTATATGACGCATTAACACTTGAAAGACATTTAAGAAACTTTGTTTTAGTCAAACACATCAAAGTACACAATAGCAGAAAAATAACTCAAGACTCTCAAAAGACACCAAGACACACTTCATGGCTCCACACCAAGATCCATGCTCCAAGCACCACCACATCACCCAAGCATCACCACGAACCACTAGCAATGAGATGCCTTACATTTACCTGTGTCTCGGAATACGACATCTGCAAAAGCCCCAAAGTGCCAAAGTAGGGATGAGTATAAAACTCTGCAGGTTTTCCCCAATGACGTCCCTACTCATGCCACTAGTATAGAAGAGTTATAAAAAATTATATATAACAATTTATTTAAAACAATTTCTCAAAACTAGTTTATAAATAAATATAAACAAGTTTCCAAAAACCATTTATTACCAAAACCATACTAGTGCAATTGCAACCAATTTTCCAACAAGATATTTTTCCAGAAAATAACCAAACAATCTTTAAAACCATTTCCCAATATCCCTATATCAGCATACCCAACCATTTCTCAAACCCATGTAACCAACCATGCATGCTACGTTATGACAGTTCCATACTCATGATCGGTTTCTCATCGATCTACCAAGTCGTCACAAGGTAATTGTTTCCCATGTGCCATCAATCCTTTGGCATCGAGAACATGCTAATATTTTAACCAAGCCCCGTATATGTAATTACTATGTGCCATTATACCTTTTTCAGTGATCACAAGGTCATGTTTCAACCATGCTCCGTATATGAAATATGAACACACAACACATATGCCCAACAATCAAGCCAAAATAAACCTTTTAATAAAAACACTTTTTTATTGAAAACTATTTCTGTCAAAACCATTTCAATGCCAAACCATTTAAAATCCAAAACATTTAAATAAAACTCCATTTGTATTAAAAACCATTTCTATTGAAAACAAATTTTTCATCAAAAATTTATCAATTCCAGAAAATCCATAATTTAAAATAATCATTTTAAATTAAACCCCCTTTTGCACAACTATTCACCAAGATCATGCAATTTCAAAAAAACAATAAATCATCAAGAATGAATATTTTTCCATGAATTTCACAATAAATAAAACAATTTTAATCTAATACAATCTATTCTATAAAGAGGATATTATAGTGAAACCACCTACCTTAATGGTCTTGATGAAAATTTAACAACAGATGAAGAATGCACAAGAAAGTGGGTCGATTCTCCAAGAGCGGACTTAGATCTCTTATCCTAGAAAGATAACGACTCAAAATTGAAATATTTGGCATCCAAAAACTTATATCTACCCCCTAAAGGTTCATATTTGAGAAGGAATGGAGATCTTAGAAGTAGATCTAAGAAGATCTATGAAATGATGACAAATCCGTAAAGAATGGTGACATACCTCAAGAATCGGGCTCGAAATCCCAAAGGGAAGGCTCCAGAATGGGTTCAACTCATGTGGGAAGGTTTCTAAAGCCTTATTGGGAGATTATTATCTATTTAGGAGAGTTTTGAAGCCAAAACTAAATAAAAAGAGAAAAATGAGAAAGCTTTTAGAAAATAGGATCTATATTTGACCTCTGTGCAAGATTTGACCACACTGTTTGTGCCAACCATGTATGGATCGTGAGACCTTAATTGTTGTCCTTCCACTCCTTATAAAACCCCAAACTTTCCCATCCTTCACCTTTACCATTTTTATGGAAACATTTTTTTTATGGAAACATCACACTTTACGGAAACATCCCAATTTATAGAAACAACCAACATTATGGAAACACCCTAATTTATGGAAACAACGAACATTATAGAAATATCCAAATTTATGGAAACAACCAAAATTATGGAAATATTTAAAATTATGGAAACAACCAACATTATGGAAATATCCAATTTATGGAAACAACCAACATTATGAAAATATCCAAATTTTGGGAAACTCTCTATTTTATGGAAACTCTCTACTTTAGTACCCACTAAATTAAAAAACGAGAGGAAAGAGATTATATACCTAAAAACAGGGGTACTATATCCTCCCCACCATTGGTATTTCCATACTCAGAATATAGACAACTCCTACTTGCCAAAAAGAGTTCTGGCCACTGCTCTTTCATTTCCTTATCACGTTCCCCTGTCTCTTCTTGAATCTGACCATGGTGCCATAAAACCCGCACTAGGATGATTATTTTCCTATACAAAACTTTCTATTCTCTATCCATGATCCGTACTATAATATTTACCAATGATGCATCCAGTTCTAGCTCAACGTGATCCCATCTAATCACATGGTCATGATCAGGGTGATACTTTTTTAACTGGGATACATGGAACACATTATGCACCGAACTAAACCGGGGTGGTAATGCCAACTGATATGACACCTCTACAACCCATTCTAGTATCTCAAAAGGGACAATATATCTTGAATATAACTTTCTCGGCTTCCCGAAATGATTATTTCCTAGCCTTGGAGAGATCCACAAGAAGAAATGATCACCCACATCGAACAACAACGGTCTTCGATGGTGAGTTTAATCTTATAAATAAAAGGTCATAAACCCACATTAAATATCCAAAATTTATAATATTGTTGATAATTAAATAAAATTCTCTCCATCCATAGGAATTTTCCATGTCAATCTTGATAATCAAATTGGTTCTTTTCAAATTCTTTTCAATATCATCAATAATTTCCAAAGCATTCCCAATAGCTCCCTAAATCACTGTACATTTAAGAGATCAATGTTATCCATTTGAGATCTAGAGTAGAAGACAAAGGGACAATATTTTATTCATAATTGTGGCCAAAACATTATAAAAAATGTTTAAGATGTTAATAGTTTAGAATCTACCAATAAAATTTTAGGTTGATTATCTTTAGTACTAAGAGACAAATTGGTTATCGAGGTAACTCTTGGAAATGGAAAACCCCTAAAATAGACCTAAACATCACACACCACATCAACATTTTTTATGTTCTAAGAATCAAAATAGAATGTACCTATAAAACCATATTGTCCTAAAGAACCCTCATAATTGAAAAAAATAATGGAATAAAAAATATCTTTTTCATCTGGGAGAGCACCCAAACATTAGTTTTAAATGTCATTAACAGAACATGGAATATTATCAAATGAAGTTTTGGAAACTATCCATTCATTATAATTCCCCCTTGGACATGACAATAACCATAAAGAGTATCCATGAAATGTGACAGTGCCAAAGGACTTGAAATACTTGCATCACTAGTGTGAGAACTATCTAGGAGAGGAAGGAAGAAAATTTCATTAAAAAATTTCTATATAATACATACATGAATGTAAGAGATTTTTCTATGCCATTACATGATTTTTATATATTTATATCTCTCTAGAATATTTCTAAATATCATGTAAAAAAACCATCAATATATGTTTTTACTGAAATAGATATTATAACTGTTATCATCCCATTTGGGTTGTAATTGATGATGAAGTTTATTGGTCTTTTTGTAGATATTTTAGAAATATTTTTTTCTTGGAATGAAATTGATCCAATTTATAAATTCAGTATTTAGTCTTCTTAGATTACTATAAATATCCACCCAAGTATTACACTAAACATGATCACTATAAGATGATTGAACCATATCTATGAAACCATCAAACTTCATCCGGTGACTGGTATAAAAGAAACCCTTTTTCACATCCATATAAGATTATAAATTAAGAATAACAGGATAGTAGTTGAATAAATATCTAGAAAGGTGGGTCACAGAAAAACTAGATAAGTTAGATATGGACTAAAAAGTGCCTAGAAATCTATCAAGTCTACTGTAAATTATACCACTGCCCCTTTGATTTTTTCACTAGGTATAAGAATCACCTAAATAAAAAAGTCCCAAGATCTATCCAGAGGATATAAAGGATTTAAATTCCTCGATACCTATATTGTGATACATTCCCCCTTATTTTTATATGGTCCAAGAAAACTGTTAAAATATACTCCAAAAATCTATGAAGCCGAACTAGTGATGAATACAGATAATGTATCCAAATGAACCTTTATCTATGTTGGGTCACACATGGTATAAATAATAGACATAATAAAATATCCACCTTTTTCTAATGTTTATGGATATGTTTCTACTAGGTCTATTTAAAAAATCTACTTGGATTTTATCTTTCCTAAAATTCCATATGTGGATATTAACCAGATCCCCATGCATAAAATTACTATATTGAATACATTGAGCTGTTACCTTAAATTAATTAGGCTTGAGTTTCAAATCCATGATTTAGAATAAGGGAATTCCATACAAATAACTTTAAAAACATTAATCAGGAAAAATACACTTTTCACTTTGAAAATAAATTTTTTAAACATATAAAAATTTCTAGAATATTATGAATTTTTTTTCATTGAAAACATTCATGAAACTTTATAATGGATGATTGAAATCTTTTATGATCAATGATTATAGTAATTTTTTTCATTCTATATATGTTAATGAAATGATTCCTTTCACATTTTGAATAAATAGTTCAAAGTACCAAATTTAGAAAATTAGAAGAATATTAATTTTATAATGTTTTTAAATAAATAAAAACTGGGAACAAATTATCTAAAAAATAATTTAATATTAGAAAAAAGAATATTTAAAACATGTTAAATTAAATATATAAATTGATGAAAATTATTCCTAGTTGAGTTGAAAAAAATAGCCCTTCCTAAAAAAATATCATTTTAACATATTGAGTACTTAAAAAGACAAAAATGAAATAGAAAATATTAATTTATAGAAATACACATAGGATAAGTAAATATATTGGGTTTTAGATAGAAATACCATATAATTCTCTCAATGGATACTTAAACAAGAACAATCCCAAATGATGATGATATTGTAGAATATACTCTTACCTCTGGTAGAATTTGAATCATAACCACCATGAAATAAATGACTTGAAATGAAACAATAAATAAAATTAATATAAAGGGTATAATTACATATAATATCAAATATTTAGTATATACACCACATGTAAAAAGTGGAGAATATGGAATATGTGTCACCAAAATAAAACTCAGATTAGAAAACCCTTACAAAGATCATACAACTAAGGTTAGAAATAATCAAAAAATTGATTATGTGTGATGAATATAAATCCAAAAAAATTTAAAATAAAAAATAATACAACTAGATGTAATTTTACAAATAATCATGGAATAACACAGACAATGAAGTAAATGTATAACCTAATAGATGGAAGTTTAGTTTAGAAACCCCTTACCACTTTGTAACATTCATGATAAATACCCTTTGGATGAAATAATTTTAATTGAAATAAAAAAATACCCATATATTTTTGAAGTATTCATTATATAACATTAATGTTTTCATTATATACACTTTATAGAAAAGTAGACATATGAAAATAAAATACACCTCAATGAAGGGAAATTGTGACGAAATGCCTTATAATGTATCAATACGTTCCACGTATGTTCTTGAACCATTTAATAATTAACATATATATATTTTTTACATATTTAATAACCTTTTCAATGGTTATAAATTTATCATTAAATTAATATTTTCATTTATTTAAATGAAATATTTACTTATATAATTGGTTAAATCCATGCCATATGTTTTGAGGTTGTTTGGTTTGTTATTGAAAAATGAAATCCATATATTGATTGTGGTCAAATATGTAATTGTTTTATCATATCTATATTAATAAATATTAAATTATTATCATTTTTATTAATTAATTTAATATTAAAAAACAACCATGAATGATGTTTATGAAAAATTAATTACATTACAATCATGGAGATGATAGGCCATATATACACATGAGTAACAATTCCACTTTTCAAAAAAAATTAGAGAAAGAAGTTAAATATTGTTTTTTCATGGGATAATAATGATCATATGATAGATATAAATTCTATCTTTGAATACAGTTATATATATAAGCAATGTGTTGTGGTCATAGAAAACAAATCACGTTGCTTCTTGTAGGTGGTAATCCACACATATGAACGAACACCATTGTAATTATTCAATGATTATAACATTGTAAATTATTGAATCAAAGTAACATTTTAATTAAAACATATTTTTTCTCTATTTACATGAAAATAAATATTTCATAAAAATTGCATAAAATCAATCAAGGTAACATTGAAATTCTTATTAAAAAAACCATAACATTTTTCCAATTAATACATTCAAAAATTATTGAAGCTAATTATAATTTTCTTTCAAAAAAGTAAGAAATAATTTTTTACGAAGATTAATTTTGAAGAATAAAATGTCTTTAATATAAATCGAGTGATTATTATTTAAGCATTAATAAATATTTTTTCATTGATTAGTTCTATTATATTTTATAATTTGGTTAATATTATTCATGCCCACCAATTAATTGAATTTGTTATGATGGTTATATTTAAATAATAATATTTCATGGTTTATTTATACTTATAATTGTGTGTTTTATACATTATTGAATATAATAATCTTTTAAAATCTTGGGGTGTCATATTCTCCCCACCCATTAATAAATTTATACCTTGAAATTTAATCTTTTTGTTGGTAACCAAGGGTTTGAAATTCAAAAATAAAAATTTTAAAACCCTCATTGTTATAAGGGTTAATAAAAGTTCCATTTAAAAATTAGGAAATGAAAATATGATGGAATCTGTAATAACACAAATAGAGGTTTCTAGATTAGAGAAAATTAGTGGGAATTGAAAATGTGAACATGTAGGGAAAAAAATATTCCCAACTACTAATTGATATTAATAGATAACATAGAAAAGTAAAAGTTAATGACCACAAAACCATAAATATAATATGGGTTAAAAGACCATTAATTAATCAGAAATGATTGTAATAGGAAAAAAATTTGTTTCAAAAATAATTTCCCTTATTTTAGTAATTCCATTAATATTTTTATTAAGAACCTTGGGAAAAGTAATTACTTGAAAAATAGTATTTCATTATTTAATCATGTTTTATCCAAATATTATCCTTCCCAAAATGATGAGCATTCAAGATGATTTTTTCATCAAAGAAGCACTAAAATCAATATAAAAGATATCACACAATCCAAAAAAGGATAAAAATATATTCTAATTTTTATGATATATTTTTGAAAATTCAAATGGTTACGATAAGGGAATATAATATCCAAAATGTGTAATCCTTCATATATTAAAATAATACATTTTACAAAAACATTTCACAATAACACTTAAGTGTTATCTTATATTAATTATATAAATAAATAACCATATTTACCAATTAAGCTCAATAAACTCAACATTAGTAATGTTTTTAACCTCAATGAGGATCTCATATATTTTAATTTTAAATCCCAAAATTTAATTTAATTCATTCAAAATAATCATTCATGTTAAAACTTTTCAGAAAGCTAAAGGTTACATATACTTAAACATAATGAATCATAAAAAATTATCATTAATTTCCATGATAAATAGATATATAATATTAAAATTTTGTAAAATTAACAAAAAAATCATAAATGAAATTTGGATACTATCTAGAAAGGCATTCACCTTGGTAATTAATATCTCTAAAAATATCACCTTGTTAATTAATCACTTTTCAACCATCAAATATTATTGACACTCTATATAATATACCATAATTAAGATAATATATAATAATATAATAACCCACATGTTAATCTAATAGTAAGTAGTTTATTCTTTCCAAAACCTATTTCTTTGAACATATGATCAAACTTGAACATATAACCCATGCTGGTATCCATAACAAAGATATTAACCTCATATGAAAATATCCACATTTATAAATTTATCTAAACCATATTTTAATACAAATTGTTACAACCCACGACACACACTCCTAGATATGGTGCTAAGAACATTATATTTATATTTCTAGATTGATACAAATAAACATGACCCAATTTTGGTCATGCAAAACAAAAAAAATCAAATATAAATATTTGATCACCTATATAAATTTGGACCTATTATTTATAGAGTATTAGAGAATTGTTTCAATACCTTACATAAAAACTTAGTTAAAAAATAAATGTCTCATAAAAAAATCTATTCCATCAGCCTCTAAGTTATCCACATAAAGTATCTTAATTAGTAATAACATACATAAGAACTAAACTCATAGACTAGAGAACTGGAAATCACATGAAAGGTGAGTTCAGATACTATGTAAGGGTTACATAAAATGGAAACTATCATGATTAATTAAGGTATAATCATTATGGTAAGGAAAATAACTGGAAACACATTTCATTTAATAAATAACTTCATGATGAAGAATAATATGCCATGAATAAATTATGATCAAATAATGTCATATATATAATCACTTGGGGTTGAAACTAATCAATGGATATAATAACTATTAAAATAATCCAATGGATATTAATGCCTAATTTTAAATTTATGGAATATTAAATGATGGAAACATAAAAATTTCCATCAAGTCATTGTTCCATGACATCATTTATAAAAACGTATAGCCTCAACCAAATTCCCAAACTAGTTTTTATCATTAAACCATCTAATGCACTAAGGGTATATAAAAATCCTCACCCATAATTTACATAGTTTAATGAATTCATAATATGATAAAATAATTCAACATAATCAATATTCTATATTAATAAAAGCTTATATATATAAGAAGAAATAAAAAATAATAATTTCAATACTTTCCCCTATCAAATTAATCATAGTAAATCAAGAGAAAGTATAAGGACATTATCAATGAAAAATATTCCAAGTGTAGAATGAGTAAACTAATTGGTTATTGTCGATTATGAATAGAAATTATATATAATAATTATTAAAAAGTTATTGAGTAAAATACCCTTACCACATTGGAAAAAATATTTGAAAAAAAATTCCTAATATAAGTAATTTTTTTTTATAGAAAATAATAATGGAAACCAATAAATTTGTGTTAAAAACATAGAGTATTCATGATGGTATAAAAATTCATTCCTTCTATTTACGTAAAAGAAAATACTCATTTCACATTTTTGGTAAAAATTAAAATGTACCTCATTCCAAAAATGGAAAATGATTCCTTTGAAAACATTTTGTGAAAATTAATAAATGGTAAAAATATAGTCAATAAATAATTGTAGAGTAATAAAAAATCATTAATACATTGTATACAAAATATGGACATGGCTGAAAAATATTTCACCTTGAGTTGAAAACCAAATACTACTTTCCTTAAAAACATAACCTCTATATCTTGAGTACATAAAAAGAGGAAAATGTAAATGAAAATTGTAAATTTATAGAAATAACTAGAGGAGAATAGAATATATTGGGTTTAAGAGAGAATGATAAAATAATTCTCCTAATAGTGACTTACACATAAACAATCCTGAATAATAATGTGAATTTGAAATAACACTTTATTAATTTGAAAACTTTTGAATCATAAACCCCATAAAATAAAAAAAACTTAAATACAATGATTGTAAGTGGAATCATGATATCTCTTATCAAATGGAATTATACACACTACTTTAAATGAAAAAAAGTGTTTAATATGGAATACATATCATAGAAGCAAAAGTGAGATGAGAAAAACCCTAAAAAGATCATACCATCAGTGTGAGAATTAATCAATGAAGTGATGGTGTATAAAAATTGTAAATCCAAAAAAAATGTGTAAATAAAATATCAAACAATCAGAGGTTATTTCACACATAATCGTGAAAAAAAATAGTCAATGAAGTAAAAGTATAACCTAATAAATTAAAATTGATTTAGGAAACCCCTAACCACTTGGTAACATTCATGTCAAATGAAATTAGATGAAATAATTTTTATTGAAACTTAAAATAAAAATATGTATGAATTATTAATGATATAACATTTTAAATGTTATTATATACACTATATAATTGAATTTAGTGGCCTAATAATAAAATATTCATCAATAAAGAAAAATTTAGAATAAATATGTTACCTCAAGTCTATAAATTCAATAAATTTCCTTTAAATCCATTATAATAAAATAATATCATTTATAAAATTTCTTAAGAACCATTTAGATGTTTTAAAATTAATATTTAATCATTTTATTCCTCTATTTCAATGATATATTCAATAACATAATTGGTTATGTTTTTGACATGTTTTTTTGAGGGTGTTCAGTTTATAGTTTCACAAAAACTTTGGTATGTCGACCATGGTCAATGAGGTAACTATTAAATAATCTGTTGAATAATAATATTGAAATAATTATATTTTTTATAAATTTATTGTACTTTTAATTCCAACCATGAATGATATTTTTGAAAAATAAATGGTGTGACAATCAGGGTGATGGTAACTGTATATATGATTGAGTAATATTTCCACATTTCAAAAAACACAATAGAATGGGGGTAAATATTATTTAATCAATAAATAAAAATTATTATTTCATTAATATAAAATTCCTTATATATATATACATTTATATATAGATTCCATGTTATGTGGTCATCAAAATTTAATCACATCGCTTGATGGAGGGGGTAATCCACACGAACACATAAATGGCATTATTATTTTTCAATGGATGTAATGGTAATATAAAGATTATATATTATCATAAAAAATTAAACAAAAATTATGAATATAATATATATAAATTAAATAAATTATTAAAACTCATTGTGAGAGGTGGTGATGGAAAACATTCATGAGTTGGTAGTCTTCTATACAAAGAATCAATTGATTCATTTCCCATTTGATGGAAGAAGGAGATTAATATTGGTTATTCCATTAACATAAACAATATAATTATATATAATATATATATATTTTAATATTTCATAACTATTTAATAATATTAAATTAAGTTATATTAATAAATAAAACTAAAACATTCTGTTAAAAGTTATACATCTTCTTTAGATACCTTCGTTTTCTTTAAACCTTATGCCTTATAAGGTTTATATTAATAATTTATCAAAAAAATAATATTTTTAAAATTTAAGATGAGGAAAAGTATAAATATAGTAGTATAAAAAAACTTCACATGTTTAGGTTATATTTACACACTTATCATTTTTTATTAACCCTTGTTAACACTTTTGACAATTACCGGGATATGAAAGTATATAACTTGTTAAGAATAAATAGATTCAATATAAAAGAACAGATACACATAAATGGACCGTGGATGATATTATAAAAAATATAATATTTACCTTTATATGTTGAGTAATTTTAAGAATTTATAGTTATTTCATAAAATAATATTTATTATAAAATATAATTAATGTTATTTTTTAAAATATATGAAATATTATGATATAATATGTTTCTAGGTCTTATAAGATGGTTCCAAATTAACATGGATTAAAATATTAGAATAATTTGGCCTCAAGTTAATTTAAGAAATAAATTTCTATAGGTTTAGATATCATTTGAGACCATATATTTTTTTAACCACTTAGTAGACCAATTTTATCATTTTTCTAGTAATTACTTTTTCAATATTAAATGGGTATAATTTTACATATAATGTGAAAATTGGATCACAAATAGACAAGGGATAAAATTTTGGACCATTTAATTTTTTAATTATTCTATTTTAATATTTTTATTTTTTAAATTAATTTAATAACATATTATTTGACATCAAATACTATTTGTGTCATTTTAAGAACTATTACATCATTTGACATTGAAGAGAACATTAAAAAAATTAATTTGAATAAAATCCATTTAATCATATATAATTTGTTAAATTTATTTTTATAATTCATAGTACACTTTATCTTATCCACATATATTATTTGTAGAGTTATTTATAAAAAATTATTTTATTTTTCTACTACACGCTGAAGCAGATTTTCTGTATTGCGTAATCATTTAAAGTATTCATTTCATCACAAAAAATATAAAATAAATTATGTTAATAAAAAAATCATTAAAAAATATAATAAATATCTATAACAAAATATTTATTACTTTTACCCCCTTTATAAAATATTACTAATATTAAGAGAAAGAATTCGACAATTCTCAATTTATCTTTTACTTAAATATAATAAGGCTTAAAATCAAATTAAAATTGTATAAAAAAGTCATATTTTAAAATTTTAAATGATAATGGGAGAAGTAGATGGATAAAATAATATAAATTGAAGATTCTTAATTAATTAGAAGCCTTATCAAATAAGTTTTACCTTAATTAACCCATTTTATTGTTACAATGGTAATAAATATTTTCCTAGTTTACTATTCATAAATAATAATATTTGAAGGGACCTATTTAATAAATCCAGTGATCCTAATTCCAAATATAGAATCAATTTTTCTTCATACAATTGCAAGATTTTGTATAAATTAATTTAATATAAAAGACTATAAATATACGTAAAATGATTTTTCATAAAAATTCCTTATTAAGTATAAAAATATTTTTGTCAAACATAAAACCTATAAATTTATTCTAATTAATTTTATTTTATTATTCATAATATAATAGAATTAATTTTACATGGATTATTTTTTTAACAATATTGAACTATGTAAATTCTTAAAATAAAATTCAATTTTTATTAGAAAATTGCATTTTTTACTATTCATAGGAAAATCATTCTATTCAAACAAAAATATAAAAAATAAAATCTAAGATAATTTTGAAAAGATAATTAAAGATACAATATCTTTTTTATCGAATATAATTAAATATTTTCTGGAAATAATTTATAATATTTACCCACAAAAAGAAATAATTTTTTTTGCATAAAATTTATTTTATAGAATTAAAATATATTACTAAAAATTGAGTTCTTATTTCCTCAAAATTGATCCATAAATTTCTATTTATAATTTTGTTTAGCTTTCATAATTTGGTTAATCCATTTCATTCTTTCCAATTCAATTACTTTTTTATAATGGTCATATTGCAATAATTATTTTTCAGGGGTTTAAATCTCGATATTCTGTGTTTTATATGCTATAAAACTTTGTGTTTTATTAAAATAGTTGGGTATTCCATTTATACATAAATATATTTTACATTTAATTAATTAAATCATTAATCTTTTTGGTGGTCTATTAATTGATAATTTTCTCCTTTACATGTTCTATCATTCTAAAGTCCTTACCCTCTTAAATATCCATATTTTAATGAGGATTGGGCTCAAAATTATCACACATGCAAGGGTATTAACTATCTATATATATATGTGTACATAACTTCAATATAATCCAATATAAATTTAATGTTATTGATATTGTGGATTGTATTCATGGATTCTCAGACATAAAAATCATGGTTCTTAATAGTGACTTATTTAGCCCTTCCATAATAATTGAAAACCAATCAGAAATTGAAAATCAACCCTTTCTTTGATAATTGAATGTTTCATTTGGTGATTTTTTTCACACAATGAATGTTAATTGAGTCTTATAACTGATGAAATATCTAGAAACATCATGTTAATTATGTTAAAAAATTATGTGCTCTCTATTTGGGGGTACTCTAATAATTTCTTGAAACCATTTCTGGGTAAATAGAAGAAATATTTCTCTAACCTGATAAAAATGCATTATTTTCTATATCAAAGCCATTAAGAACTATTATTTAAATAAATTCATGGAAAATATTAGGATAACACAATTTATGTTCCCCTCCAGATACAGATATTGATTAATAATAATGTAAAATGAAGACCTTATTGAGATATAGCAGACCCTAAGTATTTGACAATTGGATGGCACCCTCATATACAATGTGGGTAATTTTGTGATCATCCCTTATTTATCAAACTAGTCATGGACCATGTGATATTTGGGATTGATCATTGGTTTCTTCACTGGTATGATCAAGATGAAATAACAGAAACAAGAAATAAATATATCCAAGAATGAAGTTTAAATAAGCAGGTATGTAGAAAAAGTATATTTCATAAATTTTTCCAAAACACCCCCTCGGTGATCGCATACTTCAATAGAATTCTTTAACTATACCCCCTATGTCATGTTGATTACATAGTTTCCTACCATTTCTTGAGGTCCCTATCCTTATCTATAGCCATAGAGTGAATCCCATTGGTCCTGATTTGTATCTGATTCCATTCAGGTTGATGTTCACCAACTTGATGACTTGCCTATTCTAGTCAATCATGGTATTTCTCCAGCTGTCCCTTCAATTGTTGAATGATTTTTTATATATTGATAATGATGTGGAAATTATTGTTTTCCTTTAATTCTAGGTGATGGATTGCCTTTTTTACATCCAAGAGATTTTGGATATTTTCAAACATCATCCAACACCAAGAAGCATCCTAGTGCTGGATTCTTTCCTATACATTCTCAGCCAGGTATTCCTGGACTAGCATGTGACAATTTCATGCATCCACCCCTCCAGTGCATAGATAATGTACCCAATGGTGGAGAGAACCCATTTTTCTTAACCACTATAATTCTAGAGACTTGTCGATGAATCATTTGATCAGTTTCCATGCCCACTGACTGGTATTCCGAATTCTCTCAATTGAATCAAAATCAGATTAATCTAGCTCCACTGGACTAGAGGGTTTGTATTCAGGGAATTCATCAAGGATTTCAGAAGAAAGATCCTCCTCTGGGATCATATATGATGGTTCAGGCTCCATTTATTTAGATTTGTCTTCATCACATGACTCTACCTCGATGATTTTTTCTCAGCCAACATTATGTTCCTCCCCACCAATGGAATCACCCTTAATCACAATTTATTGCTCATTGGAAACCATGGCCTGACTAGTTTGGATATTTGGTTCTATATGGAATGAAATCCCTTTCATGAAATTGGCCATAGGTCCTCTAAACATCATCACTAGTAAAATTCCTACCACTCTGAGGATTATTCATACATGGGTCATTTCGATCAATTTTATTTAGCAGACAACATGTATGGCTCCACAAGGTAAGAAAATTATAGTGTTCAAGTGATAGATACTTGTTCTCTTGCGTCAATATTTTCATCTTTGTGATAACAAGTCATGGCCCCTCCATATATGATTTTGAGTTCTGAAGGTTCTTGAGAGACTACCCTTTCTTTCCTAGAACTGTTGAACTCTACAACTACTATTTCTCCAAATGCGGGTCTCGATGCTTGGTCCTCCACACCCGTAACCATGCCTCCATCCCCATCAGTTGGGTCCCTTTTTATAGGATCTTTCCTTGGGAAGTAGATTTTATTTGATGAACCAAGATAAAGTGAGAGGGATAATAGTATAGGGGGATGAGTTAGGGATTACCTTAAGAGCAGTTGAAAATCCACCTAGAGGAGTTTCCTCCGTGGCTACTATCTCTTTATCTTCTTGAGAGGCTTCCTTGAATATATTTCTTCATTGTACTTCCAAATTCATTCCTCATCAATCTCTTCCCCCCAGTATCCATCCTAGATGTCAGTTAAGAGAAATTATTATTCTAGTTGAGCTTCTGAAAATAACGGGGGTTGTCATATCTAGTAGCACCTGCACTTGATCTATCATGGGACATGTAGTGCCTTGGGAGTGCACTAGTTCCTCCAATTCCATCACAAATTCTCTCCCCTAAGTCTAGGATGCATTGAACTCGCCTTTGGCAGTATTGATCCCTGCCATCTCCATCACGTGCCTGTTCAGGCGATCCCGTGGGTTTTCAATATTAAGGATATGTCCATAAGTGTCCCAGTCTTTCCAATACTTCGGATAGACAACATCATGAGGAGGTTCCACCCGATGTGATTTCTTCTTCGGAGTCTAGGGAGGTGTGCTTTGGAACCCACTAGATGATTCCCTTTTCTCCCTTGTCCTCTCGGTTTGGGCCACTAGGTAAGGAATGGATTCCCCCCTCTCTTTACCTTCTGTCAGTATTGGCCCATGGTCCTTGACATGATGTGAATCGACACTACCCTCATGATTTCTCCTTGCTGGCACTTGACCCCGGATTTGAAGAGAGAGTACAGCTCCTTTATTAGACCTGATCATCAACTTCTTTATCATCTCACCTTGATAAGAAACTTCCCTACTCTTTTCATATTCATGTATTAGACTGAGTGTAGTAGTGAGTGATAGTAGCTCATTCGATATCTTCTCATTTTCCCATGTGATCATCCACTAATTTTTTCTCATCATGCATGGGTGGTCCTCATAACACACTCCCATATACACCCTTAGGTTTATCCAATACAGAAATCTGAACAAGACTAAAAATCACTGTGGGGTGTATGGTTCATATATTGGTTCGTATTTTACCCACTCCACTAGAACTCCATCACAAAAGGCCAATAGATATGGCATCTTTTTTTGTGGTATCTCTACCATCATCAGTGAAGGATCCCATTAGAGGAGTGAATGAGTGAAAAATGAATTGGTCTACAGGAACCATTTACTCACTAAATCCATTGAACCTGACATGAGTAGAAAACTCCCTAAAATGTTCTAGATTGATGGTCGAGTTCTTATCCTCAGTAGAGATATGGGAATGAGGTATTCATAACTTCCCATGTGTGATGCGATCAAGATGTACAAGAAGTGCAATGGCCCAAAAATGCTCAATTTCCTCTTCCCTTTACTAATGCGCTATAGTACTTGTACAACTTAAACAACACTAGGATACCAAGATCGATGTGTTTCCTAGTGGACAACATAGTCACCATGATGAATGTTCTCGACCGCACTCTCATGTTCACATATCTCACCTGAAGCATCCATCCATAGATGAGCACCAAAATTAATCCGTCCAGCTTGAATGCTGGATGCTGCTCATCGTTGATGTTTTATCCCCATAATTTTATTTGGAAATAGTACATGATTTTTTAATAAGATTCATCCCTACCTTGTTGGGATCTCTTTGGATAGGTGTGGGGCCTTGTTGGTAATTTCCAGGGCACTTTCTTTCCCTCTATAGGCTTCTTTTCTTGAAATTTTATGAAGTAACTGAACCATTTATTGAAGTTAAGATCCCCAATTGTCTTCTTATCATTTTTTGAGCCTAACACCAGGTCCAACCATGCCTTCTCCAGAGTCAACATCTATTCTTTATCCTACAAAGAATTCTCAATAGGGAAGAACTAATCATACATACCCCCTAGAATTGGGATGCCTATGATCTGTCGAAGGTCCCATAAGCTGATTCTAACTTCTTCATGATGCAGATAGAACGTGTTGGTATCTGGTTACCACTAGCTCAAAAGCTCCGGTGTGATTTCATTTGGTGGAGAGACATGTAATTGGGAACCCCATGATGCTTCATAGAATCCTACTCACATAAAAAATGTCTCAAAATCCATACAAGATGAAGTCACAT
This sequence comes from Viscum album, assembly GCA_963277665.1. Lineage (NCBI taxonomy): Eukaryota > Viridiplantae > Streptophyta > Magnoliopsida > Santalales > Viscaceae > Viscum > Viscum album. The sequence continues at coordinate 867,381,793 of OY728146.1, read as the reverse complement.
AGAAAGCCCGGGCCGAATCATTTGTGAAGTTTTCACCCAGCTGCAGATCAAAACTATCTGTCCACCCATTTTTTGGGTTCCCAATCCATGTTTTAATTATTCTTTTGGACAATGGTGGAAGCGTTTACTTCTCCAATGACTTTTATTTTATGTTGTTGAGAGTATTGTAAAGTAATTTCATTATGAAAAGGGTATGGTCCATCATGATATGGACGCCATCAGCCATGTACCACTTAGAGGGGAATCTGTTAGGGAAACAAATCATGATACAAAGGGAATGGACAAATTCATGTTCGGTTATATGAAAATTCAAGCTCTAATGGTATCAAATTATTCAAAATATACATTTTTGTGAAGATACATCATGGAAATCCCTCACCATCACGACCCTTGAATGTCTGTGACAGTCCCTCCATGAGACTAATGACAAATTTAATTATGAGCATCAATTGTTGGTATCTCTATGAGTCTGACCGAGTCTAACAAAGATCTACAACTTCATGGAATCATTTTTTCTTCATGTAGATCCCCACAAGCATCAGAAAACCTCATTTCTTATAAATAGTTAGCTCACACCCCCTCATAACAATTGTTACAATGTCCTCTATCGTGATCTTTAATTTCATGAAGCTTATGAACATCACAAACTGGAGAGAAAAATGGATTGCCTAAGTTACTTGAGAATCATGAGCTGTGCTTTCCTTTGTTCTTAATGGTGTCAAGTTTTGGTATGGATTCCCTTCATGAAGGAGGAAGTACCTTTGGGATGCTTGAGGATCCACGAAGCATTAATCCTTCAAGGAGCAGTCTCCTAATAATGATCTCTATACCATTGTAGGGCTATGTTCTGTGAAAATACTTCCTTCACAATGAACTATTCCTTCATGAATCATCCTTTCTTTACAAATCATCCTTACTTCGTGAAGTATCTACCGTTCATGAATCACCCTTCCTTCACAAATCTACTCAAAGAGAGCACCCTTGCTTCATAAACGTTTTCTCCGCATGGCCCTCCATGCTTGTAAAAAGTGATTTCATGGTTCCACATGAAGTGTTTGATGTCTTGTTTCCCTATATAATGCTTCATCACATAGGTATGCTAATAGTTATTTCTTCTTCCCATAGCTACGCTATAAAAGACCCCACAATTAACAAATCCTCCACATCGATCTTGTATGGAATTTTTGATGCCTTCCCTTCACCATGTGTGGGTCGGTACTAGTCTTGTCATTCCTAGGGGTGAGGAGAAAGTCCCCACCATCCGAGATGTAGGACGTTAAAATTCCTAGCACCAACATCATCAACTCATGATGTTAAAATGTGGTTGTCACATGTGTGGAATGTTTAAGAAGACCAGAAAGATGATGGGCACCATAGCTCTCTGTCTCACTCCCACTCTCTCCATTTGGGATTTGTCACCATGTGCACCTTATAAAGTCTCTGTGTAAGCTCTGATACACATTGATATGGTGTTCTGTGAATGACTGGCATGGAATGAGATATTCCCCTCATGGAATAAGATCCTCCTCTTACAACAGGACATCCTTCTTAGGCCTCCCTTTGGGACAAAGTCTCAATCTCCATATCCATGGTCCCCCTTAGAGTGTAAGCCTCATATAACCTCTCGTGGACACATTTTTCATGACACGATCATTAGGTATACTAATAACTCTTCTTTCTCACATCAAGTGTGGCTCACATGGGCTTAGAGATTAACAAAGTCCATGACACCATGGTTCTCCTTAGTGCGTAATCTCTATGCCCCTATTTCCTAAACTATGCAGTTTTTGATCCCAGTCTTCTAAACATGGTAAATAGGAAACCTCTATGAGGTTCAATCCCAACCAAATTTAAAACTTGGTTCCCACTTCGTAGTGGTGTATCTACCCGATCCACTCATAGTGGTTCTCAAATCAACCCTTGTGGGATGCCTCAGTGCGTAAGTCCCAACTCCCCCATAGAACTATGGGGAATTTGATTCACAATCAACTGGGATACATAGGATACCTATAAAAGGTTCAACCCTAACACCATTAAACTCACATAGGTTCTACCTCATATACTCCATTCACATCATTCAACCTTCTATCATTCACCCTAATTCTTACTCAGGCTGCCACATTTTGGTGGGATCAGGCCATTCGCCCAAGAAGCTAACCATGCATAATCCCCACACAATACACATTGTCTTGTGGGGAATCAAAACATGCATAACCCCACACAATCCACATTAGTCCATTCAAGAGTGCCCCTCTTGAGACCGACATCTATCCACATGTAAGCCCAAATCATCCCCTCGAACTATGTGGATTTTGATCAATGTATTCTATACAGTGTATGTAAGAAGTCTCCCTAAGGTTCAATCCCATCCAATGGTAAACCTTGGTGTCCCCCTAATTAGGGCCCACCATACTTGATCTATCCTTAGAGTTGTCTAGATACACCTTCATGGTGTGAAATATTCCCTTTATGGGACACAAAATCCTTATTCCATCCTCCTTGGGCATTCTGTTCCACCCACTCACTAAACCATTAAGGTTCTCCCTCCTAGGGATGCAACTATCTGATCCAAATTCATAAATTTTTTGATTAGTGAGAGTTATATCTGTAGGATGTTAAACTCTTTGAATACACTTTGTTAAGTAAGGGAATCCTAGGAAAACCTTAGAGACCTACCTATTTAATAATATAACTTGTGATCGACATATTATTTTTAGGTCTTCCGTGACCTTGAAAAGCCCTCTAGTAAGGGAGAATATAGGAGTAACAATGTTCCAGTGTCAATACATGACAATGACTCCCAACCTGACTATTCTCCTAACCAAATTTTACTCCTCTAACTTTCCTCTTTGGAATGTCAGGATAAAATCATCATACTTAACCGGTGTCCACAAAGAGATGGCATCAGGATGAGTTTCACGAACAACGTCTTAATATATAAGGGAGACCCAAATTCAGTGATGAATTCTGAGGAGGAATCCACTAAAGGAGAGACCAAAATCCCATCATCCTATTTTGACCATGGAGTATTCATCTTTTAAGAAGTGATGAATGTTACTTTCCTTTGTAAAGTGGGAATGCGAGGTACAATGCACCGTCAGTGAGTGACAACACACCCGTGCGGCATGCCCCAACTTAATGCATCAGAAACAATATGATTAATGATAAATGATACCAAATATTAATAATTGGTTAAAAAAAATTTAGTTGTTAAATGATATGAAATTATAATGATAGCATTTAATATTTAGAAAGTATAGTTTCCAACAAAAATGATCTATCATTATAATTTATGATTTTATTCAAAAATTCAATTTTTGAAACTTTGAATTTTAAATTAAAAAAACGAGATTAATTTTTTAATTCCTCTATAGAAATTTACTTTTTTTTTAATTTTTTGTGATTTTTCTCAAAAGGATATTTTTTAGTCGAAAAATACAATTTTCACAAAACTTGTCATTTATATAAATTTACCGTTATATATGAATAAAATGAGAATTTATAAAACATTTTAAGTAATTAAATATTTATTATACAAGTAAAATTATTTATTTTTAAGATATTTTTTCAAATTATAAAACCTATATAAAACATTTTTATTAGAAATTAAAACATTACTTTAATTAGAAAACAATTTTCATTTTTTTCTTTGAATCATGTATTTCCCAAATTGATTCAGTTATGAATTTACTTGAAATCCCCATAACATTTATTTGTTTTATAATATATTAATTTATGTTATTTAAATCATTATCATAGGTTATTTTACCATATATATAAATTTAATACATAAAAATGTTATTTCTCCAAAAACTATTTTTAAAGGATTAAGTGTGTTTGGTTTAAAATTTACTTTTCAAACCCTTAGAATTTTTGTGTGATAAAATTATTTTCAAATTTAAAATTATAATTATAAAATTATTTAAAAATTTAAATCTTAATGTTCCTCATTAAAATTAATTATTAATGTTCAAAATTAATTATCAGGTAAAAATAAATTATCATAGTAGACAAAAAGATAAATAAAAAACCCTTAAATGTTAAAAAATTTAAAAAATGAGTTTTTCAGTGTATTTTGACCAAAAATAACTCTACTCTCCTTTTTCCATTTTTTGGAACCTTAAATTATTGAAAATGTAAGGGACGCTCATAAAACTACCAATCCCTATACATATAAAAGGGTGACATCTTAACCACTTCAAGACTCACATATAAATCTAATTTATAATTTAAAACCATTAATTTTGTTCATAATTGAATCCTATCAAACATTAAATGTATTTGATTCAACATTAGTTAGCATAAGGCATTCATTTACAAGTAGGATTCCAAGAAAAATTCAAGTCTCCGACATAAGTATTATCAACTACTTAGTTTTATTCTCAATAATATTCTTTAAAATTTATTCATGTCACACTAATATAATTAAATTAGTATCATATATATACATATATATGTTAATTTTATTATTTTATGGGTATTATTATTTTTTATTCATATTCTTCACCAACTATGAAAAACAAAAATGTTGTTCTTGCATTTTGAGGATTACCGCTTCCACGACGTAGTGTGTTTTGTTTTCCTTTACCTCCTTATAAGGATATATCTAAGTATGGTATTAAAGGATAAATATTATTTTTATGATTTCACTAAAGTTTTGGTATAATAAAGTTATCAATATATAAATGATATTATCAATAAAAGATTATCGTTAATTCAATCCTTTAAAATAAGAGAACTAAAGTAAAATGATCTCATTTTCTATGTAATGACTTTACATAAATTGTATTATATTTATAATAATTTCAAATTATGATATATCATACTAATAAAAAGTAAATATAATCTTTATGATTCTAGTATAATGATATTATTGAAAAACCACTTCACAATAATTTATTAAATTTGGGTATGTTCATGTTTGGGTCTGTTTAACCACCTACTAGAACAATACTATAAATTTTAATCATGATTGAATATGGGAAAATAATAACTATTATAAATTTAAATAAATGTTTTAATAATAAACGTTTTTGTTCTTGAGATTTTATATCATTATTTTAAAAAATAATGATAAATCATTTTAAATAGTAAATTTAGTGATCTAGTAATGATGAAATTTTTAATATGGATAAACACGAACACAACTATTATGGAACTAGTGCAAATGATGAAAACTATAAAAACTTGAAATAAAAAATAGGCATAATTCATATAGATAATGACTATTTATGAACAATATAAATGAAAATATATATGATTATAGTTTTAAATTAAGTTATTATGATGGATATTTTTGTGATATAGGAGGATAAATTATATCTGTGGAAGTATGAAATAAGAGGTAATGGTTTTGATCTCAATTTCCCTTCGTTTAGAAAAGTATTGTTTTTAGACACCTTTTTTAATTTTCAAGGTATATATACTAGAAATTTGATATATTTTATCAGGAATAACTTTTAATTCTTGTAATATAAATATAAATTTCTTGTTTTAACTCTAAAGTTTTTCTGATCCAATTGAAACTAAAGAATCATGGGTTTTTATCTCAATATACCTTTATTGAGACAAGTATTGTATTTATGAACCTATTTTTATTTTCAAGGAATGTATAATGGAAATTGGAGTAATTTTATTATGAATCCATTTCATTTCTTGGTATTTAAATATAAATTTCTTATTTTAACACTCAAGGGGTTCTGATCCTAAAGTTTCCAAAGCAGTAAGGGTTTTTATCTCAATTTCCCTTCATTAATACAAGTGCTATATTTATGCACCCAATTTCATTTATGTGTTGTATATTTTACCTATTTGATATATACTAAATTAATTATATTTCAATAATGATATTTCAATTTTAATTATAATCAATCTCTTTCAAGGGCTTTTGAATAGAAATTTTCTAAAACCATCTGGGTTTTCTTGGTCTCAATTATAATTATTTGTGACAATATACATTTTCTACACCATTATTTATTTATAAGATATATTCAATTCCAAAAGATATATTTTTATCATAATATTTTTATTTTATAGTATTTAATAGCGAAATAATGTCCACTTATTCTTGTACCTTTGGATTCATTTGTTTCATCAGTAGTAAATATTATGTGTAACTCAACATTCATTCATTGGTTAATGATTGTTCTCTTGAGATTACTTTATAAAATTTATGTACATTATTCCATTTTATTGTATTACATGGTATTATCTTATTATTTTCATGGAATATAAATTCCTATAACATAAACCCTTTGAAAAATATTTATCACTTCATGATAATTGTTTTTTGAATCCATCCACTTTATTTATTTGGATGGTTTATGATCATGTTATTCTAGTATAGAAATAGACGCATAAAATTTCTCTATATGGTAAAAATATCACATTTTACGTAATTTAGATTACATTATGTTTATCTAGACATAACGTTATTATATTGGAATGTGGAAAATTATTGTTGTTATGTATGTTGTTATTCCAATATGGATGATTATTAACAAGTAGACTATGTATTATTTAACAATATCCCTTCTTTCTCAGGATGATTTATGATCATGTTACCCATTTTATTGTCATGGGGACAAGTATTGACATTTTTATTGATTATTGAAATCCAACATAGGGTGATCATGTGTTGATATTTCGTATTCTTAATTATATGGATAACCATGTTTTTATTTATAAAGAGGTTCTATAGAGAATGGTATGAAAATTATTATTGAAACTTATGGTTAATGAATTGGAATTGATTAAGTTATGGGTGGGGATAGGATTATATAGCCCCTTATATTATCAATGGGTCTCGTGAGACAAAAAAGGTTTGGTTATTTAGTGTGTTCTTACCTAATTTAGCAATATGTATTACCTTCAATCTCAATAACAAGTAAATGTCTAAGAACAAGTCATTGATAATTTTTTTTCAATGTACATCATTATTCATTCCATAATTTTGATATTAGTATTATATATATCCATGTTGTAATTTATTTTCATAGATACATCACTCTCCTAGTATTGAGTTGATTATATATTCATGTTGTTTACCAATTAAATCTATAATATTTATTTCATGTTTATGTCAGGATTTATTCAATTATATGTTTCCATTATTGAGAATTTGATCTGACCCCTTCCTATGTTTTTAATTCCCATGGTTATAAAGAAAATTAGTACATGTGACCTTTTTATATGGAAAAAACATGTGAAATAATTTTTGGTAGATGTTGAATTTAATTTATGGATTAAGAAGTTTCATATATAAGGATGAAAAAAATATTATTTGATACAATAAAGATGGGATTTTATAGTAATTATTTTTTATTAATAATCTAAATATCTAAACCTGAAATGACCCTCTAAAATTTAAGAAATTGATTTATATTTTTTAATTTTAAATTAAGGATGGTTATATTCATGGTTTTACAATTATTTTCAAATATATTATATAAATAATGTCTCTATGAGAACTACATCAGGGAGTGTGGGGCCATAGAAACATAGTTGCTATCAAATGAAAGGTTTAATCAAATTTTGAGGTTGGGATGTTCATTGAAGAAAATTACAGGTTTGATAAGTTAAGATTGATCATAATTTAAAATTATATATAAACATTTTTTAAAATTATATAATTTATTTTTAACATCATAATATGCATTTTATTTGGGTTTTAGGATGATATAACATTAGTGATAACATGAGGAGTATGTCTATTTATAGGATTATACCCTTATGTTTCTATAAATTCTCAAGTATGTAGTATTCCTAACAACTAATTCCCCATATAAATAATACCAGTGAATATTGTATCAATCACAAATTAACCTATGGGTAATAACCTCAAAAAGGGTGCATTAGTTATTAAATCAATCATGATCTAGTGTATGATAAAGAGGCCTAACTACACATCAAGTTTGACACTCCTTAATGATATAATTTTGTTAACTCACATTATATTTATGAACCAATATGAAATATTTATGACTATTTCTGTTTGAGAACCTAATAGAAAAATTACCATGGATAACCAAGGATTAAACAAAGAGTTCCATAGTTTGATTGGAATATGTCATATTAACAAAAACAATATTTCATAAGGGAAGATATTTTAGGATTTGTGTTTTCATATTCACATTTTTCATATTAACATAACAATTTTGGTTTTAGTATTTGGTTGACATAGGATAATGAAGAATAATCTGAGAAAGTTATGTATTCAAAAACCACTATGTCTTATACTATAATAAGTGAGCATAAATAAATGGTTAATAATTTTATAAAATTCCTAATATGATAGAAAATTATTGTTTCTTATCCTTTCCTAAGGTAGTGAGAAGAGTTTTTTAATAATCATAAAACTCATAGATATTATCATTAGTTTCTGATATTTATTGATGAAATTTTTTTTTCCTAAAATTCATTAGGAATATATGAAAAATCTATGGATTATACTCCCATAGTTTTATTTTTTAGGAATTGAAACATATATTAAATACTATTAATAACTTTGAAATGTGATTTTATGAAAAGGTTATATTTTTTAGAATAACTATTTACGAACACACGATTGAGGTATGGATAACTCTTAGGATTAATATACAATTTATTTTGAGATAATAAAGGGTGGTAATATTTTAAAGAAGTAAGTTATATAGTATTGGTATCCTTTGGATTAAAAATTGATTTGTGATATTTTTTTAGATAATTTCATCTCATTTTTTGTTATGATATATAGTGACTATGTGTATAAGGTTATGAAATACTGGTTAATACCATTTGAATTTTAATGATGTAGTTTATTTTTAGAGGAATATATAATATTGTTGTGGCTTAATTTATTTTGAGTCAAATTGGTTTCGGGGAAGATACAATATTTAGAGTATATGATAGGGGTATACACATACTTGGGTATATGATTTTTGGAATGACTAATATTTATTGAGGAAGGGTAAGTTGGATTTTGATAGCATAGATTTCAATTGTTATTAGGTTTACAATATTTTAAGAATGTTCATGGTAATTTAGGATCTCTATAAAAGTACTACATTAATAAGTATGAGATAACCCAACTCAAGGTAAACTAGTTGAAACAAGAATGATATATGTTAAATTGAAAGAAATATATATTGAACTGAATCTAATATAAGTTGAGTTGTAAGAACAATAGTCTAACATGATATTTTTATAAAGTAAGGCATATTTAAGTTCAATTTTCTTATGCTTGTATATGACAATTCAATTATTATGATTGTCACTCAAGTTTATTTATTTTTTGTTTTACTAATCGCTAGAACTAAAAGGAACCATGGGTGTGGGTGAAAATGTCGAGATTACCCCAATGAAAATAAAACTAGATTGAGAAGAGTGAGAAAAATGTTGATTATTCAAAACTAGATATAAATAAATATTATTAATAATGTGAACATAGTCGAAGTCGCAAACACAGTAAGGAATATAAAGATAGATCCTCATGAAAGATCAAGTGATTAAGATGATAAAGGAAATAATATTAAATTTATTTTACAAAAAAATGTGTGAAGAAACATGGGAGAAAATTCTATAATTGTAAAGATGAAGGTAATTATACTCACAAGAGTAAGGGAAAGGGAGAAGAAACAAAAATGAATAGCTTAAATTTCAAGAGAGTTAAGAATTATACGACTCAATTCCCCAATACAAGGGATAATAAGGAAGATAGTAATTAATAACCATTTGAACAATTAAAATCCTATGAAAATACTACAAATGAATCAGATAGTGAGTTTTCACTCTATATTTTCTCCGATCCAATGTCATATAAGTTTTCACTAACAACAAGATATTGAGTTAAAAATAAAAACCCCTAGTGGTATGATTAGAATATAGATCATTTTCAAGGTTTATGGGAATCTATTACTTATTGATCTAGTTAAAAATTCCTTAGTAATATTCTATGTGTAATTAGTAATTCATTATCTCTCTTTATAAAAAACATATAATGATTTTTTCTTGTTCCAAGTCCTCAATGAATTCATGATCATCTAGCGATGTATGGTTATAAATGAATTACCTATAAAAATTTCTCTGACCTTATATGTAAAATTTCATTGATAGAATTTATTTAAGGGGGATAATGTAACCCCTTAAAATTATAATATATAAACACTAACACTACTATTATGAAACTAGTACGATCAAAACTATAAACACATGATGTGGAAAATTGATATAATTCATATAGATATAGAATATTTATAAAAAAAATATAAATTAAAATTTATAAGAGAAATGTTCTAAAATATTTCATTAATATATATATATATATATTTTTGATATAGGAGGTTGAAGTACATCCATAGAATCTAATAATAAGAAGTAAGGGTATTCATCCCAATTTACCATCATTGAGGTAATTATTAAATTATTCAGTTATTTTAATTTTAAAGGTGTGTATACATAAAATTGGACATATTATATTATGAATTAATTTTATTTCATTCCATATAAATATAAATGTCATGTTTTAACTCTCAAGTTTTTTAGATTCAAAAGTTACCGAAGTGGTACGATGTTTTATCTAAGTCTCCCTTCATTAAGACAAATATTTTATTTATGCACCTATTATCATTTTTAAGGTGTGTATAACTCTAATTTTAGAAATTATATCTTGAATAAATTTTATTTAATGGTATATAAATATAAATTTTATGTTTTAAATCTCCTGGGTTTCTAATAAAAAAATTACCAAAGAGGTACTTGTTTTCATCTCAATTTCCATTCACTGAGAGACATATTGTATTTATGCACATGACCTAATTTATATAGTGTATATACTTATTATTTTATATATCATATCATGAATTATATATTAATCGTGGTATTTTAATTTCAATTATAATACCTCTCTTTTAAATGGTTTTGATTTGAATGTTTCTAAATTCATAATCATTTTCTTTATCCAAATTCCAATAATGTTAGACATAGTATATTTTGTGTGTAATTATTTATTTGTATGGAATATTCACTAACCATTTATATATATTTATCACAATTTTTATTTTATTTTATTGTATTCACTTCACAAATTTTATTCCCTTATTCATGTGACTATTGATTTAGTTGTTTTCCCGGTAGTAATGATTGTTGGTAACTCAACTTTTGTTCATTGATATATGATTATTCACATGAAGGTACATCATAAATTTTTAGTACATTATTCCATTTAATTATATTATATGGTATTATATCATTATTTTATAGGATTTACATTCCTACAACATAAACTATTTTAAAAATATTTCTCCCTTCATGGGATATGTTCTTTTTAAACCATCAACTTTATTTCTCTAGATGAATTATGATCATGACTTTAAAGAATTGAATTTAACAAATAATAATTTCTCTATATGGTGTGAACATAACATTTTACATAATTTGTATTATAGGATGTTTACCTTAAAATATTGTTATTTTATTAACATAGGGAAAATTTTGGTACTACATATTCTTTTATTACATTACAGATGATTACTGATAAGTTATCTTTGTATTGTTTTCTCAACCATATTATTTCTCTTGATAGGTTATAATCATGTTACCTATTTTATTGAATTTGTAAAAGTTATTTAAATTCTTGATTATTATTAACTACCAACATAGGTTTATCATGTATTGATATTCTGTATTCTTTATCATATAGATATCCATGTTTTTATTCAGTAAGAGGATCCTTAGGGAATTTTATAAATATTATTATTGATACATATACTAAATTTCTTAAACATATTTAGGTGATAAATGGGGAAATGAATTATATATCCCCTTGATTCATTGATAAGTCTCAAGATGAAAAACATATTTTGGTATTTATTATATTTCTTCCTAATTAAAGAATATGTCTAGACTTTAATCTTGACTACAAAAAAATGTCTTGGAACAAGGCCATGAAAACATGTTTTTGATGTCAGTAATTATGCATTCCATTAGTATGATATCAGTGTTATTGATATCCATGTTTTTATTTATTGTCATGGATATACCATTCTCCATGTTTCAAGTTAATTAATGCTTAATGTTGTTTACCCATTCCTTCAATAAGATTTATGTCATGTTTATGACTTGGTGGAAATATTTATATGTTTCCCTTACTGAGAATGTGAGATAACCTATTTTTAAGTTTCTATTTCCCCAAGTTATGAAGAAAATTAGAACACATGACATATTTAATGGATAAAACATGTGAGATAATTTGAGGGAGATATTGAATACTCTTTATAGATTAAGTATTTTTATATATAATGATAAATAAAATTCATATTTTATATTAAGAACTTGGGATTTGAAATATATTGTTTTGCCTAAATTCTCTAAATCTCTAAACCTGAATAAATCATAAAGAATATAATATAAGAAATAATAATTTTTATTTTGTAATTAAGGATAGTTATATCCATTATTTTACACCAGGTATCAAAATAAATATGTAACCTATGTGTCTATGAGCACTAAATTTAGTAGTACGTGTTCAGGGTGTCACAACATTAATTGATGATTTATTGTGTTATGAACTTTATAATTATTTCTCCAATATATTATAGTTCAATGTAGATTAAAATATTATATCCATTTTCTTTGAATACATTGCAAATGAACTATTCCACTTTAATGATAGGCTAGAGGAGGAAAACTAACACAATCTAATTCGGGACATACTCCTTGGATCAATCTTGAATCTTGGGGAAAAGCAAGAAAAATATATATAAAAATATTATAAATTCATATAAGAGGTGTTTTTTTATTAGTTTCATTATATGAAATTTTAATTAGATTTTAATTTTCCCTATGTAGATATTGAATAGATAGCTCAATTTTCATATTTTTTGAAGAACCTATAAGAAATTGAAACATTACATTGTTAGGAACTTTTGGAGATCCTTGTAATAATAGGATATTAGATATTGGGAGTTACTAAATTAGATGAGTAGGAATTGGAACTATTCAATGACGTCAAATAGGATATTAATAAAATTTATGTATTATAATTAGAAATAATATATTTGACATAACTTGAAGATAAATTGAATCCATGCTTTGATTTCTCACAAACTATATGTTCTATTTCATAAGGACAAGAAGAAAGGTTCCCCTCATTATATTCTTCCCACTATCAATTCAGAATAGGTAGACTACTGATGAGTGGGACTGGTTTGAAGTATACCAAATCATACTTTGTAAGTTAAAATACAATATTTCTTGGAATAATCTTGTTTGTTTTTTTATAAGGAAGAATCAAAAACCCCTATAATATTTAGGTTGAACCAAATTAAAATCAAGTTGTAGAATGTCTATATATTTTACCTCATGGAGGTTATCCCATGATTACTTTATTCTTATTTTATTTTTATTCTCATTTGTTATGTTTTTGATTTCTTTTAATAAACAATAACTAGGTAGTAAATTTACATGGATCATAGACTATATAAGATACCTAGCTGATAGATAACAATAAATTGTGGAATCCAACCTGTAGAAAGAAATTAAAATAAAAGTTCAAGTCCAAAAGTATCTATAGTTATAAATTTATTCATTAAACCTATCTAACTCAGAATTTGGTTTCATTTCAATGAAATTTTATTAGATAATTATAATTTTTATTTCATTTAAAATTATTAGGGGAATTAATTATGAAACTAGTATTCTTTTCTCATTGAAAACAAGGGAGGATAAAATTCACAGTTCTTATGTGATCAACCTTATTTAATCCAGGAAGTTTCATATAAATATATTTATCTACTTATTACACGTGAGAATAATGTGTAGGGGATGGTTTTTAAATTTGAGTTTAAATTCAATGAATATGTGTTTTATTTCAAAGTGTTTATTTTAACTAATTTTAAAATCTATATAATCAAATAGAGACACATATTAAAATCTAGGTATCACCATTTAAAAATCCTCAGGATTCAAAATGATACATGGGGAGTTATAATTTTTCTTCACGTTACCATTAGACACAAATAGTGAATAATTGTTTCTTTACACAATGATTTATCATGAAAAGTAAAAAAATATTTTTTGAAACTTGTCTGTATATTATGGAAAAATGATTTTTTCTAAACATTACTTGAACCCTTCAAACATTCTACGAACTGCTAAAATTTTAAATTAGTTTTGAGCCAAATTGTTATTAATATTCACTCTACTTATGATTCAACATTCGGGAAAATTTTGAGCTTTATGACTGGGGTATAGGGGTATTAAAATATACCTAAAATTTCTTTCAAACCAATACACATAAAAAAATACAATTTTTTCTAAATAATTTCCTCCCTTTAAAGAATCATTTAAGAATATTCTATTTTTTCTAAATAAAATTTTCATTTAGTTTTATTTTTTAGTGGGTTTTTAGTTATATAAATTTAAATTAAATTTTTCCTTTATATGGGGAAATTTCATACTAGTTTTATGGATTTCTATTTCTTAGAAATTGGTAAATGTGAATAATTATGGAGTAAATATTTTCCACTATTTTAATGGAAATACTATTAGAGGACAATGAAAGGGAATGTGATAGGATAAATCATTATATATCTAGAATTAGATCTTGAGGAAGATAAATGTTTGAAATTGAACCTAAAAACTTAAACACTTTGAAATTGAAAACATCAAGGATCCAACTCAAAAAATAGTCACATAACTGCTTTGAAACTAGAGTAAAATGTGTAATCGGGGTTTCATATTGCGTATCTAATACATTATGCACTAAAAATATAATTATATTTCCAAGAATTTCAATTCACATATCAATATAAAAAAATATCCAAATTATAAAAAATGAATTCATCTAGGTTTGGGGAATTTTAAAAACAAATGAAGAAGGGATAATTGCCTTCAAGAAAACCATTTGAATTTCATCGATGAAGTGGGAAGAGGATATTTGGATCAAGGAACCTTGGGAAGAGTGATAACTAAATTTTATTCTTATTATAATTTTAATTCCTTTTAAATATTTCAAGTAGGGATTCTCACAATTGGAACTTGGATTTGGATTGAAATAGGATAGTGAGATATATTCAAATAGGAAGGAAGAAAAATTTTAGCATTAGAAGAATTTGTGATTTCGTTAAATTATAGTCAGTATATTTAAACCTTGGATAGATAATAGATTTATATTAGGAATGTTTTTAAATTAATAAAATTCAATGTATTACCAAGAAGACAATAGCCTACATCTAGGGTAATTTGATGTGGCCTATTTTGATTCAATTATCATCATCCTTTTTTAGAGTACTATCCAATTTATTAATGTTGAACTGTGATTTTAATGAGAAATTATTTAAAAATTCAAAAAAATTGATGAGGATATAATACTTTTAATATGTGGTGTAAAAAAGTGTTTTTTGTTATTTATACACAGAACTGTTCTTGGTGAAATTTTTTATTTATTTTTTAAAGACAACCATTTTTTATTTTCAATGAAATTATGTTTTCAAGAAATATTGATGATTTTTAAATACATGAAATTATATATTTAATTAATTATAAATTTTTATTTCATTAATTAAAATATGGAATTCATTTTATTTAATTATCATTTAAAAATTTAAATCAGTGTTTGAAGGGTGGTTTTAAAATTTGATTGATTTATTTTATGTCTCAACTATAGGAACCAGGTATTTTGGTATTTTTAATTCTTCAAAGGACAAGTGTCGAAGTGAATGTGTGGTTGCTTCATAAACCACATGAAGATAGTCCATAGTCACTCAATTCAAAACAATTGGAAAATTAGAAAATGTAATAAGCTACCTCATGAAAAAAATCAAACCCATAAATGTTGAACAACAACCTAAAATGAGTTAAATATGGTAATGTATGAAATATACCTTATGTACACTCAATAAACCATGAGATTAAAAATTTAGTCTTCCATGAACAAGTAAAGATTCCATAAGCATGTAAAGCATCTACTATAAGTGAGCTCTTAGAATTAGACCATATAAAATGAACTAAATTTCGACCGGTTACAAGAACAAAATCCTCACCCAATCAATTTATTGTTCTCCTAAACAATCAACCATAAGAGGAAGGGTTAATATACCCAATGAAGGAAACCCAACTGATCATATGAAGATCAATTTATTATGCATGATACTAACTGAACAAGAATATGTGGTCGATCAATCAACCATGCCTCCTCTAATATAAACCATGGTTGTTAACCATATAAAATATTGTTATACCTCATGGTCAAACTCAAGAGAACTCGAGATCAACTAAAATGGAATTTTCATTTGGTTTCGTAGTTCCTTGAAACATGTGTTCTAGTTTTAAGAATCACAATTTCCAGGCGATTTCCATTAGATTTATTCATGGAACTAGAAACTTCCAACAATTATTTATCAAAGGAGAACCTAATTTCCAAAGGTAGGCATTAGTTAAGTTTGGACTTTATGATACTTAAGAACATGCATTGGTCGAGACGATGGGAGGTCAGACTCATCACACCCTTTTGGGGGGAATTATTGTCTACTTTGGTAATCTCTTGTTAAATTTAAGATATTTTCATGAATCATTATTAATTTACCAAATATGTCATAGGTATCCGTTTGAATTCACAACCACTTATTAACATGTGTAAAATTTAGAATCATCCTTATGCATTCAAGGTTCTTCATTAATGAAAATATCCATATGTATTTGAGGTTTTTCTTCAATGGTATCCTAAAATATACTGTTTAGATATTCTTTTACTCATATTTTGTGATGATATTGATTTTTATGCCACTTAGTAGGGCACTCTGAAATTTTATTGTCCCCCAGGGAGATGAAGGTTTGGTTTTGATTTTGGGATCCTGCCTATAAGATATTCTACCTACATATCCTTGTGAAAGGAATCAGAACCCTCGTAGTTTGGTGCCACTAAATGGAAAACATCATACCTTTTTTTTTCATGTGATAATGGCCTCTAAGCAGAAGGTGCTTAGTTGAAACTTAGTGTGGGACTTATGTTGAAGTAGCCCGAGGAACTTGGAAATGATATGAGTTTCCAAGTAAAATCAGACCATATTGAGAAAATGGACCAAGAAGAACATTGTTAATTTGAAGTGTTGGGTTTGAAACTCAAGGAGGATTCCTATGTATCCCATATGGATCTGAATCAAATCCCATGTTGTTCGATAAGTATCATAAGGGAGTATGGTCCTTTGAGAGAGATAATCTTGGGATTACTTTCTAAAAAGGATGCCTTGATGACTTGGGGGGTTTAATTTGGGAATTATTCCTGATGAGGATACCTGGATTAATAAAATTAGTGTTGGATTCCTGAGGAGGATGTCCATTGATCTTAGGTCCTGAGAAGGCTTCCTACATTTCTAGATTATGATTGAAATCAGATTTCTCGTAGTTTATTTCAATGAGTGTTTGTGCACATGTTGTAACCATCACTTATATCTAAGCCCAAGTGATTCATGATTAGTGTGAGAAACATGATGATTTGAAAGAATCAACAATGACACTTCACACTTTTCCTCCTTCGCTGATGGAAGAGGGTGAGGCGACGAGCCTTCCCTCTGTTCTATTTAAATTGGACAAGGATCCAATGTAAGAAGGAAGGAATGAAGGTGAATGGATTATGCCAGGATGGATACCCATGGTAAAAAAGAGAAGTGGGAGAGATAAAGGGTATAAAAATTCCCTATGCCCATCCCCCTTTGGTCTTTGGCACCAAAGAAGAGAGGATGAGTAATGTTTCCACCTCCTGCAAGAAAAGCAAGGGGCTTATGCCAAGATGATTAACGTAAAATTGATCTTAGTAATGGAATGTATAATTATCCTTTATTCTTTAAAAGGAAAAGTAGTCATGTACTATACCTTTCCTACTAGAGACCTAAGGTTCCGGATCGCCTCTTTGAGAAGGGAGAGGCCAGGACCCAACCCTCCTCCAAACCGGGAACTTCCTAACACTGTTTCTGGGAGAAAGGTCTATGTGATTGTGCATATACAAACCCAGAGACACTCCATAAATCCTAAACTCGTTGTGAAACAAATTTGGGAACACTCTTACTGTGGAAATAAAAACCTGAATAAGAGACATGATGATGTGCCTTTCCAAAATATTTGATAAGTCAGGAGGTTTTGGTGGAGGTCTCAACAGAATCCCTTTTAGACAAGGGATCCGATGAAGAAGAAGCCTTGCCATGAATGGATGAGGAAGGCTTGATGGCTTGTAGAATGAAGAGAGAGAATATAATAAGTTAATCAAAGAGGGATGTCAAAGTAGAGAAGGTCACACAAGTATGGTCGTGCAAGTACACTTGGGAGACATGATGTTCACTTAAGCGACGAACAACCTGTATGGTAATACTTGGGCGAGACCTTGCTCAAGCCTTCAAGAGTATTCACAAGTGATCCAAGTAGTGGGGAGCTCATGTTCATGTGAGAGGAATGGTAGGCGTGCAAGTATTTCTGACTTAGGGAAGTTGGTTTCTTTAGGCATGCAAGTGTTATGGTTTTCAAACACTAAAAGGACTTAAGTCCAATGATCCTCCCTTAAATACATCGCTCAAGGTGTTTAAGAAATTCCTTGAAAGTTTAAAAAGATTGGGGAAAAGTAATAAGGTGACCAGAGCAGCAATTGGGATTCAAGGAAATTAATCTGTAAAAATGGGGCCCCCAAGGGTCTATTTATAGGCAAATAAGTGGCCTTGGGAGAAATGAGTTGGGCGCGCAAGGGACTTGTGTGCCAAATTGGGGAGCCGAAGTACCTTGCGCGCTGAAAGTGTTTTGGCTAGACTAGGGTGTCACCTTTATGACTTATCCAAAATTATCACTTCAATCAGCTTCAGCATGGTGCCTTCGCTACTGTCACTGACCCCCATGAAAAATGCAGAGTCGCACTGTGAACATTTTGAGCCTAGTTGAGGTCATTTTGAGTCGCAACACATGGAAATACATCATCAACTACAAAGAAGTGCATGAAACACATTTCATGGTGTCTAAATATTTATAGAATAATATTATAAAAAACTAAAAGTTCATTAATGAATAATCTTAACTCATTGGATAATGAAAACATCCAAGGTCTGACCTACACCGATTGGAGATCGATGTAAATTTTGAAGAAGATATGGTTTTTGGTGATCCTAACTGTGAAATATCAATAAAATTGAGTTGGGATATTCATGATAATGGTGAACAAGTTTCATAAGATCAATATGATATTGGTTAATGGAGTTAACTTTTGAAAATTGTTGGATGTTGAGCCCTAAAATCATATTTAATGAATTGGGAAGGCATAACTAAACCTAGTGAACATAAATAAATGTATGAATAATCAAACATGATATTTTAAGTAATGTTAAATATTTTTTGATTAGTTTTCATATTAAATAACATTATAACTAAATTTTAGGTTGAAATACAATTTTTCATTAAGTATGGAGGTTGGTGGAGCCAGATTCAACACATTACTTGCAATGAAAATGATCCTTTTTTCCATTTGAGAATTTGAGCAAACACATTTTGGAAATATGACGTTAGTGAATGATGAAATCCAAATATGATCTTTAATTAAGAATATTATTTGATAATTTTTTCAATTTGACTAATGTTGTTTTCTTGTAATTTTTTCCAATGACGAATCATTCAATGAAAATTGAGGGAACACATTAAATCAAAATTTTGTGGTTGTGAAATCATGGAAGTATGACCACTATATGTCTGATGTAATTCTATAATAAAATATAAAATTAATGATTTTCCTTTATTCTATTATGGTGAGAAAATTAATATGATACATCAAATCATGTCAAATCCCATTATAACTAAATTTAGGTGTGAAACCTTGTATCTAGAGAAAAAACATCCATAGATCTTGGAAATTAGTTGAATATGTCAATGTTGAACCTAAAACAGAAAAAGATCACATGAATCACAATAATTATAGGACAATGAATCAATTTATAATTATGATGAGGTTGTAGAATAGATGTCAATAACAATTTTTTTCCTTACTGCAGGTCATATTGAATAAGTCAGAGTGTACATATTTTATCACCAAGTATATGTGTAACACACTAATATTTTAAATAGGAAAATCATGTTAGATATCATGTATGTCACTAAACATCAATATTAGAATAAAATCTAACACCCTAAGACATTATTATATATTTATAATTAAATAAATTAAAACTCTTTGATATCTTGTGATGCATGCAACACTAGGTTTAAATGAATTTTGACACTCTATTAAAACATTATCCCTTAAACATGGTCATTATAACCTTATCGTTATGTTGGAAGATATGAATAATAATAAAAAAAATTGTGGAAATTATATGGTTTACACATGTATAAAATAAACTCAATGGTTATATATTAGTTAGAAATAAAATAAGAACCCCTTGAAAAAGAAATAAATGTCTACTAAGAACTCTATTTTTCTAAATTGTGGATTAGTAACTCTTTGAGCACATAATTTAAAATTATTTTTTAAAATGTTTATAAAAATTATTTGAAAAAATAAACTTCTTTTTTGAAATTAAAATTCCAAAATTTTCTTTTGTTGAATTTTTGACAATTTTTGGAAAAGATTAATTATTTGATGAATAATAAAAAATACTGAATTATAATTGAAAAACTACATTTTTGTTTAAATTGATTATAAATTAAAATATATTTTAAATTGGTTTTAAAGTAAAATGAGTTCAATTATTGAAACAATTAAATAATTTATGTCATCGTAATCAGTTTCATGTAAATATTTTATATTAATGTATTCTATAGTTATGTAAATTTTTCTTTGGAAACTTTCTTTATTGTCGCGTATATGGGCTTAATTTTTAATTGGATTCTATGAATTTTGTGAATTTAATTTGGAAAAATAAATTCCATATTTTTAATCTAAATAATTTATATTATACAATAAGTTCAACTTAATTTTTGACCATTATGAATATTAAAATCATTAAAAATTAGTTATTGTAATTAAGGAAAAAATGGATTTATTGGAAGTTAAACAAAATTGATAAAGTTTAAAATGACCCAAAAACATGTTCAAAACAAATTTTAGGGATATATTTAGACCCTATAATGTATATATTCCAATATTTTCATATTTGGAGAATTTTTTCATGATAAAAATGTGGGTATAATTGTTTATTATCAAAAATACCAAGTGTTTCCTCTCCCCTACTTTTAAAAGCCACCCCCTCTCCTCCCATATTACCACACCAAAATATATTTTTATTATACATGACATATCCAAATGTCTTCCTTAAATCCTAACCACTTACTAGAGGAATTTTTATATTAAAAATATAAACATGGAATCTTTTAAGTTAAACCTAAAGTGGTTTCTCGAAGAAGTGGTAATATTTTTAACTATTCAAGGTCATTTTACTTCTTATTAAACCCCCATATAATATTTTACAATTATTCTAAAATAATAAAACAAGGTCATCCTATATAATTATATTTTATTATTTTAATTTCATAACATAAATCCATTTATAACTTCATCAAAAGGAACGTGAAATCATTGATCGTGTGTACAGTGGACTATTGTCTTGTGAACTGATGAAGTTTGTCTTCCATAGACCTCATTCAAGGATATATGTAATGATGGATTTAAAATTTTTATATTATATTTATGATATTATTATAATTATTTATTATCATATCATATAAAATTTATTAATTTACATTATGTGAGGGATACAATAATTTCGTTTGTGTGTATGGAGGACTAACATCTCGTGAAGCAATGTAAATCAATTTAATCTTATGCTTTACATGGAAGGTAGAAAGGATAATATTTAGTGAATATATTTGATATTTATGATCTAACTATTCTTCTTTAAATATAATATCACATATAAATTATTACCATACAATACATTGTAGAACAATAACGTCTCTCGTGAGTATGTGTGGACTATGACACCAAGGAGTGATTTGAAATGTTTTATATTTTAGATTTTCATGGATGGTTATAAGGAATTATTTTACAAATATTAATTATATATTTATAATAATATTGATTTTTAATGGTTAATTAATATTTATATTCCTTTTCTTCCAATTTTTGAGAAAAATAGAAACACCTTTCATGTGAACGTATAACCTACTTTCTCTATGAACTGTGTAATCCATTTTTTATCTATAAATATTATTGATTAATATAAATAAATATAAATAAATATATGATATTTATATCCTTGTTAAATTTTTTTTATTATTTAACAATGATCAAATAAAAAGAACCAAAATTACTGAACCAAAACAAACATGAAAAACAAAGAACTTATCACCCAAAATAGTAATTTTAACAATTAATTACTAATAACTGATTGATAGAAGACTAAAATAAAATAATATATGATATGATATATATGATTATGGCTTTAAAATTTATGTTTAGAAAAAATATAATTATTATATAGGAATTTAAAACACAAACAAAAGAAAGTCGAACAAGTGATAAGTGTTTCTTATCCCACTTTTACTTTCTTGGGACATATGTCATATTCACAACTTATTCCTTTATTGTAGTGTATATACTACCCATTTTATATGTTATATCATGAATCTATTTATCTTAATACTATTAAATGTTTCATTTTATGTTTTTAATATAATTGAACATATTATTTAGAAGTTACCAAAGTGGTAAAAGCGTATATCACAATCTCATCATTATTTGGAATTATTTTTTTATATGTCTCAATTAGGGGAATTATTTGATATTTATTTCTTAAAATAAATATATTCTTCTTCTAGTTTTGTTATTTATGGACTTTTTCAATTGAAAAAACATTTTTCCACTCTTTACTACTTAAAATTATTGAGGAAATGTTTCTATAAAATTTTGACTTTATTTATCTATTCGATCAAAAAAAATTTTTCATCAAAACTGTTGTTTTCTAAAATTGTTTTTAACATTTTAAAAATAATTAATTAAATATATATTTAACATTTTTTACTTTTTATAAAAAAAAATTGAACAGAATCTTCATTTAATTCTCAAAATAGTTCCCATTTGGCGTTTACTGAAAATGTGAAAGGAATTTTTTTATCATTTAGAGAGAGAACAAAAAATTACTATTTCATGAATAAAAAATGTTTTATATCTTATTTTATAAGTTTTAAAAGTTTATATTTAGAGAGAATTTTTTTAAATCAAAATAAATTTTAGTTTTGAGAAATTGATATATCCAAATTGAAAAGGTTACTTTCATAAAAAATGTTTCTAATGACATTATCATTATATTTTAACTTATCAACAATGTAAAAAATTTATTTTACTTATGATAAAGTAGGGATATATTGTATTAATATCATATTTATTATTTATTTTGATATTTTATGACAATTTTTACTTAGGATATACAATTTTATTACCATTAACCATATTACTCTAGATTTTTTCAATTTATTTTTATTTTATTGGGATAAGTATTTACATTTAGTATTTTAGATTTTCAATTCATTTTTCTATTTTGATTATGTTTCACCCCTTTTATATAAGGAATTCATTGGACCTATTAATTTATGGGTGGGGCCCAAAATTAAATAGAACCTTGATGAATCAGTAGGTATAATGAGACAAATTAGATTGGGTATTTGGCTGAGGCCTTACCCATTTATGTAATATGTCTTGACATAATTACTTGATGGTAAGAAGTCATGGAATGAGGCCTTAATGGTATGTTTAAGATTCCCAACATTATACTTTCCATCACTATAAATTTGTTCATTAATATTCCACGTGGTTATATGATTAGTTAGAATATATGTTGCTAATATTCAAGCTCATGTGATTATTTATATAGTCTTGTTTTTTCATCATTTATTTATTCCATATTTGGATCAATATTTAATTAAATGGAATTATTTTCAGTTGTTTACCTATCTATATTGATTATACCTTGTTTATTCATAGCACCTATTTTACACATACCCTACTGAGTATCTGATCTGACCCCTTTCTTAAGTTTTATTCTCCCTATGTTATTATAATTTGTATTGTGATTGATATTCGAGGATATTTAATAAGTATTAATATTGTTCTCAAATAAAAATCATTTTTTATTTTATGTTTTAAATTTTAATGAGAAGTTAAATTATATATCTAGTTTATAAAGGTGACTAAACTATTTTTTCCTTTAGGATGTGATTCCTTGTATATTATGCCAATGTAAAAAAGTATACACCCTCTTTGGTTTATTGGGACTGGGGTCCCTACAAAATGGATGTGATGATATTTATTAGTGCATGTTCAATGTTTTAATAAATTCTTCAATAAATCCAGGGTAAACTATAGATGGAAGTTCATACCAATGTTTTGAGTTGTAGGATTGAACACTACCAGTGCAAAATGGGGATAGATAAAAAGGGAGGAAGAAGTCAAGATGATCAAATGAACACATGACCCACATGAGTTCATGGTATGCTCTGAAAACTATACTAAACTCATGCCCACGGTTTCTAGGAATTAAAAAAATCTTATTACACTTAAACTAAAGTTTGATAATTAAATTTCATTTGACATTAATGATCATAATAAACTAAATTTTTTGGAGAGGAATTATTGTTGATCAAAATTTTGAGTTTTATTGAACTATCTATTTATCTTTTTGTAGGTTATAACTTTTATAGACTAGTTTGGATAAGTTACATTAAGGTCTATAAAATATTTTGAACTATATAGAAGAGTAGTTGGGCTTCACCACACTGAGATATAGAAGAACATGACTCTTACGATGCAGGCCATTGAAATTTAAATTTCATATAAACAATATACATTGGTCATAGGATATTAATTTATAGTATAATTTCTGTGAAAAGTAAGGACTAATTTCACAAAATTGAGCATCACAACATAAATTCAACCTTACCTCAAATTCTTAAACTCTATAAAGATATAATCACCTCAAAAATCATAATTCATGAATTTTATAGGTGGATAGAATATAGGATTGGGTTTTTAGTCAATTATTGGTATAAAAATTAGAGGGTAAGTGCATGTAATTATCATATCTCATATATTTTATTTTGGACATCACTAGTAGCTAATGAAGATCGCCTCATGGAACTCCACATGGATGTTTTTATTCATATTAGTTAATATTTCACCGCTTTACAATTTATATTTAATAAATAATAGGAGGATTATTCATTATTTTTTCCCTAGAGATAGGAATAAATTATTTTCTTATTCTTATCCATTTATTTCTACTATACCTATGTTTTTAATATGATAATATATTTTTTTCATTCTTCTTCCTAATTTTTTTGTCTCAAACTATTATACATGAGAATTAATCCATAATATATAGATATTAATTGAATCTCAATGATTCTTATATATTCATACATAATTCTATCATAGATTCTTCTTATTCACTCTTAACAGATCATGATGGTGAAGTAGAGATGTGATATCAAAATGAAGTGTTGTCTACTCTTTTACCCATGAGATTCTTTCAACTCTCCTTTTAGCTAGATCAAAATAGGAAATAGGTTATTTTTCCATTAATTATTCCATAACAATCACTTCATTCATTATTTGAATATTGGATGGAGTGGTAGGATTATGTAATTACTTCACTCTTGGGAGACATCTCTTGCACCAGAAGAAATTATGCACCTCTTTATTCCATATTTTAGGTGAGAAAAGAGTTTTTTTTGAGAAACATTTCATACATTGAGTGTGGGTGAGTGTCGATGATCTTTTATTTAAGAAGATTGATAATGGGCAGTGAGAGTGTATCAACGTAGATCTAGATTTGTTTCTTAATAATTCTTATCTCAAAATTTTCTTGTTTTCTTTTTTTCCCAATATATATATTTATTGTACTTTTATTCTCATTCCATCCATTGCCCCAAATATATTCTTCACTTGGTATTAATCATTTCGTTTATTAGTTATAGAAATATAAAAGCCAAAAAAATAGTATAATCACTAGAAGAGAGACACTTATTCCATGAGAATGTCCCCAAGGTTACTCATTATACTATATTTAGGGATATTGTAAGTGTATCTCTAAACACCTTTAGTAGTGGGGGAATAATCATGTTTTTAAAAATAATAGAATCGTTCTTTACATGGACCAAGATATTATAACTAACAATAAAAAATAAAAAAAAATCATTATATGAAGTCATAAGTATTGGAATTGTTAGAAAACAATTTATTGATACATAACTATGACATGTCTCTTAGGTAAATTGAGTGGAATAAACTTTATAGTATTAATAAGTTCATTTTTAATAAAAATTAATGAAATAACTCGTGGTAAATTGGATGAAAATATTAATGAATGAATATTTTGAGGTAGCACACCAAGTATAATTTTATAAATATGTTACAAAAAAAAACTGAATTAATATATTTGAATTAGAATATGTGGTAGTTTTTTAGAATGATAAATATATCAAGATTAAAGGTATAGTTTTCATTTTGGATGATGTTTTTTATTTGAATTTAATATAAAAAACGAATAATCTATACAGATTCAAGAAAATAATGTAGATTATTCATGTACCAATGATGAATAAGGGAGAAAAAAGTTCACAGGTATGGGTTCAAGACAAAGGAAATGTGGAGGTAATTAAAATATAATTGGTGATAAAAATCTAGTGGTTCAAACATGAATAAAAATCTTGGTAACTAGTTAAAACATCTTGATTTACAAATATATATATATATATATAATACTAAATATGTCATTGGAAAAAAATAATGGATTCAAGACATTATAACGTACTTCCTCATATGACACTCACCTAGGCTCCAATATAGTTGGCCAAAATACCACATGTATGCCTCCCTAAATTCCAGAGGATGCCAACTAGTAGTGAGTCATTGAGGAGACTATTCCCTCATAGATCAGAGTGGAACACAATATTATATATATAATAAGAATAGTTGGATAATATATAACCAAAAACCAGCTGTAGAAATAAAATAAGTAATTATGCTATATAGAAAAAGTGTAATCAAAATATAAATAATGAAAAGATAAAATATAAAGATCATGTCATGGTAATGTAGTTATAGAAAAGGATATGCTGGGGAAGAGGATACAAGCATACTCAACATGCTATCAAAATATAATAAAGGAAGAAACTTCTAATACTAGAATCTTGAGCATAGACTCGGTCCTCCTCTCCAAAATAGTTTCACTATTTTGATTTGTTTCCATGAAGATGGAGAATATTATGTGGTATTGACAACAAATAAAAAGGAGTTATTTTTTACTTATTGAGGATAATGTTGGATTTTTTGTTAATACATATAATCTTTTGTAACAGTTGTGTTGATTTTTATTGTTCCGTCGCATGTTCTATATATGAGGAAGAACTATCTATAATAGTTTGGAAAGATCTTGGTATGAATCTGGAGTTTATAGCTATGAGTTCTATTGATTTTATTTTTAAAACATAGATATAAAAGAAAATACATATGCTAAATCTATTAACAATCCATCCATGGTTCATTTCCCTTGAAGGAAAGAATAAAGACCACTTGGGTGATGTTTTGTAGTAATTTATAAGGTTTAGAGTAAAATTGATGAATCTTATAATCAATTTGAGGAAGGTTTGTAAGTTGGAGCTAAATCATAAAACAAGTAAAAGGAATGATCCTCAGTCCTTTTCCATATAAATGTATGATATTAAGTTCCATCATTGACTATAAATATTTTAGAATTAATGTAATATTTTTCCTACTAATTGTATGTATTTTCTCATTAAAAAACTTGATAATAAGCCTTCATCTACTAATAAAAATTATTTAAACTAAATTATCAGAATATTTATCATTAATATAAAACATAGAAAATGGAAAATTCTTTAAATATAATACTTTTATAAAAATTTAAATTACTCAACATAAGACTTCAACTGTGAAGACATTTTTGAGGGATCTATGTGGTGAAAATTTAAGATTCCATATTTTATATTCTAAATTAATATAAGAATAAAATATACAAATGTTTTTTGGGTGATGAACATCATGTAATGTGGTCTTAGATATATTGAAGGGATATTCTGATGAGTTACATTCTAGAAGTGTGTGTCCCACATGGAAGCGATGAATTATGTCATTCACATGAGATTTATAATGAAATTAATTATAAAATTGTTTAAAAGATCAAATGCATGTTTTTATGGGGATCATAGATGAATAAGATTGTTATAATTCAAAAAAATTTGAGATGAAAACATGTCCATACTTAATCAATACATTTAGAAAGTTTGGTAATAATTTTTTGACTCAACATCGAATGATTTTTAATGAGTTTATTTGTACACAAAAAAGTCCTGGTTGTTTTCCATAACTGAATAAGGAAATTATATTCTCAATTCTCAGAGAAAATCAAATAGTGAAAAAAATAAATTTAAGGATTTCGATTAAATAAAAAGGTGATTTGATATGATTTTGTATTTAATAAGAAGTTTAAATAGTATCCCCTGCTAATTGGTGTGCAAGGAGGAGGAAGAAGATAAATATCTTGGAGTCCTAGTGGAGGCTTATACAATTTTTATGATCATTATTTAGGAGGATATGTTTATTCTATAAAGTTGAATTTGTAACTTTTTTTCTACTAATAGTAGTAATTTTAAGATCATACTCTTTTTCAAAGATATTCTAGATAAAAATGATTATTTATGGGTGCATGTGATAAAAAACCATACAAAAAATGATTATTTGTGTGTGCATGTGATAAAAACCACCATACAATTAGGATATAGTCATTCTGAGTGTGAAAATATTCATTTGTAAACAAACTATGCTTTACTAATTTTATATCTTCATTGGTTAGTGAGATTTTTGATGACTATATAAAATTTGTAATAGGGTTTAAATAAAAATTATTATAAGGCACTGATCCCACCACCCCACCCTATCGATGATTTCATTACTCTGGAAACCCATTTCATGAGATAATAGCTTGACCATCTAATTTATATTAATAAGGGAATTTTTAGGGATGTAAATGTATGACTTCTATCTTCTTATTAATGAATTATGGGGATACAAATTGGTGTTTCCCACTCTAAAAAATAATCTTTTGGTTATGACCATGATCTTATGATTATCATTTGACTATTGAGGTCTTTATTTATAAAAGTTTATAATTTTTATCTAGGTATCGACCCCTAACCACATTAAATCAAAAGAGAATATTTTTGAAGACGGTAACTCTTATATCCTTTTATATACAACATTTAAGAGCTAATGGATTTCTATTCATAATCCTATGCAACATTTTATATTCCACACTATTATTTATATTCTTGTTTCATTTATCTTTTTTTGATTCAATAATTTTTTTTCATTTGGATCCTTTATATTTGCCTTATTTTATTATTTGTCACTAAAAGTTTTTAAAAAATTAGGTTTTATATACTTTTCATTTCCTAAATAAATAAAATTTTAAAAAATTTTAAAACCAAAATTCACCCCTCTTAAATATTTCATAATAGAACAAAATTTTGTATGGTAAAATTTTAAAAAAAGATCACTATCAAAATAATATAGAAATTAAATGCTAGTCAACCATCCCTTTTTGATTTAGATAATTATGTATATTGGAGTAATAGGTTAACAAATTTTATTATTAATATTGTTGTATAAAACTACTAGATTATGGTAGGAAATAAAAATATTTATTAAAATAAGAAACTTAGTTTAATCAAAGAATACAAAGATGAATATTGGGAAAACTACAATCTATAATACATTATTGTGCTCTATGAGTTAGAAAATTTATAGTTAGATATCATCTTGGGAGATAGCTAATATATTCTTTATAATGTTAGAGAAAACACATTTCGAAATATATAATGAATTATGGACTTTAAAATAAAATTTTTATGTAAATTGTTAATATTTCAATTTTATTTTGAGAAAATTATTATCATAGATTCATAAACAAATTATGAAAATTTTTAATGATTTACCTTCACATAAGGTAGAGGAAATTATTAATGACTAATTAGATTAAAATATTATCAACATATGTCTAAAATAATGGGAACCGAAGAGGAAAAAAATTTATAAAAATAATAATTTTACAATGTTATGTTTTAATGATAAAAATAATCCATTAGAGAAAAGATGATGGATGAATCTATTTTTAATATGTATTTAGATTTAAATTATTCTTATAATTAATAAAAATAAAATGATACTCTATCTTTTCATAAAATGGATAAATATATGACTAACATAGAGATTATATCAAATAGTTTGATAATGAAATGTGGATAGTTTAATAAAAAAAATGAAAATACTAGTAAAAGAGTATCTGTGTTAAATTCAAAGTTAAATAAAAAATTAATTCATGTTTTGAAACCATAAAATGATCTAAATATTTTTTTAAAACATTCGTATGAAGTTTAATGTCTTAAATATTTTATTCCCATTTTTTATTTGGGAAGAGGGATCTATGATAAACTTGTGATCTGGTTGAAACTATTTAAGTTGTCTTCCAGTTTTTTTATCTTCCAATAATTTGTTTTTTAAATTCAAGTAATTTGTTCTAAAAAATTTGTCCATTTGTACTACATTTCATTGGAAAGGTAACCTAAAAAAGTATATATTCCTTGAATAAGGTTTAATATTTTAAAACATTTAGATATTATATTTCTAAATATATTTTAGAAAATATAGTGATTATATTTCTAAATAGAATTTTACTATTCAACACATAAGAGATGGATAGATGTGTGATGTTATGTTTTATTTGATAATGTTTTTGGTATTTTAAAAATTTTATGTACTGAATTATTATCATCATCTATTTCAGAGAAAATAGTTGGGTTCAATTATTCCCTAGTCCAGCCTCACCACTGAGAGGGGGGTAAATATGTGGTGATATTTTTTTTATTTTTCCATATTTTTAAATTGATCTCTTATACCTTTCGAGATTTCAATTAACCTAAGGAATTAAAAAAACCACACTTCATGCATAGTATAAATAAGTGATATCATAGAACATATGATGTGTATGTATTGTTTATAAATACCTAATTCTTATTATGATTGGTTATTCGCCTCAATCATTAATTATTTCACTATATCCCCAAGTGGTTACAACCATAGGCCATCCTAGTATGATCAAAATAGAGTCCAATTGTGTTCTATATTCCAGACTAACATAAGAAGAAACAAATATTCTCTAAAAATATGATCCTATAAAAAATTTATCCTCATTATATAAGTTTATTTTATAATTATTGATAAAGATTTAGATCCCTAGATAATCTAGATAAACAGGTCTACATGTGCACATATTCAGGTTGATATGCCTAATTCTACATCAGAATATGTCCATATGATTTTCTCAACTTTTTAGATCATCACACAATCAAATTATCCTTATAACTTTCAATAATAAAACATAATAGACTGCTTGCATATTTAATCGATCCCTATTTAAAAAAATTACTTATTCCTCAATATTGTGAACTATAGAGCTCCCACTTATTTAGAATACTAGTTCAATTATGTTTCTCTTCTTCCTAATTATTATTTTTTCTATTCATAGCATCTCGAATATTATTACTATATAAAAAATATAAAAAATCCTCAATTACATGGTTAGTAGGAATTAATAAAACACTTATATCATAACATATGATTTTTCACCAGGAATATATGGTTAAACACTCATTTAAAATCATTTTATGATTTTTATTTAATATTCCAAAGGTATATTTCCATACTATATCCTCACATATCTTCTCCATTTCACATGGAAGATAACTTATATTTCAACACAACTCACTCATAATTTGTTTTGGAATCTATATCAACACCAATATTCTTTATCAAAAAGAAATACAAATCAATTCAATGGGAACAATGAACTCCCTCTTTGTATTTTTTATCAATATCACCTCTCATATTTTTATATCAATATTTGTGATTATATTTCTCCCCTTTATTTATGATAAATAAAATGAAAAAAATAATAAGTCAACTTTTCTCACCTTTATTTATTGTGAATCCTTTTCCTTCTTCCCAACTTTTTCTACTAGAGGGGAGATGATTGGAAAATATGGTGACCTTGAGATTATAACCTAAAGATGGATCCCTCACACGGCTCTTAGATGTTTTGTTATCTAAGACTTTTGTAGTTTGGTTTTAATTATAGAGGTAGAGATGGATTGAGTTTAATTTCAAGTATTATGAAATAGATATTCCTAAATCTACCTTGGGGTAGTCCCATGACTTAATCTTTGAAGCAGTGAAAAGGTCACGAATTGGATTTGGTCAAACCAATTATATATACCTAGTGTAAAAATGATCTTTGGTATATATGTATTCAAAAACCTAGGTACAATAACCTTATTTTGAAGGGTAGAAAGATCCATAGGATATTTTTCCTAACATACTCAACATTAACAAGGTCAGGGCCCTTCTATTTTAGTTTTTCAGACATGGGTTATACAATAGAATTTTATTAACAAGAACTTATTAACTTAATTTCTAGTCATATTATTTCTGAAGTTTTATTTTAAGGATTAATTAGGTTTAAAACAGCATTTATCTCAACCCTTAACCCTATAGTATTTGCTAGATAAGATTAAAATTGTATTATTTGAAAGGGGAATCAAAATCATTCTTTCCATGTTTATTAATAAATTTATATTTAAGCAATATTTAATTAAAGATAATAAAAATAAATCAAATACTTTCTTGAATGAATAAAAAATAATGGGAATAAAACAATTAGGGTTAAAACTATAGTAAAATAATAATTTTAGTTGGAATTAAAACAAGTAATCCATAAGTATTGAAATGATGGGTAGTAGAAAAAGGAATGAGAAAATCAAGAAATAAATGTGACAAATTTATGTCTGGAGAGGTGCATGGAAAAAATCATGTAATAATAAGAAAGTGTTATAATCTCTGGTTTCTCTCACTGAGTGTTGGATATAAATACGCCTAATAAACTCACTATGTGTAAATGTTTCATGTTATGATATTTCATTAAATGACATCTCCCTCAAAACCTATATGAAATCTATGGTAAATTCCGTTTTGGTACTCAAATAAAAAAAATATCCATAATTATTTTCTCATATATTTAATGTATTGAATCTTCAATGGGTTCAAAATACAAAATTTTTACATCACTTAATGTCTTTACATCGTGTATTTCATTATCCCGGAGTTTTCTCAACTTATAGTAGTTTCACGGGTTTTCCTTAGGTCCATAGTAGTCTTGTTCTCAAAGAAATAAAATTATGAACGTGTTTCGTGGCATTTAAAATCAGAAATTTTAAAAATTATAGTATCTCCTCTTTTGAGAATTGGGTTCTATTTCCTATAAAATTAAAAAAAAAACCCCCAATGAATTATCAAATAAAGTTTGAATATATACCAAATAAATTTATTAAAGAAATATATTTAAATTAAACTTATAAAATACCCCCACACTTGAAAAAAAATTACTTAATAAAAAATCATCTAAAAAATGTTTCCAAAGTAAAAAAATATAAATATGAAACATGCATTAAAACCAAACAAATAACACAAACTGTTAGCAAAAAAAGTAATTCCTCCAGAATCACTCATACAAATAAAACAAGTCTTGCTTCACGGTTATGTTCTTTATCTATATCCTTTCTTCCTTTGGTATATCATTTATATAATGTTTCTTATAAGCTCTACATGTGTATATATTTACATCACTAGGAATTTTCTCTAATCCCTCAATAGAAAATGAGACGGTTATTGTAGTCATATCATGAATACATATTCTGAACCATAAGCTTTCATTGGTTATAATATATCCACTCAATAATTAGAAACACAGAATTAATCATGAGGGATTTAGAAATAAGGTTCACATTACTATGTGGCTGATGTTAGGTTGGTAAATGATGAAAATATAGCTCCAAAAGGTGGGTAAAATCTCATGTATAATACATGATCATTATGAATAGTGAAATGAAAAAATATCATCTAAATATAATCATCTTCACACCAACCAAAATCTCAGGGTAGATTCGTGGATGCGTCCTAAAAGTGAAAAAAAATATTATTTCTTCTTTTTATCATTTTTTTAAATCATGCCCTGGCCAAATCTCACATCCATCACCTAACCACATATGATCCATTGTAATATTCTCCAATTAGGGATGGTTATTTTTGACCTTCCTAATACCCAACCCATATTATTATTATAATATTTTTATTTTTTATTTTTTGAAGATGATAATCATTAATGGTATATTAGAAGAACCATGGACCACTTCTCAAATATCATTTAAAAAAGTCACTATAAATATCCTCAGATGTAAGAAACCTATGTCAATTAATAATGAATGTCTCTCCCACACTTATTCAAGTGAAAATCATGGAATTATATAAAGATTAGGGTTGGTGGGATAAAATGAGCTTTTAACATAGCTTAATCCTAACAAGGTTATTCACGGATTCTACAGGCTTAAAAAGGATAAATGTATTGGTAGGTTTTGGGATAAATGGACCAACAAATATTCCCTCAGTCATTTTAATAATGTTTTTATTTATTCATTACTTCTATGAGATTCCAATGTATGTTCTGATAGTTTTATATACCCTATGTATCTCTCAATAAATATGATCAAAAAAGAATATGACATGGTACATCCATAATCATCTTAGGTTTGGAAATAAAAAACTAGAGAAATCAATATATGCAAAACAAATATTAATAATACAATAAAAAATGGAAAGAAATGATAAACAGAAGAAAAATTTTCAACTCAAAAATAATGCAAAAAATTTAATCTAGAATAAAAATAGATTTCATTATTTTTCCAACCTAAATTTTAATTACATTTTAATGGGTGTGTTAAAATTTCAATATAAATAATGATTTCAATGAAAAATGTCACTTAGACTAATTAAAATAAGAAATAATCCGGGGGAAATATAATAAATATTGGTAATGTCCCCCCTGTAGTTAAAATTAGAAGGTTTACACACTATTGTGGAAAGTCACATGGGAGAGAAAGAAATAATAGAAAATTAAAACTAGAGATGGAAATTAGGAATTTAATTTTGGGATTCAATATTTTCCAATAATAAAGGTCATACCATATGAGGAAAATTCTAGATATTGAAGGTACACAAGGAATCCTACAAAAACTGTTTGAAAGAAGCTTACCTACACTAGATAATGATATCTCACAAATGATGTGACCAAAACTAATGTAATAAGTCAGAATTTGTACATAGTAGTTAGAAAATGATGATTAGTACATATCACAATGATAGGAGAATATGTTATAGTTGTAATAAATGATCTATAAATAGGTAAAAATAAATGAAAAAATCCTAATGACTCAACAAAAAAATATAGGTTTCCTCCCATAAATGGATAAGAGGATATCATTATATAGATAGATGGAAAAATATTGGGTAGAGGGGTACATCAGATCAGTTTTTTACTACCTCTTTAAAAAATTAGTAGTCATAACCTTCAACTCATGGGGTAGATTGGTGAAGTGTACCACCACATAAATGGGCTGACTGAATATCACATGTGGTAGCTGGAGCATCCTTGTAGGTTGTGGGGGGGGGGGAATATATATAGTACAGGGATGGATATCTAGGAGTTTTCTCTTTAGGTCATGCACTCAAGAAAATACCTCATGTAATAGGAAATATAGTAGTATAATATACTCAACAATAACCATGTAACATAAAGTATATTGTGACATTGATAAATGAATTCTTAATTAAGACTGTGAATATAAGAAAGATATATATGAAAAAATAATATCCCTCCCATTTGATAAAATAAATGATACATCTGGGAAAAAGAATATATAGAGTAAAATAATTTACACCAAAATAGTAAAATTCTAGTGGGGTATACATGGATAAAACTAAATACTATTGGCAGACTCACCACTATCTACATCAAATGTCCCATCCCAAAAAGTGTGTGTCTAAAACTACCCAGTGATGTCAATAGTAACTATGGAGGTGGAAGCAGGTGGATTGACATCCATAGATTGTGTCGTGGTGCTGGAAGTGAGCTTGGTCATAAAAGGTGGAGGTAAGGTATTTATTTTTATTGGGGACAAATTTATGGAAGTGGTATATATCAGAGGAACCTAAAATGTAGAATGTAGGGTAGGGCCCTTCCCTTTCAGGCTTGATCCATCGAAAACTTTTACAGGGTAGTAGGGTATTTAATCTCTTGAGTAATATCAACATTCCTAGACAATGAGGTGGGAATGGTAGTAAAAGCAAGGTATGCATTATTAGTTTTTGGGAAGGAAGATGCATGGTCCATTGGTTAGGGAAAATTGGTAAATAGGAAGGTCTCAATAAATGGGATGTTGAAATGTTGGAAAATCTACCTTTTGTTCTCTAGAATAAATTGGATAACAACCTATATGTTTGATTAAAATGGAGGATAGGTTACGAATGGGTAAGACGTGCTGAAGTGGGGGAATATGAGGGAGTATAAGTAGGAGTAGTAGAGGGAATGGTCTAGGTGGATGCTAGCTTAGTGGCCTCATGAGTTGTAATATGAGGAGTTATATCCTCATGAGGTGTCGTAGAATACTTAGGGTCCCAACTGTATCACCCCAAATCTTCCATGAAAACCCCATCTTCTAGATTAGTAGGAGATAAATGTACTCCATATTCTCTAGATATGAAAGTGGATGAGTGACGTTGAAGAAACCTAGACGACATGCAAGACATGTAATAAAATTGCACCCCATCAATGTACCATGAGTCCTCCATGCTTGGGCCTCATGGTGAAGTGTGTATCGTTGGTCCATGTTGACGGATAGACCTCCCATGGTAGAGGATAAAATGATCACTTGGATATGACTGATGATCCCATTAGTATCTCCTCTGGATAGCCAATAATGGACAAGATCCTGATACACTAGCTATAAGAAGAAACCCCACGGATGGGTACTCTTCACCATATATGGATCATGAATGTTTTGGGGGTCACGAGCTATAAAATTCTTGCTCTGTGGAGTTTTTTTATTATTATAATCGATCCATAAGGTTTCTTAAGTTTCATAAGATACGAAATATATGGTATAAATACCTAGTCTAATGATGATGTATTCCAATGTGATCTCTCTTGTTCATCCAGTAACATGAAATGTGACATGTTCAACATAATGCTCCAACATCTCCATAAACTCCATGAATAGATCATGGTATTTCGAATCATATAACTATAGGATTCCTGAAAGTTCTATTCATCCAACGAGCTTTAGGACCTCCTCATGGATAAGTATCTTCTCAAAGATAAAAATATTGGGGGTCTTGTTCATCCTCATAGGCTTGGACAGAAAACAAACCAAGATAACCTGCTGCTCAAGCTTTAAAAAGTTTATGTAGGGGTTAAGGTGTGGGTGTTGGGAAGCATCTTGTGACTAGATGGAAGAATATTGGTAATGGATAAAGATATTTGGAGTGGTATAACCAAATGGGGATGAATAAGAGGAAGGATCTATAGATAGTGGTGGAGGAACATGCGTCAGATGCTTCTGTGGAGGAGGATCCGTTTGTTGGTCCATGCACTTATACAATTAGGTCTTAATGGTTTTTTATCAGACATTTTATAAAGGATGAATGTACAACGAAGGGGGGAGAATGATCTAGATATTTTTCTAGGAGGGGAATAAGGGGAAATAAGAGGAGGGGAGGTCTCATCTCTCATAAGAGAGGTGGGGAGAGGTTGGTGGTCAAAGGTTGGGTTGTGTGGGATCCTATGACCCCTAGAATTACAAAATATAAAAACATCATGTGTTTTTCATGTCGTGTAAAGTATTCATGAGGTAAAAAAGGGAGAACTAATTTTTTTACCCCAAAAGATTCACATCATGTAAAATTTACATGACGTCAATTGTCCCATTTGTAAAACTTTTGGAAATGATCCTTGTCAAGCCTACCTAAACTTCATAAATAATTCTCTAACCATTGTAACCTATTCTGGGTTTCCTCTCAATTAGTTCTTCATTTATCATAGAGTTCTAGATAGACTTAGAGTAAAAGTAATTTCAAAAAAAGAACCCACCCCACTTAAAATGGTGGTTAATATATTTCTAATCTTTGACAATTTACATTAAATGGTGGTCCTTAACCTATTTAGATTTCAATAATCCCATTAGGGAAAATATCGACAACATCAAAATGACTTGACCATCAAGATTTTAGTTTCCCAAATAATACCTTTAAATGGGAATTTAAGAGTAGAAACTCGTCCCAAGGTATACAGATCCATTGTGAAATTCTTTTGTCATGAAAATTATTTGTCTTTTTATAAACATGGTTATTTTCATAAGAATTCCTTATAATCTATTTCTACTCAACTATTTTAATTAATATTTATTTCCCAAATCTTTATCCATCCATGTTTAATTTTTTGATTTCCCAATAAGAGTGATGCCCAAATTTCACTGGTTGGTGACTGGGATTCCCATAAACAAGTCAGAATTGAGTAGTGTTGATGGGTGTTTTATAAAATTTCAGATATAATCAAAGCATGTCACCCAATTTTGGACTCCAATCATTCCTACTTATACTTAATATCTTTTATAGAATTTGTTTTATCTCCCAATTCTAAAATTCATCTTCCAAACTAATCTATTTATGGTAGGTAGTTCCATTATTGTATCAAATTCCATATTTTTCAAGAAGGCTTTCAATGTTAGTATTTATAATGTTTGTTCCCAGATCAATAATTAGTAAATGGGGTAAAGAAATATGAAGAATGTTTCTTATAAAAAATCCATGACCACTTTGGGTATATCATGTGTAGTGGCTTTAGGTTATACCCACAACAAAATGTAGTGCACACCAACATGGTTATAATAATTTCTATAAGAATTTTAGAATGGGTCCATGAAATAAATTATTTATACATTGAAGATTTTGACTTCCAAAATATTGTTCTGGGTTATTTCATTTTGTTTTCCAACGGTTCATGTCTATTGGAATTGATCAAAACTTAGTACAAATATCCTTATATATGGATGGAGTATGGGATAGAATAGTCTTCTTTGTATGATCTTTTGCATGGTGAATTCAGGCCCATGACGTCATCTAGCTAGCGAAATGTGACATATTTCGAGCATGATTTAAATTTCATCCTACGTGATGTAAAGTCGCATCAAAACATCAGCACAACACTTATAAAATTGAGGCTTGCCCCAGTAATCGCAAGAGGTCTCAACCAAGAACTTCTTTATCTATTGATTTGAGAAGGTTGGGTAATGAAGTCCCATGGAAATATAGTTCAAAATGTTATAAAACCAGATTCATAATAGCATATTTATATTGAATACTACTTTATCGGAGAAATCATACTCAATAATCAGATTCTATTCATCTTAAATACTTGGCATTTGAATTATAGATATATAGAGAGCAATGAAATTTTTAATCCCCTTAATGTTTTTTATGAGAATGTGAAATTCTTGTAAAACAAAGATCCACCATATTAGCTATGGTTTGTAATCCTTTATTCTTAATAGGTATATCAGTGTTTCATGATTTTATATACACCACAACTTTAGAATGAACAAGGTTTGATCAAAGTTTTTCAAATAAAATTATTACTTCTTGTATCTCATTCTCCGGGGTTTTATAATTGAACTGATATTCATTTAGGGTATGGCTAGTATAATACATGGGTTTGAAGATGTGTCTAACCTACTATCCTAAAATAATTCTCACAAAAAATCATTGGTGTCGCACATCAATTCAAATTCATTATCCTAGATGTGTGAAACTATTACAAGAGCGTCCACTGGGATAATTTTTAAAGTGTTGAATGCCCACAGACACTCTTTAATGAAATCAAATCGGGTGTCCTTAGACAATAGGTATGTTAGTGTATGATCTATTATTTCAAAATCTTGGATGAAGTGGAAATAAAATATAATGTGATCGAGAAAACTTCTTATACTCGTTACTTGTATAGGTTTAGGAATATTATTAATGCCCTAGATTTTTATGGATTAAATTCCATTCCATTCTATGATATTTTATGTATATAGACACTAAACCAAAATCATTATTTAATAGTGGTTTTTAGCGGTGGTTTAGTAAACCAGCAATAAAAAAATCTTGGTTTTACTGCTATTTTTTAAAAACCGCCACTAAATATTTAGTTTTCAATTAAACAAAACACTCTTTCCCCCAACCCCATGCTTCTCCCTTGACCCCCTCTGACTCCCACGACCCTAAACCCTAGATAACCACAACCCCCCTTGTGTTTCCCAAGCATGATCTATCCAAACCGTCACTGGCGGATCCCAATCCCCAACCCTCCATACCCTCATCGATGGTCCCGATCTCGAGTCCTCCAATCCCTCTTTGACTAAGCCCGATCACCTGAACCCCTCACTTGCATTGCCTTATCCAGATCCCTCCAATCCCTCTCCATCCAAGCCCTCACCGGCCGAGCACTAGCTAGAGGTAGATTTACATATGGGTTGATCAATAAAAAACATGGTCATTATAATATTCAATTATATAGCTACGTCATTGTTTTTTTTGAAATATTAAGTTAAAATTTGGTTGATGTTTGTTAGGATATGAATTTTATAAGAAACCATGCAATAGTGATATGAATTACATACTCTCTAAGAATTATAATTAAGGAACATGATTCATTTGGGTAGGCCATATGTATAGACCATGGCATTTCTATTCTTTCAGCATACACATAGGTCTCTATAAAGGTATCATGGGATTTCTCAATGACCATACTAGTTCCCCTTTAATTTTAAAATGGACAGTAAATCACCTATATGAAAACTACAATAAATGATAATAATTTTACTAATTGAATTTATTATAGATTGTTATAGAATTTATTATTTAGAACATTTTGAATATTTGGAATGAAATTAAATCAATTTCAACCCAATTAATGAGTTATAGAATCATTTGTTATGAATTTTTACCATTACTAATAAATTGATTCTACCTTGGAACAATGAGACAATCATACCTTTGAGGAAAGAAATGATCACAAAGATACAAAAATGATTATAATATAACATAAATGAACAATAAAAAATCATATATACATAAAAAATATTTCTAAAATAATTATTTAATAAAATTAATTTCATTATCTAGGGGTTAAGATGCATGTACAATGCCGAGTCTAGAGTCAAGGTAGGAGATTTTCTTTTTCTAGCCTTCTTTTTTTCATATATTTTTTTTGCTTAGGTCTATATTATTTAATATGTACTATACTCAAAATATTATAACGATAACATAAGTTTTTTCATTTACTTTTAAGTTGTTACTTATCTTCTTTCTTCTGATTACTATTCAATTTTCATACCATATATGGTTTGTAGGAGGTCTTCCAAATATTTCTAATTCTTGATGATATATTATTTATCTCTCGTTTATACTCTTACAATATTTATAATATAATTCCTTTTTATTATTTTGGGTTAATTATACTTAATTTTTAGGGGATAATAATGTATTAATGATTTCCTTCATACTCATCGATTAATTCAAACCATATGAATTATATAATGGAAGAATTTACAGTTTACTTCCTTATCCATAAATATTCTTGTATATAAAATCTATTTATTTTTAATATTCCATTATGGTGATGTTTTGTTATTAAAATTTTCCTTTAAAATCCATTAATCTCTTTTTGAAAATAACAATTGATTGTGACTCATTTTATATTTTTATAAATAATTAAAAAATAAAGTTATAAATTCTCTTTTCGCAATATCTCTTTTTTTTCCTCTATGTACTTTTCAAGATTACTTTTAATTTATTTTTTATATTATTTGATATAACAATTGTATATTATAAAATATATATTTTTTAATGAAAAGATTATATTTTAATGACTAGGGAAATTATTGATTTTAAAAGTATACTTTTTTTAAAATACATTGTAAATAATATAGGATTCATTATCACGATTGATGTGTATTTACCTCTTGTTTTACTTTATTTCATTTTACGCTCATTTTATCTCCTTGGATTATCATTTTAATATTTTTAATGAATTTATGATTATTTTTATATTCATGTGAAACACATATATATATATATTATGTATTATGATAAATGGATTGGTCCTAGGATTATATGTCCCCAAATTAATAGGGTAATGCTTAATGTATTATGAGTTATCTATGTGTGGGTTATGTTATCTTTGAATCATCCATAAATTTATGCCTGAAAATGAGTGCTGGCCCATGTCATCTTCTTGGTACCCCCTGTGTATCCCTCGTTAACCTCACTACTATTTTGATAGAGAATTAGAAGGTTCACCAAGACATAATGACCCAAAGGTGTTTCTCCATTGATGCCAATTTTAAGTTAATAAATGTATTATTTTTCTTTTTCTTATATTTTAAATAATACTATCCATGATTCATTTCCTTTTCTTACTTTGACTTTTTTTGTACCTATATGAATC
Source organism: Viscum album (assembly GCA_963277665.1). Taxonomy (NCBI): domain Eukaryota; kingdom Viridiplantae; phylum Streptophyta; class Magnoliopsida; order Santalales; family Viscaceae; genus Viscum; species Viscum album. The sequence goes on along the minus strand of OY728146.1, from coordinate 867,339,350 downwards.
TCTTTATAATGACATGGGTTGTGTTTTTTTCACTTCCATTTATCTCTTTTCGTACTTAGTAATACTTATGTGTTTTAATTAAATAATTTTTAATGGATTATATTTACAAAAGTATCATCAAAAAAAGAAAGGCTATTGATAAAGGGCAACAGAAAATATATGTGTGTTTGTGGTTGGAAGGATTAAAGATTTATGATGAAAAATTAAGAACAACAAACATAATTTTAGAGATATCTGAAGATGGTCAGTTTGAAGACATTTTCAGGGATACTACTAGTTAAATGCTCGAATATACTAACATCCCCCACTTTTAGATCATTTTCCTCTAAAATATTCCTCCAACCAAGCCATGTTTTTGAACATTCGTGACACATAATGAAATTAACGTCCCAATTTCTAGAATGATCTGAAGCCCAAATGTTGACTGGGTTATATAGTTTCTTGAAAATTCTCTTGGAAAACTAGTATGGCAGTTGCTAAAAACATGGAGAGACAATTAACAGTTCAAAAAAAATATTGAGGGTGGTAGAGGTTGCGTCAACTTGAGTAGAGGATTAGGGTTCAACAACCATGTGATCACAGTTTTTTTAATGGGGGTTTACTATAATTTTTATTCACAACCTTGTAAAATATGGTAGGCTATTTTTATTGCCAACACATCAAACATGGTGACAAAGAACACAGAATAGCCTTGATATGTGAAGATGAGGAACTAGATATAGATGATACTGTAGAACTGGACGAACTGCCACCAGCCTTCTTGAAACCAAACCTAGTGACCACGAATTCGAAAGGGATATGCTATTCATTGAAACCCGAATTTGTGGTCACCAGGTTTGGTTTTAGGAAGGATGGCGGTTGTTCAATGAGTTCTAAATAATCATCTATAGTTACATCCTTGTCTTCACATATGAAGGGTACACCAATTTTGTTGTCTCCATCTTCGACACGTTGGAAAAAGAAATAGCCTACCCTCTTTCAGAAGGTAGGGAAGTAAATTTTCATAATTACCCATCCCAAAAAACCAGGAACACATGGTTGTTGAACCCTAATACTCTACTCAAGGTGAAGCTCTATATCCCACTCTCATCCTTGGTTTGTACACCTCTACTTGTCTCTCTAGGTTTGCAGCAACTGACATACCTGTTTTCCAAGATAATTTTCATGAAAAAATGTAATTTATTCCACAATTGGGCTTTATATAATTGTATAAATTTCTTAGTGAATTTCATTATGCATCGTGAACATTAAAAAATATGTCTTGGTTAGAGGAATGTTGTAAAATACAATGATCTAAAAGTGGGGGCGTGTGTATATTTGATAATATCATTAGTAGTCTCCTTGAAAGTGTCTTCAAAATGCCAATATTAATATATCTCTAAACTTATGTTATTTATTCTACATTTTTAATCATAACACTTTAAGCCTTCCAACCATAAGAACATTTATATTTAATATTGTACTTTTAAAATATTTCCACATAAACAACATTTTTTTATGAAAATTTTGTTATGATAATTCATTTAAAATAAATAAATTATTTGTATTTCCATGATCCAAACTAATATATTTAATATATTATTTATTTTTCATGTATTTTTGTTTCATGTAAATATAAACCACCTCTAAAAATCTACATAAATATTATTAAGACTATTAAAGAATTAATTATCCATTTTTTTAATATTTTTCAAGTGTATTAATTTTGAATTATTAAATTTCTATCATTTTTAGAATGCATGTATTTATGATTATATATTCACAAATATTATTAAAAATATATTTGTAAATAAATATTTATTTTTTTATTCAGAATATGAATCCCAGTATGGTCCTTAAAGTTTCTAGTGGGTCTTGCCCTATTTTAGGTTCTCCTTAGTTTCTTCCCACCTTAAGTTGCAATCGAGGTTCGTTAGAGGTAGTGAAGTGGCTTGAAGAAGTTCATCATATCTTCATATTTCTTGGATCTCCCAAAGCTATTAGAGTTCGTGTTGTTCAGGTCCTACATTGGGGGTTTAACTTTGGAATAATGGGAGTTGTTTTCCATGTCAACAATGAAATTTGGGAAGAAATGGGTTGTTTTTAATTTCATATTTGTTTGATTGAATATATCGTAGGAGGTGAAGAAGAAGAAAAGGGAAGATCTCATGAGTGTCTTTCAAAGTCAGTGGATGGTGAAGGATTGTGTTCACTTCAAAGAGTTGGTTTCCTTTTATCTAAAGGTAGTGTTGTAAGATTAAGTGAAATCTTCTCTTTTCATTGGGGGTATTCATCCAGAGATAAAGGAGTGTGTCCTATTCTCTAAGGATCTCTATTTTGATAAGTTGGTGGAGGAAGTGTTTTTGGTTGAGTTGTTGTGAAATAAGCATACAACACACTGATTATATTTTTTATTCTATTTAGGATTGATTAGTGTTGGATTGTATTGGTCAATGATGAGTTTGGGTTCCGTATTGATGTGAACAAATGGTTTTTTAATTGAACATTGAAATGTACAGGTTTGTTTGGTGGTTGTCGGTTGTTTCATATAGTGGTGAAAATGGTTGTGACTATAGGCCTATGGTGAAATAGTTGTGTTATAGTGTATACTTGTATAGTTTTTTGTTAATTGAAAGTTGTAATATATGGGTCTATGTATTTTTTTCAGGGTAGTTCTGGGATATATAATATGAAGTTGGGTTTTTCTATAAATAAACATTTAGTGATGGTTCATACCGCTGCTAAATATAGAATATTTTGATATTAGTGGTGATTCAAACCACAGATAAGTATGATTCACTATTAATAAAGTGGATATTTTCTTCATTTTAGTAGAGGTTTTCTGGATTAAAAAAATGTGGTGCTTTAAACCCCCGCTAAATCCTTATTATTTCTTCTTGAAAACCCTCTATGAAAATAGTCGTTTTGTTTCATCATGTTTCGATTTATTTAGTCAATACATACTATACATCTAGAAACAGTTCAAGTTAAAACTAAATAATTAATATTGTTTTTAATGAAAATTAGGATACCTTTCATCGGGATGAATTATAGTAGAATCACCCACTCACTTTTAGAGAAAGATAATTTTGTATTAGCATTGTGAAGCTTTAGTACTCTTTCATGAATATTTCCTTCGTCGGTGGAGTGATTCTCCAATGGGTTTGATGATTTGGTTTAGTAACTTCAAATATCAATAATATATGGGTTTAAATTGTGGGACTAATCTACTTGACATCATCCAATCCCCCAAGAAATTGAGTTTTGTGTCTTTTTAGGAATTGAATTTGTCTGTATTTTTTTCACATGATTCATATCTGAACTAACTGGAATTGTAGCTTCATTTGATAGGAAAATATACTTTAATTTATTTTTTTTATAGGATTTATTTCTAACACTGGTGGCATGATTACTGACGGTATGAATATTGGAATGGTATCCCACATTATAGGTTCATGGTAATTCACATCCTCGCAATCACTACTCTGATCTTCATTAGGAGATAGGTTCTCTCTATCATTGTCAAGATTCATGTAATCATCTTCTCCTCCTAAAATTAAAATTTTATTTTTGAAATTGCTTTTTAGGTAAATTGAGAATCCCAAAAAGATTACATGTCTTACCAAGTTCCAACATCATAAGAAATTAGAAAACTATTGAAGAAAAGCCTTAATTTTTTGAATTAATCACCCTATGTAAGATATATAAGCTAGATATTACCTTCATGTATGAATCATATTTTATGAGGTCCTTGACGTGGTAGGAAAAACTATCCTTAGTCTACTTTCATTCTTCTAGATTTATTTCCCCCCATTGATTCCTAGAGCCAAACTGCATCCCTTCATGTTGATTCAATCAAGTTGCTCATAATTAAGATCAACTCAAATTAATCTCTTGTACATTACATAATCATAAAACTTTGAAATGTTAATATAAAAATCTTAATCTTCTATATCTTCTATATAATATATGAGAATATTCTTGTCAACATCCTCTTTAACTGCCTCCTTTTGAACACCGTCAAATTCCACTACATCAAACAATCAGTTAGGATCTTCAATCCCATCACCTTTGTTATCCTCACCCTTGTCACTAAAAACCTCTAAATCATTACTAGTATGTGTTTCTGGTAGATCATTATCTTTAAAGGAATACTAAATATGATCCTTAAATTTGATACCCTTGCATGCTGATTGAGTAGTCATCGGTTTTATAAGGTAAATATAATCATTATGATCCTTAGTTTTCTCCCAAAATTCACCGAATAGTCTACAACATCAATGAGATATATCTTTCTTTTATAAAATCCATTTTGTAATAAAAAAATTGAGTTTCTCCTCCCCCTCATACTCTAATGGTGATAGGGGGTATCAGCTAAAAGTGCCTCATTTTCAGAATATTTATCCACAAGGGAAGGACCCATCTTCTTGGCCTTCCTTTGTCTCACTATTTTCTATCCCCCTTGTTCATTTGTCTCATCCAATCTATTTTACAAACTAGAAAACCTATTTTTTTAGGAGGATTGGTTGGATATATTTTGGTGTTGGAAGCATATTTTATTTCTTAGACTCGGAAAGCCATGTCCCTGTATCTCTAGGTGAACTTTAGGGACTGATATGAGGTTCTATCATCCTGAAGTAGTCCTTTGATTTCTTATAACCCCTTTAGTAGTTTAAAAAAGGTTCCACATCTATCCGTATTAGAAGAACCTAGTATTAACCTTCATGTAGAGAAGTCGTAGCTGCATAAGACCTCACCTTCTCAATACCTACAATTTCAACATCAAGAACTAGGTTTGGGGGATCAGATACTTGGTCAAATGAACTGAACCTACAGACCGGTTAGAGGTGACCCAGACCACTATAAGAAGAGAATAAGTTTTCCCAAAACTCAAATAATACAACTTGTTTTAACTGAATTCCATGCTTGTTCTCAATGAAAAAAAAAGTCAACTTGAGGTTTGGAAACATCTATTTCCACATAGATGTGAGGATAAATAATATGGTTATGGGATCAAGATATATGGTCAAAGAAAAAAAATATTCTAACCGAGTGTCCTATTATTGATTGAATTGAAGGGTTTTGAAAAGGTAATAGAGGGCTCAGAAAACATACCCGGAATGATTCTGTTAGAGGATTCCATATCAGGTAGAAGTCGAAGGACCGATGTAAAAGGAAGAATTGAACACCATTGAAGGATCATCAGAAATCAATAAAAGAAAAAATAAGGTCATCCTCTATCTCAAATAGAATTATAATATGGTTGGGGTCCATGATACCTACAATATCATGGCGATGAAAGTCCCATGAATCTGAGATGACTTGGTCAATGTTGTGAACTGATGGTTGATTCTGACTAGAGAGAGCCACTATAGGGAGCCAATGAAGGTATGATGTATCTGTGAATTCTTGTAAAAAATCAGAATAATGGGAAATACCTAATCAAAATATGGAACCTTGGGTTCGATCTCAATGACAGGAAAGGAGGGGAGATCTGACGGGTCTGTAATAGGGGAAAAAGGAAGTGGGAAATTCATGAATGTGCATCTTCTCCCCCTCATGAGATGGGGATGGATGAAATCTCCATCCATGGCTATCAAGAAAAGGGAGACCTAAATGATAGGAGAAGATTTTCTACCCTTGAGTCTCATAACTATTTAATCACCTTCCTTATTAGTCAGAATTATTATTGGAAAATTAACTAAATCACCAACTTTTCTGGTGTCTTTTACTAAATCTAACAATACTTATTCATCCACAACTCTAAAAATTATCCTTCCCTAATTCACATTTATAAATACCCTTCTAGTGGAAATAAGTGGTCTCCCGATAATGATTTGTAAATATTCTTATTCCTCTATATCCAAGATAAAGAAATTAGCATACAAAATGAATTTATTGACTTTTACTAAAATGTCCTTGAGAAGTCCTTGATGTCACTTGACTTAGGTATCATCCAATTTAAGTGAAAAAAATTTGGTTTCAAATATTTGAGCCCAAAATTTCATAATACACTAATAGTCATGAAATTAGTACTTTCAAAGAAGTCTCACAACTCTTTTATGAATTCAAAATTTCTGATAGGGTAGGGAATCAAGAAGCTTTCGGGCTCTCACATCATTTGTCAAAGTGTACACTAAATAACTATCAAGTATTTTTCATTTAAGTAGATGACTACAATATCTTATATTTCTATATTATTGAATATAATCTCCTTCATGAATTTTTTATAAGAATAAATCTAACTAATGGCCTCTATATTAGGGATATTTATGTGTAACTACTTTAAAATCTATAATTTTTTTTTTGTATTTCCGCTCTATTTTTCTTTGTCACATTATATTTTGAAAGGTAACAGGGGGTTTAATAGTGTAAATTCCACATAAATATAATAATTTTTCAGATTCCATCATCTAGGATCTTGTTTAGTTGGATCTGATTCTATATTTCATTATTTACCAAATTTAAATGTGTTATCATTGCTATCATTGATGATGATTATTGCATGTATTTCAAGTTCTTCCATCTTAATTTATATAAATATGGATGGATTCATAAAATTAATAATTTTTTAACTCCAAATGACCACATATTTAGTCTTATATTTAGAATTTATCTTGGTATTACTAGGAAATATACTCGATAATAAGTCTAACAAATTCTTGGATATTTGTCCCACTTTGTGCTCAAGATTTCAGAGGGCATCCCTATAATTTTGAATCTTAATTTATTAGGTGTTAATCATATTTTATTACTGAATAACACATATGGTGAGAAGGTTTTCAAAAATTTATTGATGAGGAGGGGCTTATTGTGGTATCCTTGGTGGAACTTTCTAAAACTATCGCTAGGGTAGAAATATGTTAGGGCCTATGGGAAAAAGGTTGTAGAGGAGATTATTATTGAGGTCAAGAAGATTGATTCTATTGTGGGTACCCATGTAATATTAGTTGAATCACATCAGAAGTCACACCATGGCTCTAAAAGGTGTCACAAACTTCTAAGAAAATTGAAATTCACTCATGTGGATCTTCTCTCTAAAGTCAACTAAATTGTCCCTAGTTCTGGATTATGTGAATGAGTCCTTGTTTAATTTAAAAATTTGGTACTTATATTGGAGGAGGAATGATACTATGCACATCACCACTAATTTATTGAAAGTTATACTCCATAATGGAGTCCTCCTACAATGATAGTCACTCTCATTAATGTTCAGGTGGTGGATATTGAATATTTTGAGGGTAAGGTGGTGCAAGATTGTTGAGTTCATCTATAATTGAGTGATGAAATATAGAAAAAATATCCTGATCTCAGGATCGAAGGATTTTTTTGTTATGATCAAGGATTCTTGAATGAGTTAGAGGAACTTGGTGTATGCACTAGCTAATAAGGAAGACGTTGGTTCTGGTCCATGTTCTAAATTTGTAAACATAATGGGAAAAAAAGGAAATATGGCGTGAGGTAATCCTAGGATAAAACCCAAGGTCAATATACCTAAGTAATAGTTGATCCCTGACAATGGCACCTAAATTTTACCCGATCACATGGAATTATTGATTCTACATGGGCATTGATCAGATTATAAATTTATAATTTCCTAAAATATACTAGCTGTAGTGTTGTAGCATACTGTCAGCATAGGGTTGAATCCATAGGGATAAGCTATAAAAGCTGGTGACCGATCCATTAGAACATGACATATGGATTTCTTATGTGACTCTCATAGGTTTGGTTATTTAAGACTTACATAGTTTAATTTTAATAATGTGGGATGAGAGGGATCAATGTAGATTTTATTTCATATGAAAATGGTGTTCCTAAATCTAGCCTGGGGTAGTTCAATGTATTAGGTTTCAAAACAGTTCATAGGTCACAAATTGTCTTTGGAAAATCTAATCAGATCTTCTTAATCTTAGAAATACTCTTCGGTCTAGAGGAATTCAACAACCTAGGTTCATCAATATTAGATTAAAGGGAAAAAAACATCATAGGTTATTGGTCATATCCTTCTTAACTCTAATAAGGTAAGGGTACTTTTATTGAAATTCATCACATTAGGGTTGTGAAGCATAATGTGATTAAAAATAATTCTAAACCAAATTACTGTACATAGGGTAACCCAAGTTTTGATTTATGGATTTATTAGGTTAAAAAACCCCTACACTCGACCCATAAACATCTCAGATTATCCAAACAAGATAAAAATAGTACTAGGTGAAATAGAATTCAAAATATTGTTTGGAATGTTTATTAAGAAATTCATTTTTAATCATTACATGACTAAAGTAACTTAAAATCAATAGAACACTTACATGATTGAATTAGAAAGAAATGGAATGCAACTTTTTGGGTTGAAACAGAAGTTGAAACAAAAAGAAAAAATATAAAAGTTTTGGAATTATGTGTAGCAACAAAAGGAATGGAAAAGTGTGAAAGAAATATAATAAAATTATATTTGTAGTGGTGAACGGAAGAATGTATAGAATAAAAAGAAAGTCCATTTGTATCTAGTTTCTCTCACAGGGCACTGGATATAAATAATTATGTGGATCTCACAATGTGTAAAGGTTTCACATCTTGATATTTGTTTAAATGAATTATTCCTCAAAACATTCATGATGTGTAAGTTAAATTCACATCATATACTTAGATCCTCAAAAATATATGTAAATATTGTATCTCCCAGATTTTATAGCTCAGATCTTTGACGAGTTTAGAATTCAAACCATTCACATCATGTAATGTATTTACATAATTTATTTATCTTTTTAGGAGGATTCATGTATTTTACTAGTCTCATGGGTGGGACTTTGGACTATATATATCCTTTTCTCTAGGAACTCTTTTCATGAACATGTTTCCTGATATGTAAAATCTAAATTTTTTTGAAATTACAACAACTCCAAATTTGATAATTGCACTCCTATTCCCTACAAAAAATAAAAAAAACAATGTATTATCAAATAAACAATTAATATATCTTAAATAAATATATATAGTAATTATATATGAATTTATGTCATTAGTGATATAACATTACTTTCATTGAAAAGAACCACATAATTTTATCTTAGGACTTTGAAAATGTATTTGTTAAGAAAAAATTATTACTTACAAACACCTCAAAAAAAATCATAAAATGTCAAGTGAAAGCAATTTAAATACACCTTTTCCCATCCTTTAATCAACTAATTCCCCTAAATAAGTTTGATATAATCAAATATAAGGTTTTTAATTGTGATTAAAAAAACCTACTCATTAGTTTGAAAATGAAATATAGAATTTAAAAATTACTTTAATGATAGATTCTTATATTTTTTCCCCACTAGTTGGATTCAATCAATTCCTTATCATCATATAATTTAGGATACTCCATAAATACAATCTTATATGTTATCTGAGGTGTAAAACACTCAATTTTCTAATTCAATGACCTATATATTAGTGTAAAGTAACCATAAATGTGGGAATAAAGAGTGAACTATTTGTGTATCATTTAAAACACTAAGGATGTATTTTTTTCACAACCTAGACCTTTAATTCTCTCTAATATCATCATTTTATTTAATATTCATACTTTGTTTTATATATATTTAGTCTCAACAGGTTATGTTCAATTTTTCTTCCTAAAGTTGCTTCCATATTTGATGAAATTTTCTCAAAATTAGTGACCAATGAAATTCATTATGTAATACATTCTTCTCATTCATAAGTATTATTATTGGGATGGTATGATATTTCAAATATCTTTTGTTCCATACCCAAATTTTCTATACTTTTCAAAAAAGTTTCCCTGATTTTTTAGATTACATCTTGTAGGTATTTTCTCATGTTTTCCTAAATATTAATGTATAACAACTTTCTTTTATATGATACTATCATTGATTTTTTGTACCCAATATTTGTTTTTCTACTCCCAACTAATCCATAAAAACTATCAAGTACTCTTTCTTTAAACACAAAACTACAACAAATCTCTATAATTATTTCTTGTAAGTCTCAGGGAAATATAAATAACCCATTTTTGTCTTCAAAGCATAATTTTATTTATCAAAATATGGAAAATATTTTAGTATAATAGTCATTAAAACCTTATATTTTTCCCCCACATTACTATATATTCCACACAATTATTCAAAAATATCATTTTTTCGGATATATTTAATGTAGTTTTGGTCACAAGTCATATTCTTTGATAATTTTTCCTTATTTTATGACTATATAACTTTATTAATTCATTTATCTTAGTTATAAATGGCATATTATTCTTTAAATACTAGGATTTGTGTCCATATAAATGATAAAATTATAAAAATATTCTTACAAATGATCTTTCATTTTGATAATATATATTTCCAAAATTATGGTGGGGTTATCTTTATCTAAACTAAGACAGATTTTATCTAGGAAAAAGTGGTTTTATTAAGAAAATATTTACTAAATATAAATTAGAATAGGGCATATAATTTTTATTTTCAGTATAAAAAACATCACCTTTATTCTTGTATCCAATACTATGAAAAATTGTAGATTCACTAAGATTAGGTATATATTACCCTTTCCTATTAGAAACCATTTTATCTTATACTTGTGAGGATTTACATATAACCTAAAAAATATTTGATAATTACTTTTTAATCTTATTAAAATCAATTTGAACTATAAAAAATAATATTGTGTCTTAGACATATTATCTTCCATAGTAGGAAAATATTTTTCAAGATCTCTCACAATCATTTATTTCCCATCCACATTTGATTTATTAATCATAATCACCTAAGCACAATATCTTTATTTACTATCATGATATTATATATATATTGTTATTTTTTTATTTGACTTATGTAAAGTCTTAATCATTCTCATAATCATCTAAACCACCTAATTTTTAAACTACTTCATCCATAACCTTTACTTTTATCATGGCCTAAAAATCCATATCATATTTTTGTTTCTTTTTCAAAGTTATATAATTTCTCATTTTATAATCCCTGAGTATATTTTGGACCCTATCCAATGAAAAATATTCCCTAAAATCCATTTTATGAATCTTGTGGGAAAATCTATTTGAAAATTTTCTCTTAAACTTTTTTACAATAGTGGAATCATCTAGCTTCTCACCAAAACCCCAAATGTTACTCAAAACTTTACTATCCTTTAAAAATTACTCTTCAATACTCTCATAATATGCCATGTTTTTATCATCAATTACACTCCTTCAAATATATAGTTTGTATTCTATGTCAATATCATTGGCATCACAACTACCCTTAATTTGTTTTAAATCTCCAAAGAAATTTAGAGTCCCATAACCTTTTTGTACACCTTTGATAAAAGGGACATCAAGATAGTGTTTTTTATTTTACTATCATACTCTATAATTAACTTTCTATAAAGTGTTATAGTAGCTCCATCATCAATGTATAGGATACCAATTTTTTTTGAATCTATCACTTATATGCTAAGAGATTAGAGGTAGGACAACATTTTATTCCTATATTTATATTAGTTCTTACAAAAAAAAGTAAAAACGAACCAGATATTAAAAAAATTAGATTCTCTTTAATAAGAAACTTATTATATTATAATTGGTATCCTAGATTATAACTGATACTACATGTTATACCCCATTCTAGATTGAACGTTGGTATAGGGTGAATCAATGTTCTTTAACAAATTATTAATCTTTTGAACTGAAACTCTTAGACTTGGTATGGTCTCATTCCACTCAGTAAATTATCAAATCCACACCACATGCACTATATTAATAATGGAAAACAAATCATTCTAGATTTACAAGGTTCATTAAGAAACACATAATCATTAATTGGATTTGTTATTTAGTCTAGTCATAAATTCTTCTATTATATCGCCAAGTTGTTATAACCACAAACATTCTGAGTATGATCAAAATAGAACACCACTATGTTTAATATATATTATATAAATATTATCCAATATCATAAATTTATTCTTCTATTTACAAGATTCGTATAAACCTCTAGAAGTAAATATGCCTTCAAAAATAGGTGGGATTAACAAATCTGCACATGTACACCCTCAATAAAGTTTGCTATGTTATTTCTCCACAATTGGTTATCCATATTGCACATAATTTCAAATTATCATATAATTTGGTTCTCCTCAGCATTTTGAATACTTAGGTATAGTAGATATCCTTCCACTTCAATGGATATCAGCTTCAAACATTTTCTTGTTTCTTTTATTCAATGATGTATAAAGATCTCAGTTATTCAAAATACTTACTTTCATTATTTATATATTCTATAATTTTTCTCTTTTTCTTACATAATTTTTATATTAATATAATCACAAATATTATCCCCATATTACAAATAAGTAAAATTCTCAAGGCTCATTCAGGAAGAAATTTTAACATTCAAATATGGAAGATATTTTTGAATTCACATTTTTAAATCCCAAAAATATAATTCAATTCCTATACCATTAAAATTAATTAAATACATGATTTTATTACATATTTTAATTATTACATGAAATGAATTTCATTTATAATCTTTTAATTATACTCACGTTTATGGACCATGACAAGGAACCTATTTCATTTGACGTATAACTTATCTTAGATTCTAGTTTCTTCCTCCATTGGTCTTTATTCAATATCAACTTAGAGAAAGAAAATTGGATCAATAATGTTATTTAATAATTGAATAACATCACAATATAATATTTTTAATTAATCTACCATTATTTATAATAACTTATTTTGTAATTCTTATCATACTTTAATTTTTTTATTCCTCTAAACGTCATATGATTTATAAAGTCAAATGCAAAACTATAACATGGAAAGTGTTTTACAGAAAAGTCCTGTGATCTCTTTAAAAATATTATATGGAACTCAAATCCGTTAAAATAGATTATTACAAATTCCTACATAGTTAAATTATATAAATTTAATCATTAAAATCATACATGCTCAATATTTTTGATATTTTTATCCAATTTCTATTTTGTATGACTTGTAAAGTCATATGAAAACCTTAATATCATAAATTTTGGAATTAAGTCATAGGAATTGACTTGAATTATTTTGAAATGATTTGAATTTCAAATGAAATATTAAATCTCATATGGAATACTTAAGATTTCATGTGATTTCTAAACATATCCAATTTTCATATTTAACCACCAAATCATAGAATTTTAAAAATGAATTTACAATATATATTAATGTTTTTTGAGATTATACAAAATATAAAAATGGATTTTCACATTGATTTTAGTGAACTTTAATATCTAACTCTTTCAGATGGATCCTTTATACCATATTTACTTGAAACTCCCATTAAAGATAGTTAAAAAATTTGTTAATAATGGATCACAAACTACACAAAACATTTTTTGCCTTAAAACATATTCAAACAATAGTAGAAAATACTAGAACACTTTTTATCAGTATTTATTATTTTTCACCATGAAGATCATCTCAAAAAATTAATAGATATTGGTTAATAAATTTTCATGAATTTATCTAGGAAATATTTTGATGATATATCCTAAAACATATTCTTAATTTCACATAGAAAATCATATATGTTTCTTTACATGTCACTCATTGAAACATATTAACAAATAATACAACACGCAAATTTCTATTGGTAGTAAATACATTTCAATATAATGGGCATTATAAGTAATATCAATAAAAACTGTTAGTATATGATTTAAGATACAAAACTGATTCATTAAGATATTAGAACATATTATAAAGATATATCTAATAAATCTTTCAAAATAACACCTTTTGGATGAATATCTCTTATTCAGCATGTTAGAAAATATATTATAAAAGATACACTTTTCTTTAAATTTTTATCTTATGAAGTTAATCGGAATTATCCCTTCACAATAGTTGAATTTAATCTTACAAGGATTTTCAGAAAATAAATTTATTCTTATGTTAGAAATGTATAACCTTATTTATTCCTGTTGAAATGGGTCATTATTCATATATATATCTTCTTATTTTGGTCATAGATTCACTTAAATAGTGTTGGAATTATGAAATTATTTTATATGGATTCTTATTACTCTTAAAAAAATTCCCTATTATTTTACCATGCTTATTTTTACTATTTAACTCTCCTTATTTATTTTTTGACAATTATAAAGGGGGAAAATACTGTGATTAAATTAAATGTTTAGCAATGCATATAATTTTTTTGTTTTCGGGAAAAGGTATAAATTGAATGTTATTTCAACATGGAGAAGTTTTTCAGAAATTTATTCTTGAATTTGCTGAGTGGTAGTAAGTTGGAAGAACAAAAAGTTATACTTTACTACTATTTTATTTTAATATCTATTTTTCTAGTATTGTGATTATCAAAAAGGGGGAGATAGTTGATTCATTTTCCAAAAAAAAAAATCTTTTATAACCTTTATTTTATAAATCATAATACCCTCAATATTTTACTTGTTCTAACATAATGTTTGTTTAGGTTGTAATAATTTGTAACACCTGAATAACCATGTTTTGGACTAGCTGATTCTATACCATTTATATTATAAAACATCATGATTTTCCACCCAAACATTTTCTTAAAATATAAAATCTTGTTAATGTATATAGGTTCACAATAAGTGACACTACTTCCTCAAAGAACTAGAAATTATTTTTACATGACTGTTATGATCATTTACTATAAATAAGAGCCTATTAATTCCAGGACCATATGGAGATTTTGGTGAAACACCAACATTCAAGAGTTGATCACCTATTTAGTTATTGTAGATCTTTAGTTTGTTTATTTTTATTATATTCTAATTGATTTTTTAGTGTGTTGTTTCATTATAAAATCACTTAGTTTCTATATTGTAATCAATATACATCAAATATTATAATATAAGAATTTATGTAGATAATAATATCTTATTTCAATCATTGATAAAAGAAGTTTAGATATAATACTTGTTTTTAACCTTTGACAAAGAATATTTTGGGAAAGAACTTTATCTTATAATCTCTACTGATAAAATAATTTATATGTTCAGTTAGTTGTGGTTTAGATCATTCAATACAAAATTTATGAGGATAGCATATATTTTTGATGGCTCTATAAAAAATATATTGGGGGAGTGATAGGACATTTTTTCATTTAATCAAAGAGGATTCCATTACTGAACCTATATACCTCTAGATCTTGGAAATGATACACCTGTTGCTTTGGATCAAAATAAAAGAGTATCCGGGATATGGACTATTATATACCCAAACAAACATTGTTTATAAAATTAAAAATTATTATATAAATATTCATTTAACTACTTTATATTCTATGATTATCTTTATATTCTTGTTCCATTTATTTTTTTAAAAAATTTATTAACTTGTGTCTTCTAGATCTATTATATTTCACTATGTTTAATTTTTGTTACTCTAATATTTTGAAATGTTATATCATCCAATATTTCCACTAGCTAGAGAGGAAAATTTTAAAAGCTTATAAAACATCAATTCACCCCCCCATATTTAAGATTTGTTATTGGGAGAACACATGACTTATGGGTTATGGGTTGACTATTTTTTCATAGCAATTACCTTCCACTGGTTCAAATTAATTTTTAATCTATCTATGAACATTCTTTTCTCCTAAAAATCCTACACAATTAATATACCTCAATATAGGAATAAATAAGAAATAAACCCTCATCTGAAATCTGGATTATATCATGAACCCATTCCATCTAATAAGTCTATGATAAGAGAAATACTAACTTTACAACCCAATTAAAGGACTAAAAGTGTTATACAAAACCTAGTAAAAAATTAAAATCATCATCAAACATCCACTCAAACCTTAGAGTATATAATGTACCCAATTTAAAACTAACTTGATATAATCTATGCATGACCTCACTATCACAGCATCAATATACCTCATCCATCCTAATCTCCCAAATAAATATTGCAGGATTGTTTTTTTTGAGTAAACTGATACTAATTGCAATTTCAAACAATCATAAAAATAATTTATCATCATATTTATTTTTTAATTTATTGACCCGACCCATCTACCCTATAACACACCTAGATCCATTTAGAGTTTTAATATTCCTAATATGCATCCACTGGATTTCCAATAGCTATAAATAAATCTCAAGGGTCTAGGAAATATTTTTGACAGATGATTTACCTAATTAAAAACCACCTTCCTCATGCCATAATTTTACCAAAATTTTGGTATCAGGTATATTTAACATGGACATAAAAATTATAGGAAAAACTAATATGTTGTGAAAATATAAACAACACCAACCAAGACCAAATTATGAATGATAAAGCGTTTTAACAAAGTAAAAAATTTAATGAACAAATAAAAATACTTGTGTAGGTACAACTCAATGTTATGGATGATCAAGCTAAAAAATACAATTTCTTAAAATGGGGATCCATCGTATCTATAAAGCCTTCACATAATTCTATAAGTTTCATCAAAAATAAAAACTCATACTCCAATTTATCTAATATGGCATAGCTTTGAACCTCCACCATTAAGGAAATATTAAATTCAATTACATGTATTGTGTTGCATACAATCTACCCTACTCCCATAGTGATGAATAAGGGGTGAGAGGTAGACCCAGTTGGATTTTCCAAATTCTTCCCATCCACCTAAAATATGTCAAAATCCATCGATCCATAATTTTTTTTTTGAATCCCCATCCCATGAATATTTTCTACAAATTCATAGACCATCTAATCATAAACATTATAATGTGACTATAATTTAGTGTAACCTAAATAATACTATATAGGAATCGACAATGAATGAGATTTCCTAATATCAAATTCAATCAAACCATAATAACCAAATCACCCCAAACCAAAGACTCATTTGAAAAACAATGATTTAGGAGAATCTTTAGACTATGAATTGCTATAAAAATAGGGTATCACCTACTCATTAGATGACTGACTACCCACAACACTCACCTTGTTATCACCAATAAGGTCTCAAATCACAAATAGGAGTTCCCACCACTTGACAAAGCCA
This sequence comes from Viscum album, assembly GCA_963277665.1. NCBI lineage: Eukaryota > Viridiplantae > Streptophyta > Magnoliopsida > Santalales > Viscaceae > Viscum > Viscum album. The sequence goes on along the minus strand of OY728146.1, from coordinate 867,322,332 downwards.
TTATCAGCATGTTCCCATCAAAGAAAATTGAGTTGGTTAAGTCTCAAGTAAAATATCTTATCAAAATTCAAACCATAAAATAAATTTAACCCAGAAAATATAACTCGAGAGTTTGAAACATAATTCTATATTTTGAGAAATTTCAACAATAAATATATCAATACAAAAAATTACTAAATAACACCCACTACTAACCTTGTTCCACAATTCAACCAACAATTAACCTTTTTTATCCCAAAGAGATCATCATTCAAAAAACAACCACATAACTAGAAATATTCATTTTGTGCTTACAAAAAAATAAATACACACTAAATCCTTTTATATTCACAACCTATTTTAATTCTTTAAAACAAACATTTAACATGTATAAAAGAAACCAAAACAATTATACCAAAAAATCATTGTAATTATATGAACATAACATACATAATAATCTACTCCCTTAATACTAGTGAAAACATTAAGTCATATCATAATAAATATGAACTAACTAGTATTTTTGAAACCTTGAGGTCAAAATTCCTAAACTATGCCAAACGTTCTCTATGAAGATTCCCAAACCATAATTGGTTAGGGTTTCCATTGAGATAATGATACAAGAAGAAGATATCGATGAATCTAGAGGTCTTTCAAATCGATTCAGACACCAAATTATTCATGATCTGGGATAAATGATATTCTAAGGGAAATAATTCCCCAAAATCACCCAAAAATCACCATAGAGTTGAGAGAGCCAGGTGAGATTCAAAAAGTTTTAGAAAAATACAATAAATAGGTAAAATTTTAAGGTTTTAAAATGGTTATAAAGTGTATGTATTACTTAAAAACAATGTATGAATAAACAATGAAGTAACTATCAAATAGACACTACCCTAAAACTACCCCTACTTTACAGCCTCGTTTTATGGCCTTAGCGAACCATTTATAGTGTTCTTCACCAAAAACCCCTTTTAATGACTCATATAGGAATTAAAAATGGTCAGTAAAACTATAAAATATACCTCATAAGGACTAAAAGGAATAAAAAACACCAAATTTTAACTTGAACGCATCGAAACTCAATATAATTTGGCTACAACCTTTATTTTCCTCAGCTATGGACCAAAAATACTCCCCACTATAGAAATTATTATCCAAAGGATGTTATATTACATCCTTGTTAACACATATATTTGCCTAATATTTAGGATCGAGGGGTCCCTCTCCATTGTATCCTGATTCCCCAAATCATGTTTCTAAATCACACAGACTAATTGGGATACTCTTACCCACAACATTATCACAAAAATTCCTCATGAAGTTTAAGATTATGAGAAAAATTACATGTGGGATAACTCAACTTGATCCCAACTACTATGTTATAATGAATTAGTTGTGAAAAAATACAAGTTGGATATACAAAACACACCCTCCCTATCATTATTCCAAAAAATATTTAATATAATGGATAAGCCAAAAAAAAACTTAAAATTCCTATATTTTTATGATTCCCATCTTTGAGTTCATGATACTTACATTGTCACACCATGGAAATAATTTATAAATTCTATGACAATGATAAAAAAGGACAAAAGGCCAGTTATAAGAGTTACTAAATGACTTTTTGGCATCAAGACTATAATATCAACTTCCAAAGTTATGAAAAGTACTTTATCAGCACTTGTTTGATACTTGGTCTCACCAAGTAAGTGTTACCAACATTATTCATAATGTACCATGGTTATTTCCCACTAAATCATCCCCAAATCAAACTATTGGGAATAAAAACCACTTCCCAACTATTGTGAACTGGGCGCTTCATGGATGATACATAACTCAATTTTGAGGTAATGAGGTTTAGGAACTCAATATGGGTAAATAATAATTTTTTTCCTAGTAGATGACCTCTAAAAAATTTTATTGTTTCTTTGATATTGGGAAAACATGACCATCCCTAGGATGAGTTTTGGTAAATTTTTGAGCATATTGAGTTTATGGGATTTATAATATTCATTCTTAAATAAATAGTACTCTCTGATCTCACTTGGTTAAGTGATTACCAAGTTTTTTTGTTTCTAATATTTATAAAAATTTAAAGATGTAGTTCAGATGAAATTTTTCATTGTTGCCAAATTTTGGGCAAGAAGGTGTCTCAATAATATTATTTTATGCATAAAAAATAATATTTATTATATAAACACTTGTATATAATAGAACACTTATATCACTTAATTGAACCCAATGATACATAATATAATGTCAAATTTACATTTGTAATGGGAAATTCTTCCTAAGAGAGGTATTATTTTCATTTTCATAATGGGATTTAGAGACACATCATCATGGGTGGGTGACCTGATAAAATTAATTGATTATTTAATTAATGAAATCACAGATCTCTCCCCCAATTTAATCGTCTTTAATCATTTTAATTATGGTTATCTATAAACCCTAATTAAATGAAGAGGAGATGATATAGAGTCTCTTTGGTTGATTTTTGTTGAAAAAAATGAGATCAACAATGAGAAATCATCGATGGTTACCATTATGGATGTGTTCTTAATTATCAAATGATAAAAATATGATGTTTTATTAGAATTTGAATTTGGATCTCATTATTCATTATAGTTATCTTTCACATTTATATTTTATTTTTAAATCATGGGTTGGATATTCGTGTCACTGATTTTTGGGTATAAATAATTACCCAAAACAATTTTTAATTTGTATGATATGTGATTCAATGAAGAATGGGTCTAAAAGTTTCCTAAATTATTTCACTCTATTATTCAATTTTATATAAAATAAAAATTTATTGGCCTTATTAGTGGTTCTTTGAAATGAGTGAGGTCGTAACAAATGGGGTCCTGTACGGTTAGATTTTTTTCCAAAGTTAGTTGCGAATAAAAATCTCAATGTGGATACAATTGAAATGGCATGAATTTGCAAGTATGAAAATGTAGTTTGGGTAGTTTAGGCTCAAGGAGGTCATCTTTGTGAGTGGAAGTGGTCCATGCGATCATGTTAGATTGAGAAATGGTTGAATTCATGGTGTGACGACCGACCATGGTGGATAGGGGGTCGCATGGGTGAAGTCCTTATGGAAATCTTGAATCACTAGGTTAATGAAAAGGTAAAAATAATAATAAAATAATAATAATTGAAAAAAATAAAAATGAATAAAATAAAGGCATATGGTCAGATAGAAGGGGGGATTCCTTGTGAATTTCCACCATGATTATATAATCATTTTTTATTATCAAATATATTATTTTATTATTATTTTTATTAAAATATCTTTATTCGTGTGTAACATTTCATCATAATGTTGGATTTTCAATATGTTTGAGAAATTTTTTACTAGAAATTGAGACAAAGTTTTTAGGACTAGTGTTCATTATATAATTTTGACTCATGCCATGAGCCCCAGGCCCCATTATGTAACTCCCCTCATCTATGACGTAATAAAATATAAATATTTAATATGATGTATATCTTCATTAAATTAATATACCACATTAATAATGTTTCCAAAAATATCATAATCGTGAATTTCTTTCAGCCATATAAAGTTATTTTCAAGGTGAGATTGGAAGATATTTTATTTAGATCTATTAAGAGAGAAAAACACTTTATGCATGATGATATGAGTGTTCTAAAGGTAGGAAACCCTCCCTAGTGTAATGTATTAGTTAGGTTGTCCCCCCATATTTTCATTATGTTGTATTTGGGCATAGGGTCCTCTTCATGTTGATTAGATAGGTTAAAACCCTCCGCAAGTACCTGAGTCATTTGAAACTCTATTTGTGGAGTCATTAGCCCTAATATCTAAAGAGCTTGGATAAAAAATAAGATATATCACTGGAGTGAATATACCTCTGACCCACAAGGTGAATGTAATCCTCCACTATAGTTTCAGATAAGTTATTTCTTTTGGTTATGGATATTTTATATTCATCAAGATACAAGATGATTTATCACACTTCTAGGTCTATATATAGAAATTATCTCTATTACATCCCAAATTCTCTCCATTAATATATTCCAAAGTGGTTATAATAACAAAAGTATGTACTCCATTGAACAATGTCTATTTCCGATCAGGGTGTGAGTTCCTTGATGGGATTCTAAAATGAATGTGGTATTTATAGTTATGAAGGATAAGGTATGATACCCCCTCAACTTATGGGAATTCTTTAGAAAGGAGTGAGTCATCTTGTACAGTCTCAAGTAGTTTCGTGGGAGAATAGTGTTAGGGATCATATTTTTCTAGAATTATAATCTTTCATGGAGGACCGAGATACTATTGACATCAGATGTATGGTTGGATATTGAATTTAAACATGGTGGGTTTTATATTTCTATAATAATCATTAGTTTCTTATGTGGAACAACCCATTTTTTGTTAAAGGTGATGTGATCAGGAATTCCATGTTTCCCTAAGAAATCTAATTATTTAGTATGCCTAGATCGTCTCTTATCATCCTCCTAAAAAATATATTATACCATGAGGTTTGATAAAATGTTTTTATATGGTTTTTATTTTTCGTTTCACAAAATCTTAGGGAGTATGTTTATACTCACACATGAATAAATATTTGGCCCACACATGATTTGTTTTTGTATAAAATGCATAGGTCAATGATGGTCGTATGGATGTGGGGTTATTGGGGATTGTTTTGAGATGAATCATGGTGACCTTGGGGATGTAGGGTTGGTGAATATTGGTGTTATTAGGAGGTGATAGTAATAGGTGATATTCATGTTTGATTCCAGCTTACTATGGGGATCTATTTATCTCAATTGCTTATATTGGTTATTTATTTTGGGATGATAGTTATATATCTTTCCCCTTCTGCATTATAGGTTTTATACTGGCTATCTATGTTGATCTTATTTGTTGTCTCATTCCTGAGTTTTAAAAAATTACGTTTTTATATATACACACACAAATATATATATATATATATATATATATATATATATATTTATACATTGGTGATGTGTATCTAATGTATATTTATATAATCTAAGTCTTAACATATAGTGAGTTAATCCTACTCAATGTTATTCATCAACCTCATTCTTATTGAAGGTAATATTGGGATCACATATCATTCATACTTTTAGCTTGGGTGGAGGCTCATTGGGTCATGTCATATTAGAGTGGTATTAGAATGGGTTAGTCTTAGGAATAGAATTCAAAGTTAATAGTGATGAGGGTAATGGTTTAAGAATTTATGGAAATGATGAGAAACAGATGTTGAAATTGGTTTCTTAAAAAGGTAGACCAACATACATATGGCCACTAATGTATCAGTTCATCAAGATTTAAATAATATATTAGTTGACCCATATCATTCAGGCATCTTTATAGGTTAAAATTAAGTTTCTACACACATCATATAAAATAGGTTATGATCTTTAATGTTATTTCTGTGTTTTATTATCTAGTTATGCTATAATCCTTGTTGGTCCCTCCTATATAACTAAGTATAAAACCCACTGATATCCATATTATTTACAAATATAGGCTTATGATGATCCCATGCACATGTTTCTCTTCTACCTTCTAATTAGAATGTGATGAGGAATTTCTTAGAAGAATCAATTGAGAGATGTGCTTACCACATCATCTAAGTTGATTTCTCTCTCCTTTGTATTGAGTGAAAATTTTCTTCATAGAATATATAGTTATTCCCACCAAGCTGGAAAATATTTCCAATGGACTAGGTATGTTATGTGTAATTTGAAGGCTAAGGTCTCCTCGAAATATAAGGAAAATATTATCCTTGAGTGATAGGAGCTTTGTGAGAGTGTGAGGCTCACATTTCCATCTATTTTATACTTCTATTAAAAAGATTTTGATTCTGTAATGTAAATTCTTATATAGAACTATATGTCAATAGTAGAACATGTGTTCCTTAAACTCAAAAATGAGGCTACTCTATTTTGGTATGAGTATTATCTCTTATTCGGGATAGAGTCCTATATTTGGATGAGGAACCCCCCGTGGGGTGGACCAACCATGTTTAAGTTTTGACATGACTTTCAAAGTGTGGTGAAAAGATACAATTAATTTCTAAGTATAACATAGTTTCTAAGCAAGGTTTCCTCATTTGAGGATCTTTGAAATGGTTTAATAACTTATTATTATTCACCTATTCCACTTTTTTTATTATTTTATAAAAAAAATATTAAAATATAGAAAAGGATAATTTGAATGCAAATCTAAAACTATCCTAACATATAGTTGAAAGAAAAATTAATAAATATGAGAAATGTTTTTCTCCTATGGTTTGTTTTTGTTGGTTCCTTCATTACTCATTTATAATTATCAAAATTCAATTTCATAATTCATTTATGAAATCACGTTAATGAATTCATATTCTTTAGATTATTGAGTATTAAATTTGACTTGACTAAGAAATATATTCATCACACCAAATTATACCTCTTCAAATATCCGATCATGATAAACCCCTTGATCAAGAGTGTAATAAATTACTAGACTCAGAGCGATTGTATGTTTTTTCATACCATTGGGCATCCTCAAATTCTTTGTATAATGATTTTACCTATGATAAGGGATGGAAAGAATGTAAATTTAATAATATAAATGAATTTGGAATTCTGGTCATGGTGGATGATCACGACACATGTACACTTAGTTATCATTAAGAAAAATTAAATAAAAACATTATATAATTTAAGCATAATAATTTGGGAATGTAGTGAAACCTCCCCCAAGGTCAAGCCTCATGTAGGTCACCGACCATTACATGCATAATTGATCATAGAGAAAGGATTAAAGAGAGAGATAAATTATGATATAATGGTAGAAGAAACACTTTAATAAAAATAAAAATTAATATACCACAATCACACCTTAGGCACCATAAAATGCATAAATAAATTTGGTCTATAGTCATATTATTTCATACTAGGTTTTTAAAGAATTATTTATCATTTATTTAATTAAAATGTCTACCTCTGGTTCCCCTTGAATACTTTCACATCATGCATTATGTTTTCAAATCATGAGTTTTTTGGGATGAGGATTTCATGGCTTGTTTCATGCTTTGAATTCTACTTTGATCCTTTTTTGTGTGTGTCATAGTGTAAAAATATGCTTTATGACATCCCATATGATTTCATGCTCCGAGGTGAGTTTTCCATCATAATTTGACTTCACATATTGAATTTCAACATGGTTCACATCATGAGTTGAACATTCGTGACATAAATGATGGGTTTCCAATAGATTCGGGCTTGTTTCAACTTGATTATTAAAATTCATGCTCCAGGATTGGACATTGGCTTGCCTTATATTGGAAGAAATATTTTTCTTATTGACTTTAACACTTTTTATCCCGATTTTAGTAAATCATTATATCCATCCATAATTCCCAAACAATTAAATATTGGTAATATTAATCAATTAAAGTGTATATAATGTTCTTAATATTAAAATAAGAATGTAAAATAGTATTTAGTAATTCACCCACACTTTTAAATTTATTTTCCTCAATCATTTAATCTCTACAACAATACATAGAAACTTCACTCTAACAGTATTTAAATATCAAGATAAAAAAACCAAACGTTTTCCAATTGAAAATAATATTTCAAATACGAAGAAAAATCATTTGACTATTCAATTTTCAAAGAAAAAAAGTAATTCTTTCATTTTGATTTTCCTTTTTTGAATTAAAATGCTCTTCCCTCCTCCAATTTAAATTTTTTAATTCATCACTAACATGAATTACACTTTGAAAATTACCACATATTAAATTATTTTCACTCATCACTCAAGGGAATAAATTTAATGGAGTTACGCTCATACCTAAAGTACATGTCAATTACCATATTCCTTCATGTCATCTAGAATCTCCAACCTATAAAGATAAAAATAAAAATTAATCTTCAGGACTCAACATTAAGGTTCAAATGTCCATGATCCTTAAGGTATGTTGTTAATAAATAAAATAAGGTTAAAAATTATTTTTTACTTAAACTATCGTTGATGATATTAATATATAAACATAATGAAATAATCCTTCAATAATGAAAATTTCATCTCCACACTCCGGAAATATCAATATAGGTACATGATATGTGTAAGCATAAAGAATTAATCTCCACGTCTTTATTTTTCTTTTTTCTCTTTGTTTATTTTTCTTTTTTTATAAATTTTTATTTATTTTTTAAAAAAAAATTCTTAAGAAAAATCTCACAATTCTTATCTAACCCCATACAATCAAAATATGTTCAGTCTGGTAATGATGATTTTTGATCCTCCTAAGACACAACTCAATTTTTTTATTCATTTATATATATATATATATATATATCTAGATATGTGAATAAAAAAGTAAAATACATGATATCACAACCTCTCCCAAAATCATAAGAATATATCCTAACAAAATATTCTCAATGATGCATGTCCTCATACACCGTTGATAACTAACTCCCCCAAACTTATTCTTTTGAATATCATGAAACATACTATAAGTTGGGTTAGGAAGGATATAATTGGCCTCAAATGTGGCTATTTTCTTATAAAGTTCATTCATATCCTCTATAAAAAAAATGTAAGATTCAATTTCAAGGTTGGTCTAAATATTAAAAGGTATATAATAAAATACCTCAATCAAATTAAAATTGGTTCTGTTCAGTTCTAGTTTTAAAAGATATTGGAAAAGTTATACAAAAAAATAGGCCTAAGTATCTTTAAGAAAATGCAATAGATAAAATTGGAAATATTTTTTCAAAAATCCTCTTAATAATGAGGATATATTATTTATACAATTACTCATGAGATCACAGAAACATAATATAACAATCAAATTAAAATTCAAAAATTCAAAATATGACTACTCTAAAAATAATTTCATTTAAAAAAATCAAATTATTACAAAAAATAATTATTTATCAAATTCATCACCTCATGTATATATATATTTTTCCATTTTCCATATCACTCATATAATCATGTCAACAGTGTAACTTAAAACAATGAATAATGATTATCCTAATCAAATTATGTATCCTAGATTGATACTAGAGTACAAGAGTTCAAATTGGGGAATGAATTTTCTTTTAAAGATAATATATATATATAAATTATGAGATTAAAAAAAGATTTAAATTTAATACACCCTTTTGTAATGATATTTTAATTTGGGTTGTTTGAGTTGTATTTATTCAATTTTTGTTCTTCAAAATTTCATAATTTGAATCCTAAATTCAAGACCTAAACCATTTTCACAATGTGAATTCTTTTCATATCATGAATTTTGTATAGATTCCTTAATTTCACTTCTGGCTACTTTTTACCATATTTATGGACCTATAAAATAAAATTAGGCCTTAGATCATAAGAACCACGTCAAAGTAAGCTCAACAATTTGGAGTAGGATTTTTCATAATCCTAATATATTCCTAAATACAATTATAAATAAGGAAAGTAGAAGTCCCAGAAAGCAATTAAAAGAGTGGAAATATAAGTCTTCGTTTAATCCCCAAAGTAAGCCCTTGGTTTTGAATACTTCCACATGTGAAGTAATAATAGTTATCCATAGTCTAATGCTGGGTGGAGTGTCTTTTATTTGAACCACCACCTATTTATGTTTCTAGATTTTACTTGTTGTACACTATTTTTTAGGACTCCATTAGTAGAGTACACAAAATCCACCCCCTTCACAATAAGGTACAATTTTCATGGTGGGGGAAGGATAGAGTGTGGGTACTCCTATATCTTGGTTGTTAATTTCGAAACATTTTATTCAATCTCTAGTGGTTTGTCAATACATGCTTCATGAATAAAATAGTCAAATGGAATGATATAGTGTAATTTAATTTAAAAAAAATTATGTTGAATAATTAATATCAAAATATTCCCTTTAAGTATAACAAGGTTCAATGTTTGTTTTCGTAGTCTTAAAAACTTAGATATCTTCATGGTATTCCTCTAATATATATACAGTATATTAAGTTACCTCCATATGTTCCTCATTAGGTGAATCTACTTTTTTTCTTCATCATTCTTTAGAGAAAAATAACTATTCACTGATTCTGAAAAAATTCAATTCGGAGAGGTAATACTAAATTCATATTCAGTAAAATTAATTGTAATAAAGTTCAATAATGTATTATCTCCCTAGATTGGTTGCACTTAAATTATTTCTTCAATGTAAATCTCTTATTAGAGTTAATTTACTCTCGATAGTGGTTGGTAGTTAGGATCCCCTATCATTTCTTCAAATTCCACCCCTTGGGTGGGTTCATCCTCCAATTCCAGATATAAAAATAGATTTATAAACACTTCATCATTGTATATGGGGAGATTAGGTTTCATTTCATCATTTTCCCATTCGATCCATTTTTTTTCTTAATCTGGTTGATTTCGCATATTTTCATGAGGACACGAGTCTTTATCTTTACTCTCTATATCTTAATATAAGGTTTCAGTCCAGATCATCATATGGTTTGGTTCTTGATATTATATAAGTAAATCCTAAAACTTTAGGATTTATTCATAAAAATAAGGACGATCTAACAATATTTCCTTATTATCCCTCATTATTTGAACATCATTTTGGATTTGATTGTCTATTTTGTTATATTTGAAAACATGTTTCCTGTATCATAAACATTCAACTATTATTTTTCCAAAATAATGACTTCAATAACCCTTAATAACAAGGTCTCCTTAGTAACCTCAACCTATTTTTAACCTAATAGTTATAAGTACATGCAGAATAATGTTAGTTTGGATACATCGTGAAAAATATTTTAAAAAAATATATTTATTTATTTTATAATTATTAAATATTTAAAATAATAAAATATAACTATAAAATGTGAAAATAAATAGTGGGAGAAATATTAATTAGCTACCCAGTAATGATACTGAGTTTCAGGATTCCTATCCTAGGGCAGTGAAATGGTTATAATTTATTTCCTAGTGCAGCACAGTTTCAAACCATGGTCTTCTCACTTTAGGAATTAACTATGGTTTAATAACTGATTCTTGTTAACCTCGTATTAATTTTTTGTGTGTTTATTTTTTTATAAAAAAAATAAACTTACATTTTTAGAGAAGGATAATCTATATGAAAATATAACACTATCCTATCATGTAGTTGAAAAATAGAATGAATCTTGAGGAGAAATGTCTTATTTCTAGGGTGTGTTTATGCAGGTTCGTTAGTTATTAATTTATTTTTTAAAATGTATTTTTTAATTAATTTATGAAATCTCCTTAATGAATTACTATTATTGAATTTGTTGAGTGTGAGATATAATATTCCTATAAAATATCTTCATCACACTAAATCAAACTTCTTTTAATATCCATGTAAGATAAACATCTTGATCAAGATTTTAATACCTTACAATACCCAGCTCCATTATATGTTGTTTCCTCCCTTTAAGAATCCTCAACTCCATCACATGAATAGTTTTTAGATATAAGGGAAGAAATGAATTTTAATTTATGAATTGAAACTAATTTTTATACCCTATCATGGTGGTAAATCATGGTACCCATACGCATACCACTAATTCACCCCAAATTAAATTAAAAAATTAATGAATATAAGTCTCAAAATTTGTGATTTTTGTGAAACCACCCCAAGGCGAAGCCTTAGGTAAGTTTCTCAACATCACGAGCGCAAGATATCACGACAGAAACTAAGAAGAGAGAGATATATTGAGAGAGAATAAAGGAATAAACACTTTGATAAAAAATATCTATTGAAATTAAATTGAAAAATAAATTGAAAACCCAAAAGTAGAAAACCAAAATATAAGAATAATAGTCCTTTTACTCAACATATCATTTGATTACCAGGATTACATAGTCATTTTCCATTCCCCCTGACCAACAAATTATATGGCCTCAATCACACCATATGATCCATTAAATGAATCAGTAAATGGTTCTTTACTCATAAAAAATAATAATAGATATTTAAGATGTTTTACATCATATATTTCCTTAAAATGGAAGCTTTGGGTCTGTTCAAAGCCTTTTGCATTCTGAATAGTGCTTTTATATCCTTATTTTTGGAGGTTTTTGATTTTTTGTCTTGTTTCATGCTATAAAAACTTAATGGATCCTTTTTTCTATGTATCACAGAATTATAATATGTATCATTCCATCAATTATGATTTCATACTCCTGGTTGAGTTTTTATTCATTCATTGGCATCATATCCTATGTTCCTTCAGGGTTTACAACTGTAGACACAATGAAATGTGTTTTATACACTTTTCTGTAGAGTGAATATATGATTCTCACATAGACAAAAAATTTCATGTATTAGTAAATATTCTTTCACCATGAAGGAAGAATATGAACGTTAGATTTCTATGTGCCAAAATACTACTACATACAGATGGATAAGTGAAATGATTCCCCCATCCCAGAGTAGGAGTGGATTTCCAAGATAGATGATGAAAAGGTGTCGACACATTGAATTAAATATCCAAGTTTTTAAGGAGGGGACATGGTGTATTTACCACCTAAATAAGTGTAAAACTCTTTAAGACCTTATATTTGACTAGTTGAGGATCCCAAATAGACTTATGAATCAAAAGTTATGGAACTCGGAAGAGGAATACATTTCACAAAGGGACCTACCTGGAGGACCTATGTGGAGGACCTACGAGGCAATATAATTTCTCCACCCCTACGCAGAATAGATACATGGAGGACCTACATGGAGGACCTGTGAAGATAACTTCCCTTTGACCAAGTCCCCTCTTTGCCTATAAATGAACCCATTGGCTCGCTATTTCAAAGACAGAAAAAGAGGGATGAAGTCCTAAATATCTTATTGGGTACCTCTTTTATCCAGATCCCCAAAATATTCTCAGGTAGCTCTTTAAAACATAAGAGAAGAGAGAATTAAATAATAAAAATTATTTCAAAGTCCCATATGGTTCTAGAATATACCTAACTATGCCAAGGACTTATGCGGAGCACCTACATGACACACCTTTACAGAGAACCTGCACGATGCACCTGCGCAATATACCTTGGTGGGGCACCTGTGCGGAGCACCTGTGTGTCAAACCTTAGCGGAGAACCAGCGAGGAGCACCTGTACAACCCTGATGGTCCATACCATGGGGGTTACGCCCCCACACCGCTACTCGGGATCAGGACTGGGCTACGGTCTCAGACATCTGAGCCATTCCCTTCACTTCTGTCACCAACCCCCATGAATAATGGAGATTCTCCCTGTGAATTTCTCTGATCTGGTCGAAGAAATTTTCTATTGCACCCTTTATGTGGCCCAACATTCAACCTTGTAATACCATGATTTGAGACACTCAATTACATTCATTGATTCCACTTAGTCGTCTTGGTTTCTTTCACAAGTTATGAGCTTGGAATCTCCTTATGGATTCCACTAGTACATTGAGGTGATACACTCCTCAAGAAACTACTCAAACCTCATCACCAGACTCCTATTCCAAGTTAAATCTCAAATGGGAATCCTACTTAGGAGTAATCCCCAAAAAATACTCTAATGGGCATTCCCTTTAGAAATAAGCCCCATCCAAAGCTCAATGGGAATCCTTATTTAGAGTAAGCCCAAACTAAACCTCAAAAGGACAACCATCCTAGGGTAAACCCCTAACCTTCCAAGTAGGAGGGTCAAGTCTTGATCCACTCTACATCCTTCACCTACACTCCTTCCTCACATTGGACCCTTGTCCAATGAAACGTTAATATAGGGAAGGCTCTTTGCCTCACCCTCTTCTCGGGTCGCCTATCCCTCGTCCACCGTTGTAGCAATAGGTGTGCCCTCTTCCACTAGAAGAGGAGGAAAAGTGTGGGTGACCTTGTTTAATTTTTTTACATCCTCTTGTTTCTAAAAACAATCATGACTTATGTGGGATTAAAGATATTTCATGATAACAAAATTTGCACAAGAATTCTTGAACTATGAGAACTCTGATTCCTATTCAAACCTGGATACGTAGGACCCCTTCTTATTGGCCCAAGCTCAAAAGGGTTCCCTTCTAAAAGGGTTCACCAAATAATGTCTCCTCAAATTGGTAGCTATCATGAATAAGCCCCAACACAACGAATGAACTAAGAGAACTCTAATTCCCATATTAATTGGGATACATAGGAATCCTTCTTACTACCTGAGCTCCCTCGATATCCTCTTCATGAGTCTATTCCTAATTTCCTTAATCTAGGCCTCCTCCTTAGGGATATGCCCCCAATTAAACTCCCAAATTATCAAGGAATCCTTTTTAATAAGTAATCCCAAACTCATTTCCCTCAAACGCAACACTCTCCTATGATATTTACCAAACTGTGTGGGCATTGATTCCCATATAAACAAGATACATTGGAAACATCTTTGAGGTTCAAACCCTACATTTCAAATCAACCATGTTCTCCTTGGGCCATATTCCCAATAGGGTCTAATAATTCTTGGAAACCCATATTCATTCCATGTTTCTTAGGCTTCTTAGACATAAGTCCCACAAAAAACCTTAACTAAGCATGGTTATCTTAGATTTCATTACTGTATGTCATTAAACTGTATGGTTAGGTCCTTATCACATGACCATAAAAGGTATGATGTGTCTCATTAAGCGGCACCAAACTATGAGGGTTCTGATTCCTTCCACAAGGATATGTAGGTATCCCATTTTATGGGTACTATCCCAATATCAAAACAAACCTTCCTCAATAATGCATGTATCCATCTAAATCATGTTGCTTTAAAAGTTTTTATTGATGTTTTCAAGTTTTATTAGAACTCTATTCACTCCAAAATGGATTCCTTAAAACTTGCACCCATGAATGCCCCAGCCACTACTCAAGCTAGATCATCATCTATTAGAAAGATTCCATCACCAACTCAGCATCTTTAATGCAGGGTCTCCAATGTAATGGTAAGGGAATGTCGTCAGAATAGAACCATCCCAACCATGGATGTAACACCCCGATATTTTATGAAAAATATTCTTTTCATTAATGTCTTGTGTTGTACGCTACACCAAAAAGAGTTTGCACAACACACACCCTTGACTTGCCTTGCATTACATGCAATCACGACCTTCCTCGATAGCGTGTGTAGTACGCAATACCGAGTTTCACTAAACAACGATATGCTATTAAACTATTATTAAAACTAGACATTATGAATAGTAATAACCACTTTTTAAAATTTTGTAAATTTTATTTTTCAAAATGGACTTCATTTTTGGATTCGGAATATCGAAATTAGCTTAGAGTGAAATTTTGGTACTTTTAGGATACCTTTTATATTCTGATGAATAGTGAAAATTACTAAATTTTAATTAAAAAGAAATTTTTTAATAGAAATAATTAATAGTGATAAATTATTAATTTGAGTGGTTTTAAAGTATATTTAGAATATATTTTTACAATTTAATACAATTTTGGTCATTTTATGTAATTTCACATTTAAACCAGTTATAAACAAGTGTCAATCTTTTGATAGTTATTATCTCTTAAAAACACGCAATTTGTTTTGACGATGGGAACTAATTTTTAAATTAATTAATGCAACTGAAATGTTCTGAATTTGGTAAAATAGACATCATTTTTGAATTCTTAATATCAAATATAGATTAGGCCTAATTTTTGGTATTTTTCTGGAAACTTTCATTTTTTGATGAATAGTGAAACCACTAAGTGGTAGTTAAAAAAATGAATTTTTCATAAAACTTAATTTTACCGCTTCTGTGAGTGGAATTTCGAAAATCTGAGAGACACAGTTAATATCAAGGACTAAAATGTGGTTCAATGAGATGAAAATAATTTTTGGTGAATAGTAACTTTTTACTTTTTTTACCATAGTTAAAAGTAAATAGGGTAATTAAGGGTAAAAATGATATTATTATTATTACCCTAAAACATGTCCTAATTCTATTGGATAAGTGTAATTCGACCAAAAACAACCTTAGAAATAAAATATGACCATTTAGGCCCACTTGGATTAGATTAGGACATTTATTATTAATTTATTTAAAGAAGGGTTAAAATAGTTAAAATCAATGTTTAATAAGTAAATCATTTTTAATATAGGGTTATACATAATATAAATTTGACTATAAATATTCATTAGAAAGCTAAAGTGATTTAATACATAATAGTATTTTATTTGTAATTTTTAGACATCAAATAAGTTAATTTATTTATGACACAACGATGATGCAGTAATTATCTTATTAATGAAATATTGGCATAATTGATGTTATAAATACCCAAATAAATGTAATTTGAAACTTTTTATGAATTACACTACTTTTCTAGGTTACTATGACATGTTATTATTGATTTAATTAACTTTTTTCGAACTAATCATTCTGTTATGAGTTTCAAAAAAATCAATTACTAAATAGTGTCAAAATTGACATAAAATAGTTTTTAAAACAAATATTATATTATTAATTGTTATGTTATTCCTAAAAATATAAGGTTTGTCCAAATGACTTATATAAGGTTATATATATTAATAATAAACAACTTGGGATTCGTTTGGCTGCTTATAGTAAGTTTATTATCCTTATATTATAAGAACACAAGAAGACACGGTAAAAGTAAAATTATTTAACTTAATGTTAAATCTAAATGATAAGGTTAAAATAGGAACCTAAACTTGTCTAAATTCTATTGGATGAGAGGATTTAGACCCATACCCACCATAGCTTAGAAATAAATCAATTTTGAGCTATTTAAAACCGAATTTGACTTTATAATAAAATAATAGTTTTCGTTATTCCAAAGGTACCCCTCTCCTCCCTTATAAAAGGGCACCTCCTCCCTCTCTTCCTCACACAACATTGATTCTTAAATCTCGGCCAACCCCTGACAAATTCTCTTCCCCACTTCCCTAGAAACATCCTAGAGGTTCTGGTCTTCCTCAAAGACCAATTTTAGTGCCCTAAAAGGAGATCTCAAAGAGGCGCTTCAAAGAAGAGGTAATGTCCGTTACCGATTCTTTCATCTTTATTTCTTCTTCCACTTCTTCTTCTTAGGTTGTTTCATTATGAAGTAATAACATCAGTATCACTTATGTACTGATATGTTATTATAATTATGAAACAACATTATTTCACCATCTATCCATCCTACGGAAAATGAAATCACCGTGCGTGCGTACGTACGGAATACCGTATCCACGACGCGATGAGATTCATTCTCCACGTTAACCATTCATGAATGATTATAAAGTATATATAATAAGTAATAATTAAATATATTATGTAATAATGATTCTGGATTTATGTGTATATATATTTATGTCATCTTCTTAATTCCATTCAACTCAATAAGGAAAAGAAAACAGCGTTCATGCGTACGTACGGTCTACCGTCTCCATGAACGGTGTATTTCTTTCCATTTACTGATCTATTATATATATATATATATATTCTTAATATATATTATATATAAATCATGTTTTATATTTTGGAATTAAGTAATCATGATCTAATTAATCATATGCATAATTACAAGTTAAAACACGAACGACAAATGAGATGATTTTACCCAAAACACTACTTTAACATGAATTTACAAAAGAACGGGTAATATAAAGTCATAAGTGAACCATATATGATATAATAACAATGAATATGATTCTTTAATAAGTTAATGACATTATTTAAATCATTATACAGGAGGTTTGGACACTTATGAAGCAAATCAGACCTAAGGTAAGGGAAAATATCACAATCTCATTTTTATCCGAGATTGTTTATACTTTGAAATTTACTAGGGTGTATTTTATCATCCAAATACATGTTTCCTCAATATGTAATATTATTTCCATCCACCTACAATTGTTTAAATCCAATTTTACCCTTCGGTGAGTTTTTAGTAAAGGATATGAAAGGAATCTTTTGTCATTTTTCGTACGAGGTACTTTTTGACTTTTCCGACAAAAGTACGAAGAATGTTTTTTTTATACAGCATGAATGGATTTTTAAAACATTATTTCCAAGAATATTCCTTTACAATTTTTCAAGTTTATTTTTAATAAACTTATTTTAGTTTATAATTGTACGACATGTTAAGAAAGGAAAAGTATTTTTGAAGCAGAAAGGATATTTTCCTCAAGAATGGAGTCCAAGGGTTTTATCAAAATTATTTTCCATCTAAGATAATAAAGGGTTCTGTTTTTATACCTATTATTACATTGATTTGATTATGTTGTGATGGAATTATTTTTATGAATTCCTTTATCTTATATGAATTGTTTTATGATGTCACAATGTTTAAGAATCCCATTTTTATTACAATGGTTATGCTATGATGTATGGTTTATGATTTTGTGGCACACATAAGAATGGTATCATCATGAGATGGGTGGGAATTTTATCTCCCTCAAATGCATTGGGTAAAGATTTTATATCTCATGAGATAGACATGGTTGGAACGGTAGGTTATACCGGTTCAGTGAAACAAGACTGAAACGAAGAGTGAACTCGGTTCAGAAAGGGACTTTGTCCACTAAGATAGTCTTGGTAATGAGTCTTGACTAATAAGAAATGATTCTCTTTGATTATGTGTGTATGCCACAAAGTTTAATGTTTTAAGTTATGATTATTTGGATTACATTTCACTACTATGATTTATCCCATGTTATGAAATTATGATCTCTTTTGCAGGTTATGATTTCCAAAAGATATGTTCTTATGAATATGACGTGATTGATATTTTTTTTTTTACCCTTACTGATCATTTGAGCTCACCCTTTTATGTTTTCTTTTCCCCAGGACATAAAGAAAGGATTTAGTTTTAAAAAAAAGAATATCTTTATGGGAGATTTTGAAGATCTTTCACCACGATTAGAAGATTATATTCCGAGTTTCCAAAGACACTAAACTATTACGGTCCTTGGGTGTGTGTTTCTGTTATGTACTAAGAATTCCGCAAAAGTAATGTAATGTCCATGTAAGTCAGGCTTCGGGTCTCTACAGTTGGTATCAAAGGAAAGGTTTAGTCAACCTATGGAAACTAGGATGCGAGAACTTTAGTGAGATCCCTAGAGATATTTCTAAGGTATGTCTAGGGATGTCCCTAAAGTTAAGTATACGTATAGGTAATAGTCCTAGAATTACGCTAAAGATCATATAATTAAACCTAAAATGTTAGATATTGAAGGTACTCCCCTTTATTATGTTGTTTTCCCTAGCATGATGTTTTCCTCTCACACTCTTCTTTTTGGGTTTTAGATGATGGCTGGAACCCGAAGGAACCGTGTTGATCAATGCAATGGACAATGAAATGATTGTCCTCCTGAACAAACAAATTTTATGGGAGATGGAGTTCAAAATCTTATTGCTATACTTACACAATCTATGAATCATTCTGGACTTCCAAATGAGTAGAGAAGGGAACAATATTCTATTGAGTCCTTCATGAGGAAACGTCCACCTTCTTTCAGTGGGTCTTCTGATCCACTTGTTGCTGAACAATGGATCAGTACCACTGAAAAGATATTTTCTGTTCTTCAATGTTCTGAACATGATAAATTCATCTAAGCAGTATATCGTTTGGAAGGTGAAGCTGATCAATGGTGGAATCTTATCAAGAATATGAGGCAAAGAGATGAAATTGAGTCCATGGAATGGGACGAGTTCAAGAACTTATTTTTCAATAAGTACTTCCCTCGTATTCTTCGAACAAAGATGGAGAAGGAGTTTCTTGAACTAAAGAAAAAGGATGATGAATCTGTTGGTGTATATGAAGCGAATTTTACAAGGCTTGCAAGGTATGCATCTGGCTTTATCATCCAACCTGAAAGTAAAGTTGATCGATTATTCAGTGGCTTAAAACCAAATCTTCGAAGG
Organism: Viscum album; assembly: GCA_963277665.1. Taxonomy (NCBI): domain Eukaryota; kingdom Viridiplantae; phylum Streptophyta; class Magnoliopsida; order Santalales; family Viscaceae; genus Viscum; species Viscum album. The sequence continues at coordinate 867,302,485 of OY728146.1, read as the reverse complement.
GTATTAGCTATAAGAGACTTCAGTAGCTATGAAGAAATTGTGCGTTGTGCTATCAAGGTAGAAATGGAAGTTGGTGTTACTTATCCATCTAGTAGTTTTGACAAGAAACGAAAGATGGAGTTCAAGGAGAAACCTCATAATAATGGTGAAAAGAAGATGAATGTTTCCTTACGATCAAAGTGTGGAAAGAAGCATGGTGGAGATTGTATTAAAGGGACAAGTAAATGTTTCAAATGTGGAAAGGAAGGTCATCAGGCATTTGAATGCCGCAATGATGGGAAGAAGATGTCAAATGTTGCAAAAAAAGGAAGGGATACACAGAATGAACCTATTACACTTCAATGTTTCAAGTGCAAGGAGATGGGACATTATGCCAATAAATGCCCTAATCCAAGGGTTAGTGATGATCGACATGAGGAACCACTTAAGGCAAAGGACAAAGGGAAGTCACATGCGATCACCATTGGTGATGTTGAATATGAAAACGATGTGGTGGAATGATTAAGTGTTTATGTAATGGGATTCCAAAATAATGTTGAGTATTGGAATATTTATATATTTTTCTATTGTGGTCTTCAGTAATTTTATACCGGTAACCATGGTAAGTGATTGAGATATTTTTTGGAAAAAAAGCTGATATGCGCATAATGAAGGGAAAACGAGAAAATGACATATTTGACAGTATTCATGAGCTCATGATTGATATAAGGACTAAGTGATATCATGGTTTGATTATATAGAATTTTTAGGATTTTGGTATATGGAAAGTGTTAAATTTTAACTGCATTAATCTTTTCACTAAGGTTCAATGGGTATTCATTTTTCAAGAGAATACATGATTAAGGCCTTCGAATGTTTGGAATGTGACCAACAAGACATATCTTATGATATACGGGGATCAACGATGGTATTAACATGCTTGAACTCTTTGGTAATCGTTTTCACTATAATATGAGATTGGACAGCAGTATTATGGATAAGCCTAAAGATTAGAATGGACTATGTTGGATATAAGTTAGTATTGTTTAAGGATAAAAGTTTTTTCGATATTATTGATGGTATGTTATAGTAATGTAGTTTTAGAAAAAAGGACAACCTACAGGACGGGTGACAGCCCATCGTGTCGGACAAGGCTGTGGGAATTGAACCCACAACCGAAGTGTGACTGGCCTTTATCACCTACCACTGGCCTACAGGAAGTCCCTGGTTAGTAGAAACTAGTTTTATTTTGTTACGCGATATGATATATGAAGTATAAGTTCATTTTTGGAATCGTATATGATTAACTTCACCATAGATGGTCTTATGTATTTTTGATAACTTTTGTAACCTTTTGTTTGAGACAGATGGAATGACCCATCATTCTATCACATGATCTGCTAACACTTCACGAATGACAAATCCAACTTCATTTCTTTAAGAGTTGAAGTGGAAATTTTCCAAAGAATGACCAACGGTGACACAGTACCAAAATCATGAAAGTATTTCTTCTAATTCCAATTTCATCAACTTTAGGGAAATGATCTTGAAAACCAAAAATGTTGTCCTAGTGCTCTTATATCTGATGAATCAGATGGTACCTTATATTGTCACAAATTTATGTATTTGTGATTGCTGGCTTTTCCATAGCTATGTTCTCTACCACTCTCCATCAAAACATGATGGTTAGATTTCTCTTCCATATCCATATTTTCACCTATGTGGAAACCCAGTGATTAATTTATTTCGGTAACCGTTACGTTTCATACTTTTGTTTTTAAAGATTGGTTTTGGTATTCCTTTTTACGATGTGGGTTTCTATTAAAGAAACTTTCAAATAGTAAACCATTTATAAACCCGATGAATTTCAAGGGCGAAATTCATTTTAAGGGGGGTAGAATGTAACACCCCGAGATTTTATGAAAAATATTCTTTTCATTAATGTCTTGTGTTGTAAGCTACACCAAAAGGAGCTTGCACAACACGCATCCTTGACTTTCCTTGCATTACATGAAATCACGACCTTCCTCGATAGCGTGTGTAGTACGCAATACCGAGTTTACTAAACAACGATATGCTATTAAAATATTATTAAAACTAGCCGTTATGAATAGTAATAACCACTTTTTGAAATTTTGTAAATTTTATTTTTCAAAATGGACTTCATTTTTGGATTCGTAATATTGAAATTAGCTTAGGGTGAAATTTTGGTACTTTTAGGATAACTTTCATATTCTGATGAATAGTGAATATTACTACATTTTAATTAAAAAGAACTTTTTTTAATAGAAATAATTAATAGTGATAAATTATTAATTTGAGTGGTTTTAAAGTATATTTAGAATATATTTTTACAATTTAATACAATTTTGGTCATTGGATGTAATTTCACATTTAAACCAGCTATAAACAAGTGTCAATCTTTTGATAGTTATTATCTCTTAAAAACACGCTATTTGTTTTGACGACGGAAAATAATTTTTAAATTAATTAATGCAACTGATATGTTCTGAATTTGGTAAAATAGACATAATTTTTTAATTCTTAATATCAAATATAGCTTAGGTCTAATTTTTGGTATTTTTCTGGAAACTTTCATTTTTTGATGAATAATGAAACCACTAAGTGGTAGTTAAAAAACTGAATTTTTCATAAAACATAATTTTACTGCTTCTGTGAGTGGAATTTTGAAAATCCAAGATACACGGTTAATATCAAGGACTAAAATTTGGTTCAATGTGATGAAAATAATTTTTGGTGAATAGTAACTTTTTAATTTTTTTTACCACGGTTAAAAGTAAATAGGGTAATTAAGGGTAAAAATGATATTATTATTACCCTAACGCATGTCCTAATTCTATTAGATAAGTTTAATTCGACCAAAAACAACCTTAGGAATAAAATATGACCATTTATTCCCACTTGGATTAGATTAGGACATTTATTATTAATTTATTTAAAGAAGGGTTAAAATAGTTAAAATCAATGTTTAATAAGTAAATCATTTTTAATATAGGTTTATACATAAGATAAATTCGACTATAAATATTCATTAGAAATATAAAGAGATTTCCTACATAATAGTATTTTATTCGTAATTTTTAAACATTAAATAATTTAATTTATTTATGACACAACGATGATGCATTAATTATCTTATTAATGAAATATTGACATAATTGATGTTATAAATACCCAAATAAATGTAATTTGAAACTTTTTATGAAATACACTAATTTTCTAGGTTACTATGACATGTTAGTATTGATTTAATTAACTTTTTTTTAACTAATCATTCTGTTATGATTTTCACAAAAATCAATTACTAAATAGTGTCAAAATTGACATAAAATAGTTTTTAAAACAAATATTATATTATTAATTGTTATGTTATTCCTAAAAATTTAAGGTTTGGAAAAATGACTTATATAAGGTTATATATATTAATAATAAACAACTTGGGGTTCGTTTGGCTGCTTATAGTAAGTTTATTAACCTTATAGTATAAGAACACAAGACGACATGGTAAAAGTAAAATTATTTAACTTAATGTAAAATCTAAATAATAAGGGTAAAATAGGAACCTAAACTTGTCTAAATTCTATTTTATGAGAGGATTTCGACCCATCCCCACCATATCTTCGAAATAAATCAATTTGGAGCTATTTAAAACCGAATTTGACTTTATAATAAAATAATAGTTTTAGTTATTTCAAAGGTACCCCTCTCCTCCCTTATAAAAGGGCACCTCCTCCCTCTCTTCCTCACACAACTTTGAGCCTTCATGCTTGACCAACCCGTACCAAATTCCATTATAAACTTCCCTAGAAACATCCTAGAGGTTTGGGTCTTCCTCAAAGACCAATTTTAGTGCCCTAAAAGGATATCTCAAAGAGGCGCTTCAAAGAAGAGGTAATGTCTGTTACCGATTCTTTCATCTTTATTTCTTCTTCCACTTCTTCTTCTTAGGTTGTTTCCTTATGAAGTAATAACATCAGTATCACTTATATACTGATATGTTTTTATAATTATGAAACAACCTTATTTCACCATCTATCCATCCTACGGAAAACGAAATCACCGCGCGTGCGTACGTACCGAATACCGTCTCCATGACGCGATGAGATTCATTCTCCACGTTAACCATTCATGAATGATTATAAAGTATATATAATAAGTAATAATAAAATATATGACGTAATAATGATTCTGGATTTATGTGTATATATATGTATGTCATCTACTTAATTCCATTCAACTCAATAAGGAAAAGAAAACAGCGTTCATGCGTACGTACGGTCTACCGTCTCCATGAACGGTGTATTTCTTTCCATTTACTGATCTATTATATATATATATATATATATTCTTAATATATATTATATATAAATCATGTTTTATATTCTGGAATTAAGTAATCATGATCTAAGTAATCATATGAATAATTACAAGTTAAAACACGAACGACAAATGAGACGATTTTACCCAAAATGCTACTTTAACATGAATTTACAAAAGAATTGGTAATATAAAGTCATAAGTGAACCATATATGATATAATAACAATGAATATGATTCTGTAATAAGTAAATGACATTATTTAAATCATTATACATGAGGTTCGGACACTTACGAAGCAAATCAGACCTAAGGTAAGGGAAAATATCACAATCTCATTTTTATCCGAGATTGTTTATACTTTGAAATTTACTGGGGTGTATTTTTTCATCCAAATCCATGTTTCCTCAATATTTAATATTATTTCCATCCACCTACAATTGTTTAAATCCAATTTTACCCTTCGGTGAGTTTTTAGTAAAGGATATGAAAGGAATCTTTTGTCGTTTTTCGTACGAGGTACTTTTTGACTTTTCTGACAAAAGTATGAAGAATGTTTTTTTTATAAGGCATGAATGTATTTTTAAAACCTTATTTCCTAGAAGATTCCTTTACAAGTTTTTATTTTTATTTTTAATCAACTTATTTTAGTTTATAATTTTACAACATGTTAATAAAGGAAAAGTGTTTTTGAAGCATAAAGGATATTTTCCTCAAGAATGGAGTTCAAGTGTTTTATCAAAATTATATTCCATATAAGATAATAAAGGGTTATGTTTTTATACCTATTATTACATTGATTTGATTATGTTGTGATGGAATTATTTTTATGAATTCCTTTATCTTATATGAATTTTTTTATGATGTCACAATGTTTAAGAATCCCATTCTTATTACATGGGTTATGCTATGATGTATGGTTTATGATTTTGTGGCACACATAAGAATGGTATAATTATGAGATGGGTGGGACCTATATCTCCCTCCAATGCATTGGGTAAAGATTTTATATCTCATGAGATAGACATGGCTGGAACGGTAGGTTATACTGGTTCAGTGAAACAGGACTGAAACGAGGAGTGAACTCGGTTCAGAAAGGGACTTTGTCCACTAAGATAATCTTAGAAATGCGTCTTGACTAATAAGAAATGATTCTCTATGATTATGTGTGTATGCCACAAAGTTTCATGTTTTAAGTTATGATTATTGGGATTACATTTCACTACTATGATTTATCCCATGTTATGAAATTATGATCTCTTTTGCAGGTTAAGATTTCCAAAAGATTTGTTCTTATGAATATGACGTGATTGATATTTCTTTTGTTTACCCTTACTGAGCATTTGAGCTCACCCTTTTATGTTTTGTTTTCTCCAGGACATAAAGAAAGGATTTAGGTTTAAAAAAAAGAAGATCTTTATGGGAGATGTTGAAGATCTTTCACCAAGATTAGAAGATTATATTCCAGGTTTCTAAAGACACTAAACTATTATGGTATGTGTGTGTGTGTTTTTGTTATGTACTAAGAATTCCGCAAAAGTAATGTAATGTCCATGTATGTCAGGCTTCGGGTCACTACAATGGAGGCTGCCCGAAAGGCTCTCCAAGGTAATAACTACCCTCGATCATCTGGTTGGCATTGACCAACGATCAAGAAGCAGATGGTTCCAACCACTGTCTTCAACCATTTTATGTCCTTATCTCTAGAATGAAACAACCATTCCCTCCCATACTATAGGGAGGTGGATGAATAGGTCACTCATGGCCTCAACTCAAAGATGCAAGGGTTCTTCCTGAGCACTCCCACCAAAAATCGCCACCTGAAAAATCGCACTACAGTGAACCTCCAACATGATTGGGGTGTTTCTTCTGGTTTTTTAGTCCAAGGGACTCAGAACTAGGCACACAAGATAAACCATTAAGGATAATATACATCCAACAAGGAGGGTGTTCTTAACATTCCCCCCTTTTGAGAAGTCAATTAACCGAACTTTATGAAAAAAAAACGAGTTGCAACATACACTCATCCGTCCTAATTCTGTTGCCTAGTAGACTTTTCTGGAAGAGACCCACCATTCGTGCTAGGAAAATCCGATGGAGTACCATGAATAGGCATATACACCTATTTACAAATTATCAACTAGTCAGTAGGGTCGCTTGACTTCATTTAAGTAATCCCACCAATCAAATGTGGTGAAAACTGGTAAACAGGAACATACATCTACTTAAACTCACCAATTCTGCCACCAGTCTCATCTGCTCATATTGAAAGAAGTTCATCAACCATGCTTGGTGGAAAATAGCCAGCAGGTATATACACTTTCCTTCATTCACTAAGCCTGCCAATAGTCTCGTTTGGCATCACCTGAAGAAGTTAATCAGAAAACTCCAACGACAAACCTGGGGCAGACTCGACTCTATGCCCCATAAATGAGTACTTTTAGTATCCAATGATAGAAAAAAGAAGATAGGAGTAGGCACATACACTTACTATAGATAAATAATGTATGTATATTATTTTTCCGGCTACTGAATTAACCAAATACATCTTAGCATTGGTGAAAGGAAAGACACAAAAACCAGCCCATATTCTGGAAGCTTTATAGAATATCATAACAAAAACTTCAGCAGTACAAGGGGAACAGACAAATAAATCTATCACCACACCTATGATGACACATCGGTATGCCATCCTGGAGCATATACATATCTCTATTCTAGTCTAAGAGGGTTATGGTGCATACTCCCCCATATCATATGGAAAATAGGATCGAGAACATAAACCATTTCCCATTGGAGGTAATCATCCCATTCTGATGACCAATCCAAGGCAGACACATACACCGGACCTTGATAACCACTTCCCCAGCAAGTGTCCCCAAATAAGTGTAAGAGATCATCCAACAAGCTATCTCGCCAAACATAATTGGAAAATCAAGATCCAATCTATGATCTCGCTCCCCTTAATACTGGAGTTCTTGAATCACTTAAATATTTATCTATTGCATCTCAAGATCATATACTCACATTAAAAAATTATGGGAGTATTAGGAGTATTTCTGAAGTTCCCTGTTTGAAACTTTATCATGAAATCTCACTTCATTAAAATAATTTCAATCCAGAGATCTTTTCTTCAGATGAGAGCCACAACAACCTTCTATGTGGCTAGAAGACCAAGGAGAAATAGGATTTCTCCCTTACTATAATCCACCATGGTGGTCCTCCCTATGATGGAATTCACTGCAAAAGTTCTCTCTGTAGTAGTGTTTCACATTGTCAATATAATTCTATTATTGACATTGAAGTAATGAGAAATCCATCTTATCTCGAGGCACTTTCGAACATAAGGCCAGTCATGTATGATGCCTTATCATTAATGGGTGATATAATTTTTCAACCAGAAGACATATTAAGGGAAAATTAAATATCCAAACCCCCTTTGGGTCATTTTTCTTCTAATACATCAGAGGAAAAAGTGACTAATTCCATTGTTTTTAATAAAAAATCGAGAAGCATCCACTTTTTTTAGACTAGGTAGAGAAACCTTTAGTAAAAGATGATGAAGATATGATAAACATGAGAAACCAATTGTATAAAGGAGAAGTATCAATCATGTTCGGACCTTTGGTGAATTCTCAATACAACAATCCAGAATTGATGGCAGAAGTTTTCATTCATGATGTCCACCTCAACTTATGAAAAACTATTTGTAATTTGAAATCCAAAATATTACCATATGATGAATATAAAAGTCATGTAAAGGTAATATAAGTGTTACAACACCAAATCAACTTATAATCTCTCTCATTTTCCCAACATACAAAGGTTGAGAACAAATAGAAAACCCTTGAGCGTGCATACCTCAATTCTCTAAAAAGGCTGCACAAGTTAATTTCTGATACCCCGTCTCATGTTCATATCCGAGGATGGGGTGCACATGGAGCAATGAATTTCACTGTGCTCCAGAATTAGAAAATTTTCCAAAAAGTGTTCTCATTAATTGTTATTGACCATAGCTGGCTACAATCAATAGATTTTATATGTAATCAAATGTACGCTCGAGAACAGGCCTCAACTAGCCATCCTCAGAGTTAGCCCTAAAGAAAGCAAGGTGTTGATATACTTTTGTATCAAGAATCTAAGAATCTTAATAAGGAATCCTGCTAAGATGATGTCAACCATAAAATGATTTAAATATCTGAAATAGCACATTGATCTTCTAAAATAGGTGGTTTGAGTGGTTGTCAGATAAGGAACCTAGATAATGTCTGAACCAAAATCTGGAAAATTATATGAGCAGCTGTTCGAATCTCATCTATAGCAGCTCAAGAGCCACCCCATCTTACAGGGATGGGGTATTTTTTAATTCAACCTTTGAATTCAATAAAAAATGTTTGAAGGTTTGAAGTAGAAGAACAGAAATAGCCCCAGCTTATGGGGCTGGGGGATTTTTCACATCTACAATCCCCTCTGTAATATAAGTCATTTTTATCGAGATTATGGAAGAATACCCAAAGAGAGCACACAACTAAATTATCCAAGGATTTCCTTTCGGGTAACTATCAATCAAACAGATCCTTAGAATTCATCATATAGGAGAGCTTAGTCTCATGGAAGATATAGAAGGAGAAAATATTATAAAGATACTAACATAATTCCATCAATGCATTATACATCAGTAAATGTCATTAACACCAATTCATAAGATCCTGTAGAAAATGAGTCTAGTTTAGGGGAATCAGAATATGAAGTTCTTATCCATAATATGGTACACACTGAAGAAAATTAAGGGTGTGTGCATACCTGAAATCAGAGGCTTACCCAGAATATAGGTATGCCCTCTTGTAATCAACTCCCACCCTTTGAAGGGATTCTTACAAGGGGAAAAGTAAAAGTCAGATCCCATTTAACTTTCCCATTAGAGAAGGTCAATATCATTCACTTTAAGAATGAATTGCACAACAATTATAGGAGATTAAAGAGTTGAAAATACTCAATATCGAGTAACTTTTAAGCGGCATTTCTGCTAGACATACTCCCGAGGCAGATCCTCAACTTTCACATCTAGTAAGAGCTCCTCAGCAAAGAGGATTTTTGGGAACTACAGATGTGAATAATTAATTCCCTCCATTGGGTACACAGCTAGGGTAGGATCAAACACATTCCTATAGGCCTGTTCCCATGTGTTATCCAAGACAAATACCACCACCACCATTGGTTTTTCTAGTTGTTTCACCAGTTCATGCTCTAGCTGTTGTACCAATATAGGTCCCAGCTCATCCGGATATTCCCCAAATTATTATGAATACAATTAAGGTATTAACAACTCGATTGGAAGATATGGAAGAAGGAGTGTACTAGTTCTGCTAGAAAAGAGATCTTACCCTGAATGGGTGGATATGATCCCTCCCCCACCAAATTTGTGAATGATACATTCTAAATCATTAAAGGTTTGGGAGATCCAAAGAAAAACTTAATGAGCTTATTTCTCATTATGATCCCATGATGGGGACTCCTAAACAATAAGAAGTGGTAAAGCTTAGGTGCTCTGTGCAGTCATTACAGGGACCTTCTTTTGTCTGGTATAAAAGATTACAATCTCTATCAATTACTGGATGGGAAGATCTCCGTCAGAAATTTCTTCTTCAATTAAGTTCAATGCTGCAGAAGACAACATTTTTTGATATTACAAATTTTAGACAAATATAAAATTAGTGAGTTTTAAAATTCTTTTTTATATGGAAATAATTAACATATTCCTTAAATCTGGCACTCCCTTAGGAATATTTACTTCCAATTTGTTTGTAAACACTATGATATGAGTTACACACACCACTGATCCCTGTGAAATACACAGGAGGGTTTCAAGACCTTGCTTCAATTTCCAAAAAGGTGGAGGATATAATTTTGGACACTAAAGATAAATCTCATGTAATTCCATTAGCTCTGGGAAGGATAACAGGGAAAGAAGAGGCTACTACAGTCACACTAAATCAAGCACATATACCTGCTTTTACTTCAAAACCTTCATCATATCGAAGGGCTCCACCTCCCGTGAATCTATACCAATGACTGCCTCATCAAGATAATAAAATAGATCAAAGGCGGAAACAATTTTAGGAGTTAAATAACAAAGTTTATTCTTTTCGGAATAAAAAGGATCCCGGTTACAACATCTCAACTTTGGAAAACAATTTGGTTTAGTTGTCAAAGTTGATGAAACCAAACAAATAAGGAGATGAATATCTTATAAATTATTTCCCATTTCACCAAATGTTGGGCATCCCATTTAGGATTGTTTTGTTTTTATGGTCCTCATGCAACAAATAGTAGACTCTAGACAAGTGAATTTCAAATGTTCATCAGCCCAAGTGGCGTGTGTTACAGATACTGATCTAGAGGAAGAAGGTGAATGACAGGAAGTCAAATGTAAAAATTCGTAGAAATATGATGATTAGATGATCAAGGAAATGTTCCACCGAACTCATGCTATTCTACGAACATAGTTGAAACAACCGATTGTGTCTTCCACCAATCCCGCCACAACAAAACCACCTTCCTCAAAAGATTAGTCCTCCAAAGGTCAATCCTCAAAGAAGCGACATGATCAGAAGGACAAAGAGAAGTTAGAAGAATACGATCTCACGTCAAGGACAATGTTTTCCTTAACTCTGGAAGATTTCATGCCATTTTTTTCAAAATCAAAAGCACCACCCCACCAAACAACATAACCATAACCATCCTGTCCAGCGGAATCCTCATTAGATGATGAAATGATCTTTGGTTCCATTAAAATTTTCCACATAACAGATCCTTAGGCCAATTTTGATTCTAGTTTTGATGATGTTGAGTTCCTTGTACCCTACTGGGTAACTAGAGGAAGAAGCCAAGGCTGATGATACTAGGTAAGATGTGGGTATTGTAGAATCCACTATTTCAACTCTACCACTTCTCGAACTGTGTATGCGGCATAAACTCATAGGAGAGCCCTTCAGTGGGATCAGCAAGAACAAGGAAGTTCCCTCGAACTTGACAGGATTAGTCCTAACATGATTATTTTGGAAGTATGATTATAGGATACACCATCTCTCTCTCATCAAGTAGACAGACATAGTCAGTCTAATCTGCCAAAGCCAGAATTATTTCCAGTTTCTGCTCCAACACAGGGTACATCTACATCAAGAGAATCAACTTCCAAGGAACATAAAAAAAATCTCTATATTGGGAAATATAGACCTATTAACCAAAAGTATGATGTATTGAAGTACCTCACCCAAGTACCAGCTAAGTTTTCGATTTTTGATGCCTTGAATCTGTCAAAATATCTTTTAGAAGCACTTATTAAGGCTTTGTCAAGACCTCAAGATTTTGAAACAAAAGTTGCTGTTGTGGAGGTTTATTGTATAGAGAATAATTCTATAGAATTCCATGCTGTTATATACTTTATAGATGAATATGAAAATGATGTTGTACATAGACATATCAGGCCCTTTCATCCATATGGAAAGGTCAATGGCATAGATATCTGACACACCTTCATTGATAATGGATCTAGAGTCAACCTCATCATTATTCATACAATTTTTCAATTGGGTCTCACTGAATCTGACTTATCTCCTTCCACTTTAATGTTTCAAGGTTATGATAAGAATGAGAAAGAACCTTTAGGTTAGATTACACTCAGAACTCAGTTTGGGGATCTTGTGTCTAATTCCGATTTTATGGTTGTCCGTCAGGACATAGCCTTTAACATTCTTCTTGGAAGGCCTTAGAACCATCAACATGAAGCCATACCTTCTTCATACCACCAATGTCTCAGGTACTATTTCAATGGTCAAATATTTAAATTTTATAGTGACAAGGATCTATTGAAAACGTGTGAATCTCAGTATATTGAGGCATAATTTGATCACACGAAGGGAACATGGTCTATGAAAAAGGAGGTAACCAGAATCAATACACCAAATGGCCTGGATAATATCCCAGCAAACCCATTAAATCATTTGAGTATAGACTATGTGTTGCCTATAAATAAAATATAAAAGATAAACCCAAATCCAAGCACTCATCCGGTGACTTTCATAATGTCAATTGCGGAAATCGAGCCTGAAAGCCTGAGAGAAATTTTTGATTCACCAAGAAGTGGTGAAGGATTAAATGGATATGTCTTCATTTCAAACACCAAACTTCAGCAAGTCTCTGCCTCACCAATAAGACTAGAAGAAGTTGTAGAAATATTAGAGGGAGATAAGGATGCTGGTTCCCAACCCATCATATCCCATTCAATGCTCTAGAAAGACCCTTCATCATCAGAATGGTCAGAAATATTGGCTTCTTCTTCAGGATGTTCAAATATTGACTCTTCCCCTAGCATTGAAAGTTTCTCTTTAGAAGAATGAACACATAAGGAATAATAAGAAGAAGATATTAAGGAAACTCCTCCAACATTTGAGGAAGGTGTCTCTACCACAATGGATGAGCTCAGAGAAATAAATTAGGGTACAAAAGAAGATCCACACCCCACTCTAATTAGTGTGGTTATGACTTATGAAGAGAAAGAGTTGTACACATTGCTTTTAAAACAACATTCAGAGATATTTTCTTGGAACTAAATAAAAATTCTAGGCCTTAATCCCGATGTATCCACCCATCATCTGGGTTTTCCAAAAGTGCATCAAGGATTTAAGTGGGCAGAAAGAAGAACACACCAGACTCATGCCTCTAAAATTGAAGTTGAAGTCAATAATCTTATAAAGGATAAAATTTTCAGGGAGGTTCATTATCCAAATTGGATGGCTAACATTTTCCTAGTGAAAAAAGAATAATGGGAATATCAAAGTTTTCAATGATTTCAGAGATCTTAACCAGCATTGTCCCAAAGATGATTTTCTAGTTCTGATGATAGAGCTTTTAATTGATGCAACTGTTGGTTATGAAGCTCTTTCCTCCATGGATGGATACTCTGGGTATAATCAAATTCACATGGCCATAGAGGATGAAGATTATACATTCTTCAGATCTCCCCAAGGCATGTTTTTCTATTGGGTAATGCCCTTTGGCTTAAAGAATGCAGGTGTGACCTATCAAAATTCCATGCACCATATCTTCAAACACTTCATAGGAAATGTTTTCAAATGTTATGTGGATGAGTTGTTGGTTAAACCAGACAACATTCATATCACTAGGATGATTTGGAGACCATATTCAACAAACTTCGACAACAAAATTTGAAGACGAACCCCCTGAAATGTGCTTTGGGGGTAAACTTAGGAAAATTCCCCAGCTTCATTGTATACCATATTGGCATAGAAGTTGATCCTAAGATGAAAAAATAAATTCTTGGCATGTCACCTCCTTAAAATTTGAAATAATTAAGAGGAATTCGAGGACACATGGCTTATATTTGGCACTTTATCAACAATTTGGAAGGTAAGTGTTTACCCTTCACCAGATTAATGAAGAAGGGAGTCACCTATAAATGGACTAAAGACTACCAAGAGGCATTTGATACCCTCAATAAATATATCTATATTCCATCGGTATTAATTCCACCTATTTAAGGAATACCAATTATTCTCTATGTGTCATCTTTAGAGTGATCCCTAGGTGCCTTCCTTGCCCAAAATAATGATGTTGGGAATGGAAAGAGCCTTTACTATCTTAGTCGAACTATGATTGACATAGAGACTCGATATTCAAGTATCGAGAAGTGTTTCCTAGCTTTAATCTATGAAATTCAAAAATTGAGGCAATACCTACTACACTATGAGGTCCAATTGGTGTCTCGCAATAACCCGCTCAAATTTATTCTCAATTGTACAATGCAGAAAGAAAATTTGGCATGGTGGGTAGTTATTTTTCTATAGTTTGATATCTAGTCTATGCTTCAAAAAACATAAAAGGCTAGGCTTTGGAATATTTCCTTTCTGAACATACATCAGTGGAAGATACATAATTTAATGCTAAAATTCATGATTAAGAAGACTTCTCTATTCAAGATAATACCCAACATTAAGAAATATACTTTGATGGTGCCTTCAAAAGTTCAACAGGGAAGGGAATGGAAAAAACTAAACTCAACGAAGTTAGGTTAGGAATTATACTTATCTCCCTATAAAAGGTAGTGTTTCCATATTCTTTCCTATTGTCGGAGGGTGGCACCAAAAATGAAGCAGGGTATCAAGTTCTCCTAGTAGGCCTAGAAATGGCACTTCAGGTACAAGTGAACCACCATAAAGTGAAAGGTGATTCATAGTTGGTGATCAAACAAATCAATGGGGATTATTCTATTAAAAAATAAGAGTTAATACCTTTGTGGGATTATGTTATAGGGTTAATGGGTGAATTTACCTTAGAGACAATAGTTTCTTATGTCCCACGATCACAAAATGCCCAAGATAATGCACTAGCTAATGCAGCCACAACCCTAGAAGATCCAAATACAGATGAGTTAGTCATCAGTACTACCCATTTTCATGTGGTTTCACCTTTTGTTCATACTAGAATGTAGGAAATAAATGAAATCATCCCTATTTGTGATCCATATTGTTATACCACGGGATAGATGACACCCATCATGGAATACATTCAAAATAGAGTACTTCCACTAGATAGAGCTGAAAAAGAACATATCCAATAAAGAGTGGCCAATTTTACACCTTATGATAGTCTAGATCACCAGAAGATCATCTAAAAATGATGCTTTGATGGAATCCTCTTCAGGTGTATTGACAGAGAATAAACGGTAGTTGTCATAAAAGAAGTACATCTAGGAGTTTGTGGTGTTCACTAGTTTGGGCAAATGATTTCTGATCAAATCTGAAGGATTGAATACTTTTGGCCTTAAATGACACAGTATTGCACATATTTCACCCAGAAATGTCATCCCTACCATGTGCATACCAAATTATTTCATCAACCCCTGGAGTTGTTACATACAACTAAGTACTCTTTTCTATTTTCCACATAGGGAATGGATGTAATAGGACTTTATCCTCCATATAAGACTAAGCAGTAAAAGTACATTCTTAGTGTTACTTATTTATTATTAAAATGGGATGAGGAAATACCTCTCAAAGAAGTTGGATCTAGAAGAATTGTTAGTTTTGTCAAAGCTAACACTATCACCAAATTTGGTGTCACTCATACTATATTAATGGACAATGACACCAATTTCTGTTCTGTTGAGGCAATGAAGTTATATCAGGAGCACAATATCAAATCCAACCATTCATCTTGATATCATGAAAAAACTAATGGATAGATAGAGGATTTCAATAAGACCCTATCAAATATACTTTATAAGATGGTGGACAAAGATAAGAAATCATGGCCTGATAAAAATTTTCATACTTTATAGGATTACTGAACTATTACTTGTAATACCACTTAGGAAACCCCAAATTCATTGGTGTATGATACAGAAGTAGTTTTTACAATTGAAATTCAATTGCCTTCACTCAGAGTTGAAATATTTGATTAGTTTTCTACAGATTAAAAGTGTCAAAAATGATTTGATCAGCTAGAACAATTGGAAGAAAAGAGATTGCACACTTTGCATCATTTAGAAGTCTATCAGAACAGTATAATGAGAGCCTTTAACAAGAAATTCCGCCTGCATTAATTTCATCAAGAAGAATTGGTATTGGTCCTCAGGACTCCAATTATACCAAGAAATAATCCTCCAAAGCTTGATCCAAAGTGAGAAGGACCTTATTCCATATATAAGGTCTATTTAAATAGAGATTATTCCCTAATCTCAATGGATTGAGAGATTATTATAACTAAAACCAATGTGAGATTCTTGAAGAAATACTTTGTGTAACTGCACACAATTTCCTCACCTCCTGACTTAAAATAGCACAATATAATGTCTTCACTACATGACTTAAAACTACATAGTACAATGTGCTCACTGCATGACTTAAAACCACACAGTACAATGTCATCATTGCATGACATAAAATTGCACAGTACAATGTCCTCACTGCATGACTTAAAACTACACATTATAATATCCTCACTGCATGAATTAAAATTGTACAGTACAATGGCCTCACTGTATGACATAAAACTACACAGTGTAATGTCCTCACTATATAACATAAAACAGAACAATACGATGTCCTCACTGCATGACTCTAAACTTCCCACCACAAAGTCCTAGTTTCAAGACATTAAACTGCATAACAATTATAATCATCCATACCACATTAAGATAAAATTAATAGAATCATTTTTCCATGTTACATGACATTAAATTGTATGGTTAACCTCTTATCTATTTAACATTAAGATCTTCCATATGAAAGCATCATTGACATCATTATTACTCTTTAGTGTCACATGAGTCCCTTTCTTCCCTATGTCTGAATCAGATCTTCATAGGGATATTATTTTAATAACTATGAGTGTCTTGGTTATCATCTATATGAGATACGTAGAGATTCCTGGATCTCCAATCTTGGGCCCATCTGCAACAAAAAAAATTATTTTCTTTTATCCTCTTTTATCTGAACCAAATCTATACATAGTTTTCTTTCAAGATTCGTGGTTTTATTTTTATACCATTTTGTGTCTTAAGATTAACTATTTTTCTAGAATGTGTTAAAATCCCCCATATCCCACATTAAACTCAATTTTTGTGGGAAATGATTGTTCAAGAACTAAATTTTTCTTAATTATCATCTATATGAGATACATAGAGATTCCGATATCTCCAATCTTAGGACCGGCCATGAAAAGACCCCTTTATTCCCTATGTAAGAATCAAACCTGTATAGGGAATGTTTAAAGAACTACATATGGATTGATTCTCATCTATATGAGATAAGTAGTGACACCTGGGTTTAATTCCTTGGTCCAGCCACAATATCCCCTTTTTACATTGTAATCACTTCATGTCCTCACTGCATAACTCTAAACTACACAACATATTATTTATTCAAAGGAAACAAGGAAAGTATCCATTTTACATTTGAGTCAGATCTATGTAATAGACTCAAAACTCATGTCCCATATTGATTCAAATATTTATAATATGCATTAGGCATTACCCCATCCATATTTCACATGCTTAATATTTAATATTTTCTAATCTTTATAATCATTCTTACAGTTTCTAATGATAGGGTTTCTAATATTTGAGAACTCTTTTTTCTGGCTATGCAGTACATGCCCTTAAGTGGCCTTAAATAAGGTGCCTACCTAATGGGCCTATCAGTCAAAGGATACCACTATTTGATTATGTAGAATGCTTCCCAGTTGGTCCTACAAAATACATCCCCCATAATAAGTTTGTCAAATAATGGTAATTTCATTCTTGGTTAAAGTGTATTTTGTCCCTTTAATCTTTGATAACAATATACAAGAATCTATATTTTAAATCAGTCTTTCATATATATTTGTCTCATTACGTTTCTCTAAATTTGAAAGTCTTCAAGACCATGGTTTAAACATTTCCCTCTCTATGTGTTCAAATCCATATGAAATAACTATGGATCACTTTAAAACATATCATATACTATTTCTATTTCTGTTCCTAGTCATATGACCTAAAAACTGCAGACACCATACTTCATATTTTTGGGTAAGCCCTTTGTAGAAATCCCATTAATCTAATTCTTTGAAAATCATGATTGGAAAAAACCTCTCCATATTCAGGTACCTTTCCTCATAAACCAAACTCCATGTACTGGATAATCTGAATCTTCATAAATTTTTTTCAGCTTTTAGCAATACAATGTTAAAATTTTGAGATCTCTTTTGCTTGACTATGCAGTATGTGCCCCTAGGTGGCCTTGCATAAAATATTCCTATATAACAGGCCTGTTAGTTAAAATATGTCACTATTTTTCTATGTAGAATATTCCCAGTTGGCCCTGTATAATACAGCCCCCACAATGGGTGTGTCAAATAATGGTAACTTCATTCTTGGAAAATACTTCCTCTAATGCCTTTAGCCCTTTTTTCCCTTATCATTATTCGAATTCAGAAATTCAGAAATTCATAAATCATAGTTTACAATTCTTCCCATCCATACCTTAATATGGTAGTATGTTTCAAAACAAATTATCAAGAAATTGGGAGAGTCTCTTACCTTTTCTCAAAGCTAAATAACTTAAATTAAATCCACACAATGTCCTCACTTCACGACTTAAAATCGTACAGTACAATGTCCGCACTGGATGACCTAAAACTGCACAGTACAATGTCTTCACTACATAACCTAATATCAGAAATTCTCTTTTCTGAAAAAATTTAACCATTACTTATACACCAAATTTGTGTAGAAGTGGTTTTCTTATTCATGAAATATGTCGGCATAGATGAATATTTATTATTAAAATTACTTTCATTGGAAAAACGACTCACTGTGGTCTTGATTCATCCAAATCTTATTTTATTTTGTCTATTAACAATAAACTGTTAAATTTTTAAGAGCTCTTTTTTCCTAACTATGCAGTGTGTGCCCTTAGGTGGCCTGGCATAAGTTGCCTACATAACATGCATGATAGTCAAAAGATGCCACTATTTGTCTATAAAGCATATTCCCTAGTCGGTCCTGCATAACAAAAACCCCAGAATGGGTTTTTTAGATAATGGTAAATTAGTTCTTGGAGGAGACTTCATTTACATTTATACATGTTTTAGATTTTGTGACCATAAAAAATCATGACTCAGGATTCCCCTTGGAAATATTTAAATAATATTAGAGAAATTCTTATCCACTGAGCCTTGTTTGGGATTTAATTTCAAAATTTATGGTCAAATCTATTTGACCTTAAACACTAGCCCTTTCTATTCCAACATGCATGACTCTAAACTTCCAACAACAAGAGACATGATACTCACCAGATTAGAAACCTATAAAGTGGAATCTAGAAAAAAGTTGTATCCTAGCTCACTAAACATATATTTTCTTATGGTTTAGGTAATATTAAGAAATAAAATTTAAAAGACACAATCTATGTAGGGTTTTCCATATAACCCTACAAAAAATTCAAACTATGCTCGCTAAGCCCTACAACATAGGAAAAAATTCGAGCATCCTTCCAAACATGACATAGCTAAAAATATAACCAAATAATATTGAAATGTGTCAAAGTGACCTAATTTAACCTTAGAAAAATATTCTTCTCATTTCGAAAGAATCAAATTATAAGGGGGGATTTTGTAGACATAATGAAATGTGTTCCATGAACTTGTTTTTAGAGTGAAGATATGATTCTCACATAGACAAAAAATGTCAACTATGAGTAAAGATGTTTTCACCATGAAAGAAGAAGATGTAGGCTGGATGTCTATATGCCAAAATACTACTCCATACCGATGGATAAGTGGAATGATTCCCCAATCCCGAAGTAGGTAGTGGATTTCCAAGATCAATGATGAAAATGTGTCAATACATTAAATTCTATATCCGAGTTTCTTCCAAGAATACATGGTGTATTTACCACCTCAACAAGTGTAGAACTCTTCAATACCTTCGATTTTACTAGTCATGGAGCCCAAACAGACTTATGGATCAACATTTATAGCACTCAAAAGATGGATAAAATTCATTAAGGGACCTACGAGGAGGACCCACACAACAATATGATTTCTACACCCCTATATGGAAGAGCTACGTGGAAGACCCATGTAGAGGACCTGCATGGACAACTTAACTTTGACCATGTCCCCTTAATGACTATTAATAGGAACCTTGGGTTCCCCATTTCAAAGACAGAAAAAGTTTTAAGAAGTCTCAAAGATCCCGTTGGATAGCTCTTTCGCCCGGATACCCCAAATTTTATCATGTATCTCTCTAAAACATGAGAGAAGATATAATTAAATGGAGAAAAGTGGTTCAAAGTCCCATTAGGATCTTGAAAATGTGGAATTGCACCAAGGACTTGCACGGATCACCTGTGTAATTCACCTATGCGGAGCACCTACGCGGAGCACCTGCGCGACGCACCATGGAAGAGCATTCACACGGGGCACCTGCGCGAACCACCTTGGGAGAGCACCTATGCAGAGCACCTGCATGGCCCCATTTGTTCATACCACAAGGGCTATTCCCCCACACCCCTTCTCAGGATTAGTGAAGGGCTATAGTCCCAGCCCTCTAGGTCGTTCCCTTCACTTCCGTTACTAACCCCCATGAAAAATGGAGAGTCGCACCATGAACTTCTCAGATCCGGTAGATGACATTTTACATTGAAACTTTTGTGGCCAAACTTCAAACCTTAGAATACCACGATTTCAGACACTCCATCACACTCAATGTTTTTTCTTGAGTTTACTTAGTCTTATTGGTTCCTTTCACATGTTACGAGTTTGGACTCTCCTTATGGATTCCTCGAGTACATTGAATCGATACACTCCTAAAGAAACTCCTCAAACTTCATCACCTGACTCTTATGCCAAGTTAAATTTCAAATGGGCATCCTCCTTAGGAGTAATCCCCAACCAACCCTCTAATGGGCATCATCATTAGGAATAATCCCCATAAATAGCTCAATGGTCATCCTCCTTAGTAGTAAGCCCCAAACAAACCTCAAAAGAGAATCCATCCTGAAGTAAGCCACTAACCTTCCAAGTATAAGGTTTCAGTCCTGATTCTCTCTATATAATTCACCTTCAAGTCATACTTAAATTGGAACATTGTCTAATGTAAAGTGAATAGAGGTAAGGCTCATCACCTCTTCCTCTTCCCGGGTCACCTCGCCCCCTTCCCGGGTTGCCTCTCCCTCTTCCCGAGTCGCCTCGCCCTCGTCAACTGTCGCCACCATAGGTGAAACCTCTTCCACCAGAAGAAGAGGAAAAGTGTGGGTACCTTAATTGATTTTTACGTCCTCTTGATTCTCATAATGAGAATGAATCGTGTGGTCTTAGAGATTTTTCATGATAACAACATTTGCACAAGACTTCTTGAACTACAAGAACTCTGATTCCTGTTCCAACCAGGATACGTAGGATGACAGCTTGAAGGCCCGTGCTCAAATGGGTGCCCTTACTAAAGGGTTTACCCAATAATGTATCATCAAATGGGAATCTCTCATGCATAAGCCCCAACACAATGAATGAACTAGGATAACTCTGATTCCCATCGTAATTGGGATACATAGGAAGCCTTCTTATGGCCCGTGCTCACTAGATATCCTCTTTAGGAGACCAACCCTAATTCCCTTAATCTAGGAATTCTTCTAAGGGATAATCCCCAAATTAAACCGCCAAATTATCAACACATACCTTTCAGAAAGTAATCCCAAACTCATTTCTCTCAAATGAATACACTCCGCAATGAGATTTATCGAACTATGTGGTCTTTTAATCCTATATAAACGGTATACATAGGAAACCTCTTTGAGGTTCAAACCCAACACTTCAAATGCACCCTGTTCTCATTGGGCCATAATCCTAAAAGGGTATAATCTTACGTGGAAACCCATACTCTTTCCATGTTACGTAGTCTTCTTAGACATAAGTCCCACACAAAACCTTGAATAAGAACCTTTCACTTAGATGTCCTTACCACATGACTTTAAACTATACAGTTAGGTACTTATCACATGACTTTAAAAGGTATGATGTGTCCCATTAAGTGGAACCAAACTATGAGGGTTCTGATTCCTTTCACAAGAATACGTAGGTAGCCCATTTTATGTTTACAGTCCCAATATCAAAAAAATCTTCATCTCCCTGGATGACAATAAATTTCAGCGTGCCCCAATGAGTGGCTTAAAAACCAGTATCATCATAGCAATGATTAAAAGAATCTCTGAATAGTATATGATATAATACCATTGATAGAGAACCTCTAATACATACATATATTTCCATTAATGAAAAATCTCAAATATGTATGGATGATTCTAAATTTCACACATCCTAATAATTGATTTAAAATTCCAAGGGAAACCTATATTGTACTTGGTAAATTAATAAGGATTCATGAAAATATCTAAAATTTGTAAAGAGAGTCCTAGAGTAGACAATAATTCCCCCCAAAAGGGTGTGATGAGTCCGGCCTCCCATTCTCTCGACCAATGAATGTTATTAAGTATCGTAATGTTTAAACATAAATAATGCTTGCCATTGGAAAGAAGATCCCTTTTGGATAAAGAACTGTTGGATGTTTCGTATTCCAGAAATAAATCCAATGGAAACCACCTGGAAGCAGTGATTCTTAAACTAGAACACACATTCCATGGAAATTCAAAAAAAATCCTGAATAGAA
Organism: Viscum album; assembly: GCA_963277665.1. NCBI lineage: Eukaryota > Viridiplantae > Streptophyta > Magnoliopsida > Santalales > Viscaceae > Viscum > Viscum album. The sequence goes on along the minus strand of OY728146.1, from coordinate 867,279,942 downwards.
CATTCATGACATGAATGATAGTATTATATACAAATCTATCCCTATTTTACCCTTATTATTTAAATTTGAGCTCTGAACTTGGTATTTAACTTTATGTATGTCACAGGACATATTATCCATGCTAAATGAAGCACTTTTTATCTCATTTTTATTTAATAATTGTATCTTGTCACAAATTTATAAAATAGTTAAATAATAGTAATATTAATCAATTAAAGTGTAATATATATATATATAATATTTAAATAACCCTACAAAATATTTTTCTATCATGTTTTCATCCAGACTCATTAACCTCTCAAGGTGTTCCATATATATGTTTTGTGGGGAATTTTTCCAAGCTTAGTTGTTTGAGTAGAGATTTTAGGGGAGGATTTATAAATATTTGGTTGTGTCTCCACAAAAAAATAACTTTTCTATACACCCCCATGTTAGTATTGGAATATTGAAGAGTAAAATAAACAATATTTTTGGGAGAGTACCATGTTCTCTCTCTATATCCCTCATATTGAGTTTTGTAGAAAATTTAACCTTAATATCCTCAAGATTTTCCATCACCAATCATGTTAAGTGCAAGCCATAAAAATATAGAATAATGATGATAAAGGAAAAATCTTCAATCACATTCCAATTTTGGAAATGACAAAAATATTATCTAATTAAAATTTTATTCCACAATAAATGCATTGAACATTTGATTCCAATTTTTGGGTTTCTGGTTTTGACTATACAAACTCCATTTAATATGACACACTTGATAATAATTCAATTTCCTCACAAATAAATTTGTTAATCCATTTAAAAATTCTCTATCAATTCCATATAAAGGAAATAATGTTTAACATATACCAACTCTAGATATAACACTTACATAGAAACCATTTTGAGAGACATTCAAGTCATCATGTACTCAACAGCTTATGAAATGATTTGGTAAAAAACCCCACCTTCCATTTATTGAAATCCCTTCATGATTAGCCTTTACTTATACCACTTTATACTATATTTTTCGTCATTATTACAATAAGATAACTTTTTTTGAATAATTTTTCACTTATAATGTCATTCTATTAGCTCCCATATCCCTTAAAAAAGTAAATATTCCATTTCAACCCATATAGATAACTCTGACTTACGTAATTCACTCAAACATGAATCTTATTCCAAACATACATGTTCTCCATCATTAGCGAGAATAAGTAGTAAAAAATAACTTTTTTTCTATAATGATAGAATCGTATCTGAGTAAATCTCTATAACTAATTGTGAGAATCTGGTCTTTTCTGAAGCATCACTTCTAGAATAACACCTTCAAAAGATATACCCCAAGCTTCTATAGTCTCTAATATTTTTAGTACTTTTTCACATGGAAAAACTATAAAAACTTCACTTTTATCTGAAACTCCTTCTTTAAAGTCTAGTGTTTCAATGATTTTATAAAGTCCCTATAATATCTAAAAAATATTGACTTTCAGAAAAACAAACCTCTTATTTTGATAATTTTTTGTTCTCATCTATACTTTAAACTTGGTTTTGATATTTTTTAAAGATCATATCAATTAAGATAACATTTAGGATTTATAGGAACTTTCATAATTCATTTTCCCAGAGTTAAAATACAAAATATCCATTATCATACCATATAAGGGAACATTCTTAGTACATAGTATCTAGCCTTTACCTTTATCTAGAATAAATATGGGCATAAGTGAGTGAAATGAAAAACTTTATATTAAAAATATTAAAATTTGTTCAAGAAAACTATAAATACAGAAGTTATTTACCCAATGGTGAATAAATAATTCAACTCACCAAGTTGGTAGAACAATTTATATCCTTTTCCCAAAACACTTTGGTTAAACTAGTAAATATAATCTTTCCCCTTGTCTAATGTACAAATAATTGATTCATCCTCTTTGTAAATCCATTTTTTATTCTATTTATGGTATTCTAAACCCATATTCCTTACTTCTAGTATATATATAGAAATTTTATCCTGCCTTATTCTCTATCATTGTCCAACCTTGAGAATTTTAGTTTAAATCAACTCTTGTTTCCCACTATGGATTTCCATCAAAAAGAAGTTACAAAGATTTTGTAAATCTACTTTATAAAGTACATCTGCACCTTATGTGTTGTATCTTCAATGAAGGAAACATATTTTAGAGAAAATCTAGGAGAATAGACAAAATTTGGGCCCCATAAATTTTTATATATAGGATCTATTATCTTATCCTTGGGTTTTGTTCCTTCTATATAGAAAGACAACTTCCATTGATTCCCAATAATACACTCTTTATATGATTCATAATCTTACCTTCCATATTTTAGTATTCCTTTATTAGATAGATCATTTATCCCATTCTATTATATCTGACCAATTAATTCATGTCATTACTTTTGAGATTCATATGTTTTTATTCTAGTATACATTAATATTTTTGAAACTATTTTCAAGTATAATATCCCATCCTTGAATACTCTTCTCACCACCATGGAACCATGGAAAACTATCCTTGATATTTAAATATATATAGTACAAAAATAGACATTATACATTTATCCTTCTCAAATTAAATTCACCATGAACCATGGTATGTATAATAATACTTTTATTTCTAGTAACCATATATTCTAAGTCTAAATAGTAACATCAAACTTGACCACAATATTGAGATATTCACTGTCCAAAAGATGTACCATTTTGAATATTTTGGAAGTATGATTCCCTATATTATTTCTCAATGATATATAGTGAAATTAATCTCATGAGTCTATGATATATGAATCTTGTAGAATAATTACACACAACAAAATATTACTTTTATCTTCCAAAATATGATCTTCTAATGCACAAAAAAATTATGCATTCTGGAATTGACTCTTCACTCAATGTAATATTTCATTGTATAGATTTTATTCCCAAAATACCTGCATATATGTCATACTTTATCTAGACCACTATAGATTATACTTATTCTTACTTTTCATTTCCAATATACATTCTATAAAAGTGTTCAACTTATACCATATACACTTAAAGAGTTTTCAAAAACATCATTGATATACTTCTTCAAAATATCATCATTCTAAATTAAATCCCAAGAATCAAAAAAAATCTAAGTCATTATTACTGCTATAATTTCTCATTGTGGTAACCATCACATCCCAAGATTTTGGACTGTGATGAAAAAAATAGAAATGCCGACACTAATTTAAATAACATTACCTTTAGTGTTTCTAACTAACTCTATATCATACTCAATTCATCGATATTGGTAATATTCATCAAATTTTCTGAAGCCAACATCACATCATAGATACTATAGGCTATATTTATGGCCAGTGACATTTTGATCGATATCAATTCTTTATTTTCCATCATTTTTTATTCTTCTTTTTTCAACACTTTTGGTTTGAAACATGTTAATAGTTGATCTAGATCCTTATATAGTAATGAATTCTATATTTTTATCTTCTAGTATCAAAATTTTTTCTTTTATACATTCATAGTTAGAGCCTTACCCTTATCCAATCTCATTATTGAAAAAATAATTAAACACCAATTGAATCTAAAAAATATAAGTGGGATCAGAAAATACTATTCAAAAAAATTATAGGTGTGAGGGATAGTTGATTCTACTAAACCAAGATACATAACACCTTGGCCAGGATTTGGTTCTACCAAACTCTATAACTAATATCTGACACCTCTTGTTGTTTTCTAAAACTTACATAATAGAATCACTTTATTTAGCTTCAAACAATTATTAATTCTCTATAAATTATGTGTTGGAACAAACCTTCATATATAATGTGTCCTTTTTGAGAAGATAACAAACCTAAAACACAAAAAACAATGCCAATGAACACTAGATTAAAAATTAGAAAATATAACGAATAAAGAGAAAAAATGTACAACTATAAAAATTATACTGGTTCAAGAAAATTTTTAATCCATGATTAAATGGTTCGTACTTCTATTAATATAAATTAAACATGATTACAACAATGAATGTTGCTTTTAAAAGCGACCAATTCCAATGTATTTATAGATGAACTGTATAATAGCCATCTAGTCAGCCAATTTTTATCCCATTTTAATATTCATGGAGAACAAGTGCTATGGATCCAATCTATATGAGAATCCCACAACCTTGAAAAAGTCATCCTCCAAATCAAATCATTCTAATAGTGAACAATTTATGTTATGAATTCTCATATTTAGATTAAAATTTTGTGGCTTATTATATTTTCCATATGTATCCTTTGAATCATCACAGTAACTATTATGTAACATTTTGTGATATATTACCAATATTTCATGTTCCAAAGTCTAGTTATATTCCTCTATATATGTTATTCATAGTTCCAGATACCTTAAATTTGGTATACCGACATCTCCATGTCCACTTGGTTTAGTTTTTTACTCCAAGACACCCTCTTACTATATGTTCTAGGGATAAGATAAAAAATAATTCTCACACTCAAGCAATCCTAACATAAACAATGAATTAAATATATGATGTGGAGAATATGGATGATGAGTTATAACATCCTCATATTCATTCACACTATTATGGAAAGTTATGGATATCTAGGGAAACACCTACTCAGTTGTGTCTATAAATCACACTATTGGAACTTCAGATATGTAAATAATATTAGAAGAGGAAGGATAAATCCTGAATAAATTATTGGATCTTTGGTCCAAGCCTTCAAGGATGAAGGTACATTTCAAAAGAGAATAGATAGAAACATCACCTCACTAATCTCAACATTAATAGAACAACAAGAATTATTCCAATATGAAGCAGTCAACACCAGATCATAGTGAAATATTTCCCTCATTATATCCCTTATAAATAATTCTATAACTCCCTATTTAATAATAGGATCACATCACATGTATGATTATATTATTTTATCATCCCACATAACCAGCTCCATGTTTCTAGGAGGTTTCATGGATTCAAGTAACTTCTTCCCCTACTCTTATAGTAACTTCTATAGTATTACCATATTTATTTGATTCCTTATTAATGTATTATTGGAACATGTATGAGGTTTATAAATGGTTTTATATCTTGGACAAACACCCATACATGGAATATTAACTTTCTCTTTGGTATAATACATAGAGTCTACATGACATATAGGTTACAAAAATTCCATAAAATGTATGTCTAAACTCTTCCTTGGTTCTACTATAATGATAATGATACCTCATACATAGAGTTTTATGATTTAAATAACATTAGATATATATATAGTGGTTAAAACTAGGGTAATTTAAGAAAAAAATTATACCATGGGAAGTGATATTCCGTTATTTTTATCGATTATATTACCATCTCTTGTTGAATTTACTTACCAAATTTGTAAATAATCATAATAATATGGTATGATATGTATTATTGGTTTTTAATTAAACCAAGTCATAATTAACCCCTTATGATATCACCCAATTAATAATGGTGATCCTTCCAATCATAAGTTGTGATGGATACTTCATTTTGTGAAATACTTTCTTTAAAATGATGAAACTATGTGTTTTTATTCAAAAAACATATTTTATCACATAATGGGACAGATTAGTTCCTTGAAATTTCTTCTTACAAAATTGTTTTTTAGAATCTACTAATATATAGTTTTTTTCCTATACTATTCTTTAAATGTAATAAACTCTCCATATGAGTTAGACTTATACAGATGGCATTTAATATTATTCAACCTTCACATTTTCATTATTAGTGATATAAATCCTATGATAAATATACATTACACTTATGCATACAAATAAAATTGATAATTATTTATTAATATCATATATGAATTCCACTATATTCCAATGAATCACCTACACGTCATTCAAAACCCTATTTTAGTGTATTCATACATCCATGAATTCTTATTTGGAATAAATTGAATTAAAACTCAATAGTTTTTCCACTTTTCAATTATTTATAAAATTAAAAAATATATATGAAATACAGAATTAACTAAGAATTAAAAAATAAATATAAATTGAAATTAGGTGACATTAAAATCAAAAAAAATGAAAAAATAGGTCTTTATCTAAAGAAAATTAGTTTATTAGGGAAGAATGTGTGGGGGAATTCAAATATATTTTCTTGATATTATATATTTATACTATCATGTGGACCTGGTGATCGATTCTCGGGAATTTTGGGTGGTAGTATAACTTTAATTGGTACTGATTTAGTTTTAGTATTTATTCCCCATGTCTTTAGCATTATACTTTCATATTTGTATAAGGGAGTTTGAGGATGAACCTATTTATTATTTTCATATGTTCATCCCTATTATTAAAATATTTTTTTAAAAATTTGTAAGAAATAGTTAATGATTGGGATGGAAATTATTATCCCCTGATTTGGAGTTTTCAGGAGTTGAATTCAATGCTATTAAATGTGATCTTGCAATTTTTTTTCTTATGGACACCTGATTTTGTATGACATTACATTTATTTTATATTATAGATAATATTTGGTATTATATTTTGGTGTTGATTGGAGGGTTATTTATTATTGTTCCCTAAATCTTTAAGGAAATTACACCCATATTTTTATTTTATACGCACAATGATAGTCACCAACTCAAAGATTATTGGATATGGGATTTGTGGGTCACACACATATTTTCTACTAACCTTAGGTTGGTGTTTTATGATCTATCCCCTAGGGTTTTGTTGTTTTATACTATGTCAAATTTATATCATCATGTTCATTTTTTATGTATTTAACCAGGAACCTAAATTTAATTATTTTTTCCTAAAATAATTCTAGGATCCTTTAAATAACATGAATTAACCTTTAGAGAATTTAAAATGGAACCTTGACCAGCCCTTTAGGGTGATTATAACATAAGACTCTTTTGGTTGTTATTAAAAATACCCAAGGGGTTCCATGGACTTGATTATAGACTATGGGAGTAAAGTGGTAGTGCCTAAGATGTTAATTATGACTTCCTCTTGATTTTAGTGAAACATGAAATACATTTTAAATTTCTTAAATGAGTACAGTAACATGCCTCGATAAGTGAAGTTCTTAATTAGGGTGTTGAATGCCCCCTATTAATTTGATGATGAAAGACATGTTTTGAAAGTAAAATAATGGTAATTGTATTAACTTTGGGATTGGATCAAATTACACTTAAATAGAATACATGGTTATGTTTTGGATTAATTAAGTAAATATAATATCGGGATAGGTTATCAATATTCTAGTTTATATATGTTGAAGCTAAATGAATGGGAATGTCTAGATGTGCTCCTTTTATTTTGTGTGATTTGTGATGATTCTAAATGAATGGAATACAAGGATGAGGCCCTTAGTCTCCATGCATCAATAGAATATTAATAAATGGAAATGTTGGGATGAACTCATTGGTTTCCATATGGAACATGATTTAGGGTTATAAGGATGAGATCCATAGGTTATACATGACACCATATATTCGAAAATTCAAGTATGAGTACCTAGATTCCATTTAATATAGGATGCTCTAAAATTCCAGGATGAGTGCTTAGATTCTGTGTAGTGACTATGGTTCGAACATTCATTGTGATGTTCTCAGAGACATCTAGCATTGGGTGAAGTAGGTAGGTTCAAAATGAGTGTCATTATAGATCTCGAGATTAAGGTGTTTTGTTTTTTATTTAATCACCTTACTTACTTATATTGTGATATTAATCAATGTTCACTATATTGGATCAAACTAGTAGTGATTTTAGACATTATTGGTGGTGGTCTATTTAGTTATACTCACACAATGCTTGGTTCTTCACTTGGTACCCAAACTGAATTCATGGATATTTTTCCAGACATGGTAAATTACCCTATAAAAGATGTGTGATAAGTCTTTAGGTAGAGCATAGTAATGAGGACTAGGCTTGTACTCTAACCATTTTGGGTGTTTGTCAAATATTTTTTTGTTGTGTTATTTTAGTTATATTGGGATATATATATATATATTATTATAAAATGTATGAATAAATTATGGGAATGCACTAAATATTTTTATAGTATGGGTTATATGTTTACTCATTACCTACTTAATGCCTTGTATTTCTTATTTATTTGTGGAAGGATGATATCTCTATTATTTATTTATTTTTTGTTTCACATCACCGATATAATTGAAAATTCTACCTATATTTACCTCATGAGCCCTATTTAATATATGATTTAATTTGGTGTACAGGGATTTATTCTAGAGGTTATGTGGCACATTGTCTTGAACCACCAGTTCAGTGGCCTCTGGGGTTGGGTGTTACAGAGAGGTGTCAAATCTTTTTATGGATTTACTATTTAGGTATGGTAGATAGGTGACTATAAATGTGTCAAGTCATGGTAATGAGCCCATAACTGGAAGTAAATAACCTATATATGTGGAAAAATCTATTTATCAAAGGATAGGATTATTATTATTGCTTTGGGATTTTATGATTGATTGATTTCCACCTTGAGTGGTGCACTTGGATTTCACCAGAATCTATTTATGGTATTTTCACTCTTGGGATGGTATAGTAGTAAGTTTTTATTCTTGAATCATTTATGAATGTAGAAATTCATGATATTAACATTCCCCCTTGAAGTTGATTATACTAAAATGGTATCTGGATAAATTATCTATTGGGTCATCATCAATTTAAATGGGATTTTTATATAAATTCATGCTACAATTTTATTTAACTGATTATTGAAATGGGTAATAGTTTTATTTATGGATACCTTTTTCAGAATACTTAGGGTAAGATAAATAAATTTCACATCACAACGTATAAAGTGTCTTCCTTGTTGGGACCAATTTCTATATGATGATTGTCTTTGTTGTCAATAGTTGTCAATGCAGGTCAAAATGAAGAAGGATATGAAGAAGGACTCCAAAGTTAACGGAGATCGGCTAAAGTGAGGATACCAAGAGAATTGATATGCAATCATAGAATAGGATATCATGCTTGGGAAATTCTCTATGAATTAAATTCAGACGATTTTTGAACTGATCCTAAGTTGAAAGAACTTGTGGTAAAGAACTTGTGTCAAATATGACACATTTTTTACAACAAAGAAGAATGGTGAATTATTGTCCATCTGAGGATGATTGAAGAAGAATTAGGATTTTAGGAAGACCATAGAAATGCTTCAAGATTGCATGAGAATCATGTAATATCTTACTAGTAGAAAATAATCATATTATTTATATGAATTAAAGAATGATCATTGAAGAATAAGAGATTGCGGAATGGCTTGGCATTCTAAGATGGTCATGCATTACACATTGTAAAGACCCATAAAATTCAAGGAAATTTTTTTCTTAATTTTCTTTGGAATTTTACAAGAATGCAGTTTCTGACGGCACCTAATTCTGAGGCCCGGTGTGCCCGGAATCATTTTCCAAAGTTTGGCTCGTGTACGTTCAGTGAACGAACGAGCGGGCTTTTCTAACTTTTGAACCGGTGCTTGGAATCGAATTCTGAGGGCACCGATGGAATAGCAGTGCTGGTATTTGCATAGAAACGCCTTTCCCGGAGTTGCGTTTGCTCGGGTGTGGTTTTTAATTTTTGGGGTTAAGTTAAGAAATAAAATAAAGTGGTGCGACAACTTTATTTTATTTCACTTAAAGCCACTTAAAGCCACTTAAGCTAAGTCAAACGGATAGGGTGGAACCCAAAATATCCTACCCACTTGGTAGGAAATTTGTTGGGTGGGGCCCGCACGAGCCCCACCATTTCTTTTCCTCTAAGTAACGCACCCGCGAAAACATCTTTTAAATGAAAGTTAACCGGTGCGTTTTCTTAAATTCTTAACGCCCATATAAATTGGGCAGTTAAGTCATTTCCATTAATTGATAGAATTAATGGTTCGTTTCTTAACATGGAATTTCAAATTTTTGGCATAAGAATAAAATAAGGCCAGCACATGTTTTTCTGGGGTGTGGCTTGTTGAGAGGATTTGGAGAAACTCTATCTTCATCCTCCTTTGCGAAGAACGCGAAGAACGCCGGCCTTCGACGAAAGGCGACGAAAAATGCCGAACCCTCGGAGACCGACAACGCCGAAGATCCTCTCCTCCTGTGGCGTTCTTTCCCCACGACAACCATCAATCAACAACCGATTGAGATCTTCGTTGCGACATCGTGTACCACGACGACAGTGACGCCCCTTCCGCGACGCGACGATCCTCTTCTTCTGTGACAGTCAATTCCGTGAAGAACTCACATTCGAAGACAATGTTGAGGTAGGGGTTAATTCATCTAAATCTTTGTGATTTATAACCATGGCGTATGATTAAATATTAGCTGTGAGACTTTTAAAACTGCTAACGCGGTGGGTGCGGACTAACGAACAAGTCCGAACCCACCGCCCCTTTCGTTCTTGGTGTGAGAAACGGCGGACAACGACAAAACAAGTCACACGGGTGATGAGAGGACCTCGCAGTGAAGGATGGACCCCGGGAGGGCCTTTGGATAAGACGACGTGAAATTTCGACCACTGGAACTCATCCGTTGGTCCGCGGAGCAGCCCACCGGCGCGCCGCCGGGAAGAACCGCCGCGGCTAAAGCCGTGGCGGCGGACACGGTTTCGCGACCACGCGGGATGGGAGGGGGACGGGACGTGGCAGTCCGGCCGCGTCTGTTGGCAAGGGCGGGGTCGTGGATCCTTCATGTGGGGGCAGCGTGCCCCCCGCTCCGCTCGATCGTAACGGGCCGAGCCGACCCGCCTGGCGACCGGACCGCGCCCACGCCGGTCGGGCCGTGTTGCGCCCAGGCCGGGCCGGGCCACCCAGGCTGGGCCGGGGCGCGCCGGCTGGGTCGGACCCAGACCCGGGTCGGGTCGGCCCGGTTCGGGCCGACCCAGGGGGGTTGGGCCGGGTCGGTCTGGGCCCAGACCCCCCGTTTTCGGACCTTTTTGGTCTTTTGCTCATAACTTGAGCTACGGGCCTCCGATCGATGCACCTTCAGTGGAGATGAGATCCTTGGATCGAGACGGTAATTTTGGTATATCGCACTCAAGGTTTCAGAGTACTTTGTGTTTGGCCGGGTTGGTTCGTACACGAAACCAATCGGGCCCTCGGAGCGGAAACGCTTATAACTTGAGCTCCGGACGTCTGATTGACGTGTCGTCAACTTTGATGGATTCCGCTAAGTGATACAGATCTTTTCGCTTACTCCGATCATGGTTTGAAAGCAGGTGGAGTATGGTCGGGTTGGTTTTGACTTAAAACCCAACCGGGCCCCTGGGACGAAAAAGCCAATAACTCTCAGACCGGGCGTCCGATTGACGCGCCTTCTGCGACGTTGAGTTCCTATTGACGATATGGAACTTTTGGATACATAAACTCTAGACTATGTGTCAGTTGATGTATCAGCCTCTCAGCTCGTGGAGCGGACCCTCTCGAACGAGCTTGCTGTGTGCGGGAACCCTAGAGCTGGTTGTGACTGTGACGACGATGACGGCTGTGCAGAGATCCTCAGTGGATTCGACGGCGAAGACTACAACACTCTGCAATCCTACGTTGATCAGTGCTACAGATCATGTGTGGGTCCGATCCTGTGTGGGTCAGCGCTCAACGGTCCTGTGTGGGCCAGCGCCTACAGATCCTGTGTGGGTCCGATCCTATGTGGGTCATTGCGAGGGTTAATTACCTATCGATCTTGTGTGGGTCTGATCCTGTGTGGGTCATTGCGGGGATTAGTTACATATCGATCCTGTGTGGGTCAGATCCTTTGTGGGTCATTGCGGGGGTTAGTACCTATTGATCCTTTTTGGGTCCGACGACATAGATGAATCAGTGGATATATCTGATCATCTCTATCGTCATACGAAGAAGTATACCTGTGTGAGATGAATCATGTTTTTCTTTCCTTTTTGGATCGTGTTGTGCTATCCTGTGTGGATTTCGTTTTTCTTTTTTTTGTGGACTGGGTTGTACTTGAGCTGGGATGTTGGAGCCGATATTGGGATTGATAAATTAGGTATATGTATGGTCATATACCTAAGAAGTTTCGGATGTTACTTCGTGATTGTATCTACCCTTTGTGGATTATCCTTTGTGGATTCTGGGAGACCTTCGGGGGTCTTGGGATCCCTACTAAGTAGCTTATACTCACCCCTGCATGGGCTATGCCTGCACTACGTTGTGTTGGTTGCAGACGACGGACAGCGCTGATCGTGGTTGAGGCTTGCGGAGCAGGACGGTACCTAGAGGTGCACCACTGGGAGAGACGTACTCGGAGTGGACGGCTGGACCCGAGGAGCTGTGGAGGCTATCTTTACTCACCCTTCAGGTGGGACTTCCAGTGGGCGGCTCGACGTTGCGGCTTTACTTTCAGTTGTTGTTTTCCCTTTTGAGTTGTACTTTACTTTCAGTTTGGGTTTGTATTCTGGCCCACTTACTTTTCTGCACTTACTGTTGTACCCAGTTTTTACTTAGTGCTTACTTCTACTGCTTTCTTGATTTGTGGTGTTTGTTTACTTTACAAAGGCAATGCCTTCCCTTTTACCGGGATTTACGCCTTGGTGCTAGTCACTATCCCCTGACCTATGGATGGCGGGCTTGGGGTAGTCACGGCACGGGCCCCGAGGACGGGTCGTGACACACATTTCCTTCAAATAATAAGAGGCTATGCTGATTTGTATATGAAAAATATCATAATTTATGAGAACTTATGATGCAAGCCTTATGAAGTAAAGGGGTAGTAAAAGTGTTCCTAGTTATATATAGTTTTGATTGGAAGGAAAGATGCTGGTGGAAGAGAAGGAATATATATTACTTTCTATGGAAACTCTGACGATGCAAAAATGATCTCTCAAAGGATATATATCACGATAGAGGAGTTCATGATGAAAGTTGGAGAATGGGTGATCTGGAGGTGGCACACAATAATTTTGTGCGCGAAAAATCAGGTTTGTGAATGAAATATTGTCCATGCATGCAATATTGTCTTGGATTTTTTGCGCAAGTGGAGTTCCAATACCGACACTAGAAAATATGGAAAATGCATGGATTGTACGAAAAATTAGGCAAAGTGCGTGAAAAATAGGTTGTGGGAATGATTGGTTTTTCATGAAATATGGAATGCAGTGTAGAATTTTGGGCTAAATTGGTGTGTTGTGATTAAAAAGTTGAAAATGACAAAGTCATGAAGTGTGTGAAAAATTCTATGGTTTAGTATGTAAAAGGTTCATGTGCCTCGGAAAGGTTTTTCGGGAAAGGGTCAGTGATGCCTATAAATAATAGTTGACCCCCTTGTATTTTTAAGGCTTGAAACTTATATAAATCCTAAGCTCTGGTGCACAAAAAAGAGGAGTTGTGCATATAAATAAGGGTGCGCGTAAAAAGTGGGGTTACATGTAAATATTAGTCCATGCATAAAAAGGATGTTTTGTGTAAACTTTTATACGCCAAAACGGCATCACTCCCTCTAGGAGACATCAGTAAACCTATCAAAAAAATTATCAATACATCATTCCACTTCCACTCGAGAATGTGTAACTATTGTAAAATTCATTTCAGCCACTGATGCTCTGCCTTCACCTTCTCAGAGGTGGAACAACTCATGACAAAATCAGCTATATCCCTCTTCATACCTGGCCACCAATATTGATGGTGTAGATTTCGATACATCTTGGTCACACCAGAATGAACTGCCCAAACTAGGGAATGAAAATATCTCATCAACTCCTCACATATGTCTGGTGACACCTATACGCATCCATGAAAACTCAAGACCTCATTTTTACCCATAGTCCACCCGGGAGTAGGGTCCTCACCTGACACACTCTCCCGTAGGACTATGCCTTTGTAATCTGATAGATTCTTCATTCATACATGGTCCAATAGAGTATATTTAACTTCTATAGAAGAAGGAAACATTTACCTCTGTCTATCATCCACTTCCAAATTCATCTTAGATAATAGAGCCATGAGCTTCCACTAACTGATGGCCTCCTGAACTGCTTGTATTTGAGTCCTCCTGCTCAATGCATCTGCCATTGCGTTGCCTTTCCAAGGTTTGTATGTAAGATCAAATTGAAAGGAATGAAGGAATTAAACCCACATTATCTGTCTCAAATTATGATTGTGCTGAGTAAATATATACTTGAGGATCTTATGGTTAGTGTATACCACAAAATACTCTCCCAAAAGATAATGCCTCCAACAGTGTAAATAATGCACAACTGCAAATAACTCGACATCATGCATTGTTTAGTTCCTATCGGGTGTCCTCAAATACCGAGACCCATACATAGTGAATCCTTCCCCTTGCATAATCACTAATCCTAGTTCAATACCTGATTCATCATAGTAAATGGTGTCACTCTTTCCCTGATCTGGAAAAATCAGTATCAGTGTTGAAGTCCATCTCCCTTTCAACTCCTGAAAGGCAGAATCAGAGGAATATGTCCACAAGTACGTCACAAACTTCTTATTCATGACCATAAGTGGCACTTATAAGCATGAAAATTCTTTAATAAAGAACTTGTAGTAACCTTCCATCCCGAAAAACCTTCATACCTCAAATAGGTGTTTCAGATTCTCCCAAGAAACTACTACTCTCACTTTATTTGGGTCTACTAATACTCCAATATCTGAGATAACATGACCATAGAATTGTATCCGATCCATCAAAAAGTAGAATTTTGAGAGTTTAGAATATAAATAATGCTCTCTTAGTGTACTTAATATGATCTCAATATGGGTGGCATGGTCATTTCAAGTGTGAGAGTAAACCAATATATTGTCCACGAAGACTACCAAAAAAGAATCCAAGTAAGGATGGAACACTCGGTTCATCAGTTCCATGAAAATTGTCGACTAATTTGTGAGACCGAATGACATAACCAAATACTCATATAGACCATACCTACTCCAAAAGGATATACGATGTATATTTGATGATCGAACACACAATTGATGATAACCGGATCTCATTTCAATCTTCGAGGACACCTGGGATCCTCGAATCTGATCAAAGAGATCATCAATCCTCAACAAGGGATATTAGTTCTTGACTGTCAACTAGTTAAACTTTCAATAATCTATGTAAATTCTAAGGGTACCATCCACCTTATTAGAAAAAAGGATAGGTTAACCCTAAGAAGAAGTATTGGGTGAGATGAATACCTTGGCCGACAACTCCCCTAACTACTTCTTGGGCTCCTGTAATGCTATTTTACCCATCCTATAAGGAGGAATGGACACTAGTTCTACTCCTAGAATGAGCTCAATAGAGAAATATACACCTCTCTCTGAAGGTGAACCTGAAAATTCGTCTCGAATGATATATATTAAATGATCCACTACTTGACTAATGTCCATATGTAAAGTTCCCAGGTCATCTAGATATAACTAGCAATCTAGGATATAATTCCTTCCAACCCATGATGCTCAAGTCCAACTCTTCTCACTTGGACATCCCATTCTCCCTTGTCTATAAAAGACCCTCCCTCTAGTGATGTGAAACTCATCCCTATGATGATAGTAGTTAACAAAGGCCGGAAAATAGACCAAAAAGTCCATTCATATAATGACATCGAAACCTGTCATCTCAAAGACATAGAGGTCCCATAAGAAGTGACACCCACCAAACTTAAGAGGGAAATACTAGCACTGATGTACACTTGTAATCCTAATCCCCAACGGAGTGTCTAGAATCATAACATCATTAGAAGTAAAGATGCAGAGCCCAACGCTCTTCACAAGGAAAACAAATATAAAACTATGGGAAGCCCCTGTATCATAAAGGGCATAAGCTAAAATTAAGGTAACTAGAATCGTACCTCTAATTGTAGAGGGTCCGGGATCCTGCTCCTACTAGGTCTACTCCACTGCAAAATTTCGACATGTATCATGGCCCTGTGACCCTACCTAACTACCCTGAGCTGGTCTAACCTACTGTCATTGAAATCTTGTTGACTGGATACCACAACTATGACTTCCTCCTCGACCTGAATGGTCTGAAAAACTCTAGTTCCTTAATTGATGAGAAACTTATGGTCCTGATCCAAAACGTGGAGTCATAACCAAACCCATATCACTCACTACTGGTGAGAAATTCTAGGAAAACGTTGAATATGGACCATTTTACAGCAAGATCGGTACTTGACGCGGTCATTCGGTCAATGTGGTCTCATATGCCCACTATTCCAACAATGGTAGCATACCACCAGGCTACCTGAAGAAACATCACATGAAATCTCCTTATGGCTCTTGATGCTATCTATCAAAGGAGTACCAGCCCTGGATTATAAACCACCCTGGATCATAGCTCCCAAATCTCTCATATTGAACTCGGTAATCAGCACATGGTTCACTATAGCCATCATTCAAGTCTGCCTGAAAACATTCACATATGATAAGATCTCATAACTAATACCATCCTCAAATATCCTAGCCAAAGATAACTCATCACCTCCCAAAATAGGCGTGAAGCACTGGAGCTCTAAAAAATGAGAAAACTAATGCATCACTAAAAGTGAACCCCGATCCAATTGCATG
Organism: Viscum album; assembly: GCA_963277665.1. NCBI lineage: Eukaryota > Viridiplantae > Streptophyta > Magnoliopsida > Santalales > Viscaceae > Viscum > Viscum album. Next base: position 867,263,416 of record OY728146.1, on the reverse strand, counting down.
AACTCCCGGTCTTGGTTGGCCCTCAACGTCTCGGGGTAAAAGTAATCATAGAAGGTCCTATGAAACTCTTACCAAGCCATATCCTGATGACGTCCCACCGATGAGATAACATCCCACCATATCGTGGAGGAATCAAGTGGCATGTACATTGCGAGATTCACCCTCCTCTCAGAAGGCATCTCCAGATGCTCAAATATAGAGAGCATGGCCTCCAACCATGACTCTGCATCATGTGTTCCTCCATCCCCCTGAAAAAGTGGGAGAATGATGCTGTTGGAACACCCTCATCAAATCCACCATAGTCAGGGAAGGATGTGGTTCTCCCTAGAAAGTTTTCATCATCCTCATGAAGACTTTAAAAAATTGTGCATCATCACCTGCATCTGGTATAAGAGTTGGTTCCAATATGAGCATGATGAGAGGATCTGTTGGCAGTCCCTGATCTACCATTTATGATGTCTGGTCATCACCCTGCACCTGGCATACAACTGAAGGACATCTTGGTAGCATGCCCCTTCAAGGTCAAGAACACACCTCGGTTCATTATTATCAAGAAAAACCACTTATAACTGAAATAATGGAATATGAGAAGGAAAACATTCATGTTTTATAAAATAGGGTTACACGTCATGTATAGCTTCCACACGATGTGTTCCCTTTAAGTCTTAACTTGGGAATGTACCTCAGCCAAACCTGTTCATGTAACACCCCTACACACTGTGTGGTCCTCCTATAACATGGTGTGTAATTGAATTATCCCCCTACCCAAGTACTTATATATGGCTAGAACTATACAGTTTTGCTGGTGTAACACTACACGACCTGTTCACTCGAGACATTAAATTTACCAATTAAGATTCATCCACCCATGCAGTTATTCACACGGACAAATATAAGGTTTATTACTACACATCATTTATAATAGAGGCACAGTGTGTACAACCCAAGTTTCTACCACCCTTTTCATTAGTCACACAATCAAATACATTTTCTCTTCAATAGGGTGTGTAATTTTAGTACATGATGAGTTCATCCAAACATTTATCAACCCAGTGTCTCTACTCACACAGTCAGTCACCAAGTCAAGGAATGCACAAAGTGTACATACAGGACACAGTCTATACTTAAGAAAAGTTGTTTCCTCTATAACAGAATAACACATGGCGTGTGTTCATAACATCACATGCCACATTTTCTGGGTTTCTAGACAGTAGTCATCTGAAACTTCTTCAGAACCCATAAAAACATAAATTTTGTCCAAGGCATGAAAAATTCAGACTCATGGGAGACCATATTTACCGATAATCAAAGTTTGACATATTTTTTCAAATCATAACTTGATAAAATTCCATTAATGTTCAAAAATGATCCACAAAATTCTGATCTAAGAGGTCCCACAACACCTTAGGGACCAAATCTTGGCGTTCATACAATCATAACTTTATAATTAGAATTATCCTATCAAAATAGTAGGTATTTTATCAAGGAATCTATTACAACAACATGCATATCTAGCACAACATCCATCACAACATCATCCAATAACTAATGCATCCTAAATGACTTGACCAGAATGCATGACATGTGATGTCTAGTAAGTTCTTATATGATGCATGAGATGTAATACCCTCATCTCATCGGGTTTTAATATAAATAGAACCACAATTATATAAATCATAACATCACAAAACAAGTGAACCGCCAAAAGGTGAAATCAAATCATTTGTAACAATTGAAAACCCCAAAAATTGAAATATTTTAGGTAACTTGGATTTTCCCTTTACATGAGTTAGCTACTCCTGGGAATAACTTATTACCAACTACTTTTTCTTTCATATTCTAGTCTATAGGCTCCTAATTGTATGGAAAAGTAGAAAATAAAACTCCTATGATACAACTTTGATATGTCTCGGTTCTCGGTGTCACCCATAGGTTCCCCATACCCGGTTGTCCACATTACCTCAAGCACATTTACCCAAAATCCAGAGGTTGCCAACTAGTAGTGAGGGTCTTGGGTGTGATAATGGGAAAACTATGCCATCATTGGCAGATTATACACAACAAAATAACAAATAGTAATAACAGTAGGAGAAGTAATACCATACACAAAATCGAACAACGAAAGACTGATAGTAATATAATAACTATAGAATATACATATGATGCAAGTCACATGTGTCTAGGAAAGCTACCAAATTAGTCATAGTTCTTGAAATAAAGTACTAAAACCAAAGTAGATAATACTAGTAAACTCCAACAGCTTCTCAAACCTCAGCTTGGACCCATCCTCTATATCTCCAATAGCAATCAAGTACCTGATGAAGAAGGGCACTTTCCCTTGTCTATATATACAACCATATAATCATTTTGGGTCCAAAAACATGACCCAAATAGGGTGTGAGACAAACAAAATTATGAAACAACCAAAATATATATGCCTAAATCTCAATGAATGTGTTTAACTGGTAGATTAAGAAATAAAGAAATAAACTAGGAAGTACTCAAAAGTAAACAATCCTACATTTTTAAATTTCATTCATTTAACATTTATTAATTATTCAATCTGTTGAATAATGTAAACCTTGGGATCTATCATAAGCTCTCTATCCCTTATGAAACAGTAATAACAAATGTCTCTTAAGGCCATATAAACAATCATGTAAGACTAAGTCCAAGTTTGTGCTTTGCCTTGGTAGACTCATCACAAAAATTCAATTATTCAATAAAAACCCTATGGGAAAGTTCTCATAGTCTAATTCCCCTGGTCCAAAAAAATCATTTAATAATGACCCTCAAGGTACCTCTCACAATCCAACCCCTTTGGTCTATATTAGAACTAAACATTTACAAATGACCACCTAGATAGCTCACATGGTCAATACCCCTTGGTCAACATAGAATCAATTTATTTAAATAACGACTCTCTAGGAAGCTCCCACGATTTAACCCCTCTCATCTATGACCACAAGGAAGATCTCAGAGTAAATACCTTTGGGTCAACATAACAAAATTTCATACATAAATGTACCTACTTCAGGAATCTCTCATAGTCAAATTCCTCTTGGTCAAATATTCTCATGCAAATCACAAGCATCTCATATAATCAGTAACTCCATTATGACAACACGAGGCATGGAAAACAAGGAAAGCCTAACATGCATTCCATACCAAACAACCATAATCAACCAAATAAGGGAAACATACCCATAATCAAGGTATAAAAACTTATGCATAAAAAATTACCCTTTTATCAATCTACCAAACCATAATATGTAATAAACAAGGCCTAATTCCAAACAAAAAAGTCCCTAAATGTGGGTAATATAGAACTTTTAGAATATATAATCAAATATGAACAATTGAAGGCACAAACCACCTACCTTAATGTCATACAATCAAAAATCTTGAACGTAGACCCTTGAATCATCCTAGAACATCGTAGAACAAAAAAAGGTTAATAATGATCAGTCTTTAAATTCTCATGAGAGATGAAGAATTTAGTGGAAAGGCACTACGGTAAGAGAGAACTCACTTGTGGTAATCCAATGCAACTGGCAGCTTCTCAATCATAGCTTGGATGGAGAACTGAGAGGAGCTTGTAGTTTGTGGTTGTTCTGTCACTCTCATGTATGAACCGATGTGAGAAGAAGACGTTTCTTAGGATGAGATGTGTCCCCTCACTGATTTGTCAAATAAAAAGAAAAGTAAACTATGTGTCCATTTAATGTACATGTCGTTTAATAGCCTCAACCGACCCCTAATTTACACAGTCTCCCAGGTCACAAAACGACCATGTACTCATCTTTTATACGACCAGTACACGGATGTATGTTGTACTTGGGTACACGACCTGTACTCTTAAGTACACAAAATATACTTTTAAAATTCCCATTTCTTTCTGTTTCCTCAAAACAACCTTAATTCAAGATCGAAATATGAAAATATTATCCAGGTTCTTACAAGTGATTGAAAAAGTTTCCAAGATGTTGACACATGAAGAATTGGTTGTCAGGTAGGGCCTACACCATATTCCCATTTTTTTAGTGTTGGGAATTTTAGGATTCACCTTGGTATGAAAATTGTGTAAAATATGGACTTCTCTTCCATACTTGTAACATTTACCACACCCAAGTAAGTAGTTCCTCAAATTATTTTTATCACATTGGTTCCATGTGGAAAGTTTCACTTTCTTTCCACTTCTTCCTTTATCAAAGCTCCTCCCTTGGTTTGGATCCAAGGATATATTGTTTTCATTTGACTTGTGGGACCACTATGTCTCACTAAACTCAAGATAAACTTTCATATCACTTAATATGATTTTATCATTGTAATCATAGTCTGTGTTGGCTAGATTCTTTCATATATAAGGTCATAGTCCACTGAAAAATCTATCAACCTTCCTATTAGGATCCATTGAAAGGATATAAGTGTAACATGAAATCCTGGTGAATTTCATCTCATAGCTTCCCACATATCCATTCCCCTTCTACTTCATATTGAGAAATTGCTTCTCCATTTTTATTCTCATCGAATGATGGAAATACTTATTGAAGAATATCCCTCTAAACTCTTCCCACTCAATTGATTCAATCTCCCCTATTGGCCTCGTTTTTGGAATCACATCCCACCAATGATCAGCTTATACCTATAAGTTTTATACAAATAAGGAAAATTTCTCTTGTTCCAAACAACAAAGTATAGAAAATATCTTATCTATATATATTTTCCACTATTCCCTAATCTGTGGGCCGATAGATCCACTAAACGTTGGTGGTAATTGATGCATAAAGGAATCAACAGAATGTTGTTCCCTTCTTGGTGAAATAAGTCTATCAGACAGATTCAAGTTATTTCCCATATCTTGATTCATTTTATTTATCATTCGCATGAAATCTTCCATTCCGGCTTCCATCGGAGGGCCGTTACTGCATGGTCCATTTCAGTCACCATTTTCATGGTTCCTCCTGTTTATAGACATTTTCTAAAAGAATAAAACCGTAGTGAGAAAATTGTTTCATTTCAGAACCCTATAACTCTAAAATATTTTTATATCTTAAAACATTATGGTTCAACCCATTATTCAATATCAACAACTACAGCTCCTATAAATCCTTCATAATGATTCATAAAAATCTTGTGATTAACCCAACATATCCACTGGGAGTGTCAAACCAATAGTGAACCAAGGTCCAATTTAATGAACCCGTTCTCATTTGAGTCTATCTCAAAAAGGTGTTTTAGGTTTAACCCATAGAAACATCGGTTCCCGAGCTATATCTATTTCTTCATATCTAGACAAGGATTTATTTGTTCAAAAACCACTTACTTAATATTTCACCAAAATATGAGGAAGTTTTTCTATATTTAAAATTTTATATAGGGTTATTCCTAAATTTTACATATCCTAATTTCTACAAATAACTAAACTATCATTGGAAACAAACTATGATATCCCACCTTTTTATTACATAACATTTCATTACATTTTATAAACATAGGATCTTTAAAGTTTATTGTCTTTGAAATATGGTACAAAAGACAAGAAAACATAAGGAAGTATTCTAATACAATTGTAAGGATTCATCAAAGGTTCATCCTATGTAGAATTACTACATCTCATAACTTGGGGACATACATCAAAGGAATGGGTGAGTAGAAGGCCCAGTATGGTTAAACAAGAGGAAAAGTTATCTTATGATATCAATAAGAACTTGATGAAATACATAAACACATGATAAATAGAAAAAGAGGAATATCATAATATAAAAACATGAATCATAAATTTAAAATGTGGCTAAAAAATTTAATTTATAAATTTATAATCATATCACCAAGGTCCATCCCCAAGGTATCATAAAAATTACCAAGATTATTCACCAAGGGATCATAAAACTTTTTGTCTCCAGAGATTAGTATTTTTTCCAAGGCATTGAAGTTCTTGTCAAGGACCTCCCTTAATATTTCATTATTTTCATTTTATCCACATAGATCATTATAAAACCATTCATAAATAACCCAAATAGAATAAAATAAATGGGTTTCATATCAAAATCGTGACATTTTAAAATGTGCTTAAAAACATAATCATTATGTCATTTGTAACCTATAAAAAGGGAATGAGGGTTTTATGTTTGTCTATTTCAGAATAGAATATTTTATTATTATTTTTTGGTGAATATTACAAGAAATTAAATATGTTTGGATATTCACATTAATAAAATAAGATAATTTCTAAAGAAAAAGAGAGAGATTTTGAGAGGAAAATTCTATCGCATAATGGCTATGCAACATGGTTTTAGAAAACATTAAAAAGAGAGGGGATAGGGGTAAAGCATTAATAAATGACTCAAAATATATTATATTAATTTAGTAAAATTTAAATAATCTTGTGATATAGAAACATGAAATATATACCACATAAAAGACAACTTGATTGGGAGAAAAAGAGAAGTTGGCACTTCACTTACCTTGTAGAGTAAATTCTAGAACTCTAAGATCAGGGCCTTAGGGAGTTGATGGAACCTTAGGATAACTCTTTGAGAGGTAATACTATCATAAATTTATGGATAATAATTTTGGAATTAAAATAAATGAAGGAATGGGGGTATTTATAGAAAACGTGAGGGAATATTTTATTAATTTCAAAGGACACCTCGTTAGTGGTATTTGAAAAACCATGGGTTTACCCATGGTATTGGAAAATTGGGACACCTCATATTATATTATAATCCATAATAGTCAACCAACATCTTATTTTACTCATTATATAATTATGACAGAGTTTTGATTTTATTGAACTTACCAAAAACTCAAAACTGTATTTTTACTATTCACCGAAAATTCAATAGTTTCAGAAAAATCCAAAAAATTTACCCTAACAATTTCGTGATGTTTAGAATAAAAAAGTGAACTAAATTTTATAAAAATTAATTTAATTTTAAATTATATTTAATTAATAAAATACTAATACTTAACTAATAATTTCTAAAACATTTATTTACTTATTATGAAATAATTATATCACATTACCACTTAAGATGACTAAAACATTTGTATACTTCCATAGGTGATGTTACTATTACATTATTCAAATTACCATTCATAAGTTTAAAATTACCATTCCAAAGGGAATAATTACTATTCACCCAAAAGAATATTTTGATCTTATTGAACCACATTTTCACCCTGATTACAACCTTGTCTGTCTAATTTTCAAAAATAATTTCACAGAAAAAGTTATTTAATAATAAAATATTTTTTACTATTCATCAAAAAAACACTATTAATAAAATACAATTCATAAAAAAACACTATCAACCAATACTGTTCAATAAATTCTAACAAATTGAAGCATCTTATAAAACTTTAAAAAATTAAGGCTAGATTAATTTAGACATTTGGAATTCAAAAATGATATTTATTTTACCATAATAATTTTCTATGTTTGAGAAATATCTAAAAAGTACTATTTTTTACTTATAAAATCAATTTATAAAATTTTTATTAATTAAATATTTATCTCATTAAGAAAATATATTCTTAAAACAACAATGATGAAATCAAAATCTTATTTATACCAAGGGATTACACAAAGTAACTAAAGCCTCGTTACATAACCCCTTATGATTCCCACATAGGACCTAAGATTAAGGTGTGAAATGGTGATAGAATTTTGGGGTGGATCAGAAAACGTTTCTGGAGTATTTATTTCAATCAACTTAAACTTCTCCCATAATCTATTATGTTCATGCTTAACGTGTTCAAGTTCAGCTTAGGCTTAGTCTTGGGAGATTCCTAGCGATGAAACCTCCTTCCCAAGATCTAACAAATGGGATTCGTATGGCTAGTGATTAATAGATGAGGCCATCAACTCTCCTTTATTCAACAATAACTATTATCATTTATATTCATAATCACTAATCTTAAGGTTAGGAGTATAGTTTCCAAAGGTCATATTGACCAACAGTCATATTGACCAACGGTCATATAATAATTGAAACCCAACTGCCTTATTTCAATTATACTCACTTCATTAATAAGGGATATTGTTTTCTTGAGTAAAAAATAATATAACATACATTTTCAAGAAAATTTTTCTATTCAAAATATTCGAGTCGTTACAAACACCCACAACAACACAATATAATCTTTAATTACTCTCAAAATTAACTCTTTTATAAATCATCTTTCTTATTTCTATAGTATGTTAAAAAATTTATATCTTATCACTCTCTTCTATTATCCTCATTCTCTATTAGTGTTATTCATATTCATTGATATAATTTTCAAAAATCTTTAAAGTGATTGCTTCCTATAAAATCCCTCATATTTCTCTGTCATTTAATTTTGTTGTTCACTACTATTAAGGTGAGGTATTTTGGTTTTCTTTACCTTTCCTTTAAAAATTCAAGGTTATGTTTTTCTTGAGGTTTCTATCATTCTAATTAAATATATAGTTTCTATTTTATTTCAACATTATTACTAAAATATAAAAATAAAGGGAATGTTTTGGTATCTTGGTTACCATTTTATCCAAGGGACAAATATATTAAATCCTCAAGAAATCAAGGTAGTATACATAGGGGATCTTTTTTTAGATTTGGGGCAGCTTCCCTGCCAAAATATATTTCCTTATGTACTTTTTTAATTTATTTTATTTATCACTTTCAATCATTCATTTATTTAATTTTTTAATCCTTTAAATTTTATTAATTGATTTATTCTAGAATTAATATTTATTTTATTCATCCACTTATATTATTATATTTAATAATTAATTTTCCGTAAAAATTTGATTATTTTGTTTTAACTCTTAAATTTTTTTTCATTTTATTTAATATTTTATAAAAACATAATCATTATGAATTACCTTTTAATTTGTAAAGGAAAATTCACCACATTCTTTCCATTTTACCCTAATACTTCATGTATTTTGTATCAAAGTTATTTGATATTAATTGTTTATTTATTTTTCAAATTAATTCAAATATTGGATTTTCAAAATCATTCCCAATTTTGAAAATAAATATCTATTTTAAATTTTCTTTTTCAAACACCCACGATTGTCCATTAAGAAAGTCCTTGTTTCGTGCTCCATTTTTTTGTGGTACTAACTATGATTATTTAAAATCAATAATTTATACTATTCTTATATCTATTTAATATCCTACTTAAAATATTTCAATTCATGGATATGCTCTTTCTTTGGAAAAAGAATTAAAATGGTCCCCTAATGATATTTCTTGTTTTTAACATGATGATAAAGGTATGAATTCATTAAATTGAGGCTTAGAGCTTAATTATTTTGATATAGTTTCTTTATGTCAAACCACACATAAAATATGGAAATTATTAGACGTAATTCATGAAGGTAAAAATAACATTATAGATACAAGGCTTGACATGCATAGGGAAGACTTTGAGAGTTTCTCTATCATTCCAAATTATTTTATCACTAAAATGTTTAATATATTTACTGATATTTATAATGTCTAAAAAGATCTTAGTGACTCTATTTCTATACAAATGAGCGTGAAAAAAAATCCTTTGGGTTTTATCAAGCTCTTGAGAACCAAAATTTACTATGATCCAATAAGCTATAGAAATTAAAAAAAACAACAGTTGGGGAACTCATATTTTTTTGTCATGAAATATGGGAGAACAGTGGAGAGATAATCTCAAAATGAGTCTATGTGGGTCAATAATAATAAAAAAAATTCTTTAATGGAAATCAATGATGAATCATCTGGGGGTGACTTTGATGTTTCCATCATTACCCTGATAATGGACAAATACCTATAAAAATAATATATTTTTTTGATGCTTCAAAAAGAGAAATAAATAATTTGAGGTAAATTTATATGTTTATAAAAAGAAGTTTATCATCACTCTATATTTTACATTAAACAAGAGACGTTAAAAGAACAATAAACAATGTAAATAAGTTATAAATTTTTCTAATTTGAGTGTGGTGAGCACTTAATTTCTACATATGAATCAGGAGATGAAATTACAAAGTGTCTCATTGAACATGTTATGGAAACCCACCTCTAAATAAATGTGAACTAAAAATAATTTATTGGATAACTTAATTGGATCCAATAAATGGGTACCAAAAGCTATAGTTTTTAATATTATATATAAAAATTAAAAAACAAGAGAAGCTAAATGGTATATGGATAGAGTGTGCTCAAGTAATGTGAATGGTGACCCTTAAAATTTTAATAATCTTAAATATTTTGATATATGACATGTCAATTTTAGAGATGATTCAAAATGAAAAATTAATAATATAGGTATGATTATTTTCTCCATATAAAATCAAATTAATAATGATTTATTTTTCAAAGTTTGGAAGAATAATTCACTAAGTATTAGTAAATGAAGTGGTAGTGATTTAAAATTTTATTTTAAAATGATTTTTATAAAAAATTAATTCCAAAAGAAATAGTTTATTTACCACATCCCAATTTCAAAATGATTATATTATAAATTTAATATCTTTATAATTTTAAAATGTTATTTTTTAACTAAAAAGGATAATAAATATTTTATTTGGGATTGATTCCTTGGTCATTATAATATTGACTCTCTTATTATGATCAAACATAACTAACTTGTTTGATATTTTCTAAAATTTTCTTTTAAAGATGACTTATTTTTTGAATATTTCCAACTAGTATAGGAACACAAGTCTTCTTTCAAAACTAGAAAACTTATTCCCAATTCTAATGATTTATAACTAGCGTGTCTTGATATTTTTGGATCTAATCAATTTTCTAGTATTGGAGGTAAAAATTACACCATTGTAATTATCTAATTTTATATTACATCTAGATGGGTTTTCTTATAATATTTTAAAAATGAGGTTTTATTGTATTTATCAAATTTTTAAGGAAATTTGAAAATGAAAAAGTCTACACACTCTTTTAAGTTAGAATTTTCCATGGTGGAAAATTAGATAACAAAGACTACGATGATTTTTGTGTTTCTCAATGTTATTATCACCTCTTTTCCTCACCTAGAATACCTCAACAAAAATGGATTATTGACATAAAAATAAGCCCCTCCAATATATTTATAATACTCTACTATATTTGTTTTACCTTAATTATTTTGGACCCAGGTTGTCAATGTTTCTTGCTTTATCCATAACCTTTTCCTCATTTGAGAAGTCTTGGGAACAAAACTTATAAGCTTTAGAAATGAAAAATTCCAAAAGTGGGATTCTGTAAAGTATCACTTTATAAATGAATTATACTAAATACCAAAGATAATCTAGGAATGTTTAACCATAAATCTGATGAAGGTATATATCTTGGGAAATTGAACTCATGTAAATCCATCTGAGTTTTCAATAAGAGGAAAAATAACCTAAAAGGGTATATTCACATAAAATTCAATGATAATATTCCCAAACAACATCCACAAAGTGATGATGATGTTGACCTACCTATATTGGCCTTGTATGAATATCAATATTATAAATAAGGAAAATATGTTCTAGAAACCCCATTTACTCCATTACCTAAAGCTTGAGTTCATTACACAATACCATCATCTTGAGAATTTTGTCAGGGAATTACAATCTAGAACTCATACTAGAATTTCAGTATTAAATGATATTTAACATCAATATTTTATATATATCCTTGAACCACATTCCCTTGATGATGTAATTAATTATGAGTATTGAATACTCTCCATACAATAGGAGTTAAACTAATTTCAAAGTAAAATTTATGGAATCTCATTGAATGTCCCGATAATCATCTTATTCTTTGTATTAAGTTACTTTTCGAAAAAAAAATGACAAACGATAAAATGTAATCTAAAAAAGTTAAATAGTATTCATAAAGGATATAATCAGGTATAAGGTATTCAATAGGGTTAAACCTTCTAACATGTTTCTCAATTAGAATAAATTATAATCTTGTTTTAATTCACCACTTATTTTTATTTCTTAATTTTTTCATATGGATGTTTTTTTTAAATGTTTTATTTCTGAAAATGTATTTGTGGAGAAACCACTCAGTTTTGAAAATCCTAGTTATCTAAATAACATTTTTATGTTGACCAAAACCTTATATGGTTTAAAATAAATTTTTATAGTCTTGGTATGATAGGTTAACTAAATTTATTTTTTCCAACGAATTCAAAATGGGAAAATTTCATTCCACTATATTTATCAAAACATTTTCAAATGATTTATTAATCTTTCATATATATGTTTATAATTTTATTTTCAGCACAAATAAAGAAACTATTTTCATTGATTCAACTCTAACATGGTATTCAAATTCTAAAAAAATTCGATGGAACCTATTTTAGAAATAATAAATAGCCTAATTAACTTATAAATAATTTTGACATTGAAAATGATGAGAAAAATTTAATTCCCATTAGTACAACATATAATCTAACATTAGATAAAATCATTAAATCGATCAATAACAAGATTTATTGAAGTATTATTGGAATTATACATTACCTTACTATGAATCATCTGGAAATCATGTTCAATGTATGCCATTATATTCATTTTTAGTCAAATCCAAAGGAATCACATTTATAATCCATCAGAAGAATTTTTTATTTAAAAGTAAATAATAACCTTTGAATATTTTATCCTACAAAAACCTGTTTTGAACTTTATTGTTTTTTAGATGATTATTTTTTACGATTCCAACTATATGGGAAATGTATTAGAGGAACATGTCACTTTATAAGAAAATACCTTTCCTTTGGAGTAGTTAGAAGTAAAATTATGTTTCTCCTTCTAAAGATAAATAGGAATAAATAACTGTTGACAGTTTTTATCCAAGTCATATAGATAAAAAATACTTTTTAGAATATAGTATATCATATTAATCTATACCTAAAAATTGTGGCACCACTAGTGTGATCATCAATTCTAAAAAAACTTTGTAATACTCTCTTACTAATCACATTGACTTGAGATGATATTCTATACAAGATCACACTCAAAATGGTGATATCATTCTTGACATGGTTTTCACCTGACATTTACTTGTCTATAACTTCACTAAACACCTTAATATTCATCTTTGAAACATAATTATATGTGAGTATGGTATGATTATCTTGTAATAATTATCTCTAAAACATGGAAATCCTAAGAATATTTTCAATTTAAAAACTAGTTTCCAATTTTTTTTTCAAAAAAGTATTCCAAATAAAAAAATTGAAACTTTTTATAATTTTTTATAGTTAAAGTGATAATGATACTACAAGAAAAAAATCATATATAGATACAATCAAGTGGGTATGGTTCTAACATAGATACAGCTAGGGAATTATCCTAAAAAGGGTGGATTTAGTTTTTAACCAATCCTTTATCTAGGGAATAATGAGTGGTCCTTTACTGCACACCTATTTTGTGACTCTATGAGAATTTACAATGGCTTATTAATACAAAAAATTTTAATCCCTAATGATGGAATTATTTATCAAAACAATTTTTCTCTTTATATTTTATATATTTTTTTCATATTTAATTAAATGGTATGATCCATTTAGAATAACATAGTATATTCTTTGAGGGGGATCCAATCCTATCAGCACTGAAAATATCTCAGAAGAGACCTTTTCTTTATCATTAGATTTTCTAAAAATAAAATTCTGTTTTGTTAAAAAAAAATTATTGTATATTTATTTTTTGAAATACATTTTTTAAAATTTTATTTCACTATTTATAAATTTCTTTGAAAAATATTTGTTTTCTTTTATCTTGATCCTTATTGAAAATTTATCATTCAAATATTTTAATAAATTTCAAACTATTTTCAAAACTTTATTTTTTTCTCTCCTGAAAGATTATTAATGATCATAAAATAATTTTTAAATGTTTTTCCTTAGTTCTATAACACTGTTGTCAACTTATTATTTATAATCCCAGTGTGGGAGAATTTTTAATTTTTAATGAATCATTAGCCTTTATATCATCCTTTACCTCAAAGGGGAATAATTTTATTGTTAGGGGAGAAATTTTATGTTAGAGAAGTGTTATTTTTATAAATAAATATTATGAAAAATGGTGGGAAATATTATTATTTCGGTAATTATTTTTCATTATATTAATGTTTTTATTGAATTTATATTCAAGGATTTATGATCATCCAAATGGGGAGATTTTTTTAATTCTTGTCATTCATTGATTTTAATGATCACAATTACTCATAAAATAGTTTCATATTTTATTTTATGTAATATACAATTCACCATGATAAATTCTTGTTCAAACCCTTACAGGACCCTTGATCATGTACTAATAGAATATGTGAAGCCTTATAAATAGGATTGAATAAACTTAACAAATTTCGGAAGGAAGTGTATAGGTGACTTCCTAAATAAAAAGGCTATCGATAGTAACTAATGTCCAATATAGTGCCATCAGAAAAGTACTAGAATGCCTAACATTTTCCCAAGACAATAGGATCCCACAACTACCTGGTGGAGGTGCATTGGCTAGCTAGTGCTGATAGACTGAACCAGTGAACTCTTTAGGAGTCCATTGGCTAGTTGGTGGAACCACTAAGCATGGAGGTATCTCCAAGTATCCCACTAGATAACCAATAGAGGCCACCAGGTATCTGATGGTTTCAAGGGAGAGATTATAAGCTTAGTATTTCTAGTGGTTAAAATACATTAAATGTTTAATTGAATGACTTAAAGACCCCTTGTGAATTATAGAATATTATTAAACGTTTTAGATCTTATAAATAAAGACCTTAGTTTCCTCTCCAACTCACATGATCATATAATCTCCAATTCCAATTCTCTAAAATCTCCAAATTATCACAAGGATAACTATTTTCTAAATTTTTTTATCCTTTATATAGTATGTTCCCAATTTTATATCTTATCACCCCCTTATATAATTCTTATTATCCCATTAAATTCATCAAATTTTTTAGAGAATTGTGACCGATCTACAAAGTGATTACTTCCAAGAAATCCCCTAATCTTCCACCTTCTTGATATTTTAGTGCTCACTAATGTTAAATTGAGGTTATTTTTTTCATACCATTTCCTTTAAAAATTATAGGGATTACTCTTATCAAGGTTTCTGGTTATCCCATTAAAGATATAATGTCTATTGTGTTTCTATTTTGTTGTTAAAACCTAAAAATTAAGTGCATTTTTTGGTATCTTCACTAAAGTTTAATCTAAAGTTCTAATAAATGAAATCCTCAAGTGATTGAGGGGGTAGTTATAGGGGATCTTTTAGTGATATTTCTGAAAATCGTTAAAAAATATTGTGTCAAATTTACTTTTTAGATTTCCTTTTATTTATCAATTTCAATCATTCATTTATTCAATTGTTCAATCTTCCAAATGCATTTAATCAATTTTTTTTTCTGGAATCACTCTTTGTTTAATTATTCCAGTTTTATTATACGATTTTATTATTTTTGTGATTTTAAATTTTGATTATTTTTATGTAAATCTTGATTTTTTTTCATCAGTATTTTATAAATAAGTTTTATATTTTTTCAATTTAATTTTTAAAATGGAAATAACCCCCACCTCTGACCTAACTATATTACATATTTATGTTTGGGGGATTATATCTCTAATAATTATATTGGGGATGAAAAGATTTGATATGGTGGAATTGTATCCCCTTGGTAACCTCAAAAGCCCTCTCCACAAGTTAGGAGCCTATTTCAAAAGGGGAAGCGTTCTTGAAGCCATATGGAATATCGGCCGAGAGTATTGGTTTGGTGACTTCTATAGTGGGTTATTACATGATATAAATTTGGGGTTATGGACCTTTAAATCCACTTAATATTTATTCATTTATTGGAAAAGAAGTTTCCAGTACGTCATATTATTATAGAGGTGGTATTAAGGTAAATGATAGGTGTTTGAAATTTTTAGAATCACTATGTCTAAAACTTAAAAATGAAAATTATTTTTTTACTGGATAATGATGATATTTAAGAGATAATTATTAAAGTATTGAAATATATTATAAATACATTTATCCCATATCTTTATGATTTAGTATAAATATTTTTATTTTCAATAGTAAACATAACTTGTATGAGGTTTAGAGAAGTTGATACGAAGATATTTGGAATGACTTGAGAATTAGCTGAAGATGAAAAAAAGTGTAAGATTATATGTAGAAGATTTTTTATGAAGGAGGATATAAGTGTTTTTAGTAAAGTTATTTTGTTGGATATGTATTATAGTCTCCTTAGTTTGTAAAAGGCAAGGAAATTTTACTAAAGATAATTAAAAAATATTTCTGATCAAAGATAACCACATAAATATACCAGTACCAATGTTATTGGTCAAGCTCAAAGGTAACTCATTCATTATGGCTATGGTGATGAGAATAGAATAAGTATTATAGGTTAGCACATAGGAAGGGTCACAACCACTGTGTGGGAATCTATTATTGGACCATAGAAGTTGGGTGGACCTAATAGGTTTTCACTATTAGAAGTGTGTCATAGTGGCTTATAATGTATTGTGTATCCCATATTGATATATGATGTGGAAAGACATTAAAAAATGGAATTTTCATGATTAAAAACCCAGGTACACTCCATCTAAAAATACACTTCATTATCCTCATCTTATACCTCAATGTAATATGGTTCTCAATTATATATCACATTTCACCTATATTTATCATGTTGCATCACTTAGATTCATGTAAAGATTATAAAATTTAATAGAGTATCCATGAATACATGAATAAAAAATGAATGAAATATCATTGCATCTCAATATGAGTTTATATTGTAGCTATGGGGAATAGAGGATATAATGGTGATAGTCTGAGTTATTGTATGACATAATAATTTGAGTAGAAAAAAGTTGGAGATTAGATAATAAGTGAAAATATGATATGAGTGCATATAAATATCAATATAGTGATAGTGATATGCTTATACCATAAAAGAATTTGTTTTCATTATCTGTGCATTAAGAGAACATGATATATATTTTGAATAGATAATAAGTATAAAAAACTCTTATGATATTTTTTTAAAATAGATTTAACAAGTCTTGGTATTTTGATCATGGAATGGTAAGATGATTTGAGCTTATATGAATGTTAGGTGAAGTTTAATCTAAGCGAATGCAATCTATGAGGTGCTAGTTTTGTTTTCGATATCTTGATGTAATGGTTCTCTTATATATGATATAATGGGTGGTTGATCATGATTTTTGGAGGTACAAACTTGGTTAATTTCATTAATAAATACCTCTTCCCACCCCATTTATAGTATATCTAGATTCTGAGCTAAGAGGAATCAAAAAATAAGAGTTCTTTGTTTTAATATAAATAGAGTGGTAAATAATTATATTATATTTAAACTTTTTCTATTAATTACTGTTTAAACAATAGTGAGAACCATACTATATACATTGTGTATATAAAGTTATATACACTTTTATTATTTATTGGATAAGAAGAAAAAGGCATGAACTAAAATAGTTTTGTGTTATTCAAAGAAGCATCAATGATTATACCTCTTCCTGAGGTTATTTTTATGATTTAGAAGCTTTGAAAAGGACATGAAATAAAATATAGTTGAATAAAATATTATTACTATATATTTTCAAAAGGAATAAATGGATTTCATGAACTTGGGGCTTTTTGAAAAATAAATAACAACAATTTGAAGATAAAGTCTGTTGTACAATAATCAGTTCCATAATGTAATGACAAAAAGAGTGTGAGAAATAATTCATAGAATTTTGGTTTCATGAAAGTTATTAAAAAATATATAGTTTCTTGATTTATATTTCATAGAGATGAAAGAGTGAGAAAATACTGAAATAAATGTCTATTTAACAAAGAACAATATATTATATTTTGTGTAAGGTTCATTATTTGAGTTACACTTATGAGTGAATTACTATAATTAAAAATTGATACAACAAATGGACAAATTTTATAAGAACTATGGTTTGGTAAAATAATTTATAATGAATATAATTCACATATTGATTGTACTAAATTCTCATAGTTTTTGACTCTTCGAGATACAATTATTCTGAAAGATAAAACTGAGAATAGCTAGATGTCGTATAGGCATGTTTATTGGGATAAAGACTAATATATTATTTTGAGTGGATATATTTAATATGTTTATTTTCTTGAAGATGTTTGTTTGAGAACAATTATAAGTTACATCTTTTGATTATATAGTGAGTTGATTCTGAAGTATCATCTTTTGGATATTCAGATGAGTACTAGGTCATATTATATGAAATATTTTTTATTGAATTAAATGTTATTTGACAACTTACATTTGAGGAAAAATTCTTTTCAATTGATGAAAATACATTCAAATATTATGAAAGATCTTGTTTTATAGTTCTAAGAAACTAACCATTAAATAACTGGTGGGATCCATCATAAATAAATCTTAACTTGTGTAATATATTAAAGACTATGAAAGTGGATGATAGTTGTATATGGGAATTTTATGGTAACATACAAACTATTTTACACAAAAGTTAGAACTTATAATCACTAAAACGTTTAATCGTGATATAATTTCTACCTCAGACTCTATATAAACAAAAAAATAAAGTTACCCACTTTGGGGACGAACCATGATAAAGTACCATGTTTTTTAATTAATTAATTTTTTCATTTATATTTTTTGATTGTTTTTTGAAAATATATGGTATATACTTATCCTAATTGGTGAAATGGTTTGAGGATAAAAATAGGTAAAAAGTTAAAAAATCATTAAAACTTATGTATATTGATTTACTAGCCCCCTAAGTGTTCATACACAATCCATTGGAAACTTCAATTGGTATCAGAGCATAAGGTTCTCCTTCTAATTGAATCTAAAATATTTTTTCCTTGTTGTTTTTATTAACGATATATTAAGTGCGTGTTTTAATATTTAGAGGATTCATTGAATCTATTTAAAGAAAATTCCCATCTCTATCATTTCTAAAAATGATGTTTTATATAAAAATTTTTTGAAAAAAGAGAAGAAATAAGCTTGGAAATTAAAGAATAATTTAAAAATAAGATGATATTCCACTAAATTAATTTTGTAAAAGTTTTAATTTTTCTTCACCTAAATTTTTTGAGAGTGATCCTTTTGGAGTTGAATGTTCAAGATATATAGAGAATAAAGAGGATGAGTCAAGTAAAATATTTAAAAAACTATAATATAAATTCAAGTATTATATGAATTAATTTCACATTTAATAGATAAATTATATATTTATATTAATCAAGGGATTGATTGATCAAAAAACGAGGTTGACATTAGAAGATAAAGATATAGTGAAAGTGTTGTCCAAAATATTCAAAAGATTAAAAACACTCAAAAAACTTATTTCAAGAAAATAAAAATAATTATTACATTGAAATGAAATGTCTTTACTTATTAAAGAATAACTAAAAATTGATGTTTTTGAAAAATATATATATTATAGAATTATTTTACAGATTATCAATACATTTAAATAAACTCATAAAGCTACTATAGATGTCAATAATTCTCAGATGGATGTTAAAGATAGAAGAGCAAATGTGCTGGAAAATCCTCTACAAGTGTTGAAATAAACTCTTGAATATCATATTGAGATACTAATAAATTATTAGGTAGACATATTGAACATATTTATTTAAAAGAATAATTTCCTCATCTTAATGTGACACCCGTAAACCACACTCTCATAGTAGGTTCCATGAATACATTATCTATATACTAACTTCGATACAAACTTTAAAATCCTAGATATAAAAGACATAATTATCACATAATTTAAAGGCTTAAAGAAAATATTGAATTACATTCATTCCCAAATCCTTTTATGTTTATAGATTTAGCGAATTATGAAAATAAATAACCTACAAATTCCCATGGATTTATCAAATAATGGATATTTTTTCCACTATATATGAAACTAATTATTCAATATGATTTTATTAACATATCCTATAAATTCACTACACAAGAAATCTTATTAGACATATCATGTGTAAGGATTTTCTTTATAACATGGGTAAATTTAAGCATAATAAATGTTAAGGTCAAAAAATTAGTAAGGGGAACATATATTTAATTCTCTAAAAAACATAGGCAAGGTATATATAATATATTATTAATAAAAAATTTAATAATTATATAATTAACTAAAATTAAGATCATGTTTTATCCATGATAATAAATAAAAACACATATGTAAATAATATTGAACTAATACTAATGGAATTCATAATGTCTGACATCAAAAACATGTTTTCAAGGCCCTGTTCCAAGACACTAATTCTAGTATGGGTAGTGGTATACACCAAAGCCTAACATGTTTTTGTCTTGGGAGACCTTCTGATGCATTAAAGATCTATATAATTTATTGGCCCACCCGTAACTTGATTAAGTCCAATGAACTCATCATAATAGATATAAAAACCATTCATACAATTCCTTAAGAAATCTTTGGCTAAATAAAAACATGTATATTCATATAATGAAGAATATGAAATGCCAATAGATAATGAAATGATCATAATTTTCCCCTACTCTAATCATGGGATAAAATGATCATAATTGATCCATTATGACAAGGTATATGGTTAAAAAATATATATTCTACTTGCTAATAATCATTTGTATTGGAATAACAACATATTAAATTCCAATATATTTTCCAATGTTAAAAAAATAACATCCTTTCTCTATAAAAATCATCCAATCTGAATAATGTAAAATTTAATGCTCACTCTATATAGATAAATGATTATAAGGATAAGTAAACAATAGAATAACATGATAATAATCCATCCATACGAAAACATAGACTGGTTTTAGAAAAACATAACCCAAGCGTAATAATAGAAACATAGAAGGGTGTTGACATAAATGAAAAAACAATAACAAAAAATAATTATTTGAATAATGAAACAAAATAAGCGATTAATAATTTTTTTTTATATCGTGAGTTCAATCCTAAAAATTATGAATAACTTTTAGAGGATGTGTCAAAAAACATAAACCTCGTTTGGGTAAATCATTTTGAAAATAAAAAGTGGTATCTGGAAAATAAAAATTAAAAGATATTTTAGAAAACATTTTTCATATTGATATAAAATTAAAAATTATATGTCACATTTAAAGGTATCTTTTTAAAATATGATGTGAAATATTTTTAAAACCTTTAATTTTAGAAATAATCTCTAATATTATACCCTTTGAAACACAGAAATTTATCTTATGGATAAAGGATATGAAGAAAACATATAAAAATGAATTAAAACCCCTTTTTATTATTTTGATAATACCTTTATTCAAAATTAACAATGTAAAAAGAGATAAAAAAACATTTTTTTATAAAAATATATTTTTTCCATATAGGAATAGAAATTACCATAGAATAAAATATTTGGGTGGAAAACCCAATCATGGAAGAAAAATGATCCTGATGAAACAATTTAACTCAAGTAAGGGAGACTTGATTTATAAATATTACATATGAGAAACATACTCCTTGAAGTAATAAATATTTCAAGAAGGTGAATTTTCTGGTAGAAATATAAATTCATAAAAACAAATAGAATACCATATAATATAACCATTTAGTAGAATTCACCAAACTTCAAGTCTAGTAGGATAAATGATTAGAAAAATCATTTGATTACAAGGAAATAATATGGATTGATATTTCTATTGAATAGAAAAACAAATATGATAAATAAATATCTATGTGCAGTGGATACACATTTCAATGGAAAACATGGAGCATAATGTAAACATGTCTTGAGGAATTAATGTTTGAGACAAAGAACAATTATGAATGAGGAAATGTTTCAATAAATCTCCTTGAAAGAGGGGGATTGTAATTGAACATTAAATACCATTAATGAAATATATTTAATGATATTATATCTCAAATATTCACCATGTAAAACAAAAAAATTGAAATTAGGTTCATAAAACTAAATATATCTCAAAGAATGGAATTTCAGATGAAAATCTTTACCTTTTTACTGATTCAGTATACACTTGCATCAAACGTCTTCAATAATTAAATAAATTTAATTTAATATATACATAATAAAAATATTCTTAACATTAACCATTTATAATTATCATTTATATTCATTCTATATATTGATATATTAGTTAGTTTTTTCCTATTTTCAATACCATGTGTAAGTAATCTTTATTACTTTGAACTAGTTTTACAAAATAGATGTCGTAATTCATTCTCATTAAAAAGTTAATAATTAAAATATAAATAAAGTTACTTAAATAGATGTTATAAAGTCATATTTAGAGCTATAAAGTCATTTTTGTATGTTTTGGTTACAATTGATAGGGTTGGAATCATTGAAGAGCATGTTTCAATTTTTTATAATAAAGGGTGAATTATTAATTAATGAGTAAAATTTTAATATAACCAAAAAATATATTTAAAAATTTATATCACATTAGTCCATCAAATATTTTCTTTCAATCTTACATGATATAAATTTATAATACTGTTCACGTATGGGGTTAAACTGATTCAAACATGAACCAACCATGATTAATGGGTGATTATGAGATGGTTTAGTTATAATATCATTATAACATATGCATAATGATTTTAATTTTTTAGTATTAGTGTGATCTAACAGAATTATAAATATTTATAAATATAATATAATTTATGTTAAATTCCTTACATAGAAAGAGGATATCATTTTCTTATTAGTC
The DNA here is from genome assembly GCA_963277665.1 of Viscum album. Lineage (NCBI taxonomy): Eukaryota > Viridiplantae > Streptophyta > Magnoliopsida > Santalales > Viscaceae > Viscum > Viscum album. The sequence goes on along the minus strand of OY728146.1, from coordinate 867,240,698 downwards.
CGCTCATTTTAAACAATTGAATTAATAATAATCATCTTTTTATCAAATCCTTAATAAGTTATAAATTTTTTCGATAAAATAAACTCAATGATATAATTAACAAAATATTTATCCATTAATCTAATCTTCATTACCATCCATCTAAGGTAATGATTAAAATAAAAACATAAATCAAAATTTCCATGGATGCGGAGGTAAGCATATACACATGGATGGTGATTTAATTTTCAAAAAAAAAGAGAGATGGGGTGCTACAGTTTAGAATAATAAAAAATATATAAATATCATAATTCTTTATTAAATTACCATTTTATAAAATCCATTTATTTTGGTTAAGAAAAAATAGGTTGTGTCATGAAGGCGGTGGTCTGCACAACATATGAATTACAGTTTGATTTTTTCTAATTGAAAAGGGAAAAGGTGATTAATTATTATTCCCATAGAGTAATAAAATTAATTATATAACCAATAATTATTTAGTTATATATGGATAATAAATTTATAATTGGAAAATAAAAATAAAAAAGAAAGCAGTTAAGTAAAAATGATTACGCATGGTATGCACTTTGAGATTTCCTAGGAAGATCCATCGAAAATAGATGGAATACGATAATATATTGTAACTATATTCTCACAAGAGTAAAATAATATTATATGGGAATGAAAAAGAGTATTTTTAAGGATAAAACTTATTTTTTTGTCATTCCTTTAAGGAGTAGTGAGAGGCCCCTTTATAAGTTTTGAGAATGGAAGTTTTGTAAATATTTTAAATTAATATAAAGGGAGCACATGCTAAACATATCATGTGGATATGAAAATGAGAAAAATGGGGTAATAAAGAGATAAAATCATGAAATATATCATACCCTAAATTATAGACATGTTTTTATGATGTTTCAATCCCTTTATCCCTTTAATTATTACTTTTAACCATTTATCTTCTACCGTAGTAACTAGATTTTACCTCTGGTAACATAATCATTATGCATAAAAATAAAATTATCCTTATTAAATAATTTCATACCACTGATTATAAATTTTAATTTTATTTCATTTTAATCAATTTATAAAAGTGATAACAACTATTTTTAAATTAAAAACATATAATTTATTGAAAAAAATTTTAGAGAAAATATTTCTTCTCTTATAAAATATAAAATATCAGTTTTCAAATTAAAACCAAAATATTTATAATTATAAATTAAATTAAAAATATATATTTATTATTATAAAAAGTTTTATTAACTTTAAATTCCAAATTATATACTAATAAGTTCATAAAAGCATGTTATTCGTAAAAATGGTATTTTTCATTATTCACCTAAAAACATTATTTTTAGGAAAATATGAAAAATCCATATAAAGAAAGTATTACTATGATGAATCCAAAAATAATGTCCATTTATTCAAAAACAAATTCTAAATTTTATAAATTAAACTCTAAAATAAAAAGGTGAAATATAATGAGAAATATTTCTTATAGGAAAATAGCTATTTTTGAATATTAACCATGATTATTCCTATTTCAAATTAATTATTCATTAATTTTTTTTAAAAAATTGTTAATTTATAATGTAGTATTTTATTATTGATAAAAAAAATTCAAATTGAAAATCATATCGCCTTAAAAGAAAATATTTATAAAAATAAAAATCTATGCCTAAAATGATCTTATAAGTCATTTTAGGTGAATTAATTTAATTTCCTTCATTTAAAAGTATCCATTATTTTCATTATAAATATATTTAATAAAGAAATTAATATTTTTCATTACTATTAATTCAAAGGATATGTTTTAATTTTCATACGTAAATATTTATATTTTTTTAAATAAATTATGATTTCATTTAAGATTGGTTTTTCCTGTATAGATTGATAATGAACATGTTAAATTATATAAAGAAATTAATATATTAAAAAATCCATGTTTCAATATATTTACATTAAATAAATTTCATCCCTGTGATTTTAATTATTACTCATTGATGATAGTATGTGATTTTATTGATTACATATTCATCATTTAGGGTATAACATCTAATATAACATCTAATGTATACTCTTATTCCTTATAAAGTAGGTCATATTTTTTCAAATGATATCATAAATTCATAAAATCATATAACCATGAATGAATTTACCCTAACCATATATTATATATATATATATATATATATTAATTTTCCCAAAACATTTTGAATATCTAAGAGATTACTCCATAGAGAAACCATATATCCTTTGTGAAATTAAAACTATCTTTAACCCTCATATGATATTAACCAATAGTTTATTAGGTCACACACTTTCTGATATATATCATAATCCCAAAAATGATATAAAACATACCAAAATATTATAAATCAATTTTTCATTAAAACAATAATCTATTCTGAGGTTATTAATACTATCTAACTCACTTTTCTCAAAACCAACCAATACTTTATTATGGAAACATCAAGAAAATTTTATACCTTGGATTTTTCCATCCCTAAATCATGTATTATCTTGTAGTTATCCCAAAAAATATTTTTTTTCATAATATTACTTTTTAAAGTTATTTATAGAATTTAATATAACCTTCTAAACCTTTAACGTTGAACTACTGAAGAAAAAACATTAGATATTTCACATAACTATAATATCATCAATAAATTTTAATCACTGATGGAAATAGTTACGTGTTTCAAAATATAATTTCTACTAAAATATCACACTAACTAGCTTAGGTAAGACTAGGAAACTCACCTTGTTATGACATAATCTATTAAAAAAATTCCATTTATTTTATTAAATGTCTTATGAATTTATAAAAAACATGAAATCATTTTGTTTTATTGAATATAAAATACCATTAAGTATCTTTACCATTGATAATATAGTTGTTGAAAAGAGATCACATGACTAGTATAAATATAGGGTTTTAACAAAACCTTTTGACACAGAAAAAGGAAGTGATGGCCTCAACCCGCAAGATTGTACCCTATGAATCTAATTTATCAGAGCTTTCAAGGGAGATATAATATCTAGTAATATCCCTAGACCAATCCCAAAAATAAATTATACAACTTAAGCATGATCGAAACCATTTATGTGAGAAGTTCAAGCTCATCGAGATCACGGTCCAAACCATGTTCACCAAACGGCCCTATTAAAGATCCACCATTGCAGACCTTACTCTTCGGGTGTATGCTGGTGTAATAAAGGGATATGTAATAAGAAAATAGCATTAATATTATTTGAATTATTTTTTATAGAATAATGATAATACTTTCATTTTATTATTTTTACTTTGTAAATGATTTTTAAAGAAAAAATAGCATTTTTGGTTAATATTAAATTTCAATTAAAAAATATTTTTAATTAGTTAATGGATTTTAGAATTAAATATTATTTTAATAAAATATTATTATTAAATTAATCTTATTAAATTTAAATTATGGTTTAATTTTTATAAAGTCAATTGTAATTTTTATTATGGTTTAAAAACTGCTCTTTTCAAAACCCATCAATTTTTAATAAATGTTGTTTTTTTTAAAGTTAAAATTCACATATTTATAAAATTACTTAGATAAAATTAATATTATTTTGGGAATCTTGATGTCAAAATTTTCCAAAGGTGATTTTTTCAAAATTTTCTGAGATAGTTGATTTTGTGGGAAAATATTAAATACCGTATAAATATATAATGTTTTGTATGACGTCATAATGACCCAATAGAGATGTAATAAAATAATTTAAAATATATATTCAGAAAAATATATGTTTTCATTTAAATTAATGTAATTTTATGTTTATTATATTTATTTTATAAATCTTTAGTGAATCCTCTAAGACATAAAATATTTTATGATTTTAAAATAAGTTTCTCGAAATTGTGACTCACCTCCACATAAGAAAGAGCAATATTTTGAAATATTAGGCCCTTATACTTTTAAAATAATTTATACCACTCCCCTTTTACATAAACCATGGTCAAAATCCATGTTATGGTATGTGGTTCTGAATATTTTTGTGTGCAGGGTCCAAAACCAAACAAACATTAAGGATTTCCCCACCTTTTATATATAAACTCACCCAAGAACCCATTATTATTCACTAAAGCTCTTTGAAGCTCAATTGGCCTCGTCCCTTTACTACCTATATTCCCCTCTAGGTGACCCTAAGCTCCCAATAAGCCTATTCCAAGCCTTTGGGATCACACATCCATGTAAGGGGTCCACACCATTCTTTCTTCCTTTCAATTCAACAAACTTGTTTGAAATTGGCCCTTTTAATTTTAATTGGTCATATTTTAATCATTTTATAATCAATTCCCAATTTTCTATTTTATGTTATTCCAATGGTTTATCATCTATCCTTCCCTTTTTTGACCCTTACCAATGTCATTACTATGCTGAAATTCCATAAGAGATTTCACTCTTCTCATTTCCATTTCAAGCACTTCATTTGTGTTGTGGATATTCAATTCCATTTAATATGTTAGAATATTATGTTCCATGATCCCCTAACTTTCCATTTCAGGTATAAATTATGAGATACCCATTTCTCTCTCATGTAACCATCTGAATAATTTCCATATGACACTGTTACGTTATCGAAATTGCACCACGATTTTCCATGTCAAAATCATCGCGTAGTGAATACCAAACCCATTACTCTATAAAGGGTATTCACCTTTATGAACATATAACTATTTATTGGGGAAATACATGTATTTATTCCACGTTCTTCTTTAATTTAATAAATTACAAACTTGAATGAATCCATGTTATATGATCTATGTGGCACACTTAATCATAAGATTGACAAGTTTATAAAGGGTGTGCCCGGATAGTGCCCCCAATGTATTGTGTATTGTTTAGTATCATGATATGTAATTTTGGGATAGGTGTTTACCTAATTCATTTATATGAATTTTTTCCATCATGTTGGGATAGGGATTTACCTGATTCCTTTACGTTAACGATTTGATTTTTAAATTGTTGCCACATTTCCGTGTTATAATGATCGTGTTATATCATACCTTTATGTTCATGATTCTCTTATTCTCAATCGATATGTCTATTTTATAAAATTTATTTTATTCTTCATTTTATGCCTTTTTTATCATTTACTAGGCTTTATAGCTCACTATTTTTTAGGTATGTCCTCAGGTTATCCTATACAATGCTAAGTACGAAGGAATTTTGTGGTCATGTAAAAGAAGTTTTTAATAAAGATGTGTATTTAATGTTTTAAGTTGTTATGTAATGTTCCTAATCCCCAATGACACTAGACATATTTTTCTTATTATTTTTATTAAGTGCACGTTTATATAATAAATCATTTTTAAATATGAAATAAAGATCTTGGTTTCTATACACATTTTCCATAATAATAGAAATATAATAAAATTATCAATCATTTAAGTATTCTCCATTATTTTTTTAAGTCATAGTGGTTTCTATATTTACACCTTTTTTAGCTTCGTATTTTTTATTTAATTTCAACCAATGACTAGAACCAAAAATGGTTATAATTATTTCCAAAATATAAAATCATTAATATGAATATAGTTTCATTAATGGAACCACTTACTAACATATGATACTTTTGGTTAAACATATGACTCCTTTTGTTGAATCCATGGTCATCTGGCCACAAGGACTATGTCTTAAATAGGCCCATGAAAATTCTTCATCTATAGACCATGCTTAATACTAGTTCAGTGGTGATTAGGGGTTAATCAATAGGTAAAGACTTATGTAGAATGTGTGTTTTGCGTGACCAAGTAAGAGAATAAGAAAAAAATTAGAAAAAAGAATCAAGGGATTAATGGTGGGTGAAAAACGGTGATGAGGTTAATGGAATTAAGATTAGGGTACAAGAAACTAAAAAATAAATGAGAATAGAGGTAAGGAAGATAGAAATTATCAAGTATAAAACTTCAAGGGATTGAGAATTGGATGTTGGGTTTTCTTCAAGATTATTTTGATAGGTGTAACATTTTATTTTATTTTTACTCACTCAAGGGAAGTCACAACAAGACCTAGAAAAATGGATATCCAACTCTCTCGAGTTTCTAGTATATAAGTCAAAGTATCCTTCATATTCTCAATTAAATACCACATTACTCAATTAAAGTAAACCTGGTGACCCACACTTGTGTGTTCTATCCTCTTCTATGATGAACATATGAATGAAAATTTCATAATTCTAGAAAAACATAAACATATATTACCGATTTTAGATAGTTAAAAGTCATAAATTACTCAACCAATGATAAAAGGGTTAACTCCTTTAGTTCTTAACACCTGAGTGATGTAAAAATTACTACCATCCCAACCTAATTATCTAATTATGATTTAGCCAAAATTTATTAAAGAAATATTTATCATTCTATAAAAGGTTTTGAGAAACAAAGTAATTAAAGGAAAACAATGACAATAAAAAATCCCTAACAATGTCTTTAAACCAATAAAAAAATTATGCAACTCTGTCCAACTCCTCTTCGATTATCTTGTTTGTTCTCTCTCTTCTCCTTTCCCCATGACCTCATCTTTTTCACTCAACCTACTCTTTTTCCAAAATTTACTGAATAAAAAAAATTTAACATTCACTATGAAATTACTATCTCACTAGAAAAACCTACTCCCTCGAATAAGTAAACCTACTATGTTCCTTGGTTTCCGTCGTAAATGTTTGGGCATGTGTGAACCTCTTTTTGGCCACCACGTGAATGTTTTAATTCTAGGAGTTCCAATTGGCTAGTATATGTGATTTTCATTTGAATAAATGATGTTAGGGATTTAGTTCCACATATCCATTTGATCAACGTAGACAATTGGTCTTGCTTAGCCAAATTTATCCTATATAAGTTTCCCTATATTATTTTTATTTCTATATAGATATTTACTCATAGATCTGATAATGCAGACATTTTTGAATCTCTACATAGCTGATTCTAAAATTGGTGAATGGTAAAAATAGGAATTTATCCATGTAGCTAATTTTGGACATAAAAAACTGTACTACACGAATCAATTTCCAATGTTGGTTATTATGATGTTTCCAAATCCCTTCACATAGACAATTTTGGACCACATAACTGATTTCCAACATAATTATTTTATATTCACATAGCTAATTTGGCAGGTGTATACAATTATTGACACATGTGATTTCCCACATAGAATATTTTCCATCGTATGTGATCTTACCAAGTTGCTGATTATGATGAAGTATCTGAATCCCAAGGTAACCATTTAACTCACATATCCCATTAGTTAATTTCAGCTCTTGCATGAACCATTCCTTTTCCATCCACCAGATTCAAATCAACAAATACCAGAGGTGCTTTGGTCTGAGAAGGAAGTATTCTCAAGCCGATATGCATAGCTCAGACATAAAATATATTCCATTTTTTTATTACATTTCAAAAATGACCTTAAACCATAAAAAATGGGGTCAAATAAACATAGGAGGAGAAACATTGACCAACAATAGAATATGTCAACACTTTATTGCATCAAATAAAATTTCAGCACACATGAGTGTAGAGTTCAATAGAACTCAAGTTTTGGCAATTTTTATGTGGGGACTCGGACATCAACAAAGTAGGAAGAGTCTTTTCCCTCCGCAGCATCGCCAGGGTCCTTTAGGGTTGGCCATAATGGCAGGCATCCCCAAATTCAGACTAGCATTAGGTGGGGACTTCATAAAACTTCATCTATAAACTCATCTTAGGGGAACTCTATTTTAAGATGTTCATGGTAAAGTGTCAATGTATCGTCTCCCCATATAATCAAATTAAACATGATGTTCAATTATTTTGTCCTTACTTTTTGTATACGTTGTACATCTACCATTTTTTTAACGAAAAGTATAATTAGTCTAAAATTTACCTATGGTTAAACATTAACTTTATTAGCTTAGATTAATTGAGCACTCAAGTGGGATTATATCAATGATAAAATGAAAAAAACGTTCACACACCCCTAGGATCCTCAAACTAAACATCTCCCCCGCATCATTGATACAAATAAGAGGATTTTTATATAAATCAATTGTTTCCTTATTCATCTAGGTTCAATATTCCTTATACTATCATGAGATCATTTTTAAACATGGAAAATTTATTCTATTTTTTCAACTATAAATATGTGCTTAGAAATGTGTATATAACTTATTTATTTGGCTTTATTTAGAGAAACTCACCATGTGACCCTGCTTTAGATACCCACCATGGGATCCTAATTGCTCATTTTACTCTAGATTCTAAGGATTATAAAACATCAAAAATTAATTAGATCCCTAATGTGTTCTATATTATCCCATATATGTATCTAAGATCATATTGAATTTAAATATTCCTCATGTTATAGTTCCAATTGTATAATATTATAACCGATTAGAAATCCTTTTCTTAGATTTCTAGTAATATTTCCATAAATAGATTGGACAAAAATACTTAGAAATCACTCAATCATCATAACTTGAAACTCAATAAAATACTCTAAACATGTCATATAATCTTCTCAAATTTCATACACCTTGAGTTTTTTTTTGAAATAAAAGACAAAAAAAATTATTTACATAGACCAAAACTATTTGAAATTCACAAAATATGAGGCATTTTAAAACAAAAATGGGAAAGTATTAATGTAGAATAATTGAAGCATAGAAAATTCTCCTCTCCCCCACACTAAAAACAAAAAATTATCCCCAATGTTGAATCTTAAATTGGGAAAAAATAATGATTACAAAGTAATATAAAAATTCATAATTGAAAATAATAAAAAGAGGGTTGCATAAGAGGTCAAAACAACATAATTTCCAAAATTCCAATCAGTTTTAGAAGAAAAAATTGGTTTTAAAAGTTCATGATTTTTATCATTATAATTCATACAAAATAACTTCTCATTACAACTAAAAAGAATAATGATGAACCATAAAAATAGAATATTTGTAGAAAAATAGTAGAATTCCACCACACTTAGTTTCCAGCAATAAAAAAATAAAAGGGAAAAATTAAAACTAACACTCCTGTGAAATGAGGATATATTCTTAGAGATCAAAAAAATAATGAATACATCCTCCTCAAGTTAGAGATACCTCTAGAAAAAGTTCAACTTATACACAAATGGGAGATATAAAATATCAAAATTTAGTAATTAAATGATAAAAACCAATCAAAACCCAATATATGGAAAACCAAGTAACCATGGGTTGAATTCCCTAAAGAACTAAATTTAAATTCATTAGTCAGGTATCCGAAATGATTAAATATTAAAGACAGAAAATTTTAGTCACACCCTTTGGTTTTCCCTCAAAGTAATTCTTCCCTTTTTGTCAATTGATAAAATATGGTTGGTTATAATGTTTAATTAATTCTTGTTCTTTGTTTACCAATAGTCTCAAAATTGAGAATAAACTGCAAAACTTTGATCTAATATTATTAGGGAACAAATTAAACTTTTAATTAAAGAGTAGAAACTTCTAACCCACCTGAAAGTACCTATTTTTAAATAGGTAATCATGAAAATCCTTGTTCCTTTCTTTATAAATCTTGGAATTGTCATATGATACTACCCAGATTTTATCCAACTCCCTTAACTCAAATAGTTTCTTTTCCCAATGTATTTAATATAAAAATTCAAATAATCTGTTACCAAAACGGATTTATTTTTGTTGCTCCCCAGGTAAATGAAAAGTCTTCCCAAAGAGAAGCTGATATGGAGATATAACTATTGGTGTTTTGAAAGTTGTCTAATAATCCCATAGTTCTTAATATAACTTTAAGGAACAATAGTTCATTGAAGTATTGATAGTCTTCTATAATATATTTTACTCATTATTGAATTCATCTTATCCTCTAGATTGTGGAGAATATGGTGTAGAATTATTTTGTGAAAATACATACTTTTTCATCAAAGCTTTGAACTTTTAGTTCTTAAGTTGAGTCTCACTATCATTAATGAAATCCATTTACACACCAAAACTGGAAAATATTCTCTTTTTGGGAAAAAAATAGACAGCTAATTTGGTTATTTTGGAGAGAAATTTACTCAACCCACATTGAAACATACTATTCCATAACCAAAGTATATTCATTTATATATGAGTAGCTAAATGGTCTCATAAAGTCCATTCCCCAAACATAAAATATTTAAACTTACAAAATACCCTTTTGGAGAATCTCTTGATTCATACCCCCAATACCAAGTCATTTCCATGTATCACATACTACAATTATACTGTGATCATATTTGAATTGTTTAGTCTATTTGAAAAAAAAAATTAGAATGTTCTAATGTTTTCCCAAAAATCCCTTTGTTTTTTTATTTTCAAAGAAGAAGAAAAAATATTTAAATTAATGAAAAAAAGTAGGAGTGGTAACATATTGATTAACATTTGGAGGACAAGAGGTACATAAATCAAGATAATTAATACAGAATTAAAATTTGAGTCTACAGAAAACATACCCAGATTTGGGTCGATACACTCATTTTCTACCTATCAGTGACCACAAGGGGACTAAATCATCTCCAAACCTCACTTAGTGGATGATATATATCTAAATTCACCCTCCTATCTGACTAAAAAGTTGAAATAGTGAAAAATAATTCCTATAGGTGGTTTATCTCTAGCTTCAAAATATTCTGATTCATTTTCTACCAAGAGTAAAAAAAGGATGGTGTCCGGCATGTTGTGCATTCCTCTTAAAAACATTGAGGATTCACTTTGGGAAACATGACTTGAAAATCATACCTTCATTAATGATAAGGAACTATGGGGGAGAATAACCACACAATACACCCTATCATCAGGGGTATAGAGTAATTAAAAGTGTGCCCCATCTCCAAGAATAAAAAACTACCTAAATAGTCTCATCTCTGAGAGTATCCCTACCAGTTTCTTTGGATCTCACATCTTTCTCTCTGCTAGCCTCTAGGTCCCCTAACTGTCATCAAACCTACCTACCCTTTTAAACATCCTATTTCTTCCTAACACGTTCTACTTCCTTAAAGAAACTTCTCCCTCGTATAAGTAAACCTGCTTATCTCCTCTTTTTTAGTAATTACATACTCAGCCTCATCAAGCTTCTTTCTAGACACCACATGCAAGTTCAATTGGTAGAAACACCACATATCCAAAAAATATAATTTCTTCTTAGAAAATTGATGTAGCCTAATGGTTTACATGGTCATTTGTATCTATATATGTGAATTTATCAAGTTTATGATTCCACACTTACCCATTTACTGACATATCCAATTGGACTATCTATAATATTTCTCATATAGAAAATTTGGTTCATATGGATGAGTCCCCACATATCCATTTACCAATATATCCAATCACTATACAAACACAATTTCACACATATGTGATATTTTTTACATAGATGATTCCCCTTGTATCCATTTACGATGTAGCTGATTGGGCTGAGGTAGCTTTTTGGGACCATATAGTTATTTCAGATGTCATAGTCATTTCAATTGATACCATAATTTTTGTTGACATACGTATTTATGCTCACATTTTTGTTTCATCCAAGATAGTTGATTTTACAATGATATCTCCTAAACACACAAAAGACTGAAAAAATTGAAAACAAAAATCCAAAGATGATTTCATGGAAAATCACAAAAAAATATTTGTTAAAAATTATATAAGAATTAAAAAACTGAATATATGACAATTTTACAACTAAAAATATTACTTTAAATAATATTTTCAATGAATAAAAATATTCATCCCAGATTTTTTCATGTTCACAAAATATACATTGAAAACTAAAATTACCATTGAAAATCAATTAGTCCAAAATAGATGTGGAACATTGCAAGAAAAGGGTGACACATCATTATTCATGGTCACTCTTATATTAGGTTATCTAACCTAATAAGTAAATGTTATTATTAAATTCTTTAAAATGATTTTTAATGATAATTTTATTAAACAAATTATGTCCTATGAGTGCTTCAAACCATGTGTTCAATTAAGACCCTTATTTTACACTAGGCGATCATTGAGTAAATAACCAATCTTCCCGTTTTAGAGTTATTACCCATAGGTACATCTGTGCCAGATCCTTCATCCACTTGTAGTATCTAGAGAGGGATGAAATTTCTAGGATAATGAAACAATATTTATGTTACTAAAACTTTGAGATGCTATCCTATACTTAAAATTATATTTTAGGCCTATATATTAGGTTTTCACTATAGTTATCTTATCAAAGTCCAAAAATAAGATGTTACTTATTACATTAACTTTAAATCATATATAATCTCAAAGGATTATCTATACCTTTAAAATTATGATCAACCTTATTTTATCATCCATTACATAATATTCAACAAACATCATAATCTCAATAGTTAATGAAACCATACTACAATACCAACTATGACACCATGAACCCACACTCCCAAACCCAATGCCATAAAAACATACTTTACATACTCACTTAGATGCATATGGTAAAAGACCCAATATATAACAGACATAACTATACTATAATTACATGACTTAAAGAAAATATTTCATTTCATGTATTACCATGATATCATAATTTTATAGATTTATAGAATTAGGACAATAAATAAACTATAAAATCATACATATTTATAAATCAATGGATATTATTTCCACTATATAAGAAACTACCTAATCTTTAAGTAGACTTCAACATCTCCCAAAAATTATCTGAAAAATATATCATGTTAGAAATATCACGTGTAATGATTTTATTTATAAACTGGGAAATGAAAACATAATAGGGGTGATATTAAACACTAAGTAAAGGAAATATATTAATAAATATGTCAAAAACACTAACATGGTATATATAACATGGCATGAATAAATAATCTAAAAAATTTTATAATAATCTAAACATGAGAGAATTATATATCCATGATAATAATTAAAAAGATGTATATCAAAAATACATATCTCATACTAATATAATTAAAAATTTAAAACATCAAAAACAAATTTTCAAGGTCTGGTTCTAAGAAATTATACATATATGGGGAGAGATATACACAAAAACTCAACCATTTTTGTCTCTTGATACCTTTCAATACTTTTAGGGGTTATATAATTTTGGGTGCCACCCATCACTATATTATGTATAATGCATTCACCATAATATTAATAAGGACATTTCAGACTATTATATAAGGAGAATTTAGCTTAATAAAGATGTGTCTATGTATATAATTAATAATAATAAATGTTAAAACATAATCAACTTATGTTTGCAGTCAATAATCATAAAGAATTTCAACGCTTCCCTATGTTAAATTAAGGGTTAACATGATCATAATCCATCTGAAAGAAGAATTCATATAGTTAAAAACTATATATTCAACTTTCTAATAATCATCTGTATTAGAATAAAAAAATACATATTGTTGATATGATTCCCCATGTCAATAGAATAACATCATTTTTAGGTGAAAATCATCCAATCAGAATTATGTAGAATGCTATGTACACACAGTATAGATCATTGTGTATATGGATAATTCAATAATAGAATAGCATAATCATAATCCATCCATAGGAATAATATGTGGGGTTTCAAAGTAATATAACATTAGTGTAACAAAGTAAATATCAATGGGATTTTACATAAATAAAAACCACTAAACAAAAAAATTCATAGAATGGAATCAAAAAAAGAAGGGATCAAGAATTTATTTGATACTTCAAGTTCAACCCCCAAATGATAAATAAATATATTAAATAATAAATCTTTAAATATAAACCCCATTCGGGTAATTCCTTTTGAATATAAAAACGAAGTGGAAATACAAAAATGAAATATATTTTAAAAATCATTTTTGATATTTATGTAAAATAAAAATTTACAAGTTTCTTTAAAAAGTAAATTTTGAAAAAGTAATGTAAAAACATTTGAAAACCATTAAATTTAAAAAAAATTCCAATAATAGATATTTGAAAGGAAATAAATTTTATCCTGTAGAAAAGTGAAGTGTGAGAAAAGCATATAAAAATGAAAATAAAACCATTTTTTATTATTTTGAAAATAACTTGGTTCAAAACACATATTATAAAAAGGGTAAAAAATATTTATTTTGTATCAAAATATATTTTTCCAATAGGGGTAGATAAATTACTAAATAAAAAATCATTATGATGGGAAAACCCAATAAATGGGGAAATAAGTTTGTGATGAAACAATATAACTCAAGAAAGGGAGACTTGAGTTATCAATATTCTTTACGAGCAACATAATCCTTGAACTAAGAAATATTTCTAGATGGTGAATTTTGTGGTAGAAATTTTAATTCAAATAAAAAATATAATATTGTATAAAATAATCAACCGGCATAATTTAATCAACGTTTAAGTCTAGGAGGATGATCATAACTCAATGAATGAGAATTGTGTGACTAAAATTACTTACAACTTTGGTAAAAACTAATTTAAAAGTTATTTGATGAAGATAAGTTATTTAGATTAGTCTTTACCATGAATAAAAAACTATGTTAAAATGATACATCCATGTTCTTTGAATAAACAATTCAAAGGAAAAAATGGTGCACAACTTAAACATGTCTCAATGAGAAAAAAATATGTTACAAAGAGCCCTCGTGAATTGTATAACATTTTACTCAAACCCCCTTGAATGATAGGAAATGTAATTGAATGAAAAATACCATGATTAAAATATAATTAAATATATGATATCTAAAATTTTTTCTATGTATTACATATAGATGAAATTATGTGTGTAATATAAAATATGTCTCAAAGATAGGAATTTGAGTAATAACCATTACCTCAACCATAATTCATTTTATAATTTCACTAAAAATCCAAAATAATTATAATTAATTAATTATATAACAAATAACATTATTCATAAATATAATCATTTATACTTCAAATTTATTCTCATTATGTTCATATATATTAGTTATTTTGACCAATTTTCAACACCTTTTGTAAGTAATCTTTACATGTTGAAATGGTTTCATAAAAAATGTTGGTATTAATTATTTTTAAAATTTTAATTATTAAAATATAAATAAAGGTAATGGAATATATGTTACAAGATAGTTTTTTAGGCTATAATTTTATTTCATTAAAATTTTTGTAATGATCCATGAGGTTGAAATCATCAACGAGCATGTTTCGGTATTTATTAATAAACAAATAGTGATTTCATAATTAATTCGTTAAATATTGATATAAACTTACTAGAACTATAAAATTAAATATTTATATCATATTATAACTATAAATAATTTTTCATATTCATCCATGATATAAGTTCATAATATTGTTCAAATGGGTAGTTAAACCTACCAAAACATGAACCTACCATGATTAATCATTCATTACGAAGTGATTTAGTTTTAACATCATTATAATAGAAGCATAATGTTGTTATTTGGTTATTATTAGTGTTATATATTAGAATTTGAAGTAATTATAAATTGAAGATAATTTATGTAGGGTCCTTACTTATAAATAGTATATAATTTTCGTATTAGTATACTCATTTTTAGGAAATCAATCATAAGGAATAACATAAGTATTACCCCTAAATAGAAATGGGATGCATAATCTGGTCTCATAACATAATCAAAAGAGGTTTCTTGAAGATGTCAATTTGAGAAATGATAATAATTCATGTATTACCCCATGAAAGGAATGGATAGTGATATAGTTTTATATTTTAGAGTCATATATAAATAATTTATAATCATTATATAACATTATGGGTTTTTTCATTTATTAATTGAAATACTTTTAAAAATATTAAAAACATTATGGAGGACAATATCCATTTCACATCAAAAATAACTTTAGAAAAAATAAAAATTTTAAAAAAATTATAGAAATAATTTTACTTAAAAATATTCAAATAAATTTATTAATTAATCTTTGAAAGAGTCAAGTGGTCAGGGTAGAGGTGATTCTGTACATTTCATTTATGTTAAAAAAACATTCCCTTTACTTTTTTTTAAGAAAATTCTGAAGTACCTTGTTTGGAAAATGATAAAAATATTAATTTTAACCCATTATGTAAAAATAAAATCATGGGTAAAAATGACTTTAAAAATAATAGGGTAATATTAAAACAATTTTAAAATACACTAAATAAAACAAGGAAAATGAAGATATAGGATTTTCAACCGAAGAGATAAATAAAGTTGTTTTTCCTTAAAAACAATTCAAAGTAATTTTAATTACCATAGAGGGAGAAATTATCATATTACATGAAAATTTCAAGAATATCTAGAGGATAATAAAATTAATGGTTTTATTTTAAAAATATTAGATAATTTTTTAAAATTGAAATTCTAGAATGAAAAATCAAAATTAAAATGAAATTGAAGTATAAACCCTTAAAACATTGGAAAATTTTGAATCATAACCCCCATGAATGAAGTAAGTTAATGGTAACATAAAATAACATGAATTTTTAAGTATTAATTATATAATATATAAATGGAGAATATATACACCAAATAAGGGAAATTATGTGTATAAAAGAAAATGTGTTTCAAAGAATGAAGTTATGAGACAGATACAGTTACCTCAAGCCTGAATCATTAGGTGTGTTCCTTATATTATAGAATAATAAACTTATGTTAATTATTTTCTCAATTAATAACCTTTTATAGGTTTATTATTCATTTTATTTTATTTTTTATTATTTCATATTCCATAACATAGCCAATTAATTTCACGTCAAACGTTTTAACAATAAACTACTCATATATACAAAACCACATTTCTAAGTTAACTAAGTTAAAAGATATTATTATTTAATCATTTATATAATGGTAATAATGGAATAATTATAATTTTTATACATAAATTATAATTATAAAACCATCCATTAAATATGGTCATGGAGAACAAACTAAATTACAATCATGGAGATGGTAGGTTGTAAATAAACTTGTGTAACACTTCTATTTTTTGACAATCTTGATGGAAAGAGGTTAAGTGTCATTTTAAACTTACATAATTATAATTATTTAATATATATTATATTATTTTTCTATATAATGTTACATATACCATCTATTTTTTGTGGTAATAAAATGAATCACATCGTATCGCAAGGCGGTAGTATATCATTCACATGAACGATGTTATCATTTATTCAATAGATGGTAAGGTAAGAAATTATATGATATAATTATTTTATATAAAGTTAAGATGTTATTAATATCATATATAAACACAAATTAAGACTTATTACTTTCTATTTTAATCATAAATTAAAAACAAATCACATCACTTCCTGAGGTAGTAGTTCAGTGTACACACGAGCGACGTTATCATATTTTCTATAGAACAGAAAGTAAGAAGTTATATGTGATATTATCATTCAAGAAGTATAATTATATGATAAAAATTATATATAAAAATTAGATACATCATTATATCTTTCATTTATAAGTGGTGATGTAAAATGAATTACGTCGGTTCAAGAGACGGTAGTCTGTTGTACACACAATCAACATTTTCTTTTCCCATTTAAGGATGGAGGAGATATTTTTCGGTCATTACATTAAAATAAAAACATATATTTATATGTAAAGTGATTATGTTATTATATCAGCATGTTTTAAAAATATTTTATGGGGTGGAAGTCGAAAAACAATAAAACGCACGGTTAAGAATATTACCTCTTCTTTGGACAACTTCTATATGTTTCCACAAAAAAAATCATAGATTTGCTTTATAATCAAACCAAGGATTCTAGGATAAGGAGAGGGAATTAATGAATTAATTGGGGTATGTAGTTTTTTAACCAATAGGTTTTGGATTTATTAAGATTAAAGTAAAGGAGGTGTTCTTTTATAAGTGGCGAGCAGACACATTTGTAATTGTTGAAAAGAATGAATTTCACTCATGTTTTTCTCATATAAAAAGGATAAAACGGACCTTTTTCAAGAATTATAAGATTTAAGGTTTACATATAACCATAAACTAAAAATTAGAAAAAAATCATTTTTAACCCATATCAAATTAGTTTAACCTCCTGGTAAAAAAATTTTCATCTTAACCGTGATAAATATTTTTTAATTTTTCAGTATTCATTGTGAAAAAAAATTAATTTTAACTTATTATATAATATAATTTTTTTTTTCAAAATATTTAATACATTTTTTCAACTTTAACTCATATAAGTGTCATAATATAATTTAAAATTAAACCTAAATATGTGTTGAAATAATTGTTTTTCATGAAATGTAAATTTTTAAGGAAAAGAATACTTGCAATTAACTATATACAAAGCAATAGTAATTAAATGAATTTCAAATAATATTTATTGTAATATATTATATATTTAATTGAATATAATATAATGAAATAATACTTATGATAAATTTAAATCAAATGAAAATGATAATGGGACATTATTTATTAAAAATGAATGATTATTATAAAAATTGGAATTTTTCACTATTCACTGAGAAATTAATATTTTTCCAAAAATTCAAAAACAAACTCCCTAAGTTAATATCAATATCTTGTTTTAAAAAATTATGGAAATTATTTTTAAATTAAATATCTTAAAATCGGTTTAAATTAATTTTAAAATGTTTTCATAATGCGCGATTTAACCTGCCTATTAGAAAAATACAATTTTTTTAAAAAGTTTTTCTTTTTCATTTAAATAGTTATTATTTTATTTAAAATTAATATATAACCATTGAATTTATTTTATACATTTCAAAACTATATAATTTTTATAATTTATTTAGTCTTATTCATACCCACTAAATTAACGTCTTGGTTATGACGGTATCCTATATTACCGATCATTTAGATTTGGGGTTGTGTGTTTCATAAGCTATCAAAGAGACAAAATTTATTTAAAAATAAATATATCATAAATTCTTGAAGTGTTACATTTTATTCTAAGATAGGGGTTTCATGTCATATATGTTATTGAACATGATGCTACTCTTTAAAAATATCAAAGTGTTTCAATAATTACATTTTGTATATGACCAATACTAATTTATTTTTTTAGGTTTCTAAAAATTATTAGTAGAAAATAAAAATATAAAATAAAGGAGTTAAGTAAAAATGGTTACTCATGTTGAGCACTTTGAGATTCTCATTAAATATACCTTGGAAATTTATATAATAGGCTAATATATTATATTGATATGCTTAATAGAGTGTAAGAGTAATATAGGTTAATTAAAAATGGTGGTATTTCTTAAAGAACCTGAATATTTTGGAGTGAGTTTAAGGGGTGGTGATATGGCCTATTTTTAATAGTTTAAAATGACATTTTTATAAATATTTCAACTTAATATCAATGGATCACATGATAAACTTCTCTTGGGGCTCCAAAATTGATAAATTATGGATTGGAGAAGATATAAGGTTGATACACACCTCATACACTCAATTATATACCTATTTATATCACATTTTAAGCCATTTACTCCTTGAATTTTACATTTTCCCATTTATCATTTATTACGATAACAATATTTTACCTACTGAAACATAATCATTATTCCTAAAAATAAAATGGTCCATTGTAAATAATTTTGACCCTTTATTTATATTTTTAAAACTATTTCATTTTATTTAATTTATTAAATTTATAAAATTTTATTTTAAAATAAAAAATTATAATGTATAAAAAAGACTTTTTTAGAAAATATTACCTTATTCGAAAATATAATGTACTAGCTTATAAATTAAAAATAAATAATTTTAAAATATAAGGTTATTTATAAAATAAATTTTTGATCATATAAAATGGTTTTATTAATTTCTAATTCCCACTTATATAGTAATAATGTCATAAAATCATGTTATTTGAAAAAATGTAATTTTTCAATAAAAAGCATTCTTTTTAGAAAAATCCCAAAACTTCAACTAAAGAAAATATTAATATTATGAACAAAAAAATATTTTACAATTTTTAAAATTCAAATTATAAATTTTAGACATTCAATACTTCAATAAAAATGTAAGATAGAATGAAAAATTGTTTTGATAGAAAAATAGCTTTCTTCAAATATTAACCATTCTCATTAATATTTTCTATTATTTTCTATTTAATTTAGTATTAACAAAATTTTCATATAAAATATATTTTATAATAATTAATTATATTTTTCTTGAAATATAAATATATATCACATCAAAATGAAATTTTTAGAAAAATACATTTCTAAGAATAAAATGATATTTTTAGTCATTTTATGCGAACTAATTTGAATTTAATTTATTTAAAGGTAGCCTTTATTTTATTTATATATATATTTCATAAATTTGTTTCTCTTATTAATTTATTCTAAATCAATGGATAAGTTTTAGGATTCATTCTTAAATATTTATATTTTATCTAAATATATCACAGTTTTATTTAAGTTCGGTGTTCAATTTGAAGAAAGCAATCAAACAAATTGATTTATTTAAAAGGATTGATATATTAAAATATTGAGGTGTTACGCTTAATTTGTATTTATATATAAATTAATTTGATTAATCATGGGTTCAAACAAACCCAAACTTTTAAAGCTACTGAGAAAGGAAGTACTACCATGAATAATTTTGGAAAGTGTCTTACAACCAAAAAGACAAATTCTAGTTGAAATAATGGATATAATTTATCTAAATATAAATCTAATTCAAGATCATAGAAAAAGGAATCACTTATTAAAAAATTATCTATTTTTATTCAAGATTATCATTTTCTTGTGTTGGATAAAAATATATTTCTGATAAATATGGATGAAGAAAAATACTAAGAAATTCACCACGTAATCAAAGGTTGATTTAAAGAAGAATTTTAATTCTTTATCATTGAAATAAGAACAAAATGAAATCTATTATGTCCAAAAAACAAATATTTTAGATGAAACTATAATGCTTCATAAAGTAATATATCAAAAAAAATTCTATTGTTTATGCTGTGGAAATTTTTTACACAAAATCATTGACTATTGGAATAATTTTCCAAAATCTGGAAGACAAAGATGGACTACAGAAAGGGGTATTAGATCTAAAATAAAAATTTAATTCTTGATAAAAAGAACCAAATTTCACATAAAGGGAAAAAAATTCAAGAAAGAATAAATTTTATTAAATTGATGGCTTTTATAATTAATACAATAGAAGTGGTCATTGTCATGAAAAGTGCTTGTATGTACCTACCAATAAAAATTAAAATGTTGTCATAAATGGAATACCACAAAATATATTGAAGTAATGTATAAATGAATAATGTTTTCCTTGGTTCATAAGTGGAAGAATAATATGAATTGGTCTATACATAAGAAAAGTTTTGAAAATGTTCCTAAACAAGGTTTGATTATATTTTTAGAAAAAATGAAAAAGACTAAAAAATAAAGAAAGAAAAAAAAGCTTAATGTGAATTACTAGATTATGTAAAATTATTAGTCTATATAATAAGATAACTAAAAATTTTATAAGGACAATTATATCTAAGGAAATTATATTTCTGAAAATTAAGGGTTAAATCATAAATTTCATGTTGAATTGAAGGTACTTTATGTGTTGGACATAAATCACAGCCTAGTATATCAGATTATTGAGAAATGGAGGAAAGATCATATTCCCACTTATATACTATTTTTTCTATATAGTTATCATGAACCTTCCCATGGGTCCATGCTGTGACTACCCCATGCCCGCCCTCCATAGGCCAGGGGCTGGCAACCAGCATCAAAAGGTGTATTCCCTAAAACTGTAAAGGCGTTTCCTTTATAACCTGTAAACTCACGCAACTAAGCACAAAGAAGGATATAAGAAAAAAGAAAAACTATATAGTAAATAGGGTTTGTATAGAAAGAAAAAGTGGCCAGAATACTAACCCAACTTGAAAGTACAAGAAAACTGGGAAGTACAAGTAAACTGGAACAAATCCTGTGAACAACCACCAAGGATCCTACCTGAAGGGTAGGTACATATCTTGAACGGTCGTCACTACAATACGCTTCAAATAATGTCCACCTCCGAGCTACCTCTAGCCTTGGTACCCTCAGCCGTGATCAAGTTTGTCTGCCATATGCACCCAACAAAACAAGGTGTGGGAATAGCCCGTGAAGGGGTGAGTATAATGATACTCAGTAGAGACCCAGAGACCCTAGAAGGTCTCAAAAAATCCACAAAGGATAAACCACAAATCATGAAAACAATTGACAACCCTACTTAGGTATATGCCCATACATATACCAAAGTTGTTGAGTAAACCCATCTCAATCATGAGGAAACACAAGGCCTAACTGAAAATCCCAAAGGTCAACTGTCCCATGAAGGAAAGAATACCACAAAGGTAACACCACAAAGGTAACACCAAGAAGGTATGTACCACAAAGGTAACACCACACAAAAGAATACCACAAAGGTATCACCACGAAGGTAAGTACCACAAACGTAACTCCACATATAAGAATACCACAAAGGTATCACCATGAAGGTATGCATCACAAAGGTACACCACAGAGATGATTACCACACAGGTAAAGACTCATCTTACATCAGGTATAACTTAGGTACTGAAGTAAGAAGATTAGATGTAACTACTGAATCATCTTACACTATTAAGTGGAAAACCCACGTAGGATCCTAAATCATCAGACCCACATAGGATCCTAGTATATAAGACCCACGTAGGATCCTAGAGTAGTCAACGTGGATTTCCTAGAGTGTTAAAAGTGGGACTCTTGAACATAGACCCATATAGGATCCCAAAGCACAGACCCACATAGGATCCCTTTATCATGTTACAACTAGCCACAGGGTTCCCGCACTAAGATCGCTTGATTCTGGGAGAGTTTACTTCTCAAGACATGGTTCAATATTCCAACTACTACAAAGTCCCATGAAAAAGTATCCAAAGGACCTCCATATGGTAAGGGTCTCAACGCAACAGACGGTGCACCAATCAGACGCTCAGTCCGTAAGTTATTGGCCTTTTAGTCCCAAGAGCCAGGTTGGATTCGTGTTCGATCCAACCCAACTATACCCCAACTTTATCCAAAAAATCAAGTGGGCTATACCAAAAGGACCATCTCGATCCAAGGATTATGGTGTTGCAGATTGGTCCTCAAATGGATGCTCGTAGCTCAAGTTATGGATGAGAGGGTGAAAAGGGTTGAGGTTGGAATGAGTTCGGTCCGACCCAGCCCGCTGGGTCCAGCCCGACCTGCTGGCGCAACCCACGATGAGTGGCCCGTGGCTAGACGGAGGGCTATCCCTCCTACACAGTGTGGTTGTGCATCATGCCCCCACAGGTGGCCGGTGGTGAGTCAGCCACCCTCATTCACTACCGCAGCCTCGTGTCGTGGCTCCTGCACGCCGGCGGCACAGACGCGCACTGCCGCCTCCCCTTTGCATGGCCGTCTGTGCGCCATCCACCGCCTCCACTCCAACACGTCCCTCCACCGATGGTGCGGTTGGGTTGACACCATCTTTTCGGTCGGCCGGTGTGTCTTCCACCGCTCCCGATTCCAACCGGTGCCAGTCTCCAGTACCATTCATCGTCCTCCTCCATCCCAAAAAACACATCAAAACCCACAAAGGTTGCAGATTGGTCGGGCCATGTTCATTTGTCTCGCACCCTCCGCATTAGAGCGGTAGTAAGAGGCTCATGGGGAGAGATTCAAAAAAAAATTAATGAAGATCAACAAAATCACACCCCTTCCTTGTCGTTTGTTGGAGGAGTCAAGAGGTAGAATATGAAGTTGTTGACGAATGTCAGCATTTGTTTCTTCTGCAAAACAGTTCCAATCTGGGCTTAATGTCGGTTCCTCATTCTTTTTTTGAGAGGGTTTTCTTCGTTAGAGAGGGAGTTCTTCGTTGGAGGAAGAGTTTCTCCAAAGTTCTCCCCTTTTACAACGATTTCCCCAATGAAATGAGGAGACAACAAATTAAAATAGGTTTATCAAATTAATTTATGTTGGAATAATTAAATTTGGCACAAAGAAATGTCACAATTAATTAATTGGAGAGTTGAGAAGTTTTCCCCCTTAAGAGGGGTTCGGGTGGTCCCCACCACTATAAATTTGAATTGGGAGGTTTTTCTTGCTTGGGCAGTCCCCACCTCTATAATTTCAAAAGAGAGGTTTCAAAATAAAAATAAAATATTAATTATTTTATTTTTCTTTTTCCATAAAAATGTGAAAAACTATCTTCCACCCTCAACCAACCATGGTCAAGGTGAAGGTACCTTTAAGAGAATATATGTACTATGAGTTCAACAGTGTCCTCAAATTACAATTCCAAGATGTGGTTCAAAAGTTATAAAAACTCGCTCGCACATTTACTGAACGTACTAAAAAAAGTTCAGAAATTCATTCCGAGAACTACGGGCCTCGAAATAATACACCGTCAATTTTTTCGAACTCGTTAAACTCCCATATAATTAAAAATATACATGTAATTTTCAGGTATTGACATTCTCCCCACATTAGGGATTTATATCCCCGAAAGCCACATTACAAAATCTTGGAAAACAAGGGGGGATACTGAGCATGAATCTGAGCCTCCCGCTACCATGTGTTATCCTGGAGGTTCCCATGCTGCCAACGTACTCACACCAAAGGTATCAATCTCCCACGAAGGACTCTCTCCTTTTGATCCTCAATATCCACTGTAACCTCCATAAACGTCACACCATCGTCAATGTCCAGCTCGCCCTAGTCAATGATGTGTGAAGGGTCGTTCATGCATCTACTCAGCTGGGATACGTGGAAGACATCGTGCACCCGATGCAGCTAAGGTTTAAGAGCTAAGTGGTAGGCCACCTTGCCAAATATGCTGAGGACCTGAAAAGGTCTGATGAACGTCGAAGATTACTTTTCACCCCATCCATATCTTCGCAAACCTCATTGAGGTGAGACCCGTAGAAAGACGTGGTCACCATCCTCGAACTCCAGAGGTCTCCATCTCTTGTCATCATAAGACGTATTCCGACACTTTGCAGTCTTCATCCACTCCTGGATGATCTTAACCTTCTCTATGGTAGCCTGTACCATCTCTGGTCCCATAAGTGCTGACTCCCCTAGGTCAGTCCAGCATAAAGGCGATCTATAAGGTCGGCCATACAGAGCCTCGAAAGATGCCATCCCAATGGTGGAGTGATAGATGTTGTTGTATGAAAACTCCAAAAAAGGGAAATTGATCCTACCAAATATGACTGAATTCAAGGACACAAGAACGCAACATGTCCTTGAGGGCCTGAATGGTCTGATCAGTCTGGCCATCCATCTGAGGATGGAAGGTGGTGCTTAAATAAAGTTGTGTCCTGAAAGCCTCCTACAACCCCTTCCATAGATGGGAAGTGAAACTTTCATCATGGTCGGAGACAATTGTCGAGGGTACTCCATGTAGCCTCACAATCTCCTACACATCGAGGTGTCAAAAGATCTCTATGGATCCCTTTTCTATGATCGGTAGGAAGTGGGCTGACTTAAAGAGTCGTTCAACAATCACCCAAATAAAATCCTGACCCCTATATGAACGTGGAAGTCCTATCACAAAGTACATAGATATCACATCCCACGTCCACACTAGGACCTCTAAAGGTTTCACCAAGCCCACTGGTACCTGATACTCCGCCTTCACTTTCTGACAAGTGAGGCACCGAGAGATAAACTTTGCTACTACTTTCTTCATTCTCGACCACTAGTGCTGTCATCAGAGATCCCAGTATATCTTCGCCACTCTTGGATGTACCACTATAGGGGATGTGTGGAACTCCTGAAACACTTACTCTTAAAGTATCACTGGTACCATGGTACGTCCTCTGAAAAGGATGACATGCTCCCCACCTTCAGAAAATCCATCAGGTGCCTGCCTTGAGGATATATGAACACATCAAGCCTTGTAGTCAG
This sequence comes from Viscum album, assembly GCA_963277665.1. Lineage (NCBI taxonomy): Eukaryota > Viridiplantae > Streptophyta > Magnoliopsida > Santalales > Viscaceae > Viscum > Viscum album. The sequence goes on along the minus strand of OY728146.1, from coordinate 867,214,818 downwards.
TGTCCCCATGCTGCGCCTCCCTAACTTGCTAGAGAAGTGGGGGAGTGACTGTAAGATACTGAAAAATAATGCTCCATCTTGATCCACAAAGGATATCTGCAAAGAGTCCAGTTGCTCCATCGCTTCACCAAGAAGCTTTATACCAGATCTCCTACTAAGTGCATCTGATACCACATTCCCCTTCCCAGAAGTATAGACTATCTTGAAGTCATTGTCCTGGAGGAACTCGAGCCAACACCACTGCCTTAGCTTTAGTTCCTTTTGAGAGAAGATATACCTGATACTCTTGTGGTCCGAGTAGACTGTAAAACGTTCTCCCATCAAGTAATGTCACAACATTTCAAGGATAAGACCACTCCTGCTAACTCCAGGTCATGGGTAGCATAGTTCTACTCATGTTGTCTCAGTTTTATAGAACCATATGTGATAACTGCTCTCTCCTAAATCAAGACACATCTGAGCTCGGTCCCTAATGCATCACAGTAGACTACATACCCAACTCCCTCCTCAGGAAGCCTCAAGATGGGGGCACTATTTTGCCTCTACCTCAGCTCCTAAAAACTCCGTTGGCATCTCTCTGACCACATGACGGGTTTCCCCTTCTTCATTAATGTTGATAAAGGTGATGTAACTCTGAAGAAATCTGGAAAAAACCTCTGGTAGTATCCGGCCAAACCCAAGAAACTTCGTACCTCTGTCACACTCCAGGGTGGCTCCCAAGAAAGTACCACCTCAATATTTTCTAGATCCCCCACAGCTCTAGACTCTAAGATGACATGTCCTAGGAAGAGAACCTATTATATCTAGAATTGGAACTTCAAGAGCATACCATAAAGTTGGTTCTCTCAGAGTGTTTCTAGAACTATCTACAAATGATACACATGATCCTCCTCTGTAGCCGAGTAGATAAAAATGTCGTTGATGAAGACTACTACAAAGCGATCAAGGTATTGCTGAAGGATCCTATTCATGAGTCCCATGAACACTGCTGGAGCATTGGTCACTCTGAAAGGCATACCCAAGAACTTGTAGTGGCCATACCAACATCTTAAATTCTTCTTCTACACATCCTCATCTTGTACTCTAAGCTGGTGATAGCTTGACCAGAGGTCTATCTTCAAGAACCACTGTGCTCCTTTTAGCTGATCAAAGAGGTCGTCAATCCATGGGAGTGGGTACGTGTTATTCACGGTTACCTGATTCGGGTGCTGATAGTCAACACAAAGTCTCAAGATCCCATATTCCTTCTTGGAAAACAAAATTGGGGCTTCCCAAGGATAAACACTGGGCCAGATGAATCCCTTCCCCTGCAAGTCCTCTAGTTATACCCACAGCTCACAAATCTCTGCAGGACCCATCTGATACACTGGAGTAGATATCTGTGTTGTCTCTGGGTACAATTCAATGTAAAATTCCACTTCTCTGTGTGGAGGTAGACCTGGAACATCATTAGGGAAGACATCTGTGTACTGGTCCACCACTACAGTATAACTCGGACTCTCCACATCAACTGCACTTTTCACCTAATATAGTCTATCTGAACATGGACTGTAGATAACAAGTCCATACCCAAGATGACGTCATAAGGCCTTGACGCCGCTACTAGGAGATCCCATCCGAAGATCTTTCCTCCTAGAGTAAGCTCACGCTATTGGAACCAATGTGTAATCGTCGAATCATCTCTTATAGAAGTCGATAGCTATAAGGATCGAGCCAACGGATTCATTGGAATCTCCGAGCTCTAAACGAGGGTAGTGGAAATAAAAGAATAACTAGAACCTATGTCTATAAGTACTACTGCTAAGGTGGAGTAGACACATATCGTACCTCATATCCTCTATAGAGTGTTGTGATCGTAGCCCTCAGCTTCTTAGAAATGAGCTCACCACTGTCCACCTTCTCCATATGGTTGGGGTGGACCACCTGGTGGTGGTGGTGGTAATATCTCGAATCGTCACTCACCATTTGCTGTACATCCAGATCCTCTGCCATGACTGTGTGCTCCCCATGGACCACCTCGGTCGAACCTTTGTCTCTGCTTGGGCGGTCCTTCATCTGTCTGATGATCATCCATATGGTCGGTCGGGCAGTCTCGAGCCATGGGACCCTACCCGCTGCATGTGTAACACTACCTGATCCTTGCATGACTGGCTCTGTCTTGGGTGCCCAGCACAACCGAACCTGAATCCTGCGATCATCCACCTATAGTTCTGGTCCTCTTAGACCTCTTTGACATCTGTCTGCTGCCAGCTGCAGAAGGCTCCACTATGTGACACCCAGTGGTCGGTCTCACTGCTCGTGACTGCTCAGCAATAAAACTCTCCACTAAGATGGATCGCTCAAACACCCCCACCTACGTCGGGATACTGAGAGAAATCATTGAAGCCCTGATCTCCCACCCGAGTCCCTACTCGAAGGGTTAGGCCCGGAATAATGGGTCATGCATCATATCGGTGGAGTAGCGCAAGAGGTTAGTGAATCTCACTGAGTACTTAGCCACAATCATGCTTCTCAGCTGCAAATGAATACTCTTTTTATGTGCAGTGCACGAAGGGTTGTTGGGAAAAACTCTACCTGAAATAGGCTCTCAAAATCTGCCTAGAAAAGTGCCACCTCATCATGAACCTGGAGCATCAAGCTCCACCATCTACCTACTGCTGCCTGTAGAAGATGGGTGGAAAGGGTCACCAAGTGATCTGCTGGTGTTACCACCTGTCGGAAGACTCTCACCACGGCCTCTAGCCAATCCTCATATTCTTGTGGGTTCGTATCACCCTAAACCTTGGTGGCCTCTTGTACTGGAACTCATGCAATGCACTCATGCGGCATGCAAACTCTGTTACTAGGGCTAGTGGAATCAGTGGAACAATGGGTAATTGTATCGCTGGTGCCCCTACTGATAAAGGGCCCTGCACTGAGGCCTCATTGCTATGTGGGCTATCATCGCATACTATACCTGGAACCCTAATTGGTTGCCTACGTGGAGGAATCCTAAAAAGAAATAGGGGCACCATGGTCAATAAGTTATACCTGGTGATCTGAATCAAATAGATCACAAAGAAAACTTTTTTGAAACACACACACAATCAGTGTTTTCGTGCAGTGAGTCAGAAATCAGAAGTCAGGGTCCTAGTGTATGGATATGTCAGCCACTGCACCAACAATAGATTCCCTAAACTGATAAACACACTCATAACACTTAACACTATTACCGTTAAAAGAAAAGAGTCTAATGTTTTATGGTAGAACTTACTCCTCTGATACCAATTTGTCATGACCCATCCCCCGGGGCCTGTGTCGGGACTACCTGAAGCCCACCTTCCATAGGCCAGGGGCAGGTGACTAGCACCAAAAGGCATATTCCCTAAAACTGTAAAGGCATTTCCTTTATAACCTGTAAACTCACACAACTAAGAACAAAGTAGGATACAATCCCAAAGCAAAACTGTATAGTAAACATAATGTGTACAGAAAGAAAAATGGGCCAGAATATAAGCCCAGCTGGAAAGTACAAGAAAAATGGGAAGTACAAGTAAACTGGAACAACTCTTATGGACACTCACCAAGGATCCTACATGAAGGGTAGTTATAGCTCTCAAACAGTATTCACTACGGTACGCCTTGTCTAATGACCACCTCTGAGCTACCACCATCCCTGGTACCCATATCCTCGATCAATGATGTTCATCTTCTGCACCAAACACAACAAGGTGTGGGTGTAGCCCGTGCATGGGTGAGTATAACAATACTCAGTAGGGACACAGAGACCCTCAAAGGTCTTACAAAATCCACAAATGATAAAACAAAAATCATGAAAACAACTGACAACCCTACTTAGTTATATGCCCAAATATATACCTAAGATGTCGAGTAATCCCATCTCAATCATGAGGAAACACAAGGCGCAACTCAAAATCCCAAATCTCAACTGTACCACGAAGAAAATAATACCATGAAGGTAACGCCACGAAGGTAAGTACCACAAAGTTAATACCACAGAGAAGAATACCACAAATGTATCACCGCAAAGGTAAGTACCACAAAGATAATGCCACATAAAAGAATACCAAAAATGTTTCACCACAAAGGTATTCATCACAAAGGAACACCACACAAATGATTACCACACAGGTAAAGACTCTTCTCACATCAGGTATAACTTTGTTATGGAAGTGATATGATTAGATGTAACTACTTAATCATCTTACTCTGTTAAGAGGCAGACCCACATAAGATCCCAAATCATTAGACCCACGTAGGATTCTAGTACATCACACCCATGTAAGATCCTAGAGTAGTCCCAGGTGGATTTTCTATAACGGTCTAAGAGGGACTCTCAAACATCAACCATGTAAGATCCCAAAGCACAGACCCACATAGGATCCCTTTGTCATGTTACAGCCAGCCATAGGGTTCCCGCACTAAGCTCACTTGAGACCAGGAGGGTCCGCATCTCAATCCATAGGTCTATAATACAACTGAAACGAAGTCCCATGAAGAAGTATCCTAAAGAATCTCTACATGATATGGGTCTCAATGCAACAAATGGTGTGCCAATCAGACGCCCGGTCTGTCAGTTATTGGCCTTTTAGTCCCAAAGGCCCAGTTGGATTATTATTCGATCAAACCTGGATGTATCCCAATGTCATTCAAAACTCAAGTGGGGTATACCAAAAGGATCATCTTGATCCAAGGTTTTCGGCACCATAGAAGGTATTCCAAATGGATGCTCGTAGCTCAAGTTATGGATGAAAGAGAGAAAAGGGACGAAGTTGGTCCAGGTCCGGTCCGACCCGGTTCGGGTCGACCCCGCCCGACCCAGGTCCGGACCTAGGTCTGACTAGGCCCGCAGTTTGCGGCCCACTTAGTGGCCCGCACTGGGCGGCCCGGGGCTGGCTGGACGACTAGCCCTCCTATGTGGCGCGGTAGCGCGCTGTGCTACCCCCAGCGGCCGATAGCATGCCAGCCGCCCTCTTTTGCCACCGCGGCCTTATGCAATAGCTTTTGCATGGAGGTGGAGCGGACATGTGACGCCGCCTCCCTTTCACATGTCCAGCCGTGCACTGGTCGCCGCCTCTGCTCTGCCATGGCCGATGGGCCGCAGGCCTCCACCGGCGGCACAGTTTCCACGCCACTGTCTTGACGACCGATCGGTGTGCCGACCACCTCTATTGAGTCCTACTGGAGCCCATCACTAGTACCAGTAACCATCCTCCTCCATCGCGAAGAACACATAAAGAAAACCAAAAAGTTTGTGGAGTGGTCGGGCCATGTTCGTTTGGCTCGCACCCCCTACGTTAAAGCGGTAGAAAGCAGCTCATGGGGAGATATTCAATGTAAAATAAATTAATGAAGATCAATCAATTCACACCCCTACCTTGTCGTTCGTTGGAGAAGTTGAGAGGTATAAGATGAAGTCATTGAAGAACATTAGCATTTTTTGCTTCCACAAAGCGCTTCTGATCCGGGCTTGGGGCCGGTTCCTCATTTTTCTTTGGAGAGGGCATTCATTGTTGGAGAGGGTGTTATTCGTTATAGGAAGGGTTTCTCCAAAGTTCACCACTTTTCTAATTATTTCCCCATGGAAATGAGATGACAACAAATTAAATTAGTTTTATCAAATTAAATTAGGTTTTCATAATTAATGTTGGAACAAATAAATGGAACAATTAATTAATTGGAGAGTATAGAGGTTTCCTCCAATTAAGAGGGTTTCAGGAGGTCCCCACCATCATAAATTCAAATTGGGAGGTTTTTCTAGTTCGGGTGCTCCCCACCTCTATACTTTCAAAAGAGAGGTTTTGAAAGAAAAATAAAAAGTTAATTATTTTATTTTTCTTCTGCCACAAAAAAGTGAAAAACTATCTTCAACCCTCGACCTACTACAGTCAAGGTGAGGGTCAATTTAATTGAGTATCGGTACTGCAAGTTCCATGGTGTCCTTAGATTTCAATTCCGAGCATCGGTTAAAAATTTATAAAAAACCACTTGTACGTTTATTGAAAGCAATAAAAAAAGTTCAAAATTTTATTTTGGGCACTCCGGGCCTCAGAATCATGCGCCGTCAATTTTCACAGACTCATAAAATTTCCATATAATTAAAAAAAATTACATGGAATTTTCATATCTTTACAATAGTTAATTAAAGATATGGATACTTGAATAAGTGATTGTTATGGAATTTATATAGCTTCTAGGAAGATATAAATCATGCATTATTCTACTTATGTATATATCATGATCCTCCTTATAATAGTTTGATTTATAGAGAAATTATTCTTGGAGTAAATTATTGAATAAATATAATAATGATGAAGAATATGGATAAAGTTTATCCCCTTAGGTCGATTAAATTTAAATAGTCACCTAATATCTATATCTCAATTAGTTTCCCAAGAATATTTAGATAACACATGAGGAAGATAAATCTTGATGTATGATAATCAATTGATCAATATTTTTATGGATTGTGATATATCTGGAGACTAAAGTGGAGTTGTTGATAAACTATAAATGGGAAGGAGATTAATTTTCATTTAATTTTTTATCTATTTTCTAATGATGAGTTATTATGTTAGAATACTTTAAAAACTATTTAAATATCCCCAAGGAAGTGGTTTATTAAAGTGGTATCCCAATCTGATCAGGTTTTGGCTAACATTAATAACTGATCCAGTCACTCATCATTTCTCACATAGACTTAGATTTTGATGATTTAAAGCTCACTTCTAATCAATATGTGATGTCATTCTTCTCTAAAAATATTGATCAATCTGTAATCCTGAATAAAAGTAGGAGAATAATTTGATTATAAATAATTGTCTAAGTGTAGATATAATAAGATCATCACTTATATTTAATCCCTTTCATTTATTATCAATATGGATTGGAATGAAAAGGTATTGACTTTTGAATTAAAATTAGTATTTTAAATAAAACCAAAGTCGGGCATTGAAGATATCATATGGATTAGTAACGTTGTATTTGTATTTGTCTTTAATAGGGTTGTACAAAGGAAAGTAAATTATTTTTGAAGATTGGGTGATGTGGATATTACCAAAGAAGAAAGATTTGAATTGATTGTACTTTGGAGTTACTTTCACAAATATTCACATGAGAATCATTCATTTATTAGAAAAAGAATTTTAATTTAAATATTTTTTTCTTTGTAGTTAGTCAATACGTTAGGTTTTTATAGATCTAGTTATAATTTAAAATAAAGGAACTTATTATTATGAGAAGTAGTCTATCTAAAACATAAATAATGTGAAGTGTTTTGCAGCTGGATAAAGGGGAGATTGAATAACTAATGCTTAAATGAGTAAAATCACGATGAGATATAAAGAAACCATAATTTGGTGATTCAGTTTTATTATTGTTAAATTAAATGGAATAAATCACTTTTATGAGTTGTAAATAAGTTGATAAAAATACATTTGAAAAGTGTTGGGAATAATAAAAAGATGAAGAATAATTGATATTTATGTATAGAAAAGTTATTGAGAAGAATTTTAAAAGATTTTTTGTGAAATATATTTGTTTTAATAAGGATTATAGTCCCATTAATATGTAAAAAAGTAATGATATTTTTTTAAAGAGTATTTAAAAATATTTTTGACCTAATTCAGCCAATTTAAAAGCAATTTATCAAGGGTATTGTCTAAGTTCAAAGGTAGCTTAACCATCACAACTGTGAAGAGGAGCTTCGAGGAAGACATGTAGGTTAGTTCATATGAAAATTTGAAACCAATATGTGGGTGTCTTGTGTAGACCACTAAATTGGGGAAGTGTTGGTGGGTGTTCATATTTTCAAGTGGAGCATGATTTCAAATAAAGTATTGTGTACCCCATATTGATGTTTTATGTGGGGCTCCAATAAAATGTGAATTATTCATCATTGAAAATCTGGGATCTACTATTTGAAACAACACTACATTGTCATCATCTTATACCTCATTTATAGCCCATTCCATGGATATCTTGATCACCTCATGTCACATGGATTCATATCGAGCATGTAACATCAACACAAGTAGATTTGAATCCATTAATGATAAATGGATAAAAAATATCATTTCATCACCATGTAAGTGCAATAAATAGCTATGGTGAAAAAAGGTTGTGGTGGAGATGGCTTTAATAGCATTAGGATACGAAAAATTGATATGGGAAAAGGAAGATACTATATAAGAATTCCAAATATTTGATAATTTTATGAGAAGATAAATACAGTTATAGTTATGTGCTTATTCCATGATAGTAAGTGGTTTAGTTGTTCAGGTAGTAAGAGTAAATGATATTGATGTGATTAGAAGTAAATTACATGAAACTACTATACTAAGTATTCAAAATAGAATTTTAATGTCTCAGTAATTTGAGCAAGGCACGGTATTCTAAATTCATATATATAAATGATAGTTGAAGTTCAAGTTGAGTGAATGCACACTATGTAAAGTTGGTTTAATTTTTGAAGGATTGAAATTGTGGATCAATTAAATGTAATATACTAAATAGTCAACCATGATTTTAGCATGCATTAGGGTAGAGGATATAATCTATAAATAATTTTTCTCACTTAATTTTTAGTACATTTACATACTGAATGTTAGTGAAAGAAACCAAATAATATTTCTATGTTTTTAAGTAAATAGAGTGGTAAAATACTATGCATTTTTCATACGTATATCATTTTTTCGTATGTGTAGTACAGTGAGGACCATGAAACATATATTATGTGTATTAATGTTTCTATTCCTGTATTGTTTCATGAATATGAAGTAAAAATCATGAAATGGAATAATTGTGAAATATTCAAAAAATCATGCTTGTTAGTATGTTTAAATGAGGCAGTTTTTTGATATACAGACAATGTTAGGGACACGAAACATACAATGTTGGTATAAAAGTTCCATGCTTGTATAGTTTCATGAAGAATATAGAGAATCAATGAACATTAGGGTTTATGAAACAAAAGTAATAAGAAACAGTAGTGAATAACTATTTTGAAAGATTAAAATTTGTGAACTACATAGAAGTGGAGTGTGAGAAATCATGAAAAGAATCATGTTTAAATTAAAGTGATTCAACAAATATATTTTTTTATGGTTTATTTGAAGAAGATGATGTATTAAGAAAAAATTTACTTACATTTTCATATAGTAAAGAACTTTGTTCTATAATTTTTATAAAGATTATAGTTTGAGTTACATTATAGAGTGAACCACAATAAAAATCATCGATATTTTAAATTCATGTAGTTATTTACATTTTTATAGAGTCAATAAAATAAACAACATACGAAAAAACTAAGAGTTATTTTGAATAATTTATAGGGAATATATTTTTCATATTGATGTAATGTCATGAATGCAGTTCTTGAGCTTTAGAATACAATTATTATGAAATACAAAAATGATAAAAATTGAAACTTTCTGAGTCCGATAGATAATGATAAATAAAAATATATTATTTTATATTGTTATATTGAATTTTAAGTAGTGTTTGAATTTGGTTTTAGAAGAATCAAAAGTTTCATATTCTAATTATAAAGTGATTCAATCAAAAAGTTTCATCATTTATATATTCAAAAGTGTGTTATGATAAATTTTAAATGGTGTTGTTGATTGAATTAATTTTTAGTTGAAGAATAATAGTTGGCGAATAGGATCATTAAGTTTATATATAAATATTTAGATTTTATAGGTGATGTTTTTGATAAGTTTTGATAAATTATATTTTGAGGAACTTGCATGATCTAGTATAAATAACTCATTAATTTTAAAATATAGTGAAGACATGGGAAGTAGATGAAACATTCCCATGAGAGGTGTATTTTATAATTTCAATAACCATGTTCACTTATTAGAACATGTTATCATTGAAAATTTGAATAATGATATATCTATGTCTTGGACTCAACTTGTCCATAGCACAAACATATTCACTCAACTTAAGGGTAAACCTTGTAAAATATCAATAGTTGTGATTCATTTACTTTATTCCTTTCATGTATTGTGATTGTGTTCAAACATTTCTGAGATCCATTTATCTTAACTGGTGAAAATGTTTGAAAATAAATGTAGGTAAAAATTAATAATAAAATAATTCTGTAGAACCAATGTACATAGATTCACCTCTTCCCTTCTCTATTTACATACACAATCACTAAGAATTGAAAGATTTATGTTATTGAGTTATCAATACCGAAAAATAAACTTGTTTTCTATGCACCATCTATTTTCTTTCCTACATGATGAATACACAGTTTGATTTTGGATATTTTCACTCTTTTATTATGGTTTCCTTGTTCTGTTTTCTATAACATAGGGTATAGAGATGTATAGTTCCTTTGGTATTGACTATTCCATTTGAAAATTAATTTATATTGATTAATTTGGGTCTATATTTTGATCCAATAATGAGTTAAAATCAAACATTTAGATATTTCTACTAATTTCAAGCATGGATATACACTTTCATACCAAGAATATAATGATTTTAGTATAGGTGTCTTAGTATTGATTTATATTAGAGGATAGTTTTTTTATTTAGTAAGGATATAATGAAATGTTTAATAACTTATAGGATCATCATATTAATCATAGTTTTCTAATTATTCTCTCTTATCATTTTGAAAATATGTTGTTGATATTGATTGATATCCAAGAATTAGTGTTCTCAAGAGCTGTGAAGGATTATATTGATGTGTTTCCTAAAAAAGTTGTGACATTTTCCCATCGGTATAAAATTAATTTTATGGATAGTTTTTCAACCAATAATCTACCATATAATTATGTATCCTTATAATATGGTATATTCTAGGTTGGTATTTATGTGGATTCAGATCATTTATCTATTGAAAAAGTGTTTCATCATGACTAGTTTGATACCTATGGGTGCTCTGGTATTGTCTAAAAATAATTTGGATTATAGTTTATAAAAATAAATAGAATATAATCAATTGAATTAATTTATGGTTAAGAAACACTGCCCCTAAAAATAATTTATGATTCATTTTATCATTTAAATGGATACAATTAGATCTTTAATATCAATTTGAGGTCTTTGTATCATCAGATTGGGGTGAAGGAGGAATATATCCCAGAAACTTCCTTTAGCTAAAGCAATAAATACTTTATGTTTATACTTTTTATTGTCACAAACACCATATATATTTCTATTATATTCGTGGACATAGTGTATCATTAGTTCTATTAGTATTTTTTATCATTTTTTTGATGATATCCTAATGTATTCAAGGTCGAGGGAGGATCACGCACAAAATTTGATGAATATCTTATAATTAATTTGACTATAATATCTATATGGGATGTTTTCATAGTTTAAATTATTAAACTATGAGATGTATTTTCATGATAATGTTTCTTATAAATACTATGTAGAAGTCTATCATTCAATAATTGAGGTGTTTTTTTCTGAAGTGGCTACCAAAATATTGCATATTTTCACAAATTTTGTAGTCTTACAAGCTATTATAGAAGGTTTACATCTTATTTCTCTTGGATTATGTCCCATTTTAAAACTTTTACCAGGAAGGATCATTCCTTTTTATAGATAGATCAGTTCTAAGTAGCATTTAGTTATATGAAATAGAATCTAATCAGTTCTTCTATTCTTTATTTATCAAAGTGAGTGTTTGTGTTTGAGGTATTTTGGGATGCTTCTTGCCTTGGTATGGGTTGTGTTCTGATGTAGCAGTGAGCATAGATATTATAAAGGTATATATAGTTACATCCTCAATAATAACAATATGTTTCCCAAGATCTAAATCTTTTTGAAGTAGTGTTTTTCTAGATGTTTAGGTGGAATTATAATATCACTTTCTGTTCTTCATAGATCAAAAGAACATGTTGTACATGTTTTGTAAGTAGGATTTAAATTTTTCCTTTTAGATACGGATAGATTTATTAAATTAATATAACAATCATATCTATTAAACATTGGGAAAATATATCATTTTAGCTGATATAATTAGAAATAATTCATATGGATATGTTTCTCATGAATCTATAGATGTGTAGATAGTGATAGAGGATCATAAAACTTTTTATATTGATATAAATGATGTTGGTCAAGGATTTTTCCTATACCATATGGTGGTACATTCTTACTTAAGGATATATTTGGATCATTCTCATATTTGAGATCCTACGGTAGAGGTGTAGAGACATTTTTTTTTCTATGGAGATACACATGAGAGATTATCAAAGGATTATTAGCACTGGGTGTTATTTTCCAGGATGTTCTTACATCTTTCAGTGGTACAAGATACAGTCCTCTGTGAGTTTCATTTCTCAAGTATATTTTTGCATCCTAGTGTATCAAATAAGTGTCATACATTGAGGATTCATTCTTAGTGTCAAGTTATAAGAAGGTTAGTGGTCAAGATTTTACCTTGTTGTACAACCTGTTAATGTTTTTAAATTCAAGAATATTGCTCACATTGGATCTTTTCTGTCATTTTATGATACTCCATTAAAATGGGGTTATATTTAAATGAATTTACTTTATAATTTTCTGTGATCTTATTGAGCATATAATATCCAAGAAGCCGCACTCCTTGATCTAGTGCTAAAATATTATACTTTAAATTTTCATTTACAATACCAATAATTATGACCTAGTTATTTCCTATACAAACCAAACAACATAAAAAAGAAAACCTGAATCACTTACATTCTCAAGGAACATTTAGGTTTATAGTTTTCCTAATTTTTAAAGACTCTTACATAGATAATACCCATATTATTAAATGATAATTTCTCTCACTAAACCAACTTTTATAATTTCACAATAAGTCGTCATCACTATCCAAAATTAGTCCCTTCTATACATAATTTGTTCAACATAATTTCTTGATAACCTAAGGAAAAGTAACATAAGAAATGTGAGATTAAATTCTCCATAAGGGTAAACATAATCATTTCCAATTTAATTTCATCAATGAACATAAGTAATGTACAAGGGTATAATGACATAATCAGAGTGCATGAGTGAATCATAAAAGTACTTATACCCATCAATACTTGGATCAAAAAACATGAAAAGGTTAAAAAGGTAAGATTTATCAAAATGAATAATCACAATCCATGTGATATCAATATTGATCAAAAGAAACACTATAAACCCATAACAAGTATAAAAAAATGTGTTACTACATTTGACCATTTTTTCCATAACCTGTGTTAAACACATTTTATAAATAACTGAAGCCTGTTTAAATCCATAAGAGAAACCCTCTGGTAACTCCCTTCTTCTTGCCTCTAAATACATGGTATATTACCCAATGCATTGCAATTCTATTTTTGCACACCCATCATTTAATCTATAATGGGATCACTCATCTCTATATAGACCACCCCATCGTATAAGGTATAATGGGATCACCTGACACTATCTGGGCCACCCCATCATATAAGCTTTAATAGGCTCACTTTGTGAAATCTGGGCCACCCCATAGTCTAGGTAATTTTCAATAAACTAATATTAATAAAGTAAAAATATTATTAATTTAATCACAAAACTCAAAAAAAATCATTATTCCTATCATAACTTGATTAACCTATGGAAAAGAAATGGGTTTTTTGACAATATTTTTGAAACATGATTAACCCATAGAAAAGAAATGTGTTCCAAAATAATATCATTGAAACATTTTTAACCCATTGTAAAGAAATGGGTTCAATAAAAATATCTTTGAAATATGATTGAACCTTATAAAAGAAATGGGTTCCACAACAATCTCTTTGAAATTATCTTAATCCATCTACATAAATAATGAGAATGGTGTCATTAAAAATATCCTCATTAGATCATAGGTAATGACAAGGGTGTTTGATGTTGATAAATTTAAATACCATTAAAATATCGTTAAAAATATTTTGAGTAAAATAACATTATCATTTTGAAAATCCCTTATTAAAAAAATATAAAAATCAATAAATGTTGAAAATTTTACTTTCTTTGAAAACAACCTTGTAAATGTGTCAATAAAGTATTAAAAACTAATTTAAAACATTCCTTATGGAAAATATCAATTATATTTTGAAGAAAAACGTATAAGGAAATTTATATTTTTTTATTTTAAAATAACTTCGAAAATTTATAATTTAAACTTCAAATAAAATAATAGTTATGATGGTGGAAAATCACATTTATTCCATGCACATTGAAAAAAACATTCCTTTTACATTTTCGGTAAAATCCAAATGGGAATTTTGGAAAATCACACAAATATTTATTTCCAAAAACTTTGTAAATAAGTCAAGAATGGTTAAAAGTATCCTTAACAAATCATTTTAATAATTCTGAAAATATTTTTTAAAAAAATTAGAAAAAAAATTGGAATAAGAAGGATTTTCAGTCTAAAAGAGAAATAAAGATAATTTTATTAAACAATTATCAATTATTTTAAGTAACAAAGAGTGGAAAATGGTACTATTAATTGAAAATATCTTGAATAATAATATGAGAAGAAAATTTATGAGAATTATTGTGAGTTAGATCACAATATTTCAACATTGGTGACTTAATCATAAACAATCCCGATAAATGATGAGATTGTAACATAAAACTCATTCCACTTTGGTAAATTTGAATCATAAGTCCAATGAAAGATATATTCTCAAATTGATATGTAAATATAAATTTTTTTCTTGAGAATCATCATAAAATACATTCTTGCAAACTATATACACCACCTAAAATAAAATAGTTATTGAATATATAATTTCTCACAACAGTAAAAGAAGTAAGATAGAAATCCCTTACCTCATTATTTTTTTGGTTGAGAATTCTTTGAAATCATGTATATTTGTTTTAAACATGTTATTAATTTATAATTTATCCATATTAATATTTATAATATTATATATTATCTTTTCAGAACATCTTTTAACCAGTTTATTGATAATATTTCATTATTTTCATTATTTTGGGTGTTAATTGACTTGTTTTCTCATTCATTTTTTTCATCAAAGTTATGGTTATTTTGAATATTATATAGTTTCATAATATACATAATAGTAATATTAACAAAATTATCATATTTTTACAACAAATTTTCTTTTAAAACCAGTGGTTATGAAAAATGAAGTATGTTACGATCATGGAGACTGTTGACAGTACGTACACATGAGTAAAGCTTCCATTTTCTAATAATCATTATATAAATAATATAAATAATATATTATCCTTACATAATGATAATAATATCATATATACCATATTTTTCATTAAATTTACTTATATATATCATTCATTTGGTGTGGTGTTGAAAATAAAGTCGCATCGCTTCGTGAACGTGGTAGTCTACAGGTACATGAATGATGTTATCATATTTAAGTGAGGTAAAAGGTAAGAAAAAATATTATATTTTCATAATTATAAATATTTCATTAATATAATAATTATTTCATATATTTTTCATATATTTTTTAACATTAACCTTGTTAAATTCCATGTAAATCGTTAGTCAAAGATGAATTTCATTGCTTCACGAGGCAATAGTTCATCATACACATGGGTGACATTATCATATCCACTACATACTAGAAAGTAAAATAATATATATGATATAATGACTCTATATAGATAATTATGTTATAAATATCATATCTATACTTCATATGTATCATCATACCTAACCATGAAAGGTGTTAATGGAAGAATAAATGATATCGGTTCAAAAGACGATAGTCCTTTATACACACAAATGATGGTTTCATAACCCATTTTATGGAATTAGAGATGGTTTTAGTTTATTCCTTTATTATGAAAACATACTAGTATTTATAGTATACTACGTTCATTATATCATCATGGTTTAATAATAATTTAACTATGTAGGGAAATAAATTAAATAAATATGTTTGTTGGATAACATTACCTCTTATTCGGTTATCCTACTTAGGTTTTCACCAAAGCCTTCCTAGGTTTTATTTATATCCAAAATAAATCTTGTAGGATGAGAGGATGGAATTTGTAAAGTTATTTTGGTAGGTCTTGGCTGTATTTAATAGGTTTTAATGTGTTAAGAAGAGATGTCAGAGGGATGACTTTTATAAGTGGGGGAGAGGACAAACATGGTATTTTTTTTAAATAAAAAAGTTCTCCTGCATTTTCCATATGTAAAATTGAAACAAAATGGTCCATTATATAACCTTATATTTTTAATGGTAAAAAGATTTCTATACAATAGTTTGTAAAAAAGTGTATAGGTCATTTTAACACTTATCATTTGAGTTTAACCCCAGGTAAACTGATTTTCACATTAACCATGGTAATTAAATTTCATTATATTCACTATTAATTTTGCTGAAAAATTATAACACCCCAACCCTATAATCCCATATTTTGTGAATTTTTTTATTAGATTTTCATGATTATAAGGAATGAAATTATGAAGGGCCAATTAGTTTTGCAGTCTTGGAAATATAGATTATATACATGATAACCATAATACATTTGAATAATATAAAATACAAAAATGATACATAATAAAATAAAATAAATTGTATCCTTTAACACTTATTAAAATATTTCATCTTAATATCCTAGATAAAGGAAACGTAATAAGGGTGAGCTCAAATTCTCAGTAACAGTAAGTAAAATAAAATCAATAATGAGTCAATGAGATTAAATGGAAAGATAAATAACTGATAACACATGCCATTCAAATATATGCATAATTAAATATCAATATGTCATGGTGAGAAACTAAAAAAACATTCCATTTAATCTATAAACTAAAAATGAAATTAATCCACATATATTTTGATAGAAAATATCATTGATAAAAATGATTACAAAAATTAAGGAAATGATTTAATATTAGACATAAAGTATCTAGAACATGAACTATTTTACCATCAAGATGTATTCTCAATATATTTTAAACATTCATATTTGTCTAACTAATTCATCTCATGTGACTATCAATGCATCGAGGGGCTATCTATAACTGGGACCCACTTTTTTCTTCCATTCCAAAGAATTCCATATATATCTAATAATATATTTAATTAATAAACAATTTTTCTTATCCTAAAATATCCATATTTAATGAGGGATAAATATTTATCAATAATTCCTCTTTTAATAAAACGACTATCAATGTGAACACCATATTTAAAATGATATGTAGTTTAGGAAATAATAATATATATAGTATGAAAATATGGATATTCTAGTAAATTTAATATGAAAAATGATTAAAATAAAGTGATTGTTTCAAGATAAAGTTAACAATCACAAAAGGATGTGAGATTTCAAATATAATCATTAAGAACATTCTTTAAGAGAATAATCATTAAACATTCCAAAGTGTCTCAGACCACTTTAGAACATTTAAATCATAATCCCCCTGAAGGAATAATATTTAATGAAACTAATCATATCATAAGATTAAGTATATTCATGATATAACCTGTAAAAAAGAACTATATACATTGAAGAAAAGTGAATTTGTGCAAAATAATAAATAAGTCTCAATATAATGTAAATTGAGATGAAATTCTCTTATATTAAGTCTAACTAGTCTTATGCATCCCTATATTACTTAATGATAAAATTATATTCATTATTTACTTACTTCAAAAACTTTTTCATTTTTATCATTTATTTTATTTAACTTATTATCATGTTGTATACAACTACTTAAATAATTAATTTTGCGTCGGGTGTTTTGATAAAATTCGGTTCATGTGATAAAAATGACTTTGGTAGGTCGACTATGATAGAAGGGGTATTTATATAAAAATAACTAGAATAAAAATAATAACATAATTATCATATTTATATATCAATTATACTTTTAAAAACAATCATTTAATATGGTTATGAAAAAAGAATCAACATTACAACCACGAAGACGATAGTTCGTACATACACATGAGTAACGTTCACATTTTTCAGTGATCATTATGGAAAGAAGTTAAGATACTTTATATATTCATGTAATTATAATCATATCATAAATACCATGTCATTAAATCAATTATACATATATGTATAATTCTTTTTATGTAAAAGGAATCACATCGTATTGAGCAGGTGGTAGTTCACACACCCACAAACAATGTCATCACTTTTGAAGTGTGTGATAGAGTAATAAAGAAAATGATATATATTATATTTCAAAAAAATTAATTATGTCATGATTATAATACATGTGTTTTTTATGTCAAATTTTTATTATTAAAACAACCTTTTATAAATTCCAGGTATAGTATGAATGATTTGCGTCGCTTTGAGGGGGTGGCAGTCCACACTTCCACAAACAATGTTATCCCATTTACACAAAATAGAATTTATAGAGGTGTGTGTTATAAAATAATTACAATAGTATAAAGACATTCTAAATATTATATATATCATATATAAATCTAGTTTCCATTTTAATGTACATCCATGAATGATGGTAAAGGAAAAAATGGCCAATCGTTATTTTGTGAGGCGGTAGTTCTTCGTACATAGAAATAGTATCTTCATTACCCATTATATGGAAGATTGTGTAAGTATAGGTATAACCCTTAGAAAATACTAGAATATTTATGATACTGTTGTATTTATACAATCATGTAATGAGAATATTTTAGGGGTTTAGAATGGAAATAAAACTAAAGAGTTTAGGGAAAGATGTTACCACTCAATCGGGTAACTCCTTTTGGTTTTCAACAAAGGGCTTCCTTAGAAGGATTTATAACCAAGGTGAGGCTTCTAGGTTGAGGAGATATATTCTGTGGAGATATTTGGGTAGATATTGGTCAATCCAATATTTCTTGATAGGTGTGAGGAAGTAGGAGGTGATTAAGCCTTTTAAAGTGGATGAGGAGTGACACTCTTGTAATATTTTGAAAATAGAAATCCATGCACTTTTTTAACAATGAATGTGTCTCAAATAATGGTCCAATTTAGATAAAAGTGAGTATAGGGTCTAAATATGGTCATACAATTTATCTTGGACAAGTTTATAGGTCAATTTGGCCCTTAAGATTAAGGTTTTGTCTCTTATTAAGATTAATTTTACCTTAATTGTTGTAATTAATTTTAATTACTTTCACTAATAATTTTGGTAAAAAAATAACTCAGAATTAGTATAAGTGAAATGTTTAAAATATGGAGATATAAATTAAAATTTATTTCAATTATTTAATATATAAAACAATGTCATAGTGTGGATCAATGCGATTCAAATTAATGGATCTTTTTTCAGCTCTGAGCTTCAAATTTCCAATATTATGGTGCAATATTTTGATGTTTTATACTATGAATGTGGTGACTCTCATGTTCATATGATAGATGAAAACTTTGAATATATAGTTACTACTCATAAAAAGGGATTCTTTTTTCTCCTCTCGTGGATAAGAAATTAAATATGTTCAGTTCTTTCTTAATATGGATAGTTTTGTTGGAACAGATGGCTTCACTAATAAAGTTTTTTATGTTAAATTGGGATGTTGTACGACATGATCTCATCAATACTGTATGGGAATTATTCATTAATTCCTCTATTCCTTATGGTTCAAATTCCAATTTTATTTCCTTTATTCCATATAAATATAATGCTTTGGATATGAAGGATTTCAGACCTCTTTCCATTGGGAACACCATACCCAAAATTGTCAGCAAGATCATTTCCTCTCGGATGGGGAATATTTCTACAAAATTGATCACCTATAATAAATTTGGTTTTGTTATGGAATGGGGCATTCAGACTTTTATCTTTAATACCTTATAATGTGTGAACAACATGAAGAACTCCATTAGGAGTGGGAGTTTTTCTCTAAAGTTAGATATCTCAAAGGCTTTTGATACAATCAAGTAGAACTTTATTTTTTTATTCTAAGAAAGCATGTTTTATCTATATATTTTTTCATGATGGCTAGTACTATCCTTTGTAGTGCTAGATTATCCATATTGACTAATGGATCTCCTTGTGGTTACTTTCAATGCTCAAGGGGGGTTAGACAAGGGGATCCACTCTC
Organism: Viscum album; assembly: GCA_963277665.1. Classification (NCBI taxonomy): domain Eukaryota; kingdom Viridiplantae; phylum Streptophyta; class Magnoliopsida; order Santalales; family Viscaceae; genus Viscum; species Viscum album. The sequence continues at coordinate 867,194,812 of OY728146.1, read as the reverse complement.
TAGACTCTTTTTTGATATTAATGTGGACTATTTGAGTTTTTTTAATGATATTGTACATGCTGGTTTATACAGGAGAATTAAGGTTGGAAGGGACCTCTTTTCTCCCTCCATTATTTTATGTGTTGAGGATATTATTCTCTTTGTTCAGGCTGATTATATAATTATCTCTTCCATTGAAAAACTATTCACTCAATATGGGGAGATTTCTTGAAAAATGAAAAGATGTAATAAATATTTTGTGGTTTTTAGAAATAGACTACCTGTTTCAAAGAAGAATAAGATTTCATAGAGACTTGGTTTCAAGAAACAGGTTCTCCCTTTCACTTATTTTGGGATATCTATGTGTTGGGGTAAAGTTAAAAGGATCTATCTTGATGGTATTTCTTCTAGGATTATTTCTCTGATGGACACTTGGAAAGGAAAGACAATGTCTTAGGTAGGGAGAATTTTTCTTTTCAACATGTTGATTACTTTGAGGTTTGTCTATGAATTTTCAATCTATAGTTGGCCTAGGGCTCTTTTTAATAAGTTTAAAGTCATGATAAGAATTTTTTTTGGATTGGATCTATCAATGACAAAAATATTACCACTATTGTGTGGAATGATTGTATTAGGACCATTGACATGGGGGTATGGGAGTTAAAGACTTACAAACTTTTAATGATTCTATCCTGAGCAAATTAATCTAGAAATTGATGAATACATATTATATTTCAATGGAGTTTCTTACTCTTAGATTTCTTTCAAAGCTGCAAAATGGAAATTCCATGTATCCTCCTTCTTCCATTTGGCCTACTTTTAGGCATGATTATCATGAGCTCGTGTTTTTCTAAAAATGGTTGGTCTAAAAATACTCTCAGCTTAATGTTTGGAAAACTCCATGTCTATATGGATATCATAATGATAGGATGGGGGTACCCCTGATTTTGAGGAACATATTTATTTCCAACTCTCATCACAACATGGATTTTATTATTTTATTCTACTGCAAAGTCAGGATGGAATTGCAAACTTATTCTTATATTAATTATGACACTTTGGTATGGATGAATATCTCCAATGGAATATTAACCTATAAAGAGTTTTACAGGAATCTTTGTGGTGAGTTTGTCTCTATTGTAACCTCGATTCGGAGCTTCAAAAGGAATTTATTTCTTCTAATCATTTTTTTCTACTTTAGAGAATCTAGAAAGAAAAAATGCCTCTTCATGACCAAATCCATGAACCTGGTTTCATATTGCATCAACTTTTTATGTCTTCCTAGTGGATGATGAATCATATTCTCATCTATTCATTTTTAGAAGGATTTCATTCAGAATTTGGTAGAATATTTAGACAGTATACAATATCCACTTGAATTTTATTTCCTTAGATAATCTTATGTTTTCTGTTATCAATTTTTTCCAAATTAAATAGATTCATTCCATGATTCTTACAACGACTACTAGTGATGTGACTTATATTTGTAAAGCATGAAATTCTTTGGCCATTGGGACTAAGAGGCCTTCCTTGTAAGCTGGTCTCAACTCTATTTATAATGATGTTATTACAGCTTCAAAAATCATCATAGTTACTATGAATAATGACATGTATTATATGATAAATCGTAAATCCTTTTTTGTGAGTTATAGGAGCAAGAAAACTCTTATGCTCAGGTCTATCCAATGTATCCCACCTATTCTATCATTATTGAAAGTGATCAAGGATGGGGTGGCATTAGGTGCACCAGGACCCTTGGGATGTGTGGGTTTCTTCGTAATTATCGGGGCTTCATTAAAGGCTTATTTTATCATTTTATTTGGATTGGATAAACCATTGAAGTTGAATTATGGCCAATCATCAAAGCTATCAAAGATTCCATTCAATATGAAGGGCATTATCTCTGGGAGGAATATGACTCTACTACAATGGTTCTTCTTTCAAAGATATGATCCAATAATGTTCTAGGGAGGACACAACCATCCCAGATAGGGTGTCTTTCTCACTATGAGAATATCTCCATCTGGAGGTCGCACATGTCTACAGGGAGGCTAATCAAGATGCAGATGCTCTATCAAAAAGAGCCATCATGGAGACCTCCTAAGAATAGTGTTTTGTTACACTAAGTTCTTATCTTTTTATATTGATTTGGATTCATGTGGTTTTCTCATTATCACCTTTCTAAGACCCTCTATACTTATACTTTAAATCTTTTTTAATAAATTTGATAGGAATAAGCCTCACTCGGATCCTACACCTGTAGGATTTGGTAAAAAACTAATTTCAACTTATTAAACATTATAAATTATGATAATTCCAAATATTTAATCTATTACTACAAATTATAATCATATAAGTATTGGAAATTAATTTAAATTTAATCCCAGTTATGGGATGACAATTTGAGTTTTTAAAGTAAAAACTTCTGAAATTTTTCAATGTTTTTATAGTCAACTTCAAAGTGAATATTATTCCAATGAACTAATTTGTATTAACTGATAAAAATTTGATCTATTTATACATTAAAAAAAATTTAAATTTAATTTAACCTTATTAATAAATTATACTAAAAAAATGATGTTTTGAAATAACATCCAGTATTTTTCACTATTCACTATAAAAATGAAACATCATAGAAAAATACAAAAAATCACCCTAAAATAATTTTTATTTTTCACTTTAAAATTTAAAATCTTTTTTGAAATGTTAAACTTATAAAATGGTCAAAAAATTGGAATTAAAATGGGTTCTCCATTAAATGGCGGTAAAAGATCCTTAATAAAATATTGGGTTTTTGTGAATAATTGGGTTTTTTTCCTTACCTTATGCTTGTCAAATATATAGGATGAATATCAAAAATATTAGATTGAATATTTAATACGTATATCAAATTAATATAAGTTATTAATTTCAACTAATTTTATTTATTAGTGTAAAATAGATTTGTGAGGATAAAAATAATAATACTTTCCTTTGTATTCAATCGGTTTTCATATTAATTTCTAATTAATTTTTATCCAATAAAATAATTTTATATCTTTTTAAACCATACATTTTAACTATTTATAACCATGAATTTAACTATTAAGTTAATTAAAATTATATTAAATAATAATAAATCTTTTTAGTAAAACACGGTCTTGAGTGTAATGTATGATTTCGTAGAAAATCGCTCTTGTGTGTAACACAAGCTAACTCGGTGTTTTGTGTATTGAAAAAAATATAATATATATAACTTTTTAGAAATAGTAAATATATTTTAATGTATCAGGGTATTATATTCCCTTATATTCTTGGTGACACGTTTCAAGCACACTATCAAATATAAGGTACTTTATTTTGATTTTCAGGGTGTTACATTCTCCCAACCTTAAATAAATTGTGTCCTCACAATTTAAACATGATCTCAGAAATATAGGGATTTGAAATAAACTATTTTTGAAATGACCACATCATAAAATGATTTAATATCACATATTATATAAGGCCCCAGCCTTAAACCTCACTTAATCTTGAGTTATTACAAGATTACACATTGAGGATCTTTTCAGGTTTAGAGTTTTAGAGAATTAGATCATAAAACTTGCATTAAATTCCACATATAAACAAAGTGGTTACATAAAGATAGTATTCTTCATTCCCATCAATGGAAACACATTTAAAATAAAACATGGATTATTTCTTGACACATCCTTGACTCTATCATCTTATCATGTACCTTTCCCTTGACCTGTGAAAAACATTTCAAAAAATTGGGATGAGCATAAAAACTCAGCATGGGTTATAAAAAAAACATGGAAAGGAAACATGAGTTCATATATACATAAGAATGAAATCATACTTTACCCATAAAACATAGGCACTTTAACATACCTCATAAAATCATGAATAAATCATAGAAATCATAATACATAAAGGTAACTTGAGGCATTCATAACATTCTTACGTAGGGAGTAACCCTCTTGGTTACGTTTGGAATACCCATCACAGTATATTCCCTAAAATCTCTTCGTAGAAACCTTAATGTTTCACTCCTTCGCGTTACCCAATGCATTGGAGAGCTATAACGGGCTCACCCGCCCTTAGTTTATCACGGAACCACCCGTCTTCATAATAATGCCCAAGAACCATAACATAATCATATCACATAAGACATGCATAAAGGAAACATAACATTTCCACATTTCAATCACGAGATATCAATACAACACATTGATATAATAAAAACATTATGAAAACCATTTTCAATACCAAAGTAAAACATGGTATTTATTTTTCTTTTTAAAAAAAGAAGGTATGGCTTGTAGAGGAAGCCGAAACTCAAATAACGGTTACGACGGCGGAGAAGTCGTTGTCGCCGCATACGTACGACAAAAACATTCCCTTTTTTCGTTTAGTAAACGCTTCGTATAAAAAAGATTCCTTTTGAATAAACGTAAAAGTCAAAGGGGTTTATACACCGTATAAAAGAAAGTTGTGTATAAAATAAAATATGCCTCAATGAAAGGAGATTGAGACGAAGTCCCATACCTCGTATCCGACTTGACCCGACCGTTCTTCAAACTCCTGAAAAATAAACTTGAGTTAATCTCTACTTGCTTATGAAACTTTTTCAAGTTCATTATTCCTTTTATACCATGTTATGAACATCATGTAATCATTTAAGTTAATAATGTTCATTTTGTCGGTATTTGGTTCTTAAGTCAAAAATAGACTTCTTATACTTACATGTTGTTAATTTGGTCAAAGGTTCATTATAACAGAATGATATTCATGATGTAGATATCATATATGTAATATATATCCAGTACCTACATTCATTTATAATATTACATCACATTTATAGGTAAGAAATGAAATGCACCGTTCATGGAGACGGTAAGCCGTACGTACGCATGAACGCTACTTCCATTTCTATTTCATATTTTCTGGAATGGAATCATAATGATATAAGAGTATATAATAATTCCAGTATAATAACATATATAATATCATTAACTTTATCCTTTACACATCCCACATATGGTATTAACGAATCAAATCACTTTCAGGGGGCGGTAGTCCGCACTTCCTAAAATGAAGATATCGTGTTTTACCCATAATGGAAACCATAAAGGTATTCCCAAAAAGAAAAAACAGAAGCTTAAGAAAAACCTAAACATATTATATATCATATATAAAAATAGTGACATCATAATGGCCACCTTTGAAGGTGTTAAATGAGTGTTGAACAATCATCGTTTCGGGAGGCAGAATTTCGCCATCCACGGAAACCTTATGTTCTTTAACCATTTGATGTAGTTGTGTGAGAGTGTAGCTCAAATAAATCTTATAACAACAGCCTAGTATATTGAAGATACTGGTGTTGTTACAAAAGAAGTAAATAAAAAGAGTTTAGGGGGTTGGAGAAGAAAAATAAAACAAATGAACATGAGAGAATGAATTACCTTAAAAAGTGTAACTCCTTTTGAGTTGAGCATAAAGGCTTCCTTTGAAAGGATTATTCCAAAAGGGAATCCTCTAGGATGAGGAGAGGGATGTGGAGAGAGCAAATGGGCAGGGGTTGGCCGAGCCAAAGGCTTGAAGAGTGTGTGAAATGAGGAAGAGGTGGGGGCCTTTTATAATGGGAGAGGAGGGGCACTTTTGGAAAGTAAAGAAATATTACTTTATTTGAAAATGTGTTTCGGTTTCAAAAGGTCCCACATTGATAGAATTAGTGGATACGGTGATAAGGCATCGAAATCCATTCATCCAATTGGTTTTTTACATGTGTAGTTCTTATATTTTACATTATCTTTCCATTTTATTTAAATCGTCAAATAATGATGTCATCACTGCATCATTATTATGTCATAAATAATTTAATTTATTTAATGTCTAAAAATTATAAAAAAAATACTATGATGTAGGAAATCTTTGTAGCTTTCCAATGACTATTTATAATCAAAATTTGGACTTGTATAACCCCACTTAAAAATTGTTTTCGCAAAACATATTATGTTTGTGTCATTTTCATTTTAACATTAAATAAAAAGTAATTTATGTCATTTCCCAACAAAAGTGGATCCATGGGGTCCCCAAGTCGACCCATGGCTTGTCTTGGTCGGCCATGACACAACCAATGAGGTTGGGACATGTGTCTAGGTCATTTCATTTTATTAAAGTATTATTTATACCTTAAACTACCCTAATTACCACTAATCATGATTAAGAACTTAATAAGTTACTATTCACCAAAAAATTATTATAATCTCATTGAACCACATTTTACTTGTTAATGACAACCATGTATGTCGGATTTTCGAAATTCAATACACATTAGTGGTAAAATTTCATTTAACTGAGAAATCAGTTTGCTTGATTACCACTTAGTGGTTTCACTATTCATCAAAAATTGAAGTTTTTCAGAAAATTACCAAAAATTCACCCTAAGCTATATTTGATATTCCGAATTCAAAAATGAAGTCTATTTTACAAAATTTAAATCATATAAGTCACATTAATTAATTTAATAATTAATTCCCGCTGCCAGAGCAAATAGCGTGTTTTTACAAAACAATAAGTATCAAAAGATTGACACCAGTTTAAGTCTAATTTCAAAGTGAAATTGATTACAATGACCACCATTGGATAAAATGGTAAAAATATATTCTAATTTCACTTCAAAACCAATTTAAAACATAATCTAATCATATAAATAAATTAGATTAAAAAGCAGTTTTGATGTAAAATGCAGTATTTTTCACTATTCATTAAAAAATGAACATTGTCAGAAAATTACCAAAAATTCACACAAGGTAAATTTAGATGTCCCAATCATAAAGGATAAGTTTATTTTGACAAACATAGTTTATAAAATTGTCAAAATATAGATTCAAAAATGCTTTTCCATCAAAAGGCACTAAAACAATCTTTTAAGAATATTAGTGTATTCCATGCATAAGATTGTATTTATTTTCATTTTAAGCCTCTATAACACTATCTTAATCATTAATAGACATAGATAAAATATATATTATTCATTACTTACTTGGGATGTTACATCCTTCCCCCCTTTAGAAAATTGCGTCCCCGCAATTTATTTCCTTATCGAATAAATGGGGGTACTTATCCCTCATTGCATTTTCAGATTCCCATGTTGCCTCTTCAATCATGTGGTTTTTCCACAAAACCTTTACCTGCTTAATCACCTTATTCCGTAACACTTGCTCCCTATGGTCAAGAATCTGGACCGGTTGTTCCTCATAAGATAGGTTCTCTTCCAGCTGAACTACCTCTGGACTCAAAACATGAGATGGATCTGGCATATACTTTCTCAACATCGAAACGTGAAAAACATTGTGTACCTGAGATAAACTCGGAGGTAAAGCCACTCGGTATGCAACTGATCCAACTCTTTCCAGAATTTCGTATGGTCCAATGAACCTTGGACTCAACTTTCCTTTCTTACCAAATCTCATCACACTTTTCCAAGGAGAAACCTTGAGAAAAACATGATCACCTACCTCGAAAGATAGATCCTTCCTCCGGTTATCCGCATAACTCTTCTGCCTGCTCTGAGCTGTTCTCATGTGTTTCTGAATCAGCTGAACTTTTTCTGCCATCTCTTCTACCAATTATGGTCCCATCAACTTCCTTTCACCCACTTCATCCCAGAAAGCTGGAGTTCGACACCGCTTCCCATATAATGCCTGAAATGGTGCCATCTGTATACTGGAATGAAAACTGTTATTATATGAAAACTCAACCAAAGAAAGATGTTGGTCCCAACTTCCCTGATAATCCATAGAACAAGCTCGTAGCATATCCTCCAATGTCTGAATTGTTCGTTCTGACTGCCCATCTGATTGAGGATGAAAAGCTGTACTAAAATTTAATTCAGTACCCAACGACTTCTGAAGGCCTTTCCAAAAGTTAGAAGTAATCCTGGGATGACGATCTGATACAATAGAGAGAGGAACTCCATGTAACCTGACTATCTTTTTAAGATACAAACGGGAAAGTTGATCAAGAGAGAAAGTATCTCGTATAGCAAGGAAATGAGCAGATTTGGTCAAGCGATCAACAATAACCCAGATTGCATTATTACCTCGAGATGTCTTCGGTAATCCAACAACAAAGTCCATGGATATATTCTCCCATTTCCACTCTGGCATTGGTAAAGGCTGAAGCATCCCTTTCGGTAACTGCCGCTCTGCTTTAACCTGCTGACAAGTCAAACACTTTACAGTAAAATCAACAATATCTCTTTTCATTCCATCCCACCAGTAATACTCCCACAGATCTCTATACATCTTAGTACTGCCCGGATGAACTGAAAACGGAGAACTATGAGCTTCACATAACAACTCTCTCTTTAACTGTGAATCACAAGGCACACACAATCTCTTCCCAAATCTCAAAACACAATCACTATCAATGTTGAATTCAGGCAACTTACCTTTCTGAACCAACTCCACCTTTTTCTGCAGCTCACTGTCTTGCTTCTGTGCTTTCTTGATTCTATCTGATAGAGAAGATATCACTGATACCTGAAACAAAATAGAAGGACTTCCTGCACCAACAACTTCTATGCCAAAGTTCATCAAATCCTTAACCAAAGGATCATGTTCCAAACGCAACATTGTTAAAGAAGCATTACTTTTTCGACTCAAAGCATCAGCCACTTTATTTGCTTTTCCCGGATGGTAATGAATTGTACAATCATAATCCTTGATTAATTCTAGCCATCTCCTCTGTCTCATGTTTAACTATTTCTGAGTGAATATATAATTTAAACTTTTGTGATCGGTATATATTTCACACTTTACTCCATATAAATGATGCCTCCAAATTTTTAAAGCAAAAACAACAGCAGCTAATTCCAAATCATGTGTAGGGTAATTAACCTCATGAGTTTTCAACTGTTGTGAAGCATAAGCAATTACCTGATCATTCTGCATTAGGACACAACCAAGTCCTTTCAATGAAGCATCACTGTATATAACAAACTCACCATTCCTGGAAGGTAGTGCCAAAACTGGAGCATTCACCAATCTTCTTTTCAATTCCTGAAAACAATCATCACATTCTTTTGTCCAGATAAACTTAACACCCTTCCGAGTTAGCTTAGTCATTGGACTAGATAACCGTGAAAAATTTCTAACAAACCTTCGGTAATAGCCCGCCAAACCAAGGAAGCTACGAATCTCGGTTACATTTGTGGGTCTTGGCCATTCTTCCACAACTTTTGTTTTTGCAGGATCAATAGTTATTCCATCTTTAGAAACAATGTGACCAAGGAAAGAAATTTGTTGCAACCAAAACTCACACTTTCTGAATTTCCCATACAGTTTCTTTTCTTTTAAGGTTTCCAAGATAACCCTTAAATGTTTTTCATGCTCCTCTTTACTTTTAGAAAACACCAAAATATCATCAATGAAAACCACCACAAACTTATCCAAGAACTCATGGAAAATTCTATTCATTAAGTCCATGAATATAGTAGGTGCATTGGTTAGACCAAAAGGCATTACTACAAATTCATAATGGCTATATCTCGTACGGAACGCGGTCTTCGGAATATCTGCCTCCTTTACCTTCAGCTGATGGTACCCCGATCTCAAGTCAATCTTTGAAAAAAACTGAGCTCCCTGGAGCTGATCAAACAAATCATCGATATGAGGCAAAGGATATTTGTTCTTAACAGTGATATTATTCAAGGCTCTATAATCAATAAAAAGTCTCATAGAACCATCATTCTTTTTAACAAATAAAATAGGAGCACCCCATGGTGATGTGCTAGGTCTAATGAAACCTTTCTCTAATAAATCTTGCAATTGATCCTTCAACTCTAAAAGTTCAATTTGTGCCATTCGATAAGGGGGTTTTGAAATTGGCTTAGCATCAGGAACTAAGTCAACAGTAAACTCAACTTCCCGATCTGGTATTATTCCAGGCAACTCATCAGGAAAAACATCAGGATACTCATTTACCACTGGCACATCATTAATCTGAACAGTTCCTTTATTTTCAACGACGTGTGCAAGGTAACATTCATTACCATCTTTTACAAGTTTCTCGGCCTCTTGATATATTATCAAAAGTAAGTGTTCATTCTTGTAAACAAACTGAAAGTCTTTCTGAAAAGAAACTTCTTTAGCTCTACAGTCAATCTTAGCATGGTAAATAGAGAGCCAATCCATACCCAGGATAACATCAAACTCAACTAGAGGTAGAACAATAAGTTTTGCAAGTAGGTTCTTTCCACAGATAAGGATAGGAAGATTATTATAAATTCTTTTTGCCTCGACACTTCCCCCAGGTGTTTTTACCAAAAGTTCAGGAGTCATTTCTTGAGATGGTATTCCCATTTTACTAGAAAAGGTTTCAGAGATGAAAGAATGTGTAGACCCCGAATCAAACAACACACTGGCATAATCTGAAAAAACAAACAAAGTACCTGATACAACTTCATTTGATGCCCCGACATCTGCTGAAGTAGTTGCAAAGGATTTCACCACCCCTTTCTGCTTGTAGTCTAACTGCTTCCCATCACTCAAGGTCCTTGTCGGACACTCGTTTGCATAGTGACCCATCTCATTGCACTTATAACATTTCACTAACTGTAAATCAAATTTGTTCTTACCTTCACCTTGATCCTTTTCAGTGCAATCACGAGCCTTATGTCCCATCTTACCACATCGGTAGCACTTCCCAGAATTCAGAAGACATTCCCCAGCATTCCTTTTGCCACATTTATCACAAACTGGAAACTTAGTTCTCTTACCATCAGACTTCTTTGAAGAATTCTTACCTTTCTCCTGCCACCTCGGTCTCTTCTTCTGCTGGTTGTTATAGAACACTTGGTCATCGGCAAACTCCATTTTTACCTTCTCAGCACATCGAACAAGCTTTTCATAACTTATAAACTCACGAGAAGCTAATGCCCTTCGATATTTTGGCTTTAATCCTGAGTAAAAACGATTGATTTTACTATCAAGGTCTCAGATAAAATTTGGAGCATACCTTGCCAATCGAGTGAACCTTTCTTCATAGGCAGCCACTGAGTCCTCCTCTTGCCTCAATTCCAAGAATTGCTTTTCCATCCTAAGTCGAACAGCCTTAGGAAAATACTTCTCAAGAAACATACCTTTGAATTCATCCCAGTCAAGAGCATCAATCTCATCGGCGTCCCTGATATTTTTAAACATAGACCACCACTGATCTGCTTCACCCTCCAAACGGTAAATAGCAAGACTAACCTTTTGATTGTCTGAACACCCCATGACATCAAAAATCTTCTCCAGTGCTTTAATCCACCCTTCAGCTAGCACAGGGTCAGATGATCCTCTGAATGATGGGGGATGTTGCCTCATGAAATGTTCCACCACTGACATGTTCCTCTGCGGTTGATCTGGCTGATCTCGTGCATGGATACCACCACCATTTATCGCCTGAGTCAACTGCGCCATTACTGCAACAAACTGTTCAGTTCCAATTCCGACCATTTCTGGATGCTGATTCGGAAGGTTATTTCCTTCTGTATACCTTCCTAGCACAGCTTCCCTGTTTCCTCTGCGGAAAACCATTCTGAAAAAACATGTCTTAGATGAAGCAACATGGTAATCTTTAAATGCTATATCATTTCGAAAAAAAAAATATTTTTGGATAATCATTTAATAGAATTCTAACTCCTAAAGTTATCTAAACCGACCTCTGATACCAATTATAAGGCCCCAGCCTTAAACCTTACTTAATCTTGAGTTATTACAAGATTACACATTGAGGATCTTTTCAGGTTTAGAGTTTTAGAGAATTAGATCATAAAACTTGCATTACATTCCACATATAAACAAAGTGGTTCCATAAAGATAGTATTCTTCATTCCCATCAATGGAAACACATTTAAAATAAAACATGGATTATTTCTTGACACATCCTTGACTGTATCATCTTATCATGTACCTTTCCCTTGACCTGTGAAAAACATTTCAAAAACTTGGGATGAGCATAAAAACTCAGTATGGGTTATAAAAAAAACATGGAAAGGAAACATGAGTTCATATATACATAAGAATGAAATCATACTTTACCCATAAAACATAGTCACTTTAACATACCTCATAAAATCATGAATAAATCATAGAAATCATAATACATAAAGGTAACTTGAGGCATTCATAACATTCTTACGTAGGGAGTAACCCTCTTGGTTACGTTTGGAATACCCATCACAGTATATTCCCTAAAATCTCTTCGGAGAAACATTAACGTTTCACTCCTTCGCGTTACCCAATGCATTGGAGAGCTATAACGGGCTCACCCGCCCTTAGTTTATCACGGAACCACCCGTCTTCATAATAATGCCCAAGAACCATAACATAATCATATCACATAAGACATGCATAAAGGAAACATAACATTTCCACATTTCAATCACGAGATATCAATACAACACATTGATATAATAAAAACATTATGAAAACCATTTTCAATACCAAAGTAAAACATGGTATTTATTTTTCTTTTTAAAAAAAGAAGGTATGGCTTGTAGAGGAAGCCGAAAATCAAATAACGGTTACGACGGCGGAGAAGTCATTGTCGCCGCATACGTACGACAAAAACATTCCCTTTTGTCATTTAGTACACGCTTCGTATAAAAAAGATTCCTTTTGAATAAACGTAAAAGTCAAAGGGGTTTATACACCGTATAAAAGAAAGTTGTGTATAAAATAAAATATGCCTCAATGAAACGAGATTGAGACGAAGTCCCATACCTCGTATCCGACTTGACCCGACCGTTCTTTAAACTCATGAATAATAAACTTGAGTTAATCTCTACTTGCTTATGAATCTTTTTCAAGTTCATTATTCCTTTTATACCATGTTATGAACATCATGTAATCATTTAAGTTAATAATGTTCATTTTGTCGGTATTTGGTTCTTAAGTCAAAAATAGACTTCTTATACTTACATGTTGTTAATTTGGTCAAAGGTTCATTATACCAGAATGATATTCATGATTTAGATATCATATATGTCATATATATCCAGTACCTACATTCATTTATAATATTACATCACATTTAGAGGTAAGAAATGAAATGCACCGTTCATGGAGACGGTAAGCCGTACGTACGCATGAACGCTACTTCCATTTCTATTTCATATTTTCTGGAATGGAATCATAATGATATAAGAGTATATTATATTTCCAGTATAATAACATATATAATATCATTAACTTTATCCTTTACACATCCCACATATGGTATTAACGAATCAAATCACTTTCAGGGGGCGGTAGTCCGCACTTCCTAAAATGAAGATATCGTGTTTTACCCATAATGGAAACCATAAAGGTATGCCCAAAAAGAAAAAACAGAAGCTTAAGGAAAACATAAACATATTATATATCATATATAAAAATAGTGACATCATAATGGCCACCTTTGAAGGTGTTAAATGAGTGTTGAACAATCATCGTTTCGGGAGGCAGAATTTCGCCATCCACGGAAACCTTATGTTCTTTAACCATTTGATGTAGTTGTGTGAGAGTGTAGCTCAAATAAATATTATGACAACATCCTATTATATTTAAGATACTGGTTTTGTTTCAAAAGAAGTAAATAAAAAGAGTTTAGGGGGTTGGAGAAGCAAAATAAAACAAATGAACATGAGAGAATGAATTACCTTAAAAAGTGTAACTCCTTTTGAGTTGAGCCTAAAGGATTACTTTGAAAGGATTATTCACAAAGGGAATCCTCTAGGATGAGGAGAGGGATGTGGAGAGAGCAAATGGGCAGGGGTTGGCCGAGACAAAGGCTTTAATAATGTGTTAAATGAGGAAGAGGTGGGGGCCTTTTATAAGGGGAGAGGAGGGGCACTTTTGGAAAGTAAAGAAATATTACTTTATTTGAAAATGTGTTTGGATTTCAAAAGGTCCCACATTGATATAATTCTTGGATAAGGTGATAAGGCATCGAAATCCATTCATCCAATTGGTTTTGGACATGTGTAGTTCTTAGATTTTACATTATCATTCCATTTTATTTAAATCGTCAAATAATGATGTCATCGCTGCATCATTATTATGTCATAAATAATTTAATTTATTTAATGTCTAAAAATTATAAAACAAATACTATGATGTAGGAAATCTTTTTATCTTTTCAATTATTATTTATAATCAAAATTTGGACTTTTATAACCCCACTTAAAAATTGTTTTCTCAAAACATATTATGTTTGTGTCATTTTCACTTTAACATTAAATAAAAAGTAATTTATGTCATTTCCCAACAAAAGTGGATCCATGGGGTCCCCAAGTTGACCCATGGCTTTTCTTGGTCGGCCATGACACAACCAATGAGGTTGGGACATGTGTCTAGGTCATTTCATTTTATTAAAGTATTATTTATACCTTAAACTACCCTAATTACCACTAATCGTGATTAAGAACTTAATAAGTTACTATTCACCAAAAAATTATTATAATCTCATTGAACCACATTTTACTTATTAATTACAACCATGTATGTCGGATTTTCAAAATTCAATACACATTAGTGGTAAAATTTCATTTAACTGAGAAATCAGTTTGCTTGATTACCACTTAGTGGTTTCACTATTCATCAAAAATTGAAGTTTTTCAGAAAATTACCAAAAATTCACCCTAAGCTATATTTGATATTCCGAATTCAAAAATGAAGTCTATTTTACAAAATTCAAATCATATAAGTCACATTAATTAATTTAATAATTAATTCCCGCTGCCAGAGCAAATAGCGTGTTTTTACAAAACAATAAGTATCAAAAGATTGACACCAGTTTAAGTCTAATTTCAAAGTGAAATTGATTCCAATGACCACCATTGGATAAAATGGTAAAAATATATTCTAATTTCACTTCAAAACCAATTTAAAACATAATCTAATCATATAAATAAATTAGATTAAAAAGCAGTTTTGATGTAAAATGCAGTATTTTTCACTATTCATTAAAAAATGAACATTGTCAGAAAATTACCAAAAATTAACACAAGGTAAATTTTTATGTCCCAATCATAAAGGATAAGTTTATTTTGACAAACATAGTTTATAAAATTGTCAAAATATAGATTCAAAAATGCTTTTCCATCAAAAGTCACTAAAACAATCTTTTAAGAATATTAGTGTATTCCAGGCATAAGATTGTATTTATTTTCATTTTAAGCCTCTATAACACTATCTTAATCATTAATAGACATAGATAAAAATATATATTATTCATTACTTACTTGGGATGTTACATATTATTATTAAGATATAATGGAAAGTGCAATGATCATCTGACTAGGTTCCCTAGTAGGATAACATAAGTCCGAAATGGAAACATGGATATGAAAGAAAAAATACAAAAATAAATTTTTTATGGAGAGTTCTTGAGAACAATTTCAAAATAAAGTTGTTGACAAAAAACGAAAAAACATAGGTGTGAATGAATGCCATTTATATCATGAAAAATTATGATAATAAGACAACATTTGTTTACATAATTTTCCTAGATTTGAGAAATTAATTCCTTCTCTAGGTATATAAGTAAATATAAATTTATATAAACATAATATTTTCCAATTATTATCACCTAAACTATTTCTACTTAATATCTTAGAAAAAGATGTATCATGTGGTGAAGTAATGCATTATCCTCTAAAATCTAATCCAATGATCAACTTAAACCATTTTATAAATGTCAAATTTTTTCAAAAGATTATGATCCAATACTTTGGAAGGATCATCACTAAATTTCTAAAATGAACTTATCATTAGTCTTTAATCAACATGAAGCATCTTTAAATTTTTACATTCCAACCATTTTAATAACTTCAACATGTATCTTCTTGAAATATATTAATAGCTCAAATCACCATAAAACCATATTTGAAACATGTATTATTCCTTATTCCTTATATTAGACACATGTTATTTGATGTATTCCGTAAATCCAAAAGTTTTGTAACTCCTTTAACCATATCATAGAACACTTGTCTAAAAGTAATTAATATGTTCTAAGGTAGTCATCACTTATCAAAATCAATAATTTCTTTATCATTATCTCTAAATCAAGAACATATTAAGGGTTTTATTTCCCTCAATCATGTATTTTCTGAAAATTTTAACATTTACTGGATAAATTTTCTTAGTAACATTCAACATATGATCTCAAATATTTTTTGAAAATGTACTACAGTAAAATCCTTATATATTTAATAATTCATATGATGAAAACATCCTCAATGAAATGATTTTACAAAACATTTATTATATCCAAATATATAATTATAGTAATCATTCCACTTTGGTTGTGTCAATAACATATTCTTAACCTTGATCCATTATATTTTTCTGAGGTATGTTTTCTTGATGCTTGTGTAATTCATTTTCATATTTCCCCACCTCCGTGCAATTGTAACACTGAATAATAACCTTTTTTATTTTTCCATTTTCATTATTTTTCATGGTGACCCTTATATACACACTGATAAAAAACTATCATTCCCTTCAATCATTTACCAGGGTGATTCTTCCCATAATTATCACATGTGGGAAAATCATTCTTTCCTCTATTCTTTGACTCATTAACTTTTTCATGGTTCTTGGATGGCCTATTATTCTCTTTTTTTTCCTTTAATATATTGATTCTACAAAATTTCTTCTCCATTTTGATGACACATAAAACTATTTCTTTGTGTGATGACAAATTCTGAGAGACCGGTGCCCTTCGAATATTTTGATTAAGACCTTAAAATAAGTGTTCGATCTTTCAATCCATGTTGTATATATAATCAGTATTATGTCTAGCTAACTATGTAAAGGTATCTTCATAATCTACAACACTCCCTTCTTCCATTTTCTTTAAGCTAAGGAACTTACCCTTCATCTCAATTTATTGATCATGGGTGAAATATTTATCTAATAAATTCTCCTTAAATGTTCTCCATTAAATGAGTTATATTTCTTCTTCCTCTCTTGTATTCTGGATCAAATACTACCAATGATCCACATCTCCATTCAAATAATATTCAAAAAGCTTAACCTTTTCCTTTTCAATACATCCAAAATCCATGAATATCTTCTCAAAAGACTTAATCCATTGCTTAACTATCAATAGATCAGTAGTCCCACAAAATGATGGGGGACTCTGTCGCATAAACCTATCCAACATTGAATAATCTTGTTGTGGAACAAATTGCTCTATCATATCATGCTTACCTATTATAAAATAATTAAGATGACCTAATATTTCTATAACATTCTTAGTTCAAATACCGGTTGTATTAGTTTCCTCAACATGGAAATGTCAACATTTTCTATGAGTATCGATACGATTCTTCCTTCTAGGTTCTATTTCTAATCAATGGCATATAATGGATTAGCTCATAAAATTATTAACCATTTATAACATTAAATATAGCGTAAAATAAATTAATAAATTTATGGATAACAAATATCATATTATAAACATGGATTATTTGGGGATATATTTACATATAAATCCTTCATAGTAGAAAGGTAATGAAAATTTAAACTATCCGAAAAAAATCACCCAAGATTGTCAAATGAGGTGTGCAATAAATCCTGTTTTCATGTATGAGGTTACACCGAGTCTAGCCTGACATGCTATTTTGTAGTAGTTACTCTTAGGTACATATGTGTTAGAACCACCTCCACTTGTAGATTTTACACTATGATGTATTGATAATATCACCATATAATCTCTACCTTACCAGAATTATTGGATGTTATTCTATACTTATCATAAAAATCTATCTTAGGGCTGTGCTCCCTAATCTATGTTTTCTAAATCCAGTTTCCAAGGTTGCTGTTAAACTTCCTTTGATACAAACTGTAATGGTCTGATCCAAGAAGCCCGAAGTCTATGCATTATTTTATTATATTGGCATTATTAGAAGGAAACAAATATTAAAGGATGTATTAGTTGATTAGTCTTGGAAATCCATATTACATACATGATACCCCTAATATGTTGTGAAATAAATAATATAGACATGATACATAATAAAATGAAATAAAATGTATCCTTGAATACTTATTCAATGATTTATTATTCATAACCTATAGAAAGGAAACATAATAAGGGTGACCTCAAATTCTCAGTAAGGGTATGTAAAATGGATGAAATAATGAATCAACTAAAATAAATTTCATGGAAAATAACTAATAACACATTCGATTCAAATAACTAGCTAAGGAAATATCAATATGTAAAGGCAAGAAACTGAAAATACATTTCATTTAATAAATGAATGAAAAATAAAATGCATCCATAGATTTGTAGAAGAAAAATATTATAACGACACATTCTTTACATACATTGTTAATACTTCAAAATTGAAGAACACTTATTACAACATATGACAAAACCACAAAGGACCGTATAGGTATAGTGTCTTTAGAAACTGGGAAACATAAACAACTAGTTCATAAATCTTCTACAGTGTCTCCCATTTATTTCATCATATCTAGGGTCCCTTTTAGTATATTCTACTTAATATCCATCTTCCTGACCTGGGGAAAAGAAAACATAAAAGGGTGAGCTCAAATGCTCAGCAAGGGAAAATAAAGGAAATAAAAATCATATCATATCTTTTTGAAAATCATAACCTGCAAAAGAGATCATAATATCTTAACATGGAACAAATCATAGTAGTGAAAATGAGATCCCCATAATCATAACATGAAACTTGAAACTTTGTGTCATGCACACATAATCATGGAAAATCATTTCTTGTTAGTCATGACTCATTGCCAAGACTATCTTAGTGGACAAAGTCCCTTTCTGAACCGAGTCACCCTCATTACAGTCCTGTTTCACTGAACCGGTATAACCTACCATTCCAGCCATGTCTATCTCATGAGATATAAAATCTTTACCCAATGCATTGGAGGGAGATATAGGTCCAACCCATCTTGTAATGAATCCTTTCTTATGTGTGCCACATAATCATAAACCATACATCATAGCGTAACCCATGTAATAAAAATGGGATTCTTAAACAACATGAAATCATAAAACAATTCATATAAGATAAAGAAAAAAAAATATTTCCATCACAACATAATCAAATCCATGTAATAATAGGGATAAAAATAGAAACCTTTTATTATCTTTGATGGAAAATAATTTTGATAAAATACTTGAACTCCATTCTTGAGGAAAATATCCTTTCTACTTCAAAAACACTTTTCCTTTCTTAACATGTCATACAATTTTAAACTAAAAGAATTTGATTAAAAATAAACTTGAATACTTGTAAAGGAAACTTCTTGGAAATAATGTTTTAGAAATCCATTCATGCCGTATAAGTTAAAAAAAACATTCTTCGTACTTTTGTCGGAAAAGTCAAAAAGTACCTCGTACAAAAAACGACCAAAGATTCCTTTCATATATTTTACAAAAAACTCACCGAAGGGTAAAATTGGATATAAACTATTGTAGAAGGATGGAAATAATATTACATATTGAGGGAACATGGATGTGGATGATAAAATACACCCCAGTCATTACCAAAGTAAAAACAATCTCGGATATAAGTGAGATTGTGATATTTCCCTTACCTTAGGTCCGACTTGCTTTTTAAGTGTCTGAACCTCCTGTATGATGATTTAAATAATGTTATTGACTTATTCTAGAATCATAATTATTTTTATTATATCATATATGGTCATATTCTTAACTTCTTAGTAGTAATATTTCATTGCTACTTGTTATTCGGGTGTTTATAACTTTTTGTTCTTATGCGTGTTTTGTCGAATAAATTCTTATTCTTATCTTTAGGTTATATATACTTCATTTAAATAATGGTATTAGTGTAGTATATACCATATTAATTCATTCAATTCATTTATATAATCATTATGAAATGAAGATCATGTAGAACGAGTCGCATCACATCGTGGAGACGGTATTCCGTACGTACGCACGAGTGATGATATCGTTCCTATGATCGTGGAATTGTATTGGAGTATATATATATTATTTCAGTATCAATATTACTTTATAATAATCATAAATAGTTACTCATTACACCATTATACCCATCCTTGTAAGGTGGTGGTGGAAAATAGATTACACCACGGCGTGGAGACGGTATTCCATACGTACGCACGCGCGGTGATTTCATTTTTCCGTAGGATGGATATAAGGTGAATTAGGGTTGTTTCATATTTATAATAACATATAAGTATTTAAGTAATACTTATGTTATTACTTTATCATGAAACAACTAAATAAGAAGAAGTTGAATAAGAAAGAAATTGAAAAGATCGGTAATGGATATTACCTCTTCTTTGGAACGCCTCTTTGAATCCTCCACTTAGGGAACTAATATTGGTCTTTGAAGAAGACCAGGACCTCTAGGATTATTCTAGGGAAGTGTAGAGGAGAAAATGGCCGGGGTTGGCCGAGCTTGAGTGCTCAAATTGGTGTGAGGAGGAGGGGGAGGAGGTGCCCTTTTATAAGGGAGGAGAGGGGCACCTTAGGAATATCTCAAAATATTATTTTATATTAAAGTCAAAATAGGTTTATAATGGTTCCAAACGGTCTTATTTCTAAGCTAAAGTGGGGATGGGTCGAAATCCTATCAACCAATAGGATTTAGAAAAGTTTAGGGTATTATTTTAAACTTATCAATTAGATTTAACTCTAAGTTAAATAATTTAACTTTTACCGTGTCTTTTTGTTTTCTTTCACTATATGGTTAATACACTTACTATAACATGCCAAAAGAACCCCAAATTGTTTATTATTAATATATATATCCTTATATAAGTCATTTGGCCGAACCTTAGATTTTTAGGAATAAAATAACAATTAATAATATAATATTTTATTTAAAAACTATTTTGTGTCAATTTTGAAACTATTTGATATATGATTTTTGTGAAAGTCATAACAGAATTATATGTTCGAACCAAGTTGATTACATCAACAATACTATATCATAGTAACCTAGAAAATTATTGGAATTCATAAAAAGTCTCAAATTACATTTATTTTTATGTTTATAACATCAATTATGTCAATATTTCATTAATAAGATAATTACTGCATCATCATTGTTTCATAAATAAATTAACTTATTTAATGTATAAAAATTATAAATAAAATACCATTATGTAGGAAATCTTTTTATATTTCTAATTAATATTTATAGTCGAATTTATCTCTTGTATAACCCCATATTAAAAATGATTTACTTATTAAACTTTGATTTTAACTATTTTAACCCTTCTTTAAATAAATTAATAATAAATGTCCTAATCTAACCCAAGTGGGCCTAAATGGTCATATTTTATTCATAAGGTTTTTTTTGGTCGAATTACACTTATCCAATAGAATTGGTACATGTGTTAGGGTAATAGTAATATCATATTTACCCCTATTTACTATTAACCGTGGTAAAAAAAGTAAAAAGTTATTATTCACCAAAAAATTATTTTTATCTCATTGAACCACATTTTACTTACTGATATCAACCGTGTCTGTCGGATTTTCGAAATTCCATTCACAGAAGCGGTAAAATTAAGTTTTATGCAAAATTCAGTTTTTAACCTACCACTTAGTGGTTTCACTATTCATCAAAAATTGAATGTTTTCAGAAAAATACCAAAATTTTACCCTAGGCTAATTTCGGTATTCTGAATCCAAAAATGAATTCCATTTTGAAAAATAAAATTTATAAAATTTCAAAAAGTGGTTATTACTATTCATAATGGTTAGTTTTTATAATATTTTAATAGCATATCGTTGTTTAGTGAAACTCGGTATTGCGTACGACGCAAGCTATCGAGGAAGGTCGTGATTGCGTGTAAAGTAAGCCAAGCTAGTATGTAGTGAATGATTAATTTGATGATATATAAAAACAAAATATTACTCATAAAAATATTGGGTGTTACATTCTACCCCCCTTAAAAATAATTTCGCCCTCGAAATTCGTCACTTTGTAACAAACAGATGAGGATACTTCTCCCTCATCATATCCTCAAGCTCCCATGTAGCTTCTTCTAATTGGTGGTTCCTCCATAAAACTTTCACCAATCGAGTGATCTTGTTTCGTAGGACTTTTTCGCTACGATCCAGAATCTCTATCAGTTGTTCTTCATAAGAAAGATCTTGCTCCAGCGGTACAGCTTCTGAGCTGAGTACATGTGAAGGATCAGGTATGTACTTTCTCAGGAGAGATACATGGAACACATCGTGAACTTGAGAGAGATTCGGTGGAAGCGCCAATCGGTAATCTACCTTTCCAACACGATCCAGTATTTCGAAAGGACCGATATATCTAGGGCTCAACTTCCCCTTCTTTCCAAATCTCATAACCCTCTTCCAGGGAGATATTCGTAAGAACACTTTATCACCCACTTCAAACTCTAGGTATTTTCTTCGGTTGTCGAAATAACTTTTCTGTCGACTCTCAGCTGCTCTTATGTGTTGTTGAATAGATCTGACCTTTTCTGCCATTTCATCAACGAGATCAGGTCCTAATAGCTTTCTTTCCCCAACTTCATCCCAGCAAGTTGGAGTCCTGCATTTTATTCCATAGAGAGCTTCATAAGGAGCCATCTGAATACTGGAGTGAAAGCTATTATTATAAGAAAATTCCACCAAAGGTAGGTGTTGATCCCAACCTCCTTTGGAATCCATAGAGCAAGCTCTCAACATATCTTCTAGGGTTTGAATTGTTCTCTCAGACTGACAGTCTGTCTGGGGATGATAAGCAGTGCTGAAACTCAACTCTGTATCCAGAGTATGCTGAAGACTTCACCAGAACTTCGAGCTAAATCTCGGATCCCGATCAAATATAATAGAAATTGGCACTCCATGCAATCTTACCACTTCCTTTACATATATCCTCGAAAGCTGATCTAGAGAGAAATCCTCTCTAATAACAATGAAGTGTGCTGACTTTGTAAGACGATCAACTATGACCCAAATAGCATTATTGCCTTTGGATGTTTTAGGAAGTCCTGTGACAAAGTCCATAGTGATGTTTTCCCATTTCCATTCAGGTATGGGTAATGGTTGTAACATCCCCTTAGACTTCTGTCTCTCAGCTTTAACTTGTTGACAAACCAAGCATCGAGAGACATATTCAGCAACATCTCTTTTCATGCCATCCCACCAGAAGTACTCTTTTAGGTCCCTATACATCTTCGTGCTTCCAGGATGAATAGAGAATGAAGAACTATGAGCCTCATCCAGCAACTCCTTCTTTAATTCGGGGATAGGAGGAACACAAACCTGATTCTTCAACTTTATTATCCCATCACAATCAAGGTTGAATTCAGGAACATTTCTCACCTTTTTTTGTAACTCTACATCTTCTTTCTGTGCCTCTTTAATCTTCACATGTATAGATGGTTGAACATTTATTTGATAAAGATAAGATTTTTCCCCTTCCATTATAATTCCAAGATCCATCCTTTGTAAATCTATAAATATTGGATCTTTTGTGACCCTCATCATGGATAAACTAGAATGGTCTTGTCGACTTAATGCATCTGCCACCTTGTTTGCTTTCCCAGGGTGGTAATGGATTGAGAAGTCATAATCCTTAATCAGCTCCAACCATATTCTTTGACGCATATTCAGCTCCTTTTGTGTGAAAATATACTTTAAACTTTTATGATCAGTATAAATATCTCACCTTTCACCATAAAGGTAATGCCTCCAAATCTTTAATGCAAAGATTACCGCAGCCAACTCCAAATCATGTGTTGGGTAATTTTGCTCATGGATTTTAACCTGTCGTGAGGCATAAGCTATCACCATATCATTTTTCATAAGAACACACCCCAATCCCTTCTTGGATGCATCACTGTAGATCACAAACTTTTCTCCACTACAAGGCAGTGTGAGCACAGGTGCACTGGATAACCTTCTTTTCAACTCCTTGAAATTCTCTTCACATTCCTCCATCCAAACAAACTTAACTCCTTTCCGAGTCAACTTGGTGAGTGGATTAGATAATCGTGAAAAATATTTTACAAAACGTCGATAATATCCAGCCAAACCAAGAAAACTTCGGATCTCAGTTACTATTGTTGGTCTCGACCATCTTTCGATAACCTCTGTTTTTGCTGGATCCACAGATATCCCCTCTTTTGAGATTATGTGACCCAAAAATGCAACTTTTTTAAGCCAAAATTCACACTTGGTAAATTTGGCATAAATCTTCTCCTTTCTCAGGGTCTTCAATATAATTCTCAAGTGATCTTCATGCTCTTCCTTGCTCTTTGAATAGACAAGAATATCGTCTATAAAGACTACCACAAATTGATCAAGATAGTCTCTAAAGACTCTATTCATTAGATCCATGAAGATAGCAGGGGCATTAGTAAGACCAAATGGCATCACTATAAATTCATAGTGTTCATACCTTGTATGGAAATCCATCTTTGGTATATCCTCCCTTTTGACCCTTAATTGATGATACCCTGAACGAAGATCAATCTTGGAAAAGTATTGAGCTCCGCGTAGTTGGTCAAATAAGTCATCAATGCGTGGGAGAGGATATTTGTTCTTGATAGTGATCTTGTTAAGTTCTCGATAATCAACGCAGAGTCTCATTGATCCATCTTTCTTCTTAACAAATAGAAAAGGTGCTCCCCAAGGTGACGCACTAGGGCGTATGAATCCCTTATCAAGATTCTCTTGGAGTTGCTTCTTCAATTCCTGCAACTCAATTGGGGCCATTCTATAAGGTGTCTTTGAAATAGGCAAAGCACCCGGTACGAGTTCTATTGAAAACTCAACTTCACGATTTGGTGGAAGACCCGGTAATTCCTCCGGAAAGACATCATCAAACTCCTGTACGATGGTCATATTCTTAATCGTAAGTTTCTCACCAACCATTTGAGATAAATAACCTTTATTTAGTGGAATCAAGACCCATAAGATGGAAGCAATTTCCACTGGAAGGTTATATTCATCCTTGCATCGATAGACGATCGTAGATTGATCTGGAATATGAAATGTAACTTCCCTTCTTTGGCAATTGATATGAGCTCCATGTAGAGAAAGCCAATCCATGCCAAAAATCACATCAAATTCCACTATAGTAAGGATCACAAGATTTGCAGGAATCACTTTCCCACAAACTTCAATCGGAGAAGAATTATAAACTTTTGATGCGACTGTTGTGCCATTAGGTGTTGTCACAGCTAACTCAACATCTAATTGTTGAGGTAATATGGTGATACCCTTAGAAAATTTTTCAAAAATAAAAGAGTGGGTGGATCCAGAATCAAATAAAAAAATTTCTACTTTCGAGTGGATGGTAAGTGTACCTTTCACCACTTCGTTATCGTACTCCACATCGCTGATAGAAATTGCATGTGACTTTCCTTTGTCTTTAGCCTTAATATTTTGTTGACGTCGACCATCATCATCAACCCTTGGATTTGGGCATTGATTGGCATAATGCCCCATCTCCTTGCACTTGAAACATTGAAGTGTAGTAGGTTCATTCTGTGTATCCCTTCCTTTGTTTGCATCATTAGACATCTTCTTCCCATTATCGCGGCATTCAAATTCCCGATGACCTTCCTTTCCACATTTGAAACATTTACTTGTCCCTTTAAGACAACTCCCTCCATGTTTCTTTCCACACTTTGAGCATAAGGGAAAGCTCATCTTCTTTTCAGTGTGCTCTTTAGATTTTCCTTTGAATTCCATCTTCCTCTTCTTATCAAACCCTTGTTACTGGTGGGTTACTCCAATCTCCATCTCGACTTTGAGAGCACATCGAATGATTTCCTCATAGCTATTGAAGTCCCTTATGGCTAACACCCTTCTAAGACTTGGTTTTAAGCCACTAAAGAATCGATCGATCATACTCTCAGGTTGGATAATAATACCAGAAGCGTACCTTGCAAGTCTTGTAAAATTTGCTTCAGAGGTACCAACAGATTCATCATCCCTTTGCTTTAGTTCAAGAAACTCTTTCTCAATCTTTGTTCGGAGAATATGAGGGAAGTACTTATTGAAAAATATGTTCTTGAACTTGTCCCATTCCATAGACTCAATTTCATCCCTTTGCCTTATATTCCTACTAAGATTCCACCATTGATCAGCATCTCCTTCTAAACGATACACTTCTAGGATGACTTTATCATGTTCAGAACATTGAAGAACTGAAAATATCTTTTCAGTAGTACTAATCCTTTGTTCAGAAACTAATGGATCAGTAGACCCACTGAAAGAAGGTGGACGCTGCCTCATGAAGGATTCAACAGAATGTTTCTCCTTCCTTTGCTCGTTTGGAAGTCCTGCATGATTCATAGCTTGAGAAAGTTGTGTGAGCATGGCTACAAGATTTTTCATTCCAGCTCCCATATCGTTTGGTTGATCAGTGGGACAATCATTGCATTTTCCATCGCATTCCCCATTAACACGGTTCCTTCGGGTTCCAGCTATTGACTAAAACCAAGAAGAATAGTGTGAGCAACACTAATTATAATAGGAAAACCACATAATCAAGGATAAAATTTCACACTTAAGGTCTTATCCTAGGGTATTCATGGACATTTCTAAAACACTAATATTGTGTTCTATGCTTAGACTTATCCTTAGGGTTCTTACTAAGGCTTTCACATCCTAGTTTCCAAAGGTTGACTATACCTTTCCTCTGATACCAACTATAACGACCCATTCTTTACATATATTGTTAATACTTCAAAATTGAAGCACACTTATTACAACATATGACAAAACCACAAAGGACCATATAGGTATAGTGTCTTTAGAAACTGGGAAACATAAACAACTGGTTCATAAATCTTCTACAGTGTCTCCCATTTATTTCATCATATCTAGGGTCCCTTTTAGCATATTCTACTTAATATCCATCTTCCTGACCTGGGGAAAAGAAAACATAAAAGGGTGAGCTCAAATGCTCAGCAAGGGCAAATAAAGGAAATAAAAATCATGTCATATCTTTTTGAAAATCATAACCTACAAAAGAGATCATAATATCTTAACATGGAACAAATCATAGAAGTAAAAATGAGATCCCCATAATCATAACATGAAACTTGAAACTTTGTGGCATGCACACATAATCATGGAAAATCATTTCTTGTTAGTCATGACTCATTTCCAAGACTATCTTAGTGGACAAAGTCCCTTTCTGAACCGAGTCACCCTCGTTCCAGTCCTGTTTCACTGAACCGGTATAACCTACCGTTCCAACCATGTCTATCTCATGAGATATAAAATATTTACCCAATGCATTGGAGGGATATATAGTTCCCACCCATATTATAATGAATCCTTTCTTATGTGTGCCACATAATCATAAACCATACATCATAGCGTAACCCATGTAATAAAAATGGGATTCTTAAACAACATAACATCATAAAACAATTCATATAAGATAAAGAAAAAAAAATATTTCCATCACAACATAATCAAATCCATTTAATAATAGGGATAAAAAGAGAACCCTTTTATTATCTTTAATGAAAAATAATTTTGATAAAATACTTGAACTCCATTCTTGAGGAAAGTATCCTTTCTACTTCAAAAACACTTTTCCTTTCTTAACATGTCATACAATTTTAAACTAAAAGAAGTTGATTAAAAATAAACTTTAATACTTGTAAAGGAAACTTCTTGGAAATAATGTTTTAGAAATCCATTCATACCGTATAAGTTAAAAAAAACATTCTTCGTACTTTTGTCGGAAAAGTCAAAAAGTACCTCGTACGAAAAACGACAAAAGATTCCTTTCATATCTTTTACAAAAAACTCACCGAAGGGAAAAATTGGATATAAACTATTGTAGAAGTATGGAAATAATATTACATATTGAGGTAACATGGATTTGGATGATAAAATACACCCCAGTCATTACCAAAGTAAAAACAATCTCGGATATAAGTGAGATTGTGATATTTCCCTTACCTTAGGTCCGACTTGCTTTGTAAGTGTCTGAACCTCCTGTATAATGATTTAAATAATGTTATTGACTTATTCCAGAATAATACTTATTTTTATGATATCATATATGGTCATATTCTTAACTTCATAGTAGTAATATTTCATTGCTACTTGTTATTCGGGTGTTTATAACTTTTTGTTCTTATTCGTGTTTTATCGAATAAATTCTCATTCTTATCTTTAGGTTATAGATACTTCATTTATAGAATGGTATTAGTGTAGTATATACCATATTCATTCATTCAATTCATTTATATAATCATTATGAAATGAAGATCATGTAGAACAAGTCGCATCACATCGTGGAGACGGTATTCTGTACGTACGCACGAGTGATGATATCGTTCCTATGATCGTGGAATTGTATTGGAGTATATATATATTATTTCAGTATCAATATTACTTTATAATAATCATAAATAGTTACTCATTACACCATTATACCCATCCTTGTAAGGTGGTGGTGGAAAATAGATTACACCACGGCATGGAGACGGTATTCCGTACGTACGCACGCGCGATGATTTCATTTTTCCGTAGGATGGATAGAAGGTGAATTAGGGTTGTTTCATATTTATAATAACATATCAGTATTTAAGTAATACTGATGTTATTACTTTATCATGAAACAACTAAAGAAGAAGAATTTGAAGAAGAAATAATTTTAAAAGATCGGTAATGGATATTACCTCTTCTTTGGAACGCCTCTTTGAATCCTCCACTTAGGGAACTAAGATTGGTCTTTGAAGAAGACCATGACCTCTAGGATTATTCTAGGGAAGTGGAGAGAAGCAAATGGCAGGGGTTGGCCGAGCTTGAGTGCTCAAATTGGTGTGAGGAGGAGGGGGAGGAGGTGCCCTTTTATAAGGGAGGAGAGGGGCACCTTAGAAATATCTCAAACTATTATTTTATATTAAAGTCAAAATCGGTTTATAATGGTTCCAAAGGGTCTTATTTCGAAGCTAAAGTAGGTATGGGTCTAAATCCTATCAACCAATAGGATTTAGAAAAGTTTAGGGTATTATTTTAACCTTATCAATTAGATTTAACTCAAAGTTAAATAATTTAACTTTTACCGTGTCTTTTTGTTTTCTTTCACTATATGGTTGATAAACTTACTATAACATGCCAACAGAACCCCAAATTGTTTATTATTAATATATATATCTTTATATAAGTCATTTGTCCGAACCTTAGATTTTTAGGAATAAAATAACAATTAATAATATAATATTTGATTTAAAAACTATTTTGTGTCAATTTTGACACTATTTGATATATGATTTTTTTGAAAGTCATAACAGAATTATATGTTCGATCCAAGTTGATTACGTCAACACTAATATATAATAGTAACCTAAAAAATTAGTTTAATTCATCAAAAGTATCAAATTAAATTTATTTTTGTGTTTATAACATCAATTATGTCAATATTTCATTAATAAGATAATTACTGCATCATCATTGTGTCATAAATAAATTAAATTATTTAATGTCTAAAAATTATAAATAAAATACCATTATGTAGGAAATCTTTTTATCTTTCTAATGAATACTTATAGTCGAATTTATCTCATGTATAACCCCATATTAAAAATTATTTACTTATTAAACTTTGATTTTAACTATTTTAACCCTTCTTTAAATAAATTAATAATAAATGTCCTAATCTAACCCAAGTGGGCCTAAATGGTCATATTTTATTCATAAGGTTGTTTTTGGTCGAATTACACTTATCCAATAGAATTAGGACATGTGTTAGGGTAATAGTAATATCATATTTACCCCTATTTACTATTAACCGTGGTAAAAAAAGTAAAAAGTTACTATTCACCAAAAAATTATTTTTATCTCATTGAACCACATTTTACTTACTGATATCAACTGTGTCTGTCGGATTTTCGAAATTCCATTCACAGAAGCGGTAAAATTAAGTTTTATGCAAAATTCAGTTTTTAACCTACCACTTAGTGGTTTCACTATTCATCAAAAATTGAATGTTTTTCGAAAAATACCAAAATTTTACCCTAGGCTAATTTCAGTATTCCGAATCCAAAAATGAAGTCCATTTTGAAAAATAAAATTTATAAAATTTCAAAAAGTGGTTATTTCTATTCATAACGGTTAGTTTTAATAATATTTTAATAGCATATCGTTGTTTAGTGAAACTCGGTATTGCGTACGACGCAAGCTATCAAGGAAGGTCGCGATTGCGTGTAAAGTAAGCCAAGCTAGTATGTAGTGAAAGATTCCTTTGATGATATATAAAAACAAAATATTACTCATAAAAATCTCGGGTGTTACAAATATCATGGAAAAACTGATAACTAAAATGATGTCAACGATTTAATATTGGATGTCATGTATCTGGAACATGAACCATTATACCGTAAATATCTATTCTCGAGATAGTTTAAACTATTCTGATTTAGGCAAATGATTCATCTCATGAGACTACCGATGCATCAAAGGGTTATCTATAAATGGGCCCAACCCATGTATGTAAGTCCAAATAATTCACCATCTATATAATATTCAATTTAATTAATAATCAATGTGACTTAACATAAAATATATCTATTTAATAAAGGATACATATTTATCAATAATTCCTTAATTAATCAAATATCTATCAAATTAAACATCGTAAGTAAAATGATATACTATTTAGAAAATAATAAAATCCATCATATGAAAATATGGAAATTCAAGTAAATTTAAAATAAAAATGATTAAAATAAATTGATTTTCTCACAATAAAGTGAAAAATCATAAAATCAAGTGAGATTTAAATGATAATCATTAAGAACATTTTTTTTGATAATAATCTTTAAATATTCCAAAGTGTCTCATACCACTTTGAAACATTTAAATCATAATCCCCTAGAAGTAATAATGTTAAATAAAACTTATAATATCATGAGAGTAAGTAGATTCCTAATATAATATTTTAAATAAAGTATATACACAAAATAAATGGGAATTGGTGCATAATAAAAAATAAGTCTCAATGAAATGTAAATTGAGATGAAATTCCATAACCTTGAGTGTGACTTGTCTCACGTGTCCCTATATTCCTTAATGATAAACTTATGTCAATTATTTACTTATTTAATTATATTTTTCATGTTTATCATTAATTTTATTTCACTTATTACCATTTTTTATACAACTATTTAAACAATTAAGTTTATATTGGGTGTTTTGATGAAATTACATTCAAGTGAGAAAAACAACTTTGGGAGGTCGACTATGATCAAAGAGGAATTTATATAAAAATATACATAATAATAATAATTAAATAATTATTATATTTATACATCGATTATACTTTTAAAAACAATAATTAAATATGGATATGAAAAATAAATCAACATTACTAACATGGAGATGATATACCTTACTTACGCATGAGTTACGTTACCATTTTTTAGTGATTTTTATGAAAAGAAGGTAAGTAACATTATATCATCCTAGGATGATCACTATATCATAAATACCATTTTATTAAATCATATATACTTATATATAGAATTCTTATTATGTAAAATTAATCATATCATGTCGAGGAGGCAGTAGTCCACACATCCACGAACGACGTCATCACTTTTTAAGTGTATAAAAGAGTAATAAAGGAAATGATATATATTTTATTTCTATAAAGTTTATTATGTGATTAATATAATATATATTTTTTATGTAGCATATTTCTAATTAAAACCATACTTTATATATTCCATGTTAGTGTGAACAAGTCACATCGCTTTGAGGGGGCAGTAGTCCACACTTCCACAATTGATTTTATCACATTTACATAAAATGGATTGTATAGAGGTATGTTTTATAAATGAATTACAAAAGTATAATGAAATTATGAATATCATATATATAATATATAAATATATTTTCCATCACAATTTCCAACTATGAAAGATGTTAAAGGAAAAAATGAACAATCATCATTTTGTGAGGCGATAGTTCACCATATACAGAAACAGTATGTTTGTTACCCATTAAATGAAAGTGTGTGTAAGTTTAGGTGAAAAACATAGCATAAAAACATCCTATTGTATTGAGTATAATTTCTTTATAAATTTTTATAATAAAAATAGTTTATGGGGGTGTATATAGGAAATAAAACTAAAGAGCTTAAGGAAAGATGTTACCTCTTAATCAGGTAACTTCTTTTGGTTTTCACCAAAGGGCTTCCTTAAATGGATTTATGACCAAGGTTAGGATTATATGATAATGTGTGGGATTTTTAGGATATATTTGTTTTGATATTGGTTTACACGAAGTGTCTTGAAAGTTGTTATGAAGTGGGATGGGATGAGGCCTTGTCATAGTGGAGGAGTGGCACTCTTGTAATATTTTGAAAAAGGAATTACATACACATTTTTCACATTAAAAGTGGATCAAATAATAATCCAATTTATAGAAAATTGATTATACGGTTGAAATATGTTTATAAAATGTCTCTTAGACAAGTGTCTAGGTCATATGGTTTTTTAAGATTAAGGTTTAGTCCCTTATTAAGCATAATTTTACCTTAATTGTTTTAATTAATTTTAATTACTTTCACTAATAATTTTGGTAAAAAAATTTCAACTTACTATAAAATATAAATTAGTATTATTAAAAATATATAATCTTTTTTTTAATATTACAATAAAAAAAGTGGCATAAATTAATTTTAATTTAATCATGCTGACAGGACAATAGTGCGGGATTTAAAAGTAAAACATTTCGAAAGTTTGCTATTTTTTATAGTCAATTTCAAAGTGAAATTAATTCTAATGAACTAAATTAAATTAATTGATAAATATTTTACCTACATAAACTCTAAAATAAATTTAAAATTTAATTTAACCTTTTAAATAAATTATATGAAAAATAAGTTTTAAACAAAAATTTAGTATTTTTCACTATTCCTTTAAAAAAAGCTTCTTAGAAAAATACCAAAAATTCTCCCTAACATAATTTTTATGTTACCGTTTCAAATGTAAAGTTTATTTTTACATATTAAATATATAAAATTATCAAAAATTGGATTTAAAATTGGTTCTCCATTGAAACGCGATAAAAGTACCTTAATAAAATATTGATTTTTATTCGAAGTTTTGGTTTTGTTTATATATTATCCTTATAAAATATATTGGATGACTAACAAATATTTGATTAAATATATAATACATATATCAAATTAATATCACCATTTAATTGTAATTAATTTTATTTATTTGGGTAAAATAGCTTTATGAGGATAAAAATAATAACATTTTCCTTTGTATTCAATCGGAATTCATATTATTTTCTAATTAATTTGTAACCATTGAATTCATTTTATATTTTTATAAAACATATATTTTAACTACTTATAACAATTAATTTAACGATTAGGTTAGGTCATATTATACTAAAGTATCATGGTATTAAGAGCTAAATTAGTGTTGAATGAATTTAAAAATATAGAATATATCTAATTAATTTAATATAGTAAATATATTTTAAAATATCATGGTATTATATTCCCTTACACACTTGGTGTCGCATACAATACATGCAATTGAATATAAGGTTCTTACATTGTAATTTAGGAGTGTTTCAAAAATTAAGTTGAAGTTATTAAATAATATAAATTATTTTTATTCCAAATATGGAATCCATTTTTCCAAAATTTAATAAAAAAAGTGGAAATTTTTAATTTAAAATTAATCTTGTAGACGTGATGATAAAGCGAGGTTTTGAAGAGAAAAGGTTAAAAATTTTACAATGTTCTTATATCGAATTTCAATGTGAAATTTGTTAAAAGGACATAAATTTAATTAGTAAATTTATGATTAAACTAATTTTACATAAAAAAATAAAATATTAGTTAAATTTATATACAATTGAAATGAAAAGGAATTATTCAATTAAAATTATTTTTTTCCACAACTCATAAAAAATATTTTCAGAAAATTATCGAAAATGTACCCTAATAAAATTTTGAAATTACTATTACAAAAATGGATTTTATTTTTTCATATAAATTATCTTAAAGTGTAAAATATTAAATTTAAATCAAAATTTGCATGCGTTCTGAAAAAAATGGCTTTTCAAGAAGTATATTTTTCAAGCACAAGAGTATTTTATATTAACTATATATCAAGTAATAATCATTTTATAAATGAAAATGAAAATTTATGGATATATAATCTATAAATTTAATTTAAAACATTACTAGTTAGTTATTATTTTAATTAATTTAAATTGATAAACATTATGCACTTTAAAATAGTTTTTTTGAAAAATAAAGTTTCTAAACCCAAAACAAACTAATAAGAAAATATAATATAATGATGATATAAATGTAATTAAGTGGATTAAATAAAACTAAATAAAATTTAAATTTCATTAAATCATATATAAAAAATAATTTTACTTTAAAATTTCTTAATTTTCTGAAAAGAAATAACATTTTTACAAAAATCGGTATTTTTTCTATTTACTAAAAAGTAAATATGTTTTGAGAAAATCACAAATTTTGATCCAAAGTAAATTTTGATATACCAATTTCAAAATTTAATTTAATTTTATCAAATAAGTTTTTTAAATGTTCCAAATATTAGTTATAATATTTTTTCATGAAAACAATAAAAAACATTTTTGAAGAAAACATATTTTTGATGAATACAATTACTTTACTAAAAATTAATTGATTACATTATAAAAATTTATTGATAATTTATATTGAGTTTGACATATATATATATATATATGAATATATCATAAGTATTTAATATTATTCATATCCACCAAATTAATGGGAAGGTTATAATAGTTATATATATTGTGGGTCATTTAAGCTTGGTGTTGTGTGTTGAATATACTATCGAACATAATTTTATTCTTTTAAAAAATTGGGATTTTACATACTCCACATTTAATAAATTTCACCCTTTCATTTTAAAATTTTTCTTAGTAATCAATGTATGAATATTTGAAAATACGTTTGTTTTAAACCTTCATCGTAATAAGGGTAAATAATACATCCCCTTAATAAGAGAGAAAGGGAAGCTAAAAGGTCATATATAATAACACATAACTTGGTTTCCAAATAGGATAACATTGGTGGGAATGTAATAGAATAATAAATAATTATAGAGATTGATTTAGGTCATTTATCATAAGCAATTGAATGATAAATATAAATTTAAGTGCCTTAAAACCATAAATCTATGATGATCTAAAAGACCATCTGATTCATCAGATATGAATGTTATTGGATAAATTTTTTTAAAAAATTATTTCACTAGAGTTGATGAATTATTTTCCATAAATACTAAGAGCATAAGGAAAATCTTCCTACTTTTCAGTATAATTTTATCCTTTTGTCAATTTACACCACAATCTCATCTTTTTCTCCAAACGATGAGTATTTAAGATGACTTCTTTATGAATTTATCACTAAAATAAACATTTTATAACCAAATAATCATAAAAGGGTCAAAATTTTATTCTTCCTGTATTTTCACATTAACTATAACCAAAATTGTTTTCATGTGGTAATATAATTTCCAAAATGAATAAACCTTCATATAAAGCATTAATATTTAAAATTCAACAGTAACACCCAATGTTAAAAATAAGTCATTCCATAACCCTATATCCCAAAAAAACCTCAATAAGCTACTTTTTTTATTTTTTCAACCTCAAAGGTTATCTCGAACCGTTTATATTTCAATACCAAAAATATAACGATCTTATTTTGAGGCAACATTAATCACTTAGTCACCAAATCACTTTTTAATCATATGGGTGTCTATATAATAGAAATTTTTTTCTCAATATCCATGATCATATATACCATAAAGGTAATCAATACCTTAAATATTATTTTCACTAAATTTAAATTCATACTTCATATTAAACTATATCTTTATAAATACATCAACCTACGAAAACATCTCAAAAATGGAATTAATGGCATTAAGATCTCATCACCTTAAACCTTAAAGGTGGGACTAATACTTTGAACTTAAGATCATCCTTAATATTATAGACTAATTAAAGTATCCTTAAATTTTTAGATAACCTCACATGAAAACATCATAATCTCAAAATTTATCTAAACCAACTATTGATACCATCTATAATAGCTGAAAACCAACATTGTTATATTCAAGGATAAAGTTATAAGATTTACATCTCCAAAATTGATACTAATAATTTTAACCCTATTTTTTCCATTAAAACCTTACAATATAAAAATGAAAATCTTGATCACTTAGATTCTTAATGAAATTATAGGTTTATAGTTTTTCAGAATTATGAAAAACCACTAAATAAATAATATCCATGTCAATAATTGAGAATTTATCCCACTTAACACAACATTTATAATTTCACATTAATTCATAATCATCATCCATATCTAATCCCTTATAGATATAATTTGTTCAAAATCATTTCATGACTACCTAGAGAAAAAAATATAATAAGGGTGAGCTCAAATGCTCAGTTATGGTAAACATAAGCATTAACAAGTAAATTTCATCAATGAACATTAGAAGTACATAATTGTGTGATGACTTAATCCGATTCTGTGAGTGAATCATAAAATAACTCATACCCATCAATACATGGATTTCAAATATGAAGATAAGGAAATTTTAAGAGTCATAAGAATCAATAATCATGAGCCATAGGACATCAATATTGATCATAAAAACCTTATAAACTCCTAAAAATAATCAAAAAAAAAAGTGTTGGTACCTTGGAACATTTTCTTTTGACAACCTGTGTTAAACTTGTGTCAGAAATAAGAAATAATTAGTTAAATCCATAAGATAAACTCTTAGGTAACTCCATACTTCATTCCTATAAATATAAGGTATATTTCTGAATTCATTAGAGTATTATTTGGGTACACCCATTGTTTAAGCTATTATGGTATCTCCTAGTGCTACTAGGGCTTCCCCATCGTATAAGCTATAATGGGCTCACCTAGAACTATCTGGGATGCCCCATCTTATAAGATGGAACAGTCTCACATGGAACTATCTAGGTTTCCCCATCGTATAATTAATGTTCAATAACCACAACATGAATAAATTACAAAGTTCTTGAATTTCATAATAAAACTCATAAAAATTATTATTCCTTTTATAACTTAAATAACCCATGGAAAAGAAATGTATTTCATTTCAATCTCTTTGAATCCTGATTGACTCATGGAAGAGAAATGTATTCCATAAAAATCTCTTTGAAACATAGTCAACCCATGGAAAAGAAACAAATTCCATAACAAACTCTTTAAAACATGATTGACATATGGAAAATAAATGGGTTCCATAACAATCTATTTGAAACAATATTAATCCATCAAGAGAAAAAGTTAGGATGGTGTCATTAAAAAATATCTATCATTAGAGCATAGGTAACAGCAAGGGTCATCGATTTAGATGAAAAGAAATACATAAAGGAATATTTAAAAATTCATTAAAAACATTTCTCGAGAAAAATATCCATTCCATTTTTTAAAAAGACATTTTTTAAAATCATTTTCTCTTAAAATAACCATGAAATTTTATAAAAGAAGCTTCAAATAAAATAATTTTCATAATGACAAAAACCAGGTTCATTTCATACACATTGATACAAATATTTCTTCC
The DNA here is from genome assembly GCA_963277665.1 of Viscum album. Classification (NCBI taxonomy): domain Eukaryota; kingdom Viridiplantae; phylum Streptophyta; class Magnoliopsida; order Santalales; family Viscaceae; genus Viscum; species Viscum album. The sequence continues at coordinate 867,157,187 of OY728146.1, read as the reverse complement.
ACATTTTTGTTAAAATCCAAACAAGAATTATTTATAAACATAAATGAATATTACTTTAAAATTTTTATAAAAATGTAAAAATTGGTAAATATTTCTTTAAAATATAATTTTATGAATGAAAAAAACATTTTTGAAAACATGTTTAGACAACATGGTTTTGGAAGGAAAATGGTTTTCAAATGAAGAGGGAAATAAAGATAATTTTTCTTAAAATCATGTTTTAGTTGTTTTAAGTACCAAGGAGCACGAAAATGAAACTATTACTTGAAAATACCAATAATGTCCGAAGTAGAAAAACATTTCTGATTATTATTGAGAGTTAGATCATAATATTTCAACATTATAGACCTAATTATAAATAATATTGATAAATTATGAGACTGTAACATAAAACACATTCTACTTTGGTTATATTAAATCATAATCTCTATAGAGAGACACTATTTTTACCTTGTAAGACTTTGAAGTATATCTATTAATAGGTTTGGATCTATGTGTTGAGATAATGCGTGATTCTGAGGCCTAGTGTTCCCAAATTAATTTTATAAAAATATTTTATATATTTTATATTACCTACATATGTTAATTCATAAATAATGTGATAAATATTAAACATAGTTTTAGATCAAAAATCTAACACTGTGGTTAAATTTAGAATGTGTGGTGTTTCCTAAGTATGAACTAAAGTTGGTCAGCATAGGGTGTTCGAATAAAAAAATCCATCGGTGGGTGTGTTTAATTAAAATAAATAAATAATTTTATTTTAAAAAAATTAAATGACTTACAAAATTTCTATTATAAATATGATACTATAGAAAATCTCCAAGGTTAGCCATATAACCCTAGGATCGTTAAGAGGAGTGTTCTTCCACCCATCATTGGCATATTAAGATCGCTCGACAACAAGCTTCGGGATCTAGGGGAATTTAGATGTAGTGAATGCATTGGATCTTCCTCCTTCATTGGAAAGCATGTTCTTCATTAATGAAATATTCAAATTGATGTGAAACTATTCATATATGAAATTATAAACTTATGATTAAATGATTGAGCATGATCAATTATTTTTCTTTGAACTATGCACATTTTGAGACTTTTCAAGTTCCCATGTATCATATTTAATTTTTTTATTTGATTAATCATCATTGTGGAATGTTTCTCACCTTGGATATCCTCAATTTGAATTCATCAGCCCATAAATATTGTCTAGAGATTATTTCACCCTTTTTATTTGATTTTTTCCCATGTTCTTTGTTTTCTTCATCATTAGACCCTAGGTTCACGATTTGACTATTGTCAAGAAGGACTGGGCAATAAGACCCCCAGATTCATGTTAGATTTATATATGATGACCCGATCAATGGTTTGGGGATAGATCATGATGTTTTGTTGGATTTGGGTGATGATTCTCATGGATCTAGGATCCGAGATCGAATGGAGATGAAGGGGGTGCACAAGGTGTGCGAGGAAACACTGTGGATCAGTAGATAACAATTTTTGGCCACCAGAGGGATGGAATTGATAATTGTTACCTATCCTATTTTATTTTGTGTGGGAAATAGGTGGAAAAAACATCAGATAATTTGGTTGTAGATTGCCAGAATAGGATATGTAATTTTCGGAAAAAACTTACTACGTTCTATTTCATTTGAAGTACACATGGAATGTATCCCCAATGAAATGATAGTTAGGGTTCCAGGTGACATAAATATCACTTTCCATGTGGGGCCCCACATGCTATGTGAACTAGTTCTGGTGACCCATCATTTACTCAATGAGTACACAAACAGGAGTATGGCCAGAGTACATGGCTAGTGTAAATGGACACGACCATGGTGAACGGACAAGGCCATAGTACAAAAACAGGGCCAGGACCCTAGGTGGATAAGGCATGCCATGTAGTCTTATTATATGTCATGTTTGGATACATGGGTAGTGAGTTGTGTGATATAAGGGACATGGAAAGGATTCAAGCTGGGACCACATGCTATGTGGGTCCCTTTAAATACTGTGTACCCTCCTTTGTATAAAAATTTTTCCATGCTTATCTTCTTTATTTGGACTCATATTTTGGTCTAAGAGTATCCAATCCTGAGTTTTTTTTACATAGATTGTGAGGGTGGCCTTTGAAGTGGATTTTGATATACTATGTGATATTTTTTAGGCACGATTATTCTTTATTCAATGCTCAACAGCGACATTGATTAGGTAGGATCATTAGAGAGACTAAAGTGGAACCCACCTACTAGAACTGGGAATGGGTCCTCTATCAACCTCTAGAATGGAACCCTCCTACTAGTACATTTCATGATTCATCTCTTGGTTATCAAAGTGGCACCATATTTTGGAGTAAATTCATGGTTCCTCAACCACTATAGTGGAATTCACCTGCTAATATAGGGAATGGGTCCCCTGTTGATTATCTGAGTGACACTCTCCTTCAGAGTCAGGGCATGGGACCTTGACCATAAGAGTAGAACCCTTCTATAGTATCAATTCATTGGTCTTCTATTGAATATAAATGTGTCACCCTCTTATAGAGTCAAGGAATTATTCCTTGATCATCAGTGGGTTACCCTCCTACCGGGATAGGGAATGGGTCCTCTAAATACTATCAGAGTGGAACCCTCCAATAGAGATAATGTATGGGTCCTCGACCATCAAATTGGAAAACTATTGTTGGGATATGGAATGGAACCTCTATTAATTATCAGAGTATCTCCCTTATTCTAGGAAATTGAATGGGTCCTCTATCGATCATCATAGTGGCACCCTCCTATTGGGATAGGCTAGGTGTACTCTACCTAGAGATTATGTCTATTTAATTGTGAATCATAATGGAGAGGTGTGGATCAACATGGATATTTCCTTGGAAATAAATGTGTGATGTTGAGCATTGTTGATGGACCACTTAAAACTATGGAAGGCTCTTTTTGCTGGGATCAACTATGATATGGAGATCCTCATTCTCTCACATTTGGGATTGTTTTATGAGTATATATATCCCTACCAGTTGGTTTATTTATTCTTACTTTGGGTTTATTATTATACTTATACTATGTAACTTACCATTCCTGATTCATATTTTTGGGTGTCCTACTAGGTATATATACTCACTCCTGCATGGGCTTGGCATGCACATTTCAAGTCTTATGAAGATGATGGAAAGGTCAATGGTGATTATAGTGGATCATAGGGATACACTAGTGCATTTGACCACGTAATGTGGTTAGGGATTAAATATCTAGAGTTGAGATCTCTCCGAAATTACATAATCTAGTTTTTTCAAGTTGGAACCTCTTTTTGGTTGGATGTGAATTTTGTACCTTTTTTCTTTTTATATTAAGATGTAGTATTGTTGTTTTCAATAGAAGTAATTACATGCATGATTTTTACTCTTATTATTACTACATTTTCTTTCATTCCTCTGCGCATCAACATGGAGACGGTTGTGTGTGTTTTTATAGGTACTTAGGATAAGTCCTCCTATATTAGTTACGCATTTCATCACTTGTCTCCAGCCCTTTTCCTATATAGGTGTGCTTGGGTTAGTTTTGGTTTATGCCCCATTGGTCCATCTCATAACAAATTGGTATCAAAGGTGGTCTATTCCTCAGGATGGAGTTTGGAGTTTTCCCCATATGAATATTTGGTTAGGATATATGGAAATAATGTAAACATGCCTCGAGTGTGAATTTCAGGACAAGGAACTCAGTGTTGGTGCAAAAACCAACATATCCAAAAATCAATACTCTAATAAAATGATTTTCAACTCATCCTAATAATATATTAGTTGTAGAAATCAATGGTACATACATCGTAAATGATATAATGTTTTCACAATCCTTCTTGAGTCAGATCCCCACATATATATATATTCTCCTATGATCATCGTATGTCTTTATTAAAAATTTTAGGATTAAACTGTGATAATAGCCAACTAGTATATCAATAAAGGATCATGATGATGATTTGATGAGTGATGTGGTCATAGTTTAGGGGCTATCACATGAGATCTTTCCTCTAGGAGGATAGGTATAATCACCCCTTCCTCTTGAATAGAATATTTTTCTGGAAGAAAATGATAAGGATGCATACAAAATTTGTGCACTCCAAGAGTTATAGAAATAGTGGCCACTAAGGTTCTTGTGGTGATCCAGATCCCCAGGTAGAAAAGGATTTGATATATTTGGTGATCTGAGTTTTCAAGATTATACAAACACTGACTGGTTCGGTGGTTGATGTAGAGGCCCAAAGCTTGACGTACATAGACAACACATTAATTTTTCAGAATACTTAATACATAACAAAATTCAAAACTCAAGGACCGTAATAGTTTAGTGTCTTTGGAAACTCGGAACGTAATATTCTAATCGTGGTAAAAGATCTTCAACATCTCCCAGAAAGATATTACCCTTATGTTTTCTTACCTAAAACCTTTCTTTATATCCTGGGGAAAAGAAAACATATAAAGGGTGAGCTCAAATTCTTAGTAAGGGTAAGCATGGATAAAATAAAACAAACCATATACATTTGAAGTTAAAAACAAGAACAAAATGTTTAAACATCAAGATCTTGAGCAATGAAATGAAACATGGAAATACGTAAGGCATAGATCATAAAGAAACATTAATTCTGATAAAATAGCATGGGAATAAAACTTGTAATTGTGGAAACCATTAAGCACATGATATGATTTCCATAATAGCCAAGTCATTGCTTCCAAGACCATCTTAGGGGACAAAGTCCCTTTCTGAATCGAGTTCACTCCTCGTTCCAGTCTTGTATTACTGAACCGGTTTAACTTACCGTTCCAACCATGTCTATCTCATGAGATATAAATCTTTACCCAATGAATTGGAGTGAGATATAGGTCCCACCCATCTCATAGCGAAAACATTATTACTTTTTCCACAAAATAAACTTAAAACATTCATCATAACCCAAAGAATAAAATGGGTTTCATAAACATCATCCCATCATCACATAATACATATAAAACAAATAGATATTTCATAATAAGAAATTTGAAACCATGTAAATCATAGAGACATTATACTTGAAACATACACATATGAAATAATGTCATCTTAGATAGAAAATGTTTTTGATACTTGAAATGAATTCTTGAGGAAAATATCCTTTCTTCTTCAAAATCAATTTTTTTTCACAAAACATCATGCAATTTTAAAAGAAAAGGATTTTTTTGAAAATAGTCATGAAATATTTTAAAGTAAGCTTCATGAAAATATTTCTCTATAAAACCATAAAAATTTGTTCATTCCGTATAAGTTAAAAAAACATTCTTCTCGTACTTTTTCCGGAAAAGTAAAAAAGTACCTCATATGGTAAACAAAAGAAAGATTCCTTCCATACGATGTGGTAAAAGTAAAAAAATAGTAAAAATGTCTTAAAAATACATGTATGGAAAGTATAAATTTTATGAAAACATTTTGAGAGCATATGGACATGGATAATAAACATAACCCCCAGTAAATACTTACGAGTAAACAATCTTGGATAAGAATGAGATTGAATAATTATCCCTTACCTTAGGTCTGATATGCTTTGTATGTATCCAAACCTCCTGTAAAATGATTTAAATAATGTCATTGACTTATTAAATAATCATATTAATTGTTATGATATCATATATGGTTCACTTATGACTTTATATTACCCATTCTTTTGTAAATTAATGTTAAAGTAGCGTTTTGGGTAAAATCATCTTATTTATCGTATGTGTTTGGACTTGTTGTTCTTGATGTTATTATTACTTATATCATAATTTACTTAATTCAAAAATGTAAATCATGATTTATATATCATATAAATTTATTATATATCCAGCATATACAATCATTTATAATAGTACATAACATATGGAGGTAAGAAATGAAACGCATCGTTCATGGAGACTGTAAGTCGTACGTACGCATGAACGCTACTTTCATTTATATTTCTTATTTTAATGGAATTAAAACATAATTATACATAGGTATATTATAATTTGAGTACAATATCATATATAATATCATTAACCACATCCTTTATACATCCCACATAAGGTATTAACGAATCACATCACTTTGAGGGGGCGGTAGTCCGCACTTCCTCAAATGAGATTATCGTATTTACCGACTATGGAAACCATAAAGGCTTGATATAATTGGGAAGTAGAGAAGAATAAGGAAATCATAAACATAATATATATTATATATAAATACAGTTCCATCATAATGGCCACCATGAGAGGTGGTAGGAGAAAATCGAACAATCATCGTTTCGTGAGGCGTTAGTTTGCCATCATAGAAACATTATGTTCTTCATCCATTAGATAGAGGTGTGTGTAAGTGTAGTTCGAATAATTCTCATAAAAACATCCTAGTATATTTAGGATATTTTTTTTGTTACAAAATAAAGTATTAAAAAGATTTTAGGGGTTGGAGAAGTAGAATAGAAGAAAACAACTTAAGAGAAACTGTTACCTTTAATTTTGGTAACTTCCTTTGGTTTGAACCAAAAGGACTTCTTAGAGAGTCGTCTGCCTAATTTAAGGCTTCAAGGGGGAGGAGAGGGATGTAGGCATCTTATTTGGTCAGATTTGGGACGAGAAAAAAGGCTTGAGAGGTGTGAGGAATTGCATAGAAGTGGTCTCCTTTTATAAGGGAGAGGAGGGGCTCTTTAGGAAAGTGTGAAAACATTATTTTATTATAAACTTATCTTCGGTTTCAAGAGGTCCAAAACACATTAATGTCAAAGATAAGATGACTAATATTAGAAATAAAATCATCCAATTGGAATTGGACTAGTTTTGGATGATATTTTAATCATTATAATCTTATTTATTTAAATCATTTATTAATGAGGTAAACACTACATCATTATTGTGTCATAAATAATTTAATTCATTTGATGTCTAAAAATTATGAAACAAAATACCATGATGTAGGGAATCTTTTTATCTTTCCAAATAATATTTATAGTCGAAAATATAACTTATATAACCCCTTATAAAAATTAATTACTAAAATATTTTTGTTAAAGTCAATTTTGTCTTTACATTAAATTAATTAATCCAAATTGTCATTTTCACTACCAAGTGGATCATTGGGGTCCCCAAATCGTCCCAAGGATGACCATGGTCGGGCAATACTCATCCAATAAGGTTAGGACAACTTTAAAGGTAATTTTTAATTATTATAGTATTCTTTTAACCTTGAATTACCCTATTTACCTTTAACCGCAGTAAATAAAAATTATCGTAGTTACTATTCATAATATAAAAAAAATAAAAGTAACCTATTAACATAATTTGGACCCACTGATTCCAAATATGGAATCCATTTTTCAAAATTCAAAACACCGAAGTTGCAGTAATTAATTTAAAATTAATCACGTTGTAAAGAGAATAGGTTTTAAAAGTTAAAACATTGCCAAAGACTGAATTGATTTAATCTATGAATTCAATGTAAAATCAATGATAATTAAATACATTATATTAAATGGTAAAAATATTTTATATTTAGAATTTAAAACCATTCAATATTATAATTTAACTATATAAATTATTACGATAAAAAAAGTTGTTTTTAATTAAAATATAGCGTGTTTTTACTATTCATTAAAATATGACGGTTATCAGAATAATATGAAAATTTTATCCAAAGTAAATTTTTATATCCTGATTCCAAAGAAGAATTTTATTTTGTCAAATTTAACTTATAAAAATTTCAAAAACTAGATTTAATGTGCGTGCGCCATCAAAAGGAGGTAAAATTGCATTTTTTGAAAAATACTTATTTTACACGAAAATTTTATTTTGTTCTCATACCATGTTCTAGAAAATATATAAGATGAATAATAATGTTACAAAATTAAAAAGTTAGTTAATACTATTCATAACGGCTAGTTCATAATAATATTATAATAATATATCATTGTTTTGTAAAACTCGGTATTGCGTACAACACACGCTATCGAGGAAGGTCGTGATTGCGTGTAAAGCAATCGAAGTCAGGGTTGCGTGTTGTGAAAGAATCCATTGTTGTTTCGTATAACAGAATCCAACCATATTTCGTTTATACATTTAATATATATATATATATATAAACACACTCAATGTTGCGTAGAATGACTATTATAAAACGAACATGAAATTGTGTGTAACACGATCCAAGAATAGTGTTTCGTATAATACAAGCTAATACGGTGTTGTGTATAGTACAATCTAAACATGGTGTGATGTATAATAGAAGACATCAATGAAATTAAAAGAATATTTTTCATAAAATCTCGGGGTGTTACATTCTACCCCCCTAAAAATTAATTTCTCCCTCGAAATTCGTCGGGGTTTTTAATCGTTTACTATTCATAGAAACCCACATCGTAAAAAGGAATACTAAAACTTAATTTTAAAAACAAAAGTATAAAATGTAACGATTACCCTAAGTAACTCATCACTGGGTTTCCATATAGGAGAATATAGGTGAAAATATGGATATGGAATAGAAATCTAACCATCAAGTTCTGATGGAGAGTGGTAGAGAACATGGCTATGAAAAAGCCATCAATCACAAACCCATAAATTTATGATGATCTAAGGTAGCATATGATTCATCGGATATAAGAGCACTTGGACAACATTTTTGTTTTTCAATATCATTTCCCTAAAGTTGGAAATTTTGAATTAGAAGAAATACTTGCTTGATTTTTGTACAATCTCACTGTTGTTCGTGCTTTGAACAATTTCCACTTCATCACTTAAATAAATGAAGTTGTTATTTGTGAAGTGTTAATAGCTCATGTGATAGAATGATTGGTCATTCCATCTGTTTCAAACAAAAGGTTAGCAAAAGTTATCAAATATACATAGGCCCATCTATGGTGAGGTTAATCATATAAGATTCAAAAAATGAACTTATACTTCATATATCATACTGCTTAATAAAATAAAAATATTTTCTACTAACCAGGGACTTCCGATAGGCCATTGGTATGCGATAAAGGCCAGTCGCACTTCAGTTGTGGGTTCGATTCCCACATCCTTGTCTGACGCGATGGGCTGTCACCCGTCCTGCAGGTTTTACTTTTTCTAAAACTACATTACTATAACATCCCATCAATAATATCGAAAAAATTTCTATCCTTAAACAATACAAACTTATATCCAACATAATCTAGTCCAATCTTTAGGCTTATCTAAAATACATCGGTCCAAGCTCATAGTATAAAGAAAATGATTACTTGAAATGTCACATAACAATCACGTGAATTCCATCATTTATCCACCATATATCATAAGATATATTTTGTTGGTCAAATTAAAAACATGTGAATACCTTAATCATGTATTCTCTTAAAGAATGAATACCCATTGAACCTTAGTGAAAACATGAATGCAGTTAAAAGTTAACACTTTCCACATTCCAAAATCCTCAAAATTAGATATACTCAAACCATGATATCACTTAGTCCTTATATCAATCATGAGCTCATTAATACTATCAAACATCTCATTATCTTATTATCCCTTCATTATGCGCATATCATCTGCTTTCCAAAATATTTGAATCACTTTTCATGGTTACCGGTACCATAAAATTATTGAAACCTACAATAGACTAATACAAAAATATTCTAATAAACTATAAAAGTAGCTCAAAAACATTATTATTGAATACCAATAAACACTTCAATCCATCCTCTTCAGTGATTGTCCTAGAATAATTCCTTACATGATTTAGAAGTAACTTTTTAGGTCAGGTCATTGAGTTGGGTAATGCCCATGTTCTCCACAAAGAAGACACTGAACTTCATAACTGTCTGTCACTCTATGACCCTTTTCTCCACACAGATAACATTTGTCCCTCCATTTGAGGTATTCCTCAAGGTTCTTCTTCCCTTATTTATAAATCTCAATCTTCCTTTCTTTATGCTCCTCAACATGTGCACATCCATAAAAGTCTATCTTCCTCTTATTTGATGAATTAGGCATACCACTAAATTTCACCTTGTTAATCATATATCACGATGACTGATTCAGCGTAATCACAATATCTTTATCTCTAGGCATTACACAATTTTGTTGCTCATAATCACTAATTTTTCCATTAGATTCAATGTTAACCGAATTCCTTCTGGTTCCCTCCATTGACATAAAACACAAAAAGAATTCTGTGAGAGGAAAAAATCATGCTAGAGAAAAAAACATAGTAAAGGGGGAGTAACCTCAATACCTAACATCTTAGGTTAAATTATACGATCGTTACCATAGTTTTAGGACTATATACTATACGTATACTTATCCTTAGGGACATCCCTAGACATACCTTAGAAATATCTCTAGGGATCTCACTAACGTTTTCACAACCTAGTTTCCAAATGTTGACTAAACCTTTCCTCTGATACCAACTATAGAGGCCCAAATCTTGACATACATGGACAACACATTACTTTTGTGGAATAATTAATACATAACAAAATTAAAAACTCAAGGACCGTAATAGTTTAGTGTCTTTGGAACTCGTAACGTAATCTTCTAATCGTTGTGAAAGATCTTCAACATCTCCCATAAAGATCTTCCGCTTATGTTTTCTTACCTAAAACCTTTCTTTATATCCTGGGGAGAAGAAAACATATAAAGGGTGAGATAAAATTCTCAGTAAGGGTAATCATGGATAAAATAAAACAAACCATATACATTTGAACTTAAAAACATGAACACAATGTTTAAACATCAAGATCTTGAGCAATGAAATAAAACATGGAAATACGTAAGGAATAGATCATAAAGAAACATTAATCCTGATAAAATAGAATGGGAATAAAACTTGTAATTGTGGAAACCATTAATCACTTGATATGATTTCCATAGTAGCCAAGGCATTGCTGCCAAGACCATCTTAGTGGACAAAGTCCCTTTCTGAATCGAGTTCACTCCTTGTTCCAGTCCTGTATTACTGAACCGGTTTAACTTGTCATTCCATCCATGTATATCTCATGAGATATAAATCTTTACCCAATGCATTGGAGGGAGATATAGATCCCACCCATCTTATAATGAAATCATTCATACTTGTCCCACAAAATAAACTTAAAACATTTATCATAATCCAAAGAATAAAATGGGTTTCATAAACATCATTCCATCATCACATAATCCATATAAAACAAATGGATATTTCATCATAAGAAAATTGAAACCATGTATATCATAGAGACATTATACTTGAAACGTAAACATATTTCATCTTAGATAGAAAATGGTTTTGATACTTGAAATGATTTCTTGAGGAAAATATCCTTTCTTCTTCAAAATCAATTTTTTTTCACAAAACATGATGCAATTTTTAAAGAAAAGGATTTTGTTGAAAATAGTCATGAAATATTTTGGAGGATGCTTCATGAAAATAAGTCTTTATAAAACTGTAAAAATCTGTTCATGCCGTATAAGTTAAAAAAACATTCTTCTCGTACTTTTGCTGGAAAAGTCAAAAAGAACCTCGTATGGTAAACAAAAGAAATATTTCTTCCATACGATGTGGTAAAAGTAATAAAATGTTAAAAATGTCTTAAAAATAAATGGAATTAAAGTAAAAATTTTATGAAAACATTTTGAGAGCATATGGGCATGGATAATAAACATAAACCCTAGTAAATACTTACGAGTAAACAATCTCGGATAAGAATGAGATTGGAATAATTATCCCTTACCTTAGGTCTGATATGCTTTGTACGTATCCAAACCTCCTGTATAATGATTTAAATAATTTCATTAACTTATTATATAATCATATTCATTGTTATGATATCATATATGGTTCACTTATGACTTTATATTATTCATTCTTTTGTAAATTAATGTTAAAGTAGCGTTTTGGGTAAAATCATCTTATTTATCGTACGTGTTTGGACTTGTTGTTCTTGATGTTATTATTACTTATATCATTATTTACTTACTTAAAAAATTTAAATCATGATTTATATATCATATACATTCATTATTTATCCAGCATATAAAAGCATTTATAATAGTTCATAACATATGGATGTAAGAAATGAAACGCACCGTTCATGGAGACGGTAAGCCGTACGTACGCATGAACGCTACTTTCATTTCTATTTCTTATTTTAATGGAATTAAAAAATAATTATAAATAGTTATATTATAATTCCAGTATAATATCATATATAATATCATTAACCACATCCTTTATACATCCCACATAAGTTATTAATGAATCACATCACTTTGAGGGGGCGGTAGTCCGCACTTCCTCAAATGAGATTATCATATTTAATGACTATGGAAACTGTAAAGGCTTGATATAATTGGGAAGTAAAGAAGAATAAGGAAATAATAAAAATAATATATATTATATATAAATAAAGTTCCATCATTATGGCCACCATGAGAGGCGGTAGGAGAAAATCGAACAATCATCGTTTCGTGAGGTATTATTTTTCCATCACAGAAACATTATGTTCTTCATCCATTAGATGGAGGTTTATCATAAAAACATCCTAGTATATTTATGATATTGGTTTTGTTACAAAAGAAAGGATTAAAAAGATTTTAGGGGTTGGAGAAGTAGAATAAAAGAAAACAACTTAAGAGAAATTGTTACCTTTAATTTTGGTAACTTCCTTTAGTTTGAACCAAAAGGACTTCTTGGAGAGTCTTATGCCTAATGTAAGGCTTCAAGGGGGAGGATAGTGATGTAGGGATCTTAGTTGGGCAGAGTTTGGATGAGCCAAAAGTCTTGAGAGGTGTGAGTAATTGCATAGAAGTGGTATCCTTTTATAAGAGAGAGGAGGGGCTCTTTAAAAAAGTGTGAAAACACTATTTTATTATAAACTTATCTTCGGTTTAAAGAGGTCAAAAACACATTACTTTCAAATATAAGATGACTAATATTCGAAATAAAATCATACAATTGGAATTTGACAGGTTTTGGATGATATTTTAATCATTATAATCTTATTTGTTTAAATCATTTATTAATGAGGTAAACACTACATCATTATTGTGTCATAAATAATTTAATTAATTTGATGTCTAAAAACTATGAAAAAAATACCATGATGTAGGTAATCTTTTTATATTTCCAAATAATATTTATAGTCTAAATTATAACTTATATAACCCCTTATAAAAATTAATTACTAAAAGAGTTTTGTTAAAGTCAATTTTGTCTTTACATTAATTTAATTAATCCAAATTGTCATTTTCACTACCAAGTGGCTCATTGGGGTCCCAAAATCTACCCAAAGATGCCCATGGTCGAAAAATACTCATACAATAAGGTTAGAACAAGTGTCAAAGTAATTTTGAATTATTATAATATTCTTTTAACCTTGAATTTCCCTATTTACCTTTAACCGCAGTAAATAAAAATTATCATAGTTACAATTCATTATATAAAAAAAATAAAAGTAACCTATTAACATAATTTGGACCCACTGATTCCAAATATGGAATCCATTTTTCAAAATTCAAAACACCTAATATTCAGTAATTAATTTAAAATTAATCCCGTTGTTAAGCGAATAGGTTTTAAAAGTTAAAACATTGCCAAATATTGAATTGATTTAACCTATAAATTCAATGTAAAATCAATGATAATGACATAAATTATATTAAATGGTAAAAATATATTCTATTTATACTTTATAACCATTCAATATTATAATTTAACCATATAAATTATTATGATGAAAAAGTTATTTTTAATTAAAATATAGCGTGTTTTTACTATTCATTAAATTATGAAAGTTATCAGAATAATATGAAAATTTTATCCAAAGTAAATTTTTATATCCTGATTCCAAAGAAGAATTTTATTTTGTAAAATTGAACTTATAAACATGTCAAAAACTATATTTAATGTGGGTGTTCCATCAAAAGGCGGCAAAACTACATTTTTTAAAAAATACTTATTTTACCCGAAAAATTTATTTTGTTCTCATACCATGTTCTAGAAAATATGTAAGATGAATAATAATGTTATAAAATTAAAATTTTAGTTAATACTATTCATAACGGCTAGTTCATAATAATATTATAATAATATATCGTTGTTTAGTAAAACCTGGTATTGCGTACAATACACGCTATCGAGGAAGGTCGTGATTGCGTGTAATGAAAGCCAAGTCAGGGTTGCGTGTTATGCAAGAATCCTTCATTGTTTAGTATAACATAATCCAACCATATTTCCTTTATTCATTGAATATATATATATATATATAAACACACTCAATGTTGCGTAGAATGAATATTATAAAATGAATATGAAATTGTGAGTAACACGATCCAAGAATAGTGTTGCGTATACTGCAAGCTAATACGGTGTTGAGTATAGTACAATCTAAACTTGGTGTGCTGTATAATAGAAGACATCAATGAAATTAAAAGAATATTTTTCATAAAATCTCAGGGTGTTACAGTTGAGCTAGCAGTCGGTCTTTTCCATAGAGTAGTTGGGCACTAGTAGGGCCAAGTCACATAGATGCATGATGAGTCGACACTCTCATGGACCAACTTCGAGTATTATTTTCACGCGGATTAATACCCCTTATACTTTTTTCAGTTCAGATTTAGGATCTTATAGAGCTGTAGAAGAGAGGGATGATAGTTTATGAGTATGTTATAGGGTTCACAGACAATACATGGTACTCCTATCACTTGATTTATGGTAGAAACTTCCATGTGTGGAAGTTTGAGAATGGTCTCCATTGATACATTCATGATAGTGTGGTAACCCTATGAATTACCACTTATGTAAGAGTATTGGAGTGAGAACTGGTGATATAGAGCTTCTTGTTAGAGGGATTCCTGGATCTTTCCGTGCATGTAATGGGGATAAGTAGTCTGTAGTAACTAGAATGTGCTAGTAAGAAGGATATAAGTGTAGGATATCATCATAGTATTGGACTTGGTCATGTGTTTAGGTGGAACAAGAATTACACAGAGGACTAATGCATCTTGTAGAGGGTTTTTACCATGCATGTGATGGGTGAGGTCACATTACATTGGATTAACAAACTTTACATTCTGAGGAGGGTGGGAAGATGGTGGATGGATTGCCATGACCGAAGAATCTCTATGATTATGGATCTATCATGGGAGGATAGGGTAACCCCCAAGGAGGTGGAGCTAGAAAAAGAGGTAGTGGGGCTCTAGGGAGAGGATTTGTGGTTGGTGGATGATGTTATGAGCTCCTTCCACCACCACCACCAAGTGGCCAATGTCAGGCTCAAAGACCTATGGTCAGAGCAATGGGAAACCATAGGCTATGGATACATATGACCCGGTGGATCATGAGATGATTATAGGTATGATCTATGTTAATTCTACTCTTTTTTTAGTACTATTAATCATGTTTGTGTCTCATTCCTTTATCTCTTTTCTCATAGTGTGAGAGATATTGTTCTAGGTTGAGGCTTCAGCCCATAATCTTTGTCTTTAGGTTCCTATGGGGAATGCTTATTAGATATATTATATCAGCAGGTAGTGTGAGCTATCTCTTTGGGTAGATATGCTCTTGTGGTACCTTTTTCTCCTCGCAATGATACTTTATGTCTTTATCTTGGGTATGGACTAGTTTTCCATTGTCTAAGCCTAGATTGTTTGTCACCGCAGATGAGTAAGATGCCTTTTAACTAATGGGATGAGATTATTCTTTATGGGTGAGAGAGATCTCATGGAAAGATAATTGTTTTTCTTGAGTAGGATAATAAACCCCATCACCCATAATTTGGTGAGTGTATCCCTTGGCATAGGATGTTCTTCAAGAATTGGGATTGCTTCAGTTGTATGGGATTTTATGTACGATTTCCCATAATAGATTGCCTACTGATACTATTCTCCAAAATTTTGGGATCCATCTTTGTTCTAAATGACGCTTATGCAACCAACACAGGGAGGATGCGGATCATCTTTTCTTGTCTTGTGCGACAGCCTCTGCATTATGGCATTTTGTCTCTGATCTTTTCAATTTCAGATGCTCTTTTACTGATTCTATTTCTTTGTTTCTAATAAACTGCACTAGATCTGATTTTTCTTTGCAGATCAACAACATCTGGTTGGCGGCAGTGGCGGAGCTCATTCATGAAATCTGGTATGTTAGAAATGATCTTATTCAAAATAATCATTCTTTTAATCTCAATACAAGAAAATCTCGGATCCTTGTGGCAATCCAGGAGGCTGATTTTATTCAAAAAGATTGTTGCAACAACTCTGTTGGAGATTTTGAGATCCTTCGTCGTCTTCGTGTACCTGGAAATTATCCAAAGCCAAAACGCACCTTCGAGGTTTTCTGGCAGGCTCCAATGCAGGGATGGATCAAAGTTAATGTTGATGGTGCATCAAAAGGAAATCCAGGTCCTTCCAGTTGCGATGCTATTTTTAGAGACTCTGCTGGACAGTGTCAGGGCTATTTCTTCGTTGGATGCGGTCACTCGTCATCGCTGGAGGCAGAACTGTTGGGTGTCATCCATTCTGTTGATTTTGCTCTTCAAAGAGGTTGGAGGAAACTATGGATTGAGAGTGATTCATCCACCGTCATTCATGCCATTTGGAATGGCAGCACTCATCTGGACTGGAAGAATACTTCACGTTGGATGAACTGCCTTACCTTGCTCCACAGGATTGATTATATCGCCACCCATACTTACCGTGAGGCAAACTCCGTCGCTGATGCTCTTGCCAATAAAGGAATTCACCAGCGGATGACTTGGATGGACTCCATGCCCGCTGATTTATTTGAACTCTTTGATAGAGATTGTAAAAAAATCCCCTATTTCAGACTCTTGTAACTTTCTTTCCTTTTTTTAATAATAATTTGTGCTTTGGTCTTTGACCAAAGCATTACCTTTAAAAAAAATAAAAAAAATGTACGATTTCCCTGAGGAGGTTTTGTACTACCACTGAGGAGGGAGGTGGAGTTTTTCATCAAAACTTATCCTGGAACCACTATTATATCTTGTGCATCATATCGAATATCCCATACCGAGCTCTTGGAGCTATGATTATAGTTGTAGGACCTTCAAGAGAAGGTTTGTATCCATTATGTCCCCCTGGGAAACTACAGTGTTGTTTTTGAAAAAATGGAAGGGGGTTTCAGATTTTTGTATATTATCATCATCTGTATTATGCCATTATAAAGAAAAACATTACAATTTTCATGTATTGGTGACCTCTTTAATCAATTACAAGGCATGACATGCTTCTCAAAGATCAATATCTGGTCTAGCTACCACCAGTTGAGAGTTTGTGAGGTTGATATTATAAAGATGTAATTATTTTGTCGCTATAGACACTATAAGATCTTGGTGATTCCATTCAGTGTGAAAAATACCATGGATCTATTTATGTCTTTGATGAACAAGATCCTCTAGCCATACATAGACTACTTTTTTGTTTTCTTTATTGATGACATACTCATATGTTGTTGTCAGAAGAGGAGCATATAGATCACTTAAGGATAGTCGTAGCTTTTATTCAAGATCACTATATTTATAGTATCTCTCTAAGTTCTGTTTCTATCTCAATAAGGTTAACTTCATGGGGATTTTAATTCCTAAGGTTGGATTAGTTTTGGACTCTAT
Organism: Viscum album; assembly: GCA_963277665.1. NCBI lineage: Eukaryota > Viridiplantae > Streptophyta > Magnoliopsida > Santalales > Viscaceae > Viscum > Viscum album. The sequence goes on along the minus strand of OY728146.1, from coordinate 867,139,577 downwards.
AAATAATGTTGTAGTGATTTCTTGGGATCCACCCAAGATAATGTTGAAGATGTGGGTTTTTTGGTTTAGAAGGGTACTATTAGAGTTCTATGATATATTTTTCTAGAATTTAAAACCCTTTTACCTTCTTGACATGGAAAGGGAAGTTGTTTAACTTGATAGAGTAGTTCCATAGTGCTTTCAAGGAGTTGAGGTTGGGGCTGATGAGTGATCCTATTTTGAGACTACTACAGGGGTTCTAGAGTATGTAATATATTACGATTCCTTTAAAGATGATCTCAGTTATATGTTGATCCATTAATAGAAAGTTATTGTATATGGGTTGAGAAATTTGAAACCCCATGACCAAAACTAAATGACCGAGAACTGACAGTAGTTGTGTTATCTCTAAGGATGTGAAAGATCAATCTTCCGGGAGAGCACTTTTTTGTTTACACAAACCATCAAATCCTCAAGTATGTCTTCATGTAGAGAGACCTGAACCAAAGACAGTGGAACTCATTATAGTTACTACATGACTATGACTATAAGATATTTTATACTCCAGGGAAAGGAAATGTGGTTGTATATTCCCATGGTAGGAATTATTAAGCTCGTTTGTTGTCAGAGGTGTTGGGGTTGTTGTCTTATATATAGCTGGCCCTGGATGGGGAGGAGGTTACATATTTTTTTCATTAAATGGTGTTGACTCCCCCAGTCCTCCATCATGTGATAGACTCCGTATTGGGAGACATCGACTGTGAGATATTATGTGACAATATATGTTTAGTGGATTCAAAATATGGATTTTATATAGGAGGAAATCACATCATCCTTTTCCAGGGATGAACGGTGGTCCTGGACATTATGTGGGTGAGGTTATAAGGAAGTTTCACACCTATCATTTGGTTTTACATCCTAGTTTGTGGATGTTGTACTCATACTTTTAGCAACAATTTTTGTGGGATTTCATGAGACATAATGTTGTTGAGTTTCTATATCGATGTCTCACATTTCAGTAGGTGAAGGTTGGGAACTAGGGTATATTAGGTTTGTTACAACCTCTTGAGATCCCAGAGTGGAAATAGAATGGTATATAAATGGATATTATGATAGGGAATCCATGAACAGTGACTGCCCATGACTCCATCTAGGTGATAGTTGACTAATATATAAAGTCTTCACAATTACTTTCTATTAAGAAGAATCATTTGGTGGATATTTTGGGGTAGTTGTACATATGGTAGATTATTTACCTTCATGGAGTACCCTTAATTATTTTCATAGAATGTGATATATGGTTCATTTCATGGTTGTTGAGAGGCTTGTATGGGGCATTCGGGACAAATATGAGGATGAGTATATCCTTTCTTGTCTTGAAATATGGGAAGATTAAGCATACTATCTTGGTGCTAGAAGATATCCTGAGGGATTTCATGTTGGAATTTGGTTGGAGCTGGGAGGATTAATTTCCCTTGGTAGAGTTTTATTATAATAATACCTACCATTATACAATTGGCATGGAACCTTTCGATTACCCATATAAGAGACCCTATATGTCACCCTTATGGTGGAATGAGATATTTGTAGCACCTATTGTTGGGATAAAGATAGTATAGGTGTTGATAGAGAAGGTCTAGATGATTTATGAGTGGATGAGGATTTCCTAGGGTAGGAAAAAATCTTATGTACATCGATGTCATGGGCCATTGGAGTTCAATTAGGGAGACCATCGTTTCCATAGATTCTCCAAATGATGAGGATTACAGAGATTCAGCCAAGGAGGCAAGTTATCCTCAAGGTTCATCGATTCATTCAAGATATTTCATAGAGTTAGATAGTTTGATTACTTCCTCTACCTACTCCACAGATGTAGGAGGTGCATGATGTATTCCATGTTTCTTAGCTGAGGAGATATGTGGATGACCCTACACAAGTTATTGACTTAGTAGAGCTAGAGATCATGAGCGGAGAAAATTTTAGAGATCACCCAGGGGTGATTCGGGATCGGTAGAAGAGTATCCTGTGTGGATAGACCATCTATTTGGTTCATGTGTTATGGTAGCATGGGAGCATACAAGAGAGATCCTAGGAGCAGGAGAGCCGGATTCAAGCTCAGTATCGCTAGATTTCGGTATAGTTTTTTTTTATTTTTGATGAAGAAAATATTAAAGGAGAGTATAATGTATAGACCCATTTTTCATTGAAAGACTTTGAAATATATAAATAAATATTTCCCAAGCTAGGTACATAGATGGAGCATGATTACAATGCCTAGTGTCCCCTTACATTTTTTGTACCCTCCTTTATTTAGGAATCTTCTAACTCTCATACATCCCTGGTTTGCACTCATATTTGGGGCTATGAGTATCCTATCCTGAGTGTTTTACCATGTAGATAACGATGGTGGAATATATATTGTATTTTGACATATAATAAGAGATTTTATATATTTTATTCTTCTATAGACATTTCTCGATGATGAAAGTGATCAAGAAGGATCATTAGAGAGACTGGAATGGCACCCGCCAACTAAGGAAGGGTGTGGATCCTTTATCTACTAATAGAGTGGCACCCTCCTGCTAGGATAGGGTACCCTCTTGTAGAGTTCAGGCATGGTTACTCTATCGACCATTAGAGTGGTTCCCTTCTACGGAGTCAGGGAATGGTTCCTCAAACACTAGAGTTGATCCCTCCTGTTGGAAAAGGGAATAGGTCCTCCATCGACTATCAGAGTGGAACCCTCTTATGGAGTATGGGAATGGGTCCTCAAACACTATCATGAAACCCTCCTGTGGTGTTTGGGAATGGTTCCTCCATCAACTATCAGAGTGGTACCCTCTTATGGAGTCAGTTAATGGGTCCTTGACCATTTTAGTGGAACCCTCATGCTGGGATAAGGCATGGTTCCTCTATCTACTATTAGAGTGGCACCCTCCTATGGAGACAGGGCATGGGAATCCAACCATCAAAATGAAACCCAGCTGTTGTAATAGGTCATGGTTCCTCTATCAACCATCATAGTGTTAATAACCTACTGGGATAGGGCATGGGTCCCCTACCTAGATATTAGGTCCCTTTGACTATACAGAAAATGGTTAGGTTTGGATCAACATGGATGTTTCTTCAGAAGGAAACACGAGAAACTGAGCATCAATAATATACCTCTTAAAAATATGTTAGAATCTTTTCCTATGTCAGACTGTGAGATGTAGATCCCCTTTATATCTAGTTTGGAATTATTTTATGAGGATATGTTTTAATGTGGATTGATTTTTGTTTCTATATTAATAAGGGTTGAGTTGTTTATATCTACAATGTCTCTTACTACGCCCCCTTAATATTTTGGGGCATCCTATTGGGTATGTATATACTCACCCTTACATGGTATTTTCCTACACATGTTGTGTCTTATGAATATGGCGGATAGGTCGACGATAAATACATAGGAGCATAGGTATACCCTGGTGCATTTGACCACGTACAATGGTTGGGGATTGGAGATCTGGAACCAGGATGTCTTAATAATTAATTTTCCTAGTTTTTTCAGATTGGGACATATTTCTAGTTGGGCATGTATTTATTTTCCTTTTTCTTTTCATATTATGCTATCATACTCTTTTATTCCTTATAGGTTGTTACATGCATGGTTTTTACTGAAGAGGTTACTCTATTTTCTTTTATTACTATTAAATTATATATTTAGATGATGGTATGTGTACTTAAAAGTACTTAGGTAAAGGTTATCATATTACGTATTCCCTTAAGTGCTTGTCAAAAGCCTCTAGCTTGTAGAGGTGGGCTTGAGGTAGTTGTGTCTTAAGCCATATTGTGTCAGGTCGTGACACCCCATGAAAGTGACATCCTAAAATGGATATGTAAATAAAAAAATCAAGAGAATAATCATAAAATACATTCATTGTAAGTATATACACCACATAAAATAAAATCGATGGTGAATATGGCATGTGTATCATATGATTAAAATGTGAGACAAAAATACCTTATCTCATGATTATTTTGGTTTATTATACATTAACCACATGTATAGTTATTTTAAAAATGTTATTAACTCATAATAGAACAATATTAATATTCATGATATCATATATAAGACTTTTATAGCATCTTATCACTACTTACTTAACAATATTTCATTATTTTCATTGTTTTGGGTGTTAATTGGCTTGATTTATCATTCATTCATTTTTCATTAATGTTCTTTTTATTGTGCATATTATATAATTTCATAACCTCCATAATAATAATCATTGAATAATTATCATATTTTACATCAATTATAATTTTAAAATCAATCATGAAAAATGGTTATGAAAAATTAAGTATGTTGTGATCATGGAGATGGTAGGTCATACGTACGCATAAGTAACATTTCCATTTTCCAATGATCAATATGGAAAGATGGTAAGTAATATATTATCATTCCATAATGATAATAATATCATATATACCATATTATTTATTTATATATACTTGTATATTTCATTCATGTGGTGTGGTTATGAAAAACGAGTCACATAGCTGTGTGAAGGCGGTAGTCCACACGTACATGAATGATGTTATCATCATTAAGTGAGTGAAAAGGTAAAAAAGAAAAATATTATATTAGAATGATAAATATTTCATTAATATATTAATTATTTAATTTATATCACATATATTTATCAACATTATCCTTGTTACTTTTCATGTAAATAATTACTGAAAGACGAATCACATTGCTTCGCAAAGCGGTAGTCTTCCATTCACACAGACGACATTATTGCATCCCCTACAAAATAGAAAGTAAAATTATATATATGATATAATGACTCAATAAGTATAAATATGTTATAAATATCATAAATATATATATATATATATATATATATTATTCATCATCATACAAAACCATTAAATGTGGTAATGGAAGAAAAAATGACATCGGTTCATTAGGTGGTTTTCCTCCGTACCCATGAATGATGATTTTGTAACCCATTTGATGGAATTGGAGGTGGTTTTAGGTCATGAAATTTTTATAAACACATCACTATATATGAAATATACTTATGGTATTATATTATCATGATTTAATAATAAATTAAGGAGGTGTAGAATTAAATTAAATAAAGATGCTCATTGAATAACATTACCTCTACTTTGGGTATCCTACTTAAGTATGCTAAAATTCTTTCCTAGGTTAGATTTCTTCCAAAAATAAGGATTACAGGATGAGAAAATGGAATTTTGTAAATAATTTGGTTAGGAATTTTCTTAACCAAATAGGTTTTAACATGTGAAGAATATACGATATGGGGTAGCCTTTTATAAGTGGGAGAGAGGACACACTTGGTATTCTTGAAAAGAAAAGACTGCTCCCACTTTTTTTATCTGTAAAAAGGGTCCAAAATGAGACATTATAGAACCTTATAGGTTTAATGGTCAAAATATTTTCAAAAAAATAATTTTTTGAAAAGTTTATAGGTCATTTTTACCCTTATAATTTTTGTAATTCCCCAACCATAGTTACCCAGGGTGGGTGCATTATTACATAACATTAGAATTATCACAAGGAATCAAGTCACGAAAGGCCGATCCGTTTAGTAGTCTTGGAAAATAGATTACATACATGACCGTTATATTACACATTAGAAAATAAAACACAACCTAAATGATCCTTTGAGGACTCCATTAATCCCCTAGATTAACCCTACTTATCAATCATAATACACTTCTTGGAATCCTGGGAAAATAAAACATAAGTAAGGGGTGAGATCAGACGCTCAATAAGGATAAAAATATAGAATAAAATTTTATAAATAAGCTTAATCATTTAAGGAAATGTATTAGACTAAAAAAGCCTTTTAAACTTAAACTTCAGCGTAATATGGAAAATAATAATCAAATAATGTCATTTACTTATTCACATGATTATTCTACTAGTCGAATAATCACATGTAATATCAATATCAAATTTCATAATGATGGAATGAAAAATTCCAGACTTCATAACCACATAGTCAAGGCCTAGTTCCAAGACTAAGAATAATATTTTTTTAAGGCCTTGTGCCAAGACACTAGTTTGTCTCATGATACCTACCGATGCATCGAGGAGCTATAGTGGGCTCAACCCGTCACTTACTAAGTCCAATGTATTCCTCATATGAAAAGGTTTAAAAATAACATAAAAATTTCATATTAAAACTAGCATACAAAATGTCAATAATTTATCCACAAACCATTAATGGTGTAAAAAATAACACATCCACATTCAAACATATCACCAAACCTTCAATACAATATGAAAGTTTTGTATCATAATAAATCAAATTATAACAAGCTTAAAATCCATCAAAGGATGTTGACATAGATGAAATCAAAACTTTTGTATTGAAATCATTTCAAAGTTATATAATTATAAAAGAAAAATTTTATTTTGAAAATATTATTATGAGATTTTTTGGGAAGCTTCGACGATGATATAACGACAGAAAATATCACCACCCACTGTATAAGTTAAAAAGGAAATTCTTACCTTAATTTTTTCAAAAAGGTCATAAAGTACCTTGTTTGGAAAACAACGAAAAGATTCCTGTCAAAAAATATACGGTAAAATAATGGTATAAATCACTTTAATCCATAGTATAGTAAATATTAAAAAAAAATTGAATTTCATTTTTAAGAAAACATGGATTTGGATGATAAAGAGGTCACAATATATACTTATGTATTAACAACCTCGGATAAGTAAAGAGATTGTATAATTAACCCTTACCATGCAATTTCCTTTGGTAGAGGGTATGTTTAATCTCCAGTATAATGACCATAGTATGTTCTTAAATTATACCAGAACCATATTCCTTTTTATTATATCATACATGATTCATTTATGACTTTATAATGCCCATTTGATAATGATTTCCATGTTAAATTAACATTTTGGGTAATAATCTCTTTCTTTATCGTACGTGTTTTAACTTGTATCATTTAGATCATGATTTAAATACTTAAAAAATATAAACCTTGATTTATATATAATATATATTTAGAGTATAAATATTTATAATTGATAGATATATGAAATGGAAGGCACCGTTTATGAAGACGGTAGGCCATATGTACGCATAAACACCGTTTCTGTTTTCATATCGTATTGAACAGAAGTAAGTGAATAAGATATATATAAGTAAATACATATATATATCTCCAGTAGAATTAATATTTCATATATTACATAATTATTAATAATATATTTTTTAATAATCATTGTTGAATGGTGAATGTGGGAATGAATCTCATCGCGTCATGGAGATGGTAATTTGTACATACGCACGAGCGACAATATAATTTTATTGATGGTGAAATAGTATGTAATTGGATAGTATATCATATATATATAATCATTACCATGTTATATTTATTATTTACATCAGTTATACTCATTATTATACTCATCCAAATAATGATGTGTTTGAATAACAAACTACATCACGACGTGGAGACGGTAAGCCATACGTAAGCACGTTCGGTGAATTTGTCATTTATAGGATGGATAGAATAATTAATATGGTTGTACCATATTTATAATAACATCACCGTATGTAGAAGGTATTTTATATATTATTTTGGTACAGAAACAACAAAGAAATAGGAAGTGGAAGAAGTAACGAACTTGAAAGAGAGTGGTGAAATTGTTACCTCTACTTCGGGTGTTTCCTTTTGAGTTTATCAAAAGGGCTCCTTAGGTTGGATTTATGATCAAATTAAGGCCTATAATTTCAATTGAGGGAATTTTTTTGGATATTTGGGAAGGGTTTTTCTGAGCCAAATGGTTTTTTATTTGTTATTTTGAGAGAAGGGGAAGTGCACTTTTATAAGAGAGGTGAGGGTCACTTTAGGAAAAGATTGAAATATTATTTTATAATAAAATCATTTTCGGTTTCTAAATGATTAAAAATGATTTATTTCTAGTCTAAGGTGGTTATGGTTCGAAAAACTCTAAAAAAATAGGTTTTATATATGTTTAGGTCACCATATTAACCTTGTCTTATAGATATAACTCTTAGTTAAATTGTTTGACATTTACCTTGTCCCTTTGTATTTTTATATTATATGGTTAATAAACTTACTATAACATAACAATAGAACCCCAAGTGGTTATTTATTAATATATATACCATTATATAATTCATTTTTACAAACCTTTTATTTTTAGGAATATTGTATCATTTTATAATATAATATTTGTTTTAAAAACTCATTTATGTCAATTTTGACACTATTTAGTATTTGGTTTTTTGAAAGTCATCACAACTTGAATACTTCAAAAAGATACATTGAATAAACCCTAACATGTCATATTCACCTAGAAAATTCTTTTATGTCATAAAAACTTTGAAATTATATTTAGTTTAATAATTATAATACCATATATTTGATTGTTTCATTAATAAGGTAATTATTGCATCATCACTGTGTCATAAATAAATTTAATTATTTAATTCATAAAAATTATAAATAAAATACCATGATTTAGGAAATATTTTTAACTTTCTAATGAATATTTATAATTTAATTTATCTTATGTATAACTCTATATTATAAATGGGTTAGTTATTAAACATTGAATTTAACACTTTTAACTCTTATTTAAATAAAATTATAATAAAACTCCTAATCTAATCAAAGTGGACCAAAGAGGATCATATTTTATTTCTAAGGTTGTTTTTGGTCGAATTACACTTATCCAATATAATTAGGACTTGTGTTATGGTAATTATAATAGAATTTTTACCCTTAATTACCATATTTACTTTTAACTGTGGTAAATAAAAGTAAAAAGTTACTATTCACCAAAAATTATTTTCATCTTATTAAAGAAAATTTTTCTTAATTATTTCAACTGTGTCTCTTTTATTTTTGAAATTCTACTAAAAAAAGCGGTAAAATTACATTTTATGCAAATTTACAAATGCTTCGAGAAGGTGGGTAAAAGACGGTAAAAAGTTCAATAAAACTTTATACATATAATTTTATTATAAAATGAATAAAATGAATCACATTTGAACTTATATAGGTATTATATATCTATTTTTACTTAAAATAAATTTTAATAAAATAAATAATTATTTAAATAATAAGTCAATTTTAAATAATATCGCAATATTTTTTACTATTTGCCAAAAAATTGAATGTTTTCAGAAAAAACTAAAATTTCAGCCTAAAATAATTTTGATATTAGAAATTCAAAAATAAAGTCTATTTTAAAAAATTCAAAACATATATTTTTCATTTATTAATTTAAAATTATTTCTCATTGTCAAAACCAAAAAGTGGGTCTTTTAAAAAGTAAAAACTATCAAAATATTGACATGTGTTTATGTCAAATTTAAATGTGAAATTACTTAAAATGACCTAAATTGTATTAAATGATAAAAATATAATATAATTATACTCCCAGACCATTCAAATGTATAATTTAACACTATAAATTATTTTTTATTAAAAAATTTGTTTTCAATTAAAATTTAGTATTTTTCACTATTCACCCAAATATGAAAGTTATCAGAAAAACACCAAAAATTTATCGAAGCTAAATTTTTATGTCCCGGTTCTAAAGAATAATTTTATTTTCTCAAATTTAATATATAAAAGTTTCAAATATTGTATTTAAAAAGGGTTCACCATTAAAAGGTGGTAAAATTTTATTTTCTGAAAAATACTTTCTTTATCTGAAAAAATGAATTTGTTCTTATATTATTTATAAGAAACACAAAATATGGATTCTAAAATTATATGGAGTATATAGAATTAAAAATTCAATTTATATATTCATAAACTCTTTTTTAATGGCTAGTTTGGTAAGTCGTGGTGCCTTCAAACTCATTATTGCGTGTATCACAAGTTATTGAATTACTTTGAAGAGATAACATACTATAAAATATTAGGGTGTTAAATTATCCCCTCCTTAAATAAATTTTTTCCTCACAATTTGTAATTTCTCATTGAAAGTAAAAGGTCAAAAATAGAAAAATACCTATGTGGAAAACCCACATCGGAAATTGGTTTAATAAAATTTAGTCTTAATAAGAGGGAAATGGAAATGATAAAGTAACCTCCAAATTATGATCTCAATTAGAATAACATTTTTGACAATTAGAGACACATAATTGGAGGAAAACTTAAATATTTATAGGGAGTTATTGAGGTCATCCAGCACAAACAAGTGTACAATTGAGAGCCTCAAAGTCGTCAATCTATGATGATTTATAATATCATTGGTTCAACAAAACATAAGGTATTTGGGTAACACATTTTTGATTTTTAGATCCCTTCCCTAAATTTTAAGAATTAATTTTTTCATAGAATAAGAGGAAAAATATACTTGACATGTAGATTTTCATCATTTAAGTAATTCCACCTATAAACTCATATTTCACTTCAAAATATGATAGAATAAAAAAAAATATTCTATTTATCCTAATCGTATAGGGTTCCAAAAATAATTAATTTATAATTCATTTTTCAGACTATTTTAAAAAAAATACATTATACAAACCAGGACATCACAAATTCAAGTGGTTGGTGATCCACCCTTGTCACCCTTCGATTGCGGATTCAAGTCTCACGACCTTGCCGGGCGCAACTGGTTGTCGACCGACCTCCGAGTTGTCCTTTTTATGACAATATAAATAAAATCTAAAGAAATGATTTAAACTTAACAATATTATCCAATGTCAAACTTAATTGATTACAACCTTTATACTTATCCAAAATACTCCTGTCCAAACTCATAGTCCAAAATTTATAAGGAAGGTAAACACAATGAAGATCCTTTTTTCCACGTAATAACATGTGAATACATTCATCATATATTATTTTAAAACATGATAACACCCTAAATTATCATGAAACCTTATTTATTACATTCATTCTCCCTTATTACTTATAGAATAGAAGATATATTACTTATATCCAAAAAAATGAATACTCTAACAATGATGGAATAAACAAACCATTAATCAGTTCCAAGGAAGTAAGGAATATCTAATAAAATTAGTCTAAATCAATCATATATTATTCCAAAATCACTACATCAGTATCCAAAGCATATTAAGGTTTATCTTTCCTTAAACAATGTATTTTCCAAAATTTTCATCTTGTTATTGAGTAACTTTTCTTAGAACCATATAATCTCAAATCCTCAATGAAATAGTATAGCAATAAAATCCTTATTTATTGCCAAAATTCATATTACCAGTACATTGTTGATACAACACTCAAATGAAATAATTATTTAATAACAACATGAGAATACTATTCATTACTCTTTATATTTGGTAGTATTATAACTTGATTATTATCCAATAGTATCATTTGGGGTATACTCTCGTGATTTGGAAATTGATTCGCGTAGTTTCCCTACTCCTTACAGATGAAGCATTGTACATTTGAAACCTATTTTTACCATTGCTATCATGTAATTGGTGTCCCTTTTCTCCACACTTATAAAAAACATCATTTCCCTTATAAAATTTACCAAGGTGATTATTTACCAAGTTATCACATATGGGAAAATCCTTCTTTCCCCTCTTCCCTTTATCCATATTTCTCTCTTCCATCCTTTTCTTCTCTTGCTTCCCTTAAAATCCACAGGGCTCAGATAATTCTTTACTTATCTTATTAACACATGATATTATTTCTTTATATGATGAGAATATGTGGGAGACTATTTCCCTTTTAAATTTTGGATTAATACTATGAAATATATGATCCTTCTTAATCTTTTGATCATGTGTATTGCAGGAATTCTCATTCCTTCTACTAGGCGTCATTTCTAAACAATGACATACATGAGGTTAGTTTATGAATCATAATGCATAATTCCAAACAAGTAAAATACCTAATGTAAATTGAAAAGATTATTCATATAATCTATAATAATAAAATGTTTTCTTTGAGGAAGTATTTACTCCTAAATCCTTTATAATGTCTTTTAATGAATATGTTAATTATCCTAAGCACATCCCCTGGGAGTGTCATAACCAAGATTGCAGCAAGGCCAGTTGTCATGTACCAGGATACCCTAGGTCAAGCTCGAAACTCCTTTTCAGAGTTTTCACTCCTAGGTACATCTATTCCAGAGCTGCCTCTACCTGCTCATATCCAGACAGGGGTGTATTTCTTGGAAAATACACAAAATCTCTATATTACCAAAATTTTAAGAAGTTCTTCTATAATAATCCACAAAGTCAATCTTAGGGTAATGTTTTATAATCAGAGTTTATCTAAATATATTTCCAAGGTTGTTTCTAAATTTACTCTAATACCAACAGTAATGCCCCGACACTAGTTACCCAGAGTCAGTGCATTATTACATAACATTGGCATGATCACTAGGACTCAAGTACCGATATACCGATCAGTTTGGTAGTCTTGGAAAATATATTACATAAATGAATGTTACATTACACATTAGAAAATAAAACAAAACATAAATGATCCTTTGAGAATTCCATTAATCCCCTAGTTTAACCCTGCTTAATACACTTCTTGGAATCTTAGGAAAATAAAACATAAGAAATGGGTGAGCTCAGATTCTCAGTAAGGATAACAATATAGCGTAAACTATCATAAATAAGATTAATCATTTAAGGCTATGTATAAGACTAAAACAAAAGCCTTTTAAACTTAAACTTTCACATAATATGGAAAAGATAAATCAAATAATTCCATTTATTATTCACATATATATTCTACTAGTAGAATAATCACATGTAATATCAATATCCAATTTCATAATGATGGAATGCATAATTCCAGACTTCATAACCACATAGTCAAGGCCTTTTCCCAAGACTACAAATAAGATTTTTTCAAGACCTTGTGATAAAACAGTATTTTTTCTCATGAGACCTACCAATGCATCGAGGAGCTATAGCAGGCTCCACTCGTCACTTACTAAGTCCAATGTATTCCTCATATGAAAAGGTTTAAGCATAACATAAACATTTGTATTAAAACTAGCATATGAAATGTTAGTACTTTATCAATAAACCATTAATGATATAAAAAATAACACATCCACATTTAAACATATTACATAACATTCAATATAATATGGAAGTTTTGTATCATAATAAATAAACTTCAAACAAGCTTAAAATATATCAAAGGATGGTGACATAGATGAAATCAAAACATTTTTTAGAGAAATATACCTTTCTATTTTGAAATCATTTAAAAGTTATATAATTATAAAAGAAAACTTTTATTTTGAAAATATTTTTATAAGCTTGTATGGGAAGCTTAGATTATGATATAAAGGCAGAAAATAGCCACACCCTTCATATAAGTTAAAAAATACATTCTTACCTTAATTTTGTCGAAAATGTCATAAGGTACCTTGTTTGTAAAATGACAGAAATATTCCTTAGAAAACATATATGGTAAAATAAGAGAATAAATTAATTTAACCCATATTATAGTAAATAGTAAAAATGTTTTGAATTAAAGATTTAATAAAACACGAGTGTGGATGATAAAGAGGTCCCAATAGATACTTACGTATTAACAAACTCGGATAAGTAAAGAGATTGTAGAATTAACCCTTACCTTGCACTTTACTTTGGTTGAGGGTATGTTTAAACTCCTGTATAATGAACATAGTATGTTATTAAATTATACCATAACTATATTCATATTTATTATATCATACATGATTCATTTATGACTTTATAATTTCCTTTTAATAATGATTTTCATGTTAAATTAACATTTTGGGTAATAATCACTTTCTTTATCTTATGTGTTTTAACTTGTATCATTTAGATCATGATTTAATTACTTCTATAATATAAACCTTGATTTATATATCATAAATATTTATAATAGATAGATATATGAAATGGGAGGCACCGTTTATGGAAACGGTAGGCTATACGTTCGCATAAATGTTGTTTCTATTTTCATATCGTATTGAATAGAAGTAAATAAGATATATGTAAATACATACATACATACATACATACATATATATATATCCAGTATCATTATTATTTCATATATTACTTATTAATAATATATATTTTTATAATCATCGTTGAATGGTGAACGTGGGAATGAATCTCATCGCGTCGTGGAGACGGTAAAACGTACGTACGCACGAGCGACAATATCATTATATTGATAGTGAAATAGTATGTAACTGGATAGTATATCATATATTAAGAATCATTAACATGTTATATTTATTATTTACATCAGTTATACTCATTATTATACCCATCCAAATAATGAAGTGTTTTGATAACAAACTACACCATGACGTGGAGACGGTAAGCCTTACGTACACACGTATGGTCACTTTGTCATTTATAGGATGGATAGAATAAAGAATACCATTGTAACGTATTTAAAATAACATCATAGTATATAGAAGGTAATGGGTTTATTATTTTGGTATGTAAACAACAAAGAAATAGGAAGTGGAAGAAGAAAAGAACTTGAAAGAGGGTGGTGAAATTATTACCTCTACTTCGGATGTTTCCTATTGATTTGATCAAACAAGATCCTCAGGTTGGATTTATAATCAAATTAAGGCCTCTGTGTTTAAGTGAGAGAAGTTGGTAGGATATTTGGTAAGGGTTTGGCTGATCCAAATGGCTTTGGATGAGTGATTCTGAGAGAAGGGGGAGTGCCCTTTTATAAGAGAGGTGAGGGACATTTTAAGAAAAGATTGAAATATTATTTTAGAATAAACTCATTTTCGGTTTATAATGACTCCAAAATGATTTATTTGGAGGATAAGGTGGGGATGGATCAAAATTATTTCAACCAATAGGTTTTAGATAGGTTTCTGTCACCATATTAACGTTATATTTTAGATTTAACTCGTAGTTAAAAAGTTTGACATTTACCATGTCTCTGTTTTTTTATATTATATGGTTAATAAACTTACTATAACAAGACAAGAGAACCCCAAGTGTTTTATTATTAATATATATAACCATATCTAAGTCATTTGGTCGAACCTTAATTTTTTAATAATATTATATCATTTAATAATATAATATTTATTTTAAAAAACTCATTTATGTTAATTTTTCCACTATTTAGTATTTGGTTTTTGTGAAATTCATAAAAATTTTATTACTTAGAAAATGATAAATTGAATCAACCTTTACATGTTTTACTCACCTAGAAAATTAGTGGATGTCATAAAACCATCGAAATTATATTTATTTTAATATTTATAATACCATTTATTTGATTCTTTCATTAATAAGGTAATTGTTGCATCATCTTTGTGTCATAAATAAATTTAATTATATAATGTTTAAAAATTATAAACAAAATATCATGATTTATGAGATATTTTTTAGATTTATTATGATTATTTATATTCTAATTTATCTTATGTATAACCCTATATTAAAAATGGTTTAGTTATTAAACATTGAATTTAACACTTTTAACTATTCTTTAAATAAAATTATAATAAATGTCCTAATCTAATACAAGTGGAAGAAAGAGGATCATATTTTATTCTTAACGTTATTTTTGGTCTAATTACACTTATCTAATAGAATTAGGAAATGTGTTAGGGTAATTATAATATCATTTTTACCATTAATTGCCATATTTACTTTTAACTATGGTAAATAAAAGCCAAAGTTAATATACACAAAAAACTTTCTTCATCTTATTGAACCAAATTTTCCTTAATGATGTTAACCGTGTCTCTTATATTTTTGAAATTCAACTCATAGAAGTGGTAAAACTATGTTTTAGGAAAATCTGCAAATGCTCCTAGAAGGTTGGTAAAAGACGGTAAAAAGTTCAATAAAAAATTATACATCTAATTTTATTATAAAATGAATCGAATAAATTAAATTTAACTTATATAGGTATTATATATATTTTTTGACTAAAATAAATTTAAATAAAATAAACAATTATTTAAAAAAAAAGTTGGTTTTAAATAATAGCGGATTGTTTTTCACTATTCGCCATAAATTGAATGTTTTCAGAAAGATACCAAAAATTCACCCTATGGTAATTTTGATATTCTAAATTCAAAAATGAAGTCTATTTTACCAATTTCAAAACATAGAAGTTAAATTTATTAATTTAAAATTAATTCTCATTGTCAAAACAAAAAAGTGGGTTTTTTAAAAAGTAAAAACTATCAAAAGATTGACATGTATTTATGTTAACTTTAAATGGGAAATTACTTATAATGAAATAAATTGTATTAAATGATAAAAATATAATATAATTATAATTCAAAAACATCGAAATGTATAATTGAACACTATAAATTATTTTGATTAAAAAAGTTGTTTTCAATTAAAATTTAGTATTTTTCACTATTCACCCAAATATGAAAGTTATCACAAAAACACCAAAAATTTGCCGAAACTAAATTTTTATGTCTCTATTATAAAGAAGAAGTTTATTTTGTCAAATTGAATATATATAAGTGTCAAATATTGGATTTAAAAAGGGTTTTCCATTAAAAGGCGGTAAAATTGCATTTTCTGAAAAATAATTCCTTTATTTGATAAAATGAATTTGTTCTTATATTATGTCTAAGAAATAAATAATATGGATTCTAAAATTATATGGAGTATATAAAATTCAAAATTCAGTTAATATTATTCATAACCTCTTTTTGAACAGCTAGTTTGGCAAGTAGTGATGTGCACGAACTCGTTGTTGCGTGTAGCACAATTTATTGAATTACTTTGAAGAGATAACATACTATGAAATCTTGGGATATTACACTTTTAGTTTAACCCCCGATAAACCCATTTTTACCTTAACCACAGTAATTTTTTTCTACTATATTCACTATTTATTCTAGTAAAAAAAACTTGAAGACCTTATTAGAAAATATAAATTATTCTAATTATAAATATGGAATACATTTTTCTAAATTAAAATAATATAATATTCAAATTTTAATTTATAATTAGTCCCACATACATGATAAGAAATAAATTTTTTAAATCAAAAAATTCAAAAGTTTTCAATTTTTTTTATCTAATTTTAATTAAAAATTGTCTCTAATGACCCAAATTGTATTAATAGATATATAATTGAACTAATTTTATATTAAAAAAATTGAAAATATATTTTATCTTTATAAATATTTTAAATGAAAAGGAAGTTTTCAATTAAAATTCAATATTTTTGTCTGCTCATCAAAAAAAATATTTTTTTAGAAAATTATCATAAATTCACCATAATATAAGATTGAAATTATTATTTCTAAAATAAATTTTATTTTTTACGAATAAATTTTATAAAATTTGGAAAAAAAATTAAAATAAAACCTGCATAGGCGATGAAAATGTTGATTTTAGGAAGTGTATTTTCCATGCACAACATGATTTTATATTAAATATATGTATAATAATTATCATTTTATCTATATAAATAAATTTGTTTTGATATATATTGTATAAATTTAATTTAAAACATTCCTCATTGTTTATTACTTCAATAAATTAAAATGGGGGAACATTATGTACTTTAAAACATTTTTTATTAAAATATCATTTTTAAAGGAGCCGGCCAGCCTGTTTCTGGTCAGACTTCTAGAATCTGAATAGTGTGATGTTTGATAGCATCTCCTGAACTCTTGTAATCTTTTTTTTAATAAATCATTTTTTGGCAGGGATTGGGAAACCAATCCTTGTCACCCTTTTAAAAAAATATTTTACAAAAAAATATAAAATATTCACCAAAAGTAAATTTTGATATGAAATTTTCAAAAATTGCATTCTTTTTGTCAAATAAATTTTCTAAAATCTCCAAATGTTAGTTATAATATTTTTTCCTGAAAAGAAAAAAAATATTTTTAAAGATAACATATTTTTGAAGAATGAAATTTAATTCCTAAAAATTGATTTATTATCTATTAAAAAATATCAATAATTTATATTGAGTATGAAATTAATATGCATATATATTTATAATAAAGTTGTTAATACGATTAATACGCACTTATTTAAAAGATAGGATATAATGGTTATATATATTGTGGGCCGTTTAAGATCGGGGTTGCATGTTGAATACACTATCAAACATAATTTTCTTCTTTTAAAACCTTGGGGTGTTACAGATGATATGAAGTTATCATGTCTATAATGGATCGGTTTATGAATTCAACGAATTTCATTATTATTATAGAGTCAAGTGCAATGGATACTTTGGAAAGTTTTTATATTTTGGATTTTGTGTGGCTCATGGGGTTCTAAAGATTATCATATCAAATTGAGATTCTTGAATTTACAAATGTGTGTAGAATATTTTATTATGTTATTTTATATCTCATGTGTGCCTTTGTAAAAACTTTTATCCTTTAAAGGATATTCAAATGGAGTGTGCAATCTATTCAATATAGGATATACTATATGCATGTGTACATGATATTAGATGTTCAATGTTGAAGCATCTACCTTTGGATGAGTTTACATATAATTAAAGATATCAATCTTCCAATAGAATTAATTTTCTAGTGGTATTTTATATTTTCCCTTCCAAATATTGCTTTTCTAAAACTAATGTTCGAGAGGAAATAATTCTTAAAGAAGATTTGGTATAGAGTATAGTAGATAAATTTTAGGTGATTAAAGAGTGGATGAAAAAATCTTAAGACTATTAAAAGTCATTTACTGGTCAAAGGAATCATCCTCTAGAGTTCTAGGTCAGTGATCTTGTGTTTTTTATGGTTTCTGATCATAATAGGAATTGGAGGTTTGAACAATGTATTTTAACATGCCTTTTCATATGTTAGAGAGTTTCATTATGGTAGTGTATGTATTATATCTTCTTCTATATAGGTATTATATTTATGATGTTTTCTATATGTCACTACTTTATAAGAATCTTGATGATGACTCCTAGGTCATTGATTTGGGTGGGATGTATATTAAAGAGGGAATGACATTTATGGAGTGAACAATTAAAATTTTGGATCATAGTCAAAAATTTATATATGGGAGAGCCATTCATTTTGTTTTTTTCTTAGGGGACACGGTCAATTGAAGGAATTTATGTGGTTGCATGGGTAAAATATTCCATCTAAATATACATATTTGTTTTGAAACATGTTTTATTATAGTGTTTGGAATTTTTTTGTTTTATATAATTTAAGTTGTTTCTCTCTCTCTCTTTATATGTTTTCATGAATTTATGATGGGTAGTTTACATTTGAGACGTATCTCATAAGGTATTTTGGTGCTAATATTTCATTATTTTCATTCCAATATTTGTTTTGGTTCTCAAACAATTTAATCATTTATAGGTTATTTAATGTGGAGGTCCATATTTTTCTTAGTCCTATTATTTTTGGATTTGAGGTGTTATAGGAGATAAGGGTGTATTTAGGGGTATATGGTCAAAGAATAGTTTATTTTTGAAAAAAAATATAATTTAACAGACAAATCATTTTATTCCATCATTTTATTGAACCGTTATTTGTTATATAGTGGATCTAGAAAAGAATAATAAGATAGTCATGTCATGTTGTGTCCTGGTTAGTAAGGTTTCAACATGGGGAGTCATGTTTCACCATGAAGATTTATATGATATATTTGGCCTTATCATTTTGTAACATAATGTCTGGAGTCTTTTGGTTATATCATGATTTTTTTTGGGGTGGAGTCCATATTGAATAGGAGACTTGGTTGTGGATATTGAACGACGTTGAGGATAACACAATAAATTTCAGAGGGTTAACCACTATATCATGATGGAGGGTATTGAATTGTGATCCTTCATTTTATTGATGATTTTGATTGGTCATTTACTTATTCAATGGGGATATATAATGGGGACTTCTTCTATGGTTTTCGGAGGATCCTTTGACTTGTCCCCATTACACCGTGATGCGGTTCATCAAATAGTGATTTTTGTCACCCAAATATTAATTATAAAATTAACTTAATTAAATTTATATTTCACCAATACCTGGGCATTATTTTTTCTTGTATTTTTTTCTTGTGGAACACTTGGTTATTTCATGATTTTTCAAATTAGTGTGATTTATCTCCCACACTTTCAAGTGTTATTCCAATTTCATGTTCTATAATTCAATATTTGTTTTCTCATAAGAAGCTATAACAATGGATTTTGATATATTTTTTAGGATTTGGTCATATTTTTAATTTATTATTGATGAGTATAGTTATTTTAATGAATTATTCTGAGCTGGGTGTTATTTGATTATTTTTATCCTTGTGTTATGGTTATTAAGGATTCATTTGAGTTAGCTGATTCAACATTTAATTTTTTTTTGCTGTGTGGATGTGTAATTAGTAATATTTTTATTTCATTATGAAATTATAAAAAACTGACCTAATTAAGATAATCAAATATAGATAAATAAAATAGTGGTGATAGTATAATAAAGAATATTTACATGTTTTTCTTATTTCTTCATTTCTATCATTGATTTATTTTGTTGTGAATTTTTTTTTGTTGTTTTTTTATATTTTAGTATTATTTTATATTAAAATTGGATAAAAACCTTATGAAGGTAATAAAAAAAAAGAAATCAAAATCCAAATATATTATTATTTACATTATTCTACAGTTTAAGATAAAAATTTATAAAAAATTATTGACGAAACATAATTTGTATTTTGAGGTTGTTTGAAAATGTTGTTTTATTATCATTTTAATGAAGTAATTTTTCAATAGAGGTTGTGACCTTATACTTTTTCTTTTGATTTGGTATAGGAAGGAGTGATGGATGTCTTGTTATTATTATAGTGGTTTAGAGAGGAATATTCATTTATGTGTGGTAGTTTCCTAGGGGAATTGAATAATGATAAATAAAATTAAATATAAAATGAAAATGGGTTGTGATGATATTAATTATGGTCTAGAAATAATAAATTATGTATTGATAATTAAGACTCGGAAATAAAATCTTAAATTTTCAAGTGAAAGTGATTATATGAAATTTTAGTGGCTGGAATTTATATTTTTATAAAGAATGTAATGTGGAAAATAAAATATTAGTGTTGAATTTTTAATTAATTAACAATGGGGATAAAATTCAATGGTTGTTGTGTGGATTATGTGCCACTGGTAACATTATCTTGTAATGGTAGTGATTTTTAATTTGAGGTGGTGATGGTGAGGTTGTATTTGAAAACATAATAGTGTTCTTTCATGGTGTTAACCCTATTCTAGGTATTGTGTGTTATATATATCCTTTTTAGTATTTTATTTCTTATGAACCACCACCCGAGCTGGGTAATGAATCCAAAATTCATATAAGGTTTTAGTTTCTGATTTTACCACAAATATAAAAGATGTGGGTGATATAGATGGTTGAATACACCCACTTCCCCTCTCTTGCTTTTAAACATGGTATATATTGAAATGAAATGGGGTTTTGATATAGGCTATGATGTCCTTTTGATATATGGTGATGTAGAGGTGATGTGATATGTGGTTGGGGTATGTGGTATGAATCTATAGTATGTGGAACATTTTTGTAGGGTATTGTATGTGGTTATTTTGTGGATTATGTGTCAATGGTAAAATTATATTGTATTGGTAGTGATTTTCAATTTTAGGTGGTGATGGTGAGGTGGTATTTGAAATCATAGAAGTGATATTTTAGGGTTTAAACCCTATTCTATTTATTGTATGTTATATATATACTTTTTAGTTTTTTTCATTTCTTATGCACCACCACCCAAGTTGGGTAATGCATCCAGAATTCATAAAAGGTTTTAGTTTCTGATTTTACCCCCAATATAAAAGATGTCGGTGACATAGATGGTTGAACACACCCCCTTCCCCTTTCTCACTTTTAGACATGGTATATGTTTAAATGACATGGGGTTTTGATATATTCTATGATGGCCTTATGATATATGGTGATGTAGAGGTGATGCGGTATGTGGTTGGGGTATGCGATATGAATCTATAGTATGTGGCACATGGTTTTGGTATATTGTATGTGGTTATAGTATGTGTTATGTATTTTTATAATGTGGTATGTGGCTATATGTTTTCCATTATATTATTTTTGTGATTATATGTATGTGGAATGTGGATATGGTAGGGATGATAATGCTAGGACATTTGTATTGTTGGTGTGAATGACTAGTTCTATGGGGAAGCAGGTTTGAGGAACCATATAATATATTTTCATAATATTATATTACTATACATTTATTTAAATTTGGTTACAAATACTTAGTGAGGATGGGTGGTAATTGACCTGTATATGTGTTGAGCCAATTTCATTGTTTATTCACTAAGGCTTTTGTATGATTCATCTATATTTTTAAGAGAGAGTTTATAGAGGAACCAACTATGTATACTTATATTCTCAAAATTATATTATATATATTATTTTTTATATTTGTGGGATATAATTGGTGATTTATCTAGATATTTATAGCCTATGGAAATAATTTTCTTGGAGTTTGAGTCATTTTTATTGGAGTTAATCTTGTAATTATTTTATTTTTTAAACTAGTTTGAATATAACATTACATGAATTTTATATTAAAGATTAGATTTTTTTATTATGGAATTAATTGGTGGCTAATTTCTTATTTTTATTAGGATCATGATTGTAATTTCTCCCATATATGTGTTTTATACTCACATTGCTAGTTGTTTACCTATAGATTATTAGAGGTGGGATTTGAGGGAATACTTGAATTCCCTACCATCCTAGGAAGGGTTCTAGTTTGAATGGTTTGTGAGACATGATATGAACAAATCCCACAAAAATAAATGAAAATTTATTGTAAGAACAAATAATGAAATCCATGATACAACATTATATGATATTAAATCTAAATCAATAAAAAATTAATATAAAAACAACCAGAATATCCCATTATGACTCCAAGCATGTGGTCCCCATTTATCTTTTTCCAAGTACTATAAACATCAATAGAGAGAACAAGGCTTGTCTCTAGATAAAACCATTATAAAAACCTTATGATGGACCTAAAAATCAATAATAATACATCTATAAAAACCTGAACTTTTATAAATGATATTCCATTTTTCAATGATTATATGCCTTATCAAGTAATGTAGTTATAAAAAACACATGCTTAACTTTGGTTAATTTGTACTATTATGGTCTATTAAATTTAAAATAACATTATGCATCATAATTGTGAATATTATATTCACTGTGAAGTGACCATTAATATTAGTATATTAATGGTTAAGATAAAGTCAATTTGATAGAGACAAAGGAAATGATGGCCTTGACCAGTAGGATCGTACCCTATGAAGCCCACTAATTGGAGATTATGAGGGAGATAAAATCATTATAATTTTCCCCTAAAAGATCCTAATATGATATTAAAAAAACAAATCATGGGTGAAACCGTTTATGGGAGAAGTTTAAGATCAACGAGATCAAGGCCTAAAAAATGTTTGTTGAACAACCCCTAAAAATATCACAATCACACACCTTACCATTAAAGAATTCACTGGTGTAATAAAGTGATATTTATCTATACTCTAATAGTATGATTTTTTTTATTTTCTTTTTAATAAAACAATTTTCATTTTTACCACTTTTAATATTACTTTTTATTTCACTAAATAATGAGTTTGATAAAAAAATAGATTTTGATTCGATGAAACGCAAATTGTGTTTTTGGAAAATATATAGTTACAATCAAGACACTCTTTCAATGAATAAAATAATTTTTCAAATAAATTATATTTTTATTAAATAATATTTATTAAATATAAGTGATAATTTAATTTAATTAAGTCCAATGCAATCGTTATAAGCACCATAAAAGTTTTATTGTCAAAAAAACAATATTTTTAATAAATGGTGATTTTAATTTTAAAGTAAAAATTCTCATATATAGAGAATTATTTTGATAAAATAAATATTATTTTTGGAATCATCATGTCTAAATTATCCTATGATTATTTTTTTATAATTTTTTTGAGACAGTCTAATTTTTTAGTAGAAATTAAATACGGTATAAATTTATGGTATGTATTATGAGATCATAATGACCCAAAAGTGATATAATATATTCCATAAAAGGTATACAAAACAAAATATATATTTACCAATTTAAATAATATTTTTTTTAAAGTTATTTTATAAATTTTATAAAGCCTTAATGAATCCTCCAAAACAATTATTATATTTTAAGGTATTAAAACCAATTCTTTATAAACATGACTAAATTTGACATAACCAAGGGTATTATTTTAATGATTTGCATTATTATCCTTATAAAATAATTATAATTATTACTATTTGTAATATATCATGGGAAAATCAAGGTAAGGTTTCTGGTTTGGATTACATTATCATATAGAGTCCAAAACCTATGTTTGGATATTAATAAATAATTCCCCTATATTTTATTATATAAACCCACCCAAACTCCCATTTATATGCACTAAAAAGACTTTAATCACTCATTTAATTTTTTCCATATCTAGAGTCCTCCCAATTCTCCCACAAGATCTTAATAACCTCTTCTCAAGCTTTAAGAAGAACCCCCTCAAGGTTATGGATCCTCTCATTCTCCTCTTTATTCAATAAACTTCTTTATGGAATGCCTTTTGATTTTAAATTGTTCAAGTTGGAATATATTTCTACACCTCACTTTTAATATCCTTATTATTACAAAATAATTAGATACCCCCTTTTCTCTCTTTCACCCATTTTATAAACCATTATGTACACACGTTATGCTGTAAAAAATATCCTATGATTTTTCATGTCAATCATTTGTGCAGTGAATACCTATCTCTATTTCCACGCAAGGGTATTCAACTAGTTATACCTATTCTTCATTTATTTGGTATTTACATGTATATAACGCATGATTTTTAATATTTTAGTTAAAATTTATCAAGTAAGTCATTATGTTGTGTGATCTATGTGGTAGACTTATGCATGTACATGATATGAAAGTGATTAGTGGGACAAGAATTATATATCCCTCCAATACATTGGGTGATGTTTTTATCTTATGATATGTAATTCATGGTGCATGGGAGGTTATCCTAAGCACACAATGTTATGTTTTCTTTGTGGTAACCCTTGACTTATGTTTATCATGTTTTGTGTTTTTTCCACATTCGTTTGTTCTTCTGATGTTATCATGTTATATCATGCATCATTATTCAATATTATGATTATAAAACCTTTTATGTCTCATTGATATTCCTATTTACTCGCATGCACTACTTTCATCATGTTGTAATTTTATTATTTTCTTACTGGAGGTTATATCTCACCCATTTCTTATGTATATCCCTAGGTTAGACAGTGCCGTTTTAGAATATCCATGGAATATAAATGCGTATTATGGGGTTTTTAATAAATGTTGATATAAATTTATTTTAATTTGTTTTTTATGTACCTAATGTCACAAATACACTTGGTATCACAATCATCTGGGGTTGTATTAGGTGTATCCTTATGTAATAAATCATAAAATAAGTTTTACTAAAATATTGGTTTTCATAGTCAGTATCAGAGACAGGTCTAGATATTGTTGGCAATTAATATTAGAAATCTTTATTGAAAGCCTTAGATATAAGAATAAATATAAAAAAACATCCCTAAATTTATGTAATGTATAGAGTAAGTAGTTTCAAAGAAAACACATCCCTATTTGGATACTATAAGTGGATATGACTCTAGAATAGTTGTACCTAGGGGTAATAACCCAAAAAGGGTGCATTGAGTTGGAATCACTCATCCCCTTGTGTAAGACAATAATCCTTTCTACACACCTAGTTTGACACTCCTGGTTTATATGCTTTGGTAAATTCACATTCTCATTAAGACCATTATTAAGGGAATAAAAATTCCTATAATATTTTAAGATAGTAAATAGATCATGGATAACTTATTTTGAAACATAGAAATTCATATTTTATAGAATATATATCATTTATGAGTTAGCCTATTAATTTTCATGGTTTCCTATCCTAGACACTGAAATCCACTTAAAGCCAAAAGAGGTACTCCTTGGATAAAATGAATGCATATTTCAACTCGATGACCAATTCTGGGATGAACCGAAGGGCTGTGTAAAAAATCCAAGCGGTGCACAAAAAACCTCTTTCCCGTGCGAAAAAAATCAGACTGGAAGGAGTTTTATTCTTGGGCATGAAAACTTCCATGCCGCCAACACCATGGTCGGGTTTTCCATGCTGGTTGACTTCCACATGGACCTGCTGACCCTGAGCGCCTATAAATAGAAGGGAGCCCCTTCCTATTCTGATAGCTAAAGAATCCAAACTGTCTTCTATTCATGGAATTCACCTCTTTCGTGCAAAAAGGATGACTTACATGTATTGTATTTTTCGCGACAGGTCTCCTGGAGGTATGCCTTCATGCGGGGCCGCTAGAGTTTGACCCTCGCCCGAAACTCACCTGCTGGTCCAATTGCGCGCAATCACCTCCACCAAAGCGCAGAACCTCGGGCCCCTTATGCATGCAGCTGGTCCATTGTGCACCTATTTCATGAAAACATCCTCTATTGTGCGCAAACGTCCCTTTTCCTTCACTCGTCCATTTGTGCACTACTGCTCCGGTTGTGCACCTATTGCGCGCAAACCTTCTCTATTGCGCGCAAAACTTCCTTTCCGCTCACCCATCCTTTTTCATGGAGCTTCTCCATTTGCGCAAAACTCTCCTTCCTCTTCCAAACATGTTTTATGTCCCTCTTTTGGGAAACATATTCAGGTGATTATTACATCTCTATTACACATCCTTCTCTCATACGGACCTCTTGGCTCGTATGAAGTAACTTCAAAGTCCCTTGGGTGGTGCTTCCCATTGCGTTGTTTCACCTCATGATTCTTCTCGTAGACACGCTAATGGCTATTGCTCCTTCACATATCCACACTAATGTGGGTCCCTCATTGGATCACTCCACGACACCCCCTCGCCATGGAATTGTCAGGGCCTTCCCTTCACCAAGGGTTAAAGTGTTCCGTTTATGTAATTCCTAAGGGTACAGAGTGAACCCACCTCATCCAAGCTTAAGGAAGTTAAACTAACAAGCACCATCATCCTCAACACAGGACGTTAAACTGTAACCCCACCCCATGCATCATATGTGGGGCGCCCCATCTTGGATATTCTCTATACCCACTAGTCTCCATGGGAGTGAGATATTCCTCACATGGAATGAGATTCTCTTTTTTGGAGTGGAGTCTGTCCGTGGAGAAAGGAAAACCACCTTGGTGTAAGCCCCTAGCCTTTCCTGTAGAAGGAAGCATACCTTCTCCTCCTTTCTTCTTCCTGGAGAAAGACCAGAGAGGGGGATGGGCAACAGAACCCTCTCTTCTATGCCAAATCCCTCTCCTATTGGGATTTGTCACCTCTTGGGCCTCCACCCTAGAGTAAGTTCCAATCTACATCTCTCTAGACTACAAACCACACGTAAGGCCCTATTTATTTTTTGGGATTCTAACCACGTGTAATCCCCTCACCATGTCCCATGGATACACCTTCCATGATGTGATCGTTAGGTCTTTTCTCCCTCTTGTTTCTCACATCGAGCACAACTCACATGGGCTTAGAGTAAGCATCGACCGTGACATCCTCTCTAGACCACCTTAGCATGTAATCCCCAACCCATCCTGAACTATGTGGACTTTGATCTTTTCCAGAGAAAAGTTCATAGGACACCTCCCTGAGGTTAAATCCCATCACCCATGTCTCATCCTAGTATTTCCCTCGATCCAATGTGTTTCAGGAAGGTCATACCTTAACCCAGAGGTTCTGCATCCTCCAGGTCTCATCCATATGGGTTGCCTCCACAAGTGTCCAATTTTTCCCCAAACTATATGGACTTTGATTCTCTGCCACAGGGATACATAGGAAGTATCTTTGAGGCTCAAGATAAATACTAATGTCACCTTTATGATGGTTCTATCTCTTCCCACACCACTTTATCCAACTCTCCATCATCTATCAGGATTCTTACCCAGGCCGCCACATCCTGGTGAGATCATGCCAATTCACCTCTTCACTACTCTTAGAAGCAGTTGGGTAACAAACCAAGTGTTATCCCTAGAATCAATGTTCCCTCTAGGGGTTTCACCCATCTAATCCACTCTAGTTAGTGTTCTGATTAGTTTGATCCATCCCCGGTTGACATTAAACTCATGGAATACCCTCTTTCAAACATGGGAAGCTAAGAAAAACCTCAAAGACATGCCTATGGCATATAATTTCCTACATTCGGTGTGGGAGGTTTCAGGCTTCTGCACTCTAGGGAAGCCCTATAATAAGGGGAAGAAACCCTGACACACTAGTGTTCCAGCAACCAGACATGCCAGTGATGTCCAACGTGACTACTCCCTCAACCTAAGGTTGCTACCCTGACTGGACCCTTTGGAATGTCCTGATAGAAGCAGTGTAATTAACTGACGTCCAAGAAGATATGGAACTGGGAAGAGTTTCACAAAAAATGTCTTAATCTATAAGGGATACTCAGACTAGGTAACAAGTTATGGGGAGGAATCAATGGAAGTAGAAATCGGCATCCCATCATCCCATTTTGATCAAGGAGAAAACATCCCTAAATAAGTGATGGATGTAGCCTGCCTTTGGAAAGTGGGAATACGGGGAAACAAACCGCTTGTCCTCGTCCTCGACAGATGGCTGTGTGTGCCTTGACAAAACCATTGGAAATAGAAATGGTGAACCTGATGTGATGTTTCTTCTCCTCAATGTAGATATTAGTAGAGTTCAAGACATCAGGACACTAGCGTGTCACCGAATCCATGTATCTGGCATAAGGTCTCATCAAGAAAATAGTGGGCTTGGCATGAAACTCACTAGAAGTTGGGGCAGTTGAATGTTGGACATCCAAATCTGCGACGTTGTTAGTGTGAATCCTTCTTACCATCCATGGATGATGGAATGGTGTTGGGGAATTGGACATTGATTTCCTTGTTTCATCACTAATGGATTAATCTCCCTGTCTTCTAGGACCCAAGATGTCGTAATAGGAAACCAATTTCCACCCACCCAATGACACAGGGGTAGGGGTAGCGCTAACGCAGAAATCCCACATGGCTCCACTGCTTCTGTGACAGCTTCCACACCCACAGTTGTTGGGCTCCCATGAACCATATCCCCTTCTGAGTTCGTTCAACGAAGGCTGATAAGTGACCTCATCTGCCGATATGAGGAGGAGGGGATTATCCTGAATCAGGATATGGCTCGATAGGATTTATAAGCATCTGCGCCTAGTCGCCATTGACACCCTAAGGGCCATGTAGGGATCCACTACTCTCCACTTTGACATACAACCGTTTCATGAGCCTCTCCCCAGAACATTTTGATGACTCCCTCCCCTACTCCGATGAGGTTTGGGATGTACGGGCCAGCCCGGTCAAGATCCTATTTTAGGGGTTCCCAAAAAGGGCCCCCACCAGGCC
Organism: Viscum album; assembly: GCA_963277665.1. Lineage (NCBI taxonomy): Eukaryota > Viridiplantae > Streptophyta > Magnoliopsida > Santalales > Viscaceae > Viscum > Viscum album. Next base: position 867,110,147 of record OY728146.1, on the reverse strand, counting down.
ATCTCAGCGCTACCACCCAGCCCCACCGATCAAGGAGCTGGTAAGCTATGTGCCTACACCGTTGGACCCAGTCAAGATGACCCATCGCTGGTATCGGGTGTAGGCTAAGGATGACCCCTGCCAAGGGGCATCAGTGACAGAAACTATCATGGCTCGTGCCACTACTAACTTATATCATCATCCCCTATCTATGCTGAGCATGGGAACTCGTATACGCGGCCCAGATCGAATCCCCAATCGCCCCACGGGTAGGCTGGGTTGACTCTCTTGGTCGTTGGCATAAGTAGTGCACACCGTGGGCCGACCTGTGGCAATGACACCCAGTATGAAGGTTGTAACTATACCACCACTATAGAGAACACGGGTCCTCCCCACTTCCAAGATTAGTATGGAGGTCTGACCTATACCACCTTTAATCTGATTGAGGGTCCTCCCCATGATAGTGACACTCAGTATGGAAGCCTCTCACATGATCATTACATTGAATATGGATTTTTTCCCTCCTATCGTAGGCTGCTGGTGTGGGGATGTTACACATCCAATCAATCTTCAACCTGGGGGCCATCCCCACGTCCTTACAGCAGCTAGTAAAGGTCCTCTTCACCTCAAAAATCAGAGGAGTAATGGTTAGCTTCGCTTCTTCGGCACCCAGCTTGGAGGTCCTGCTCGTGTTCAGCTTGACCATTATGAGGACCATCCTCGCATTTACATTGTTATAAGAAACAAAAATGGAGGTACTAACCATGCTCTTACCATATCAAGTGGAGGTACTTCCCACTCCAGCACTTTCTACAGAGATCCCTTCCACACATCAGTCAGTGGACACAAAGGTCCTCTCTGTGTTCCCTTTGTTATATGTCCAGGTTCTCCTCACACCGTAGATTACTTTGGAAGAATTATTCTCCTCCCTAGCATGAGTATGGCCGAAGGTCCTCCTCACTCAAGAAATCTACCCTATCCCAAAGAACCATCCCGAGGTAGGAGGGTGGGTCATCACCGCCATAAAAATAATACCAAGAAGATTCAGACCAATATTAAACCAGCCAACTTCTCAGATTCTGAAGCAGAATATGACTCAGTGATGGAACCCCCACCTAGACCCTCTGTGTCAAGGTTCAGGGCAGGAATAAGGCGCATCAACCTCATACTTCTAGAATGTGAAGTCCATCGGATTCCTGCCTCCCTCAGAAGGTACATCCAGGAAGAAAAAAAAATTGGCAGCTCCACAGATTCCGGCCATCCAGTCCCCCCCCCATCATCATAAGAAGAATACTCTACCTCCACAAGAGATCATGGAGAGCTATTTTGGAGATTGATGGAATATGAGAAACAACATGGTCCACCACCAGTAGCCACAGTCCCAATGCTAGAAACCGTGGTCGCCATCCCGTCTTACCATGATGTGGTGGCTAAGTCACTAAACTCATTGGAGGATATCCCAGGATGTGGTAGCTTATCGGCATGCTCACCATATTCTCCCCCATCCAGCCTTACGTCTCAATTTTCTTCTTCAGTACCACTACTAGTTCCCCATATGCCTTCGGTTGATGAGTAGGGAAATGAAGGGTCAGACCTTGAATCTGGACCAAGGATTTTTTGGGATATTCTCATAGTAGACCATTTCTGAGAGATATTTTAGCCATTTGTAGCACTAAATTTCAGGGCACCAAAATCACTCTCCCAGGAAGAGGTTGGATGATTTCGCCAGACCCACTAGGTGACTCATTTCCATCTTTGTCATTGATGAGTGGCCTACCACCAGAGTCAGGAACACTTTGAAGAAATTGGTCAACAATTTCGTTTGGTTGATTTGGCCACACTCTCTGTGGACCAGTGCCCTGAGTCACCAAGTCACCATAAGACCCTACAACAATGATGTGTCCATATCATTAATGTGCTTTGTTGGATAATCAAGGAGGATTCTCCCCATGTAAAAATCTGTGGATGGGGGTATTACGCAGCCCTCCATTTTAGTTCTTTCTGGTGATAGCCTGATTTGTCAGGCGACATAGAGAATATGCCTCCAGGAAAGGTCACGGTTAACATGGACGACCTACCGGGGTTTGAGAATGAGCTAGAGATTCTTGGAGAGGACCTACCCCTTGAGGGAGTATCACACCTATTGGGTTTTTTGGGAAGGATTTGTCATCAATAAAGAAATCTATTGGGTCTTCCTATTTACAACCAGGTGTTGTTCCTCAGCCAAAATCCCTACAAGGGTTAGGAACACCTTGGAGTCATCAAAAAATCTGACCCATATAGCTCAGTTCTGAAGGTGGAAGACGATCCAAAAAAATCTGCATTGCATTAGAAACTCGCAGAGTATAAGAAGATGGTCGACGACCTCTTTGTTGAACACGCTGTGGAGTGACGATCGGACTATGGCAATCCTCGGTCAGGGAAGTAGGGGTAGACACAACTTCCCCCCTATGAATTACCTCTAGTTGATCCTGACCACCCTACCCAAGCATATAGGGTTGAGGAAGGAACATATGAAAAGAGGGCATGGTATGTGTCACCCAATCCACCAGGGTGGAGCGAGAACCCCTGGGACCAGCTCAGGTTCCCCCAGCTGCTCCGCAGGTCATTCCTATAGCCACTCCACAAGTCTTCAGTTCTACATATCATGTTGAAGAACCTACCAATGCGATGGTGTTCAGGGATCCCCGTCAATACAGGAACCCCCACCTGAATGATACAATGGTAGCACTCATCACCTACCTCTAAACATTGGAGACTCGATGGGTGGAAATCCCTCCTGATGGAAATCCATATCCGGCATGGATGGATAAAATTACAAAACCCCAGGGTTTCATAAATCCCAACTTTTTTCCCTTCAATGGGACGGGTGACCCGCTGCAATATCTGGCCCACTTAATCTCAAGGTGTGGGCCCATTCTAGGGATTTTAGTGCACAAATAGGCCTCCAAACTCCGATGCTTCATACAGACATTGGAGGGGCCTCCGTTCGTCTAATACAGCCAGCTCCCCATTGGGTCAGTAGTCAGCTGGGAGGATCTTATAAGGAAATTTTTCTACCAGTTCAGTTCTACCACTCAGAAGATGTGTATCGCGGACCTCTTCAAGTGCAAGTAGATGCCTGATGAGTGCGTTTCAGACTTTTTTCGCTCGGTCGAAAGGGCTCACATATTCCCTTGACATGGCACTAACTCAGGATAAACTATTGACGACGTGCATAGGGAATGTCAAGAAAGAACTTGTCTCCACCCATATTACTCAGAATTACCCTAGGGGATTCCGAGACTTTTCTGATAAGGCCCAGTGCATAGAGGAAGCCTTGGAACAGGCCAGCCAGGTACACTTGTTGCCTCCTATAATCCTCGCAAGAAGGGCCGCCAGGGCCGAGCCCGCCACCAGGGTGAAGCCCGCCATAGTGGCCCAAATAGATCCCCCCATGCAGCTACAGTTGTTACCAGTGGAGCTGCCTCCATATCCTTGTAGGGACCCTCTACCTCAGGCACAACCTCCGGCCCAGCAGTGCCCACCTCAGAACTGGATGGCTCCCCCGCGTAATGCACCACCACAACCCAGGAGAGACAACATGTTTCCACCTCCTCAAGAGGCTCCTCCATCCTCTCTTCAGGGTCAGGTTCCAAGGTCCCACATCCTGGATAGGATAAATTAGACCTACTGGTTCAATGAGGATCAAGTCCGCGGTTATTTCCGCAGTGCCTTAGAATAGGTAATTGTTCATTTTCCTAAATGCAGAAGACCAAAAAAGGAGGATATCACTGATCGCCTTAATTATGGCCCCAATCACTGGATCCTGGGGCACACCCTTAAATAGTGCTATGTGTTTAAATACCGGTTTAAAGACCAAGTGGATGACAACATAGTTTAGTTACGCCCAGCTCTGAAAAATGTGACATGTGTCTTCGTGAATCCAGACAGCAGTAGTGACAACGAAGGTGAGTGGCATCAGGTTTCTAACAGTGGGTCCCCGAAGTATAAAGATTAGATGTCTCGTAAAATAGGTGCTCATTCCCATGTTGGTATCCATGCATACCTGAATCAAATAGACCCTTCAGAAGACACAACTACTACTTCTGCATCATCCTCTCATTTGTCCCCTTCTCAGAAGAGGAAACACTAGAAACACAAGTGAAAACAAAGTCCCCCACCAATGTCATTGTCATCCCGTACTCTCAAATATTTCATGCCCCCAGAGATGGTTCTTCCTCCTATAATCCATCCAGCAGTGGATGACTCTTCAAGTGATAGTAAAGTGTACCCCTCGGTTAATATCGTAGAGCTGGTAAACCCCTGTATGATTTCTTACGATGAGGACCATCAGGCGGATCCTCCCAATGTTCCCAGCTATCGTCAGCATCGACAGAGCCATGATAATATGGGTCGTTAGAGTGTCTTGGTCAGTTTTTCCAACCTGACACTACATCCAACCGAAACAAGGTAGTAGGACCGGTGCAGAGATCAGCATGTGTGGCCTTCTCATCTTGGTTATCAGATCCTCCTTGTCCACCATTTGTGCTACTTGATTTAGAGAAGCCACCTAGACCGCATTGCGATCATCTGCACTCTTCTACGGACCGATTATAGTCATTGGGCCTTTATCTAGTGGTCATTCCATAGGCTTCGACTAGTTAGTAGTGGTATATTCCTAGAACTAGTCAGTCACTAGTCTAGTCAGCAGAGACCATCATACCTCCTGTCACAGAGTGACCTCCTGTAAGCAGAAGCTCACACCTGGCATGGAAGTATGATGTCCTCGAACATCTTTCCAGTATTAAAAAAAATCTCTCCATCCATGAGGCCCTTCTACTATTATCAAATATATGTGGGAGGCCCTCACCGAGGCTTTAAGAAGCCCCCCCCCCCCCAGTTTGAGATGGAGGTAGTAGCCACAGAAGCCTTGCTTGCTGAGGCGGTCAAGCATACTGAATTTCTTGACATTATGCCATTATATGGAGAATATGAAGGCTCTCCCATACAGTGGCACATTCACCCATTATACATCACCGTCCAGTTGAATGTCTTGTAGTTTCGTCGTTGTCTTGTCAACATAGGAACTGGGATAAACCTAATCCTGACTCAGACTCTACGAAAAATGGGGTTTTCCGAGGCTGATATAAGTCCCTCTTACCTGAAAATACAAGGTTATGATAGGACATAACCAACACAAATTAGAAAAATACACTTTAAGACCCAGTTTGGTGGCCTAGTTGCCCGCACGGAGTTCATTGTTGTCTCCCAGGACACCGACTACATTGCATTGATGGGAAGGCCATGGCTCCACCTACATGCATCGGTTCCTTCATCATATCACCAGACCCTTGAGTACTCCCTTAATGGACGAGTGGGCATGATTCAAGGTGACGCGTCTCCCTTTTCCTCTTGTGAAGCCCTCTATCTGGATGTCGACTATTACAAGAGAAAAGACAAGTATATTTAGGCTAACAAGGATGAGTATGCTATGGTTGCGACCGACCCGTGGATAGATCTAGATGATGCCTATATCTTTCCAATCCACTAATTGGATGCTCTAACCCCAGACTTGGGAAAATGCTACATTGTTTTTGGAATGATGGAGGAACAAATTCCAAATTCTAAGTGATCTCAGAAGATCACCTCGTACTCCTACACAAATTAGGCTCAGGTGATCCCAAATCCTTCTACTCCCATAAGGTATCGGGATGTCCGCCCCATGGAGATGACAATACGTCATACTTGCTTGTTTCTCTGGGCTAGGATTAACCGACTCAATCTGACGCACCACTATTGCTTCAATATCATCAAGCATGGGCCATTGATCTGAAGACCATATGGGATCGGATCAACAACCTTCATTGTTATGGTTTCAGTAGCATAGGAGTTCCCCGATGCAATGTCCACTACTGCTCAGGCTGGTACCAGCCTCCCATCAGGATCTGTTGACTCAGATAAAACTCCACCTGCCAAGGTTCCCTCCTTTATAAGTGAAAAAGTGGATTTAGAGTATGCTCACCCCTCCTTTGAAGAGGGCGTCTCTACCATGGTCGATGAAATGGTACAGGTGAACCTCGGTAGTGAGGCGGATCCAAATCCCACATTGATCAATGTTGTTATGCCTGCCAAAGAGTAATAACAGTATGTGGACTACTTGAAGCAACATCATGATGTATTATCCTGGAGTTATGACGAGATGCCAGGGCTAGATCCACATGTAGTTGTCCACTAGATCGTTCTCCTGGCCAATCACCATGGGTTTAAGAAGCCTCCCATAAAGATGCATCCTTCTCACAGTTCCTTGGTTGAGGCTGAAGTTAATAAGCTCATCAAAGCCAATTGTTTTAAAGATTTATAGTACCCCATCTAATGGCCTTGTTCCAATATCTTCCATAAGTTGATAAGATCATACCATTGTTGGAACGCACTCTCAAGCTAATGGCCCAGTTCCCATATCGTTCAGAAGTTACTCAAGTCCCTCGATCTTATAATGGTCGATCTGACACCGTGGACAGCCTAACTGCATCACTTGTAGAGCCTGAACAGGATGATTTGATTGTACATGTGAAACACCAGAGATTCATCACGCCTGTCACTCCAGAATATGATGATAGCTTGTAGGTGAGCCACCATACCGTCGACGCCTCCATGTCAGGACCTCCAGGTCCCTCGGATGTAGTGATTGAGGTGAATCCCGATTGGAGGGCCTCCTTTTTCAAGCACATCCAAAACAGTAATCTCCTAGAAGATTGGGCCTAGCGTGAGCAAAAATGACACCGCGCATTACAGATTACCCTCCCAGATAGTCCTGGTCATGAGTAGATCCTCTACAAGAACAGGTTTGATGGGGTTCTCCTCCAGTGCATTCAAGGAGTTGAGATTTCTCAAGTCATGTAGGAGGATCGTGCCGATTCTTGTGGGGCTCATCAGACCAGACTGATAAAATATCACCAGATCTGGAGACTGGGGTATTTTTGTCCCTCCATGATCTATGACTGCATCGAGTTTTAAAAGAGGTTCCATGCATGCCAAATTCATGCCAACATTATGTATCAGCCACCAAAGCCTCTCCACACTACTAATTACTCTTGGCCCTTTGTAGTCTGGGGACTCGATGTCGTGGTACCACATCCACCAGTGACAGCTCGTCAATGCTGGTTCATCCAGATCGCTACATATTTCTTCTCCAAGTGGGTAGAAGATGTCCTGCTCAAGGAGGTCAAGGACTGTTCCATTGTTGACTTTGGGATCTCCAACATCATCTACCGATTTGGAGTCACTCACATCATCCTCACCAATAACGAAATGAACTTATGGGCAACTGAGCTGAAGAAATTGTATTCTAGTTACAACATCTATTCTAACCATACCTCCCGTTATCATGTTCAAGCAATTGGATTGATTGAGGCATTCAAAAAAACCCTCTTTAACATTTTGCAGAAAATGGTTGGTCAGAACAAGAAGAGTTGTCCAAAAAAGCTCCCCAATGCCCTCTGGGCTTATCAGACGATGATTCATAATTCCACCCAGGTGACCTCATATTCCCTGGTGTACGGAACAAAGGTTGTCTTGCCCGTTGAGATTCAGTTTCCCTCATTGCACACACATGTCTATGATCAGTAAGCACCAGATAAAGTAGATAAAATCCATTTAGCTGAGTTGGAAGCACTCGACGTGAACATGCTTCATGCCTTGCACAATCTGGAAAGGCATCAGAACAAGATAGCTAGAGCTTTCAACAAGAAATATCACCTCCGCTCTTTCTTGCAAGGTGACATGGTGTTGGCCCTAATAAAACCAATGATACTTGGATAGAATTCACTAAAGCTGGAGACCAAATGGGAAGGGCTTTACATCATTCACGAGGTTTACTCTAATGGAGCATACTCCCTGGTTACCATGGATGGGGAGCATATAACTCCTCCCACCAATGCCAAGTTCATCTAGTAATACATTGCTTGAGTTTTATGGTCCCGCATGACCTTAAACTATATGTTCTTGCACGAACCTAAACTTCATTATGGTATAGTACAACCCAAAATTATCTGGTCTTTCATGACCTTAAACTGTAGGGTCCTATATTACCTTAAATTGTCTCATCCTTCAAGACGTTAAAATGTGTATCAAGAACTACATTTGTCTTGATTCTCAACCTCTCAGGATATGTAGGAATGATCAGATGCCTTTTCTTATGTCCATCCCCATGCTCTTCTCATTTCACTATCCCCCCTGGGTGTAGTTCCCTTAGAGGATCCCATGTGGTGCAGCAGAATATTCTTTGTCCCCACTCACGACAAGATTACAAAGGTCGTGTCATGTGCCGCTCCTCATTCTCCTGTCCTCCCATGTCTTTACCGCATGACGTTAAACTTCATGGCCCTTTCACAACTATGTACGGCTTGACTCCCATCCTCATGGGATATATAGGACCACCCGGACATTTTTTACATAGGCTCGGCCCCAAATTCCAAGGTCTCCCCTTGCGTCTCGTCCTACATGACATTAAACTGAACAAGCATATTCATGCTTTTCTCATCCCCTCCATTTGGGTATCCATCACCCTTAACATCTAAAATGGCCTCAGAAAGGCATGGATTTTCAGACCAAGGGATCTCCGACCATTTTAGGCCAACGTCCTCGAGTATTTCAGATGAAAAATTAATACAATTCCCACATTTCTAATATGGTCAGCAGTCGATGCTCACTTATCGTTCCCATTTCGGATCACATGATATAGATTTTGTGTTTCAAATATGGTCAACATCCATCCTCCATCGTTGTAGCCACCCCTACATGTATTAAATGTTAGGCGCAGTGATTTCATTTTGTCTTCCTACCTCTTCAATCATCTATCCACCTTGGATAGAAGTATTGATCTGGTCGGGACAGACCTTGCCTAATCTTCTTCCCTCATTTCCATACTCTTATATGTTAGAAAGAGCCTAATACTATTCCTTCTTTCCCACATCAAGAACTGCTCACATGGGCATAGGATCTTTGGTATGAAATTACCCACATAAAGGGTCATGTGTCTATAGTTGGTTGAGGAGCCCTTTTCTGAGGTCCCCCAACACTTTTCATCCCCCATGGTTGAAGTTCTCATCTTGGATTGTGTGGTGTGGTATGGAATTATGTATTCATTCACATCATGTTTGCAAGAGTCACACCATGTACTTCCCTGCAGAGAGATATTCTCTCATACCCCATATTCTTGAACCTTTTCTGGACCCTCGTCCCAAGGTTTCTTTCCTGGAATCATGCATAGTGTGATGTGGACCTCATCCTCAGTCACGCCGGGTGTGATTTACCACACCATGCACATCCTCTCTTGAACCACACATATCTTGTATATTCCTAGTATCGCATGACATTAAACTATTTCATCGGTACTACGAGACGTTAAAGTGCAGGGGTTGGACCCATAACATGACCCAAAACTGTGACATTATCATCCTGGATTCATGAAAAAAATGGCATTGTGTTGTGATTTCCTCACTCAAGGGGACATCATGTTTGGTATCGGTTACCCACCATACCATTTTTCAACGCCTGTATACAGCTTGATTCTTGTGGCGATTCTTAGACTCTCCATCCTAGGTCCATCGCTTCATAAAAAAACACACACACATTCATCCCAAATGACAAACAAGATCTATCAAATGCCACTTATTTGGTGTGGAGGCCAGATCTTCAGGACCTTATTATCTCTCGCATTGGTACTTTACCATGCCACTTTCAAAACTACATATGGCTTGATTTCCATTCTCATGGGGTACGTAGGAATGCCCGAACACTTTGCCTCAGGCCCATCCAAACATTCACTTTTGGTCCCTCGACCTAAAAGTTTCTTGTGGAACACATTGTGGTGATACGAACTCCTATTTTCCTCATTCACATTGGGTTTAATAAATACCCCACCACAAGTCTTAATCCCTCAGTTATTTCTATAGTTTGATCTCGATGACCAAAAAAAATACCACTACACATCCTTTTTGCAAGATGTTAAAATGAACGACATCTTCAGGAATTACGTTTGGCTTGATTCCCATCCTCATGGGATATGTAGAAACTCCCAGGCATATTTTATTCATGCACATACCTAGGAATCTAAAATCCTACCCCCCCCCTTTATTTATCCCATTGTCCCTAACTCTTTTTGGAACATGTGTTGTGGTGAGTACCTCTTGGGTTATCATTCACATCAGGTTTTACAATATCCACACCATGTGCCTCATGTTCCTTTTCCCAATCTGGTCTAAGTTTTATGATCCTAAACTAGGATTTACATATGGGAACCATGTGTCAGGTTTGGTTACTTTGTCTCCCTATGCACAGTCTGTTAAATCAATCCCCTCCTTAATGGCCCATCCTACAACTTTAAGATAGAAGCATAAAACCATAGGACCCTTGTCCTTGGAAAGGGACTCGACTCCCTCTATCTGATACATCTTATTTTTATACTCAGATGCATTGTGAAAAAGATCCGAAAGTGTGGAATTTTCATAGGTACATTCCCTCGTTCCATATCCAAGCTTCATTTGCCTGTTATTTGGATCCTCTTCCTCTTACACCTCTGAAGGGACCCCATTTACGACTCAGTCTCATGCGACATTCGCTTACCTACCATCTTGGTCCAACGTCCCTGAGGACCTCGAACGACATTTGCGACAGGTCCCGTGTTTCGAACATGGTCAGCAGTCAACCCCAATTTGTCTGTCCCCATTCCAGGCTAATGTGATTTAGATGTTGTGTTTCGAACACGGTCAATAGTTATCACATATCATCATGCCACCATCATTGTAGTATAGATCTTGAGCATCATGATTCACATTTTTTCACTTCCTTATGTTCAAGTGGAATTCCAACATAATCGTCTTTACCCCTTCACACATCTAGATGTGTTAAGTAGACGGGTCAGCATTATGGGGAAGTCATTCACCAAGAATCCCACTGCCCCTAATGTGTGCCTCCTGGTACTACAAAAGTCCCATCACTACTCCTTGTTTCCCACATTGTGCACGACTCATGTGGGCTTAGTAGTTTTGATAGGATGTTTACTAGCTCAGCCGTGCCACACATGCCTTTCATCGTTTAGCATGATGTTAAATTGGGCTCTCGGAACTACGTTCTGATTGATTCCTATATTCATGGGTTATATAGGAACACCCAACCGATTTGATTATGGACCAACCAAACTTTCACTTTGGGTACATTGACATAAATAACTTCCTCGGGGGATACATAGTGTGGTGCGGACTATTTATGTCCACATTCAAGTTGGGTTTATAACTACCACATCACATACTCCCTTCTTGTAATCTCCCCTTTCACTCCTAGTCCTCATCGTACAACGTCTAAACTATGTGTTTAACATCTTTATTGCTAAAATGTAAAATTTATAGGCATTCCTGGTCCTCACCAGAGAGGTCCTATTCGGAATAAGGTATGATCCCTGATAAGACCGATGTGCTCACCTAACATGTTCCTGCCACGATGGTGTAATTTCAAGAGTGTTGGACTCCATTCGAACAACCAATCATTCTACCCTCCATGCTTTGTATGCCCTTTATTTGGATCCTCATCCTCTTTCATGTTTAAAAGAACCCACCAACAGTACGGATGCTCGACCTATGGCTCGGCTACTATCCCAAGCTAATGTTTCGAAAAACTGAAGGATGGCATTTCGAGTCAGGCCCCGTGTTTCGAACATAGTCAGTAGTCAACCCACATTTTTTATCCACATATCAGGCTAACACAATAGGAATGTTTTGTTTCTAACCTGGTAAACAGTTACCCTCCATTATCATGCCACCCCTACAACATTCCAAATTTTGGGTATCGTGATTCACACTTTCCACTCCCCTATGTTTGGGTTGGTTCTAACGCCCCTATGATTACCCCACTAACGCATTAGATCACATCGGGAAAAAAACTCGATTGTTCTGAGAATTTCACTCTCCAGTCAGGCATCCCCCCTCTTCTTCTCAGAAACCTAGGTACGTCATTTATACCCTAGATTCTTGAAGTTTGGTTGGCACTCCCACATAAAAATGAAATGATGACATGACCATCCCTGGTTTCTCACATCAATCATGGCCCACATGAGCTTAGGGATGGATTTCTAATTATTTCACGATTACGGTTGGAATTCATTAAATAGAAAAAACATGTGAATAATTTGTTCATGCATTTAGTTCAAAATAAGAATCAAGGAAAGAGGATAGGTTTATGATTTTGGCCAAAAACAGGGCCCTTAAGGAATATCATTTTGGATGAATTTATCCCATGTTTCCACCCTCTAGTTTGTGGCCTCCAGCATTGCTTCCCACCCCTTAAGATCCTTATCTTCATCAGTGGTAGCAGAGCGCTGCTCGTTGGCCCTAGCCTGTACTTGCACCTATTCAGTTTGGAGCTCAGTCATTTGGTGACTCAGCTCCACTATCTGGTCATTTTCATCTTCCAGGTGGGTCATCTAGTTCCCAATGAGCTCGGAGCCATTTGCAATGAATGCCTCCCTTTCTTTCGTTTTCTCCTCAAGGCGTCGAACCTCCTACTCCACCTTCAGGAATTCCTGGGTATTCCCTGGCTCTTTCTGGCACCAGGTAATGTCATAGTATTGGTTGTTCTCTCATATGTTCTCAGCCTTGTAGTCGCGATAGTGGGCATCAACCCCTCCATCATAGAGAAAGGGAAAACATGTGCGGATTGATCCCATATATTTTAGTCATTCTGCCTATGGCTAACCGAGGAAACGTTTGATAAACTTCCACCCCTTACGTCACGTCATATAGATCTCATCGGCTGCTTCCGAATCAGAGTCATCCATCTCCTCAAGGTCTGCAGGCCGATAGTCCGGGAAAGCTACCAATAGATTAGTGGCATGGTCTTTTTATGTTACTCCTCCCAAGTCATTAGGCTCTTCAACAAGTGGGAGGCCTTCCTATCTCACCTCAGTACTAGAAACTTCACCCACACCAAGTTCAGACCCCACCCGAACATTGATATCACCGGTGGCCACAACCCTTTTCTCAACAAGTACCCAGGCCGGCTCGGTTGGAGAAGTGTGTCTTGAGTGTCTTTGTGCATTCGCCATCAATTCATCTGCAAATGATCTATATTCGGCAGCCTGTCGAGCCTCCAATGCCATAATTACTACACAAAAAATGAATGTCCTGATCACATGATCTCTATAAACATAAAATACAAGAATCTGAGTGATGCGACTTATAAGAGATTAGCGCATCAGTTTTCATAATTTTTTTTGTCGTAGGAGCTGTCACTGTATGAGATCCTTCTGCGCTTGTCAGTTCAATGATGGGTGTCGGCTCGCCACCTTGTTCTATTGGTCCTTCCTCCCCCACTCCATATGGAGCTTCTTGGCCAAATCCAATATGCATATGATTAGGATAAAAGAAAAATTTTATTGATGATTGCGAATGGTGAAAAGAGTTAAGGCTATGATAAAGATTGAGGCATACTTCGAGTAGATCGGCTATTTCCATTATAGAGCCAGAAATCTCACCAATCTCTCAAGGACTCCCTTGGTGGGTTGTCTCCTAAGACCTTCCACCTCCAAGATCCCATTTAGCTTCTCTTATTCCTTCTTTCATCTCTTCTCCCTCTTCTTCTCTTGACTCACTTCCCTCTGGATCGTCATCGCTGTCACCATCCCCAGATGATTTTTTTTTGAATCATGCTCCTAGTCGAGAATTACCTTCACCAGGAGAGGTGGTTCCTCATGCTGACCCTGTTGGCATGAATATTCATCCATGGATTTCAAATATGTGTGCCAATTATGGAAGTCCACCCTATCATCAATCCAGATATGTCCAACTTCTAGCAATTGGATTCTATCTCGTACTATCTTTTTCCAAAGGTATTCTCTTCCCATAAACTGTCGTAGGGTCAACCAGGCTGACTACAGCGTAGGGATGATTTCATCATCATAAGGTTGAAGCAGGTACCTTATCTACTTCTCGAGAATCCCCCTGTCTTCTCCACAAAGTTTTCCACGAGCCCCCCCCCCCCAGAATGAGGTCACAACCACACCATGTGACCTTCCCGCTATTGTAGTCTCGGCCTGCGATATTCCAGTTTCCAAACTTGCTCCCGGCCTTTCCTCCCCGATGTCACCATATCTGCTCTCTTGCCACCCTAATTCTACACTGGCCACCTTGAGATACCATACTCTCTTTCGCAGGATCTTTTCAGGGTATTCCAAAACCTAATGTTCGGCATATTTTATCAAAATTCCAACATAAACTCTGGTGGGGGGAAAGTTAATGACTTCTACAGATCCATAGGTTGTAAACATTAGGCACATTTGGAGAAGAACGCGGGGACGCCTCTCCTCTCAGACATCTGTATACACTTTCTTTGGAATCCGCTGGGGTCATGAAAACTACTTGGAAAATCTTGATGGAATATAAGGCTCACAAAGAATCTTCTCGTCGACCTGGGCCACAAGCACCCCACCTCTGATGCTATGGAAGTATTCCCTTTTCTCTAATAATCCTTGCTCGTTTTCTATCATTTGGTCAGCCAGGTTGGGTAACAGACTAAAGGTAAACTTGGTGTGATTTTCGATCTAGATCCTTACCCCTTATTCGTTGATAATCAATGGAATGACCCCAACAATGTTCAATAAGGAAGGTCATAGGTCGTTACCTGGGAGACGAATGGAGTTAGGGAAGGTTTATCCACCACAGTTAGCTGCGATCCAGCCATGAATGATTTTTAAAGGTCCACAGATCCTCCTCGGTGAGCCCCCTATCAAAATATTTCCTAGGATGGCATACAGATGGTCCAATACAAGGACCCCCAAGTTGAACCTCTGGTTGGATGTCATAATGTTATCCATCACCAATGTTGTAGGACGAACTCCCATCCATGTGTCCCTTGCTGGAAATAGCCACCCACTTAAGAAGGATGCATGAAATTCATCATAATATATGTTCTGGTCCCGGCTCTCATCCACACTAAAGCCCTAGGACTAATATTCCCCCGCCTCTAGGATACTCTAGAATAATCCCCTTTTTCTCCCCTATGTCACGGTTGGACTCCATCTTCCTCGCCCTGAAATCTTGATATTCGGGTCTTTCTTCAGAAATAGGATGAACCACATTGAGTGGGAAATGTCCTTTAGAAATTCCTTAACCCCCAACCTCACCTTAGCCAACTCCAGTAGGATCCATGTTAGGATGGGAGTCTGCGACCCGTCTTCCCAGATGTTCCCTGTTGGAAGAAATTCATCATATGGATGCCCATCCAAAGGGATACCATAGATATAATGAACTTACCAAAGACTGATTTCAACCTCTCCATGATGGATATTGAAGCTGTTGGTATCAGGTGTCCATCAGGTAAACAGCTCAGGCCCAAGTTCTTACTGGCAGTAGAAATGGAACTGCGACTTCCACACTACCTCGAACAACCTGATGTGTCACAATTCTGCTGCAAACGGATTGCACGATTGGCATACCCAATATTCCCAGGCCCACTCAGTGGTAAAATTTCCTCCAGACCTTAAGTCCTAGTTTTTCATCCAGCCTTTATTCTCATTAGTAATACTATGTCGGAAGATACGTTCGTAATGGGCCGGAGAATCCTCTGTGACCGGCTCATTCCCCAAAATGGTTCTGGGCCTAGGGTTCAGGACAGAAACATCCATGTGCCTGGTTTCTCTAGAAGTATGGCCATTTTTAGTGATGTTATATTGGGGGAGATCATCCTCATAGGTCACCCATGATCGCAGTCTATCGACTTCGAATCCTGGTACAGGTACCTTCTCTAAAATATTGAAGTTCCATATCGGTAGGTTTTCAGACATCACATACTCCTTCTAGGCTAGGGTTAGCATGTTGAAGAGACTTTGGTTGTTGGATACAACTTTTTGGGCACCATAAAACTTAGGGTTTCTGACCATCTTGGACCTTCGAGTAGCATATGTAGCTTCTCTCCCAGCATCACCCTGATTAGCAGCCATCTTCTTACGGGGAAGTCTGAAGGAGCCTGCATGAAAAGGTTGCACGATGCACAAAAAAAATGAAGTTGGCGTGAAAAAAACTGAGGAAGCAGCTCAAAAAAGCCGACCCTGTGCATAAAATCACGACCAAATTTGGGAGATTGCACACAATGGAGGTAAGATTACACACAAAAGCCAAGGATATTTTTCATGCACGAGAGCTCTAAGCTTATTAAGAGAGAAAAGTTGTACGACCTATGGGACCCCCAAGGGTTTTTATAGGAATGGATAAAAGTATTCGTGTGTTCGAAAAATGATTTACACAAAACTTAATTATTTTACATGCAACATCTTAAGGAGATTGGACATCTTGACATTTCCCTTAGAATCTGACCTTCACATCCCATCGCAGATCTGATTCTAAGGAGGGGCATTTGTAGAGGCCGAAATCCACTTAAATCGTAAAGAGGGCCTCCTTAGATAAAACAAAGGCATATTTCTACTTGACGACCAATTCTAGGAGGAACTGAAGGGCTGCGTGAAAAATCTAACTGTTGAACGAGAAAACTCTTTCCGGCGAGAAAAAAAACAGCGGGACTAGAAGCAGTTTTATGCGTGGGCACAGAAACTTCCACGCTGTGGACAACAAGGTTGGGTTTTTCGCACCCGTCAACTTTCGCACGGACTCGATGACTCCGCACACCTATAAATAGAAGGGTGCCCCTTCCTCTTCTGATGGATAAAGAATCCGAACCGTCTCCTCTATGCAGAATTCACCTCTTCCACATGAAAAAGATGACTTCCATGTACAAGATATTTCGCGACAGGTCTTCTGAAGGTCCGAATTCATGTAGGACCACTAGGGTTCGACCCTCGCCCAAGTCCTCACCTATAAGGCCTATCATGCGTAAGCCCCTCCACCTGAGCACAAAACCTCAACCCACTTTTGTGCGCAGCTGTTCTAGTTGCACGCAAGCATCCTATATTGGGTGCAATCATCCCCATTCTCTCACCCATCCTTTTGTGCACCACTACTCAGGTTGTGTGCCTATTGTGCTCAAACCTCCTATATTGCACGCAAAACTTCCTTTCCACTCACCTGGCCTTTTCTGCATGGCTTCTCCATTTGCGCGAAACTCGCCCTCCTCTTTCATGCATGTTCAATGTCCCTCTTGTAGGCATCATATTTGGGTGATTCTTACATCTATGTTACACATCCTTCTCTCGTACGAACCTCTAGGATCGTACGAAGTAAATTCAAAGTCCCTTGAGTGGCGCTTCCCATTGCGTTGCTTCGCCTCATGCTTCTTCGCATAGACACACTAATAGCTATTACTTCTTTGCATAGCCACGCTAACATGGGCCCCTCATTGGATCACTCCACAACATCCCCTCACCACGGCATTGTCAGTGCCTTTCCTTCACCGAGGGTTAAATAGTGCCGGTTATGTAAGTCCTAGGGGTGCTGAGTGAACCCACCTTATCCGAGCTACAATATGCTAAATTTCCAAGAACCATCGTCCTCAGCACATGACATTAAACTGTGACCCCAACCCATGAATAATATGTTGGGTGCCCCATCACGAACATTCTCTACACCCACTGGTCTCCAAAGGAGTGATATCTTCCTCACATTGAATGAGATCCTCTTTACTGGAGCGGCGTATATCTGTGAGGAAAGGGAAACCACATTGGTGTAAGCCCCTATCCTTTCTTGTGGGAGGAAGAATCCCTTCTCCTCCTATATTCTTCTTTTCCAAAGACCATATAGGGGGGATGGGCACCAGAACCCTCTCTTCCATGCCAAATCCCTCTCCCATTGGGCTTTGTCTCCTCTTAGGCCTCCATCCTGGAGTAAGTCCCAATCTTCATCTCCCTAGGCTGCAAACAACGCGTAAGCCCCTATTTTCTTTTTTGGGCAGCTAACCACATGTAAGCCCCACTCCACTTCCCATGGATGCACCTTTCGTGACGTGATCGTCAGGTCTTTGCTACCTCTGGTTTCTCACATCGAGCACGACTCATGTGGTCTTAGAGTAAGCATCAACCGTGAAATCCTCTCTGGGATACCTTAGCGTGTAAGCCCCAACCTATCCCGAACTACGTGGACTTTGATCCTTTCCAAGTCAAGGCACATATGAAGCCTCCCTGAGGATCAATCCCAACAACCATTGGTCTCGATCCGCTTCATGTCAGTTCACCAACACCTCTTCTGAACTACGTGGACATTGATCCTTTCCAAGGAAAGGTATGTAGGAAGCCTCACAGAGGATCAATCCCAATGCCTATCATGTTCCCCAAACACCAGTAAGCCTCTATAGTCCCCTTTGTTGGGATCCACATCTTTGGTCATCCCTCGAGCATTAGACCAACCTCGGGCTGCTAACCACGCGTAAGCCCCAACATATCATCAGATCACTATCCCTTGTGCACACCCCAATTCTATACCCAGTTCTGAACTACGTGGACTTTGATCCTTGACAAGAGAAGATACGTAGGACACCTCCCTCAGGTTCAAGCCCATCACCCATGTCTCATCCTTGTCTTTACCTAAAGCCTATTTGTTTTTGGAAGTTCATACCCCAACCTGAAGTTTCTGCTTCCTTTGGGTCTCATCTATATGGGTTCCCACCTCAGGTGTCCCATTTCCCCCCCAAACTACATGGACTTTGATTCTCTGCCACAGGGATACATAAGAAGTCTCTTGAAGGCTCAAGACCAATGTTCTCACCTCCATGACACGTCCATCTCAATCCCTCACCACTTTATTCAACTCTCCATCATCCATATTGATTCTCACTTGGGCTGCCACATCCCTGTGAGATCATGCCAAATCACCTCTTCACTACTCTTAGCATCACTCGGGTAACTAACCACGTGTTATACCTAGCATCATTGTTCCCTAAAGGTGTTGCACCCATATAATCCACTCTAGTAATTGTTATAATCTATCTGATCCATCCCCACTTCACGTTAATCTCATGGAATAACTTGTGTCAAACATGGAAAGATGGGGAAAACCTCAGATACAAGCCTATGGAATATAATTCCCCGCATTAAACGTGGGTTGTCTCGGGCTTCAGCACCCATGAGAAGCCCTATAATAATGGGCAGAAACCTACACGCGCTACTTTTCCAACGTCTAGACATGCCAGTGTTTTCTAACGTGACTACTCCCTCGACTGAAGGTTTCTACCCTAACTAGACCTTTTGGAATATCCTAACTTATGCAATGTAATTAACTAACATCCATGAAGACATGTCACTGGGAAGAGTTTCACGAAAAAAGTCTTAATCTATAAAGAAGACTCAGACTATGTAATTATTTCCAAGGAAGAATCCACAGAAGGAGGAACTGACATCCCATCATACAATTTTGATCAAGGATAAAACATCCCTAAATAAGCGGTGGATGTCACCCACCTTTGGAAAGTGGTAATGCAGGGAAAAAAATAGTGCATCCTCGTCCTTGACGGATGAATGCGCATGCCATGGAGAAAGCATTAGAAACACCCATTTTTGTGTTTAATAGTTTAAAAATAATCATCCTTAATTTTACCTTTACTCTAGTTAGTGTATTGAGATTGGATTAGTCAAGTCAACAAACAATGTGAGGGGAAATATGATGACTACCCAAAAAAGATTCCCAACCCAATGGTAGAAGGAATCAAAAACTTTTTGAAATTAATTTCTCAAATGACTTATGTTTTTAACATAAACCTAAATAAATAAGAAAACCCAAATCCGCCTAAGAAAGAATAAGTTGAAATTGATTCCTTTATATGACAACGGCCTCCAAATTTCATTTGATTTTATGATCCCTTAATCATGTAGAAATGGATAAAATCCATTAAAAATATCTTTTCTATCCTTAAATTCTCTAATAAAGAGAAGTTCATGTGGAATTTTTATCATATAAAGAGAGAAGCTGATCAGTGGCGGGAACCGATCAAAAATAAAAATCCTACGAAGGATATTGAAGTGATGGAGTGAAATGAATTTTGGAAAAAAAAAATAAAAAATTATTTTCCTCACACTCTCCAACATAAAATGGAGAGGTATTTCCTTAGTCTCAAGAAAAAAATTATGAACCTATGGGGGCGTATGGATAGAATGTCACAATACGTGAACGATACCCCTCTATATTTTCCATTACCCCTAAAATGTATTGTTAAACACTTATTTGGTGGGATAACCCCATTTGTAAAAAAAGACTAAGATATTTGGTACTTCAATATCTATGAGGAAATTGTATGATGTTCCCTTAAAGTCAAAATAGGGATCGATGAATCTTAATGTTCTCAAAAGGATAAGAAGCTGAAAATGAAGTTTAGATTTGGTGGTATAATGGAAAAATATAATGCTATTAAGAAATTTCAACATCCCAATTGTCAAAAGTGTGGGAAAAAACATCTCAAGAATTTCTTGAATGGGATGAGAAAATGATTTAGGTGAAGAAAGTAAGGGAACCTAGCTAATGATTATCGATGGTATAAACCCACCAATGTGATTGAATAAATGAATACTCTAGTCATGCCTCGGGTTATTTTCCAAAGTTTCAAATATAATGAATAGGTAAACTCTATGAATCAATGCCCAAAGACAGGGCTTATCGATGATAACTAATGCTAACAACCTCAATGGACTAGAGATCAAGGTAAATAATATTCCCTCACAACTTCTGAGGTGGATCCCAAAAAAAAGTGAAGACAAGTATTCTGGTTATACATTCAAGAATATAGAGAATATTTTTTGATTTTTGTTCTATGAATTCTTTCATATTACATAGTTTAGTATATTTATTCAAACACCACCTGAAAACATGGAAGTTGAGTTATCGACAAAGACAAAACAAGGGCCAAATATTGCATCCTAGGTATATAAATTCTCCCATATCCCAATTTGTGTGATTAATTCCCCATAAAACCTTATGATAATCCCCTTAGTATAATTTACTGTTATTCTAAGCATGGATTTTATTTCCTTGTATAGAGAGAACATAACGTTTTGAGATACTAATATCACCTTTCATATCACTAATCGCCCTTTGACTCTATAAAAGTGAATGGATGAGGATGAATAATTTTTTATACCAACATCTCAATCATGGATATTAATTTCTTGTGAGAATGAGTATCTATCTCAAATTATTGATAATAAAAAAATCATCCTTTAGGAAATTCCGATTTTAATGGAATTTGACGATGTGTTTTCTAAATAATTAAATGTTCTTCCTCCTATCTGTGAGGTTTAGTTTTCAATAGATCTCATTTACCAATATTTTCTAATATCTAAGACTCCATGTAGAATGGATTTTTTTAAAACTTGAGGAGATGAAGAAATAATTATAGGAGAATCAAGATAATGGTTTTATATGCCCAAGTGTTTCAATATGGGTTATATAAAGCCTCATTTTCAAAAAATAAGGATGGGTTAATGATCCTCTAAATTAATTATCATTGGATTAACAAGAACATGATGAATAAAAAGTATCATATTCCAATGATTGATGAGTTATTCAATCAGATACATGGAGCCAGGTACTTCTATATGGTGGACCTTAGGTCATGATATTTTCAAGTAAATGTGAAGAAGTAAAATATCCCCAAGACTGATTTTCATACAAGTTACAAGCAGTTCAAGTTCATAGTGATGTAATTCAAACTAAATAATGGTTTATTAATATTCTTGGACTTGATAAATAGAATATTTAGGGATTACCTCAAAAAAATGGTGGTCTTTATATATGGTATTCTAATCTACTCCAAAATAAGTGAGGATCATTTAAATACTATACTAATTACCTAGAAGAAGGAAAAGTTATATGAAAAGTATAAAAAATTTGAGTTTTAGTTGGATCAAGTACCTTTCCTTGGAAATTTTATCAATAATAAAGGGATAATTTTTTATCTGTCCAAAATAGAGGGAATTGAAGGATAGTCCACACCAACATCTATGACAGAAATATTATGTTTCCTTCAATTAGATGGGTATTATCATCGATTTGTAAAAAAAATTATAATGATTTTCAAACCCCCTATTCATGCTTACTTGGAAGGGAGTCATGTTTCTATGGATAGATGAGTGTAAAGAATGCTTTAAATAATTTAATTAGAGGTTAATAACTGCACTAGTTCTCAGATTACTCACCAGTGGGGAAGGATATGTTATCTACAATGATGAATCCAAAAGGGGATTGGATTTTGTACTCATTCAAGATGTAAAAGTGATATCATATTCCTCCTACCAATTAATGAAAAATGTGAATAACTACCCAACAAATGATCAAGAATTGGAATGAATGATCTTTGTGTTGAAGATTTGCTGAAATTATCTTCATGGGAAAAATTGTGACATATATACAGAACATAAAACCCTCAATTATATATTCATAAAAAATGAGATTAATATGCATCAATCAAGGTTATTAGAGATAATCAAGGATTATTATTGTTTAATCCATCACCATCCTGGGAGGAAAACAAATTGAAAGATACTCTGAGTAAGACAAATCCCATAACCCTATCCTTGATGAGGATTGAGAGGGATCCATTCTTATTTAACATGAAATGGATGGATATGGGAATAATAAAATTATATTCATCATACATTTCTCAAATAAAGGATCAATTGTCTATTCTTGAGAGAATCAAGGAGGCCCATAAAGATGATGAGATTCTATAGTAGAAGGTAGAAAATATTATGGAGTTTAACTTTAATGAATATTAAATTATAAGGTTTGGAACCCAGATTTGTCTCCAATCAAAACAAAATTAAGGGAAAACTTCTAGATGATTCAAATATGTCATCCTTCTTTATTCATTCAAGAAGAACTAAGTTATATAGATATTTGATGAAAAAAATCTTGTGGGTTGTAGTCAATCACCTTATAAATTTGGTACATTTCCTTAAAATTAATTAATATTTCTAACATGACCAAATCACCATGATATTCATAAGGTAATATTTAAGAATTCATGGATTTATACTCCCTATTGTATCTTAATAAGATTCAACGTTTACCAAAATGTTGTTGAAAATACTCCAAAAATCATTGGATAAAGAACTATTTTTTAGAACTTCTTATCACCCTTAGATGGATGGATAGTATAATAGAACCACTAAATATTTGTATGATATCTTTAGATCATTCTCAATGAATTTTCAAAGATGTTGGGACTAATAAATTTCCCTATTAGAGTTCTCATATAGCAACATTTTTAATTATAAAAATAAAATGGACCCTTATTTGGCTCTATATGGGAACAGTTTTTGGACCCTGGAATGTTGGGATGATGTTGGAGAGTGGAAGCTAATGGGAAAAGATATTATCCATGAAATGATAGATAAAGTTAAAATGCTTTAGAATCATATAAAATCTATATAAAAACAATATAAAATATATGCATAAAATCATCTATGATACCTGGAGTTTGAGGCTGGATATAAATTATTCCTTTATATATTTTGTGGGAATAAAGTCATGTGGTTTTGGAAGAAGGGAATGTTTATTCCAAGATACATCACCCATTTTGAGATCCTTGATCACACCGGATCTATGGCCTATTGATTAGCACTCACACCTAACCTATCTAATGTACATGATGTGTTCCATGTATCCCTCTTGAGGTAGTACATACCAAAAACATCACATGTACTGAATCCATAGGTGGTACTATTGGATAATTATCTTCCATACGAGGATAAGTTGGTGAAGATCCTACATCATAGAGAAATATTTCTACCTTACAAGACAATTCACCTTGTCAAAGTGTTCTAGAGGAACCAAAATTTTGAGGATGCTATATTGGAACCAAAAGAGGTAATATGACTGAAGTTCCCTCATCTATTTTAGTGTTTAAAATTAAAAAATTTAGGGTGAAATCTATGATGGGGAAGAATGTAACAACCCAAACTTTTATAAATGAAATTCACTTTTTCAATAAAAAAATCTCTTATCAATGAAAGTATTTATATAGAACACATGCTCTAAATTACTTATTTTGGAGAATTATATAGTATATCATATTTAAAAAACCATTAATCATCATAACTATTAATAATATAGCTATTTTACTGATACCATTAAGGTTAGTATACTAAGGGTTATGATAAGGTCCATTTGACATAGACAAAGGAAGTGGTGGCCTCAACCAGTAGGATCGTACCATATAAATCCCACATATTGGAGATTCCAAGGGAAATAGAATCATTGGTATTTTCCCTTGACCAATACCAAGATGGGATTTTAATAACTAAATCATTAGAGAAACCATTTATAGTATAAGTTCAAGACCATATATATCACGACCCATACCATGTTTTTTCGAACCACCCTTGAAAATCTC
This sequence comes from Viscum album, assembly GCA_963277665.1. Taxonomy (NCBI): domain Eukaryota; kingdom Viridiplantae; phylum Streptophyta; class Magnoliopsida; order Santalales; family Viscaceae; genus Viscum; species Viscum album. The sequence continues at coordinate 867,085,871 of OY728146.1, read as the reverse complement.
ACAATCACACTCCATACCCTTAGAGAATTAACTAGTGTAATAAAGGGATATGTTTATAGACTCTAATAGTATTAATTTTTATATTTTAATTTTAATAAAACAATGATTATATTTAACACTTTTAATTTTTTTTAATTGATTAATTAATGAGTTTTATAAAAAATTATATTTTGATACAATGAAACCAAAAATTATATTTTTGGGAAATATACACTATTTAAATGAAATAAAGATGTTTTGAAATAAATAATATTTTAATAATATATTATTATTAATTATTTTTTATTAAATATAAATGATAATATAGTATAATGATGTCTAATGTAATTGTTATAACGGTCAGAAAACTATTATTATCAAAAAAAGTATTTTTCAATCAATGGGGATTTTGATTTAAAGGTGTAAATTCTCATAAATAGAGAATCATTTTAATAAAATAAATATTATTTTTTGAATCATCGCATCAAAATTTTACAATGGTGTTTTTTCATAACTTTTTTAGATGGGAAAATTTTTGAGTAAAAATTTAATATGTTATATATATACGGTATGTATTATGACATCATAATGAGTAAAAAGTGATGTAATATATGACATAAAAGGTATAAAAGAAAACATATATATATCCCATTTAAAATAATGTTTTTAAAGTTATTTTATTTCATTTATAAAGGCTTAATCAATCCTATAAAATATTTTTTATATTTTAAGGTTTTAAAATTAATTCTTTATAAACATGACTTTATTCGACAACACCAAGTTTATTCTTTTAATGAATTCGTTTATTAGCATTATAAAATAATGGAAAACACTCCAATTTTTTAGAAACAATGGGTAAAAACCATGGAAAGGTTTTTTATTTTTATTACTTTATCATATAGAGTCCAAAACCTATGTTTGGATATTAATAAAGAATTCCCCTCTCATTTTCTATATAAACCCACCCATCCTCCCATTACACTTCACTAAAAACTCTTTGATCATGAATTTACTCTATATATCACTATCTCGATTCATCCCAAAGTACCCCAAATATCTTAAGGAGATCCTCCCAATCTTCATGAAGTACCCTCTCAAGGAAAGCGATCCTCTCGTTATCCTATATATTAAAGCACCTTCTTTATGTCATGTTTTTTTATTTCTAATTGTTCAAGTTGGGATATGTTTTGGAATATACCTATTACAATATATATGATTCTAAAGTAATGATATATCCATTTCTCACTCATTCACCCCTTCTATGATCATTTATGTACAGTTGTTATGGTGTCGCAATTATCCTACAATTTTCCATGCCAAACATTTTTGTAGTGAATACCCATATCTATTTCAACTCAATGGTATTCAACTATTTATACATATCCTTAATTTATTATAGATATACATCACTACTGGAAAACCAGGTATTTGCGACGGGCTATTTGCGACGGGATCCCGTCGCAAATAGCCATTTGCGACGGGGTCCCGTCGCAAATAGCCCGTTGCGGAAAACGCCGTCGCAACTAAACTTATTTGCGACGGGACCGTCGCTAAAGCCCTTTTTTGCGACGGGCATTCTCCCCGTCGCAAATAGTATTCCGTTTTTTGTAAAAAACTTTTTAAACAGTTATTGCGACGGGCCCGTCGCAAATACCTTTTGCGACGGTTCCCGTCGCAAATTGTTTTTGCGACGGGCCCGTCGCAATAACGTTTTTTTTTAAAAAATAAAAAAAATAATAATACTAGTATTTGCGACGGGAACCGGGACCCGTCGCAATTACTATGAATAGTATTTGCGACGGGACCCGTCGCAAATACTCTTTTTAAAAAAAAATAAAAAAATATTAATAATACTAGTATTTGCGACGGGCATAGTATCCCGTCGCAAATACTATAAAAAAAATAAAAAAAAATTATTAATAAATTATTTTAATTAATATAATAATAGAATTATAATTTACAAATGAAAATAATAAATTATTTTAATTAATATAATAATAGTAGAATTATAATTCAAAAATAAAAATAATAGAATACTAATAAATAATTTAATTAATATAATAATATTATAATTATAATTCATAAATAAAAAAATATTAATAAGTTATTTTAATTAATATAAAAATAATAGAATTATTTTACATTCAAATATTAAAATAATTCAAGTATTACCAAAAAATAATTAAATTATAATATTATAAAATTTTAATATATATATAAAATTTTAATATATATATAAAATTTAATATTATAAAATATAAATATTATTATTATTCATATTAATATTGTTATTTAAAAATATAATATTATTAATATTTTATAATGAGACAGAAACTACGAATAGAAAAAAAAAATATTTTGATTTCACAAATTTTATAACAGAAATACAAACTCTAATCTGTAGGAGGGGGGGGAGGTGGGGGATCTGCAGATGGTGGTGGAGGAAACTCCATCCCTAAAGCATGAGTGAGTCGGCGCATGTACTCCATCTGCTCCTGATGCTGCTGCTGCCACCGACTCGTCTGCTCCTCGTACAGCTGCTGCTGGCGTCGACGCTCCTCCTCATGCTGCTGACGTATCTGCTCCTGCTCCTGTCGGAGACTCTCTATCTGTGCAGTCTGAGATCGCAACTGCTCCTCATACTGTGTAGAAGAAGATGCACGAGCTCCCCTCGAGCTGGACGCCGACATCGCAGCACTGCCATAATAATCTCCGGGAGTCAGTCGAGAGCCGATACCAACTACCCGGCCCTTCTCGAAGGCATACTGGGTGGCCTGCATCCATGCCGCCTCATCAAACTGACGGGCAGTGGTCTGATCTGATGACTCGGCCTGACTCTCAGGCCGGGCCTGTGCCGCTGCGGCCTCATATGACTCCTACAGTTGCAATTTAAAATTAAAATTGTGAATATATTATATGCAGTTAATTTTTAAACTTGAAAACAAATAATACTGACCACGATGTGATGCTGACGATCACCTCTAAGCTCCCCAGTAGCAGGATCACTATACATCCTCCGATATACGTCGTACTCTGTAATATCGGGGTGCTCGACAGCCTATAAGAATAAAAAATAAACTGTTAATATTTATAGTTATATAAAATATTTATAAATAATGTACGTACCAGATGCTGTCTATGAGTACTGAAAGAACGACTCCCAGCTCGATGAGTCACCTCCTGCCTCCCCCGATTCTGCCTCCCCACCGATGATCTCCTCTGAAAGGCACCACTCAACCAGTGCGCACATAATCCATCCCATACATGGGATGAAATGTACTCTGGTCGGTGTGCTCTACATGACTCCTCAAAATCTGACACTCCTGATTTCTTCATCGCAGCTTTTCTTAAATTGTGCAAAAACTGACGAAGGCGATCACGCATGGCCACCTCCCATGCCTCGTGGATGGCGTCACGCATGGTATCCTCGATCGGATACCATAAACCCTACAAATAAATCAAAATATCAAGTTAGAAATGAAATAATTTTCAAAATAAAAATTATTTATTTACGTACGTACCAACCAATGGCCGAACATGGCCTGCTGCACATCAATGGGAATCTGCTCCCATGTGGTCCACGGCTGAGAAAAATAGTTGCGCAAAATAGCGCTGCCCTGTCCGACTGCTATATGCGAAAAACTGAAAAAATAATAAACATTTATTATGTGAATAGATTAATGAAATCTTAGTCAAATTCACAAGTTATTACACAGGTTATCACACCTCCGGGTGCGCGGATCAAACCCAAGACGTGGACGTCGCTCGGGGACGGGGTCAGGAATCATCAATCGTGCAAGACCGCGCCCCCTCCGCGTACTCCCTGAAGCGCCTGCAGGCTGAGGGTCATCTGCCAACAACTCATCCGCATCGAAAGGCAGGTCAGCCTCCGTCAACTCACGAAATGTGGCCTCGTCCATCTGAAACAGAAAATGTTAATATTAGCAAATAATTGATAATTACTATTATATATACATATATATACATATTATGATTGTATATAAATACCATGGAATTCTATAAGTGTTCATCTTCATCATCATCTTCATATATGTCAATGTCATCTTCATATTCCTCCTCAACATCATCGATATCCATTCGAGTTGCAGTTGCTTCATCTCTTACCATTTCAAATTCATGTGTGACATCATTAACATCATCGTCATCACCGACTCTTAAATGTGGGGTGTCGTCATCGATACTCATATCTCTTTGTAAAAAAGATTGATTTTGAGTACTTTCTTGAAAAACTTCAATTCTTTGCACATCAGTGAAAGCACATTCACTTTGACTAAACTGATTGTCTCGAATTTTGATTTTTATTACACTCCACCAATCAGTCAAGTCTCTTGATGTTGCACAGTACTTTGCATAATAAACTTGATATGCCTGTTGAGCCAATAAGAATGGTTCATTTACTGCGAGAACACTTTTACATTTAATATCGATGATTCCATGAGTCGGATGAACACGCACGCCTCTCTCTGTATCCAACCACCGACATTTGAACATGGTTATGTAATGTTGTCCAAGATAACAGAGTTCAATGATTTCATCAAGCATGCCATAAAAGTCAACTTCATTTTCTCGATGATGAGATCCTCTCAAGCTAACTCCACTGTTCATTGTTTTTTTCGATTCCCCATATGCATGCGTGTGGAATCGAAATCCATTCACCACATATGCATTATAAGTTTTAACAAGTTTGGAAGGTGGGTTACTCAATACACAGAGCCGTTTGTCAATTTTATCAGCATGTCGAGACACCTGAAGATTTGTGAAATAATTATCAATATAGTAAACTATACATTGAATGAGTTGCTAAATGATAAAGAATTTATGTTACCAGTTTTTGAAACCACTGAGAGAAATTTTTCAGTCGCCGTTCTTCGAGAGCAGCTGCTGTAATTTGTGGAATTTGTTTCTTGATATGATTATCATACAACCTATAAAAACCAAAGTTATTTACTGTAACATAAATGATAGAATAAGTGATATAAACACTTACAGTACAACTGATGTCATCTCTTCACAGTTGAGCAGAACATACGTATGAGCTCTATGATGTTCATCATCTGAAAGCCAGCGTTCAGAAACTCCACCAAAACCAAGCTCTGACTGGTTGAAAACAGATAATTGATTGTCGATTTCATCAATATTCCTCTCATTCCGTCCCATTCGGTTGTGTTTTGAAGGATACTCAGATTCAAAATAATGGGAGCAGAAAAAAGATATTTCCTCTTGCAAATAAGCTTCTGCAATAGATCCTTCAACAGATGCTTTGTTGCGTACTTTTCTTTTCAATTTTTGCATGCATCTTTCAAATGGGTACATCCATCGAAACTGTACCGGACCTCCACATTTGGCTTCATATGGCAAATGTAACATCAAATGTTCCATTGAGTCGAAGAAAGACGGCGGGAATATTTTTTCCAGTTTACATATAATTACAACAACATCTTTTTCAAGTTTGCCTAGAGCATCATAATCTGCCGTAGCCGCACAAATTTCCCGAAAAAAATGAGACATGTCTGTTATGGAATCCCAAATCACAGAATTCAACAGACCTCTTAATCCAATTGGTAGAAGTCTCTCCATTATAACATGACAATCATGACTTTTCAATCCAGTAATATGACCATTCTTTACACATCTACCCAAATTGGAAGCACAGCCATCTGGAAGTCTCAAATCTGCAATCCACTGACAAAATAATAAACGGTTTTCTTTAGACAGTGTATAAGCTGCTTTTGGTTTCAGTAACCTTTCTGTTCTGACATTCTCAAATAGTTCCAATTCTGGACGTCTGCAAATTTGGGCAAGATCTAAACGTGCATTTACATTGTCTTTGCTCTTTCCTGGCGTATCCAAAACTGTATGAAACAAATTATCAAAACAGTTCTTCTCAATATGCATGACATCTAACATGTGTCGGACCAACAAATCAGACCAATATGGCAAATCCCAAAATATGCTACGTTTAATCCAATTGTGTTCTTTCCCAAAACCAGAAATTTTCTGTTGGTTTATTGTGGGACCAAAAGTGATGGGAGGTAATGAAAATACAACCGATTTTAACTCCGAACCTGATAGCATTTTTGGAGGTCCATCCCTTTCAACTGTTCCTTTTCTGAAATGAGATCTGTTTCTGCGAAAAGGATGATCAGCTGGAAGAAATCTGCGATGACAGTCAAAATAACAAGGTTTCTTTCCATGAATGAGCATAAATGCTTTGTTCTCTCCCATACAGTAAGGACATGATTTCTGACCATGTGTACTCCAGCCAGATAACATCCCATAAGCCGGGAAGTCACTTATTGTCCACATCAATGCTGCTCTCAGTATGAAATTCTGTTTCGTTGCAACATCATATGTACTGACACCAGTACTCCACAATAAATTTAATTCATCAATCAATGGCTTCAAATAAACATCAATATTTTTCTTCGGATGTCCTGGAATTAGTAAAGTCAAAAAGATATATGGCTCCTTCATCAACATCCATGGAGGTAAATTATACGGAGTTAAAAAAACAGGCCAACATGAATATTGACTACCATAAGATCCAAACGGACAGAAACCATCAGTGGAAAGGCCCAGTCGAACATTTCTAGCTTCTAAAGCAAATGATGGATGCACTCTATCAAAATGTTTCCATGAATCACCATCGGCTGGATGATTCAAGCTTTTATCGGTTGAAATATTCTCTTTATGCCATGACATCATTGTCGCTGTATTCTTAGACATGAATAAACGCTGAAGTCTGGATGTAAGCGGAAAATATCTCAACTGTTTTACAGGAATCAAACCAGACTTCCCGTGTTGTCCTTCTTTATATCTCTGTTGCCCACATGTGGGACAACTATCCAACGACTCATTTTCCCCTGAATATAAAATGCAGTCATTTGAACATGCATGAATCTTCTGACAAGTAAGCCCCAAATTTCGAACCAACCTCTTACTTTCATAGTAATTTGCAGGTAAAACATTTCCTTCGGGTAACAGTGTTTTCAGCAAAGAAAATATCTGGTCAAAACATGTGTTTGACATTCCGTTATCTGATTTGATAGCCATAAATTTTGCAACTGCTTCTAATTTGCTCATCTTGCAGCCAGGATATAATGCATCCTCAGCAGACTTCAACAACTCATAAAATTCAGACGGTCCCAACTCAGGATTTGAAGCTATATCAGCCGGAGTTTCTGTATGTTGAACAGATGAACCTGCAACATCATGTACTAAATCTTGAAACTGGGATGGATCCGGAATCAAGTTGGTATCAGCTGCTCTGGAACTGCGTTCACCGTGTTGATACCAAAAAACATAATCAGCTTGAAAACCAAAACGCAAGAGATGTTCCCCCACTTTGTCAAACGTGTCAAACGTTCTCAATGCACATTTTCTGCAAGGGCATTTTATCTTTCCTTCTGAAACAAATTCTGAATTTGATGCCGCAAATGATAAAAAAATCTCCACACCCTCTATATATACTGGATTTAAACCAGAACCATTTGGATTTCTGCGTTGATTTATCCATATGCGGTCATCTAATAATGACTGTTGACGACCTCGCTGTTCCATATTTTTCTATAAAATATAAAAGCATTACTGGTTTTGAATAATTTGTTAGAAAAAACACTCAAGCAAGGATTACTAATTATTACAATTTATTACTAATTATTACAATTTATTGCTAATTATTACTATTTATTACTAATTTAGCAATACTTAGCAATACTTAGCAAAAGGAAAACTGCTTGAATAATGAAAGGAAATTTGATAATCATCGTTGTGGAGATGGTTATAAATTTTCCCTTCATTATCCAAGCAGATTTCGTTTACTAATTATTAGTAATAAAAAAAATATTATCAATATTTACGAAAAAACAATATTAATATTATTAAAATAATAAAAAAAATTAAAAAATATTAAAATTATCAATATTCAGAACAAACTTTGTTCTATTATTAACATGTTCAAATCTTAAAGGGTCGTCAATTGTCAATTTTTTGCTAAGTGTTCTTGAGTATTCCTGAGTATTCCTGAGTATTCCTGATTATTTGTGAGTATTCCTGATTATTTGTGAGTATTCGTGAGTATTCGTGATTATTCGTGAGTATTCGTGATTATACGTGAGTATTCGTGAGTATTCGTGAGTATTCGTGAGTATTCCTGAGTATTCCTGATTATTCCTAATTATTCCTAATTATTTGCAATTATTCCTAATTATTTGCAATTATTGGTAATTATTGGCAATTATTGGTCATTATTGGCAATTATTACTAATTATTCCTAATTAATCCTAATTATTCCTAATTAATCCTACTTATTCCTAATTAATCCTACTTATTCCTAATTATTCCTAATTATTACTAATTATTCCTAATTATTGCTAATTATTACTAATTATTGCTAATTATTTCTAATTATTGCTAATTATTTCTAATTATTGCTAATTATTTCTAATTATTGCTAATTATTTCAAATTATTGCTAATTATTGCTAATTATTGCTAATTATTGGTAATTATTTCTAATTATTTCTAATTATTTCTAATTATTCGTAATTATTACTAATTATTAGTAATTAATACTAATTATTGGTAATTATTGCTAATTATTGGTAATTATTGCTAATTATTGGTAATTATTGCTAATTATTGGTAATTAATACTAATTATTGGTAATTATTACTAATTATTGTTAATTATTACTAATTATTGGTAATTATTACTAATTATTGGTAATTATTACTAATTATTGGTAATTATTACTAATTATTCGTAATTAATACTAATTATTCCTAATTAATACTAATTATTCCTAATTAATACTAATTATTCCTAATTATTGTTAATTAGTCCTAATTATTACTAATTATTGTTAATTATTCCTAATTATTACTAATTATTGTTAATTATTCCTAATTATTACTAATTATTGGTAATTAATACTAATTATTGGTAATTATTACTAATTATTCCTAATTAATACTAATTATTGGTAATTATTACTAATTATTCCTAATTAATACTAATTATTACTAATTATTGTTAATTATTCCTAATTAATACTAATTATTACTAATTATTGTTAATTATTCCTAATTATTACTAATTATTGTTAATTATTCCTAGTTATTACTAATTATTGTTAATTATTCCTAATTAATACTAATTATTGGTAATTATTACTAATTATTGGTAATTATTACTAATTATTGGTAATTATTACTAATTATTCCTAATTAATACTAATTATTCCTAATTATTGTTAATTAGTCCTAATTATTACTAATTATTGTTAATTATTCCTAATTATTACTAATTATTGTTAATTATTCCTAATTATTACTAATTATTGGTAATTAATACTAATTATTGGTAATTAATACTAATTATTGGTAATTATTACTAATTATTCCTAATTAATACTAATTATTCGTAATTATTCCTACTTATTGTTAATTATTCCTAATTATTACTAATTATTGTTAATTATTCCTAATTATTACTAATTATTGGTAATTAATACTAATTATTGGTAATTAATACTAATTATTGGTAATTAATACTAATTATTGGTAATTAATACTAATTATTGGTAATTAATACTAATTATTCCTAATTAATACTAATTATTTGTAATTAATACGAATTATTTGTAATTAAAACTAATTATTGGTAATTATTACTAATTATTGGTAATTAATACTAATTATTGGTAATTAATACTAATTATTCCTAATTAATACTAATTATTCCTAATTATTCCTAATTATTACTAATTATTCCTAATTATTACTAATTATTCCTAATTATTACTAATTATTCCTAATTATTACTAATTATTCCTAATTATTCCTAATTATTACTAATTATTCCTAATTATTGTTAATTATTCCTAATTATTACTAATTATTGTTAATTATTCCTAATTATTACGAATTATTGGTAATTAATACTAATTATTACGAATTATTGGTAATTAATACTAATTATTGGTAATTAATACTACTTATTGGTAATTAAGACTAATTATTTGTAATTAATACTAATTATTTGTAATTAATACTAATTATTCCTAATTAATACTAATTATTTGTAATTAATACTAATTATTCCTAATTATTCCTAATTATTGGTAATTATTACTAATTATTCCTAATTAATACTAATTATTCCTAATTATTCTTAATTATTACTAATTATTCCTAATTATTCCTAATTATTACTAATTATTGTTAATTATTCGTAATTATTGTTAATTATTCCTAATTATTAGTAATTATTGTTAATTATTCCTAATTATTACGAATTATTGGTAATTAATACTAATTATTGGTAATTAATACTAATTAATGGTAATTAATACTAATTATAGGTAATTAATACTAATTATTGTTAATTATTGGTAATTATTACTAATTATTCTTAATTATTGATAATTATTAGTAATAAAATGAATAATTATCAATAATTAGAAATAATTACCAATAATTACAAATAATAACATTATTAATATATTTTATTATTAATATTAAAATAATATAATTTTCTAATTTATATACAGTTCTTTTTTCATCTGTGCGTTTTCTATCTCCACATACAAATAATACATGTGAAGACAGCAAACACACAGATGAAAAAAGAACTGTATATATATAAAAAATTATATTATTTTAATATTAATAATAAAATAAACTAATAATGTAATAATGTTCTTATTCCTAATTATTGGTATTTATTACTAGTTATTAATATTTATTCTTAATTATTAAAAATTATTACTAATTATTCCTAATTACCATATAAACAATACTAATAATTTAAATTTATTAAGTAATAAAACAATGTAAACAAAATTAAATTACAACTAATTAATAATAATAAAAACTAATAAAAAATTAAAAATAAATAAAAAATTAAAATGAAGATAAATACCTTGAAAATTGATCTGTTCTGATCGTTCTTCAAAACTTTAATATCAGCTCCGGAGAAAAAACTTAAACTGCAGAAAAACTAAACTCTAGAAATATGATTCTGAGAGAGAGAGAAGATAAAGAATGAGAATGAAATGAAAAAAACGGATGGGGGTATTTATAGGTTAGATTAGTTGCGACGGGTCCATTTGCGACGGGATTCCCGTCGCAAATAGTATTATTTGCGACGGGTCCCGTCGCAAATACCTTCGCCAACATTTATTACGGTCAACCGGTAAATAGTTATTTGCGACGGGTCCCGTCGCAAATAACCCTCTGCCGACATAGTATTTGCGACGGGGGAATATTCCCGTCGCAAATACCATTTACCGCCGCCGGCTATTTGCGACGGGAATATTTCCCCGTCGCAAATACGTTTCCCGCGATTTGGCGCGCATCGCGGGAAAACTATTTGCGACGGGGAAAGCAATCCCGTCGCAAATGCCTCATTATTTGCGACGGGGATGTACCCCCGTCGCAAATACTTTTTTAACATGACTATTTGCGACGGGATTTAATCCCGTCGCAAATAACCCGTCGCAATTGCTCATTTTTCCCGTAGTGCATGTATTTAAACCAAACTCATTGATTTTGGGATTAAAATTAATGAAATACATTTTTGTGTTTTGTGATCTATGTGGAACACTTATGCATGTACATGATATTAAAGTGACAGATTTTCATGAAATTATATATCCCGATAATGAATTTGGTAATGTTTTTATCATATGAGAAGTCATTTATGGCGCACAAAAGTTTATCCTAATAACACAATGTTATTTTTACTAGTAGTGTATCCCTAACTTATGTTTATGACATCATGTTTTATGTTGTTTCCACATCCTCATGTTTCCTTTATGTTATCATGTTATATCATGCCCCATTGATCAAGATTATTATTCTCACCACTTTTATGTCTCATTTATATTCCTATTGACTCACATGTACTACTTTTATATTTTTATTATTTGAGTATTTTCTTTTTTGTGATTTATATCTCACATATTTCTTATGTTTGTCCTGAGGGTGTGTTATACAGTTTTAGAAGATCTATTGAATATATCTACATATTATAGAGTATTTGATTATTTTTTATATAACCATACGTTAATTTGTTATGTTATATACATAATTTCTTAATGAAAATAGGCCTCACAATCTTCTAGGGATTTATTAAGTGTTTATTTATCTAATAAATAATTAATTAAGGTGTATTAAAATATGGGTTGTCATAACTATAAAAGTTCTCGTGTAGGATTTACCTAAATTAATTCAATAATATCATATTATTGTATAATTAGAAGATATATGTTCCATTAAAAGGAAAATAATGTTAATAAAATAATAAAACCATAAAATTTTGAAATAGTGGTTCCATAAATTTTGACTTGGAAATAAAAAAATATGTATTTTTTTATAAAGAAAACCAATATACCTAAAAACACATACTACCACACATGCTTTAAAATCAGTCCACCAACTCTCCTAAAAATATTTTCAATTTTGATTCTGAACCCGACTTATCAATTTCAACCACCAAGTTTAAAATAATCTAAGAAAAATCTATATGAAAACAAGAGTATAATAAAGGATATAAAAGAGAACAATGTGTCTAACACCAAAAAATACACAATACCCAAAGTTGGTACCAAGGTTGTCACTTATTCAAATAATTGACTTTACCCATCCATCCCCTATTTTATTTGAAAATTTTATTTAGTAAATATTGATTCAAACCCAGACCCACCACTTATTATTGATAGAGACACCATAATTTCAAAAGGTGTAAAACCTCAGGCCACTCACTTATTGTTCATAGGGTTACCACACATAGTATGATAATGGTCATCACTCTTTTCCTTGGTTTTAGAAACATACCATGTTAATTAAAACTAGTAAACTATAAGATCATAATTTCTAATCACTCAATACATTTTACAATTCATTACCGAACCCATGATATATAAATTAAATTAATAAATTTTAAATAAATTTATTAAAAATTATCAATTATTTCAAAACCACAAAATGAGACTTACACCATTTCAAAAATTGAATCATGAAACAAAAATCTACATTTTAATATTACTCTTTTCATAATTTCACATTTTATTTAAGTAAAGACTAAAAACACCTTAAAAGTGCATTTAAAAAACATTTAATGTTTTCAATGTTATCATTCTCCATAAAACAAAATTATGTTATGAAACTCAATCTAATAAAATCCTTAAATTACCATAATAATAATTTTCAAGAAAACAACCCAAAATAAATAGAATGGAGGAAACTCTCACCAAGTTGTGTAATAATAACAATAACTCATTTTTATGGCATCATTTTGATCATCTCATTTTTCTCTAATATCACTAAGAAAAATCCCTCATATGACGTTGAAAATTTTTACATGCATAAATTAAGGAGACACTATAAATCCATTGATCGAAGTCTCAAACATTAAAAATAGAATGATGTATAAGAAAAATATTAAAGAATTTAATTTTACTTTACCTACGATTTGATGATATTAATTAGAAATAATTATCCTCTCTTCAACCAAAATGGATTTGGAAAAAAGGGATAGATCATGTGGGAAGAAAAGTGGAAAAGGTAAAGTTACGGAGGATATTAAGAGAGGCAATGAAGTGTAAATCCTTAAATTAAAAATGTTTTATTTATGAATTGGTTTTTAGATATAATTTTCACATTTTATTGTCAAATTACCCTTTTTTAGAGATTCACAATTTTGTTTGAAATTTTTCAAACTTCTAAATTAAAACATTCAAAAGGGTTTCCTATTTATAGGATACCCAACATATATATATATATATCAATATTATAGTTGTATTAAGTTTATTATAATCACTAAAATCCAACCAACTAAACCTAAACATCTTTAAAATATTCTTGGAAGAAAATAAATGAAAAAATTTATTCAAAATTCACTTATCATCCATATTAAAAGGTATTTTTTACTGCATTATCCATGTATGCTTTTCATTGATCCATTTATTTGGTCTAGTTATATTTATCTTATTTTCAAAAGCCTATTCATTTTAAAATATATTTTTATTGCCTCGGATTTTCCGTTTATTATTTTTAAATATTATATCGAATTTTTTCGTGACCGGGCGCGAAGACGGCACATCATTCCGAGGTCCAGTGAGCCCGAAATGGTGGTTTGAACTTTTTTTAGTTAAGTGAGTCAGCACTTGTGCGTGGTTGTGGCAGTTTCCAAACAGATGCTCGGATTAAGAATCTGATCGCACCGTTGCGTCTGAGATGACGACTTTACCTGAGAATGAGGCTAACCTAGACCGGCACGGGTCGAGGGAAAAAGGTTGATTTTCGGACGTTTTAAGTAAAATAAAATAAAATAACCAGTTTATTTTATTTCTTTTAAGGAAACATCCGCTGCAGCGTGGTGACAGTATAGCTATTTCTTAAATTAATGACCCGTCATAATAACTTCAAAATGGAAAGTCAACATCATTAATTCTTCCACATAATTAAATGTCAACTTGTTTCCCTTTTTAATGGGTTAACCAATTGTTGATCATTGGCAACGCTTGAGAAGAACCTCTGTTGAATCCGCGAGGCATTGGAGTAATTCTCGACGACGAATGACAATGGATCAAAACCAAGGATCATTGCGTCGGCATTGAAGGATCACGATGACAATGGAATCACGGGGCCTTCATCAATGATCGATCCTTTCAAAAGGTAGGGGTTGTTGTTTTGATTTTTCTTTTCCCCGTATTTGAATTTAAACGACGAATGTGGATCAACCACGAACAAGTTGATCCACGGATCCATACGTTCTTGCAGGAGGGTTTTCTTTGGGATGATTTTGGGGAATTAATCCATTCTTTTTGTTAATGTTGATATCTGCTCCGTTTAATCCTATTAACGGGAGCGGATCAACACTATGACGAACGACGGTGGAGGTTCGTTCCTCAATTTGTTTATTTGGATCTCTTCCTCCTTTTCCCCGTGTGTTCTTCGCATTCTTCGCGGGGCGAAGAACAACGGATCATTGCGCATCCGTTCTGCAATGAAAAAATCCCAAACCGAAGGTTCGACATTGCAACGTTCTCGTGGAGGTGCGGCGACAATGGCAGACGAAAAATCAGACCAGATCGGAAAGGGAATTCTTCGAGCGTTCTTCGCGCGGGAAAATCAATCATGTTTTCGGAGCCGATCAGAGGCCCAAAAACGACAGGAACAACTTCGTGGCGACGGGGTGACCAAGACCTGAAGGTTTCGTGGCGATCGGATGGTCGGATCAATGATCGGAGCACCACGGGAGGCGCGACGGCGGAGGTCCACGTTTCTGGAAATTTCCAGAATACACGGCATGTACATCTGAAGAACACGCCGTGTAGTTCTGATGGTGGCGGCTAGGGTTTCGGGGTAAGATAAGGATCGCACGGTGTGTGATCCTGGTCACACGGCGTGTTTGACCTTACCCAAAGCTCGACGTGTACTTCGGGTGGTACACAGACATGGGATACTCCACATGGCTTCAGGCGGCACGGCGTGTACAGCTTGGCATAGGCGGCTACGTAGAGATCGGCGTGTATCTCGGGGATACACGGACACGGTATGGAGTACACGACCACGTACTTTCTCACCTGGCCAGGCGAGGTCACCAGCGCAGGTCACCCTGTGTGCATATTGCACGAGATGGAGTACACAGTTGGTGACCGTGTACGGGCACATGTCCAGAGTACACGGAGCCAACCCCAGTGACCTAGACACGGCGTGTACTCCGTACTACACGCCGTGTATAAAGTTTTCTACATGACCAGCCTCACGACACGAGCCGTTGTACACGGGCAGTACCCGGGGTCTGACAACACGGCATGTATCATTTCTACACGCCATGTACTTTTTGGAGAACGGCTTGGTCCTTTTGTTCACTGTTCCTTGAACATCTTTCGTTTGGGTTAGTGCCCCCTTCTTCTTTTCCCCTGAAGTTCAGGCATCATTCCCTTACGCCGGATTATGATCCCTTCAGCAAGACTTTTCTATGATAGAGTCAGCCATCCATCCAAGAGGCCCTGATTGAGATCCTCTATCCATTATAGACCCTAGGTAGAGTCAGGCATCGGCGTGAACAAATTTTCTGGGCGTTGATCCTCTACCTAGCAGGTGAATTCCGGATGAGTCGCGGTATCCGCCATGGCCCTGCCAGTGATCCTCATCTGTGTATCGAGATCTTTCCCACTCAGGAGTGCGTCTCCCGTAATGAGTGCTTCTATCTATCGTAACCCTTCCACTCAGGAGTGTGTCTCCTGTAATGAGTGTAGTTATATCTCGTGATGGTTCCCGACGAACATCACTTCTTGGACGAACGTCATCAGAACTATAAGACTTGTGGAGTGTGTTCTCCCAGAACGAGCGCATCACGGAATCTTCAAACGGAATCCCTTGCGAGGGTATGCAGTTTCGTGACTTGTATCTTGACCGTGGGTCTGGGTTTTGAGTATATCTGGTTTGTTTTATATGTTCTGTAAACATATATTATGCATAGCTGACTGTACCTTTACCTTGTGTACTGCTTTGTGGTTTTCGGGGTCCTCTACTGAGTATTGTTATACTCATCCCTGCACGGGCTTTTCCCATACGTCTGGTGTCTTGTGAAGATGAGCAGCCTTATGACAGAGTCCAGGGCGGACCAGGACAGGACCGATCTTTCTGAGTTTCCTACAAGCCGAGGCGTTCCTAAGGCTACGAGCAGCAGTCCCAGTACCTTTGTGCTTACAGGTTGGACTTTTCAGTTTTTTACACTCTTTTTTTTGGTGGGCTTGTATTCTGGCCCAGTTTACTTTTACAGTTTTCTACCTTTCGTCTTGCTCTGTTGGTTGGGTTTAGTTGTATGCATGCATTTTTGTTCCTTAGTGTTTTACATTTCAGCATTTGTGGTCTTGGAAATGTGTGTGTGTACAGGTACTTAGGAAATGCCTCCCATGTTAGTGACATTCCTACTCGGTGCTAGTCACCAGCCCCTGGCCTATTGGAGGCGGGCTTGGGGAGTCACGGTGCAGGCCCCACTGGGACATGTCGTGATAGAGTGGTATCAGTGGTGGTCGGTTCTACCTTAGGACCAAGAGTCTGTGAGTTTGGTTGGGGCAACAGTGTTGAGTGTTTTGGGTTTAGCTTTCAGGTTAGAGACTCCAGTGTTGGTGCAGCGGCCGATGTATCCATACACTAGGACTCTGATAGCCTTCTTTTCGACTCGGTTCACGAAAACACTGGTTGTAGGGAAATAAAAGGTACATGCATCATATAATAATGGGTTGTGTCTTCCATATCCTTGTTGTCAGCTATCCAGATATACTCATTGTCTGTGACACATCTTGTTTCTTTATAGGATTCCTCCGCGACGCGTACCCGCTAGGATTCAGCCACACGATCATGAGGATAACCCCCTCAGTGAAGAGGCTTAAATATAGGGACCGGCTCCCCAGGCATTTCCACCAGGTGATGCACATGTTATACCACCACTGGTGGAGCTGCTAGTGGTACCTGCAGTACCGACTGGCAAGGAGCGCAGTCTTAGCGCGCTCCCTGAGTTTCATAGATAGAGGCCCTTCAGGTTCCGAGGCGAGCCCGACCCTCAGGCATCTGAGGACTGGATTGAGGTGGTGACCAGAGTTTTCCGTCTAGTGAGGACACCAGCAGACCAGATGGTGATCCTAGGAGCGAGCCTTCTTCAGGGTTCGGTCGTACGATGGTGGAGTCTGACCACGCAGACTCATGACGAGGAGACTCTTTCATGGACGGAGTTTGAGCGACTCTTCAGGGAGGAGTTCTCTCTGGTTACACTGAGAGCTGTGCGCATCCAGAAGCTTCTTCAGCTCCAGCAGGGCAGTATGACGGTGGATGACTATTCATCGAGGTTCACCAACCTCTCCAGGTACTCGATGGATATGGTCAAGGATCAGTACTTCAGGGCCCGGATTTTTGAGCGAGGTCGACGGAGAGACATCCGAGCTAGTGTCGTGACTCTATGCATATCGACCTATGCTAGAGTGCTTGAGCGGGCCTTGGTAATTGAGAGCTTCTTGGCGGAGCAGAGATAGCCGCTGGCAGTCAGCAGCAGGCAGACAGGTGCGGAGACACCGAAAGCAGGGATCCGACGTCAAACACAGGGATCTGGACGTGGGGGGAGTCATAGGAGGATCCAGGATAGGGGATCGATAGTCCAGGGCACTCAGGATGGATCCAGTAAGCCTAAGGAGAAGCGATGCTACACATGCGATGGTCGGGGGCATCTCGCTAGAGATTTCCCGACACGTCGGGCTGCTGACAAGGAAGTGGTGCATGGGCTACCGAGACAGAGGCATAGAACGGAGCAAGTAGATCCGCCAGGCGACGGACGTGGAAGAGGAGAATGGAGAGCTGCAGGTGGTGGTAGATGCTTCGACTTACTTCCACCACCACCCCCAGGAGGTCCGCACCAAGATCAGGGAGCTGGGGGACAGGGACGGGGACAGCTGCATGTGGTCGAGGCATACGACCAAGGGCCTCTAGGGATGATTCGAGGTATGATCTATGTCTTTTCTACCTTAGTTGTCATACTCATAGACACAGGTGCCAGTCATTCCCTTATAGCCACATGTCTTGTACAAAACCTCGAGATTCCGGTAGAACTGTTGACTCGATCCTTACGCTTGGAGACACCTACGGGAGGAGACTCGACGATCACACACCTTTGCAGATAGTGTGATCTTACCCTTGGAGGTGAGAGTTTCGGTTGGAACCTCTTGATGGTAGTGTCGAGGCCTTACGACATCATTCTCGGTATGGATTGGTTATCTTCGGTCAATTCCATGATTGACTGTTTTAGGCGAAGAGTGCGGTGTGTCCGCCGTGATAGAACAAGGTTTTCCTTTGTCGGAGAAAAGTAAACCCAGGCAGCACAAAGTGGGATCATGCATAGAAGGGGGCATCTAATCACTCTTGAGTTGGTTAGACTTACCCTCAGAGCAATAGATGTTGTGAGCTCTCAGTTCCCAGCAGTGGTGGCGGAGTTTGAGGACGTCTTTTCGGAAGATGTTCCTTGGTTACCTCCCCACCGGTAAATTGACTTCTGCATTGACTTACACCCTGGGACGACACCAATTTCCTCATCGGCTTATCGGATGGATCCTGCGGAGCTTCGCGAGATGAGGGTGCAGTTGGAGGATTTGCAGAGCAAGGGTTTCGTGAGACCCAATGTTTCACCCTGGGTGGCCCCGGTCTTGTTTTCCAAGAAGGTAGACGGGAGTCTGAGGTTGTGCATGGATTACCGGCGCCTGAACGAGGTGACGGTGAAGAACAAGTATCCACTGTCGAGAATTGATGGCCTCTTTGATCAACTAAGTGGGGCTCAGTGGTTCTCGAAGGTTGATCTTCGATCAGGGTATCTCCAGCTATGAGTGCGGGATGAGGATATATCAAAGACGGATTTCATATATCTCTACGGTCACTATGAGTACTTGGTGATGCCCTTTGGCATGACGAACTCCCCTGCAGTGTTCATGTGGTTGATGAACCGGATCTTCCATCCGTACTTGGACCGGTTCGTAGTGGTCTTCATCGACGACATCCTTGTGTACTCGGCGTCAGAGGAGGAGCACGCAAGACACCTACGGATGGTTCTGGATGTACTCCAAGAGATCCAGCTTTATAGAAAGCTCTCGAAGTGTCAGTTCTAGATTCAGGAGGTCCACTTTCTGGGAAATGTCATCTCAGCAGATGGAGTAGCTATGGACCCAGCCAAGGCGGAGGCAGTGTTAGCATGGGAGCCACCTAGGAGCGTGATAGAGGTGTGAAGCTTCCTTGGGTTGGCAGGATATTACTGGAGATTAATCCCTGATTTCTCCTGGATATCAGCACCGATGACGGCCTTGACCAGGAAGGGGAAACCCTTCGTGTGGATCGAAAAGTGACATCAGGATTTTGAGCAGCTAAGATAGAGTTTGACGAGCGCCCCAGTCTTGAGATTTCCAGAGGAGGGTGTTGAGTACATAGTTTTCTGTGACGCATTAGGGATCAGGCTTGGTTGTGTCCTGATGCAGCAGCACGCGGTGATTGCTTATGGTTCACACCAGCTTAGGCCGCATGAGCAGAACTATGCGACCCATGATCTTGAGTTAGAAGCGGTAGTCTTCGCACTGAAGATGTGGCGACACTACCTTATGGGCGAGCGGTTCATTGTCTGCTCTGGACACAAGAGCCTCAAGTATATCTTCTCATAGAAGGATCTGAATCTGAGGAAGAGGCATTGGTTAGAGTACCTCCAGGACTATGATTTCGAGATCATCTATACTCCTGGGAAGGGGAACAATGTGGTGGACGCTCTTATCAGAAGGTCGAGCTCACAGCTGTTGAGTGAGGCAACACAAAAATTAGTCGCGTTGCAGTTATCCTTCGTAGATGGTGAGGACACAGCTTACCTACAGTCGATGGTCGTCACCCCTCCACTCTTACAGAGAGTTAGGGAGGCAAATCTTGGGGATGTCGACTGTGTGGATTTACGTGCTCAGTTAACCACAGGACATGCTCCATATGGATTTCTGCAAGGTGGGGAGAACATACTTCTTTTTAGAGGATGCACCGTTGTACCAGTGGCGTTATAGGAGGAGGTCCTAAGGGAGTTTCATACATCTCCTTTGATGGTACATCCTGGAGTGGAAAAGATGTACCAGGATCTCCGATGATAGTTCTGGTGGTCAGGCATGAAGAAGGCAGTAGCAGAGTTCATTTCTCGATGTCTCACATCCCAGCAGGTGAAGGCTGAGCACCAGGTTTCAGCAGGGTTCTCTCACTCCTTGGAAGTTCCAGAGTGGAAGTGGAATTTAATATCTATGGACTTCATTATAGGCTTACCAAGGATGTCCAAGGGGCACGATTCCATCTGGGTAATCATTGAACGACTCACGAAGTCGGCCCACTTCCTAGATTCCAGGGAGCAGAGTTCCGTAGAGAGCTTGGGAAGCCTCTATGTACAAGAGATAGTTCGGCTTCATGGCGTCCCCTCGACTATAGTCTTAGACTAAGACGCCCGCTTCACATCCCGGTTGTGGAATGGATTGCACGTGGATTTTGGGACTCAGCTACGCTTGAGCACAGCGTTTCATCCCCATACATATGGTCAGACAGAGAGGACCATTCAGGTTCTGGAGGATATGTTGCGGGCCTGTATCTTGGACTTTGGTCGCAGCTAGGAGGACCACCTACCACTGGTGGAGTTTGCGTACAACAACAGCTACCACTCCACCATTGGTATGGCACCATTCGAGGCCTTGTATGGGAGACCCTTCCGGTCACCGCTTTGCTGGACCAACCCTGGAGAGTCAGCACTCATGGGTCCAGAGTTAGTGTGAGCCACTACAGAGAACGTGAAAATCATCCGGGAGTTGATAAAGACTACTAAGAGCTAGCAGAAGTCTTATACTGACAGACGACATAGGCCTCTGGAGTTCGAGGAGGGAGACCACATTTTTCTTCGGGTCTCACCTCGACGTGGGTTACGGAGATTTGGCCGAGGCGGAAAGCTATCTCTGAGGTTCATCAGACCTTTCCAGATCTTGGGCAGAGTTGGCGAGGTGGCGTACCGCCTGGATCTACCGCCACATTTGCATCGGGTACATGATGTCTTCCATGTGTCGCAGCTGAGGAGGTATGTGCATGACCCATCGCACGTCATCGACTGGGGTGAGCTGGACATCGAGGATGGAGTGACCTTTGATGAGTACCCGGTGGAGATCGAGGATCGGCAGGAGAGGATCCTTCATGGGTGATCGATTCCCTTAGTGCGCGTCCGGTGGCAGCATGAGAATCTTCATGAGAGCACGTGGGAGCGGGAGGCCCAGATCCGTGCCCAGTACCCTCATCTTTTTTAGTAGCCTTTGTTTTGGATTTTCAGGGACGTAAAGCCCCAAGGTGGGGAGAATGTAATGTCTCGGATTTTCGGTTTATTATTTTTAAATATTATATGGAATTATTTCGAGACCGAGCACAAAGACGGAACATCATTCTGAGGTCCAGTGAGCCCGGAATGGTGGTTTGAACTTTTTTGTAGTTATGTGAGCCGGCACTTATGCGCGGTTGTGGCAGTTTCCAAACGGATGCTGGATTAAAAATCTGAGTTCACCGTTGCGTCCGGGACGACGACTTTACCTGAGAATGAGGCTAACCTCGACCGGCATGGGTCGAGGGAAAAAAGGTTAATTTTTAGATGTTTTAAGTAAAATATAATAAATTAAATTAACCAGTTTATTTTATTTCTTTTAAGGAAACATCCGCTGCAGCGTGGCGATGGAGCAGCTGTTTCTGAAATTAATGACGCATCATAATAACTTCAAAATGGAAAGTCAACGTCATTAATGTTTCTGCTTAATTAAATGTCAACTTGTTTCCCTTTTAATGGGTTAACCAATTTTTGATCGTTGGAAATGCATGAGAAGAACCCCTGCCGAATCCGCAAGGCGTTGGAGCAATTCTCGACGACGAACGACAATGGATCGAAACCAAGGATCGTTGCGCCGGCATTTAAGAATCACGACGACAATGACATCATGGCGCCTTATTCAACGATCGATCCTGTCAAAAGGTAGGGGTTGTTGTTTTGATTTTTCTTTTCCCCGTATTTGAATTCAAATGATGAACGCGGATCAACCACGAACAAGTTGATCCGCGAATCCGTACATTCTTGCGGGAGGGTTTTCTTTGGGATGATTTTGGGGAATTAATCCATGCTTTATATTCATGTTGATCTCTGCTCCGTTTAAACCTATTAACGGGAGCAGATCAATGCCGTGATGAACAACGACGGAGGTTTGTTCCTGAATTTGTTTATTTGGATCTATTCCTCATTTTCCCCGCGTGTTCTTCGCGTTCTTCGCGGGGCGATGAACAACAGATCGTTGCGCATCCATTATGTGATGAAATGATCCCAAAACGAAGGTTCGACATTGCAACGTTCTCGTGGAGGTGCGGCGACGATGGCGGACGGCAAATCGGACCAGATCGGAAAGGGCGTTCTTTGAGCCTTCTTCGCGCAGGAAAATCAATCCTGTTTTCGGAGCCGATCGGAGGCCCGAAAACGACGGGAACAGCTTCGTGGCGTCGGGGCGACCAAGACCTAAAGGTTTTGTGGAGATCGGACGGTCGAATCAATGATTGGAGCACCACGGGAGGCACGACAGCGGAGGTCCGCATTTCTGTAAATTTCCAGAATACACAGCGTGTACTTCCAAAGAACATGTCGTGTAGTTCTGATGGTGGCGGCTAGGGTTTCGGGGTCAGAGAAGGATCACACGGCATGTAACCCTGGTCACACGGCGTGTTGGACCTTCCCCGAAGCTCGGCGTGTACTTCAGGTGGTACACGGACTTGGGATGCTCTACACGGATTCAGGTGGCACGGCGTGTACAGCTCGGCAGAGGCGGCTATGCAGAGATCAGCGTGTATCCTGGGGATATACAGACACGGGATGGAGTACACGACCGTGTACTCCCTCACCCGGCCAGGCGAGGTCACCAGCGCAGGTCACCCCGTGTGCATATTGCATGGGTTTGAGTAAACATGTTGGTGGCCGTGTACCAGCACATGGCCAGAGTACACGGAGCCAGCCCCAGTGACCCAAACACGACGTGTACTCCGTAATACACTCCGTGTATAATGTTTTCTACATGACCAGCCTCACGAAACGGGACGTTGTACACGGGTAGTACCCGGGGTCAGACAACAAAGTGTGTATCATTTCTAAACGCCATGTACTTTTTGGAGAACAGCTTGGTCCTTTTGTTCACTGTGCCTTGAACAACTTTAGTTTGGGTTAGTGCCCCCTTCTTATTTTCCCCTGAAGGTCAGGCATCATTCCCTCGTGCCAGATTATGATCCCTTCAGCATGACTTTTCTGTGATAGAGTCAGGCATCCATCCGAGAGGCCCGGATCGAGATCCCCTATCCATTCTAGACTCTAGGAAGAGTCAGGCATCGGCGTGACCAACTTTACCGGGAGTTGATTCTCTACCTAGAAGGTGAATTCCGGATGAGTTACGGTATCCTCCATGGCCCTGGTAGTGATCCTCATCTGTGTATCGATATCTTTCCCACTCAGGAGTGTGTCTCCTGTAATGAGTGATTATATCTATCGTAACCCTTCCACTCAGGAGTGTGTCTCCCGTAATGAGTGTAGTTATATCTCGTGACGGTTCCCGACGAACAACACTTCTCGGATGGACGTCATCAGAACTATAAGACTTGTGGAGTGTGTTCTTCCGGAACGAGCGCATCATGGAATCTTCAAACGGAATCCCTTACAGGGGTATGTGGTTGCGTGACATGTATCTAGACCATGGGTCTGGGTTTTGAGTATATCTGGTTTGTTTTATATGTTCTGTAAACATTTATTATGCATAACTGACTGTACCTTTATTTTGTGTACTACTTTGTGGTTTTTGGGGTCCTCTACTGAGTATTGTTATACTCACCCCTGCACGGGCTTTGCCTGCATGTCTGGTGTCTTGTGCAGACAAGCAGCCTTTTGACAGAGTCCAGGGAGGACCAGGACAAGACCGAGCTTTCTGAGTTTTCTACAGGCCGAGGCGTTCCGACGGCTACGAGTAGCAGTCCCAGTACCATTGTGCATATAGGTTGGACTATGTAGTCTTTCAGACTCTTGTTTTTTTTGGGCTTGTATTCTGGCCCAGTTTACTTTTACAGTACTTTACCTTTCGTCGTGCTCTGTTGGCTGGGTTTAGATATATGCATGAATTTTTGTTCCTTAGTGTTTTACATTTCAGAATTTGTGGGCTTGGAGATGTGTGTGTGTGTACAGGTACTTAGGCAATGTCTCCCATGTTAGTGACATTCCTACTCGGTGCTAGTCACCAGCCCTTGTCCTATTGGAGGTGGGCTTGGGGAGTCACGGTGCGGGCCCCACTGGGACGGGTCGTGACAATATTAGTTTGGTACTTTTAATTGTATTATATTGATAATTTTATTTCAATAATTGTGATTTATTCTTGGTATTATTTCAATAGTACTTTTTTTCTGGGTTATTTTTTCATGTGTTCATGAAAACCCTCATCAGTTTATCATTGTTTCTCATCTATCTGGACATGGATGCTTAGATAACTCCTTTATGAGGAATCCATTTCATCTATTTCATTCAATTCGTGATCATTATTTTATTTCTATTACATAATTTTTTACATATATATCTCTCATAGTCTCTTCATGATCATAAACACTCATTTTTTTAATGATTTCAATTGAGTGAATTTTAGTCATGTCTCTAATAAACTTTTTAAAGATATCCAAGAATTTTTAAATGTTTTATGAGGATCTTGTTGAAGGATTTAAACTATATTTTATTGTGTTTTGAGATAACATAATTAATTTAGAGGATCAATAGAACGAAATGAAAGGAAGTCTAGGAGGCTATAGTTGAATATGGAAATCTGCAAGCAGCACTGAATGACCAGTACTCCTATCATATAATATATCCACTAGCAATTGATGAAAGAAAACAAGACTTAGATATTGTCAAGAACCGAATCTGGTCACCACCGAAACCGGAACCAAACCCAGCCCGTGATAAGACACGAAGGGAGTTATCAATCCCCATGGGCTGGAACAAGTTCATGGGTATCATAAAATAAGAATTGGGAATTATTTACACAATTTTATAAACTTAAAACAACAAAATAATCCAATAAAACGAATCTGGATTTTTCAAACAAACCATATTTTACAAAAATTCCGAACTGGATTTCATATTTTAAAACAACTCAAAAAGACTATAACAGAGTTAAAAAACCAAAAGGAAATCTCCCAAGAACCCTGATGGAAAGTGGCACCTTCCTCAAGCCATCTCCACAAGACTTCACCACCAAGGACCTGCTAGAAACCCAAACCACTGGAACTAAAAAATTGTACCCAACCTACGACAACAAAAATAACCAAGTCTAATTACACCCAAGGGTGTACGTATGGTGTGAGACAATTCCCAGCAGGATACCACCACTAATATATTCCATGCGATAAACATTTAAAGATGAAAAGCATGCAAGTTTTCAAAAACATGTAATTTCTAGTTACAATTTCTAAAAGATGAAACTTAAAAAAAATCAGTTTTCAAGAGGGATAATTTAAATAATCAAAATTTTTAAAATAAATTCCAAAGATACTGAATTTTCCAGAAAAATATATTGTATTCCAACGGTAAGTATAAAGGATCTAATGAGCACATGTAATAGGAAATAACCCCTAGGCACTAGCTCGTTGTGGGTCCCCGGTACCTTGTATCACGGTGAGAGTATCCATCACAAATATATGTTCTCATGCATGAGATACTAGTATGGAATATACCCATAACCTATTTTTCCCCAATAATCATCATCATAGTTTAGTCAGAGTTGTAAGCATTAATATTGCTATGTGAAACTGAGGCCAAACCCCACGGGTTCACTAGCATACTAGTACACGTCCACCCACCTAGATACAGGGGTTTTCCCTTTGTGCTTAAGCAAGTTCAACAAGTCAAGAAATATACTTTTCACATGAAAAGATCATTTCCATATCACAAATTCTCCAAAAATCCCGCATATATACCACAAAAGTCAGAAAAGTCCACTTTTCATTTAAATTGATTTTGAAATCCAACTCACACCAAAATAGCCCACAACACTTTTCACATTTCATTAACACTTCCACAAATCCTTTAAAAAAATTTATAAACCATTACAAGACATTCTAACTCACATAAAAGCCCACTCAAATATCATATAATACCTCTTTCATCAACAAAATTCATTTTTCACAACACTCTCACACAAAACAGCCCACAACCATGTTTTGCAGCTCTTTCCATTTTCTAAAACATTTCATCACTTTATAAAACATTATAAAAAAATATTTTACATCTTAAATAACCACCTTACCTTTAAAAAACCCATATTAGGTGAACACACACCCCAAACAGTACATATACACCATTTTACCCACTTTGTTTAACCAAACAAAACATTCACAATTTTCATAAAACAAACTCAAGGGGTGTAACTATGTCTTGCACACAAAATTCATTTCAAAACCCCCATTTAAGACCAAAACCATACCAATTACTATCCAAAACAGAATTTTAATCCCTATATACATTTATAAGACCACATTAAAGTATTATAAAATAACCTTGAATAATACCACAAATAATACAAATGAAAACACACATTTTCCTAAAATGATCTCAAGATGTAAAACTATGTTTGACACATCAAACCTATTCAAAAACATTCTTTTTAGGACCACATGACACTAATAAATTACAAATACAGAATTTTCAGGCCAAAAAAAGATTTAGTAAACCAATTCCATAAGTTATAAATTACACCCAAATAACACCCCATGAATTACACAAGAAAACACCAAATATCAAGTTAAAAAGCAACTATAAAATTTAACACTTAACCAAATCAATCATAAACAATTTTCGTTCCACCACGAACATATGAGGAATATGAAAAATGAGTAAATAAATAAAGATAACTCATCAATAATTTTTTACACATGGAACCACATACCTTTTGAGTCAAAACCCTTGAATCTTGGCGTGAAACCTCAAACGCACCTCCTCCGCACCACAAAAAAGTGAAAACGAACCCTAAACCATAATATTTAACCAAAAATACCCCAAATAAAACCCTAAGTATTAACCCTAACTTCCGGAAACTCTATAAATTTATGAAAGAGGGAGGGAACCCTAAGGATAAGGAAAGAATTGAAGAGAGAAACACTTACCCAAAACAATCTTGACGAAAACGACCCAAAATCAACTAGAATATGAAAATTAAAATAGATAAAATTTAAGGGAGTTTCTAAAAAGGATGATTAGATAATGTTGGAACTAGAATGGAGTAAAAAGAGTAAAAATAGAAGGAGTTATGAAAGGATCAATTTACCTCTTCAAATCTGGGCGATTTGTGAAATCCAGAGAAGTTTTTCCCAATTTCGTGATTCTATTGAGCTCCAAATTGGGGGAGTATAGAATTGGGTCACGCCTTAGTTACATAGGCTCGGTTGGGAGTTTGAATAACCGAAAAAAAATTAAAAATATAATGAGTTATTAAATAATTAAAAGTTATTTTTAATGCAAGAAATGGGCTTTCGGGCAGGCCCAATCCCTTAAATAAAAACTAAAACCCACCATGATTATAGAATTCTAAATGGACCAAATTAATTTTTGGGTTTTCATAGGTTAGGTTATGACAAGTAGGAATTGGAATGGATGAAAAATGTTGAACAATTAAGGATTTATAATGGAATTAAAATTTATTTTTAAATCTAGAATTGGGCTCACACTTTGGCCCAATTCATGAAAACTCACTCATTCCTCTATAAAAACTTGGGAAACCCCCAAAAAAATAATTAATAGAAATTATATGAAATTTAACTTTACAATATTTCATTTATGTGACAGATATCTCTAGTTGTCTCACTAAAAAGCTGGTGGTATTATCTGGCTACTCGATGGCTTCAATCCAGAAATTCATAAATCATTATTTCAGTGGACCCCAAGTCTCTTAAACTCTCATTGATGAAACATGATCAATCGGAAAATTTAAAGAATCTTCATAGGAATTTTGGATCTTATAAATAGGTCTCATTGGGGGATTTTAATTTCATACCTTTTTCAACAATATCTTAATATTTTAATGATAATTATCAATTGTGAATATGGTCCATGATCAAATATTTATCACTAAAGGTGAATCGCTATCATATTCTCTCCAAGTTGTTTCAATAGACAACTAAAATTGTTCTTAAGTTTCTGAGTGTATTTTATAAAAATCTAATATATATCATGGAGTGAATTTTAATGGGTTTGTACCAGGAAAACTACTCTTCTTCTCATATCCTTCTACAATGGGCTCTCAAGACCATAAAAGTGAGGTATGGGTTCCTTGACTCCCATTGAAGTTTAAGAGAGTTCTCACAACCATAATCATGAGGGAAGAATTTCTTGGTTTCCAATAATATTAATGTATTAATACAAAAAATATCTCAATCCTAGTAAAGGATGTCTATGGAATGGCAGCTAGGTATTATTGAAATCCTTTATTAAATTTTTTTTTCTTATTTTATGTTATTAAGTGATTACTTATTTTCCACTACACATCGAACTTGATATGCATAATTTCATAAATTCCATAAATTTATTTCTATTGTGTGTACTTGTTTAATTTATTCTAAAATTGAATTTATGATACATATCAATACTATCACTTTATCATATTAATTTATTATAGTTTTAGATTTATCTTTTTCATTTTCATTAATTTTTTAAAGGATAATTCACCCCCCACCTTATTAATATATTTAATTAGAAACAATTGTTATAAAAGCCAAACAGTTTCTAATACTAACTAGTTTTAAGTGAATTTTTATCTAAAAGGGAATCTTACTCTTATTCACAAGCTCATTTCTTTCATGTAATGGATTCTTCTCGTTTTAAAAATAACTTATAAACTTTTATTAGTGTCATAGGTTACCATATCTAGAAAATGGTTATGCAATAATATACTCCTACTAAAGAACCATAAGATAAAAGGACAACCAATGATATTAAATCCTTTGAGATTAATGTCAAATCCATGAACTATTTACACTATTATCTTCATTTAACTGAATTTAATCATGTTTATACACATAAAACTAACAATAAAATATGAAAATTTAAAGAAGTCTCTCATTAAATAATCAAACAAATTTAAGGAAACTATATTATACCAACATAAGAAATAGTTTTTGGAAGATTTTATATGCATCCAAATGAATCCATTACTAGTATGATGAAACACTTTACTAATATATTAAAGGGTTTTGAGTCTCCTAGTGATGATTTATCTATATAACCATTAGGAAAAAGGATACTCTAATGTGGTCAAGAAATTAGGAACCCATGGTCATGGATATACAAGAATAAAAGGACATTAAGAAAATTGTTGTCGAAGAGTGTATCATACCACAAATGAATTATGAAATTATAATTAAGCTTCAAGATAATAAATAAGTCAAAAATGAAAATATTTAAATAAAACAATAACTTCCAACTCAACTAATGATAAATCATCTGAATGTATAGATCAATAATTTTCTCAAGTCACCAAATACATGAACAAATTATTAAAGAAAAATAAAGCCTCAAAATAGACCATAAAGGTAAATAAAAATATGGAACCATAAGTGATAAGATATGAAATAAATAAAAAGGTTTACATCAATTCTGAATTATTTGTATTCCAAAATAAGGTTAATGAAAAGAAACAAGGTAATAAAGCCCCTAAAGTTACAACCTGGATTGTAAATTATGACTCCATAAACTCAATATCCTTAATGTTTTAAATGACTCATAATCTATGTAAATTGTGGAATATGTTGAAGAGATTGTTGAGGTTATTTCGCCTCTTCCCAGTCCCTCTTCATATTCTTCTTCTTCTCCTACTGCATATCCCGCATCTTCTTTCTATTTCTCCTCAAGCCCCAAAAATTATAAAGACCTAATATTCACTCATGATCAACTCAAAAATGGTTTTCATGATCATAAACTATTTTAAAAATAACATAATATTAAAAAAAATCATAGGATTAAATAAAATTACTAACTTCTTAAATAGAAAGAACAAGTTTTATAGGAAAATTAAGAATTATACATGAAACTTTTGAATGATTTGGATGTTAATAAGCTCAAATATAAAATCAAATACATCAATATATCTCTTTCCAAAATGAATCAAGGTTAAAATAATATATATAAAATTTTGTAACCATAATGATCTTGAAAAAAATGGGTTGGTCTTGGTTTCTCAAATTATTAAAAAACCTCATAAACTAAAATGAAAACAACTTCTATTAAATTTTAACTACAAGATAAGTTTTACAATTATTGTATAAATTATTAAACATTTAATCTAGGAATATAATAATAATAATTTGGGACATGAGAGACCAAAATAAATTCATAATTCATCCAGTATCTCTATAATAAAATCACAAACTCAACAAATATGGATACCTTAATAATTATCGGATAGAATTAGTGGACCATAGTTTATTTGGTAGAAAAACATTTAGTATTTTTGTTTTCTATGTGTCTTAAGAAATATTTCTAACAATAACTATAGTACCTATATACTGGTTGATAAAAAAAATGTGTGGTGGTCTCTCAGAATTCAATCAAATTGATAAAATAAATGGATTTCACGCCACCTTCAGTGTTAATTATATGTGTAAGATAATCGGTGATGGAATCATTAGTTTTTCTAACTCAAATATTAATAAAAAATGTTTGATTTGTCAAAGGCTTGAAATAAAATTTGATAATAATTTTCTAGTTCTGTGATAGTAGTTTTAAAATTACATTATAAAATAATCAATGTGTTAAACTCAATATAAAATATTTTATTTACCACATCCCAATTTCAAAATATTTACACAATAAATTTCAAATATCTCTCTAGAAAGAAAATCAAATTATTGAGTCCCCACATTAGTGACTATTTTCTTTGGAATGGACTCATTGGTCACTATAGCACACACTCACTTTTGAAACTCAACTATTATCATCTAGTATAAGATTTACCCATACTTCATTTCAAGGATGAAATATTTTAATAATCATGATAATATTGTAAGAAATGAAAATTTTATTTTAAAATTTTAAAAATATATTTATTCTTCTAAATCTCTCAAATTAGATAATTTTGATTTATTCTGACCATCTAAATTTTAAAGTCTTTGAGGTAAATAATACTCTTTTTTTAATTTTTATCACTTTACAAGATTCACTTAGACTCTATTCTTATCTCATAAAAGTAAAGATTTTAAAACTGTGATCAAGTTTTATAAAAGGGTTATTAATGAAAAAGGTTAAAAATTATTTATATTTAAAGTGATTATTATAGAAAATTTTATGATAATGAATTTGATGATTTATTCTCCTCTCATGTCTATAATCATTCATTTTCTCTAACTAGAACCCCCTAAAAAATCGAGTAGTGGAAACAAAAAATTGAACACTCTAAGAAATCACATGAACATTTTTAAATAGATTTAATTTACCTCAATAGATTTTTTTGAGACTATAAATAATTATTTTTATCATCAATCACTTTATTTAAAGACATTTTCTAAAAAATAACTCTTATGGACTTTAGAAAAATAGAAAACCTATTGTTAGTATTTAATGTTTTTGTTATGAATGTTTTATTCTAAAAAATGTAGGGAATATTGGAAATTTTGATTCAAAATCCAAGGAAGTAATATTTATTGGGTACTCTAACTAAAGTAAGGAATATTGGCTATTTAACAAAAGCACTAAATTTTTTGAACAACTAATTCTTAGTTTTTTTATAAAAAATTACAAAAACATCAATCTCATAAAATTTTTGTTGAAAAGTTATTTTGACATTAAAATAACATTTCTATGCTAAAGAAAATTATTTGTAAAAGGAATATTTTTCAAGTTATTTGCCTAAAGTTTTTATAAAATCTAAAGACCACCCCTTGAAAATGTAATTGGATATTTGAAAGTGGTAACTCATTCTAGAAGATCAGTAAAAAATGGAGTTGAATATCATACTTTCATCACACACTTAGAACACAAAAAATATTAGTGATTACCCTTATAATGATAATTGGGTTTTTTCCTATGAGAGGAACTAAATTAATTCACAAGGAAGGATGTATATACTCTCATATAAAGACCTAATGATCATCTCATCACAATTTCTAAATAGGTTTTTAGGAATAAGGTATATTAACTTGGTAATATCACTAAAAATAAAGCTCATCTAGTAGCTAAATGTTATAAACAAGATGAAGAAATGGAATTCATTGAAACCATTACACATGTTACTCAGTTAGAATGAATTAGAATATTTTTGGAATTTTCCTCTCACAATAATTTCAAACTCCTTGAAATGGAAGTTAAAAATTACTTTATAATTTGTTTTGTTAATGATTTTTTTTATCAAAAAACAACCAAGTTTTTGAAGAACCCAAATTCCTAATCAAGTTATCAAATTTACTAGAAAATTTATGGTTTAAAACAATCCCCTCATCCTTGGTTTAAAAGTTTAACTAGTTTTATTTTATAAAATGGTTTTAAAATATAAAAAAAAGACGATTAAAAACTTTTTATTTAACACATATCAACTAATTTGTAGCTTGTTTAAATTTATATTGATGATTTTATTTTCAAATCAATGAATCAATATCTTTATTTAAAATTTTATGATTTTCTAAAAAGGTAATATAAAGTTATATTTATGGGTAAACTCAAATTCTTTCTTAGTTTTAAAATTTCTCAATGAAAAGATGGTATATTTATAAACCAAAGGAAATATATAGATACCCAAACTTAAAATACATATATATTACATAATTTTTTATGAATATTCATCACATTACTAAATTAAATTCCCAAGGACCATATTAGTTTTGTTTATTTGGAAACTGGGAATATATTATTCTAATTTGGTGAAAGAACATCAATATCTCCCGTAAAGATCTTACCCTTTAGTAATCCTACTTAATACCTTTCTTCATAACCTGGGGTAATGAA
Source organism: Viscum album (assembly GCA_963277665.1). NCBI lineage: Eukaryota > Viridiplantae > Streptophyta > Magnoliopsida > Santalales > Viscaceae > Viscum > Viscum album. The sequence continues at coordinate 867,052,290 of OY728146.1, read as the reverse complement.
AAATAAGAAAGGGTGAGCTTAGATTCATAGTGAGGTTAAAAATAAAAGAGATGATGAAAAATAACTTGGACATAAGGTTATGAGAACATGATCATAAAAATTGAATATCACACCATTCATATCAATGATCATAATCCTCAGTCATTGAAAAAAGATATGTAGTTCATAATACATGAATCATAAGGAAATGAAATTATCAATGAGATAATAAGAGAGTAAAAATACAAGGAAATGTGTCCTATACATAATCATATAAAATCTTAGGTCAAGTATACCTACCAAGACCTTCCTAAGAAGATAATCTATAGATAATCACTCATGTACCTTCTTCGTTCTTGAGATTCCCTCCCATATACCCTCTTTTTTCAAGCTTGGGATGGTCTCCCATGTACCCTATTTTTTGGACTTGTTATTACCTCCCATAGACCCTATTTTTTGGTATTGGGATTCCCTCCCATGCACACCATGGTTTCAGTCTTAGTGTTCCCTCCCATGTAACCTCCTGTTTTGGTCTTAGAATGCCCTCTCGTGTACCCTCTTGATTTGGTCTTGGGATGCCATCCCATGTACCCTATTGTTTTGGGATTGGTATTCCCTCCCATGTACCCTCTTGTTTTGGGATTGGTATTTTTTCCCAGGTACCCTTTGATCTCATAAAACATTTATGATTACCTAATTCATCATAGGGAGATATAGTTCCCACCCATCACACAATGAAATCATACAAACATGTTCCACAAGATAATAAAACATTCATCACATAATGACCAATAAAAAGATATTTTTTTCATAAACATCATATCATAACCCATGAAATAAAATGGGTATCATAAATATTTCATCCTATAATAACCTATTAAAAAGATACAAGTTTCATAGTCATTTCATCATAGAATAACATGTTTATAGAAGCAAGTTTCACATGTGTGTTATCATGGTATTACCTATGGAAGAAAAATGGATTTCATTAGAAACTTGACATCATAAACATAAAAAAATTATAGAAATAATTATAATGGTCTCCTTATATTATATCCCTGTTAAATAATAATCTATATCAAAGGTTTCCATCTTAGCTGGAGAAGGATTTTGAGAGATAACTTGGATCATTTCTTAATGAAAATAATCTTTCATTGAAAATCACTTTTTAAGGCATAAAAAATATTCAAAATAATTTTCATTGAAACCCACTTTAAAAAATCATAAAAAACATTAAATTAATTTAAAATATTTCTGGTGTAAAATTTTCTTTTCTCTTTGAAAAACAAATTTTAAATCATAAAACATTTTTGAAAACCCTTTTCTTTGAAAATAACCTTGAAAACTTATAAAGGGGATTTTGAAAACCGTTTTAAACACTTCTTCAAACATAAAAAATTATTTTAAACCTTTCCTTGAAAATTATATTAAAATATCACATAATGTTTTTTGAAAACTATTTAGAAAATATGTTTTTTGAATAAAACAAAATTTTGACCAGATAGTGAGATAAGCTCTAATTTTATTAAAAACAATTTTTTAATTTTAAAAAGTACCAAAGAGTGGGAAAATGGTAAAATTATTTTAATATATAATGAAAAAAATATGAGAATAAAAATCATGATAATAATTTAGATACAAATCATAATATTTTATCAATGGAAGCATAATCATAAACAATCCTAATAAACGATTACATTACAGTAACAGACTCTTACCACTTTGGTAACTTTGAATCATAATCCCCAAAATATATTAACACTAAATGAAGCTTAAAATATCATTAAAATAATATTATTCATGATATAAAATTTCAAAGGGGTGTATATAAACTATGAACTAGAATATAGGTGCATAACATGACATGTATCTCAAAGAAGCCAAACTGAGAAGAAATTATTTTACCGATTTGGGAACTTTTGAACCATAAACCTCGTGAAAGAGAGATAATAAAATGGATATGTAAATACTGATAAATTTTTTCATAATAATCATATAATACATTAATGGTCATTATATACACCACAGAAAAGTAATGAGTGTTTAATAAGTCAAAAGTCTCACAGAAATAAATGATAGATGATAAAACCCTTACCATAAGTCTTGACTTTCTTTATACATGTTCAAACCTCATGTATAATAAGTATAATTTTATTATAAATCTATGAAAGATAAATATTCTTATATATCATTCCATATATTATTTTATTATAACATTTTACTTCCCTTTTATTTACAATTTCATGTTATTGTTATTAAATATATAATATATAAATTGTATTTAAAAAATTAATCAAAATTATTTTTTTTAATTTATTAATATAAAAATTTGTTTTTACAAAGAGAAATGGTTTTCTTTGAATGAATTTATTTATTTTCGAACAGTTATTAATTTCATTTCTAACTAATGGAATAAAAAAGGATACATTTTATATGAATTGTAAATAATATATTCATAGTTTATTTACTATTATTCATAACTACCATTCAAATGGATATGTGGTAAGTATAATAATATTTTAAGAATAATATCAATTGTGCATTGTATTATGGAAAAACTAGGTCTTGCGTGTAGTGAAAAATATTAAAGTAACATGGAATTCTATGTAACACTAGCCAAAGATAATGTTCCATGTACCTAAATATAATCTAAATATCTTATGTAGGGAATGATCAACATGGGGTTTCTTACAAAGAAATAATTACTTGTAGACTTTATATAACACAAGTTATATTCGGTGTTGCCTGAAATGAAAAATATTTCATAGTTTGAATTAATTTGGAAAAAATGTTTCACAAAATCTCTAGGTGTTACATTATACCCCATTAAAATTAATTTACCATAAAAATTACTCAGGGTTATAAATGTTTTAATAATTAAAATTTCCTCTCACAGGAACCCACATCATACAAATAAATACAAGAACTTTCTTTAAAAACGGAATATTGGAAACATAAAGGTTACCCAAACAAACTCAGAACTCAGATTCCACATAATATAACGTAGGTTGGAGTAAATATTGGACATGGAATAAAAAATTATATAATTATATAGAGTGATAAATATGATTGATTTCTGGTAATTGAATGATCAAAAGAACGTTAAGGTCCTCAAAACAAGAAATCTATAATTATTTATAAGACCATCAATTCAACAGAATCGAAGGTATTAGGATAAATATTTTTCAATATCCTTTTCCTAGAGTTGAAAAATTATTTTTCTATATAATAACATGATTAAATATACTTACTTGATTTTATTTCTTTCCATGTTCACAATCTCACCCTTTGGTTGTTCCTTGCTCTATTTCCACTTCATCTCTTACTCTAATGAATAAAAGTGAAATTTTTATTCCTGAAGTACAAACAAATCATGTGGTAGAATGATAAGTCATTACATATATATTTAGTTATCATCCCTACAAAATGGTTAGAATAATTTATCCAATATTCATAAATAATCATATGTCAAGATAATACTTTAATCTATAAAACCTCATCTAAAGTTTGACATAAACCTTTTCATAAATGGTTAACCTTATAACCCTTCAAAAATATAAAAATCCAAAACATTATAAATAAGGTAACTAAATTAGCATACCATTGATCCCTTATATATCATATGGTATCTCTTGGTTTTCACATTCTAAACATGTGAATACCCTCATCATATATTCTCTTAAAATATGGTAATAACCTAAATTACCATAAATCCTATTGGAAAACATGTAACCATCCTTATTTAAAATATTAATGGATATATTCCTTAAATATAAGAATTTATAAACTTCATCCATGATAACATTGACCACTTTTAAAAAAAATCAAAAATCAGTTCCATGGAAATTAGTATTGTCAAACTTTCTGTATCCATGTCAATCATCTATTTATCAAAGCTAAACAAAATTTTATCAATATCAGGAACATAGTTAGGGTTAACTTAACTTAATCAACATATCCCCTTTCCAATAAATCCCATTTATAAGTATTCAACACCATTAAACATATTATTTTAAATCCTTAAAGAAAACATATACTAAAAATACTTATATATTTCATGATTCGTATAACATAATCTTTGAATTCCAAAACATATACACTTCAATCGTCTAACTTTATTCTTAAACCATTACTCAGTCTTAATCATCTTATTCCTTGATACCCCTCTCCAAGAATATGAAATATGAATCTTGTCATGAGGTTCCTCAACATCAATCTAATCATGATTGTTATGTTTTATCTAAATAACAATGTTAAAACATCCCATACCTTTCACATGTCATTTGCAGTCTCTATTTATTCAGCAGTATAACCAATACTCATACCACCTTCCTAATTATCTTCAGAAGATTTCAAATTAGGACATAAATTTTTATAATTATCATAAATTACACATCTGAAACATTAAATATTAACCTAGTTTCTTATAGTCCCTTCTATTGACTAAGTCTATAAATTATAGAGTACAGAACACTTATCATAGTAAAAATCCACATAATCATGAAAAATTACTTATATAATTCCAAAATCATGACATAAAATTTTAAATATAAGAAACCTTAGGCTTATCCTTAGAGAAATAACTAGAAATATCCCTAGAAATATCCCTAGGTATCACATGAATCTTTTATCATCCTAGTTTCCAATGGATTACTAAACCATTCCTTTGACACCAACTATAACGACCCGGGATTAAAATGTATGGATATTACATCATTTTAGATGAATATTAATCACATAACAAAATTAAATGCTAGAATATTGTAATATTTTGTGTCTTTAGACACTGGGAACACATTCTTCTAATTTGGTGAAATATATTCAACATCTCTCAGAAAAATTTTCCTTTTTAGTACTACTAAATGATACCTTTCTTAATAACCTAGGGAAAGGAAACATAAGAAATGGTGAGCTCAAATTCTTAGTATGGGTAAGAACAAATTATATACATAAGAATAACATAGTTATATGGTTATTAAAACATGATAAAAACATTTGAAGTTTAGACCCTCCAAATAAAAGATCATAATCATGAGTCATGGAATAAGGATTGGCAGTTCATAAGAGATGAATCATAAGGAAATCAAAGAGAATATTCTATGAGATAATAACTGAGGAAAAAGACATGGAATTGTGGAATACACATAAGAATAGAGAAACCTGTATCAATTCAACATACCAAGACCTTAATAGCACGTTAGGCATGGTCTAATCACTCGTGAACCTTCTTTGGGCTTAGGATTCCCTCCCATGTACCCTCTTGTTTTGGGCTTGGGATGCCTCTATGTGTTCCCTCTTGTTTTGGGATTCAGATTCCATCCCATGTACCCTCATATTTCAGGATTGGGATTCATCACATGTACCCTCTAATTTTGGTCTTGGGATGACCTCTTGTGTACCCTCTTATTTTAGGCTTGGGATTTCCTCCCATGTACCCTCTTGTTTTGGGTTTTAGATGCCCACCTGTATACCCTCTTGTTTCAGGCTTGGGACCCCCCTAGGTACCATCCTATTTTAGGTATGGGATTCCCTCCTGTTTATCCTTTGATCTTATAAAACATTTATCATTACCCAATTCATTGGAGGTAGATATAGGACCCACCCATCACATAATGAAATCATGCATACATGCACCATAAGATAATAAAACATTCATCACATCATGGCCCATAAAAACAGATGGCTTTCATAAACCTCATATCACAGCCCATGATATAAAATTAGTGTCATAAATATTTCATCATATCATAACATGTAGAAAATATATAAGTTTCATAATCATTTCATCCTAGAATAACTCATGGAAGGAATTGGGTTTCACAAGCATTTTATCATGGTATAACCCATGGAAGAGAAATGGGTTTCATAAAAAAATTACATTTTAAACATAAAATATTTTGAAAAATAATGATAATGGTGTCCTTAGATCATATCCCCAGTAAATCCTAAATTATATCAAAGAATTTCATCTTAGTTGGAGAAGGATTTTGAAATATAACTTAGATCATTTATTAATGAAAATAACCTTTCTTTTTGAATCACTTTTTAAGGCATAAAACACCTCCAAACTCATTTTATTTAAAAACCACATTAAAAATAATAAAATAATATCTAAAAATAATTTAAAACATTTCATGAGGAATATATACTTGCTTATTTTGAAAACACTTTTTAAATCAAAAAACATTTTGAAAACCTTTTTCTTTGAAAATAACCTTCAAAACTAAAAAAGGATATTTTTAAAACCATTTTAAACAAATTTTAATGAAAAAACATTTTTTATGTCCTTTTAATTGAAAATAATCTTAAAATTTCACTTAAAAACATTTTTTAAAAACATTTAGAAAACAAGTATTCTGAATAAAACAAGTTTCTGACTAAAGAGGCAGATAAGGTAATATTTTCTTAAAAACGTTTTTTTAGTTATCATAAGTACCAAATAGTATAAAAATTGTAACATTAATTGGAGATATCAAAAACATATAATAAAAAAATAAGGAGAAATATATAGATATGGATCATAATATTTCATTAATGTAAGAATAATCATAAACAATCTCGATAAACGATGAGATTGTAGAGATAGACTTTTACCACTTTGACAACATAGAATCATAATCCCCAAAAGATAATAACATTACATGAACATTATAATATCATTAAAATAATGGGATTCTGGATATAACATGTCAAAGATAATTATTTAAACCTCATATAATAATATAGGTTCATAACATGGCATGTGTCTCAAAGAATCCAAATTGAGAAAAAATTACTTTATCGATTTAGTAACTTTGGAAACATAAACCCCATGAAAGAAATACCAAAAAATAGATATTTAAATAACTATAAATTTTATTATAATAATAATAACATAAATTAATGGTTAGTATAGAACCACACAAAATAAATGAGTGGTGAATAATGTATAAGTCTCACAGAAATAAAAGTGACATGAGAAAACACTTACCTTAAGTTTTGACTTTCTTCATACATATTCAAATAACATGTATAATAAGTATAATTTTATTATAAATATACCATATAATAATATTATTCTATATAATACCATATATTTTTTATTATGACTTTATTTTACCTGTTTATTAATAATTTCATGTAAATGCTACATTTTTGATAATATCTGCTTTGTTTTTCATATATGTTTTGACTTTTTATTCTTGATACTATTACTTTGATCATTATATAAATATTTAAATAATATAAAAGTGTATTTAAATATCAAATATATTAATTATATAAATATTAATAATAATCTATAAAATATAGAAATATCAAATGGGATGCAACGTTCATGGAGACGGTAGGTCGTACGTAATCATGAACGATGTTTTCGTTTTATCGTTGTATTGATAAAATGAAAGAAAATTAAATATATTTATATATTTATATATAATATTTAAATTAGAATTATTATATCATATATATCATATATTCTTAATAAAACCATCCTTAATACATTCCATTCAAAGTCTGAATTAATCACATCGATTTGAGGAGACGATAGTCCACACGTCCACAAATGAAGATATCATATTTACATAAAATGGAAACCATGAAGTTTTGTTTTATATAATAATTAAAGAAGAATAAATATATCATAAATATAATATATTTCACTTAAAATTAGTATGTCCATTATAATTCCCAATCATGATAAGTGGTGAAGGAAAAAATGAACGACATCATTTCACGAGGAGGTAGCCCGCCATACACATGAATGGTAAGTTCATTATACATTTGATGAAAGTGTGTGTAGGTGTAGTTAAAACCATTAGAATAAAAAAATAATTATATTTATTATACTGATGTTATTATATAATAATTGAATAATGATAACTGAATGGGTGGAGAGAGAAATAAAACAGAAATGCATGTTAAAGGACATTACCTCTTTTTCAAGTAACTACTTTTGGTTTTCAATAAAGGGATTCCATGGTTGGAATTATTCCCAAAGTGAGGATTCTAGGATTATATGTGGGATGTTGGGAGATTATATGATCTAGTTTTGGATGAGTCAAATTTTTTGATATGTGTTAATAAGTGAGGGGGTGAGTTCCCTTTTATAGCGGAGGAGTGTCATTCTGGTAAATATGAAAAGGTGAACACTATTGAGAGTTCTACCTTACATCATGTGACTCAAATAATTGTTAATTTTATATATAATGGAGAATATAGTATAAATATTTTCAAACAATGGATTTTGGATGTGTTTATATGGTATTTGGATCCTTATGTTAATGTTTAACCTCTAAGTAAACTCATTTTCTTCCTTAATCACAGTAATTGATTTTAATTACATTCACAAGTATTTTTGGTCAAAAAATAAGTTGGAATTATTTGAAATTATAAATTATTATTATTCTAAATATGGAATCCATTTTTTAAATTTTATAATCAAAAAATTAAAATAAATTAATTTTAAAAAAATCCTATAGACAGGATGAAACAACGGGATTTTAAAGTGAAAATGTTCAAAATTTCGAATTATTTTTATACCCATGTTCAATATTAATTTGATTAAAATGAACTAAATTTTATTAATTTTTGTAAAAATTATCTAAATATACTTTAAACCCAATTTAAAATACAATTTAAATAAATAAATAAATTATATGAAAAAAGTAGTTTTCAATTAAAATTTAGTATTTTCACTATTTATTAAAGAAATAAAACTTCTCAGAAAAATAACAAAAAATTAACCAATATAATTTTTAATATTTCAATTTCTAGAATTAATTTTATTTTTTCAAATAAAAATTATAAAAGTGTCAAATATTTGTTTTAGAAAAAATTTTCTATTAAAAGGTGGTAAAATTTCTTTTTAGAAAAACACTTCTTTTTATTTATAAAATTAGATTTATTCTTATCCTATACCTATGAAATATATTGGATTATTATATAAAATTGACTTTATATATAATATATATGTTTTATTGAATACATTAATCAAAATTGGTAATTTTAATTTATTAAGATGGAATGGTGTTTGTATATAGAGAAATAGTTTTCTTTGAAAATGGGTTTCTTTATTTTCAAATATTTCTTAATTTCATTTTTAAATAATTTATAGCCAAATTATTCATTTTATATACATTTTTAAATCATATTTTCACATTTTAGTTAATATTATTCGTAACTTCAATTCCAATATATAGGTGGTAACTATAATAATATTTTAATAATAATATCAATAATACATTGTAGTTTGCTAAATCTAGGTCCTGCATGTAACGCTAGCTATCAAAGGAACTCAGCATTATGTGTAACAAAATCCAAATATAGTGTTGCCTGTTCTTCAATAAAATCTAAGTGTTCTGTGTAGCTCAATCTTGACATCGTGTATCGTACAAAGTAATAATTACTAGGTTATTCTATATAACACAAGCTATATTCAGTGTTGTGTGAAATGAAACATATCTAATATTTTAAATTAATTCAAAATAAAATATTTCACAAAATATAAGGGTGTTAAAAAATATAGTAATATACTTCTAAAATGTATCTCCATGAATTAAGATAAAAAATAGCACACCCATGAGTGTAACTTGTAATCTAATGTTGGATGAAGCTAGTAAGTCAACTTAAAATAAGCTTTATATAAGTATGATTAAGAATATACTTTATATTATTATGAACCTGACTAGCATCAGGTTCAATTTTTTCCTTTTTTACCATTTTCAATCAAATCCAAAGGAATCTCTTCTTAAATCTGTTAAAATAATTTTTCATTTTTTAAAAGACACTAAAAATATTGGTTTGTTTTATCCAAAAGAAAATTATTTTGAACTGAATAGTTTTTAAAATGATGATTATAGTGGATTTAAACTATATAGGAAAAGTATAAGTGATACATTTCACCAACCTAGAAAAATCCATCTTATATTAGAGAAGTAATAATAAAAAAATTATTTCTCTTTCTATAGAAAAATTATAATTCATAGCTATTGGGATTTATTTCGACCAAATAATATTGATGAAACATACTCTCTTAGAATTTAAGCTTACATATGACCATATCCCTATTGAATTTTATAATGTCAGTTCCATTCATATTTATAAAAAAACTTATCTAGAACTCTCTCACTAAATACATTGATCATAGGCACTATTTCTTAATAGATCACTTCTATAGGGGCAATATATTATTATAATTTTTTATGATGGAATTTCAACTCGCTAATATTTTCACTATTCTTCTAAGAACTGATCATTTTTATTTCATTAAATATTTTTTATGAATGGTATTCTTATGATTCCTTTCATTTAATCATGTCTTTCTAAAGTAGTCCTTTTTAAATTTCTTTTGATTCTTAATAAAATTCAAATAATTTTTCCTTTTCCAAAATATTGAGATTATTGATTTATTATTTTTATATTTACTATGATCCTTATATCTAACTTGTTAATTTATTTTAGGGAACCTTATCTCCTATTTTTGTAAGAAACATAAGCGACGCTTTTTTAATTACCTTTTTAAATTAAAAAAATATCTTAAAATTTAAATTAAAAAACTATTTTTTTATAATTTTACTGGTTTATGTTTTAACAAATAAGTGTGTTTTCAAATTTAAATTCACTTAGTGTGTTATTTTTAGTATAAAAATTTTTAATAGATTTTTCTTCAAAAATTATATGAGAAATTATGTATATACTCTAATTAATTTTAAAGGGTTTTTTATCTCTCTTAAAGGAGGATTAATGATGAGTAAACAATTCTATATATAATTGTAAAACTAAAAATGTTTTTTTAATTTTTCTTTCAAAAAATAAAATTTTAAGGATAATTTTGAGGTATTATTTCACATATGAAGTAACTTTTTGAATATATTTCTATAATGGAATCATTAATCATAGTAGAAACCATTCTTTAAGGGTAAGAGAGTTTTGGAAAGGGTGTGTACCAATTTTTATTTTTTTCATTTTATCATTCCCTTATTTTATTCTCCTTTTTTCTCTTCTTTTCACTAACATTTATCTTTTAATTTCTTATTATTTCTTTTCATTCTCTTTATTTTATTTATTTTTAAATTTATCTTCTATAAATCTCTTTTTCTTCTGTCTTAAAACTTATTTTAAACATTACTATCTCTCTCTCTCAATCTATGAAATACACCTATTAAGTGGGTGCTTAGAAGCTAAGAGATGTTTCCAAAATATTTTATTTTCTGTATTTTATTTTCTATTTTAAAATATCTCTTGATTTTTTTCTTTAGATATTTCCTTTTATTTTTTATCCTTTTTTCATTTTTATAATCATAAAAAAGGATTTTTCTTAACTTTATGGGGGGTATTTATTCAAATTATGGAAACACATTTTTTTATCACAATAAGGATTTATTTTTTAATTAGGGTATAAATTTATTATTTATATATATATTATTAATTAATATATATACAAAATGGGATAAAAATGTTTTAATCTTGTTTAAAATATTGATTTTTTTATTTATTTACTTCTTGTGCATATTGAATATCTTATTTGAAATATTGTATAGATTAATGTCTTGAATACATTGCTATATATTCCACTATTGATTTAAACCTGATATATCTTCAATTTTAAGTGTTTTTTGACCATAAAAAGGGTATATTTTTGTACATATATGTCTATCATAGTGTATTTGTGATCACATGCACTCTTTTGTGTTTTTAGTGATTTCATTTAAGTGAATTTTATTCATTCCTTTTATAAACTTATTAATGATATCCAAAACTCTTTAAATGAATGATGATAATAATTTTAATGTCATTAAACTATATTTTATTAGGTATTGATATCATGTAATGAATTTTTGGGATCAATTAAATTCCTAGAAATAATTTTTTGCAGGCCATAGTTGAAGATGGACATTTATAGGCATCGATGGCTAGCTGGTGTTGATCCACCATCCAATCGGTGGTTATGGATATATTTTTTATCCTATAGGATATCCACTGGCTAGAAAGTGTAATTTGAAAGAGCCATAATATCCTTAGGTGCCTCACTAACTATCTAGTAGGATCATCAATCTAACTGGTGGATTCAATCTAGTAAGTCAAAACTAGTATTTTGGTGCACCCCACAACTCTTAAACTCTTATTGATGATTCCTAGTGACACCAAAATTTTCATAAAATTCTTGTACCTATTAAATATTATAAATAAGTCTTATTTTTTTCCTATAAGATCAATAATACCACAAAAATATCTCAACCGGTTAACAAATAGTCTCAATTTTGAATTAGATCTCTGGTCAAATCTTGATCACTAGTGTAAAAGCTCTAGAAAATTCTCTCTAAGTTCTTTCATGATCCAACTACATTTGTTCTTCAATATACTGGGCTATTTTCTTATATCTATTATATATCTATTGTCTTAATTTTATATATACCTAATAGATATTAGGGAGTGGCTTTTTAATGGTTTTTCACCAAGACAACCACCCTTATTTTCATCTCCTTCTATAATAGGTGATTGCATCCTTAAAAAAAGGGATGGGTCCCCTAACTGTCGATGAAGGTCAAGAAAGTTATCACAAACATAATCATGAAGTAAGGGTACATTTTTCATTGTTATTATCAAGGGATTAATACACAAACCTCTAAAATTTATGGGAGGAGATTTAGGGGCTTACAACAAGCTATTGTCGAACTTCTTTATCTAACCATGTTTGCTTATTATTTTATTTTCTTCCTTGGTTATTTATTTTCCACTATACATAAAATTATATATGAATAATTTCATTAAATTTATACATCCACTTCTTCTATTAATAATTTCATAATTTATATTCAAATAAACTTTATAAAATATATTTAAATTACCGCTTCATCATATCAATTACTTCTAGTTTCAAATTTACCTTTTTAATTGGAATTAATTTTTAAATGGTAAATTAACCATATCCCCTATTTTCATTTTTAAATAGAGGAAAATTAACAACCATATATCATGATGATAATAAATTTTTCACTTTACTGGTTGGGATCCATTTAGAGGATCTCTATGGGCGTTTTTTTATTTTTTTCCCTAAATATTTTATTGTGGATCAATTAATTTATACATTTATTGTTATTTCTAGGTCGTGATAGTTTAGGGGTTTGTTTATTGAAATTTTATATTATTGAGAAATAAAATGGATAGAGTGAGCAGAAGAGTCTAATGTTCATTTACTATTTCCAATTTGGGTTCTTTCTTGAGTATAGATATAATCTAGATTTGTTAATTATTGATAAAGAGATCGCTAGTTCTTTTATTGTGAATCTTGCATACAATGTTGAATTAAAAATGATTATGATATAATTGGATCATAATGAATCATATTATTCAAATAATGGTTTAATAAAACAATTGTTAAAAGGTTTTTTCCAGTGATAATTTTTTTCAATCACATATAAATTTCTTATGTAATGTAGTGGTTGATCGAGTGTGAGATTCTATGAAAAGTTGTAATTTTAACACTAAGAAGTGTGAGATAAATTATGGATAACTCTTATAATTTAATCTAAAACTAACCTATATAAAATATAAATAATGGATCCACTCAACTCATTAACCACATTATCACTCATACATAGAAATAAAGCAATGATACAAGGCATATTATATATTTACAAGTTTTTTCACAAAAATGGGTGATTGTTTTCCTGCTATATTTAGTGAAATCCAAATCTTGAATGATACACTAAAATAAAATAATGAATAAAAAATTATGAAAGTATCTTCTTTATTAATAAAGTATTTTATAAAAAAATTATCTCTCAATAATTTATATAGGATCCCTCTTTTTTAAAAAATTACCATAACTGAATGAAAATGATATTTTCTTAAAATATGGCTATTTTAATAAAAAAATTCATTCAAGGTGGTTGATATGTATTTTTAGAGGACCTATAGGACTTATGGGGAATGAAAAGTACTATAATGGTGATCTTTTAATACACTATGTGTATGAAAAGTTCATGAAATTGAATAGAATTTGGAATCTTTGATTATTTGGTAGGTCATTGTGAGAACTAAGTTTTGAAATTAATTTTATAGAGGCTGGGAAATTTGAGAGGATGTTTAGAAATTAGGGGGAGAGTCATAGGGTATAATAGAGAATTATAAAAACAACTAAGGGGGCAGGGGGGTTGGGGCTATATCATGTAGCCACTAACTAGCTGCTAGAAATCCATCGGCTAACCGAGGGTTAGGCATGTGGTCCTGCTGGTCCAGAGGGTCCATCGGCTAGCTGGTGATTGTAGTAGTGTTGGTGGAGACACTAAGGATCCACTAACTATCCCGTTTTATTTTTAATGGTAAAAATTACTATTTTCCCCCTTCAATATAAATAGGGGAATCCCCTATTCTTCTCCCTCTATTACTCATATAGAGGTGGGGTTGAACCCCATTCTTCCCCCTACTTCCCCCATGACCATCGGGTGTTCCTAGTATCCATTTTTTGACATTTTAGGTGATTCTATGTCTTTAGGAGCCTTTTTTTTCTTCCTTACTCTTATCCCTTGATTTCATATTCTCCAGTAAGAATTATTGAGATGATTCTAAAAAATAAAGGTGTAATCATTCAATCTTCATGGGTATTTTTCTTAACCTAGGGATTGGACGTCCCGTAATATCTTCTACACATAGAGAATCATTAATTTGGAGGATCTATATTATGTTTCCTTATTATTTAATGTTATCTTTTAAATATAAATTAAATTTAGTATTATATCAATGTCATTTCATAGAAATTTTTCCCATGTTAGCACCATCAGCATGGAAGATACCTTTCATGGTTGGTAGGTCTTAGTCCAAGAAGAAAAATTCTTCTTGGATTTAGTATTTCATCCCCTTTACAATCTTGATATTTTTACCTAGCTTCCCTGAACTAGAGTTCTACCCTAAAATTAATTATTGAGAAGAACATTTTCCTTAAATTTTGATCCCCCCTAGAATTCACTTCGGTCAATTCTCTTTCCAATATATCCTTGGTGGATCTCTTTTAGAAGAGTCACTCATCGGTGGATGCCTTCGATAGGTATGTTTTGAATCATGGGGTTTACAAGGACATTTGATTACTGGGATTATGGATCCTCATCATTTTTTTATTAATTTTTTAATGGAAGTGGACCTCTTTTTAGCCTAATAATTTTCTTTAGGCTCTATTTCTGGATATCTCTTCTCACTTTTCATATGGTCTTATAATTTCCACTAGAAACAGGATCCTCAATTCTCTTTTATTTGGATCTCCCTACCTAGACTTCCTCTTCTGTTCCAATACATGGTGATTCTTTAAATTATTAGTAACATAGTTGGGAATATTTTGTGTTTTGATAATCATACATACACCTTAAGTCATCCAATTGATCATCATATATATATATATAATTTTAAATATCAAAGAATCTACCAGATTTCATCTGTATTGAGATTGAAGGTGAGATGTTTTGGAAGTATCTCTTTTGATATTAATATTTGGTTGGTTTCTATTTGAAATGTGGCTACATGGGATATAATCCATTAAAATTCTTAAATAGGGTGAATGTGGGAATCCTGACTATAATCATGTGTTTTTATGGATTCAAATATGCTAGTAATGAGGGAGGAAATGTGTGCCCTCAACAACTGGAACCAAAGGTTTTAGATGTTTTTTATATCTTGAGGTACGACCTTGATCATTCTAAGATGACTGATTAAATAATAGAAGAGGGAGGGCTAAAATCCTCAGATCCTATCCATTTTTTTCATATAATGGAGATACTAAGAATGGGGATACTATAAATGTTATAGGTGACATTTTAGGGCAAGTGGTTTATTCTAGTGTTGGGGGGTGCACTTCTTCTGGGACTAGAACCAATCCAGGGCTTCTTTCTTCATTGAATACATTCCCTAGTTTGAATGTTATGATTTCTCATGTGTGGAGGTCTTCTTCCTATGGGATCCATTAAGATCTATCTGGTTACAAAATTAATTCACAACTCTGAATGAGAATAAACTGGAGGATGTAAATACTGAAGGTTCAAAAAAAATTATTCCAAGACTGAAATGGAAGCATATTGGGTCAAGAAACTTAGCATATTCTGAGTTGAGAGACAAACAAAAATGTTCACAAGTATCTTTTTACTATGATAAGGATCACCAGGTGATACTGAATGTTGGTTCCAGCTTGATAAATGGGAATTAAAGTAATTATATTTCTATAAATTTTCCCTTCAAATGGAAAAAGAAGATGCAATGCAAAGACTGTTCAAACACACCAAAACCCATGGTAACCAAATAAGCAGTAAAATCTAAAAAAATTATGTAGATATAAGTTCAGTGGCATTATCACATGAAGGAGGAGTTACCCCGGGGTTTATTAGGTAGGGACATAAAGTTACAACTCCTTTTGTTGGGGCATTGGAGCCTCAAGTTGGTAGGATAGTGGATCCAAAACAGTTTCTTGAAAAAGAGTTAACTGAGGGTTCCTGAGAGGATATAGGAAATAAGGTGGTTGATAAATATAAAGACTTGGTGTTTCTTTTACACTATAAATAAGATATGATGCAGGAGTCCTTGAATGTAAATGTCCCAAATTAGAAGGAATATAGGATGTTTGAGAGACATCTCAAAGTTAGTCTCAATGATAATAATAAATTCTGGATTGTAAAATACGATTGGGTTATGGATCATAGAATTAATAAGAGGAAAATAAATCTGGATCAATACATTCAAACTTAGGATACGATGGATTTTCAACTCAAGGATTTCATCAAGGGTGATTCAGAAATTGTGGTAACCTATATCAATTAGAGTTTATACCTGGTAAAGGATTCATCCCCCTTAAAATTTTTCTAGATTAGCATTGTGATTTCATAAATGGTTGAGTTTAGGGAAGGTTTCCTTTTTTTGGGTTCTCAATTACCCCATAAAAAAATAGAATAAAAAATTATATTATAGGTAGATAATTTGGATTTGATAGGGGGTTATGTGGGCTAGCGGTTGCCTTGTGAGTTGGATGAGCATGGTTAGACCTTGGATGGGATTATGCAAAACTATATAGTAGTATATTTTTAAATATAAAGGATTTGGAATAATATAGGTGGACATTTTAAATTACTATTTGATTTTAATGAATGTTGTTATAGTGTATGGGTTATGCAGTCACACCACTAAGGGCGTTGATATATTATTCATTAACTAATTTTCACAAATAATTTAAATTAAAGGGTTTGATATAAATTGTTTGGTTAATTTAGATTAAATGGAATTTTCAATTTAAATTATTTAAATAATTTAATGTTCCTAGAGATGAAATGAGTAAATTTCCGAGTCCATTAAGGGACTTGGGTATTTCTATAGATCCTTTAGGATCATTTAATTGAATATGGGGTGAGTGTTCCTCATCCTTGGAGATGTGTATAGTCTATTAGGATTAGTCATAGGCCAAATGGAAATGGAATGGGTGAGTGTACTAACTTATAATGACCATTCATATTGGTATGGGCTTATGACATCTCTCTAAGGTGTTTCTAGTGGGACATACCCTATGAGGCCCTTATATCCATGTTGCAAATTTTAATAAATAAGGAAATTAATTAAAGCATTAAATTGGAAGGAGAGTGGGATGGGGGGCCCATACATGGATAATTACCTTGAGTGCTCACTAAATTATTCCTTATAAATTAGGGATGGTTTTACCCAAGGCCTTTCATACTATCCTTTTATTTATATTTATTATGATTGAGGTGATGTATAGGAAATTTTATTTTGATTTGTTATCTTATAAAATAAATAAAACTTGTGTATTAGTGGTTGTGAATACTCCCTATGGGGATGTCATGAATTCACCCTATGAGGAGGTCATTAATACTTCTTACGGAGAGGTTGTGTATAATCCCTATGGGGATTTCATGAATAATCCCAATGGGGATGTCGTAAGTAATCTATAAGGAGTATTCCAATAATCCCTCTAGAGAGTTCATGAATACTCTATATTTTGTTGTCTTGTATACTCCCTTTAGGGAGGTTATGATTCTATTGGTGGGGCCTCTATAGACTTGGAACTGGGAGTGGTTTTTATTAGAATATGTTCCCTTCCACATTCTATATTTTGGGGAATTCAGGGTTTGTGGTGGGTGTGGTTGAGCCTTAGGCACTATGTGGCATAAGGGGGAGTTCTTTCAACATGTGATCTATTGGGGTTTGTGGGGGTATTTTGTGGTTATGTACAATTTTTTTGGAACTGGGGATCAGCTATCAAAGCCAAAACAAATAAGGGGATGGAATTATTTCTAGGTCGTTATCTAAATATCAGGGTGGATCAATCCATCAGGACATTACTTGTATACTAGGGTAAAATAGTCTCATGTCATTATATGGTTAGAACAACCATCACTACATGCTCAGAGACACTTCAGAACTGGTTTACGTATGTATAGTTTATCAGGTTCATGTACCTGAGGATCAGCGTTGGTTTATTTTCATTTATTTTTTTCAATAGTTTATTTATTATCTAGATCATGTCACATGAATATATCAATTTATTTAAACTTATTTATCAGAATTTGTTTGTGGTTTCCAACTAAGTTAAACACTCATACTCTTCTTGGGACACCATTGCACTTAGGTACCCAAGTATACACTCTCTTGGTTTTAGGCACAGGTTTGTATAACAACCAGAATTTATTGAGTGGGATAGTATGTGTGTGTACATAGATTGTGGGATTAGGTATGATTCAGAGTTATAGGAGAAAAATTATTTTATTACATTTCCTTATTTTTTAAATTTGATCATCCCAATGGGTGATAGAGTTTTTCTGATTGTATGTGTTCTCTATATTTATATTATTATTATTTGGATGTTTTATTTATCATTTTACTCTGATGGTTATGTATTTTTCATTACATTTATATATTTTCTATATTATTTTTCACTATCATATAGGGGGTCTAGTTTCCTCATAGTACCAACCTAGACCCCTGATACTCTTTGATTGCCACTATCATATGAGGAGGTATGCCTGAGCTATAATAGTGATGACCAGTCCAAGAACCGATATGTGGTCTGGGGCCGCAGAACATTAAAACTATTCCTCAAATTTTTTTATTTTATTAACTATTTCGTAGATGTTATACATGAAACATAGGAATGTGTTCGAGCTTCTTTTGGAACCAACACTAGTGCATCAAAAACACCTTTTGTGGATTTTTAGGTTACTAGGAGTATGGGATTGTTCTTCTTAGCCTACTCTATTTAATCTATTTATTATTTTCACCTATAATGATTCACATGATGGTTAGAATTTATGATTTATGAGTTATTTGATTTTTGGATATTGTCCTATTATAGAAAGAGGAATCACATGAATTATAAATAGACATTTAGGATTCACGTAACATGTTGGGGCCTTCTAGTTTTATTTTTAGAATTGATTAAATATGTTCACATATTTAACTAGTCAAAAATATCTCATACAATATTTTAATGTATAATGTTTTAGTGGAACTCTACTCAATCGAACTAACATGTGTATGCATCTTCTAGTGGTCAGTCATGTGAATCTATGATGAGACACTTGATAATGATGATGATGATGATGATGATGATGATGATGATGATGATGATGATGATGATGATGATGATGCTGATGATGATGATGATGATGATGATGATGATGATGATGATGATGATGTAGTGCCATGTGAACAGGGGGATTGTTGACCCGTGTTATTTGGAATGGGAATCGGATGCCTCAATGATAAACCCATTGGGTAGTTACTATTTAAGATCATTTATTTAAAGTGTCTCTAACAACCAATATGGTGTTTTCCCATATAGCATAGAAATAAAATCAACTAAACTAATAATATGGCTACGATTCACTAAATATGGATCATCATAAGGTTTTATTGGTTCTATGATTATTCTTTTGTTCCTTGAGGGATTAGTCCCTAGGAGGATTCTTGGTGAGGATCAATTCCTTGGTAAGTTATCGTTTTTGGAATTGGATGTCAGTTATTTATGTGATTCCCATGACTGTGTGTTTGGGAACATTAGATTTTGTGGTTAGTTTTTTATGAGAGTTTGGTTAATGTCCCCTGAGATGTAACCTTTAATGAGAATTTAAATATGGTGTATGTGAGAGATCCTAGTTATCATGAGATGTGTCATTAGATGGTGGTGAGTCAATGGTTTATAATGATTAGGGGTAACCTGTGAGAAGGGTTTCTTGAGACTATGAGTGATTTATAGGTGAGTATGAGGGGTAGGTGCATCAGGTTGTGAAACAATGCACTTGAGGTTCTTATAGGTTTATAGTGTAGTCATGGTTATGACCTTAAGTTTTATAATAATAACACCTTTATTACTTGTTCCTTGGTATGGTATGCACTTAGAGTTTCATGGTATAGAGTTTGGATTTAGTGGGTAATAAAATTTGGGTACCTAAACATGTTGTCATATATGTGACTTAGTAACATAGTGAGAGTGTAGACAGGTTACTGCAGTTAGGAAATGAATCCACTGACTGATGATTATATGATATACCATGGCATGAGTGAAGTGTCAAATTTTTAAGAGGATTGAAAGGGTAATTCAATTTAGTTGAGTCGGTTGTATTAGTCACAGGGTAGTGTGTGAGACTTGGGTTACAATCATATCAAGGTAACACACATTCATATAAATTGTATCATTTGAAATTGGGATCAATGATAGTTGTGTATAATATAAGGTTTGATTGTTTCCAATGTGATGTGTTATGTGTTACTCAAAAGGACCAAGATGTGTGCTTTAGTGGAGGAACCTTTTATGATAACGATCGAAGAGTGGTGTGATGGAAAACATATAGTGGTGATTCTAACACAGACGTTTTAAGGGAGAGATCCTCTATTATAATAAATTTTGGTAAGTAATAAGGATGGTGTTTTTGTAAAATGGGAACAAGAAACAGGTGATGTTCCATGTTGGTGTTTAGGTAACGTATATTTTTGAAACATCTAGCCATTGTGTTAAAAATGGATGGGATGTGAGCCATGGGGGTGAGATTTCAATTTGACAAGTGATATTATGATAAGGAAACTCTTGTGGTGTGGATAGGGATGTCAATCGAGGTGATATGAACCATTCACAAGAGGGATCATAGATGCATGAATCTGTGTATTTGGTGATGATTATGGCATATTAATGCTGGTGAGAAAATGGGTCTAAATTCCATTGAATTATCTGGTGATTTTCAAATGTGGTTTTGAATGTGATGTTAGGTGGATTCTAAGAATGTACATCGATCATGGATATGCATTGGAAAAAATATTCATTAGTGCTCAGGTAGGAACATGATGCAGGTTTTAGTCAGTTGGTGTTTTAGCCACTATATTTTAGCAAGAGTCGAAATAGGCTTCAGTGAACTCTTTAAAAATATTAAAAGAATAGTGAGACTTAAGGAATTGCGATCAAGTTGTTTTTTTGTGGGAAATTGGTTCCAATCATGTATTTTCCATACGGGTCATCTAGGAGAGATTTTAATTATGATATCACATGTAATTTGATGCAGTAAGCAAGGAACCACATTAGGCATGAACTTTTGAGTATAATGGATGTTCATTGAGGTTCATCTGGGGATTTTCAAGGACAATTAAAACTCCTTATGTTAATATTAGATAGTTTAGGCATGTTTATTTACCTAGGAAATTGAAATAAAGAGTTATTACTGGTGTTGGATTGGATCTCTCATATGTGTTGAGGTGTAGTGTGATGGGACCCATGAAAATTCTGTCATCAGGACAATAGAAAAGTGTTTAGTTTGAAATATTGATGGTAGGAGTGTATGGTAGTTTGGTATTTTCTTTCTTGAGGTAAGGCTTAGGGTAGGGATAACCATGAGTGGAATGATCAATCTAATGGAGAAAAATCGGGTATCTCAGGATAGATAGGATTAGGTAATTTCCCTCTGAGTAATTTAATGATGGAAATAGGTGGGGTCTCATTCTTAAGTGGTTTGAATGACTTATGTTAATACTTGAGATGTGAGAGTATTTTTGAAATTAAAAGATTGAAAATGGTCATTTGAACTAGAATTTAAGAGTGGGTTAGGTTAATAAGGTTATTTGGAGGACCACAAGATCTCTTCATAGAAGAGAAGTGTAATGGTGGGGAGTTTTTAATACTCCCTATGTATATACGGGTCTTGAAATTAAATATAATTTTTAATTTTCGTTTAGTGTGTAAGTTATTTGGAAAAATTATGTTAGAATAACTTTTTAAGAGAATGGGTACTTAATAGGGTGTTTTGGAATTGGAGGGAGAGTTGGAATGTGGCAGAGAGTAGTAGGAGAACATTGGATGAAGGTCATGTGGTTGAGGTATCATCTTGTAACCATCAGCTAGCCACAAGTACGCCACTAGCTGGATGGTGTCCAATATCCTAGCCCAACTAGTCAAAAGGTTCCCCCAGCTAGATGGTTTCTATAGAAGTGGTATTGTAGTCACCAGGGAGCCACCTGTTGGATTATGGGATTTTTAATGTGAAAATTACTATTTCCCACCTCAAAATTAAATAGGGGCATCTAATCTTCCTTTCCCTATCTAGAATTTTTGTAATATGGGTCAATCCCCATCATTTACCTTCATCCCCCTTAACCAAGGGGTGTTCTTGGTGGAATTTTACATTTTTTAGGTGAGTCTCCATCTCCTGTGGCCTCTACCTATCACCCTATTTCATCTACAGTTAGTTTTTACAAGATTATTCCATCAAATAATGGTAGAATTTGTCTGATGCTAAGGTGTATTTTACTCACCTTAGGGAGAGGATGTCCCATAACACCTTTTTCACATGAAGACTCATCAATTTAGAGGATGTATATTGAAGCACAAATTTATTTAAGGTTTTTCCTTAAATATAAATTAAATTGATTATTTTATCAATTCCATTTTATAGGTATTTTTCTAGAGATAGTGCTGGTGGCATGACTTAGACCATCCATGGGTGGTTCTTCTTGATTCCAATATACTGAGGTCATTTGATGTGTTTTTTGGAATTTATACCTTAATTTAAGTAATTTTTACATTTAATTAAATATGTTATATTTAATTTTCTTCTACTATGTGTCTTGAGATATAGAATCATGATGGCTAGTGTTGGTTGCGTTAGTTGGATAAGATTGGTTGGACCTTAGATGGGCTTATGTAGAACAATCAGCCCGTGTAATTTTAAACAAAAATGCTTTTAAATGAGGTATGTGTTTCCCTATACTTGACCTATGATTTTAATGTGTGTGTTTATGGTTCATGGGTTATGAATTCACACAAATAAGTGAATTTACCTCTTCTTGATTAGTTAAACATCGCCATTAATTTAAAATAAAGTGTTTTATTTTTTTTGATTCATTTATAGTAATTAGAATTTTAAATTTAAATTTTTACCTCATGTGTATTTACTAGAGATTAAATGAGTAATGTTTCAAAGCCACTAAGGCCCTTAGTTATTTTCATAGAGTCATTGGGATCATAGAGTTGAATATGGGGTGACTGTTTCTCCCCATTAGAGAAGTGTTTAGATTAGTTGGATGGGTTATAAGCCGAATAGACATGGGACATGTAAATAGACTAACTTATTATGACAATGAAGAATGGGATGGGCCATGTCCCATATCTCTAGTGAGTTTCTAGCGAGGCAGACGCTGTGAGGCCCTTGTGGTCATGTTACAAATTTTAATAAAGTGGGAAATTAATTAAAGTCGCAAATGTGAAGGGTAGTGGTAAGGGAGGCTCATGGATATGGAATTCCCCTAAGTTCTCATTCAATTATTCCATTAAAACCAGGGATAGTTCTCCCTCATGTTATCATGATATATCTTTATTTATATTTATGAATCTTATAGTGATGGATTGGAAATTATATGGGGGAGTTGTGTTATAAAATTAAAAAAACATCATGGTTGGTTGGAATACTCCCTATGGGGAGGTCTTGAATACTCCTTGTAGGGTGATCATGAATACTCCCTATAAGGAGGTTGTGAATACACCCTATAAGGAGTTCAGGAATACTTCCTATAGGGAGGTCGTGAATACTCTCTATAGAGAGGTTTAGAATTCCCTCTTCAGGTAGGCTGTGAATACTCCCTTGGGGGTTATGAATTCTCCCTTTAAGGATTTTTTGAATACTCCCTTTAGGGATGTTTTTATACTATTTGTGGGGATACCATGGATTTGGATCTGATTTTTGGTTTTGGGAAATAGATTTTCCCTTCTATTTTTCATATTTTGATGCTTTTAAGGTTTATAGTGGGCATGGTTGAGTCTTCCATAATACCGGGCATAGTAAGTAGTTCCTACCACTTACAATCTATTATAAGATTCTAGGGTCTTCGGTGGGAGTGGCCAATATCTATAGAATAAGGGATTATCTTTTGGATCCATGGTATGTTCATATAGAGCTCTACCTAGCTTGGTATCTAAATACTAGGGTGGATCATGCCAGTGAGTTGTTACCTATATAATAGGGAGAAAATACATGGGGTCATTATATGGTTTTCATAGTCCTCACTACATTCTTATATAGACTTTAGTAATGGGTGAAGATATTTTGGTCAATCAGGTTCATGGACCTAGGGATCAGAAGTGGTTTGTTTTGATATATTTATTTAATTGGTTAATTTATTGTATATATCATATCACATGAACACATCACTACATTGGTGGTTACATTTGGGATCATGTTGGTGGTTCTTTATTTTAATTTGTACGCATAACCTACTTGGTCCACCATTACACTTGATTACCCAAGCAGAACCTTGTGTAGTTGTGGGAATGGGTTGGCATAAGGGCCAGGATTGATCAAGTGGGATAGCTCGGTCATGGATATCGACTGTGGTATTTTTTCTGTTTTCTTATTCTATATATATGATTGGTCCAATGAGAGTTTAAATTTTTATGAGTGTATGTTTTCTCTATATTAAAATTATTATTATTTTTATGTTTTGTTCATATTCATGCTTTGATGGATATGGAATGTGTATGATTTTTGGAGATTTTATATATTTATTTTCACATTGATACATGGGGTAATATGTCCTCAAAATACCACCTTAAACCCCCACTTTTATTTGGTAACCACTACATTACAAGGTGGTGTTCCTGAGGTCTAGTAGGGACCATTGTTTTGTGCACCAACCAGTGGTCTAAGGTGGTGGGACGTTACACGCATGATCCTTTAGAATTAAGATGCTCTCTTTCCTCATGAATTTTTATATAAATAATATTGTATATGTTTAATGTCTTAATTTTTAATAAATTATTTTTAATAATAGTCATATATCAAAATATTTAAACTATTTTCACAAAATTAATCCAAAATTTAAATTTTGAAAATCATTATGAAATTAATTATCAAAAAAAATCATTAAATATTTTATTAAATGGAAGTAAAAATAGCATCACAAGAATAATGAAACATGTATATTCAAAATTATATAAAAAATCATCTCATTTATCCATTAATATTGATCAAATATTATTCAAATTCTTATTAAATAAATTTCTATTTCATTATCACAAAAAATACCTTCCAAAAAATAATTCAAATTTATCATGATTTGAAATAATTTAAATTTATTTAGTGACAATTATTAAATATTTTTTCTCATATAAAATATATTTAGATTGAATTATTTATTCTTATAAAAAAATTATTTCAAAAATATAGATTCTGGACTCATATAAATGATTTATAGATAATTTAATCAATTTTAATATATTTTCAAATAATTTAAAACTGATTTTTATACTTTCCAATTCTATCTCACTTTGTTAGTTTAATATTTAAGTCTTATATATGAAATCAATTCTCCATATGTCTCTCAATTACATATTGATATATTTTACGAAGGTAATCATTAACAAAACATTTCACAGATGTATAGAATGTTAAAATCTTAATTCTCAACTACCAAGAAACTAAAAAAATTTCAAAACCACTAATATCATCACAAAAATATCACAAAAGTTTTTTAGTACTTTAAAATAATATTAAAATATATATTACAACCAGCTGAAATTGTGATTAATTAGGTTTTTTCATCTTCCCATTCAGATTTTTTATCAACCTAATAACTCATATCAATTCATATACCTTTATTAAATTTAAAACATTATGACACTACAATACTAGATAATGTAATTTTTTAGATAATTTCCTCACTTAGTTATAAGTAACTGGTTTCTTATAGAATCTAGTATCTCCCCATTTTTCATTCAAATATATCAATCATAACTCCTCATATTATCCATAAAGATATTTTATTATTTTTCAAAATGAAATTCACGAGATTTAGGTTTCTTATCCCCTTAAATAATATAATAGAGAGAAAAACGATTCATTTAAAAAAAAATCTAGTAATAATAAAGAGAAAAACATCCAGTTTATTAATAGTTTAGTAAATGTGACTTTAAATAATCATTTCCATATAAATCAAAAAATATAATCTTGAGTTAAAATATACTCAACCCTAATAGTTCCATTTCAAATATTCTCTTTGATAAAATTATATTTAATATTAATGTGTTTCAATGATGATTTTTTTCTAGGTTCTTTGAAGAATTAATTTATCTTTTTTATCATAAATAATTATCAATGGTTTTTCAATGTTCTCTTTCAAAAAAATACAACTGGTCATTCATCAAGATAATTTGATTGAATGGCTATGTCAAAAAAAAATCATCCTCTTCAATAATAAGTTTCAAATAATTTTTCTTCTTGTATAATAAACTCACACATTTACTTCCAAGTAAAATTTTCCACCTCTTATTAACTTTTTATAATCAATATTTCTATCATGGTTAGTATAATTATAGAAATTCAAATCAAAGCTCTCAACTATTTTATACAACATACCATAGATCATATTTCCTTTAAAATATATTATGGATATTTTTGTATTTTTCATGTGTGATTACTTAGGAACACTTTCAAATATAGAATGTAATGTAACTATAAAAATATTGATAGGTCAAGATGTTGTTAAAAAACAAGTTTATAATCGATATTCTATACTTTTTTACATATATTTTAGTCGACATCATTTATATTTAACTTTACACCAATTTTCATTAGTGCAAAACCCATATTTTATTCTTATATTCCAAACACATTTAATAAAAAATTTATATACTTCTACTAAGATAAAAAAATTATTTTCCCTTGATAATTTATTATCCCGGAAATAATTTAGATTCACCAAACATAGTCATCGTAAAAAAATTTTCAAATATTATGTGAATTCACTTAAAAAAAACATAATAAAATTTAAATAAAATTTCATAAATATAAATAATTATAATGAAAGTTCTTATGCACATATATTTCATTTACATCTTGTTTTAAATATTCCACAGATGAAATTCATTACTTTTAAGTTGTTTTGTAACTGTGAATAACATTCTCAATATAAATATTTCATTATAATCCCTTATTTAATGTTCAAAAAAGTTTCCAATCATTATCAATTAAAAAACCCTCATACATATCAATGAATAATTCTTCCTCAAGATTAAAATTCATAATTTTATACATAACAACCATATAATATACTCTACATTTATTATATGCTACAAAATATAATAACATCTTGACTAACACAAGTATACCAACAAGTGATAATGTGTATTCAAAATAAATTCCATCAACTTGATAGTAACATCTTCCCACCATCCTAGATTTTTTTCTTATGATCACACCTTTATTATTGAGATTATTTTTGAAGGACTAGTTGCTTCTAATTTTTTCCTCCTAATGCTCTTAGAAAAAATCTCAAGAAGTATTCATTACAAGTTCATCCTATTATTTTTGAAAAACTTCTACCTAATCTTTCTATTTCTTAGATTCATTAAGAAAATATATATTTATTTTTGAAATCATACCTCTTAAATTATTATATCATACCCTTATTTTATATTTCAATAGTTTTTTATGATTTCTAATTATATTTTTATCTCCAGAATTATGTGATACCAATATATAGTTTTGTTTTTAAAATCCAGTACTATTTTCCTTATCAATTGTATAGTTTTAATAAAAATATCATACATTTTATTAACATATATCTTATTCTTCACTCACATATTTAAAATTCTTCATGTCACCATTATTTGATTTTTCATGAACTTCCACATCAAACTCAATCACAATATGTTTGTTTTTAATGATTTTTATATCATATAAATATAATATTTTTATAAAAAAAATTAACATTTTTATCCTCTTCTAGATAATAAATTTTCAATAAAAATTATTTCCTAATCCTTAATATTATAATTTCAATGATCCATGTTTTGTATTTTTATTAAATAGTAAATGGAAACTCCTTAATAAATTATACATATAGTATTTCTAGTACCACATCTCATAAAGAGTCATATTTGATTATGTTCTAATAAAAACATTAAAAATATGTATATTAGGTGATTCTAATACTCTTTGATAGAAAATTAAGAGTTTAAACTCAACCAGTATGGTTTTTCGCATTTTTACCAAACTTTTATTTTTCCTCTCTACAACACCATTTTTAAGTGTATATGATGTGTTTTAATCATGTTTAACACTATTATTTACAAGATAATATTTTGAAACATTTATAGTTTTTTTCTTTTCATTTCTCATTCTCATTTTCTAGGTAATCAACATCAAATAATTTTCAATATCTTTTCCAAAAATATTTAACTTTTCAAGGGATTTAAACTCAATCTTCATAAATATAACTTTAATTATTCAAGTGAAATAATAAATTAATGAAATCAAATTAATATCATAGTTTATATAATAATTTCAAATCACCCCATATAAATTAGAATAACTTAATTCACATAGGCTAGTGGACTCACTATATATCAACTTACTTATAAAATCCTTACATAATATTCCCCTTTTAACAAGTTATAAAAGAGATATCTCTTTCTATTTTTAGAATGGCAATACATCCCATAGAATCAACTTTTAAAATTTTAATCATACTTATGCATACAAGATAATTAATCCTTTTAGGAAAAATTGTGTTCTTATCTTTATCAATAAAATAACATAAGTCATATTTGTTTCAAATATGATATAGATGACTAATGTTTCTTTCTCTACTACTGATAACTCTTCCATTATTAAAATTTTGATAATAAAAATCGTTTTCCCTAAATATTAATTTATTTCCATCATAAAAATTTTATATAACACTCAAAATATTATTATTGAGCCTATCAAATAAAAATAACATCCCTAAAATTCAATTTTTTAGCCATAATTTCAATAGTTCAAACCCCATCGATTTTTGTGAACTTTTATTATTGAATCTCAAAGAGCCTCTATCATAACATTTAATAATTTTAATAATTTTAATACCTTTACTCATGTGACATGATAAAAATATCCATAATATAAGGCCTATACATTCTACTTTCTTTTAAGGAAGCATATATAATAATGGACTTCTCATATTTTTTCATTGATAACAATTTACCCCAATAGTTTGTTGCAACTATTTTGTAATAATAGTCATTCATTACTTAATAATAGTCATGCATTCCTTATCACCCCATATTTTTTACTCATATCATAATATATATTTTTTCTAGATTTTTTTCCCTCTTATTTAGGTGTAAAAAAAGTAGGTTATTTATTCTCTTTTGGGGGAAACTTTTCTTAAAAACTATCTCATTATCCATTGCTGTAGGGATATGATTTTAGTTTTTTTATTTCAAACCAAATTTTTCTAGGATTTTTTCTAAAACCAACACAATAATAAAAATAAAAAAAATATCATAAGTCCTACATTTTCTAGAATAGATTTTATTATTTGTTTTTTGGGATAATAATCTATGTATCTTAAAATAATTCATCCTTTACATAAACTGCTTTATCATGGTCCAATTTCATTTACTTAAATGTGTACACAACATAAAGACACATTTATTGTGATTTATAAGACTCATTATCTTTTGTAATAGATTTTTCATTTGATCTATTGTTACTCTTATCTTCCTTTTATAATTTTAATTTTGAGAAACTCATGTTCTTTAATATATTAAACATCTATTTATGGTAATTGATATTACATTTCATTTAACATATTAATTCCCATATTTATTATTATAATTTCATTTTTATTAAGATAATTCTTTTCAAGATAAGGATCATGTTTAACTTTCATTAAGTGATATAAAATTTTTTTTCTTCGTTTTCTTCCTCACTGTATGAAAATTTATCACGCTTCTTAGCATGATCTATAAAGGTTAAATAATTTTTAATAACTTATTTATCTACCTCGCTGAATTTTATTAAACTATCAACCACTTCATTATTTCCAAAAATATTTTTTCGTTTACTTTTTGTAAAATTTTACTTATCATCACTAGATTGTTTTCCCTTTAAAAAATTAAATTTTAAATGACTTTTCTTCTTTGAAGGGTTTTTTCCTTGTTCATCATCTTCTAAATTATGATCATTATTCATTTGGTTTTCAACTATAAAGTATCCAAAAACTTTATTATAGAAACATTTCACTGTTATTTTACCTTTATATTTACCTCCTCCTCTTTAGAAATTTTAATAGATAAAAAAATTTGTATAACCTTACTCTTCAATCAGTTCAGCATCATCTTTAGAATCATTTAATAAACCTTATTTATTATCCTTGATTTTATTTTTATTTTTTTACTTGGATAAAATTTATTTTTCTTTATTGGACTTCTTTTTGAAATTATAATCTTTCTCATTGGTAAAAAATGTTTTATGTAACTCAACAAAATAGTTAATTCAAATTTTTATCTTCCAATAATGTTATATTAGGATCAAATATGTTAATAATGATCATTAATAAATTATTTATTATATTATAATTATATAATATTTCTTCAAAACTATTGAAATTACTTACAATATAATAATTATAATATGTAAATCATCATTACAATATTTATCATAAATCTTCACATTTTAAAATATTACTCTTTAAATTTATAAATTTCAATTTTAAGTTTCTTTCATATAAAATTTAAAAATTATCCCATATTTTTTTAGTAGACTTCAATTACGTAAACTCTATAAAAACGTTTTCAAATAGGGATATTATATTACAATTCCTTACTTTTCCATTGTTCTCAAAATTCTAATTATTATGATATGTTCAGGGTATATTTTCTTAAAATGTGTTAAACCAAAATAATTTGTATCAATAACTTCCAGAGGCATAGTAAAATGATAGAGAACCATCATCTTATTCTATTTATTAAATTATTTATATATAATATTGGCATGCCCTTACTTTTAAAAGAATTTTCATTTCTCATATTATCTCCAAATAATAAGAAGTACAAACTGAGAGAAATAACTCAACAACAGCCTGACTATATCCTTTATGGATACTTTAGAGGTAACCTCGTTAGTTTTGATACTAAATCATGTTCCCAAGGAATCATGTGATTGAAATAATAGTAAAATGGGAATTAAATTGATGTTACCATACTTATAATTTCTTTAGAAATTAATCACTTTTATGAATTGAACTATGTATCTATAGAACTCTTTGAAAACATTACCTAAATTATAAAAAAAGATAATATAGGCAGACAATGAACATAGAATATTTATATTTTTTTTTCTTCAAAATGTGTGACTATGTCCTTGAAATGTTCAATGAAACCTAAATTACTGATGATACACTGATTGCAAAATGTAAACATGAAATAGGGAAGGTTTCATCTAAAACCTATAAATTTATTCCCAATAGTCATTTCCCCTGAAATTTTGTATAGGATCTCTTATATATATATATATATATATTATAATTACCATAAAAATGAAAAATTTCTTCACTTCAAAATAAGTTGATTCAATAATCAATAGGCAGAACTTCATCTAATTCAAAGAGTTTAATAATTGAAACCAGGCCTTCAGGATCCTTATATAATAAACTCATGATTGTAATCACCTCTTATACCTTCAAAATATCAAAATTAATATACTATTCTTTCATAAAAATTTCAACACATATATTCCAGTAGCATTTTAAAATCATACTTATATTTTTTTCATATTATTCTTCTCTTAAAATATTCAACTCATTTTAATTGATATCTTTTAAAAAAAACTTAGAAATCCTCGTGAAATTCATTTTAAAAAAACATATTTCAACATTATAGTTATTTCATATCAAAATATATTCTTAAGAATAATACAATATCAATATTTAAATATATGGAAACAAATCAACTCATTTAAATATCCAAATATTATATTAAAATATTTTTCTAAATACTTTATGATTTTAATCCATTTAATTATCAAAAAAAACATTTTGAAAATTAATTAAAAATTTATAATATTTTAAATATTTCACACTTATGTTATGTTTGAAATTACTTTTGAATGCTTTATTCTAACATACACGAGATTTTAAATAATCAATTTATTCTTACATGGGTTTTTAATTTCACAAAATTATTTTTTGGTCACACTTATGTGAGATTTGAAAATTTTGATCCATTCTTATAGAGATTTATTTCATTTTTATTAAAATAATGAAATTTATAATTCACTCATATAAAGTTATTTTTATATCTTTGTTTTACATATGAAAATTTTTCTCTTTAAATTTATCACTTATATAGTGTCATATTTCACGGATATAGCCATTAAAGAAACCTTTAAAATAATCTTAAAAAGTTAAAATACCACTTTATAACTATATAAGAACATTAAATTTCTATAAAATTTTTCAATCATCATAAAAAAAATCTCTAAAGAGGTTGATTACATTAAAATTTTATTTAAATAAAATATATCCAGCCTTCATATTAATTATTTTTCATTTACATTGTATATGTCTGAGTTAGTCCAAATGAAAGTAGATACTGGTTCCCTATTACTGGAATGTTCCCACCCTCTTGATTCTAATGTTAAATTCATTTATGAATAGATTATTTTGTTTTTTTCTTACACCTACCATCTCTTATTTTATACTTATTGTTCATGGAAATTGGATTTGTTTATGATTCTTTATATATAAAAGTATGTCCAGTTAAAGTGAAGAACATATATTTTCATTCTCATTTACAACATTCATTTTAATTTTATCAGACCTTATATACTATGTAAATATGAGTGAGTATGTGTTTTTTCCTTTTATATTGATCTACTTCTATTTTTTATTTATGTTTTGAAATGATTTTTTTCTTTTAATTCTAATGATACACACTTCTTAAATCTAGATTGATGACTCTATAATGAATTTTTTATTGTATTTATATATTTTATTTAGATTATATATATATTTTTGGTTTCATATATTGAATCAAAGATTATAGTGCGCAATGATTTTATATTTATTATATGCTACAAATTTATAATTCATATTTTTACAGTTATATAATATGAATAATTGGTGAATATAAATCTTGTTTCTATTGAGTAAAAATTTGTATCAACTTTTCCATCAATAATTTGTTTTGTAAATCACAAATGAGACATATCGTAATCATATATATTGTTTATCATGTGTGTTGTTTCAAAATTGTAATCACTCACTTTGTCTATATTATATGTTTCATTCTTATCATAAGCATGTATGTTGTTCACTCACATTGTTTTATATGTTGTTTCATAATCATAACTAGATTATGTTTTACATTATAACTAGGAATCATAATCAGATTATGTATTGCATCATAATTAGGAATCGTAACCATATTATGTATTGCATCATAATCTAAAATCGTAACCAGAATCTGTATTGCATCATAATCAGAAATCATAACCAGATTGTGTGTTGCATTGTAATCAGGAATCGTAATCACCTGTATTGTAATCCATTCTTTTATCATAATCATTTTTATTATAATCATGACATGCACTGTAATCACATGCATCATAACCATGTGCATTGCAACCAGATTAAGTACCGCATCATAATCACGTATTGTAACCAGGTTAAGTATTATATCATAGTCATGAATCATTACCAGTTTATGTATTGTATTCTTATTTTTGAATTGTATTCAAGTATCGTAACCATTTTAAATATTGGGCATCGTAACTATGTTAATAATCATAACTAGGTTATAAATTTTAATCACGATATGCATTGTTATCATGATAATCCTAGTAAACAAGTTAAGTATTGTTCTTTTTAAATACATTACACTCTTATCATAACTCCTATATCGATTTCATGTTACTCATACTCATTGTTTCATATATTTTTACTTACTATTTTCTAACCTAAAAACAGTTTCGTTGAGATGGTTGTTTACCAATCAAAACGATGTCATGTATTCTATTTGTTTTGACCAATATAATTCCAAGTGTCCAAGTCCATATGAGTTTTTTAGAGAAATATGAGCATTAGAGAAAATATGACTGTTGGAACCTGAGGCCTATAAATAGAAGGTTATTATAACTAGAATATACAAATTTTTCTTCTATCAAGTTCTGGAGAGAGATGTTGTGACTTCTCTCTTGCATCATGCGAAAGCCTTGAATATACAAGAAGTGAACAGCTTGTTCAATGTTCTTATATTTCTATAAGTTCTTTATTTCTACTTTGTGCGACTAATCATTTGGTAACGATCAATAGATTTTGGTGATAGGAAGACGTTTTGTTGATCATCGTATCGTGGGATTTAAATTTCTTGAAGGATAGAGTTTTCGATCACCTTCTTAATCGTGGGATTCCGGGGATAGGAAGATAGTCGTGTTGATCAACTTATCGAGGGATAACCAAGGTGGTGGTATGAAAAAACTTTTATCCAAGGTGAAAGGATACCCTAATACTTAGGATAAAATAATTGTAATGCTTTTATATTTCTGCTGTGATTTGTATTAGAAAGGGAATTGTATTATTTCCTCTTTCAATTCATATTCATTTCAATTGTAATTATCTCAATTATGATTCTTTATCTACATATTGTATTCAGTGATTCTATACGATGTATGGTAGAATCATTTATATTTGTATTACTTTGATTATTGTATTCAATTCAAATACATTATTTTTTCATTGCTTATGGAATTACATTATTTCATATCCATTAGGTCCTAGACTTATATAGTCATTTGTATTGATTGTGAATTGTATTGGTTTAAGACCTATTAAACTAAGTTCTTTCTTAAGTGTTTAAATACAAAGTTTTAAACCTACACCCCCCCCCCCCCCCTCTTGTATTGCACCATCTAATATACATATACATATATATTTAGATCTAACAATTCATATCAGATGAGGTTTTTACGGATTTTTTTAGTTGATTTATTTATTTTTATCTAAATTTCATTTCTTTTACAACTTTTTTATTTATAACTACTTACCACACTAACATGTGGAGTGTAAAATTATTGTTTTATCAGATGTTAAGAATGAATATTGGATCAATTGAAAACGTAATTCCAAATAGACCACCTATTTTTAATGGGAATTATTATGAGTACTGGAGAGATAAAATGGATATATTTGTTATAAATACTAAAGTGGACAAATTCATCATGCTTACTGGAGGATACAAAATCCCAGATAAGAAAATTAGTACCTTCACTGACCAAGAGAAACAATAATATAAATTAAACTTCAATTTACGCAATACATTATTATGTTCCATGACCAAAAATATATACAGTCATATATTATCTTGTGAAGTTTCCAATTGTATTTGTAATAAAATGAAAGTCACACATTTTAGTACATCCAAAGTTGTAGAAACAATAAGAGCAATTCTTTGAGCAAAATATCATGGGATTATTTTTCCTTATGGAGAACCAGTATGCAATGTGCAACAAAGATTTATAACAATAATTAACAGTATAAAATCAATGGGTGAAAAGTGTCTTGATGGCGAATCACTTGTGGACAAGATAATTGATATAATGCCCAATGAATGAGACTAAAAAAGGAAAACTATTGATGAAAACAGGAAAGTTACTTAAATCACTCTTGATGAGTTATTTGGAACTCTTATTCATCATGAGACAAGATTAAAAAGAGATGTTGATTTTAATAAGAAGAATAATGATAATGGGAGTGTACCTTTTACTACTACATCCAAAGCTAAGACACTAGAAAAATAACTAGATCCAAAGCTAAGAATGTTTTTGTTATATTAGAATAAAGTGATAGTGATCATTAAGAGAATGAATTAGAAAATCTTTCTTGAAGGATGAAAAATATTATAGGAAAGAAAGACTTTCAATACAGATTCAAAAATAAAGATAGGAAGGACAATAATGATTCATAAGTAAAATGTTATGAATGTAAAAGAGAAGGTCATATTAGACCAAATAGTTCTTTACTAAAAAGAAAGGATGGGAAGGATAAACATTCTAAAAGAAACAAGAAAAAGTATTAAAAGACAAAATCAAAGAAAATATTGATGTATAATGATACTTAGAGTGCTTGTGGTGGTGATTCATCAAACGAGTCCCCGGGATATAAATCTTCTAGTTAAAATAATATAGGACTCATATTCAGGATACCTATTCAAAATCATTGTTTTATGGCTAAGGTACCCAATGATGAATCTCTTATAAAGGAATATTTAAATTCAAATTACCCTGATGAGAAATATTTTTACTCTCTGGATAATGAATCTTCCTTAGCAGAGAACAATTTATATTCTTTTGAATAAGTATCCAGATTTTCCAAATTTCTTGATAATGAAAAATCCAAAATCAAGAAGAAGATTGATAAGAAAAATTATATAATATATTTTCTTACAAATGAAATAACACATATATCAAAAGATCTTGATAATAAAACTCTTGATTTTGAAAATATATCAAAAACCCATTTGGAATTAAATTCTGAAAAGGATAAACATTCTAAGGAATTTGGATAACATGTTTTAAAGAAAAATGTTTTTGAAACTAAAAACAATTTCAAAACAATTTCTTATGAGAATTATAATTTAGAGATTAGAATAAAATATGAAATATTTTCTCTTATGAAACTTTTATCAAACCTTAATATTGTAAGGAAAGAATTTGACAAAATATATTCTCAAAATATTCCTCTAAATAATAGTCCTAGAATTAGTTATACTCTCTCAAAACCATTTTTTAGTCGTAACTATTTTTTTTCTCAAAATCCTCCCTTCTAAACTAAATTTAAATGTAGTGGACATTGGGAAAGAAATTTTTCCCTAAATAAAATTTTATCTTTAGGATTTTAAAAATCTCATTTTTCAAAACAAATATAGATTCCTAAAATTCTTTTATCTGACTTTTTCGGATACAAAAACGTTTGGGTTCCGAAAAACTAATTGTTTCTTTTTTCGGATAACAACATGTGTACAAACAAAAAGAACATTTGGTACATAGATAGTGGTTTTTCTTGAAAGATGATGAGAAAAAAATATTTCTTTGAAAATATTATCTAAATGAAAGGTGGAAGAGTGACCTTCGGAGATAATTCTTAGGGAAAGATCATTGGTATAGGTAATATTGTTCTTTTAGGAGAAGTTTTAATTTCAAATGTTTTGTTTTTCAAAGGTCTTAAGAACAACCTTATAAGCATATTTTAATTATTTGATGAAGGTTACCTTTTGAATTTTAGAAATAATAATTGTTTTTTAATAATTACAAGGATAAATTCCTTATCTCTTCCCATAATCATGATAATGTATACACAATCAACTTAGAAGACCTTAATATCCAAGACTTTCTTTTCTTGAGTGCAATGGAAGACCAATCATGGTTAGGGAATATATGTTTATGGCACTATAACTTAAGGAATCCTTGTAAACTCTCAAAGAAGAGACTTTTTAAGGATCTACCGAATCTAAGGTAGGATTATTCAAAATTTGGTGACCCTTGTCATTATGGAAAGCAACATAAAACTAGCTTTAAATAAATCAATGAAGTTTAAACTTCTAATTAATTACATTTACTAAACATCGATATTTTCTGTCCAACCAAAATTAGAATCATTGGAAAAAAATACTATTTATTTTTTTTAGTTAATGACTACACTAGATTCACAAGGGTCTATTTTCTAGAAAAGAAATATGATAACTTTTTCTATTTCAAAAATTTTAGAGCCCATGTTAAAAATGAGAAAAACCTATCACTGATAACTATTCATAGTGAACATGGTAGAGAATTTCAAAATTTGTATTTTGAAACATTCGGTAGTAAGAAAGGTATTACTCACAATTTTTTAGCTCCTAGAACCCCTTAGAAAAATGGTGTTTTTAAGATAATAAATAATATTATTCAGCATATGACAAGAAACATGTTGAGTGAATACTCAATTTCTAGTAATTTCTAGGCTGAATATGTTATTACTAATTTTTATACTATAAATTGTGTTTTAGCTATACCTTTTCTTAATAAAACACCCTATGAATTTTGCACTAGAAGAATAACTAGAGTTTCTTACTTTAGATTGTTTGGATGAAAAGTATTCTTATTGAATACAAAAGAAAATTTACATAAATTATCACCCAAATACGATGAAGGAATCTTTCTAGGATATTTCATAACTTCTTAGTCTTGTAGAGTTCTTTAACAAAAACTCTTGTACTTTTTAGGAAAGAGTGCACGTAAAATTTGATGCAAATGACCCCTTCATTTTTAAAGAATCCTTAACTACATCAAATGATGTGTTTTAAAAAATTTATTATCATAATTTGGTTGAAAAATCTTCCAAAAGGGGAAATACTCAAGAAAATGTTTCTGAAACATTTACTCTAGAAGAATTTCTATCTTATATTGATGAACAAGTTTTACAAAACCCAAATCAATTATTTCTTATGAACCATCCCAATGATAATATCACTAGTGATGTAAATCAACCTATAAGGACTAGAAATTACTTGAGAAATGAAATAGAACATATATCATTTCTATATCAATTCTAACCTAAATCATGTAATGAGGGATTAGGTGATGAAGATTGGATTAAAGAAATGCAAGATGAACTAAATGAATTTGAACGGAATCAAGTCTGGACCATGGTTGAAAGACCTAAAGAAACGACTATAATTGGTGTAAAATGGGATTTCAGAACAAATGTAATGAAAATAGAATCATTATAAGAAATAAAGAAATACTTTTTGCTAAGGGCTATATTCAACAAGAGGTAATAGACTATGAAAAAACCAGTGCTCTGGTAGCTAGAATTGAATCTATTTGAATTCTATTAGCCTTTGTAGCATACTTTAATTTCAAACTTTTTCAAATGGATATAAAATGTTCTTTTCTTAATGGTTTTTACAAGAATAATTTTTTGTTGAACAAACTCCTGGTTTCATAGATTCAAAAAATACTGATTATTTTTTAAACTTACCAAAGCTTTGTATGGCCTTAAACAAGCCCCTAGAGCATGCTATGATAGAATCACATGATTTATTTTACAAAACAATTATGAAAAAGGTACTCTTCACCCTACTCTTTTTATAAAAATGAAAAAAAAAAGATATTTTAATTGTTAAAATATATGTTAATGAAATTATATTTAGAACAACTCAGCAATCCTTAACTGATTCTTTTGCAAGACTAATGAAATCTGAGTTTGAAATGATTATGATGGGTGAGTTAACATTATTTTTAGGTTTTCAAATATCTCAAAAACCAGAAGGAACCTATATATCTCAACATAATTATGTCAAATAATTTCTAGAAAATTATTGATATTAAAACACTAAAAGTATTATCACTCCAATAGGTACGTCAAATACACTTTATCTTGATGAAGCTGGGAAACCAGTGGATCAAACAGCTTTTAGAGGTATGATTGGACGTTTTTTATACTTGATAGCTAGTCATCCGGACTTAATAATTTTGGTGTTATTATGTGAAATATACCAATATATTCCTAAAGAATCTCATTTAAATTAGGGAAAATAATTTTTCACTACTTAAAGAGAACTATGGAGTTAGGAATATTCTATTCTTTTGGAAATAATTTTTTTTAAATCATTTCGGATGTTGAATTTGGTGGTTGTAGAATGGATAGAAAAAGTACATCTGAAACATGTCATTTATTATGAGATTCTTCGATTTCTTGGTCATGTAAGAAGAAACACTCAAGAGCAGTTTCCACTGCTAAAGCTGAATATGTAATACCTGGAAGTTGATGTGCTCAAGTGTTGTGCATGCAACACACACTCACTGACTATGGAATGAGTTTTTCTAAAACTAAAATACTATTTGACAATACAAGTGTCATTTCTCTTAGTAAAAACCATGCACATCACTCACATGAAAAATATATAAATATTAGGGATCACACACAAAAAAGAGATATTGGTTTACAATTCATCAGAATGCAAGAACAACTTGCTGATATTTTCACAAAACCATTATCATATGATATATCTGAGTACATTAAACATAAACTAGAAATGATCACTGAAAATAATCATTCAAATATATTTCTTGTTTAACCCATCTCCTTACATTGAGATACACCTTTTCAATGGGGGGGTATACATAAGTTTTCGGGTTTTACCTTTATGTTTTATATTTTATCAGTTTTACTTATTAGTTTTGTATATATCGATTCATCACGAATCGGTTTTTCATGAATTGATTTCACTATAATCGGTTTCTCTTATTAGTTTTATAGATTATCGGTTTCATTATTGGTATTGGATTTATTTTTTTATTGCTTTCATGATTTTACCATTTTCATGATTTTATGAGTTCCATGATTTTATCAATTTCATGATTTTATCAATTTCATGACTTTATTGGTTCCATGATTCTATCAATTTCATATTTATTGGTATTATATTATACTATCAGTATTATGATACTTTATTAGAACAAAACTATCTACATTGAAATACTTTATTAGTACTAAACTATCGGCATTGAAATTATTTATCAATACTGGACTATCGGTATTGGATTATTCTATCAGTACTAAATAAACGGTACCAACCTATTTGATTATATTAGTTTTATAATTCTTATCTGTTTTTTTTATTGTTTTTATAAGAAAAATATGTTGAAACCAATACATCTATCCTGGTAATCTGATAGGTACAATTTCTAAAGTCTAATTTTGGTTGTTTGAATAGTTTTTTCTCAATTATTTTAATTCTTAATCAGTTTCTATCTAAATGTGATTTTATTTTAAGTAAAAACTCAAATGTTTGAAATCATTCATGTCCATTGGATCATTTAGATATAATCCTAAATATAAATTTCCTTTTAAAAAAACTTATCCCACATTGATCTCATCCATTTTTCTCTCAATATCAGTTGCTCTATAAATAGTCAACATGGTTTGAAATCGGTTTTTACTTATGATTTCATAATCAGAAGGATCTTTAGGGTGCGAGATAGTCTTTAATTACATAGTCTACTACTTTATCTCCAAAAGAAATTCCACCAAAATAATTCTCTTCTATGTCCTTTTGGGGTGAAAGGTTTGTCTCTCGATACTTTTATGAGTCTTTTGATTCATATTTGAAAAGAATTATAAGTTTCCAAGGCTGGGAACCAATTTGTGTGGAAAGACAAGATTCTGATCAAGATTATGTGTATCATGATGAGGTGTTTCCATTTTATGAATTTTTAGAGATAGACAAGGCTCTTAATGTTTCTTTTATGATGTATGATAAGAATTATTCAACAACCTCAAAACAGGAAGCCACATTTCTAGGTGTTCCATTTGTGAGATATTCTTTATGTCCTCATAAATTACCATAAGATGATGGAACTTTTGATAGGTCTAAATCCTAAGAAAACCTTATTGAGATTCATGAGGACAAGATAAAAGTGATTCATTTATCAGGAGATAATATACTTATAGATCTCTAGATGTAAGGGTTTTTGGTGCTGAGAAAGCGTGATAAGGAAACTTTGAAAGTTCTAGATGTCTATTTCCTTGATTATTTGGAAAACATGTGAAAGTTCAAATATAATTTATCTTTCTTCAAGGAGCCCTTAATCAGCAAGGATACAATAAAGAGACTCAAGTAACGATTCATCCCTGAATCAAAAAAGTCTGTGAAAGATCTGGATAATGATAAATAAGTATGGGAAAGAAGTGAAAAACCTTCTAATCCATCCAGGACAACTTCAAATAAAAGAAAGGTATTTATGACTACAACTGAAAATTCATCAAAGAAACAAAAGGTTGTATCCAATGAAGTTGCTACTGAATAGAGAAAGAAAAAAGAAAGACAAGAAATAAGGGGATCCTCAGTTTGGAATGGATCTTATGGAAGCCTT
This sequence comes from Viscum album, assembly GCA_963277665.1. NCBI lineage: Eukaryota > Viridiplantae > Streptophyta > Magnoliopsida > Santalales > Viscaceae > Viscum > Viscum album. Next base: position 867,010,135 of record OY728146.1, on the reverse strand, counting down.
GGCATTGAAAGTAAGGTATGAATAAAAATTGGAAGAAGAAGAGATAAAAAGAGACTGAAGAAGGGAAATTCCAAAGCTATTGACATTGATAATCTTCTCAGAATAGATAAGCAACTAAAAATTGAAATTGAAATTAGGGATTTATCTATTAAGACTCAATCGGTTCTAGTAGAAAAAGGCAAGGATGGACAAGTTTCTAAAAAATCGGCTACATAATATCTTGCTCAAGAATATGAAGAAGAAGAAGTAGATCAGGAAGAAAAAGGGAAGAAGAACAGGGAAAAGAGGAAATATAAGTCCAAGAGAAAGAAGATGCAAACAAAAGAAGTCATACCATAGATTCATTTTAAGTACCTTCATTTATTTATTCATATCCAGATCCTCAACCCTCCAGGAAAGTCCCTTGAAAGGTTTCCTCAATGAGAGTCATTTAGATTTATGATAAATAATAAGAAGAACAAGAGGAAGAATTTTATAATAATTGGAACCAGCCAACTTAGGTGATCGGCTTTGAAACTCATTTTGGTGATCTGCCATAATACATTGAAGACATAGATTCTGAAAGAAAAATTACTATAAAAGGAATTCAGTATATTGAATAGGCCTTGAATTGATTGGAGAAGTTGTTTCCATTCATTCCAAAAGTTGAAGTCAGGGTGAAAATTCTTTCAAATTCCCATAATTATAAAATGGAATCTCTTAATATTTTGATGGATATATTTCTAAGTCTTGAAGCTGATTTCAAGATTTTCAAGGAACGTGCTTCTAGGCATAGTAAGGATTTTCATAAGGTTGTGAATTGGTCTTAAAACATTGATTAAATCCTCAAGAAATATCTGGAAAATAATGAAGAATTGGTACACAGGGTAAATAAACTCAAATCTCTCTATATAAAGTTGATTGAGGATTTGAATGAAAATATTGAAGACTTTCAAAGACCTAGTACCTCAAAAGGAGTAGCCTCAGAAGAGCTTTATTGTTTAAAGAAAATGTTTTAGAATGATAGTAATGAGGTTGTTTCACTCTCAAATAGAGTTGTTATCCTAGATAAGGCCTACAGACTTCAGTTGGATGATTTCACTAACTAGGAAGAAAGGCTTACAACTCAGGAAGTATAGCTTAAAGCCCAAGAATAAAACAATCATCTTCTATAACAAAGTCTCCTGAAGCAAGAATTGGTTATTGATGAACAGGATGAGAAGATGAAGGCTCATCAAGAAGTTATTGAAAAACTCATAGACGATAGAAAGGAGTTCCAAAAGATGAAGATCTTTTTGTTTAATCTTTTGGAAAAACAAAAGGGGAAAGAATGATGTTTGAGCTCTTATTGAAATAAAATTTTGTTTCAAGTAACAATTATTGTTTCGTATGTTTTTTCTCTAACATTTTTTAGGAAATAAATACTTTCCCTTATTCCTTTTGAAAATTTCAAAGGGGGAGAATGGTTTTAAAAAGAATATTTTGATGAATATCTTGTTAAGGGGGGGAAATATTAAGTAAATTTAAAGAGAATACAATACCTTGTAAGTTGCTTTTAAACCAAGGGTGGAATTAGTCATATTCACCATTTCTTTTAGAAGAGTTATTAAACTCAAGGGGAGATACATGTTTATTGATTGTTTTGATTTTTTTTGTTTTGTTCTTTTTAAAAAGGGAGAGATTGTTGATTCAAAATGTGTTTCAAATTTTCCATCAATCATTTGTTTTGGAAATCACAAATCACACATATCATAATCACATATATTGTTTATCATGTGTGTTGTTTCAAAATAATAATCACTCACTTTGTTTTTATTATATGTTGCATTCTTATCGTAATAATGTATGTTGTTCACTCATATTGTTTTATATGTTGTTTCACAATCATAACCAGATTACATTTTTCATTATAATCAGGAATCGTAACCAGATTATGTATTGAATCATACTCAGGAATCTTAACCAAATTATTTATTACATCATAATCAAAAATCATAACCATATTATGTATTACATCATAATCAGAAATCATAAACAGATTGTGTATTTCATCATAATCAGGAATTGTAATCACTTGTATCATAATCTAGTCAAGTATCGTAATCATTTTTATCATAATTAAGACACGCATTGTAACCATGTGCATTGTAACCATGTGCATCACAACCAGGTTAAGTACCATATCATAATCATGCATTGCAACCGGTTTAAGTATTATATATTAGTCATGAATCATTACTAGGTTTTGTATTGTATTCTTATTTATGCATTGTATTCATGTAGCAAAACCATTTTAAATATCATGCATCATAACCATGTTAAGAATCATTATCGGGTTATAAATTATAATGACAATATTCATTGTCATCATGATAAGCCTAGTAAACAATTTATGTATTGTACTTTTAAAAATGCATTACACTCCTATCATAACTCCTATATCAATTGTGTGTTACTCATACTCATTGTTTCATATCTTTTTACTTAATATTTTCTAAACTAAAAATGGTGTCGTTGATTTGGTTGTTTATCAATCAAAATGATGTAGTGTATTCTATTTGTATTGATCGTTGTAATGATAGGTGTCCAAGTCCCTCTGAGTTTTTTGTAGAAATATGACTGTTGGAGAAAGTATGACCGTTCGAACTTGAGGCCTATAAATAGGAGGTCATTCGAACCAGAATATAGAACCTTTTCTTTTATCAAGTTATAGAGATAGATGTTGTGGATTCTCTCCTGCTTTGTGTGAAAGCCTTGAAGATACAATAAGTGAACAGCTTGTTCCATGTTCTTGTATTTCTATAAGTTCTTTGTTTCTACTTTGTGCGACCGATCATTGTGACAACGATCGAGGGATTTCAGGGATATGAATACATGTTGCCGATAATTGTTTCGAGGAATTATAATTTCTAGAAAGATATAGGTGTTGATTTCCTTATTAATTGAGGGATAATAGGGATAGGAATATAGTGGTGTCGATCATCATATCAAGGGCTTACAAAGGTGGTGGTAAGACAGACCTTTTATCCAAAGTGAAAGGATAACCTACTCTTTGGGATAAGAAAATTGTAACACTATTACATTTCCTCTAATATTTGTATTAGAAAGGGAATTTTATTGTTTCTTATTTTTATTCATATTCATTTCAATTGTATTTTTTCAATTATGATCCTTCTCTACATATTTTATTTAGTTATTATATACACTGCATTGTAGAATCATTTATATTTGTATTTATCTGATTATTGTATTCAATTCAAATACAATATTTATTCATTACTTATGGTATTACATTGTTTCACATCCATCATATCGTAGCCTTATATAGTCATTTTTTTTGTGAAATGTATTAGTTTAATACCTCTTAAACTAAGATCTTTGTCAGTGTTTAAATACGAAGTTTTAATCCTAAAATTCACCCCCCTTGTATTGTTCCATCTAATATAAATATACATCTATATTATGATCCAATGGTTATATAATAATATCTTCTAATCTAATTTAATATTTCCCAATTATTTAATGAATTATAATTTAGATTCACTAGAATCAATTTTTTATCTTGTTAATATAATTTTTTCCCTAATTCTTATTTTTTAATATGTTTTTTCACTTATTAAATTTTATAATATATATTTTAATATTTAACATTTCATGTTTTTATAAAAACTATATGAAAATCAATGTAAGTTCTTTTATAACCTACAGAACCCCCCTCCCCTCAATAATTTGTATTACGACTAATGAATTTATTATAATGGAATTAGTAAAATTAAAAATTAATGAATTAAACAAATAAAGTTATTTCAATTCAAAGAGTATCGAAATTTTGGCATTATTTGTTCGGAAATATCTAGTAGATATCTTATATTGTTCTAAAAACTGACTACATTATCCAATGATAGACTATCATTTGTGTCTTATATTGAAGTCCCATATAATACCCTCTAAAACATATATAACAATCTGTTGTTTTCTTTATATAATAAGAAATTATTTGAGGCCACATGTATACAAACTTACTTCTAGTAATATTTCTCTTAAACTAAATAACCATTACATGGATAAATCGGTAGTTAGTAGGTTGTAAAATAAATCTAAACTTTACAATTTTAAAATTAAACATAGTACTAGGATTCAAAATCATATTAATGAATTTAATATAATAATTTTTTATTTGGTCAATGTTGATATTAAGAAAATAGTGAGGATCAAATATCATTTTTTTACATTTTTAGATAGGTTATATCATTTTATTTTTGATACAATGATGTATTAGAAGGATTGTTTGTATTTAAAGTAATTAATGTCTCCCAATATGTATGGGGACTTTCAATCTAAAAATTAGGTAAATTATAAATGATATAGACTTAATAGAAGGGGAATAAAATAATATAGGGATGAGTGGAATGGAATTTATAAAAACATGATGAATTAGAGTTACTCCATCTATAGGAATGTTCATTTTTACCATTGTGTGGAACCATATCATACTATGATGGACTTCCCAGGGAGAAATCCTATTAAGGCTAGTGGAATCTTATATAAAAGAATAGTGACTATCTATTGAAAAATAAATATCTTATAAGACTTGTCTTAAAATTAAAAAATAATAGATTTATAAAACCAAGATGAAATAAAATCCTTCCATTATGGGTGGATCATGGAAATATTAACTCATCAAAAAATCATAATAGAAATTGGATGTTTTCATTCATAGTAGATATTTCCATGATTAATATATTTTGAGCATAGATATAATTATTTTCAATCATATAAATCATATTTTTATTTTTATTCTTTCTTTTCTATTCATCAACCTTATATATTAAATTCATAATTGTGTGTTTAATTTCTATCCTTCTTCTATTACATTTCTTATAATTTGAGATTGTGTTTTCAATTAAAATTGGATTTTAATTTTCATTAAGAAATTCCATGCCTATTTAATTTTTATTTATGGTTTGATAATGATTTAATATGGATTTTACTTATATTTTTTAAATCAATTACATGTATTGTTATTCTTATTTTGTATATTGAATTGTAATTTTCATTATAAAATGATTATCTTTTATTTTTATATCATGAACTAGGAATTAATTTCTAATTAATTATGTTATTTGAATCATTTAGGGATATAAATACTATTATATGAGAATATATTATGGGATATTATAATATTATATACTAAAATTATGAATTCTGAATGATATTCCCTAGAATTTATTTTATTGTATCATATTATTGGAACTATTTGTTGAATATTAATTTTTCTTTTATTTTTATTTTTGAAATATTTTTATATACAATTGAATATTTCAATATTTTTTTCTCCTCAATACATCACACTACTATAATTTTTCTGTCTTTTCATAGGTTGAAGAGGGTAACCTCTATTTGTTAGTCACTAATTATAGTGTTATTGACTAACAATAGTGATCACTGGGTTTTCCAGAAAAACATTGCTTATTTATATCCCCTTTATGTGACCGTAGATCATATTATTTTTGTCAAAAAAAATTAAAAAAACTCACCTACTAATTAAATATAAAAACATTTATTCAAAATCACTACAAAACCAATACTGTATATACATATATCATAGTATTTGGTTTACAAAACAACTAAAGATCATATCATACTTGAAAATATAAAATATGTGATATCTGAAATCCTTATAACTCTCAAACTCTAGATATTCCATATAAATCATCTGAATTTAAAATAAAACTATATAAAATTGAGTGTATTAAATAGTATCAATTAAATATTATACAATATTCTAAAACACCAAAGATTGTAAAAAATGGAATAACATAATTTGATACCTTGAAATATATTTCATGATCAAAGATGAAATGATATATATATATATATATATATGAAATTATACAAAAATATGTCTCCCTTGGAAAATATTTTCCCCAATCATGAACCTCCTAATTAGGATCCTCTTTAGAGCTACCCAATAGATCCTTGAAAATATAATAATTCTCAATTGGGACTACATGTTTCAATCATAGATATCATAAATGATGGATTATCGGAAGTGATGATAACATCATTTCAAAGAACCCTATAAGTTATTTATTCTAAGGTTTCTTCAAATATTCTATTTAAATTTAATAGAGATTTGGCCATGACCTTTTTGAATGAAGTGGTTGAATTTTTAGAAGATAATTTTTAATTTAATCTTGTGTGTTCTTTCTAGATATTTAATCTGAATTTTTCCATGATATGAAAGATATTATAAATTAATGTCTGTTCTTGGGTTCAACTGGGTATCTTAGATAATCTTCTTATTATTATTCATTTTGATTAAGTTGATGAATTCTATAAAATTCTGAATCAAGATTTTTGGAGTATTTTTTGAATCAAAATTTTATTTTTCAATACTTAATTAATTATTGAGGGGTGTGAATCCTTAGTTCTTATAATATAGATGGGTTTTGTCATTATGTTACATTATTTATTCAAAATATTCTCCAATTCAGTGATTATAAAACTCTTGGAAACCGAATCTGGTTTGATTCATCTACTTATAATATAAAATATCCTCTTTTTTCTCATGTTTGTAACATTCTAAATGATCCATTTAATCTAACTACTTTAGTTTTGATTTTTAATGGATTAGAAAGGTTCTTAAAAAAGTCAACTATGATAGTATCCCACCATATTTTTCTCACTAATATCACTGATTACTTCATGCTATCAATTAGGGGAAATCATGTATATCTTTTATTCCAAATCAAGGTTATTCTCAAGATGATGACAATGATTACCATTCCACAAAAAAAATAATTATTCATTGAGGTCAATAAATTATAAATCATCTAAGAAACCATTTAATGTAATTTTTGATAAAGAACTGGAATTCCTAGTTGTTGGGATACCCTCTAATTTATATTTTGGTAAATAAAAATCATTGGATTATCTAGGTCTTTTGAATAATAATTTTGGGTCTGATTGTAATTCAACAAGACTCTCCAGATCTTGTGATGTGATTTCAATTGACATTTAAGGTCCATTAAATTACGGTGTTTTAATATCAATGGAAGGTTATCTCACTAAGATTATTTCAAATGATTATGGGATTTTATATTATATGTAATGAATTTTAGATTAGCCTCTCAAAAGTTAGTGTTATTAAAGGAAGAAATTCAAATTGATAATCCTCCATTTATTAGTGGAGGTATTTTTTAACTCTTAATTTTATATGCATGGGTTTGTTCTCTAACCAAATATAATGAGGGCCCATAGATATTGACTTATCTTAATAGAATAAAAATTCATTCTATATTAATTTAATAGAAAGAAGTCTCAGTTCAAGTTATTTTTAAGGATTAAAATAAAAAATTATTCTACTAAAACACTATATGAGGCAGATGGATCTTTAGGGTCACCAACTAAAGAAAGTGTCGTAAAATTTTACCATTTAAAAAACCATAGGGGGAAATACCAATGTTGATTCTGGATGATTCGTAGTTTATTAGTCAAATAATCCATGGTCTTGTGTTTTTTATTCATGGATACAACATATAAAGGTAACTCTATCTATCCGTAAATATTTTTCATCTCATATGATTGTATCAAATCTTCTTCCTTTAATTAAGGATAAAGCTTCAAATTGAAACCTCCCCCAATTTGAATTTTATTGTTCTATAAGACATGGAAAGGGAGTTTTGTGATCTTGTTGTTTTTTATACAACAGTAGAAAAAAATAAACTATGAGAGAAATCTAAAATATTTATAATTACTCAAACAAACACAAGTTATGGTTTCATAAACAATAGAATTTTTTTTAAAAGTATTAATATTAAATGGATCATCACATACCAAGAATTATTAGAAAGAAGAAAATTTTGGAATAACTTGAATTTTCTCTCTTGGACAACCATGATTCGAATTATGACTATTTAATAGAGAAATGAATTTAGATTCTGGGAATAAATAGCTTCTATTTAATGAGAAGAACATAAGTGCATGATTTACTCCTATTATTTTATTTTATCTTCTATAGTTTTTCATTTATACTTTTTGTAGTTTACTTTATCTTGGTTTATTGTTCTAATATTTTTATCCACAATAAGTGAGGACTAATATAATTTTTAATTATCATGTAAATATATATATATATATATATATATAATTTATAACCCATGAGATTTTGGTTTTATATATTATTTATGCCTAAATAAAAATGAATTTTGAAAGGTTTTTTTAATTTTAAAATATTCATACCATTTTTCTAAATTTTGACTATCAACCCAATTTTGTCACTAAAAAGTTAAATAAAAAAAAATTTCCAATATAATATGTTCTATAGGAATTGATTTTATAGATCTCTCATCTCAATTGCTAAAAAAATATCTTTATGTTTAGTTGTGATTTAATTTAAAAAAATATAAAAGTTCTTGGATAGTTGTGGTCCTTTAGTACATGTAATAAAGAAATCAAATTTGTATCAAATTTTTTTGTAATTTATATCATATCAATTGTCAATTTCATAAATCCTTTAATCTTATGGGTCAAAAAATAACCATGTAAATATTTCAAAAAATTGGGTGGGATTAAATTCTTGTTGACTACTTTGTATAATCATACAAAACCATTTCATATCAATGTTGCAAAGAAAAAAAATATTTTTTAGATAACACAGGAAATAGGCATTAGTTTCACACAATGCCCAAAACGATATCTTATAAATCCGAAAGGTTTTATTTTTTTAAAATTTAATAAATATAGGATTCTATATAATATTTTTAGAATATTTTCACTTCTTACAAAAAATAATAAAATAATACTTTCATTTTTAAATTTTATGGCCCTTTGAGTGATAATATAATGCATTTTTTGATCCTATAAGTCAAAAAAGAACTAAGTAATGTTGTTTAAAATTATATTAGATTTAATTCACATTCAATTATTTTTTAATATCAAATCATATTTTTTAACTTAAAAGTTATATATGAAAACTATTTTTTCTCAATTAATTCATGACATAAGAATATTTTATATAGTAAACTAACCCAAAAGGCTGATAAATCCCTCAATTTTTATTATGATGGACTTTAACAAATATTAGATTCCCTTGGGGTAGATTTGGGTATTTAGTGTATGTTTTTAAAAACAATATTGTTGTTATAGGTAATTTATTAATTTACATACCCCTGAATTTTTATTTCATGTATCATTAAATCCTATAGGAGAAAATGTATTAATAAATATTTCTCTAAGATGGGATGTGATTTAGAGCATGTTTGAAAACCCTAGACCATCAATATAATTCAATTAAATGTTATATAGTAAAAAAAATTCTCAAATGAAAAATGAAACAAGATTTTTTTTTAAAACCACTATTCACAACATCTAATAGATTCTACAAGTATTATTTTCTTGTAATTTGATATATTTAAATGTTTTTTAATAGTTCTGTAAAGTTTTCATATTTTTGAACCATGAAAAATCAAGATAGGTTTTTTTATAATTCAAGTTAGATCTCATGTCCTTTTTATGAATTTTTTCCCCTAAAAGTCACAAATTAATTGAGTAATGTTATTCCAATATTAGATGATATTTAGACCATGTTGGAAAACCTTTGACCATCAAACCAAACTATTAAAATTTAAATTTTTACTAAGAAAAAAAATTCTCTAAAAAAATATTACATGATAATTAGTTTCATATTATTCTCCTCATAATATCTCATAATCACTAAAATTAAATTGTTCTATAGAATGAAATTTATCATATTATTTATTGGAATTTATTAGATTTCATGAATAATGAATAAATGATATTGGATTGTTTTATTTAAAAAAAACTCTTTATCAGTATTAAGTAATGTTTAGTCGTACACTTCACAGATAACTCAACAAATTTTATCCAAATACTAAATTGGATTTATAGCATTTTTATAACATTTTAAAATCAATCTAGACTACTTTAATAAAAATGTGTACAATGAAAGTATTTTTCTCAAATACTTTCATGACCCCCACCCCCACCCCACCCCCCACCCCCTAGCTGGTACACCTTATGATCCATAGTAAAGAGAAGTACTTACCCTTAAGTCTCACCTCTAATAGCACATTCTCTAGAAACCAGTACCAATGGTGTAGAAACAATCAAATGGGATTCAATTCCCACTAAATTTCATAATAAATAAGATTAAAATAGCCACCACACCAACTCTATAAAACTAAATGGGGCCAAAACCCCTTAAAATTCCTTCCCATAACCCAAATTTCATTTTAAATACATAAAATGAATATAATAATATATATTATAAAACCAATAATACTCCAAAAAACATCCAATACTCCCTAATATAATTGAACATCAACTATAATACCTATTGGATTATTCTTTAAACACTAGAAAACTATGGTGGGGTGATAAATTGGGAGTAATAAGTATCCTAATCTATCAAAATATATTAAAATATGTTTGAAATAAATATATAGTAAGAAAAAAGAGAAAAACCAACAAATAAAATATATAACACCTGTAAATAAGCAAGGTAAAATATGCATGAATAGTATAATGTAACACTAATATCAAAAAACACAAACCCATTACATTCCCATAACATCCTAAACTAAGATACCCCCCTCCACGCACATGCACACACATCATTGGAATAACATATGAGTAACCATAAATAATATTAGTAAAAACATCACTCAGTAAACACTGCATTCCTATAGCATCCTCTTACCCTGAGCCGAAATATTTTACTCACAACTCTTACCTATCAAAAAAACCACTCACCCTCTAAAAGTTAGCTAACTAGAATTATGACCCCAGTCCAAAACTAATTAGGTGGTGGTGTGGTTTTTGTGGATGTTGGGTTGTTGTTATCAGCTGGATACTTTTTGTACGGTTCCCACTTACCCAAAAAGTGGCTATTTGAAAATACAAAAAAAATGGTTTGTGGTGTTTTTTATACCCAAACACATATCTAGATGAATTTTATGTCCAATAACATCACCAATTATATATCATAACTTTCAAAAATAACCACATGTCATATCTCATGGTACCCACTAAAGATGAAACCTAGAAGCACAAACTATACATCATAATAACACCCCCCCCCCCCAACCTTGTGTTGGTAGGGTAATTTAAACATGAAGTAAATCAATCACATTCCCCCCTACTTCCACATAAATCTCCCACCTTTAAATATCAAACACATTTCTAAATCCACACCTCATACATAACCAAAAATACATAACAATCCAATAAAATAAGATATTCCACATTATAGCCATATCTCTCCCAATTTCACCCCTTTAAAATTCACCAATCATTATTAGATTTATTTATCCATTTATTAACCCAATCCAACCTAATTATTCAACCTAAACTATCATATCCATCCATTACTCTTCCATATTTATTATTTCATCCATGTTTCCATGGTTGAAATGTCAATAATTTATAACTATTCCACCAATTATTTAAATACATACATTTTCCACCCATAATGAGATACATCAATAATATAATAGTCACAGTAAGAAACATATTTCACCATAAAATGTCATCAATTTAATAAAAATATTTCATAATAGAAAACCAAATAATTAACAACTTCACAATTCATATTAATTTATTTCCTTGGTAATGACTATTCACTAACCCAATTAAATTTATATTGTTATTTTATTTAATTCCATAAGCATGGTTAACTAGACAACAAAATTAGATATCACACAACTTGTTCATTTAAAACTTTATATGGCCACTCCTTTTATTAAATGTTTTATTCATAAATTTAATCATAGTAATAACATGCCAAATTAACGAGGAATAACTCAGGAAAGTAAATTCATAAAACATATGAAAACACCTCACACCCTTTCATTCTCTTCCAAAAAAATGAATTATCTTTTATAAATATTTCTTTTCCCCTATATATAAATTAACGACATCCATACTAAATAATATTATAGGATAACTTGAATTTAATCATGTAATGAAACACAATAGATTTATTTTATTATATTATCCCATAAAATTAATGATAAGTTCAGAAATCCCCTACCTCAACCAAGGCTTCACAACAGTCATAAATCTAATGAGATGAAGGAGAAAGGGGAAGACCACTATATATAATTCATACAAGGGAGAACCTAGATTATCCTAATTGTATAGATATCCCATAAAATCTAAAATCAACCACAATGTATCCCCTTTAATATGGAATAATAGAAAGAGGCAAGATGAGAATAAGAAAAAACTTACCTCGAGTCTCAAGAAATTATCCTTACCAATCCATGGACCAAAGACACAAAGGAAGGGATAGAAGACATCCTAAAATCACCTTGAGGCCTCCAAAAGTTTAGGATAAAAGATAAAATCATTAGGGAAAATTAAGGGAACTAGGATATTTATAGACAAGTTGCAACAAACCAATTCATGTTTTTAATAAGGACATCACCTTGTGAATTGACTTGGTCGAAAATACACCAAAAACAAGGTGAATGGATCTCAAAAGCCTCAAAAACATTGATTTCATGAATATATCCTTTATTCTTGGAATATTTGCAACCCAAAATTTTACTCGATCTTCTTTTGTCACATTCATGGTGGGTGACATCATTCACCATGTGAATGCCTCTTGCATCTAGAATTTTAGATCAATATTAATATATTCCTTCTCAAACTTCCTAAGAACACATAAAACTCGAAAATTAATGTACCTAAAAGGTTATAAAATCTACACTATATGCCTTTCAAATAATTCTAGTCCACAAGAATCAAAACCAACCTCTAAAGGGAAAAAAATGCTACCAAAATAGGCTTCATATAAGATACCTCTTAAATGGGAGTACACCACCAGGTGAAGCCAAAGTTGCATGACCATCATCACTCGTGACCAAAACTCCCCAACTAAACCTTCCACCTTAACCAGGGTTCAAGATAACCACACCGTGATAACCAATTTACTCTTCTTATTTAAAACATTTTTTTTCATTTCAGAAGATATGTTTTATGATTTTCATATATATATATATATATATACTTAAATTTAAAAATTATTAAACACAATTTCCAAACAAATTTTAAAATCCACTACAAGGATTAAATGAATGGAGTGGGATTCAACCAAGACATTCCCCCACTATTAAATCTCCACTAAATAATGGGAAAAAACGAATCTTGGGAAAGTTATACAAATGATTCCCTATAACATTATATTAGAAACAAATCATCTCTCTCATATTAAGACACCTGAAGTTATTTAAACCCAGATCTAAAAATTATTCTCTACCTCTAGAATACCACCTCACTCTCTTCCATTGTAGACTTGGATCCTCATAAAAATATTTATCTTTACCTCATCTACTACATAGGAAGGGTCCTAGATAGAACACTTAACCATAATAAATCCCTTATCTATGACATTTTCTTAGTCCCTCTCCTCTTCCCAGAACTTTAACAAAAAAAGGAATGATATATTTCTAAATATATGACCTCAAGGAAGAATTGAAAAATCATGCCTTCCCTCATGCATCAGTCATAAAGTGTGGGAACCAAGTGCTCAAGACCAAGAAATGGGCCCTAAAGCTACACACACACTCGACATCCTACCAATCCTCCAAAATATCTCTCTTTTTATCATGAATATATCCTAGTAAAATAAAAAAATCTGGAATAATTAAAAGAATTTATCCCAATACATCTCCTATAGGTTACCACACTACATTAACCACTCTTTTTGAGCTACTTTTTGAAACAAACCAAAACCCAACATAACCTATAACTGATTATCTGTGTAAGAACCCGGTTTTTACTGCGAAGGAGTTTGGAATATTTTTGATGTTATTCCAGAGCAGCGCCTTCAGATGGCATGCGATTCCAAGCCTCAGAGTGGAAGAAATTAAATTTTAAGTGTGTTCACACTGGAAAAGCCAAATAAATGCGATAACTTTTAAACGGTGATCCGGATCAAGGATCCGAGTGTACGGATGGGTTCGTAATTGGGTGTTTACCCTAGGAACGACATAAAACATGTCGGTGCGAGAATTTTGTTCCCCTCTCCCACTTCCGGAACATTAAACGGATAATTAAATTAATTAATTAATTTGTTTAATGGTAAAACGCTAGTATCTCTTAAACAGTGACTCAGCGGATTGGAGCGGGATCACCTTTTGAGGCCTAGGGAGTTTCTCCAGTCACCCCGTGTTCCCTGGTAGAGTTCTTGTGGATTCTGTGTGACCAACACTTTACGCGGGCACCGATCCTCTACCCAGGAGGTTGTTTCCAGCAGGGCTGAGGTTGTTTCTAGCAGGGCTGAGGTTGTTACTAGCAGGGCTGAGGTTGTTTCCAGTAGGGCTGAGGTTGTTTCCAGTAGGGCTGAGGTTCTTTCAAGTAGTGCTCGCCAGTGGGTTACCATCCAACAGGGATGGCCAGTACAACGGTGTTCACCGAGCAGTACCATCGAGCAGGGATGGCCAAAGTAGTTCCGGGCTTACCTCCAGCTGGGCTGGGTAGTGGTCCCCGGTGCCGGTCTTACCTCCAATGGGGCTGGGTAGTGTTCCCCGATGTCGGGCTTACCTCCAGCTGGGTTGGGCAGTGGTCCCCGATGCCGGGCTTACCTCTAGAGGGGTTGGGCAGTGGTCCCTGATGCCGGGCTTACCTCCAGCTGGGCTGGGTAGTGGTCCCCGATGCCGGGTTACCTCCAGCTAGGCTGGGCAGTGGTCCCGTCGCCGACTTTACCCGGGTCTCCCTCTAGTGGATTACCCTGTTACGGGACTGGGCAGTGTGGCACCCATTGACTTTCCGAGTCTTCCTGTAGTGGGAACCCATTGACTTCCAGCGACCCTCCAGCGGGGTTGGGTAGGGGGTCACCTGTCGACTCTGAGCAGACCTCTTGACTGTGGTGTAGTGACGAGTTATGGTTGACGTTCCCCCATAACACTCTAGTACGAGGAGCTTTTTCCCCCACCGAGACGTGTCCTTGTGAGGCGACCTAAAACCGTGCGGGCGAGTCAGTGCCGCCCAAAGTGTATAGTGTCGAGGTGTGGTGGTTTAAGCCCTTGACTTGTAGTTCAGAGCAGACGTGTGGGATTCTGGGCATCAATGGTGTTACTTCTGGGACTATTGGCTACTCTTTTCTTGGGCTGAGCTACGGGATGAAGATCCCCTTACGACATTGTTCGGGCTTCTTGTTTGATCATAAGGATATGTATATACCTTGTTCCGGTACCCACTTCATGTGCTTGGTTACTCTCCCTCTAGGAAAGGCGAAGATGTGTGGGGTATGCCACGTGCTTTCCGTGTCTAGATTCTCATGGTTGGACGAGTCTACTCTCCAGCTATAGGTAGCAAAGACTCGACGGGAAGTTCATATTCTCACCGTTTCCAGCTCCTTGTGTCTGGACGAGTCTACCGTCTTTCCTCTTGTTGGGTTGAGCTAGACTCTTTATTGTACTCTTTATTGAACTCTCAGTTATACTCCTTTACTTTTCCTGTTCGCTCTACTGATCACCCTTCAGTACCTCCTTTGTTTCTCCCTCGATCCTTTGGGGTATCCTACTGAGTATTTTTATACTCACCTCGGCTTGGGCTTTTCCCGCACTTGGTGTTCCCTTGCAGAATACGGACAGGTTGGTCGTGACTTCAGTGGAGCTTAGGAGTTCGAGAGCTTGGACCGCATGCGGAGGTCGGAGTCGGGTTCCAGGTGGGGGACCCTTCCAGTTGTTTACTTTTTGTTCACCTGTTTCCGGGTTGTGGCACTTTTCTGGTTAGCGTGTGTTTTCCCATTTTCTTTTCAGTTTACTTTCAGCACTTGCTTTGTACTTTTAGTGGTCGATGCACTTTGTGGTTTATTTATAGCAATTTCCCCTTTTACTTAACTTGTATTTTCTTTTACTCTACACTTTTTCATTGAGTGTGTTGTGTGTGTGTACAGGTGCTTAGGAAAAGGCCTCCCTGAGTTGTTGTGCCTTCAGCGCTGGTCACCAGCCCCTGGCCTATGGAGGTGGGCTTGGGGTAGTTGCGGCTCGAGCCCTGGTAGGGTCGGGTCGTGACAAAGTGGTATCAGATGTGGTTCATTCCTTGGGACGTTGTGCGGATGTCCCTAAAAAGGAATTGGTTGGGATTTAGAGAAACAGTGTTAACGTGTCTCGAGAGCAGCTCTTAGGCCAGGGATTCCAGTGATGGTGTAGCGGCCGACGTATCCATTCACCAGAACCTTGATAACCTTCTTGTCGACTCGGCATGCTGAGACACTTGTTGCAGGGAAAATTTGGTTTATGTATCACATAGGATTGAGTCTTTGACTGTCCTTCTTGAGTCATCTCCCCATCGTTGTTGTTGTTGGTATATACAGTATGCTCATCTGACCGTGGCACTCCTTGAAAATATTCAGTATGTCTCCGCGAAGATAGCCAGCCAAGATGCCATCTTTAGTGCATGGAGACGACCCTGTGAGCTACAAGGCCACAGTCCAGGACCCATCATGCGAGCCCTTTCTCCAGGTGGGCTGATAGCAGCACCCCCACCTGTTGAGCAGCAGATAGTTTTAGTAGAGCAGACTGAGCTTGAGCGTAGGTTGAGTGCGCTCCGTGAGTTCCAGCGGTAGAGACCGCTGAGGTTCAGTGGTCAGCCAGACCCTCAGGCAGCAGAGGATTGGCTCGAGGCAGTGGTTTGCCTTTTAAGGATTGTGTAGACTCCGACAGATCAGAGAGTGGCTTTGGTAGCCACCCCTTTTTGTGGAGTAGCTTGGCATTGTTGGAGTCTGGTGACTCAGTTTCTTGATGAGTCATTGCTTACGTGGGGCGAATTTTAGTTGTTGTTCCGTGAGGAGTTTTTCCCCTCCTGCTTGCGCTCCGTTCGGATTCAAGAGCTCCTTCAGTTTCAGTAGGGAGGGATGATAGTGGCCAAGTACGCGGATTGTTTTGCAGACCATGCACGCTTTTACCCAGACTTGGTCCATGACGACAACATCCGAGCGCGGAAGTTTGAGCAGGGTCTCCGCTGAGAGACTCGTTCTGTCATAGTACCCTTGGGAATTTCCACATATGCCGGGGTGCTAGAGCAGGCGCTGGTGACAGAGGGATTCCTATCACGTTCTAGTGTTGGTGGTGGCAGCAGGCACGTCGGAGCCGAGACGTCTACCGTAGCTAGTGGGTGTTGGCAAGCAGGACCTCGACGCAGGTGAATTTCTAACAACCAGACTCAGGGGCGTGGTCGTACACCATAGTGGTGCCAGAGGGCACCAGTGCAACCCATAGAGAGTCGGTGCTATGCTTGTGACGGGCAAGGTCACTTGGCACGAGGCTACCCGACCCGAGTTGCTGAGAGCTTCAGGCAGGCAGCAGGCGCACCACCACGGTAGTGGCAGCGCCGTGATCGGAGTAGTGCCCAGAGAGGTGGTGCTAGAAGAGGAGCGGGAGGAGTTGGAGGTGAGGGACGACGTTACGAGGTCTTCCCATCACCATCAGGTGGCCCACAATAGGCTCTAGGAGCTGACAGTTGGGACCGCGGACAGTCGTGAGCTTTGAATGTCTACGATCCTGCAGAGCATGAGGTGATAAGATGTACGCTCTATAGATCTTCTACTTCTTGCAGTATAATTTTTAGACTCTGTGTGTGGAATTATTCTCTCCCGGCTCCTTATTTGAGCTGTTACCAGGGTGGCACAGGGCGTAGGTGTAACCCTGTGTTGGTATGAAGAAAGGTGTGGGACCTTTTTCTTTAGTCAATGGTGATGACTCCATCGCTCTCCGAGCGTGTAAGACAGTCTTGGTTGAGAGAGCCTCGGTTTTAGAATCTTGCGTTACCATATATCCTTGGGTGTTCCACCATATGGATATTCTGAAAAAGGGAATCACCGGGCCTTGTTCCAGGTGCGGGCGGTGATTCCAGTCACGGCGTGTGACGTAGAGGTTCGACCGGGGAGATGAGCTACCCCCGAGGGACTTTGGGCCGTTTGAGACTATGAAAAGGGATGACGAGGTGCCCTACCGCCTTGCCCTAACCCCAAAGTCTGGATTGGGTGCACGACATTGGCAAGGGCCGACCTCACGTGAACAGATCAATCCTTTGGTCTGTGTGCGGTGGCGCAGAGCTGTGCGAGAGTTCTTCTGGGTACGGAAGAGCCGGGTGTGGGCTTAGTACCCTGTGTTGCTCTTTAGTTTTGCTTTTTGGGGATGAAAATATTGAAGGAGGGAATTATGTAAGAACCCAGTTTTTTCTGCAAAGGAGTTTGGAATATTCTTGATGTTATTCCAGAGCATCGCCTTCAGATGGCGTGCGATTCTGAGCCCCGGAGTGGCCGGAATTAAATTTTCAGTGTGTTCACACTGGAAACGGAAAATAAATGAGATAGGTTCTAAACAGTGATCCAGATCCGAGATCCGAGTGTATGGATGGGTCTGGAATGGGGTGTTTACCCTAGGAATGACATAAAGCATGTCGGCGCGGGACCTTTGGACCCCTCACCCGCTTCCGGAACGTTAAACGGATAATTAAATTAATTAATTAATTCGTTTAATGGTGAAACACCAGTATCTCTTAAACAGTGACTCAACATATTGGAAAAGGATCGCCTTTTGAGGGCTGGGGAGTTTCTCTCGTCACCCCATGTTCCCTGGTAGAGTTCTTGTGGATTCAGTGTGACCAACACGTTACGCGGGCACCGATCCTCTACCCCGCAGGTTGTTACTAGCAGGGCTGAGGTTGTTTCCAGCAGGGCTGAGGTTGTTACCAGCAGGGCTGAGGTTGTTTCCAGTAGGGCTGAGGTCGTTTCCAGTAGGGATGAGGTTGTTTCAAGTAGGGATCGCCAGTGGGTTACCATCCTGCAGGGATGGCCAGTACAACGGTGTTTACCGAGCAGTACCATCCAGCAGGGATGGCCAGAGCAGTTTCGGGCTTACCTCCAGCTGGGCTGGGCAGTGGTCCCCGATGTCGGGCTTTCCTCCAGCGGGGCTGGGCAGTGGTCCCTGATGCCGGTCTTACTTCCAGATGGGTTGGGCAGTGGTCCCCGATGTCGTTCTTACCTCTAGTGGGGCTAGGCAGTGGTCGTCGATGCCGGGCATACCTCCAACTGGGTTGGGCAGTGGTCTCCGATGCCGGGTAACCTCCAGCTGGGCTAGGTAGTGGTCCCGTCGCTGACTTTAGCCGGGTCGCCCTCCAGTGGATTACCCTATTATGGGACTGGGCAGTGTGGCACCCGTTGAATTTCCGGGTCTCCCTGTAGTGGGAACCTGTTGACTTCCAGGGACCCTCCAGTGGGGCTGGGTAGGGGGTCGCATGTCGACTCTGAGTAGACCTCTTGACTATGGGGCAGTGGCGAGTTGTGGTTGACGTTCCCCCAGAACTCTCAAGTACGAGGAGATTTTTCCCCCACCGAGATGTGTCATTGTGGCATGACCTAAAACTGTTTGGGTGAGTCAGTTCCGCCCAAAGCGGATAGTGTTGAGGTGTGGTGGTTTAAGCCCTTGACTTGTAGTTCGGGGCAGACGTGCGGGATGCTGGGCATCGATGGTGTTACTTCTGGGACTGTTGGAGACTCTTTTCTTGTGCTGAGCTATGGGATGAAGATCCCCTTACGACGTTGTTTGGGCTTCCTGTTTGATCATAAGGATATGTATATACCTTGTTCTGGTACCCACTTCTTGGGCTTGGTTACTCTCCCTCCAGGAGAGGCGAAGACGCACTGGGTATGCCACGTGCTTTCTGTGTCTAGCTTCTCATGGTTGGATGAGTCTACTCTCCTGCTATAGGTAGCGAAGACTCGACGAGAAGTTTGTCTTCTCACTGTTTCCATCTCCTTGTGTCTGGACAATTCTACCTTCTTTACTCTTGTTGGGTTGAGCTGGACTCTTTACTGTACTCTTTACTACACTCTCAGTTGTACTCCTTTACATTTCATGTTCGCTCTACTGCTCACCCTTCGGTACCTCCTTTGTTTCTCCCTCGAGCCTTCGGGGTATCCTACTGAGTATTTTTATACTCACCCCTGCTTGGGATTTGCCAACACTTGGTGTTCCCTTGTAGACGACGGGTAGGTTGGTCGTGACTTTAGTGGAGCTTAAGAGTTCGAGAGCTTGGACCGCGTGCGGCGATCGAAGTTGGGTTTCAGGTGGGGGACCCTTCCAGCTATTTCCTTTGTGTTCACCTGTTGCCGAGTTGTGGCACTTTTCTGGTTGGGTGTGTGTTTTCCCCTTTTCTTTTTAGTTTACTTTCAGCACTTGCTTTGTACTTTTAGAGATTGATGCATTTTGTGGTTTATTTATAGCAGTTTCCCCTTTTACTTTACTTGTCTTTTCTTTTACTCTGCATTGTTGCATTGAGTGTGTTGTGTGTGTATGTACAGGTGCTT
This sequence comes from Viscum album, assembly GCA_963277665.1. Taxonomy (NCBI): domain Eukaryota; kingdom Viridiplantae; phylum Streptophyta; class Magnoliopsida; order Santalales; family Viscaceae; genus Viscum; species Viscum album. The sequence continues at coordinate 866,989,812 of OY728146.1, read as the reverse complement.
AGGAAAAGGCCTCCCCGAGTTGCTGTGCTTTCGGCGCTAGTCGCCAGCCCCTGGCCTATGGAGGCGGGCTTGGGGTAGTTCAGCTCGAGCCCGAGTAGGGTCAGGTCATGACAATTTGTCTTCACCAACCCAAAAGAAACATCTTCTTCCAATAGTTAATCCTTGATATTCGTGATAGGGGATCTATGAAATAACTTTAACACTTCCAACCTCAAGAATTTTAATAAGACATTATCCTATGGTTCCTCCTTCTCATTATCATGCATAGAATCGCAAGGTAATTTTGATAGAAAAATGTCAAATCAAAAAAATGAAGTTCATATTAATACACAAAAAACATTTCAATAATAATATTATACAACAACACTAATAGGATGGAAACAATTTTACAATTTAAGGAAACCCTTCTACAATGCTAGGATATTATCCACTTTGGGAGGCCCTGACTTGACTATATAGTTTTAAATTTTGTCCAAAATAAATAATCTTATTAGATATGGTTTTTCCCATATTCATATTCTTTAATTCATAACATATGTTATAAACACAAGAAAAACACATCAACCCCACATAAATCATAGAACCATATCCTTTTTGTATAAAAATACATCCACCAATTCCATTACCACAGATCACAATAACATATTCCCAATAAGTCAATTATCTATAGCCTCACTTCATGATACATACCCTACTATCATCAAACCATCACGTCTACAAGAATACAATTAAAGTGGATTCATCCATTGCATCAAGATATTTTCCAACTTGAGTGGATTTGACTTGCTTGTATAGTTTTAAAACATGTCATAAGTATAATGCATCTTGATGGGGGAAAGGATTTTCCCCTCATTATATTCATAAATCCAAAAATATTTACCACAATAGGATAAATAAAAAAAACCAACAAATAAGATAGCATTCAATCACTTTCATAACATCTTTTATAATATTTATTGTGTGGAAAAGAATATTATTTTCCTAAATTATAGGATTTTCCAAACAATATTTTCTATTACCTGATTCAAGTAATTAACCTTTATGTAAGTTGTGTGATTCCATCAATAAAACCATAACAGAATGCATAATCACAACAAGGATACATGTTTACAATAGTTATATACATCATATAAAGGATCATGTAGCTTCAATATTAATAGATAATGATTCATAGATTTGGTATCATTATGGGTTACATTCTATATAAAAATCATTTTAAACATCCTTTTAAATTTTTTGTTAATATAAATTAGGACTGGAATACTTAAACTAAACATTTGGTTATCATGTAAACAAGCTTAAAAAAACAAAAAAAAATGTGCATGTTTTTCTATCTTACATCGTGTTTTGTATACCTAAATTAAACATTTCTTAATTATTTTATCATAGAGGAAACATAATTCTATATTTATAAATAAAACAATATTTTGAATCACAAAATAAAACTACACCTGTTATATCACTACGTGTTATACATGACTTGCTTGAAATAAAAAGTCTTTAAACATTTCAACACTCAGGAAAACATGCTTACACACTACAATAAAGGTAACATGATTAATCATTAATTTTAAATAAGACATGATCAATACATAACATGATTTTATATTCTAAACAAATTATACAAAATATGATACATGAACAATATTTACATACTAGAAATTTCATATCAATCCACACAAATATTTCAAACTTTATACATGCTCCCCTTAATAAAATACTTATGAATTAACATATGGGGAATAGTTATTTCAGTATTATAATAATTTTTTTGGTGGGATTGAAAAGAATATTTCAAATCATGTGAATAGTATAAAGCCTCAATTGGTTACCACAATTCATGCTTATCATTTTCTAAGATCTTTAAATAAATCATCAAAATCCCACCGTACATTAAGTTTATAACACATCTAAGCTACCTAACATGAGAAGAAAGTTAACACATGGAATGAGACTCAAACTTAACTATTAATTATATATGTACAAAAATCTAGTATAACAACTCTTTTAAATATACATTGAAAATGAAATAGAATAATTTATTTGAAAAACTTTCAAAATGTTAATGGTTATTATTAATCATGTTTATCTTTTCCCAAAATTCAAAAATGAATAAAATGAAATTCTAAGCCTTGTGATAAATTTATAACACATAAATGAAACATATAAATAGATTATCACTATAATATCATTTTCATTCCATAATAAAGGGGATATTATTCATGAAATGGTTTTCCGTTTCAAATGAATTATCTATAATAATTATTGTTATATTTTAGGAGTAACATAATTAAAATAACTAAAATAAAATTGATAGTAAAACAATAACACAAGCTTATGATACATTATCCACAAAAAAACCCACAAAGAATATCATCTTGTATAGGAACTAGTCTACTCCTATGAATGGTTTCAAAACAACCCAATTAGCATGATGATATTAAATCTACTTAAGGTAACCTATTTTATAGAGGTTCTAAAAATTCATAAAATATTTACAACATAATTCATTAATCATTATTCAATAATCTGTTTGAAAATTCAGAAAATATGTGAACATGTTATTCACTTTAACAATAAAAAAATTAATTTATGGAAGAGTATGATATAATAAGAAAAAGAATATCAAATTTAAGTATCAATAAGGTTTTATAAAAATAATTAATTCTAGTTAATTAACATTTTACTCTATTCCTTCAAGTTATATGACCAATTCAGCAAAAAATAATAATTTAATATAAACTAAAGCATTGTAATAGTCAACGTAACACACATAAAATTTAAAATATAAATTATAATTTAATTAATGACCATGATACATGTACGTGTCTATAATTTATACCCTAAAATGATTTTATATCTAACTAAACATGTTCAGTAGGTCGTAAAATTATTTTAATTGGGTCATAGTGATTCCAAAATATATATGTCCTATATGGTCTCCTCGGTCCACTTCATATGTTAGTCTCGAGTTTCATTATTTCCTTACCAATCCCATGTAGTCCTCACAAGTTCCTAACTCTAACCTCCACCCTATCTCTCAATGAACACTTTTAATACCACTTTTTCACCCCTCCCCCACTACTCAATAGGTACCCCTATTAGGTATAAAGTGAAGAGAAAGTGTGACCCTTGAGTCCCCCCTCTAGTAAGCCTTGAGTTGGTGACTAGAACCAAGGGTGTAAAATTGATCAAATGGGAGGAATTTATCACTTAATTCCCAAGAAAGAATATATACATAACCATCAATACATCGCCATTAAATTTAAAGGTACTAGAAACACATCATCTTCATTCCCATAACCTAAATATCATGTTCATGCCAAAAAAATCAAAATAGAAACATGTAAGAAAACTAAGAATGATCAAAAAATCCTCGAAAACTCACCAATCTAGACAAATAGTATCTATAATCCCCATCATAATATCCTGCAAACACTAGAAAACTATGGTGGGGTAATCACTTGGGGGTACTCAGTAAGACCATCCCTCTATAAAAATCAAAAATGTGTTCAATAAATATATAGGAACAATACTGGGAAATAATTAACCCAAAAAAGACATTATAGATTAAAATAAGCATGGTAAACATGCATGAATAGTACAACATAACAATAATATCAAACATCACTAAAACATTCAATTTTTGTAACATTCTCAGCCAGGCCCCTTGATAGAGTTATTTCCCTAAAACCAACTTGTTTTAAACATGATTATATGTTAATGAATTTTACTTGTCTCATTATTATTTCTCCTATGCATAACATTTGTATGTGATAATATCTTAAGAATATATATGTCACACTGAAAGGTTATAAAATTACTTGGATATGATGGGAACCTAGAGGTTATATGAAATCATTCTTGAATAATTTTTCTATATCTAGATGATATTTTGTAATGTTATAAATATTTTTTTAAGAGGTAAGAGGCTTATAAGTCATTTAGACGCCTTCTCATGGTGTTTTCCATTAGTGATCTCTAAGATAGTAGGTCATGAGAACAAACCAATTGCTAGGAAATCCACATTTTCATGTATCATTGGATGTTTCTATATTAGAACAATTGTATTGATCCTTGTACGTTAAAATTATCATTTTCAGATATCATGACTCACTTACATTGAAATATTAATGAAAATCATGACAACTTATTATCATGTTGTGTTAGGATACATTTGGGGTGTCCTAAGTGATATTACATTAATGGATAATATGATAAAGGAATTATCCCTTATGTATCTTAACTGAAGTTAATATCTTATGCCCCTTCGTAGGAATGGAACAACTTATATAAATCCATGGACATGGTGTTTGGTGGGATATACCATTTATAGAAAGTCAAAAAAAGTACATTGATCATATAGGTTGATGGCATCATCATGCAACCTGATTGATTCGAGATATTGTGATAAATATATTATATTAAATGGTAAGCATTCATAGGAGGTTATATGTCAGGGAAATAATAACTTCTTTCTCAATGGGATATTTAGAATGTTACTAAATTCTATCCTTATAATTTAGTTAGTTATTTCTAATTCCACTGATAAAATGGGAAATAGGTTCACACACTTGGTGTATCTGCAATCTCAGTTATATTCAAATAATAAATTAATAGGTTTAAATAAATGGGATATATTCTATTTAGTTGATCTTCATGATTTAATCATAGGTTATTAGAAAGAATAAGTGAGTTAAATAATAATAAATACATGTTTCCAAGTTTGTAAAATATAATAATTATTAAATTTATAATAGAATAGTGTAGTGACATTTATTTATTAAAGATTCATTATTAGAGGATTGGTAAATGTCGACAAGGGAAAGAGAATTGAGTTAATGATATGATTAGAATTAATATAGATGATATTTTTTATATTATTAATTCATTGAACATGTTAAATGTTTAATAATATTATTATTAATAAAAAACAGGGTCAAATAAGAATATTAAATATGGTTAAGGGCTTGTGTATGATTTTCCAACCCTAAACATACTGTAATAAATATCTAATTATAAAAATTTACTAAATGAATTTAGTGTGAAAATTGATATAGAGAGGATTTATCAACACCTAGAGTGAATTATCTCTTCCTCCTCTCTAAATCCTTCAAAATATTATTAATAGTTCTTCATCCTTAGACAAGAATACTATTGTAATCAACCATGAACAATGCTAGCAAATATGATCATCCATACTAGAATCTTGGGATTCAATGGTGTTGTTAAAATATTGTGGTACATATGTAGATCACCTCTAGATAAATTATACACTTGGATCCTATATCTTAAGTAAGATATAATGATATCTAGTTAACTATATCATAAATTAATATAGAATTACATACTGAGGTAATTCTATATATTCTTATAAATTAACTATAAATTACATGTGAAGATCTTGTACTTCTGGTTCTAATGTTTTGATCTAGTCGAGTAATATATGTTTTTCATTAGAAATTATTATTTGATCATGTGTGGTAATGATTTTCATTAAATTAAGACTAAAATATGAGTTATACATTCCTTCAAAGGACACTTCTTCTGTGCTCAAAACCTACAAATGGTATCAGAGCGGTCACATGTTTAATTTATAATTATTTATTATTCATTAATTGATTTCATGTGTTTTTGTTTTATTTTACTTATATAAATTCTTTTTAATATCTTATATTTTCATCTCTTATCTTTCTTCATTCTCAATAACATAATCAGTAATTAGTTAGTGATTAAAAACAAAGAAGAATTTGAAGAACACCGTATGGATGTTCCAAAGGCTCTATCTAGAAAAATCCTAAGTAAACAATATGTAATTATTATATACACATAATTTAATTTATTCATACTTGTATCATGAGATAAATTTATCTATATCCAAGTTAATTAGATCTAAGATCTGGTAAAATAAGATCGGTGTATAGATATAGACAGATTGGCACACGGTTTAAAGAAGTACACGTCATGTAATAATTTACCTAACATGTAGTTCATGTCATCTCATGCATAAGAAAATGTGGTGTCCTTGTGATCCATTTATTGTATACACAACATAGGTACTGACAATCCATACAACTCCAAGTCCACATTCCATGTAATTTCAATACATGTCATGTACCTCGAGCTTTCCGGTAGGCAGGAGACATGCCCAGTCCCAAGGCATGTGTTTCAAAAAAGGGAAAGTGATAGTGTATGTCATGTATGTTGGAAAAACACATTGGGTACTTAAAATTATTCTTAGGTATGAAAAAATCCTAGTCCCATGGTTTGTGTTGCATAAAAAGGAAAAAAAGATGGTACCCACCATGTACTTTTGTACACACCATATAGTCTACTACAAATAGTTCATCTAGTTTTTTATGAAGAAAATTTAAATATATAATAAAAATTATTCACATTTGTTCTGTATGTTATTTATTTAGAAAAGTAATTTCCATGTCATAGGATTGAAAATTATATGTTAAATTTATTCCATTTTAAACTTTTGGATAGGAACTCAAAGTTTATTCCATGTACACTTGTGTACGTTATTAATTTTAAATGAAATTAATTTTTTTTTAAATTATAGATGATGGTGGGTTAAGGATTATTGTATTAAATTAATATTATACCATCCCTTTTTATTTTATTGGTTTATTTAATTTATTTTGATTAAATTAAAATAATGGCATGTCAGTAATCCTTTTTTATCTATTAAGTAAGGGTATGTGTGCCTGTAGTTTCATTTTTAAACCCCATTTTATCTAATCCCTTGGATCCCCTCACCTATAGTGAGTTAAAATATTATGTAATTATAGTAATCCCAAATGATAGGAGTCATTATAAGTCAAAGAGTTGAGGTGAAACCAATTTAGGTGATACATAAGATCCAAGGTGGAATACTACAACATGAACCAAGAGATAGTTCAAGGTGATTTTCCCTAGGTTCAAGGGTTAGTTTATCATCCTCTTGATAAACTAAAAAATAGATAACTCATGATCATTCTAATTATGTTTTATTTCCAATACATGTATGGTTAATTATTTCTAATTTTGAATGTTGTGTAATCACCTAATAAATGAATTAATGAGCACGCAATATGAAGTAAAATATAACTGGATTATGCGTAAATGTTTATCATACTTGGTTAGTCAATCAAGTAAAATCCACTTAATATTAACAAGTCATACGGAAAGATAAAAATGGGATTTATTCATAAGGATAAAAATCACTCAAATAAAATATTTAATCATCATAGTATCCCACAACTTAAGTTATAAATTACCTCACAGTTCAAAGTACTTGATAAAACCAAGTTGGGGTGCTTTCAAGTATTATGGAAATTTTAACTTGAAGTTTTGGGTTGACTTAACATAGTATACCACAAGGGTTAAATGCCCAATAATTACTTAGTGTAACTGAGAGTAAAATATTGAATAAATCTTAAAAACAAGATTTCAGGATTTTGGAGTACACTCGACATATCAGAGAACTATAAGCTGATATAGTTGGCAAGTTATGCCTTCCTAAAACCCTTCAAATAGCTTTTCAAGCCCATGTATAGGTTATTAGAAGGGAAATATGGATCCTTTCCACTATAATATCTAAGATAGAATATATTTTGAAATAGATGGTATGGGATATTGGGATTAGACTAATAGTGGGATATTAATAAGAATTTAATTAATTTTAAATTTATTAATTTTTTTGTAATCAAAACAAGTATTAATTATCTGATATTAATTTTTAGAAATGGAAAATCAAATGACATAGAAAATATAATTTTGATCCATACTTAAGAAGGATGAAATTATCACCAGCATGAATTTCTAGGAATGTTATAAGAACTTACACAATATACTACACCATAAAGGTAAATTACACATACTGGAAGACCCACTTCCTAACATCATTTCCAAAAACACTAATGATAAGGATGTGTCTCTGTATTTTAAGAATTTGGATGATTCTATGGATTTCCAATGTATCCTATTATCCTGTATGTCTAATCAGATTCTAAAAAAATATGATGATATGGATATGAATAGAATCATTTATTACCTTAAGTATCTCTATAAAGAGAAAGAACAGAGATATATGAGATCTCCAATTCACTATTCATATACAAGCTTTGAGAGTTGGTGCTAGCTGGGGAACATGTAGTCAAAATGATTGGATATATCGAGTGTTTTCAAATCTTGGGTTTTAAGATCCCTAATGAGATACACACATATCTCATTCTCTTAACACTACACAAAAACTTCCCTAGTTGTATTTTGAATTATAATATGAGTAATAGTGATCAGATACTTTCGAAACTTCTCAAACTTATAAACCAATTTGATAAATACATGGTCATGAAAAACCCATTTTACTTATGTTTAATATGAATATGAGGAAAATAAAAAGTGTCCCAAGTCTCATTCCAACTCTAAGACTCTAGATCCCAGTCTATACAAGAATAAGAAAATACAAATGAAAGGAAAGTAATGAGATGTGGTGTGATTTTCATGTGTCAAGAATGGTCACTATAAGAGGAATTAAATCCAACCAAAGAAGCAAGTGGAAGCTTCATGTGTGTTCTTTATTAAGTAAAATCTTTTCGTATATATATGTTGGGTATTAGATACTACTTCTGGTGATCACATTTGTATCCAAATTTAGAAACCAAGTAGATTTTGGACTATTAATAGAGATGAAGTGGATCATCTATGGGATGATAGTGGAGCAAAGCCAGCTTCCTTATCTATTGAATACTACAATCTCAGATTTTATATAGGATTGATTTTGGTGTTAAATAATTTTTATTATGTTCCTAGTATTACTAAGAACATTGTTGTTGTTTCATTTTTAGATATGGATAGATTTATTTTCATATTTGGAAATAAAGGTTTCTAATTTGATAAATATATCTTATGTTATGGTATGGAATAATTAAATAATAGTCTTTATGTATTAAATTATGAAAACCAAATATTATAAATTGTTAATAAAACAAATACATGTGAATTATATAACAAGCAATTATGGTATCACTATCTTATTCATGTAAATCATAAATGTTTGTAAAATATATATTAAGATGATTAATTAGAATCTTTTGAGATTAATCTACTTGATATCTTTCATGATTTTTTATAGAGTAAGATAAAAAAATCACCATTTTTTAGTCAAGGTGAAAGGTCCATAAAGATTCTGTATTTGGAAGACATTGATGTGTGTGGACCTTTTCAAGTACAGGATAGAGGTGTATTATCATACTATATTAATTTTATAGAGGAATTGAGTAGGTATTCTTATGTAATAGTTCATGCATTCTTGACCCATTAATTTGATGGTTTTGTGGTTAGAGAGTGCATGGAGGAGGGTATAGTAGGTTTGATGGCATTGAATATATAGTAGAACTAAAATAGGCTTTTATACTATAAAAGTGGGATTTATGGCATAAGTAAGTAGTTTACGACTTGTGCAGCTAGTAGTTCATGACTTGTGTGAGGCAAGGGGATACCACATGATATGGGAAGTAAGGAACCTTTTTCAAAAAAGGATCAATTACCCTTGATGAAATTTCAGAAATAGGTACCACTTATATGTTTTCATCAGGCAAGGGAAGTTGGTTTTAGTAGAGTATATCCTCATGATGGTCCCCATCCACAAAGACCTAGGGTATATTGTGACTGTGGACATAGATAGTAGAGAGGTAGAAGATTTTAGTGTTTTCAGATGAACACATCATAGGTATCAGTGCCAACAGATCTAATAGTTATTCGAGGTATGATAATATTATCATATACCCTTATTTGATATTTATTTGATCAAGTTTCTATGGTGTTATCTATACCGGTTGAAGGTTCGGATTCTTTTTATGATGTGTGTCAGGGATGTAGACTCGTGATGGGGAAGCACCAGTTAGTGGGAGACCTCTTCTTGATATAAAGGTAGTCATATAATTTTATCCTTGGCATAGATTAGTTGTATTCTGTGCATTCAATGATCGACTACTTCTAAAGAAGATTTTTGTTTCCAATGTGGAGTGCTAGTGAGTGGCATTTTTTGGAGAGTGAGGTCATAATATGGTTGGTAGGTAAGTGGATCCACTTTTTTCACATTTGGAAGAGCTTTTGGTGGAATGTTTAGTTGAGGGTGTTCCTAGGTTTTTGGAGAAGTTCTTGGATGGTTTTATTGATAATATTATGATACTAACCCCTCAACATGATGTCAAGTTTTGAATAGATTTGTAGTTGGGTGCATCTCTAATTTTTATTGCTCCTTATCAAATAGAACATATAGAGGTATGAGAGTTTAGTTTGGGGGTCAATGATCTGATTCATAGGGGTTTCATCCAATCATGGGTGTCTCCTTAGGGTTCTCTAGTGTTTTTCTCCAATAAGTCAAATGGTAGTTGTTGGTAAAAAATCCATCAAAGAAGCATTGAATAATTTTTGGGTTTATTGTATTTATTGACAAAGCATGATTGTTTTTTAACAAATAGGGTTTCAATGGTGAGTTTTCGAGTTCCAAATATATTTTTGACAACCTATGTTGTCAAATAACCATGAAAAAGGAATGGTCAATCAAAAGGTGATACAAAAAGGATAGATATAAAGTGTCACCATTTTCCAGTGGTTACCAAATTTTTTGGCCTCAAAATCAGAAAATAGAGAAAAGTGTTTTTGGAAAAGTAAGTTGTGTGTATGATTGATGGTGGTTTGGAATGTTATGTGTAAGTAATGTTTTGGGATCAGAATGTCGAAATATGGAAAAGTAATGAAGTGTACAAAAGATTTTTATATGTGAGCGAAAGATGTTTTAACACCCGATATTTTTATGAGAAATATTTTGTTTTTATGTTATATAAATCATCAAAGGAATATTTCACTACACACAACCCTATCTTGGTTTTCTTTACATGCAATCATGACCTTCCTCGATAGTTTGAGTTGTACACAATACCGAGTTTCACTAAACAATGATATGTGATTAAAATATTATTAAAACTAGCCATTATGAATAGTAATACCCACTTTTTGAAATTTTATAAATTTTATCTTTCAAAATGGACTTCATTTTTGAATTCGGAATATCGAAATTAGCCTAGGGTGAATTTTTGGTATTTTTCTGAAAAATTTCAATTTTTGATGAACAGTGAAAACACTGGGTTACTATTTAAAAACCGACATTTTATTTAAATAATTATTTATTTTATTCAAATTTATTTTAGGTAAAAATTGATACATAATACCTATATAATTTCAAAGTAATTCATTGGAGTCATTTTATAATAATTTTATATATATATAAATTTTATTGAACTTTTCACCGTCTTTTACCTACCTCCTAGGAGAGTTTGAAAATTTACATAAAATTTAATTTTACTACTTATGTGAGTGGAATTTAGAAAATATGAGAGACATGGTTAATATCAAGGAGTAAAATGTGGTTCAATAAGATAAAAATAATTTTTGGTGAATAGTAACTTTTTACTTTTATTTACCACGGTTAAAAGTAAATAGGGTAATTAAGGGTAAAAATGATATTATTATTACCCTAACACATGTCCTAATTCTATTGGATAAGTTTAATTCAATAAAAAACAATATTAGGAAGAAAATATGACCATTTAGGTCCACTTGGATTAGATTTGGACATTTAATATTATTTTATTTAAAGAAGAGTTAAAATAGTTAAAATCAAAGTTTAAAAACTAAACAAATTTTAATATAGGGTAATAAATTAGATAAATTGGACTATAAATATTAATTAGAAAGATAAAAATATTTACTACATAATGATATTTTATTTATAATTTTTTTACTTTAAATAAGTTAATTTATTTATGACAAAATGATGAAGTAGTAATTACCTTGTTAATAAAATATTAACATAACTGATATTATAAATACCCAAATAAATGTAATATGAGAATTTTTAAGAATTAAACTAATTTTATAGGTTAATATGACATATTATTATTGATTTAATTAATTTTTTCGAACTAATAATTCTGTTATAATTTTCACAAAAATCAATTACCAAATAGTGTAAAAATTGACATAAAATAATTTTTAAAACAAATATTATATTATTAATTGTTATTTTATTCATAAAAATCTAAGGTTCGTCCAAATGACTTATATAAGGTTATATATATTAATAATAAACCACTTGGGGTTAGTTTGGATTTTTATAGTAAGTTTATTAACCATATAGTGTAAGAAAACAAGAAGACGCGGTAAAAGTTAAATTATTTAACTTAGAGTTAAATCTAAATGATAAGGTTAAAATAGTAACCTAAACTTGTCTAAAATCTATTGGTTGGGATTATTTATACCCATACCCACCTTAGCTTCGAAATAAATAATTTTGGAGCTATTAAAAACCGAATATGACTTTATTATAAAATAATATTTTAAGTTTTTCCTAAGGTGCCTCTCTCCTCCCTTATAAAAGGGCACCTCCTCCCTCTCCTCTTCACAACACTTTGAACCTTCAATATCAGAAAAAACCTACCAATTTATCTTCTTCACTTCCCTAGAAACATCCTAGAGGTCCTGGTCTTCTTCAAAGACCATATTTAGTGCCCTAAGAGGAGGTTAGGAAGAGGCGCTTCAAAGAAGAGGTAATGTCCGTTACTGATTCTTTCAACTTTATTTCTTCTTCTACTTCTTCTTCTTTAGTTGTTTCATTATGAAGTAATAACATCAGTATCACTCATATACTTATATGTTATTATAAATATGAAACAAACCTATTTCACCTTCTATCCATCCTATAGAAAATGAAATCACCGCGCGTGCGTACATACAGAATACCGTCTCCACGCCGTGGTGTAATCTGTTTTCCACCACCACCTTACTTGGATGGGTATAATGGTGTAAATAATAACTATATATGATTATTGTAAAGTTACATTGATTCTGAAATAGTATACATACACTTCAATACAATTCCACGATCATGGGAATGATATCATCGCTTGTGCGTACGTGCGTCCTACCGTCTCCACGATGTGATGCGACTCGTTCTACATGATCTTCATTGAATAATGATTATATAAATGAATTTAATGAATAAATATGATATATATTACACTAATACAATTATTTAAATGAGTTTTCTATAACCTAAAAATAAGAATAAGAATTTATTTGACAGAAAATGCATAAGAACAAAAAGCAATAAACACCCGAATAACATGTAGCAATGAAATATTACTAATAAGAAGATAAGAATATGACCATATATTATATCATAAAAATGAGTAAAATTAGGTAATAAGTCAATAACATTATTTAAATAATTATACATGAGGTTCAGACACGTACGAAGCAAATCGGACCTAAGGTAAGGGAAAATCTTACAATCTCATTTTTATCCGAGATTGTTTATACTTCAGAATTTACTGGGGAATATTTATCATCCACATTCATGTTTCCTCAATATGTAATATTATTTCTATCCTCCAAAAAAAATTTAAATCCAATTTTACCCATTGGTAAGTTTTTAGTAAAAGATATTAAAGGAATCTTTTGTAGTTTTTAGTACGAGGTACTTTTTTGACTTTTCCAGCCAAAGTACGAGAAGAATGTTTTTATTTAACTTATACAACATGAATGGATTTTAAGAACATTATTTCCATGAAGATTCCTTTACAAGTTTTCAAGTTTATTTTTAATCAACTTATTTTAGTTTTAAATTTTATGACATGTTAAGAAAAGAAAAATGTTTTTGAAGTAGAAAGGTTATTTTCCTCAAGAATGGAGTTCAATTGTTTTATCAAAATTATTTTCCATCTAAGATAATATAGGGTTATGTTTCTATCCCTATTTTTACATTTATTTTATTATGTTATGATGGAATTATTTTTTTATGATGTCCTTTTATCTTATATGGATTATGTTATGATGGCATGATGTTTAAGATTCCCATTTTTATTACATGGGTTATGCTATGGTGTATGATTAATGATTTTGTGGAACACATAAGAATGTTTTAATTATGAGATGGGTGGGACCTATATCTCCCTCCAATGCATTGGGTAAAGATTTATATCTCATGAGATAGACATGGCTGGAATGTCAGGTTAATCTGGTTTAGTGATACAGAACTGAAACGAGGAGTGAACTCAGTAAAGAAATGGACTTTGTCTGCTAAGATAGTCTTGGAAATGAGTCTTGACTACTAAGAAATGATTCTCTATGATTATGTGTGTATTACACAAAGTTTCAAGTTATGATTATTGGGATTACATTTTACTAATATGATTTATCCCATGTTATGAAATTATGATCTCTTTTGCAGGTTAATATTTCCATAATGTTATGTTCTTAGGAATATTATGTGAGTGATATTTATTTTGTTTACCATTACTGAGCATTTGAGCTCTCCTTTTTGTATGTTTTCTTTTCCCCAGGTCAGGAAGAAGGGTATTAAGTAGGATATGCGAAAAAGGGATTCTAGATATGATGAAATAAATGGGAGACAATGTAGATGCTTTATGAACCAGTTGTTTATGTTTCCCAGTTTCTAAAGACACTATACCTATATGGTCCTATTGTGGTTTTGTTATATGTTGTAATAAGTATGCTTCAATTATGAAGTAATAAAAATGTATGTAAAGTATGGGTCATTATAGATGTGTTTTCACGAAAGAGGTTTGGGCGCCCAATGAAACATCAAATTGGGTTTTACATGCTTTATGGGAATCTTGCACGATGCAGGGAATCTTCCACACAGGGGTCGAAAGAGCCTATAAATAATAGGTGAGCCCCCTAATTTGAATCATCTCAGCACTTAGAGTGAATCCAAACTTCGGATCACATAAGAATTTTAATCAAAGGGAGTTGCTCAAAATATATTGAGTTGTGCACTAGCTAATAAAGTTACGCATAATATTTGAGTTATGCGTAAGATTTAAGTTAGGAAAAAGGGGTGTTTTGTAACAAAAGATGAATCTTGAATGAAAGGCATTAAAGTTGCGTGCAAGCTGTAGTAAGTGTTGTGGAAAAGATTTGCAGTTTCCCAATAATATTGTGATAAATTTGTATTCATTAGTGGATGAAAGTGGGACATTAATATAGCATCTACATACAATGGAGGATGCATTCATTTGAGATAATGAAAGGACCTACAAGTCTATAAACTATGAGTGGATCTTCTAAAGAAGCAGTGAGCACACTTTATTTGAGATATCAGTGAGCTTTCAGTTGTGATTGGTTCTAAATGAGGAGGGACAATGAGTCCACTCCACACTTTGTAAATAGTCAGGTGCTTTTAGTAAATTTGGAACATTGGCACATCATTGATGTATGCTCCTTGGATATAGCTTAGTGAGGGTGAACCAAGTAAAATTTTTGTATCATGTGCATTCTTTAAAAAAATTTCAAACTCATCTATATGAAGGAGAAATAAGAGAGTTTTTTTACAATGAAATAAGATCATAAGGTGAAATTGTTTTAATCTTCCATACTCTGATCCCCCCCCCCCCAGGGTATCTAGCCTAGTGGACCTGATAATTTGTATCTGGGGAAAAGGTTGATATCAGTGTTTCTCTCTCAATAGAGGTCACCAATAATAAAGGGATTTTGATATTTGAGGTAAATAAATTTTATTTTTGGAAGAATCTGATGTAACACTACTTCTTATCTTTGGTAATGGATGTGTTTACCGCAACGAGGCATGGTATCTCAACCAATATCAATAGTGGGGCGTTATCAAAGGATTAAATAAGAGAACTGGATATTGATGCTAGGGGAATCAATTATTTAGGGGGATCCCTATCCAATGATATCTATACGAAGGTGATTTCATGAAAAAAATCACATTCTATATGTGAAAATATATTGAACATATATAAAGTATATTCAAAGATCATAGAGGAAAATCTTCAAGTTATTTGGAAAAAATACGAAGATATGATAATGAACTCAAATGATTATGTTGATGCATTCTTTGACAGGGTAAATGTTTTAGTGGAAGAAATGTGAGGTCTTGGATAAGTAATTAAAGACATAAATATTGTGAATCTTATCTTGAGGAAACTTCCACCTCAGTTCAATCCGAAGGTTTTAATGATGGAAGATAAACATCCAAAAGTGTTGATGCTGGATAACTTGCATAGTACCCTTATAGCATATTAAATGAGAAATTATGATAATGATGTAGTGGAAAAGGGGAAATCTAAAGAGTTGGAATTCAAGGACATGAAGAATATCACCATTGAAGATTATTAGAAAGAATAAGATACAGATGAGGTAATTTCATTCCTTTCCTCAAATATTCCAAGAGGAAAAGGATAATTCAAGGGGAAACTTCCACTAGTGTGTTTTTGATGTGGAAAGGTTGGTCATCTTGCGGTAAGGTGTCCCAATAATTTCCAAGAATATGATGGGGACTAATTTAAAATTCCCATAATGAAGCCTTCAACCTATGTGAAAGGAAAGAAATAGTTCAAGAGAAACTTCTTTAAGAAAAAGAATCTTCCTTCACAAGAATGTGACAGTTCTTATGAATCTGAGGTTGAAGTGGTTGAAGATATAGAGAAATAGAAAGACCATGGAATAAATTATATGGTGGAAATCATAGACAATACCCAAAAAATAGAAGAGAGTGAAAATGATGAAGAAAATGTTGAATTAAGAGTAGATATTAATGTTGAATTAGAAGAAGCACTTGAGGAAAAAGATGTTTGGAGAGCCAAAATAAAAAAAGATAATAAAGTGGTTCATGATTACAAAATATATATATAGAAGCAAAAAGAAGAGAAGTTTGATCTGATTAAAGAAATTGAAAAACTCAAGTCATCAATGCCTGAGAGCTCAAAGAAGGCTGTTGAGTTCAAGTTGAAAATTGAGGAACAGAAAAGGGAAATCAATAGTTTGACTAACATTAGAAGGGATCAAGTCAAACGTATTAAAGAACATGAATAGGAAGTTGTCAGTCTATGACAAAAAGTTAATGATCAAGAAAAACTCTTGAATCCCAATGTGACGTTAGCAAAGTAGATCACTTATAAGGTGGAAGATGTGGAAGTGGAGCATAAAGTTCTAGCAAAAAAAGAATCAAAAAAATATGAATTATGAGGCAAGTATGGGGCATGATGGTAAACAGAAAGTGACCATGGTAGAAGTCAGAGCGCAAGAACCCACTCTGATATTGAAGACTAATTTGGGTACAAAGTAGAATCAGAAGATTCCGAGGACACAAGTAAAAATCAATGGTGCAAAAGTGACACATAAGAATGCACCTCGCATCTGGTGTTATTACTTTGGAAAGATGAAATATTCACAAAATGTGTGTTCCATAACCAAATGATATAGAAGGGAACAAGAATGGTAGTGGAAACCAAACAGATAATGGTACTCTAGATCATATTTCAAGGGACATTGTTTTTGGTACCGAATATTTGGGCACATGGTAAGATATTGTATAGTAACCATGCATAGAAATATTCCAAAGAAGAACCGAAGTGGCTACATGAAACAAATCATAGAACCAATAAGTGATATGAAAAAGAAAAATCGATTTGTAGCTCTATAGGATTAATATGTTCCATCATACTCCAAGGAAGCTCTAGATATCTAATTTATTCTGATTATGAACTCAAAAACATGGATCAAGAAAAAAGAGAGCTGAGAAGGTAGTGGTTGCATAAATTTCCCTTGAAGTGTCAGATTGTTATCATGTATAGATCCTTGAAAGCAGTTGCACATCCCATATGATAGGGAATAAGTATCTTGTCATAGGTATAAGGTTTGAAAAAGAAGTAGTTTTCATGTTTGGAAATGATGAAGGACTAAAGATAATTGCCTTAGGAAAGGCCAGGTTTAGGGGAAAAGAAATGAGACAGACTAATGCCTTGGTAGTAAAAGGTCTCTGTCACAACTAGATTAGTGTCATGCAACTATATGACTCAGGTAATTATATAATATTTACTAAGAGTATGTGTTTCATCAAAGGAATAGATGGTGTAGTTGTTCTATAGGGAAAAAGAACAAAGGTAAATGTATACCTTATAAGTGGGGAAGAAGATATGTGTTTTTATCTAGAGAGGAAGAAAACAAGTTGTGGCAAAAAATACTTGGTCATCTATGCCAACCATCCCTGGAAGATTTGGTATCTATGATATAGCTAGAGATCTACCTAAGAAATCATGTGATCATACTCATACATGTGATTCATTTCGAAAATGGAAGATAATATAAAAGATGTATAAGGAAAAGGAACAGAAAACAACAAGAGTAATTGAATTGGTGCATATTGGTGTATGTGGACCTATCTCACCATGATCCATTGACAAAAATAGATATCAAATTCTATTATTTGATGATTATAGCATAATGGAATGGGTATTTTTCATTTCCCATAGGTTTAATGTGTTCAGATGAATAAATTAGTACTGAAGGGAATTATAAAGGATGATTGGGAATAAAATTTTAAGGTTTCATACTGATAATGGTACGAAATTCACAAATATTCAAGTAGAAAACTATCTTGAGAAACACAGGATAAGGTATCAAGTTTCTTCAGTGAGAACTTACCAATAGAATAGAGTGGTTGAATGAAGAAATCGGATCATCAACAACATTGCCAGAACAATTCTTATTGAGAAAGACCTGCCAGAGAAATTTTGGAAGGAAGTAGTTTTGACATCAGTCTACATTTCTAACAAGGCTCTATGGTGCCCAAAGGGAGGAAAGGCTCCATATGATATGTGTCATGGAAACAATCCAATAGTGAAATACTTTCAAATATTTGGAAGTAAGTACTTTATTCTCAACAAATAAAAACATAAGAAATTTGTGTTCCGTGGAGATGAGGGGATATTCCTTGGCTAATTAGGAAAAATCAAAGAATATAAATGATTTATCAAGAGGATTGGAAAAGTAGTTGAGATAAATTATGTCACTATAGTAGAAAATGAATAGAATATTCAAATACACATTGAACAGTTTTCTGATGAAAGTGGTGAGAAGGTAAGAAACACAGGGGGAGTAGAAGTGGTAGATGCTGATTCAGAAGAAGATATTGACGATGAGAAAAAATACGTCAAGTCTATATATATGAAGAATACAAAGATTCGAACTGGAATTGATAGTTATAATATCATTGGTGATAAAAAATCACATGTTCAAAAAATAATAATGATTTCATTACAGCAGGCATCTTTCTTATCTCAGTTAGAGCCAAAATGTTTTTCTAATGTAGATAGTGATGAGAACTTAGTTCAAGCTATGAATGAATAGCTAGATCAGATTGAGAAGAATCAGACATGGGAGATTGTTTGGAGGAAAATAGATAAGAATTTAATTGGGACTAAATGGTTCTTTCATAACAATATGAATGAAGACGGCGTAGTGATATGAAAAAAAGAATAACTTTTGTGTAAAGGTTACTCCCAAATAGAGGGTATTGATGTCGATGAAACATTTTCACCTGTTGAAAGGATGAAGACAATAAGATTATTCTTTCTCATTTTAGTGCAATAGAAGTTCATTGTTTTCCAAATGGATGTCAAGTCCTCATTTTTAAATGGGGTTCTAGAAGAAGAAGTGTATACTAAGTAGCCGGATAGATTTCTCATTCATGAATATTAAAGCAAAGTTTTTCCATTGAAGAAGGCTCTGTATAGTTTAAATTAAGCACTAAGATTATGGTACTCAATGCTAGATTTATTTCTAAAGAAGATTGGTTTTCATTGTGGTGGATTTGATTACAATATATATGCAAACAATGATAGTAATAAAAGGATTATGGTGTCGGTGTATGTTAATGACATAATATTTGGTGGATCAGATGAAGCACAGTGCAGCTAGTTTTATAAATTCATGAAGAGTGGGTTTGAAATGTCAAGGATTCATGAATTAAAATTTTCCTTGGTTTAGAGGTGACACAAGGAAGTCTTGACACATTCATTTCCCAATCAAAATATGCCATGGAAGTTTTGCGACGGTTTGCAATGGATAATTACAAAGAGATGAAAACTTTGGTTGCTAATCGGACAAAACTATCAAAATATGATGATGTAAAGGCATCTAATATCACTGAATACAGGAAAATTATTGTAAGTTTATTATAATTGAAAGCAATAAGACCTTATATTATTTTTTCCACATGCCAAGCAATAGAATATCAAAGCAATCCCAAGTAAATACACATACTTACAGTTAAAATAATAATTCAGTATATCAAGGGCACTATGGAATTTTATTTAATGTATAATGATAGATATCAGTCATAGTTGCTGGGATATACAGATGCAGATTGGGCCATTTCAATAGATGACAGGAAATCAACATCAGGAGGTTCTTTCCATATTATTGGATTATGTATTTCTTAGCTAATCAAGAAAAAAGATTTCATTTCATTGAGCACCATAGAATATGATTATATTGAGGTCACTCAAGAATTCACATAGTTATTATAGATTGATAACCAACTTGATGATATGGGAGTTGAAGTAAAGTCTCCAATTAGAATCCATTGTGGTAATTTAAGTGTAATCAATCTTAGAAAAAATCCAGTCCATCACTCAAGTACAAAGAGCATTAAAATAAAATATCATTCTATCAACTAGATGGCGCAACAAGTTTTTGTGAAGTTGAATTATGTGCCTACAGAACTATAGGTTGTAGATATTCTGAAATATTCCTTACCCAAAGAAGTGTTTGAGAGGCCTCTACAGGCACTATGAGTTTAGTCGACTCCCCTCACTTGAAAAGGTGTGTATGTGGGACCCCCCCTCTCCCTAAGGTATGGTGTGTTTTTTCTAATGTACTGATCTATGTCATTTACCTTATTGAAGACCACAAAGGAGAGACCTTTGGTTTCATTGAAAAAGGGGGAGAAAGTGTGATTATTCAAGGGGAGACAATGTCTTTTTCAAAGACACAGAGATAAGCTGATAGGTGGAGTAGCGAGATAGAGAAATAAGTAATATAGGGGGAGAGTTTTCAATATTATGATGTTATCAGTGATTGATCAAAGAAGATATAACACAAAAGATAATGATCAGGATGAAATAAATTGATTGGTTTCAAGAATTGGTGTCAGGAATGAAGTGATTCATTGAATAACTTTTTATCGTACACTTATTTCTCATGTCGAGCATGGATCATGTGGGCTTAGAGTGTGTGTTGAGAGAATCCTTTATCGCTATCTGAATCGCACAAAGTGAATGGTGGTATAATATGGATGGGGCTTTAAAGAGGTATCATTTTATGTAAAAGTTGTAATCAAACCCAAAGGGGGATATTGTTGGGAAAAATCCCTCAAGGAATCATTGAATCATTTTTGTTTGATTATGTTTGTTGACAAAGCAGGTTTGTTTGTTGAAAAATATGGTTTATATGGTGAGTTATTGAGTTATAGAGATATTTTTGACAACCTATGTTGAAAAAGAACCATGAAAAATTAATGGTCAGTCTAGAGGCGGTAAAAAGTGAAGAAATATAAGGTGGATCTATTTTTCAGTGTTTGCCAAATTTTTGGGCCTCAAAATCGGAAAATAGAGAAATGTATTTTTGGAAAATAAAGTTACATGGAAGATTAAATATGGTTTGGAAACTTTCGCACAGGGCATGTTTTGGGATCAGAACGTCGAAATATGGCAAAGTCAGGAAGTGAGAAAAAGATTTGGAAATGTGTGTGAAAGATGAATTTGTGCGAAAGAGGTTTGGGAACCCAATGTGATGTCAAATTGGGTTTTGTGTGCACAATGGTAATCTTGCGCGACATGGGTAAACTTATGTGTAGGGGTCGGAAAAGCCTATAAATAAGAGTTGACGCCCTTCATTTTAAGAAACTCAGTACTTAGAGAGAATCCAAGCCCAAAATCATGTAATAATTTTAAGAAAATAATGTTTCGTGAAAGATTTTGAGATGCATGCAAGTATAGAAATTTGCGTGTAATATTTGAGTTGTGTGTAAGATTGAAGTTTCACCTAAGGTGTGTTTTGTGAAAAAAGTATAATCATGTGTGCAAGGCATTAAAGTTGCACGGTAGATGCAATAAGTGTTGTGTGAAAGATTTGTGGTTGCCCAGTAATACTGTGGTAAAGTTGTATTCATGAGTGGATGAAAGTGGGACGTCAATAGAGAATATATATACATTGGAGAATGAATTCATTTGAGATAATGAAAGGAACTACAAGTCTATAAAATAAGATTGTATCTTCTGAAGAAGGAGTGAGCACACTTCATTTGAGAGAGCAGTGAGATTTCAATTGTGATTGGTTTCAAAAATGGAGGGATAGTGAGTCCAGTCCAAACTTTGTAAACAAAAGTACACTTTTAGTGAATTTGGTACATCAACACATCGCTGGTGTATTCTTCTTAGATGTTTCCCAGTGAGGGCGAACCAAGTAAAATTTTTGTATCTTGTGTATGCTTTAAAATTTGTTCATACTCTACAACTGGAAGGAGAGAGAAGAGTTTTTTGTTTTACAATGGAATAAGATCAAAAGTGGAAATTTTTTCAATCTGTCATACCCTGATTCACCCCCCCCTTCAGGGTATCTTTCCAAGTGGACCTAATATTATTCTATAATTCTATATAAAATATTAGAGGTAGAATATAGTGAAGGAAATGAACCATTACTCTATTCCAAGGATAAATGATATTTTCTACTAGCTAAAAGGATCTAGTATGATTTCAAAGATCGATCTGTGGACTGGATGTCACCAGTTGAGGGTAAAGGATGATAATATTTAGAAAACTATCTTCAGGTACATGTATGGGCACTTAGAGTTTGTAGTCATGTCATTCGATGTTATGAACACACCAATTATGTTCATGGGGTGTATTAAATTTATGTACTATGAGTTCTTGGACCTTTTCATCATCATATTCATTAATGAAATCTTGATCTAATAAAGTTCCAAGTAGGAGCATGTCGATCATCTTAGAGTTATTTTGTAGGTCCTTCAAAGCCATTAGTTCTATGGAATGTTTTCCTAAGTGTGATTTTTGTATGTGAGAGATGCGTTTCCTTGGACAAGTGGTGTCTTGGCAGGGTGTGGTAGTAGACCCATCGAAGATCGAGGTAGTTGTTTCTTGGGAAGTGCCCAAGAATATGAAATATGTTTACAGTTTCCTTAGTCTTACGAGTTATTATCATAGGTTTTTACTCAATTTATCTCAAGTTTCATCCCTACTGATGGTTTTAACAAAAATTAAATAGGTTTTTTGTGGAGTGAATAATGTCAGACAGTGTTCTGTTACCTTAATGAGAGGTTGGTTGGTGCTTAAGTGATTCAGTTTCCTAAGAAGGGTGTTTTGTTTGAGGTTTTCTATGATGAGTCCCAATTGGGATTGGGATTTATGTTATACATCTAAGGGAAGTGATCTTATATGGGTCTATGAAATTAAATCCCCTAAAACATAACTATGTCATCCATGATATGGAGTTTTTTTCATTTGTGTTTGTACTAAATTTGTGGTGCCATTGCCTCATTGGCGAGCACCTTATGGTTTTCACATACCACAAGAGACTAAAATATGTTTTTTTTCATTGATATATGAATCTACATGAGTGAAGGTGGATGGAATTTCTTCAGTATTAATATTTTTTGATCTCTTATACCAGGGAAAAGGGGCATGTGGTTGTTGATGCATTGAGTTGGAAGTCCTAAGTGTATTTAGTTCAAGAGTCTGGTGATTTTTTTAAAGGGATGGAGGAGCTTGCAGTAATACATCAAGATATAGAAGATATAAGTTGTCATGGTGATCTATATCATATGATCATAGAGTCATTCTTGATGTTATAGGTGGAGGAGTCTTAGTGTTGAGACTCGAATTCGAAGGTGATGCATGATTGTGTTGGTCTTGGTGGTGCCCCTAAGGGGTGGTCAAAGGATGATTGGAATTGAATGTTGTTCTATGAGAGGTTATTCATTCCATAGGTGATGTACAGGGCTGTTATTTTGGAGTTTCATAGATCATATTTTGCGGTATATCTCATTGTGAAAAATATGTATCCTGGATTTAGGAGACAGCTTTGGTGTCCAAGGATGAAATAGTTACTAAAAGAGTTTGTGCTAAGTTGTTTGGTTTGTTAGTAGGTGAAAGCGTAGAACAATATTCCTTGATATTATTATAGAATCTTTATATTTTTGTGTGTAAATGGGAGGACATATCAATGGATTTCTTGATATAATTTCCCCAAGTTCAAGGTGATTGTGCCATGGTTTGGGTGATAATGGACCAAATGATGGAGTCATCTCATTTTTTTGGAGATCTATGAGTTGGGTACCATGGATGCTTTTATGAGGTGGTATATGGATGATGTGGTTAGGATTCAAGAGGTACCATGTAACAAAATACTTAATCAGGATCATAATTTTACATTGAGATAACTGAGGATATTGCAAAAAAATTGTCTCTTAGTTGTTCCTTAGAACTACATTCTACCCCCCAAATAGATGGGTATGTGAAGACAAAAATCCAAACATTTGAGGATATGTTTCAAGATTTCATCATGGAAATTAGTGGATCATGGGTAAGTTAATTTCATTTGGAATAGTTTTCATACAATAAAATATATCACCCTTCCATTGGCATGGCCCTGTTTGAGGAATTGTATGAGCAACCATTCCATTCTCCATTGTGTTGTATGGAGGTTGGAGAGTCAATGGTTTTTGGTCCTGATGTGATGAAGAGCATGACTAATAATATCTAGTTGGATCAAGAGGGTATGTGGTCATTATAGGACCATCAATAATCTTATGGTTATTATAGGTGAAGGCCCCTATAGTTCAAAGTTATAGAGCTTTTTTTCTTGAGAGTATCTCCTCAATGTGGGAAGCAGAGTTTTGGAAGTAATACTAAGATTTATTTCAATTTATATGGGACCTTTGAGGTTATGGGGTGTGTTGGCCTAGTGGAATGTCATTTGGATTTTTCATCATGGTTAGATAGGATCCATGATGTCTTCCACATGTCCCAAATTTTTCGAAATCTTCATGTTGACTCTCACATCATTACCTAGGGAGAGTTGGATATCAATGATAAAATGACATTTTTGGGGAAACCTGTAGAGATCTAGGATCATAAAGATAGGGTGATTCATGTAAAAACCATCTCATTGGTTCATGTATTGTGGATTCATGGTGGCCTATAAGTTATTAAATGGGTATGAGATATGTAGATTCATGCCCAGTACCCAGATCTATTTTGATTTTTTTTTCTTTTTTCGGTTTTTCCTTGATAATTTGATGTTTGGATATTGTTATTTTATGATATGTTCTTATTTTAATTAATATTATGATGTGTGATAAAAGTTATTACATATGAAAATAGAGAAATTTAATCCTAATTAAGATGAATTATAATATTACATGATTAAAACCTTTCAGGTGAGTTAGTGTTTCCCAAAGAATATAACATCCTAACATGGTAGATGTAATTCCCTGATTTATATGCTTAGAGAAGTGTTGTATGTTGTTTATGGTAGTGTTTGGTTTTGTTTGTGTAGAAGTGGTGGAATGTTTCTAGTATTGGGTCTATTTTTTTATTCCTAATGATAGGTTCTGGTGTGTTTGTGTGGTGATGTGGTACTATGGAATGCTTTGTAGATACCTCAGTTAGGTGTGTTTTTCTAGTGGTAATGTTGTAGTGTGATGAGATCCTTGAGAGGTGTCTCATGGGGTTGTTGTTTAAACCCATTTTTCCTTTCATTGGGATCAGTTTTGATTGTCTAGGATGAGAATAATTTTAGAGGTATGTAATGTAATGGTTAGTTCCTTCCTGGACAATTAATTTGCTGGTTTTATGGTCAAAGAGTTATTAGAGGAGAGTGGAGGAGGTTTAGTGAAGTTGGAGATACAAAAGAACTGTAGCATAATTTTTATGTTGTTAAAGAGGGATTTATGACCTAATATGGTGGTTTATAGCTTGTGTGTACATCTATTAATGGCTTTTGTGTGGTGAGGGGATACCGAATGAGATGGGTTTATGTCATAAAATTAGAACTTACGATGCAAGTAAATTAATCCCTAAACTCTATGTTCTTCAAAATAAGATGATTTTTCAAGAGTTTTTCTACCAATAAAGTGGTTTTATGGTTTCATTTATAATGTATAGAGGAATTTACCATATAAACTTTTAGTTTATTCTATAAATATGGTGTGTTACAGGTTGTTTATATGTATTTTTTAGCCAAATTTTCTTTCATCTGGCACTAATTTTCTCTCTTGAGTGTGGGAAAAGTCCTAGTTGATTTTGAGATATCTTGTCAGGCATCTTCCCTCGCCTTGACCTTGGGTTTCTATGGTTTCTCGTTGGTGATCCATAGTGGATTTTTCTCTATTTCTTATGGTTTTATTTCCATTGTTCTCTTATAGTTTCACTATTGTGGTGTTGGTTTCATCTAGGTATGTGTTGGGATATGTTTTTATGAACTCTTGATGTGATTCATGTTGATCTATAGTGTCCCATATGTAGTTATGAGTTTTAGGTTATTTCTTATTCACATTACGGTGCATAGTGAGATCCAAAAGCTTCTTTAATTTAGGGGATCCTATTTATATTATTTTTACATGATATGTGTGTGGATTTCATGACTTTTATTTCCTTTGGGTGGATAGTAAGGGTGGGAATAATAAGATAATAAATTGTCATGTTTGAAATTGATGGGTATGGGGGATATATCACATGCTTTACTACTTTGGTATATGATTTTTCTGATGATATTATGCCATGTTATTTCCTTTCGAAAAATGATGGTTGTTGGGAACCTTATTTACACTATATATGATATGATGTGAGGATACTTTCTGTATTATTGTGTGATCAAACCCTTAATAAAATGATAAAGAATATATATTTGGCTAATAAAATGGTTTCCCATGAAAACCTAGTTTTTGTGATAATACCCATTCTAAATTAAGAGGTAAAGTGATAAAAACCCCTAAATAAATGTGAAATCTAGGATTTGGGTTATTGTTTGTGAATGTTCATGTTGTATTTCCTTGTGTGGCTTGGGTTGTTGTGTGAATATTTAGGTAACTGGATAGGTTGTGTGTTGTGTGGGGATGTGATTCAATGGTTGGTTGGCATGGATGTGATGATGTTGGTTGTATAATGTGGTGCGGATTGGTTTTGATGTGAGTTTGTGATGTGATTTTGTGGTGTGAAATGGTCGTAGTACGTAGTGGTTGTGATGTGAGGTTATGGTGAAAGATGGTTATAGTGTGTAGTTGTGATGATGTGTGGTGGTGATCCCTGATTTTTTCATGTAGAGGTTATGTCATGATAAGTGGTTAGGATTTCTGATGTGTTGTTATTGTGGTGAGATGAATTGGGTGATGTGGTGCAACAACAATGGTGTATGTGGGGTGTTGTGGTTTTGGTTTATGTGTGTTATCCAAGTTGTGTGGTGTGATTGTGTTAGTTTCTCAGGTAGTAGTGAAATAAATTATAATGATGAATTAAAGGAATAAATGAGTGGGTTGGTAATTGAATATAATAGGATATAAGTTGATTTGTGTAAATTTTCATAATGAATAAAAGTGGTGGATTGTATAATTGAAAGTGGGAAATCTTTGGTGGTTATGTGTGGTGGTATGATGTGTTTCATATAGTGGTGGAAGTGGTTGTGACAGTTTATGTGTTCTATAGTAGTGTTTATGTGGTGTGTGTAGGTGTCGTTATTCTGAACCCATAGGTTGGGTAATGTGATCTATCAATATATCAGGTATTTTTAGGTTATTTTTATACACATCCCACCCAATTTGGACAACCTTACCAATGCTCAAGGTTTTGGGTTTCGATTGTTTTTCCCAATATCAAGGATGGTGGTGATATGGATTTTTGGATACCCCCTCTTCCCCACTCTTCCTTCAACAGTGGAGGACCATGTGTCTTCAGGTGAGATGTTGTTGTTGTGGTTGTGATGAGATGTGATTTGTGTATTGGGTGTCTATAGGAGAGATATGATGTTATAGTACCTAATGTTAGCACTAGATGCTAGACCTTGTGAGGGTGGGGTAGATAGGGATGCATCATGACCTACATTAGAGATATCCCAGGTGTCTTCGAGTGAGGTGTGATGTGATGTGATATATAATCAAGGGATGGGGGCACATGACATTTTACCTTGGAGCATGAGAGTGGAAAATTAGTGGGGAAGTGGAAGCAGGGCTCCTAACTTTGTTATGATCCTAATGTTATATTATTATATTGGATATGCATGATTTTTTTGAGAAATCCCTATTGAGCATGGGTTCAATTAGATAACTTGTATAGGTGCTATTTAGTTCTATTGTTTGTTCATAGGGGCATTAGGATTATATTTTCAAAAATACACTTGAGAACATGGTTATATCCTTATTGATTATACTTTTTATGATCAAACTACATATATAAACTGTTTTTTATTCTTATAGGAGGACTTTTGGGACTAAACTAGACTTTACAAACTAGGATGTAGCTGTTGCTAGACAATTTTCATACAAATTTCTTTTATTATATATATTTTAGACTTTAACATGTATTAATTTTACATTATTCATGTATTGTGGTATGGTTTTAGATTTATTTTGTATTCTCTTCTAATATAGTTTGGTGTTTTTTTATCCAATATCCTGGTATTTTTTTATTTATAGAGGGTAATGCCTCCCATACTGTTTGATTTACTCTCAATATTAGTCACAACCCTGGTGCCTACTAGATGTGGGACATGGGGGTTATTATATCTCTCTATTCATTGTAGAATCTTTGGTGGGAGGGGTTCGTGATAGGTAATATCTACTTGGTGAAGTAAAAGTCTGAGTCCTTTTATAAGTTTATAGAGTTCAAGAATGAGCTTGAGAATTATCTTGGTAAAAATATAAATAAACTTTGATCAGATCAAGGTGGTTAATATCTTAATAAATGATATATCGACTTTCTACAAGAGTATGGGATTTTATCTCAACTCACTCATCCATATACACTACATTGTAATGGTGTTAGTAAAAGGAGGAATTGTACCTTATTAGACATCATAAGGTTGATAATGATTCATGCAATAGTTTCATTATATTTTTTGGGATATGCATTACAGATGGAAGTATACTTAATAAATCAAGTTACAAATAAAGTGTTAAATGGTGTTCCCTTTAAGTTATGTAGTGGAAAGAAGTTTGTTATGTCACATGTTTGAGAATTGGTTTGTGAGGCATTTGTTAAGGCATTCTCAAGAAAAAAACATTCACCCATAGACATGAACTTTATATTTATAGGGTATCCTAAGGAAACATGGGGATATTATCTATACAAACCTTCAAAAAATAATGTTAATGTCACAAAATATAAAATTTTTCTTGAGAACGGGTAAATCCTCATGGAGGATATTGGTAGAAAGGTTGAATTTAATTAATTTTATCTCTATGATAGATAAAATTTTGTATAGGAATAAATTTCATAGGTCACTATAAAAGAAGATATTCCTTAAATACAAATGATTCTTAGGAGTTCTAGAGAGGTGAGAGAACCATATAGATATGGTTTTCTAGTCACTAAAGATGGTGACTCATTATTGGTTTACATTAATGATCATATCACCTATAATAAGGAAATTGATATATTAAAATATACTATAAGGTAAGAAGCCATTAATTTTGAGATGGATTCCATATATCAAAACCATGTTTGGGATCTAATCGATCCTCCAGTTGATGTAAATCCTATTGGATGTAAATGGGTATTCAAGAGAAGGATAGACATGGAAGTTAAATTAAATACCTGTAAGGCATGGATAGTGGCTAAAATTTTTACCCAATGTTAAGGTATGGACTATGATGAAACTTTTTCACCAGTTTCCATGTTTAAATCCAATAGATTTTTTTTTCTATAAAATCTTACCATGAATATGAGATTTGGAAAATGGATGTAAAAATTTCATTACTTAATGGGAATAGTCAACATTATTTGTATATGATGCAACCAGAAGGTTTTGTAACTCCATAAAATTCCAAAAGGGTATGTAAGTTGCATATATCCATTTATGGATTAAATCAGGCATCTAGATCATGGAACATTCATTTTGATGAATCTACAAAGGAATTTGGTTTTATTAAGAATGAATGTGATCTATCTATTTATAAATGGTTTGGTAGGAGTATAATTTTTTTCATAGTAGTATATGTTGATGACATATTACTAATTAGAAATGATATACCAACCTTATAAGAGTTTAAGTTATGGTTGAGAAAGTGAATCTCCATGAAGGACATAGTTGGTGTAGGCTACATTCTAGGGATCAAGATCTTGTATGATACATCCATAATGATTCTTTAACTAAGTTAAGGCACATACATTGACTAGATACTAAAGAGGTTTAGTAAAAAACAATAAAAGGGAGGGATTGCTTCCAGTATCACATTGTATACATATTTACAATAAAATGTGTCCTTAGACACAAGTGAAAAGGGATTGGATGAGTAATATATCATATTCTTCTATGATAAGATCCATCATGTATTCCATTTTAAGCATGAGTATTTTTTTCCTATTCTTTAATCATGGTAAGAAGATATCATCAAGATCTAAGTGAATAGTATTAGACTTTTATCAAGGCTATCCTTAAGTATCTAAGATGAAAAAATGATATGTTCTTGGTGAATAGAGGATATGAAGAGATATCCATCAGGGATTATAAATATTCTTTATTTCAAATAGATCAGAATGGTCTGAATTTTTAGTCAAGATATATCTTTTTTCTTCACAAAGGAGCTATGAGCTGGAAGAGTTTAATAAGATAGTTGTTGTTGATTCTATAGTAGACTCTGAGTATATTACAGATTACTATACAGAAAAGGAATTATTATTTATTTTAAACTTTTTCCGAAATCTTTTTGTGGTTCCTAGAAATAAATTCCCTATCACAGTTTGTTGTGATAGAACTACAATGGTGGCTCTCTAAAAAGAGTTGAGGTCACACCAAAGGACAAAGCACATACTTCGTAAGTTTCATCTCTTGAAGGATTTTTATCATCAAAAAAAGTTTCTTGTGAGAAGAGTATCCTTGGTGTAAAAAATTGAAAAAATCTTGACCAAGGCTTCATCACATCAGATGCATGAGTATTATGTGAGAGGTAATTGACTGAAAGTTATTATTAGTTTTCT
The DNA here is from genome assembly GCA_963277665.1 of Viscum album. Taxonomy (NCBI): domain Eukaryota; kingdom Viridiplantae; phylum Streptophyta; class Magnoliopsida; order Santalales; family Viscaceae; genus Viscum; species Viscum album. Next base: position 866,958,727 of record OY728146.1, on the reverse strand, counting down.
CAAGAGAAAGTGAGAGTCTTTTGGAGTTGTGCACCTATAAAAAACTTTTTTAGTACTTTATTACATGTTAATGAAGTTTAATTATCACATTATTAATGTTCCTCTATATAAAATTTATATTTAATAATATCCTAAGAATATATGTCCCATGGAAAGGTCATAGTAGTTCCCCGCTATGATAAGAACCTAAAAGTGTCACACATCATTCTTGAATAAATGTTCTATGTCCATATTATATTGTATAAATAGGGAATATAAAATATATGATATCATATTTAGGAGGTTCATAAGACTTTAATACACCTTCTCTTAGTGTTCTCATTTGGTAGTCTCTATGATAATTGGTTATGAGAATAGAGCCATCAATAGGAAATACACATTTTCATGATTCATTTGATATTCCTATATGCAGATGAGTGTATTGATCCTTTTACTTTAATATTATCATTAATGGATATTATTAATTATATACTATTATTTATTGATAAAAACCATGATGATATATTCTCACATTGACGTGGGATACGTTGGGTGTGTCACGAGTGATATTGCATTAATAGATAACATAATAAAGAATGTATCCCTTCTGTCTCTTGAAAAAAGTTGATATCTATGGCCCTTCTATGGGAATGGAACTGCATATATAAATCCATGGAATTGGTGTTTAGTTGGTGAGTTAATTTACAAAAATTCAAAGAAAGAGACATCGAGTATATATGTTGTTGGAATCGGCATACAACCTGTTTGATTTTAGATATCACGATAAAGGGATTATATTACACGGTAAGCATTCATAAGATATTGGATGTCATTGTGACATTAGTTTCATTATCTTTGGGAGCCTTGAAGAGTTGAAAAATTCTAACCTTTTACTTTAGTAAGTTATGCCTAATTACACTAAGAAAGAGGCCTAGAGGGTCACATGCATAATGTTTCTTCAATCTTAGGTAAATTCATGTAAGGAATTTAATAAGATAGAATAAATAGTATGTATTCAGTTTGGTTGATCATTATGAATAAATCAAAGGTAATTCAAAATAATAATTGAGTTAAATAACTATAATAAATATTTTTTTCATGTTTGGAAAATATAATGTTTATTATATTTATCATAGAATAATGCATTGACATTTATCTATTAAATAGTCCTTATTTGAGGATTGGTAAATATCGATGAAGGAAGAGTACTGGGCTAAATCGTTTATATATAATGGGTATAAATGATATTGATTTATATTATTAATGTGTTACACATGTCAGGTGATTAATATTAATATTATTATTATTATTGGACTGGGGTTAACTAATAATATTAAATATAGTTAGGGGATTGTGTTCGGTTTTCCAACCCTAAACCAGCTATAATAATTATCTAATTATAACACTTTACTAAATAACTTTTAGTGTGAAAAATAGATATAGAGAGACTTTCTTGATCCCTAGAGTGAATTATCCCTTCCTCCTCTCTCGATACTTTAATATATCACCAAGAGTTCTTCCTCATTCAAGAAGAATACTATTGTGATCAACCACAAAAAAAAATTAAGTGATCAGAATCATCCATGATTGCACCCGAATATTCTATGGAATCATTTAGGGATTTTGGTGCATGTGTGGATCAATACTAGAGGGATTCTACACTTGGATCCTATATCTTAATTATGGTACGATGAGATATTTTTAACTTGATCATCAATGAAAGAAGAATTAAAAGGTGTGTTAAATATACAACTACTTATAAAATAATTATAAATTATTTCTGAAGATCCTATTACTTTTGTTTTTGGCATTTTAATCTAGTCATGTAATATAAATTATTCATTGGACATGGAGTTTTGATCATGTGAGGTAATGATTGAAAGTAAATTAATTCTAAAATCCAAGTTGGTTATACCTTCAAAGGATGCTTCAGCTATGCCTAGAACCTACACCTCCCCCCCCCACAGATTATGTGCATCTGATATGATTCAGCATCATGAAAAGTAGTAAAAACAAGGGTATCTAAAACTGATCAAGAAGCAAGAATGGAAACACAACATCTCATAATAACAATAAAACACTTGTATAACCAACTAAATATCCATACAAAGCTTATGTACATTGATAGAGGAATCCATATATCATATCTTACATCCCCAACCACATATCATAGCTCATTGCACCAACTGAACATCACACCTCATGGTTCCAACCACATTTCACAATACCACCCCCCCAAACCATATAATGGTTGGTTATTGTAAACAAAAATGACATAAAACTCATTACCCCCTCCTTTTGAGTTAATTACCCACCTATAATTATCAATAATGACCCCAACCGTACACAGAATACCTAATAAAAAATAGATAGGCAAGAAGACACTCAAAAACTAAATCCCATGTCATATGTCATATCATTCCTAATTTCACCCATTTACCATTTACCAATCATTATTATATTCATTACTCAATACATTACCCACGATAGCCTAATTATTCAACAAAAAACTATCATAGTCATTCATTCTTCTTATTTTTTTATTTCATCTTTGTTCTCACAATTCAAATGTCAACAATTTATAAGAAACATTCCATTTATTACAATTCATCCATTATCAACCCATAATGAGATACATCAACAGCATAATATTCATTGCAAGAAACATATATCACCAAAATAATCCATTAATAACATAAACAAATTTCATGAATTAAAACCAAACAATTAACAACTTCACAATTCATATTAATTTATTTCCTTATAATCACCATTCATTGACCTCTTTAAATGCATAATGTCATTTCATTTAATTCCATGGTTATGGGAGACCTCACAACCAAGTTAGATTTAATAAAATTGGTTTATTAACATCTTTAATTGGTTATGTATTTTTTAAAAGGTGTTATCTATCCATTTAAACAAAACAATAACATCCCAAGTAATAAGGAATAACTCATATTGTGAAATTCAAAATAAATACGAAAACACCCCATCCCATTCAATTATCATTCAACCAATTCATTATATTATATAAATTTACCTTTTCCCCTCACTATAAATCAAGGATATCCACACAAAATAATATTATAGGAGAGAATTATCATAATCTTGGAAGTAATAACAATATATTTATTCAAGAATATTATCCCATAAGATGATTGAAAAGTTTATAAATACCCTACCACAACTAGTTCCTCACAACTACAAAGAATCTGATTAGATGAAAAAGAAAATGGATGTCCACCAAATATAATTCATGCAAGATAAACCCCATAAAATACTAATCATAGAGATCTCCTATAAATACTGAAAGAAACCACATCGTGTCCCTTTCTAAATGAAAGAATACAAAGATGGTGGAAGAGAATAATAAAAACTTACCTAGGGTCTCAACAAATCATCCTTGCCAATCGAAGGACCAAAGACAATAAGGAGTGGCTATAAGACATCCAAAAATTTCATTGAGTCTGCCTAAATTTCAAGAGAAAATGGAAAATGATGATGGAAATAGTGGGTACTTGGATATTTATAGATATGTTATAGGACACACAATTTATATTGTGAATAGGCACTTTACATTTCAAATAAACTCAATAAAAAATCCACCAAAAAAATATGCATGGATCTTAAAATCCTAAAAATAATTCATGGAATGAATATATCCTTTACACTATGAATATTGACAACCCATAATTTCACCAGAACTACCTAGGTCACATTCATGGTGTGTGATATCATTCATGCCAATAATGCCTCCAACGGTTTTAATTTTTTATCTATCTTCATCTATTCCACCTAAAAAATTATTATAAACACCTACAAAACTCAAAACTCAAAAAATAATATACCTGGAAGGGTTGTATAATTAAAAATAATGTGATAAATATGAATCAATGTCACAAATTTCTAATACTAGCATCTCAAAAATCCCCTAAGAAACTTTTTTTAAAATTTTAATGATATGGGAGTATTTTTTTGAAATTTTGAGTGTTTTGGTATATGTTATGATCAGTATCCAAATGATATAGTTTTTTTACAATTTATATACCTACATGAGTTGGATTTATAAATCATTTGATCCTAAAAATAATAAATTCTCCAAGAAAATTTTCCTAAAATTATATCGGATTAAGAATACATTTTATAATTTTTGTAAGTTAAATTATACTGATTCAATTAAATGTTGTAAAGTTTAAATGATTTTCCTTATATAATGGACGTCATGAGAATGTATTTTGTACATTTATTATCTCAATAGCTCACAAATACCTTATGTATCATTGTGATATAGTTTGATTGATATTGAATTTTGTTTGTCCTATTTTATACATTTGGTTCAAGTTAAGAGAAATTACTAAATGAATTTTTTTTTAAAATATACAACCATAAAGATATATATTTCACACATAATTCAATATTAAATATCAAAAATGATCCAGGAAATATTTTCCTATAATTATATATGATTTAGAGTGTGTATAAAAATTTTTTACCATCAAACCAATATCTTTCACTTAAAAAGTTGTATAGTGAAACTAGTTTTTCACAAAAAATGTACAGCACAGACATTAGTATAATGTGTTTCTCATCCTGATAGCTCAAAAATATCCCAACTATCAATGTACAAAATTTTAATTAATATCAATGTATTTTTCAATAGTTTCAAGCATTTACTTATTCTTATGAACAATAAGATAACAGTATAGGTTATTTTGAAATTTACAACCTCGTAAATGTTAGTTTCGGGTATTGTTTGATCCTAAAGGTAAAAATTGATTAAAATAATTATTTCTAATAATGTAATGGATTTTGATAATATAGTATGACTTTTTAACATTAAATTATACCATTTCACTTAATATTCATATAATTTTGTTGTTTTTTCTCAGATAATGCAAGTCATGGGTGTTAGTTTAACTATATCTTCATCTTGAATTATCAAAAATCCATCAAGTGTTATAAAGATATAATTTTATAGATATAATAGTCCATTTGATTATTTATTGTACATTTGTAATATATTACAATCAAAAATGATATTATATATTTTTTAAAAAATTTATAACCCCTTAGGTGTTAGTTTTATGCATCATTCGATCCCACAAGTCAAAAATGATCCGAGGAATATTTTTTAAAAATTTTATAGAATTTTTACTGTGTTTGATAACTTTTAAACATTAAACCATAGTGTTTAGCATAAAATATGTGAATCAAAAAAATTCTTAGAAAACATATAACTCTTGCATCAATTTGACACATTTCTAATAATAATAGATCACAAATCCCCCAAGTATCATTATTCTATAATTTTTTGGATATTTGAGTCTCTTTAGGTAGTTTTGGTCATTTGTTGCAAGTTATAAACAATAAAAATTCATTTTTTAGAATTTAGGATCTGTTAAAAATTAGACTTATACATCATTCAATCTTATAGGTCAAAAATAACAAGAGTAATCATATCACATAATTGGATGGGATTTGGAACACATCTGATATAATCTGATCATTTAATCAAACTATTTATTTTAAAAGAAATTTTGTTAAACTAAAATTTGTAACCAATTTTATATAAATTCTAAATAATAAAATAATTTTATGAAATGCTTACTCATTCTCTAGGTCGAGTCATGTCATCGATGACTGCTACCCACATCCATATACTACAATTAAAAATATTATTATTAAATATGATATAAATAATATTTATTAAAAATTAAAAAATATCTTATTAATATTTTTTTCATTAATAAAACCCTAAAATATAGATAATATTGATCCTTGTTACTAACTATACATGTATACTACTAATGATCTCATTATGCTCATCCTTAGTATGTACGCATGGGTATTTTCTTTCCTCTTCTTCTCCCTTAATAACACACCTTTAAATTCCAATATAATATTTTAGTGTATATTCATGTTCATTAGACCAATGATTTTATTTAATATTTCATTTCACCATGGAATTACCTAAGAAGTCTCATCATTTAGATTCTCCACCAACTCGTTGAATTGAGCCTATAAAATTTTTAGTTCTAAACCATAAGAAATATAATTAATTTTAATGATAGAAATCAAATAATTTAATAATAATCAAACAATTTGACAAAAATAAACACTTACTATAAAAATAACATCCTTTCAGTTACCCTATCGATTTATAGAAACCCTTACTACCATGTGGTCGATGAGAGTTCTACTTTCATCTAACTACTTAAAAAATAATAATTATAAAAATACATAACTAATTTTGATAAATTTCAAAAAATAATAAGCCTCACTTTCTAGATATGATATGTAGAGAGACCTTAGTCTATAAGGTGTCCCTTGATAGCAATGACTATTTACATAATGCAAAAACTCAATCTATAATTTTATTTAATATCAATATTTTGACAAATAATGTATTGAAATTAAATTAAATTTTACTCCCCATAGCCCCTTTACGTAACCCATAATTCATAACATAGATTAATAATCAGGTAAAATGACTTTTGGGATATGTTGAATAATTTTAAGTGAAGTAATATATGGTTTCTATTTATCCTAATTGATCTTACCTTTATAATACTTCCATAATTTATAACACTTTTTGATATATATTAGCTAAAATTTATAAGGAGATTATTATAAATTTCAGTATGGATATTTGGGATTACTCAATACGATAAATATGGAATGAATTTTGGAAATAAAATTATATTATATGGATACATCCACTTATTCCAAAATATAGTCATTTTTATTAAAATATAATTGATCCCATTGAATTTTAATCGATGAAAACCTGGAGAGGGGACATATCATCCTCAAAAATTGACTAATAAATTGATGTGCATTGCCTCCAATGAAATGGAAGGTGTTATGAAACTAAACCTACAATAGGTTACTAAAATTCCATAAATTAATTACTCTGGTAGATACATTATTTTTTCATGAAAATGTACATGAACATACACACACCGTAATAATAATAACAAAAATAATTTCATTATTATGAAAAAATAAATCTATCATTAATTTTAATGTTACCACTAGATTTATAAGTGTACATGGAGCTTGTAGATGGTTCAGGTAAATGACCCAATTTATCTTTCATGTCAGTGGGTTTCACTATATGTAATAATGAAATAATAGTGTGATGTTTCATGTGTGGGCCTACAGCCTTGGTGGGATGCATATTGGGTAATGAGATACATATAGGTTGGGTCTACATCAGTGCACTCTGATGGAAAAACTCACCCACCATGCGATGTTTACCTCCCTTTATACAAAATTACATATCTAGATATATATATATATATATATATAAATTCATAATAACTTAATTAACATAATTCTAACATATATAAAGGTAAAAATATAAAATAAATAACATATATTTAATTGATTTATCACATCAATAGTATCCCCTTAAATATTTTATCAAAACGAATTAATGTTTTACAAACATAACACTACAGTATTTTATCCAATATTTTTTTGTGTGAGTTTATTAGAAAATAATTAATTATTCTTAATTATAAATACTCCCCTCATTGATATTTTACCTAATTTTTTCTGATTTGGATTTCAAAAATCACTAAAAAGTGAACATTCTCTATGTTAGTGGAAAATATAAATGGATTACTAGTTTCTTAGTCAATTAAATATAATGAATTTTTTTATATTAACCGATTTAAATTTAAACAAATAAATTTTGGTTCAATGAACTAGATTGAACCAATCATGTACAAATAATAGAAATTTTAAATCAATTTAGCATATTACTTGATTAATGTCACTTCATTTAAAATTGTAATATCTAATATAATTTAAAGGATAACCGACACCATAATTTTGTGTTACAAATTTATAATCCCTATACATAATGAAAAATTTAAACCTATCTTCATTACATGATGTATATAGAAATTATTTAATGAATTTTCAATTATAAATTTACTTTAATTAATAAAGAAAATTATGTTAAATTCATTATCTGGGATTTCATAATTATCAAAACATCAAAATTAAATAAATAATATTAATTTATCATAATAAATATAATTTTTTATTTAGAGATGATTATATTAAAGAATGTACAACTAAATAAAAAACAAATCATGGAATTTTTCATAATTGTACTATTAAATCTAATGATCATTTAAATAGAGATTTTTTCTATTAATCTTGTTGGAAATTTTATTGAAAATAACTATAAATTTTTATTTTTAATGAATATTTTTTAATTGTTCAAAGTAATTTTGATCTTATTTATCTACCAATAGTTCACTTAATAAATTTAGTAATTGATTTCATGTTGAAGGAATATATATTGATTAACTTGAATCTGTTTAATTTGGTTTATCATAAATGGTGTTCATTTTCCAATAAGGGAATCATATACCATTTTTATTTTACATATCTTATTTTAATCACCATCAATATATTCTAAACATGTTAAAAATGCATTCAAATATCAAGTATCTCTTGGATAATGATGCCTTTAGACATGTTTTTTTGTGCATAAACCTCTTTAATGTATTTATGTACCTCTCAATTACGTATATTTAAATTAACTTTATTATTCTATTAAGTTTTTATTCATTAACTAAATATTAATTTATATGGAAAATCATATCAAAAAAATATTGTAGGAATATATTTTCCTTATTAAAAAGTTTAAACACTGTTATATATTATATACTCTATAAATAATTGGGATAAAAGTTTACCAAAAATAATCTTCTGAATAAGTCACTAACATTAATCAATGGATTGAAAACATTTGTAGGAAAATAATAGTTAATTTTTTTGGAACTCATAATATAATTAAAATGTGAATTTTTACTATTTTTAAACCATTTTAATATTCTTTTATTCATGTTTCCAGGATTTGAAACATAGGAGTAGTAACCATCAAGCACCATAAATATTTTTAAAATAGTTAGGAATGTCTCTTACTCAATATTTCACATTGTGTATTGTGTGGATACTATATATTCCTTCATTTGGTCACATAATTGTTTATGTAGTGGTTTTGTTAAACACATTTCATGAAAAACACAGCATGGATTTAAACTATCTTTTTAATTTAACATCATACCAAGAATATTCTATAGTATATATTTGAAAATTATTTTTTAATATTAATGAAATACATGTTATTACTCAAAAACTTATATTTCAAATAAATAATGTCAACCCAAGGGTTTTTTCTTCTAATTATTAGTATAATACTTTTTTTAATAGTAATGTAAGGCATCAAAGGCGGAAAATGTACTTAGAGTCAATAACTGTGTGAATTTACTATTAAGTATGTTATTCTAGAAACTAAGGGACAATCATTGATTTTGGTGTTCGACCATATTCTCTTATACCATCAGATGAAAATTTATTATTTCTTAATTTATGAATTAGAGGAAGAAATTTTTTATGACTACTATATTCCCACTATTTAATTTTTTATAGACATGTTTATTTATTACTATGATTGTAATAATGGTATTAAGTCCCCCCCCCCTTGTACCCTAACCTGAAAAATTTTATTAGGTCAGAAATACATTAATTATTTAAATCAAAATAGTATAAATATTAAACATATCATGTGATAACATACCAAATTTTAGTACCATTCAACCCATAAGTCAATCATCTCATCATTATTATTATTATGCCTCCCCGTTCATAAATACGATTATATAATATATGAATAGGTTGTTTCATACATAACATTGGAGGAGGATTATATGGAACAGACACAAAAATATATGTACCATGAGTTTCCCTGACTATGAACTATATGCTTCTACACCAATGTCAATATTACAAATGTCTTGGGAGAACTTTGGGTTTCTTATATTAACCACCTCCTAAATCATGGGGTTCACTAGGTGGGTTAGTTTACCTGTGATGACCCTTGTATTTTCCCTAATGAATAAATTTTATATTTTTTCATATTAATTATATGGATTCATATTAATTGTTATTATTGTAACCCTATATACAATTTAATTAATCAATGAAACAAGAATATGATTTTTTTTATTTCAAAAAAGAAATTAGTTTTTATTATAACTTAATTGTTTTCCAGGTGTTATATGTTTTTTAAAATTAAATTTCTAAATTTTAGAATTTTAATTTGATAAACTAAACATTTTTTTTCAATTAGTCCTATCAAAGTTATCTTAGGGTGATTTTATTGATATTTCTAAAAAATTTGATTGTTTAATAAATAGTGAACTATATAGTTGTTTACAAATACCTCAACTTTTATGAAATTATTATGATCTAAGAATGACTTTAAAAAATATGAAAACATTTTCTTAAAAAAATTATATTAAAACAAAAATAATGCATTTAAAATTAATATATTGAATTTATAAATCTATGCTTGAATTTTTTGAACTTAAGTTATATTTTACGGTAATAAAAAACAATTTTGGTTATTTTCCTTTACTTAATTATTTTCAATGATTCATTTGGTTTTTATTTTTATAAAAGTAACAAAAATAAAAAAAATAACCATAAACCAAAAAAATCATGGTAATTGACACTATACAAAATTTTGGTGTGGACTAAATTTTATGCCTAAAAACATTTTTTCAGAAAATTATTTTAGTTGAATTATAAATAAATTAATTAAAAATAATTTTTACCACATAAATTAATTGAATTTTATAAAAAAAATTAAAATATTAGATAGTAATATTTAAAAATTTTAATAATCTTCATTTCATTTTTAATCATAAAAATAAGTTTCATTAATAGAAGTTAGTCACCTCGGTATGGATAAATGTGGTAAAATGATAAAATTAAGTGATATGGTTACAAAATATCACAAAAACCCATATTTTAATTGGTGGATAGATGATTTTTAAAGATAAACATTATCTTTTATATATTATTATATTTTATTTACCCACATTATTTGTATATGATATTTATTTTATAATAAGAAATTGATATTTATAAAAATGTTACCCCCTCACTTATTATCTTAAAAATATTTTTATAAAAAGTATAAGGATGAAAATAAATTAGGAATTATTATATAGGATATTATTTATGCTTAATAAATTTTATTTATTCTTTAATTGATTTTTAATTTTAAATAAAATTATAATTTTTTAAAATGCTTACACAACGTCAAAAGTGCACTTCTCAAAGTAGTTGAAATATCAAAATAAATTATTTTAAAAATATTAAAATTCATAATATTTGGATGAAATATATCCTTTCATGAATTTTCGATATAACCATGATTTTTAAGAAATAATTTTATTTTTTAAATTCTAATTCCCTCGTTTTCTAGATATTTTTGAAGTCAAATTATGTGAATACTTAAAAATATGACTTTAATGGGTATTTGATGTTTAAAAATATTTTATTAATTGATTTAAAAATTATTGAAAAATCTTATATTAAGTTAATTTAATGATAAATAGTCTATCATTTTTTACATGGTCTGTTTAGGAGCCACTTTTCATTTTTAAATTATATTCTTGACCCTTAACAGTTGAATATTTGTCAAAATAACATTGATTTTTACCAAAAAATGGGACACAATATAAAGTTTCCAAAGTAACATATGAGTTTAGTTTTCTCTAAAACATATTCCAAAATAACTCCCCAAAATTCCCTTTCCAGATCCCAATTCCCATTGTGTGACCATAAAACTCTCTTCTAAAGTCTATAAGTTCAATAAAAATGAGGATATCAAAGTAAGAGGTAATCGTGTTAACGGTGGTCATTCAAGTTTATTTCTTCTTCCACCTCATTCAAATATATCATTACCACAATAATATAATGACATAAATATCATTATTATACTTATATGTTATTATTTTTATATTAAATCCATTATCTACTACCCTCCCATCCGTTGGAAAATGAAAACATTGCACATGTTATGTGCGGACTACCACCCCCATAAACAATGTATTTCATTTTTCATCACCACCTTACATTGCTAGTTCTAAAAAATAATTTAATAAATTAATATGATATTTATAATATTTTTTAGGTTATGTAAATATAATTTGGTTACTCAATTAATAATGTTAATAATAAATATTTATTATAAAATTTAACCGCCTAAAATGAGCATATCGAGACAATTTTATTAATTTAGATCTATTTTCGACAACTAATTTAACTATACAATTTTTTTTATACTATAATGATAAATAATATATATATTATGGAAATATTTTATAATTCCTTTGACCATGGTCAACATACTAAAGTAGGTTTTGATTAATTAACTAAATGTCTCCAAAATTACCAATGTTGATTTAGTAAATAAATGAAACTTGATAGCAAATGAAATAAAAGACATAATAATAATGGAATTAAATTAAAAAAGCTTTAGAAGAAATTAAATAATTTGTAAAAAAATTCTTAATATAGTATAGGACTTGATAAATAAGTCAGTACTTGAGGTAAAGTATTTTTAATTGAAATCATACTTTAAAGGTTTTTTGATGTTTTTTAAAAATTTATCTTTTATATAAATATTTATTATTTTTATTTATAAAATTTTTTATATATAATTATATAATTAATTAATTATATTATTAATTAATTACATTACTTATTAGCCTTTAATTTATTTATAATTTTTTTAATAACTATTTTCGCATTGTTTACTTTCGACTGTCTTCATAAAAGTCTGAAAAGAATTTTTTTTAACGTTTATCATATGAGGTATATTTCCTATCATCGTGACTATTCATTATTATAAAGATTACATTTCATTTTTTTCATAGTTTTATAAATTAAATTAAATTCCCATTATTCTATGAATTTTTTAAATATTTATTAAAGAAAATAATATTTCTTCTTATTTTTTGTGATAACAATAAGTGTTTATGATTATGGGTTAAAATGGATGTTTTTTATGAGTTTTATGATGAAATTCCATGTCTCTGTGTGTTTTATTCATGTTATGGTTATTTTAAATTTTTAATAATGATGTTGGGTCTGATTAAAACCAATAATTCATTACCTAATAATTTATTATTTGGATAAATTATGTTGGAATCAATTGCATAAGTTATTAACTTATAAGTGTGATTATAAGAGAGGTATGAATATGATGTACCAAGTAAAATTCATGATTATTATTTTTCCTTTATTCTTGATCATGATATGTTGTATGAAAATATTCTTTAAATGAGGCTAATTTCATGTAATTCATTATTTGAACTCAAATTATATTATGAAAAAGGAAAACTTTCTCATGGGTTATCATGCTCTTCAAATGACTAATGGGTTTACTTTTATTTTACATCACTTATTGAGCTTAATTTTCTCATCCAACATTTTAAAATGATTTTATAGGATTTAAGGATGGTTAATAACTATAGAAATGTCTATATTTTAGTTATGAAGACCCATATTGAATTAAGAAATTGTTCCATGAATGAAATAGGAATGTCAATTTAAAAACCAATTTCTTTGGAAAAAATGTATACTATGTGGAAGTTTCCTCTTTGTAATGTAATGGTTTTCCTAATTCTCTAAAAAACTAAACCAATAATGTTATGGTAATGTAGGTAAATTCAATACTTTCAATAAATCATGTAATTATGGTTCAGATATATATGGGTCATTATAGTTTTTATCAAAATAGGGTTTAGATAAATTTATAGGTTATGATGCTGATAAGGAAAGAAAATATAGGGATGTTAAATTATAGTCATTTTATCATGATAGTTTATTTATTACCCTAAGGATTTACTTATTTCTTAAACTAATCTATGATTATTTTATAATGTTTTCCCACATAGTTAATAGGGTGAATTAAGTATAAAGATAAAAAGATGAAAATATCCTTCCAAATTAAGAGCCTGAAACAATTAGAGTTGGATTTGAGGAATTTTTTATTATGTTATCTCATTTATAATATGCTATTAATTTTGATACCCATGCAAGAGAGAAATGTAATTATCTATAGTGTAACATGCCAATAATGGAACATTTCATGAAAAAACACCCTATTACTATTGAGACCAAGTTGGATGGAGAAGTTTTTTGAAGTAAGACAAGGTTGTTTTTAAGAGTGTTATCTTTTGTTGTCTAAAAGGATAAGTCAGTTTACTTTGTAAAATATCATGGGAAATATGATGATTCCTTTCGGATTTATATTTCACAAATACCATGAGTTTTTGGAGAAATTTTCATGAAATAATTTTTCATTAAAAGTGAGTAAATGTGTTTCCAATCGTATTCATGTTTGATTAGAAAATATTGTGTTGCTGAAAGACAAGGAATTTATAGTAATTTCCTTTGAAACTATGAAGGTTATAAGGGTGATCAATTAAGGTTTAAATACCACCCCATATTGGGGTTCTTAATGAAATAAAATCATTTTGGTTGGTGTTGCCGATTCAGATTTTAAGGTGGTGCCATTTCCCACTGTTTTCTGACTTTTTAGGCCTCAAAATCCAGAGTTTGTTTTTTTAGAAAAGGAAGGGTTTCTATAAAGGAGTCTGCAAAGTGCAGTTCATTAATTGTGAAGCATAGTTTTCAGAACACATATTAGGTACATGAAACAACAAATTAAAATCAATAAAGGAATATTTATGTATAGCGTGATATGTGGACTGTGTAGGAAAAAAATGGTTCATGGGAGGATCAAAGTTCATGGGAGTATTTTTGTTCGTCGAAAGGATTTCATTTGAGGTTCAGAGGGGGTAATTCATTTGTAGAATAAATTTTCCTCTATAAAGAAATAAAAGTGATACAAGGACCATCGAGGGAAAAATAGATCGTGAGAGGATTATAATCTGTGTTGAAAGTTGTCCCGCATTAAAATTATTGGTAAATAGGATTAGCAGAATTTGCAGATTTATTTTCCTATATAAAGGACATTAATCCCATCATTAATATAGAGAGTGTGTGTGTGAAATTTATAACAAGTTATAGTCTATGTGGTAATAATTTGGAGAATTTTGAGGTTGTTCACAAAGGAGAAGAGTTCGTGGAGAAAATATTTTCGTGTAGAAGATTGTCTGTAAAAATAGTTTTCATAAGAAGTTTGTGGGGATCTATAGACTGAAAATGAGAAGGGAAAACATATGAAAGGTGTTCCACAAATAATTTTCCATCCATAGAGTAGAGACAGCCCATGGAAGAAGAGGTGTTCTATGAGGCACTCATTCTATGCGATGCAACTCAGTTCGCAGAGGATACATGCAGTTCATGGAGGAAGAATAATAGTTCAAGGAAGACTCAAGGAAGTTCCTTCTAGCTTCTAGGTAAGAAAGAGAAGAAATTTTTTGAATGATAAATTTTTTATAAGTTGACCAAGAATCATTGTAACATTTTATTGCATTAGTTTTTACTAGAATAAGCACACACACTATTGGATTGTTTTTAAAGTGATACACGAGTGTAAAGTCATATCCTACTCATATTATTCCACACAAAAGGATTTTTTTTGTAGTGGATTATGTGGTAATGGATTATTTCCAAACCATACTAAGGATGTAGCTACTCTTTTTGAGTTTTGAATCTTTTAAATTCTTTTGTTCTTGGGTATTTGCATTTAAATTATGTTTGGTAGGGAAATAAATCTTTAATAAGAGGAGAAGGTTGTTTCATAAGTAAGGAAATGTAAAAGAAAAATATATCACAGGTTAAACCCCTCCCCCTCTAAGTGATACTTGAATACTAACTAGGAAAACTTCAATTAAATTTGATGGAACATCTAACATGGTGGTTTCTAAAGGGTCAATCAATGCTTTGGAGAATATATTTTATGTTTAGTTTAGTTCATAGCATCATAAGGCAACTCTTTATATTTATCATCTTGAAGGTGAATTATTTTAGTAGTGGTATTTTATTTAGAATACCATGGAGAAAAATGATATTGATGCCATGTAATGGATGGTATTTAAAGATATTTTTGTGGACAATACTTTCAAAATACTATTCTAATTGTGATGGAAAGATAATTTATGGACTTAAGGAATAAAACATAGGATTTAATTTCTTTATATGAAGAAAATTTTACTAATTTGGCCAGGTTTGTATCAAATTTCATTTTGGATTGTGAAAGTAAAAAATGAATGATTATACATTGGATTGAAACCATTTTTACAAAGTGGTTTGGTTACTTGTCAATTTAAAAGTTATAAGGAAATTATTTGATATTAAAGGAAGGTTGGGATAGATTTTTTGACTTTTATGGATCTTATAACAGGAAGGAATAGAATTTTTCACAGTAGAAATAATGGGGAAGAAATCAACATGGAATGCTAAAGGGGAAATAATTCAATTTTCTCTTTTTTTTCCTAAATGTGGTAAGAATATTTTTGGGTAGTATCTTATGGATTGGTAATGCTTTATTGGTGTAGTAAAAGTGAAAATTTGGATCATGACTATAAAAAAATAAGAAATGGTCAACCCAATAATGGTTTGTAGGAGTGAAATGCTTTAAATATAATAGGATGGGTCATTTTGAAATTTAATGTCTGAAGATAAGTATAAAAGCTGTAAACCATAAAAACCATAAATATAAACATGTGTTAAGGTCATTTTCTACTACCTCGTAAAATACATGACCATTTAACGAAGTATTGAAAGGTACATTACTTGTTTACCCAAATTATTCAAATGTATTATTTGATTTGGGATCTATACATCCTTTTATATTTGGAAAATTTTATTATAAAATAAAAATAGTACCTCAAGAAATGGATATTGGGCCTTTGGTAAAAACTCTTGGTGGAGTTAATAAAGTAACAAGGATTTATAGGAATATTCCTATAGATATATTTGGAATGGTTTTCTTAGAAAATATTATTGTCATACCCATGGTAGAGTTTGATGTTATTTTGGATATGAATTAGATTTCATATTTTCATAATAATATATATTATAGAGAAAAGTAATTCATATTCACTTTTCATAATGACTTTCAATTTTAATATAATAATGTGTTCATTCATATTATAATATATATCAAGAAGTTGATAAATTGAATAAATATAGGGATGAAACTTATCATATGTACATCATTGAAAATAATAGAGATATTCATATTAGTTATGAGCCTATGGTAAATGAATATTTAGATGTATTTCTAGTAATTTAACTTGTTTTATTCTTGATCAAGAGGTAAAATTCAACATTGACTCACTTCCTATTTCAAAGAAAATTTCAAAACCTCTTTATTGATTATATCTAGTCAAGATTTTGGAATTGAAAATGAAATTACAATAATTACTTCATAAGGGTTTCATTTACCCTATAACTTAATATTTGGATGCTCTTATTTCGTTTTCTAAGAAGAAATATGGATTTATAAGGATTTTTATTGATTATAGATCACTCAATGACATTAATAATAAGAACATGTATCTTTTTCCTCATATTTATGACCTTTATGATCATACCTAGTGAGCATAGAATTTTTAAAATATTGAACTAAATTGAAAATATTATTAACTGAAATTAAATGAAGAATACATTCTAAGGATGTAATTTTAAACTAGCTATAGTCCTTATGAGTTTTTTGTTATACCCTTTAGGTTAACTAATATACCCATTTTATTTATGGATCTAATGAATAGAGTATTCTATTGGTATTCAGAAAAATATTTTGTACTATCCTTGATGATATTTTTATATATTCTAAATATTATGATGATTATGATAAATATATAAGGATTTTTATACATAACCTTAAATAATATATTTTGTGTGGAAGATTTAGTAAATTTTAATTTTAGTTACAATTGATTTCATTTCATGGTAATGTTGTAACTAAATATGGCAGAAAAATTTATACAAATAAAAATTAAGTGGTGGAAGAATGGACAACACCTACTCATGTGTCTGAAATTTGATATTTTCTTATACCAATTGGTTATTATTGATGGTTTTTTAAAAACTCTACTCAATTAGATAACCCACTAACCAAGTTAACTCGAAATGGAGTTAGGTTCATTTGGATAAAATAATATGATGAATATTTTTGGGAATTAAAAATAGTATTGGTTATTGCTTAGGTATTTTCATTTCCATAAAGAGGCAGAAATTTTTTTATTTATATTTATGATTTATTGAAGGGATTTGGTTTTGGGTTGATGAAAAAAGATCAAGTAATTACATATGCATCACAAAAATTGAAGCCCCATGATAAAAATTATCCAACACATGATCTTAAAATTTTGGCAGAGATTTTTTCTTTAAAAAAATAGTCATTATTTATATAGGGAGAAATGTGATATATATATCTCTGTGTGTGTGTGTGTGTGGATCAAAAAAGTTTAAAATATAGGTTCACTCGAAAAATTGTTTAAATTTTAGAAAAGAATATTGTTGGAACTGATAAAGGATTTTGATTGCATAATTCCCTCTCATCCCAATAAATCAACTAAGGTGTATTATACTTAGAGTTGAAAGGAAAATACATAATTAACTATATTATAATTGGAACATTATTTAGTAGTTAATAATTAAATGAAAGTTGAATTGGAAGTTTTTTATCGAAAAACCTATTCCCTTCTGGATTAAGTGTCAATACAATCATCCTTATCGGAAATAATTAAATATTATTATAAGGAAGATCTTGTTTTACTAAGAGATATATATTTGGTTGAGGAATGAAAGTTACTAGAGTTTAATATTGAAAAAATGGTGTTATAAAATTTGGAATTATGTTATGTGTACTAGGTGAATCTCAATTGGAAAATGAATTATTGATTTAGGATCATAAATGCAGGAATTGTTTTATCCTAGTTTCACTAAGATGTATATAGATATTTGGGGATATTATTATTGGAAAGTAATGAAGAAAGATATTTTTGAATATTCCACAAATCATTTTATTTTACAACAAGTAAAAGTTGAATGACAAAAAATGAAGGGAATTATTTAGTAGTTATCAATTCTTAAAGGTAAATGGGAGTGTATATCCATGGAATTAATAGTGGTATTACAAAAATAAATCTTGGGGTAATAATATAATATGGGTTATTTTTGACCCTTAGACTAAATCAGATCATTCTTTTCTAATTTCAAATAATATGTATTTGGATTATATTTCATGAATTTATCATAAATATGTAGTCAAGTTACATGAAGTTCCTCTCTTTATTTCGTATGATCATGATATAGAGTTTATATCCAATTTTTATAAGGTAATTTAAAATTAATTGGGTACTAACTTATGTTTCATTACAAATTTTCATTCCCAATTTTATGGATAATAGACATGGAAAATTATAAATTTAGAGAAAATGCATCAAGAATTCACTTTGGATTATCATGGGGGTTGGGATTGTTACATCTTAGTTTTGTATGGGTGTGAAATATCCAAAAAGATTTTGAATTTTTAAAATTAGGGTATGGGTAGTTTTGGGAGATGAGTTTTGGAACAGTATTTTGGGAATTTCATCACCCTAAAGGGATTGTTTAGGACTTGAAATTATTTTCTAGCAGCAACAAAAAGGCACATGAGAGTGTCAGAGAAGTCTTCGGGGAAGATGGAATATTTTAGCGGCTACCGGCTCACTGGGGGGATGGTTAATAGCATATATTCCTAATTTTACTCACTGACTAGTCAGCAATGTAATGTCTCATGTTTTAAACCAAATTAAAAAATGATGGAAATTAAATTTTTCCATTAGTTGGGTAGGCCAGTTTTAAAAACCGAGAGTCAGAACCTTTTTTCCTGATAGTTGACATTGTGATTTGTGTTTTTAAATAAATTGAATTAAATTAATTATACTAAAATTAAAATGGAAATAAATTAAATTAAGGGTAAAAACATTCTTTAGAACTTTGAAATATTTTATGAAATATTTTCAGAGTTAGATGCTAAGTCAGTGCGATGTCACAGGCTGAGCATCTCAGCACAACTGTTTTCCCATGAGGCACCACATCCCTCTCAAAGGTGGGTGGGGTTCATCCATACATCTCTTCATATGATGTGAGGTTCACTGTTTTTGTCCTTCCATAGACTCATCAATAGAGTGGCCCTAACTCCCAACCAGTGTTGTCAAGACTGACACACACCATCCTCCACATTGTTGGGGTGACTCCCATCTCTTAAATAGGGACAAAACAGATGAAGCGCAGTTTTGATGTCTTTTCTGGCATAGGAAAAGACCCCCATTACTGGGTCATGACACTCTCCCACCACCATTCCATGCATGCCCTCATGCATGTAGGATCGTGGAATTCTATGTGTCCGTGAAATGGTCTGCTTCCAACTGACTATAAAGTATGGAAAAGGGAACATTATTTCTTTATCATTGGCATAAATGTTCCACTCACTCTCTGGGTCGCAAACCATTGTGGTCCATCCACTCTCTGGGTCACAAACCACCTCCTTGAAACTCATCCTTCATAGTGGCGTCTCTGCCTCTGACATCTCTTGAGTGCGGCCTTATTTGTCATGTCACCTCTTCCATAACACCCTAGGACTCTGTTCCCAACACCGAGGTCCAACCAGCAGTATTATGCAACACTACAAGGCACATTCCCTCGGATACCACTTGGCACGGGCTGAGCATCTCAACACAAGAGTTTTCTCGTGCGACACCCCATCCCACTCCAAGGCATGTGGGGTTCAGCCGTCTAGCTCTTCATATGATGTGAGGTTCACTAGTTCCATATTACCATGGAGTCATTATGATAGTGTCCCTAACACCCAAATAGTTCTTTCAAGAATGTACACACCATCCTCCACATTTTTGAGGTGACTCTCATCTCTTCGATAGGGACAAACAAGATGAAATGTATACTTGAAGTTCTTGTTGGCATGAGACAAGACCCCCATGATTGGGTTATGACATTATCCCACCACTATTCCATGCACACCATGGTGCATGAAGGATATCGACCTTCTATGTGTCCAAAAAATGGTTTTCTTCCAACTAACTAGCTACCAATCATGGACAAGGGTATTCTCTTTCCTTTTCATTGGAATCAATCTTCCTCCCACTCTCTTGGTCGCAAACAACTGTGGTCCACCCCCTATCTAGGTCGTAAACCACATACTTGAAACCCACCCTTCATAGTTACATCTCTACCTCTGACATATCTTGATCATTACCTTTTCTGTCATGTCACCTCTTCCATGACACTCGGGGACTCTGATCCCACCAACAAGGTCCAACTGGTAGTATTCTGCAACACCACGAGGCGGATTCCCTCTGATACCACTTGTCACGGGCAGAGCGTCTCACCACAATGGTTCACCCATGCGACACCCCACCCCCTCAAAGTAAGGTAGGTTTTATCCATTCAGATCTTCATATGATATGAGGTTCAATGGTTTTTTTCTTCCATAGACTCGTGAGGAGAGTGGACCAAACTCCCAACCAGTGTTGTCAATAAATACACGCACTATACTTTACATTGTTGTGGCGACTCATATCTCTTTTATAGGGACAAACCAGATCAACCATAGCCATAATGTTCATGCTAGTGTGGGACAATACCCCGATTATTGGGTTGTGACAGTGGGGTTTTGAGGCCTCTAGACTCTCGATGTTGATAGAATAAAAATATTAATTTTTTTATTCATACACGTGTTCCTTTTTTAAATAAATGAAATAACTCTTAAATGGTTTTTTGTATGAGAAATATGAGACCACCGTTAGGTCTAGAACACCGGGTTTACCATAGGTAGGGTATTACATTATTATGTGTTGGGTGTTTGGCAACCTCGCACACGGTATTACTTTTTATTTGTTTAATTAATTAATTTTTCTAAAAAAATTTAAAATAATTAATTAATTTCTCACAAACGATGTGTCGTATCAAAAATATGAGACCACTGTTAGGTATGGAAAGTGGCTTTTACCCTAGGCGGGGTATAACTTTTATTATTATTGGACGTTTGGTCAGATCTAACCCGAAGAAAATTTAATTGCGTTATAAATATATTTTGTTGGACAATTATAAATAATAATAATAATTTTATTATTAATATTATTAATAGAAGACAAAAAAATGAAAATATTCTTCCGCAATTAATAAATTGTATTGCGGTGTAAATAATAAGTAGATGATGTAATAATTTTGATACTATTAATTATGTAAATTAAATACAAATGAGCAATCAATATTAATCTATTAAGTGTTATCAGTTTTTAATGATTGTTGTCATTAAAATACTAATGGTATCATTGATGGGTTATATTAAATAATAATAATTTTAATTATAGTTATTATTTTTAGATAGGGATAAAAATATTGATATATATATATGATGTATATATATATAAGGGTTAAATATATATATATGTAGGTATATATACATGCTTGGGTGTATATATATGTATATACATGTGTGTGTGTGCGTGGGTGGATATTTATTTTGGGTGAGATAAAACATTATTAATTTTCCATATAAATGCTTGTAATGTCTCAACATAAACCAAGGTACGAATCGTTCAATTTTTTTATACAAATCCTTAAAGCGACCCAAGGTGTGCGCCTATAGACCCTGGTGTGGGTCCCAAGAAGCTATTAAAATTATTTAAATAATTTCATGGGATTTATGTAAAATATTACATCATTCCCTAGTGTAGAGTTTGGGTTAAAAATAATAAAAATTAATTAAAAATTAATAAATATAAATTTAACGAAAACTAAAATAAATTAAAATGGGATAAAAAGAAATTATAAAATAAAATAGAAGTGGGTTATGAGAAAAGTAAAAATAAAAAAAGTGCATTAGACATTTTTATTATTTTTATTTCATTTTATTTTTCATCCATTTTATTTATTTATTTTATTCTTGTTTATTTCCTTTTTCTTTTTTCTTTTTTTCTTTTTTTTCTTATCTTTATTCCTTTATTTTTCTTCTCTCCCTCTCTTCTCCCTTGGTGTGTCTCCCCCTTGCAGTCCCCCCCTTTGGTGTGCCTCCTCCTCCTCTCCTCCTTCAGAAGCCTGTTGCGACTTCGTATCTCATCTATTTCTTTGCCATCAGGTGCACAGTAAATATCTTAGTAAGGCTAACCTCATGCACTAAGAATTTTAGGATATCATCCACTATCCATCATGAAATCCGCCACGGAATGTTTTACCTGAAATTGGGGTTTTTCTAAAATTATCTAATTTCTTTCATGTTAGGTCAAATAAAAGATCACCACATAGTGTAGGATCCTCTACGAGTAAAAGGTAGGATGTCTACTCTCTTTCCATTTGTTTATTTTCATCTTTTATATCTCACATTGTGCCGATCATCGGTGCCTTCCGGCGATATTTAATATCACCTATTCTAATTTAATTAAATTGGTTGTCTTAACTATTTCACCCTTGTTTGAGATAAACTACCTTGTTTAAATTATTTCAATATTGTTGGACACCCATTTGGGTGTGCTGATGTATTTTTTCTATTTTTCATTAGCCCCAAATAATTAAATTATTTAATTTCATGTGTTGTTTGATCACTTTTTATTGAGTTTTAATTAAATAAATTATTTAGGATAATTGTGAACCATGAAATTTGGGGTTTTTTGGTTTATTTATGCCTAATGATTTTCCCTTTTTAAAATTACTATTATGTTGTGCTATTATAAAAGATAAATGATCATTTTTTATTTTTGATGATAAATTACTTTGGGTGTAACTGTTTGGCATGAATGATCATGAATTATATGGTTTTTATTTGCCTAATTGTTTTATTGCAATTATAAATACATACCCTATGATATATGATTCTTTGAAATCTAATTAAATTTAGAGAGGTGAGAGAACGTGGGTCCCATATTAATGACCCAGACATGGACTCTATGTTCCGAAATTGCTACCTCACTACGCATTGGGGGCGATATCATAGGATTTATGAGATGAGGATTTCCCTGGGATTTTTATATACTTATAGTTGATACTGGTTCTCAAAGGGATCATTGAGGATGAAAACATTGGAAACGTATCTATGCCAAGCCTCGGGTGATACTAGAACCCTTCTGTGCAATACCAAGATGGACTCATGGTAAAACCATGCCTTGAGCGATACTTGGTATTTCAAAAGATTGCCTTAGATTGGCAGGGTGGTATTGGGTAAATTGAAGGATGTACCATAGTGATACCTTCTAGATAGGCTCATACTCCAACTCTCAAAATGAACATAATAATAATGATAATGTGTGGAAGGTTATTCTTGATGCTTCTCTAAGCTCCTTGTGAACTGTGAAACATTTCTGGTGCCTTGAAGCACACTTTGTTGACACATAAATTAGACCTCAAGCTAAAGAATAGGCTTGGGGTTATGTTCCCTATTTGTATGCCTTCTATTTATCTATCCATATTATATATATATATATATATATTCTAATTTATAAAGGTATTTTATTTAGATTCTCAGCTTAGGCAGAAGCAGGTGGTATGGGATGGGTGTCGTTGAGAACTCAAACCAAGTTATATTTTTTTGTTTATTTAATTGTTCACATTTATCATAAATTAGCACACTGTTTTTTTTATAGAACGAAATGGAATGTTCTAGAAACCGTGAGTGAAACCTACTGAGATTATATCTCACACCTTGTTTGGGTTTCTTTTGGTACCTGAGTAGACTTTATGCTAACATTTATGGTTAAAGATAATTGTGCTCCTTCTGATGCTTGAGTGTTGCTTGCTGCTTACGATGGAGATTAGGGGTATAGGACCAAGCCTTTTCTTGAGATTCATTTGTTTCACTTTGGGTAATTTTCATTAGAGCTTTGATAGAATTCTTGTATTTATTCTTTTTTGAACCATTAATTTAGTATAAACAGCATAGCATGACATCATTTTGTATCTGGTTTCATTTACCAGCTTCTTCATTTATTATTTATTTAGTTGGGATTATTTATTTTTTACTACTATAGTTTGCGTATTTATATGCTTCTGCAAATTTTTATAAATTTCTTTTCTTCCTTTTTGTATTACTTATTACCAATGAGGGAATAGTCTTCCCCGTAGACACGTTAAAAAGAACCTCATGGAAAGTTGGCAGCCTTTGTCATTTGGGAAGATGCGCTTGAGGTTATATAGCTAACTTGGCTCGGAGCACCTTTACAGTGGCTTCAAAGTCGGGGATGTTATAAAGTGGTATCAGAGGTGGTTATTTTCTTTTGTCTTTCTATTATGGGTTAGTAGACAAGAGACTATGAATGTGTCAGTGCTTGGTCAATATCCATTCCAAGGACTGATCACCCCATTTATGGGAAATGACTAAGTGGCCAAGACTGGGAATTGATGTTCATGACCTTTTGATGTTACAATTTATATGATTTCACCTCAAGTGATTGGTGAAATTTTTTCTACTTATGATTTATGGAATTTATGAAAATTTACCCTTATCCTGGTTCGTTGAGGATAAAACATAGCATGCATCATATTATCCACATAGAAATTGATATGTCATGCATAGTGTCATGCCGTGTAGTTTCATTTTAGGTTGCCTACTGATATTAGTGTATGCATTGAATTCCATGCCATATCATGTATTTATTTAGCATGCAGGTTAGATACCATGTTTCAGTGATATATATTTAGCATGCTATCATGTTTCCCTTCTGCCTGTTCACTAGCATGTTTTCCCTGTTTCATGATTTTGTGCTTATTAGCATGTCTCTATGATTAAAATACCATGCTTCTGTGATTAGAGTATGTTTCTATCTATTAGTTTCTTATAGTAATATATTATCTTGTTTAATATTTAATTGGTTGATTTTGCTAAAATTTGTTTGTTTCATTTAAGTGGGATCGGAATACCACCTATAAAGTGTATGAGTTCTTTATGGATAGGTAGATGGCCGCCCATATGACTGGATTGTTGAACATGTGTGTGATGGTTTATAAAATGGTTTTAAATGTAAATGGCTTGGAAATAGAACTTGTAGTGGTTTCCTTGGTTTAAGACCATCGTGTAATGGAAGATAAATCTTCTTTGAGTTGTCTTGGAATAGAAGAAAAATAATTTTCCATAGGCACTCTATCTTTTAATGATGTCTTAGATGATTGGATTTTGATCCTAGTGGCTTCCTATAGTGTGACCCAATGTTAGGGTCGAAACTTGTTCCTTGTAAGGATAAATCATGGTAGGTAGCACCCTTAGAACTTAAAATCCTTGCTATTTTTGTGATTTTTTTTTTGCCTTTTTGGTGTCGTTTGGGTGTTATTGTCCCTAGTCGGAACCCCTTGCTTAAAATGACACCCCTATTCGGATGGGTGGTCAAGTTTTTCTTACTCAGTGATGTAAATCTTAGTGTTGTTGAGTGCAGTCTCAAGTCATCTCCGGGGTAGAGTAACCTGGACGTAAATAAATTAAGTTCATCCCAATCATGTTGGTTCTTACTCTGCAACACGATGATGGTGTTGTTGGCAGTGTATGAAACCTTTGAGTAACGCTATTGTTCATAGGTGGACTATGGTGGTTAAGCTTGTACGATCTTAGGATACCTCAGGTGGTAATGGCTTAGTGATTGGTTAATTATGGTGTGTCGGTAGGTGAAGCTAAGTTTCTTTCAATGAGAGTCGACCAATTATGGTTCAACTATTCTTCTCTCCAACACTAGGGTATGTTTGACTGGAAGTCGTTTAAATCCTCTTAGTGTATCCTTATTATCAATGAGCATGCCCCCTAACTTGATATCGTCTAGGTACACTAAAAGAGTGTCGGTCTTATGCCACACAAAAGATTTAATAGTTGTTGGGATTGTTTGGGGTGGTTTTCTCAATGTCGTATTCTAACGTGTGGTTCTAATCGATGATTGGTTAGTCTTGAGTGACCCTTGGATTCCCGTGTAGGAATGCCTTGGACAAAATCTGGTACACAAGATATTTCTTTAGACTTGACCGCCAGACTGATGCCACTTTGGGATCAGTCAATGCTCTGATATATACGTCTTGGACTTGTACCAACATCTCACTCGTAAACATGGAGTATGGACTACCTTATTTTAGTCCCTTATACTCATGTCATTCTGATCTAAGGTCACCCCAAACTTGTTGTTAGTATGAGTGATGATTGAATCAAGGAACATCAGAGAAAGTCAGGTATGGACTTTAGTGGATGTGTTCACAGCAAATTCGAGATACCTTTTAATAATACACCCCAGTTCATTTTGTAAAATGCCAGTCTTCTAAGACGATCGTCTTCTGGAATGGTTTTTCATAGTGGCTTGATTTTCTTTCTTTTTTTCTCAATGTAATGATTAGTGAAAGACCATCTTTGATCTTTTAAACATGTGTAGATCGGTGTGGTTTGTGTAAGCCAACAATTTTCATAAATATATGGCTCCACTTGGGCCTTGAAATCAATAGAGAATCAACCATTTTACCCTTTTTAGAAATCACATGAGAATCATTGCTAGAATTCTTAAGGGATTGTCTTAGAAGAAATTATGATGGTGGAAGGTGTCATGACTTGGAATTATCCCTTTATAACATTAAATCCTAAGGTGGGAAGTAACTTTGGGAAAATGTTTAATGAGATGACGAAATGGTCGTGTCTCTAGCTAAATGTGTTTGGATAAGTACCGTCTCAATGTTTCAGTTCAAAAATGAGAATTGGATAAAATCTTAATGGCTTATGTGTTTCTTTCCCAATTAATGTTTGAACACATGTTGGGAATTTGGAGACCCAACGTGGCCTTTTGTGTGATAATTCACAACACTTTTTGGTCAGTTGAGGGTTATGTTGTTCCCAAAGGCTTCTTGGGGAAGAGAACTTCTAAGGTGGGAAGGTTGTAATGTCCCATGTTTTGAACCAAACAAGAAAATGAAGGGAATTAAATTTTTTTGTTAGCTGGGTAGGCCAGTTTTAAAAATTGAGCTTTAGAACCTTTTCTCGTAATAGTTGACATTACGATGTGAATTTTAATGAATTTAAATAAAATAAATTAGATTAAAATTAAAATATAAATAAATTAAATGAAGGGTAAAAACCTTCTTTAGCACTTTGAAATATTTTATGAAATATTTTCAGAGTTAGATGTTGATTCAGAACGGGGTTTTGAGTCCTATAGAACCTCGACATTAATAGAATAAAAATATTAAATATATTTTATTCATATGTGTGTGCCTTTTTAAAAAAATAAAAAAACTCTCAAACGGTACATTGTATGAGAAATATGAGGTCGTTGTTAGGTCTGGAATGTCGGGTTTAACCTAGGTAGGTTATGACTTTAATGTGTGTTGGGTGTTTGGCAACATCGTATGTGATAATATTTTTTATTTATTTATTTATTTATTTATTTATTCCAATTTTTTATATTAATTAATTAATTTCTCGCAAATTGTGCATCGTATCAAAAATATGAGACCATTGTTAGGTCTGAAATGTGGGTTTTACCCTATACGGGGTATAACTTTTGTGAGCGTCGGACGTTTGGTCAGATCGCACCTGAAGAAAAATTTTTTGGGTTATAAATATTTTTTATTAGGAAGTTATAAATAATAATAATAATTTTATTTTTATTATTATTATTTCTGTTGAAGAAAAAAATAAAAATATACTTCCGTAATTAATAAATTGTGTTGTTCTACAAATAATAAGTGGAGAATCCAATAATTGTGATATTATTAATTGTTAAATTAAATGAAAATGTGCAATAGATATTAATTTATTATGTTTTATCGGTTTTAAATGATTTTTTTCATTAAAATACTAATGGTGTCATTGATGGGTTGTATTAAATAATAATAATTATTATTATTATTATTATTATTAGATTAAGACAAAAACATTGATGTATATATGTGATGTATAATGTATATGGTGTATATATATGTGTGAGGATGAAATATATATTTAGGTATATATACATATGTGGGTGTATATATATGCATATACAGATGTGTGTGTTAATATATATATATATATGGGTGGATATTTATTTTGGGTTAGATAAAATATTATTAATTTCCCACATAAATGCTTGTAACATCTCATCTTAAACTAAGGTACAGATTGTGTAATTTGTTTACCCAAATCCTTCAAGTGACCCAGGGCGCGTGCATGTGCACCCTGGTGCGGGTCCCGAAAAACTATTAAAATTATTTAAATAATTTCATGAGATTTAGGTAAAATATTACATCATACCCTAGCATAGTGTTCAGGTTAAAAATAATAAAAATAAATTAAAAGGCAATAAAATTAAATTTAAAGAAATTTAAAAGGGATAAAAACAAATTTTAAAATAAAATAAGAAGGGGGTTACAAGAATAGTAAAAATAATAAAAAAGGGCATTATCCATTTTTATTATTTTTATTTCCTATTCATTTTCATCCCTTTTATTTTATTTATTTTGTTATTATTTATTTCTTTTTTCTTTTTTCTTTATTTTTTTAATTTTTATTTTTTTTTCTTCTCTTTTATTTCTTCTTTTATTTTTCTTCTCTCTCCCTCTCCTCTCCTATAGTGTGTCGCCCCCCTTATAGCACCCCCCTTTGGTACCCCTCCTCCTCCTCCCCCTCCCCTCCTTTGGAAGCCTGTTGTGATTCTATCTCTCATCCATTTTCTTCACCATTATGTGCGTAGTAAAGATCTCGATAAGTTTAACCTCATGCACCAAGAATCGTAGGATCTCATCCACTATCTATCACACAATATTTCATGAAATGTTTTCACCCAAAATTGGGGTTTTCCTAAAATTGTTCTATTTATTTTGTTTTAGGTCAAATCAAAGAGCGTCCTGGAGTGTAAGGTCCACTACAAGTATGAGGTAGGGCATATACCCTCTTTCAACTCGTTTCATTTCATATTTTAGATTGTACATTGTGCTGATCTTCAGTGCCTACCAGTGATATTTAATTTCACCTATTCTGATTTAATTAAATTGATTAACTTAACTATTTCACCCTTTTTTGAGATAAACTAGATTTTTTAAATTGTTGCAGCATTGTCAGACACCCCATTGAGTGTGATGATGAATTTGGTCAATTTTTCATTATCCCCAAATAATTAAATTATTTAGTTTCATGTGTTGTGTGATCCCTTTTTTTATTTTTAAATAAATAAATTATTTAGGAAAATTGTAAACCCTGATATTTGGGATTTGTTGGATTATTTATGCCTAATGATTTTTTTTATTATAATTATTATCATGTTGTTCTATTATTAAAGAGAAATGTTCATTTTTCTATTTTCCCTGATAATGTACTTTGAGTGTAACTGTTTGGCTTGAATGGTCATGAAATATGTGGCTTTTAGTTGCCTAATTGTTTTAATGCAATTATAAATACATACCATGTGATATTCCCTTCTTTGAAATCTAATTAATTTCAGGTCAGTGAGATAATGTGTATTCCATATTAAGGACCCACACATGGAACCTCTGTTCCTGACTAGTTACCTCACTATGCGTCGAGGGAGATGTCTTAGGATTTTCTAGATGAGGGCTTCCTTGGGATTTTTATATACTTATGGGTGATACCAGTTCCCAAAATGATCATTGAGGATGGACTCGTTGGCAAAGTGGTTACACCAAGCCTCAGGTGATACTTGTCCCCTTCTATGCATTATCGGG
Source organism: Viscum album (assembly GCA_963277665.1). NCBI lineage: Eukaryota > Viridiplantae > Streptophyta > Magnoliopsida > Santalales > Viscaceae > Viscum > Viscum album. Next base: position 866,928,277 of record OY728146.1, on the reverse strand, counting down.
ACAGACTCATGGTAAAACCATGCCTCGAGCAGTACTTGGTCTTTCAGAAGATTTCCTTGGATGGGTTCAGTGGTATTGGGTAAATTGAAGGATGTACCATAGTGATAACTTCGAAAAGGGCTCAGACTCCAACTCTCAACATTAATATAATAATAATGATAATGCATGGAAGGTTATTTTTTATACTGCTTTGAGCTCCATGTGAATTGTGATACATTTATAGTGTCTTGAAGAACACATTTTGACACATAAATTAGACCACAAGCTAATGTATTGGCTTGGGGGTATGTTCCCTCTTTGTCTGCCTTTTGTTTATCTAGCCTTCTTATATATATATATACATATTGCTCTATATAGGTACCTTATTTAAATTATCAGCTTAGGCCGAAGTAGGTGGTATGGTACAGGTGCCTTTGAGAACCTGAACCTAGTTATACTTGTTTTTATTTTGTTTATTTAATTGTTTACATTTATCATAAATTGGCACACTATATATTTTACATCACAAAATAGAAAGGTCTGGACACCTTTTGTGCCAACCTAAAAAGAATATATCTCACACCTTGCTCGGGTTCCATTTGGTACCTAGGTAGACTTTATTCTCGTAGGTATGGATAAAGGAAAGAGTGTTGCTTCCAATGCTTGAGTGTTTCTTGCTACTTATGATGGAGATTCAGAGGACTAAGAATTATCTTGATATGTAGTTGTTGAAACTTGTGTTATTTTCATTAGATCTTTGATATCATGCTTGTATTCATGATTTTATGAACTTTTACTTTAGTACAAACATCATAGCATGACATCATTTTGTATCTAGTTTTATTTACCAGCTTCCGCACTTATTATTTATTGTGTTGAGATTATTTTTTTGCTTTTGATGCGGTTTTCTTATTTATATGCTTACACTACTTGTTATAAATTTCTTTTCTTATGTTGGGTATTACCTATTACCTATGAGGGCATAGTCTCCCCCATGGACATTTTAAAAAGTCCCTCACGTCTAGTTAGAAACCCCTGGCATTCGGGGAGATGCGCTTGAGGTTATGTGTCCAACTCGGCTCGGAGCACCTTTCTAGTGGCTCCCAAGTCTGGGATGTTACATGTAAGATCAGGCCATCTAGTCCATGGGGATTTTAATTGTGTAATTTCCTAACCCCCCCCCCCCCAGGTTTTTTAGAAGGGAATCCCCTCTTTCCTCCCAATTTTTTTTACATGGAATCCCTCTCTCCTCACCTTCCACATCTTTTCCCCCATCATGTTTGGGGGGGTTTTAACTCTATTCTTTAGTGATCTAATATGATTTTTCTCCTTAATTTCCCTCACTTTATCTCCTCATTTTTTTTCCTTTTTAATTTTTATTTCTCTTGGGATATGGTTCATGGGTAATTTCACTTGATCATGGTGAAATTATCTCAATATGATGGGACTTTAATGAATCCTAGCTAGAGGTCATCCAAAGACTACATCTGCATTGCATCACACATAGTTCTAGTGAGGTTTTTCATCATGGTAATTTTTATTAAAAAATTACCTTAAATTAAATTATTTTGGATATTATAATAATTTTGAATGATAAGTATTTTTCTTGTGATTGGTGTTGCAGCATGGCATAGACCTCCAGGTGATGGTTGGTCAAGGTTTTGTTGGGGCGAGAGTGCCCAGTTAATCTTTTAGTGACTTTGTAAATTTTAATAAAAATTATAATTAAATTGTAAATTGATTAAATTAATTTTAATTTGATTATAATTAATTGAATAGAAACAATTTGTGTGGGTTACAGTCTCACATGGATGGGAGATGTATATATGGACTTGGATGGGCATGATGAGCCTAAGTGAAGTTGTCGAGTGGTGAATTGAAGAGGGGGAGAGTTTCATATGAGGTAGGTGATCCTTGGTGCTTAACCAATGGTGTTATAATTTTTTTATGGTGCATGTGATGGTTATCCTGACCCATGAGAATATATTTCTATTTTAATTAATTAAGTTTACATTTTGGAATTTGATAAATTTTATAATTTGAAATCAATGCCTCACACTGAGAAAAGGGATATGGTTATTTGATACCAGGTGAACTAGTTGATGTCTAGACTACTGATGTATGACACCTTACTTATAAAATTGTGCCTCAGGGGACTTGAATCCCCATGAGAGGTATAATATATATGGACATAAATTAATGAATGTAGTGGCCAAAAGTAGGAGTCATTGACCACCTACTTAAAATGTGTATTGTGACATGGAATGTTTAGCTAAGATGTTGGCTATGTTTGAACTTTGAGTTACACTATATCCATTTTTCTTGATTATATAATCAAGGTTGAATGGTTTCCCACAACCTTTTATGACATGGTTAGATTATGTCAATAGACCATAGGCTAGTTGGTGAAGAGTTAGGTGTGTGGTTTGATCTAGAGTGACCTTGGGTGTTGAGATGGGCCTTAATCCATCTATATAGACCGTTTGAAATAGTTTTTGACCTTATGTGGCCTGTAAGGATGTGTTGGTAGTAAAGTATCATTAATGGAGGAACTAGTACTAGGGACACAGAGTAGGGTGCATGTGTTATGCAGTGACCTAGAGAACTCAGTTTATAATGACTTTATTATATTATTATTTAGTGGACCCTAGTATGCTCCCAATGACACAATTACCTATTAATGGGTAGTGATGATCATAGGTGTCACCTTGGAGCTCAGATTGATATTTTGCGCCCTTTCTAGCTATGGTGAGTTGGGTTGTACTCCTGGGAGTTTGAAAATGGTTTGTGTAAGAGGTTAGGGATAAGGCCACCCATGTCTATTATATGTATTATAAAAACTAATAATTGAGATGGTATACACCCTCATAGAGGTTGTGATGTGATTACTATATAAAATCCCCTCAGGGTGGTCTTTGATTATAAATGGAAAACTCCCCCAGTAGAGATATTTGGGATACTGATGAAAACTTCCCTAGTATGGAGGTCTATGATACTACTAAAGGGGATGCCATGGATTTGGAGTGAGGTTTATATTAGTATTGGCAGAGGATATATCTTTCTATGTGCTAGATTTTGGAGCTTGTGGAGTCTTTGGTGGTCCCGGTCAAGTCTCCTGAACTATTAGGGCTTAGCACTAGGGAACCATTGTATACTAGGATGGAGCATTCCCTGGGTTGGGATATCGGTATAGATAATTCCCAAAGTTGGTATATTGTATACTGAGGTGATTATATCCCCTAGGTAATTATCATTGTATACCATAGTGAAAGACACTCGGTCATTATTATGGTTAGAGTGGTCATTGTGATGTTATTAGTGACACTCTAGAATTAGCTGAAGCAGGTATGGTCGATCGGGATTACATAATTGAGGATAGACTATGGTTTATTTTATATTTATATATTTTTTATTGATTATTTATTATTCAATGATTTTCACATTCACATATCACTACAATTCTGATTACGTATAGGGTTGTGTTGGTTTTTCCCTAATGAGTTTTGTACTTACACCCTAGTCAAGTTGTCATCACACTTCGGTACCTAAGCACACTCTCACTTGGTTGTAGGTACAAGTTGGGTAGGGGACAGAATTTTTCATGATCGATAAGGATAGGTTGAATTTTGAAAACTAGTACGAGTTAAGTCTTAGAGTTGGGATCAGGTCCTCAAGCATATTTTATTTCTTTTGTTTATTCTAAATTTATGATAAACCCAGTGGGAGATCTATCTTGTAAGTTTTATGATCGCACATGTCTTTTATGCTACGCTTAATTTATTATAATTATTCCCTTTTAGTTATTACATTTACACTATTCCACATTATTTATGATACTTGGTTATTTCTTTTGTGATTACACTCTCTAATACAGTGGGTGTAGTCTACCCATGGTATCTTCTAAAACCTGAGATACTAGTTAGTAGACTTTGGAACACACGACGGAATTACATAGATCACATAGTTCCACTACTCTAGTTACTTTTTAGAGTGATCCAAGTTGATATGATATAAAGTGGTATTATATTTCTTGTTATTTAACATAATATTTTGTGAGATTGTAGACATGAGATATAGTAATGTGTTGAATCTTGTGATGGAACCCAAACTGATGTATCAGGAACATCATTTTCAGTGGAAGTCATAATTACCATGGTTATATGATTGAGGTTTTGGACTTTGTTATTATTATTATTCATTATTTCACCTCATGATATTCATATTATGTTTATATTTATGATTTTTTGGATTTTTAGCTCTTATCCCTCTGGAAAGAGTCCAGTTATAAGACCTTTGGCTCTTGATCCATCATGGAAAGAGGAATCTCATTCATCAAGTGCATAGGATTTATCTGACATATAGGATGGATATTGTGATTATTATCACTAAATACATAAGTTTAGTTGTTAAAGTTTCAACAATATATCATATGTAATTTTCTCATATATGTTCTTGGTGTTATTATACTCAGCTAGACTAATATGTATATTATTATTCCAATGGAAGGTCATGTATTTCTATAGTAAGATTCTTGATTATGATGATGATGGTGTGATCCCTCTAGTTAGGGACATATAGTGACCCTATTAGGTCACTAAGGCACATGATGCCTTAATTAGAAACCACTATTAGGTGATTATTATTTAGGTTTGGTTATTTAATGTTTAAATTACAACCAATACATTATTTTCCTATATATATTGGAATGGAATTATACTTTTCCAAACCCTATAACCATGGGATTCTAGAGATAGACCATGATAGTATGATTTTGTCATATATTTGTACACTTGGATGAGTTTTTATCCTCATGGGGGGGACTCTCATATGAAGAGGCCTAGTGAAGATCAACCTGAGATTTGTATTCTCAAGGGAGTAGATATGTATTTGGGTGCTTAGTGATAATCAATAACCTTATAGGATGATGAGTTGGTATATGATCCTTGATATGTATATGAGGACCCTAGAGAGGTTATTTGGTACATGAGTTACCAATAAATATTTGAGATATGAATATAGAGGTGTTTTCCATGAGTTGTAACCTATAAGATATATGACCTATGGGTTATACATGATATCCACGTTTTTGAAAGATGGATAGGGATGTTAGTGAGATGGGTGTTTGGATGGGGTGAGGTTTCATTTGAGAGGGTAACATGAGTAAGGTGTTAACCTGAAGTTCTATTTTCCTTAGAGGTGGGAATCATGGGAAATTTATTCAGGTATAATATCAGTGCACATGATGGGTGACTGATTATATGATATAGGCATGGAAATTCCTTATAGGATCAAGACCATGGAAGCACCTTGAGTGTTAATGCTTATTAACGGTTGTAAATTGAGGATAGGGCCGATTGAGTTCCTAGCTCAGGTGATTTTGGGTGCACTCCCAATGTTAGTTCATGGTTTTATGCTAAAGTTTATATAATGATACATGGGTTGGTAATTGGTTGGAGTGGTATATGGGAATTTGAATTGTGAGGAGTGAACCATAGTACATTGGAGGGTGAAACCCTCATTTTGAATGATATTTTAGTGGATTCCTTGGATAAAGTTACCTAAATAGAGAACAAGTAGAAGTTGGATGAATCATGTTAGTGCTGAAATCTAATTAGGAAAGTCATGTCCCATCATTGTAATCACTAATGGGTGGAGTGAAAAGAATAGTGAATGATAATTTGGTTTAGTGAAGCAAAAATAAAGGCACTTCAGTAGTTGGTATCTTCACATCTATTATGGAAATGTGACCAATATATGGGAATGGTTTTGGTTTTGAGATACTGGTCAGGGGAGGATCATGATGGCATCATATATCAGTTTTACTATAAATTCAATTTTACTTAGATTCCTTGGGGGATAAAAAGTGTAAATTTGAATTCAATGCTATATTGAGTCTAAGAATTATCATCTGGCTCAAGATGAACTTGATTTTACCCAATCATGCTTCGGGTTGAGAGTGCATCAGTGATTATGCTACAACAAGGCAACAGTTTTGGTTTGTTAGTGTTTCATATAGGGAATTTCACTGAGATGTAGGCATGAGTTTTAGTAAGTGTGTTTATATGATCATAGAATGTCTCTATAAGAATATGGATCTTAATTTCAGGTATGTATATTTATTTCAGGTTGTTTTTTAGGAAAAAAAAGAAAAAATGGGAATTTTCTAAGTGCACGTCATGTACTTATGAGTACACGCTATGGCGGTCGAGTACATGGTCATGTGGTGACCTTGAAGACCGCTTAAGGAGGGGGATTGTTAAGGCTAGTACAAAAAATGTACCTTTAATAAACACACTATGTATTTTTTCTTTTTATTTGATAAATTAGTACGGGGTCATGTCTCATCCTCATAAATGTCTTCTTATTCCCTTAGTTCGTACAGGAGAGCGACAGAAGGGCTGACAAACTTCGAACCCCTCCTGATTATTTGTCTGACCACCAATTGAGACACCATCAGGTGCATTCAAATCCCATCAGTGAGTTATAAATTCTCCTAGTGCATTTCTTCCTGGTTTATCCTCTCTCATGAGTTATTCAAGGTTGAACATTTTTCACCTTTTGTGGATCTATGCCGTTTAGGCCGATCCAAGGGATGTTGTTCAATAGTATTGATCGTACGATATCAAGGTAGGTTTTTTGTGCCTTTAGTTGTTCATCCTTGTATTATATGTGCTAAAAGATCTGCATACCCACATTGGGGTATTGCATGTTTTGTAATTTAACCATGTTTAATGTCTTCTATGTTTTGAATGATTGAAAAGTGGTTGTCTATTATGTGTAAGGTTAGATACCTTGTTTATGGGATACCATGTGGGTGTGTTTCCCTTGATTGATTATTATGGCCATTTTGTCTATAATTCCTATTACGATTTCCTAGTTTTCCATTCCTTGTGTTATTAGTATGGAGTTCCTGATGTTTTGAGATGCCTCTGATATGCATTGTAGAAGTTTGACCTAGGGGAATTTAATTGTGATAGCTTCCTGAGGTAGGTACATTTATGTATGAATTGTTGTAATGTTATACCAGAGGGGTTAGACCATGAGAGATACCCAGAGGGTCGCTATTAAATTAATTGTATTGTGTTGACCAAGGGGTATTAACCATGAGAGCTTCCAGGTGGTCATTTATAATTTATTTATGCTATATTGACTGAGGGGTATTGAATGTGTGAGATGCTCAGGTGGTTGTTTGTAAATGATTAGTGCTATAATTAGACCAGAGGGATTAGACTGTGAGATCCACCTGGAGAGTCGTTACTAAATGATTTTTTTATGTTAGACCATGGGGGTTAGACTTTGAGAAATTTCTCCAAAGGGTTGTAATTGAATAATTGAATGATTGTAATGAGTCTACCAAGGCAAATCACAAGCTTGGACTCAGTCTTACATGATTGTTTAAATAGTCTTCTGAGATATCTATTTGTCACTATTACAAAGGGGATACAAATCTTAGGCTAGATCCCAAGGTTTACATGATTCAACATATGAATAATGAATTTTAAATGAATGTAATTTATAACTTTAGGACTATTTACTTTTGAGTACTTCCTAGTTTATTGCTTCATTTCTACATATTAACTACTATATATATTCACTGATAGTTAGGCATAGATATTTTGGTGGTTTCCTACTAGGATTCATCTAAAAACCTATTTGGGTCATGTTTTTTGGACCCAAAAAGATTATATGTTTGTTGGTATAGATAAGGGAATTCACCCTCTTCATCAGATACCTGATTTTTTTGGAGCTAGAGAACATGGGACCAAGATGAGTCTTGCGATGCTGTTGGAGTTTATAGCTTTTATGTGCTTTGGTTTCAGTATTGTATTTCTAGCATTGTGAATTGTTTGGATGCTTTCCTAGACACATGTGACATACATCATTTATATATATGCTCCAGTTGATATATTATTATTAGTCTTTCATTGTTTTCTTTTTTTTTGTATGGTATTAATAATTCCTCTATTGTTTACTATTTATTTTCTATTGTGTATATGCTACCAATGAGGTCATAGTTTCCCCATTATCAAATTGTGGCCCTTACTGTTAGTCAGCAGCCTCTGACAATTGGGGAAATGTTCTTGAGGTCAAGTGACCAATCGGGTTTGGGGCACCTTTGGGTGGCACCTAAAACCGGGACGTTACAAAGTAGTATTAGAGGAGGTTTCTTTTCTGAATTTCCTTAATATTTGGAGCCTATAGACTAGGAAAGGAAGGAAAATATACTTATTAATTAGTTTTCTCATGAGTATCTAACCCATGTATAGGTAAATGCCAAGTTTTCATGAATATTTCCATTTTTCTGGTTTTTCAATTGTTATAATTGATTTGATTTCATCGTTGTGTGATTCACTTGTTTTTTTATATTATGATTTATATCATTGTGGTTCTATTTCTATTGAAACCTAATGAGATGAGGGTATTCCATCTCATTCATCATATAGGTACTTTCTAGAGATCACATGTCATGCATTCTTATCATGCCATTTAGGATGAATTACTGATTGTATGTTGTTGTGATAGATTTTGTTCTAGATATTCATGTTTTTGTGATAGATTCCATGATAGAATACCTGATATTTTTTATATGGTATTGGTATATGTAAAGTTTTATTTGTATGGACACCAAGATTTGGTCCCGGAGGTGTTATGGGCCCTCTTGGATCAGAATTTGGTGGATCATGGTTGAACTTTAATTGAATTCTATCAAGTTATGATATGAATAAGGATGTTAAACTTTGATTCGCAGAGAGTATGGGCTCTCACGGATCTAAACTTTCCATGACTTGACTAAAATTTTGAGATTTTGGGGATTCTGGAGAAGTTAAGAGGCTTATTTTCAGGAAAACCTGGAAAACATGATGTGTGATGTTATGAACACACGCCATGTGTTCTTCTATTTGGGAAGAACTGAATTTCCTTAAGTACACATTGTGTAATTTATATACTCATCGTTTAGTGGTTTACCATGTGACTGACTATGTGATCAGAGACACGGGGTTGGTAAACTTTTTAGTAGAACATGTCGTGTACAGGAAGTACATGTCATACTGTAAGAGACCATTTATCTGGCCATGTGACTAATGACACATGTGGATGAAACTTGGGTTGTAAAAATCGTTTCTAACTTATATACACTGTGTAGTAATTGACTATGTACCTAGATGTGTGAATAATGACACGGGTGGATAGAAATTAAGTAGTATAATCCATGTCTAGGGTGAAAATGTTGTGTAGTATTACACCGGAAGAGAATTGTGTAGTTCTAGACATGTAGAAGAACTTGGGGAGGAGGGAAAATTCAAGTACATGTCATGTCATGGGATGAACATATTGTGTATGTGAGGTGTTATAAGACCAGGTTGGCAATGGTATACGCTCGTGTTAATGTTTAAGGAAACACGTTGTGTAACCCTATTTTGTAAAACTTGAATGATTTCCTTCTCTAATTCCTTTCTTGTACATTTATGTTGCAGTCCTTGATAATCTTGAACTAAGGTGTGCACTTGACCTTATAGATTCATACCACCAATACATCCTCCAATTGTGCACCAGGTACAGGGTGGTGATTAGACACCAGAAATAGTAGATCAGGGACTACCAGCAGATCCTCCCATCATATTTGTCTTGGTACCAGCTGTTATACTAGACACAGGGGCTGATTCACAATTTCATTAAGGATTTATGAGGATGATGTAGACTTTTCAGGGAGCACCACATCCTTCCCTATCTATGGAATAGTTAAAGAGGGTGTTCCAGCAGTATCATCCTTCCACTTTTTTAGGGGATGGAGGATCATAGGTTGTAGAGTCATGGTTGGAGGCCATGCATTCTATCATTAAGCATCTGGAGGCGCCTCTTGAGAGGAGAGTGAATCTCGTGACATATATGCTATGTGATTCTATCAATAGATAGTGGGGTTTTATCTCATAGGTGGTACATCATTAAGATATAGCTTGGGAAGGGTTTTAGATTACCATCTATGATTACTTTTACCCTGAGACGTTGAGGGCCAACTGAGCCCAGAAGTTTATGCATTTAGAGCAGGGCGCTCTTTTAGTGATGGATTATTCTTCTTGATTTATAGATATTGAGTGTTTCACATCTATTTTGGGAGGTGAATAGTTATCTTTGGCTAGGATATTTGAGGATGGTCTCAGGTATGACATCTGATCACAGGTGACTGTTTTCAGGATGACTTCATTGAATGTTATAGTAAACCAGGCACTGATTACCAAGCACAATCTAAGGGAGTTGGGAGCTTCAAGATAGGGTGGTTCATTATCCAGAGATGGTACTCCTTTAACAGATAGTACGAAGCGCCATAGAGATATTTCATGTAATGTTTCTTCAGGTAGCTAGGTGGTATGCTACCAATGTGGGAAGAGTGGACATATGAGACCACATTGCCCGAAGGACCCAGTCAAGTGCTGATCTTGTGGCATGATGGGCCATATTCATAGTTTATTTCAGATTTTCTCACTAGAAGTGAGTGAGAGGGGATATGTTATGACTCCACATTCAGGATAAGGACCACCAGTTTCCCATAAATCAGAGAACTAGAGTTAGTTAGGTCATTCAGGATGAGGAGGAGGTTGTAGTCGTGGTAGACAGATGGTAGGTTTTCAGCGATAGAAAGGTGGATCATCTCAAGGTAGTTAGAAAGTTTCACAGGTCCACAATACAGGTTATAATTTTTCAGTGGAGGAGACCCAATAGGAGTACGATCCTAGACCCTCTACAATTAGAGGTACGACTCTAGTTGCCTCATTTTGAGCTTCTTCTCTTTTTGATAAAGGGTATTCTGATAGTTTTATATATGTTGTCATTGTGGAGAGCCTTGGGCTCTACATATTTACTTCTGATGATGTTATGATTATAGACACTCTATTGGGTATTAGGACGTCTAGTGTATGTTAGTGAAAGGAGAGTCCTCTCGAGGTTGGTGGGTTTCACTTCTTATGATACCTATATGTCTTAAAGATGACAGGGTTCGATGTCATTCTTAGAATGGACCGGTTGGTCTCCTTCTAGGCCTTTGTTGACTGTTATCACAACAGGGTGAGTTTCACATCACCAGAGGGTGGGTCTTTTCTACACAAGGGTGAATGGGATGTCTAGGAAAGCAGAGCTGGACACAAGCATCATGGGTTGGGAGGACTTACAGCCCATATTGCAAGTCTATATCATGATGACTAGGAGGCTTCACATATAGAATTTCTTCCAGTGGTGTATCATTTCAGATATGTCTTTCTAGATGACTTTTTAAGTTTACCTATGGAGAGAGGGGTAGATTTTCTTATTGATATTGTTCCAGGAGCGGCACCGGTGTCAATTCCTCCTTATAGGATGGCTACACCAGAATTACAAGATCTCAAGAAGTAGTTATAGTAGTTGCAAGAAAAGGGTTTCATCTCACCAAGTACTTCTCCTTGGGGTTTTCTTATCCTTTCTGTGAAGAAGGAAGATGGTACCCTTAGGTTTTGTGTGGATTATCGGAAGATGAACCAGTTGATAATCAAGAAATAATATCCCTTGTTGTGGATTGATGATCTCTTTGATTAGATTCTAGGAGACCGGGTGTTCTATAAGATTGACTTGATATCTAGTTATCATCATTTAGGTTTAAGAACATCATATATACCTCTTATAGCCTTTCATAGAAGGTATGTTCTATATGAGTATTTGTTTATGCTATCTGGTCACACAAACATGCAGACAATTTTCATGGAACTGATTAACTGAGTGTTCCATCCTTACTTGGATTCTTTTATAGTAGTCTTCATGGACAATATATTTTTGTACTCTCACACTCGACATGGACATGCCACCCATATTGAGATTGTATTGAGTACACTAAGAGAGCATTAACAATATGTTAATCTCTCAAAGTGCCACTTTTGGATGGACTAGATTCACTTCTTGGGTCATGTTATCTCAGAGACAAGAGTATAAGTAGACCCAGATAAAGTTAGAGTAGTAGTTTTCTGGGAGTAGCTAAAGAATTTCTTTGAGCTACATAGTTTTCTGGGTCTGGATGGTTACTACAGACACTTTATAAATGACTTTTTATTCTTAGAAGCTCCACTGACGGGCCTGAATAAGAATGGTGCTAAGTACTTTTAGACATATTCCTATGATTCAGCCTTTCAAGAACTAAAAGGAATATTGACTTTAGCACTGATACTAATTTTTCTGGAGCTAGGAAATAATTACACTAATTACTGTGATGCATCAAGTATCAGGCTGGGAGTAGTGCTTATGTCGGGAAAAGGAGTCATTGTGTATGGGTCTCTACATTTGAAGCCACTCGAGAGAAATTACACGACGCATGATCTCAAGTTAGTTTTAGTTGTCCATGATTTATGCTATTGGAGACATTATATTTTGGGAGGGAATTTTTTGGTATACACTAGCCACAAAAGTCTCATGTATATATTTACTTAGCGAGTTCTATATTTGAGACAACAAATGTGGGTTGAGTACCTTCATTATTTTGACTTTGAGCTTGCCTACATGCCTAGGAAAGGCAACACAGTGGATGATGTGTTGAACATGATGACTCATATACAGGCAGTTTAGGAGGCCAGTAGTGAGTGTTAGCTTATGTCTCTATTCTCTGAGATTCATTTGTAGTTGCACGATAAATAGGGGTAGACCTTTCTTCCATATATAGTTGTTACCTCTACTCTACTGGATCGAGTGTGAATGAGGCATATATCAGATTATGATGGCATAGTCCTGGGGGAGAGTGTGTCAGGAAAGGACCCTACTCTTGTATAGACCATAAAAGAGAATGAGGTATTTCGTTTTCATGGGAATGTATGGGTGTCAGCAGACATATGTGAGGAGTTGTTGTGATATTTTCATTCCTCAATTTAATCAGTTCATCCTATTATCACCAAGATGTATTGAAATCTTCATCATCAGTATTGGTGGCCTAGAATGAAGAGATATATTGCTAATTTTTTATGATATGTTCCACATGTTAGTAGGTGAATGTGAAGCATCAGCAACCGGTAGGGATTTTACAGTAGTTAACCATTCCCGAGTAGAACTGGAATGATGTCGTGGTGGATTTTGTGATGGGTTTACAGAGTTCACCTTAAGGGAATGATTCAGTTTGGGTTGTTATCGATAGGCTCACAAAGGTTTCACACTTCCTACCGATTAAGGAAACCATTAATGTTGATGAGCTTTAAAGGTTTTACATTCAAGATATTTTACATTTTCATGGGGTTCTGTACTCTAGGATTTTATATAGAGATGTATGGTTTACTTCTCGTGTCTGGAAGGGACTACCAAAGGCTTTGGGTATAGAGGTACTTTTGAGTACAGCTTACCATCCCCAGAAAAATGGCCAATCTAATCACACAACTCAGGTTTTGGAGTACATACTATGAGCATGTGTCCTGGATTTCGAGGGATCTTGGGAGAGACACATACCCCTAGTGGAGTTTTCCTACAAAAACAATTTTCAAGAAATGTTTCAGATGGCACCTTATGAGGATTTGTATAGTAGGCCATACTGATCACCCCTATGTTGGCTATAAGTAGGAGAGGCTTCTATGGCGGGACCCCGTCTTGTCCAGGAAACCACAGAGCAGGTGGAGTTGATTCGTAAGAGGATGAATATTGTACAATCTCGCCAAAAATCTTATGTTGATCGACGGAGATGACCTCTAGAGTTTGAGGTTAAAGATCAGGTATTCCTTCATGTCACACCAAGTTTAGGATGTAGGGGGATTAAGATATAGGGGAATCTTTCACTAAGATACGTTAGGACATTTGAGATTTTGGAGAGAGTCACATCGGTTGCCTATCAATTGCAGTTACCTCAGAGGTAACGGGATAGGAACGATGTCTTTCATATTTCTCAGCTAAGGCATTACTTTTCAGACCCATCTCATGTTTTTTAACCTGATGAGGTTGAGTTAGAGGTGGATGCATCCTTCAAGGAGCAACCTATTCGGATTGTGGATCGCATCATGAAGGCTCTTCATGGCCGATATGTTTCTATAGTATGGTTTCTATGGCAGCACAGGCGAGTGTAGGACGAGGCTTGGGAGAGGGAGGCTGACGTACAATCATAGTGGCTAGAGTTGTTTGAAGCTTCTTCTTCACCACCCTTGGAAGGGTATTTGGGGATGAATTTCTTTAAGGGTGGAAGTTTGTAAGAACCCATATATTCATTTTTGTTATAGATCTTTATTTCTGGTTGTTTTGGGGGGAAAAGGAAGAAATGGTAATTTTATAAGTACATGACATGTACTTATGAGTACATGCCATGATGGTCAAGTACATGGTCGTGTGGTGACCTAGAAGACCGCTTAAGGCAGGGGTTATTTAGGACTAATACATGATGTTTACCTTTAATGAACACGCCATATAGTTTTCTTTTTATTCGATAAATCGATACGGTGTCACATCTCATCCTCAAAAACTTCTTCTTCTTCCCTTGGATCATATAGGAGAGCGACTGAAGGGACAAAGAACTATGAACTTATCCCAATTATCCATTTTACCTCTGACTGAGACGTCATTGAGTGCATTGGAATCCCACCGGTGAGTTCTCAATTCCCCTATGGCCTTTCTTCCTAATTCCTCCTCTCTCGTGAGTTATTCAAGGTTTAACTTTTTTGAACTTTTTGTAGATCTATGCCATTCTAGGTCAATTCAAGGTCCGATGTTAAAGAGTATTGATCGTACGACCTCAAGGTAGGTGCTTTGTAACTTTTGTTTTTCTTCCTTGGATTATATGTGATAAAAGTGATACATAACCACATTTGGGATATTGCGTGTTTTGGAATTTAACGCTGTTTAATAACTGTTATGGTTTGAATGATTGAAAAGGGGTTATTTCTTATGCGTAAGTTTATATACCTTGTTTATGGGACACCTCATGGGTGTGTTTCCATTTATTTATTGTTATGGTCATTTAGTTTAGAATGTTTGTTAGGATTGCCTTTTTTTCTATGCCATGTGTTGTTAGGATGGAGTTCCTAATTTTTTGAGAGGCCTATGGTATGCATTGTAGATGTTTGACTAAGGGGAATTTGACTAGGAGAGCTTCCCGAGGTAGGGTCATTTATGTATGAATTGTTATTATGTTAGACCAGAGGGGTTAGACCGTGAGAGCTACCCATAGGATTGTTATTAAATGAATTGTGTTGTGTTGACCAAGGGTTATTGACCATGAGAGCTTCCAGGTGGTCATTTATAATTTATTGAAGCTATATTGACCAAGGGGTATTGACCGTGTGAGCTGCGCGGGTGATCGTTTGAAAATGATTAGTGTTGTGATTACCAGAGGGGTTAGACCATGAGATCTACCCAGAGGGTCATTACTAAATGAATTTTGTTATGTTAGAACAAGGGGATTATACCCTGAGAACTTTCCCCAAAGGGTTTTTATTGAATAATTGAATGATTTTGATGAGTATTCCAAGCCAAATCACAATCTTGGACTTATTCTTAGTTGATTTTTGTTATATGGTCTTCTAAGACATCTTTTTGTTACTGTTACACATGGGATACAAAGCTTAGGCTAGATCCCAAGGTTTACATGATTCAGCATATGAATAATGAATGTTAAATGAATGTAATTTAAAACTTTATGACTGTTTAATTTTGAGTAATTCCGAGTATATTTATTTATTTCTTCATACTACCTTCTATATATATTCACTGATAGTTAGGCACAAATATTTTGGTGGTTGCCTACTAGGATTCATCTCACACCCTAATTGGGTCATGTTATGAGACCCAAATAGATTATAAGGTTGTAGGTATAGATAATGGAAATCTTCCTTCTTCATCAGGTACTTGATTTTTTTTGGAGATAGAGAGTATGGGACCAAGCTAAGGCTTGCGATGTTGTTGGACTTTACTTCTTTTCTCTACATTGGTTTCAGTATTGTATTTCTAGCATTTTGAATTTTTTGGAGGCTTTCCTAGACACATGTGACATGAATTAGTTATATGTATTCTCTAGTTTTTATATTTATATCAGTCTTCCACTATTTACTTTTTTTTATGGTATTACTGCTTTTGTTATTGTTTACTATTTGCTTTCTGATTTGTATATACTACCAAAGAGGGAATAGTTTCCCCATTATCACATTCTGGACCTCTATGCTAGTCAGAAGCCTCTATAATTTAGGGAAATTCTCTTGAGTTCATGTGACCAATAGGGTTTAGGGAACATTTGGAAGGCACTCGGAACCGGGACGTTATAGACTCCCATATTTAAGGCATTATAATCAAGTGATTTCATAGCACATCGGTGGGTGCAAATAATAAGTTTTAGGAATAGTCAGCTAGGAGTGGTATGACTGATGTTTTTTCATGTGATTAGATATAGTATACTAGAACATTCTTTGGTTATGTCATTCTAGATATGATGATTGTGTTTTAGAGTTGGCCCAGGCCTTTGAGGAAAAAAATCGACATCTTCTAATTCATTTCATGTGTGATGGAGATCTTCCCAATTTAGTTGGACATCAGGAATAAGTTTGGGTATTTATATTCTCATATTTATCTTGGTGTAGTGTGTTATAAGTCACATTGATTGGGTTGGTGGACCACGGATAATATTTTTTTCAAGTACTGAAAGTGGGAGAGTGTTATGGGTCGGAATCATTTATGATGAGTTGAGTTCTATAGTTGGGAGAACCATAAACTAAATGAGAAATAATTTTTTAGGTTGTGCTACCTCAGGATAGAGAATTGTGATCAGAAAATATCTTGGTAGTTTTATGATGGTGTAAGGTGGTAGCATATCTTTTTTTGGTTTTGAGTTCTTAGAGTTATGAAACAGAATCTCATTCAGTGTTTGGAGTTGGGACATGGTGATTTAATGGAGAACTGACGACTAAGGTGGGTCAGGTGATTTTTTTTATAACCACCAAGAATTATTAAGTATTATAAGAGGTATATTGATAAGGTTATAAGATCCAATGTTTTTATGTGTGTGAAAAATCCAATGAGTTTTTTATTTTTTTCAAGATGGTGGATGGTTCACTTTGATAACAGAGTTTTGGAATGGTATTCTAGGAGTTTGTGCACTGTAAAAGGTTGACTTTTGATTTGGAATGGGCTTAGGTGGATATGTGGAGGCACATGATAGAATAATAGAGGTATTAAAGGTTATTGGTCAACTTCAGTAGACACCATCCAGCAGATGGGCTACCACTGACATACCGGTGGGTTGGGAAGAAGCCTAGCAACCTGGTTGAGCTCAATGGCTAACTAGTAAGTTTAGACTATCCATTTAGAGGGTCTGTTACTATACAATATGGATTTTAATATGTGGAATTCAATAAATTTCATCCTAAAATGGTTGTTAGTGCAATCCCCCCTCCCCCCCCTTCCTCAATATTTTATGTTCATGACATTCCCTCTCCCCCTTCTCCCTCTCCTTTCCCCTTACATTTTGTGTGGTTTTGGTGCCATTATTCAATGATCTAAGGTGATTTTTATCTTCTGTTTTCTTTGCTTTATCTCCTCCTTCTACCCTATTTAATTTTTATCTCTCATTTTCTGGGTTTTATGGTTAATTATACTGGATCCTAGTGGAATCATCTGGATAAGATTGGAATTCTATGCAGCCTAGCTAGAGGTAATCCCAATACTATGTCAACACATTGTATAGTATTGTTTCTATGAGGTACATTATCATAGCATTTTTTCTAAGATTTTTTCACTAAATAAAATTATTTTAGAAATTTTCTTAGTTTTAATTTATAGGTATTTTTTCTGGATTAGTGTCTAGAACTTGGTATGAACCTCCTACGGATGGTTTGTCATAGTTTGGGAAAGTAAAGAGTGTCTGGTTATAATTTTGATGATTATTAAAATTTTAATAAATATTGGAATTAAATTTTAAATTATTTAAATTAATTATAACTTGATAATAATTAATTTTTTGGTGACGCTTTGTGTTTTTAGGGCCTTTCTTTGATATGTGATGCTCGAATGGACTTGTATGGGCTTAATGAGACTAGGTAGTGCTGTGAGGTGGTAAATTAAAGAGGGAAAATATTTATATGAGTTAAGTGGTCCTTGGTACTCACCGAATGGTGTTATAAATTTTTTTAAGTTTTCCGTGATTTTTAGCTTCTCCCCTAAGGGTGTTGTCCTATTTTAATTAAATAAGTTGTATTTTTAAAATGTGATAAATTACTTAATTTAAAATGAATGATTTGGACCGAGCAAAGGTCCAAGGTCATTAGGGACTTGGTGCACTATATGACGTCTCAGACACTAATGAATATGAAATTTCTTATAAAAATATGCCTCAAGAAAACTTAATCTACATGAGGATTTTAAATCATGTGGATATAAATGGATGAATGTAGTGGTATGAAGTATAACCCCTTAACCATTTCCTTTAGCGGTGTCTTATGAATATGAATTTTTATCCTAGAGGTTGGCCACATTTAATAATTGAATTTACCTAGATACCTTATTCTTATTGATATGATCATAGTTGAGGGGTAACCCCCCCCCCCACCCCCCATCATGTTGTGGTTAGCCTAAGATGAGAGACCTTGAGCCTGTTGGTTATGGGTCAGGTGTGTAGTCTAAACTAGTGTGGCCTTCGGTGTTGAGATGGTCCTTGATCCATCTCTAAATACCATTTATAGTATTATTTGAACTTGTTTTATGTAGAAACCCGTATCTTGACTTACATGGACATTACATTACATTTGCGGAATACTTAGTACATAACAAAAACACACACACAAGGATCGTAATAGTTTAGTGTCTTTGGAAACTCAGAACGTAATCTTCTAATCGTGGTGAAAGATCTTCAACATCTCCCATAAATATCTTCCTTTTTTTTACCTAAAACCTTTCTTTATATCCTGGGGAAAAGAAAACATAAAAGGGTGAGCTCAAATGCTCAGCAAGGGAAAATAAAGGAAATAAAAATCATATCATATCTTTTCGAAAATCAAAAACCTGCAAAAGAGATCATAATATCTTAACATGGAATAAATCATAGAAGTGAAAATGAGATCCCCATAATCATAACATAAAACTTGAAACTTTGTGGCATGCACACATAATCATGGAAAATCATTTCTTGTTAGTCAAGACTCATTGCCAGGACTATCTTAGTGGACAAAGTCCCTTTCTGAATCGAGTAACCCTCGTTTCAGTCCTGTTTCACTGAACCGGTATAACCTACCATTCCAGCCATGTCTATCTCATGAGATATAAAATCTTTACCCAATGCATTGGAGGGAGATATAGGTCCCACCCATCTTATAATGAATCCTTTCTTATGTGTGCCACATAATCATAAAACATACATCATCGCATAACACAAGTAACAAAAATGGGATTCTTGAAACATCATGACATCATAAATCAATTCATATAAGATAAAGGAATTCATAAAAATAATTCCATCACAACATGATCAAATCAATGTAATAATAAAAATATAACCCTTTATTATCTTAGATGGAAAATAATTTTGATAAAACACTTGAACTCCATTCTTGAGGAAAATATCCTTTCTTCTTCAAAAACATTTTTCCTTTCATAACATGTCATACAAATTTAAAATAAAAGAAGTTGATTAAAAATAAACTTGAAAACTTGTAAAGGAAGATTCTTTGAAGTAATGTTTTAAAAATCCATTCATGCCGTATAAGTTAAAAAAAACATTCTTCGTACTTTTGTCGGAAAAGTCAAAAAGTACCTCGTACGGAAAAACGACAAAAGATTCCTTTCATATTCTTTACTAAAAACTCACCTAAGGGTAAAATTGGATTTAAACTATTGCAAGTGGATGGAAACAATATTACATATTGAGGGAACATGGATGTGGATGATAAAATACACCCCAGTAAATACTTACGAATAAACAATCTCGGATAAAAATGAGATTGTGATATTTCCCTTACCTTAGGTCTGATTTGCTTCCTATGTGTCCGAACCTCCTGTAATAATGATTTAAATAATGTCATTGACTTATTACAGAATCATATTCATTGTTATGATATCATATATGGTTCACTTATGACATTATATTACCTGTTCTTTTGTAAATTCCATATTAAAGAAGCGTTTTGGGTAAAATCGTTTCATTTATCGTAGGTGTTTTGACTTGTTGTTCTTGACATTATTATTACTTATATCATGATATACTTACTTCCAGAATATAAAATATGATTTATATATCATATATATTCAGTATATATATATATATAATAGATAGATAAATGAAATGAAAAACACCGTTCATGGAGACGGTAGTCCGTACGTACGCATGAACGCTGTTTTCCTTTCCTTATTGTCTTGAATGGAAGTAAGTAGATGACATACATATATATATATACATAAATCCAGTAGCTTTATAATGTCATATATTTCATTATTATTTCTTATATATACTTTATAATCATTCTTAAATGGTTAACATGGAGAATGAATCTCATTGCGTCGTGGAGACGGTATTCCGTACGTACGCACGAGCGATGATATCATTTCCATAAATATTGAATTGGAGTGGAGTGGATTATAAAATATATCAGAATCAATATGATGTTGTAATAACTATGTATAGTTATTCTTTACACCACTATACCCATCCATGTAAGGTGGTGGTGGAAAATAGATTACACCACGGAGTGGAGACGGTATTCCGTACGTACGCACGCGCGGTGATTTCTTTTTCCGTAGGATGGATAGATGGTGAAATAGGGTTGTTTCATACTTATAATAACATATCAGTATATGAGTGATACTGATGTTATTACTTCGTAATGAAACATCTAAAGAAGAAGAAGTTGAAGAAGAAAGAAATTGAAAAGATCGGTAATGGATATTACCTCTTCTTTGGAACGCCTCTTTGAATCCTCCACTTAGGGAAATAAGATTGGTCTTTGAAGAAGACCAGGACCTCTAGGATTATTCTAGAGAAGTGGAGAGGAGAAAATGTCAGGGGTTGGCCGAGCTTTAGTACTCAATTTGGTGTGAGGAGGAGGGGGAGGAGGTGTCCTTTTATAAGGGAGGAGAGGGGCACCTTAGGAATATCTCAAAATATTATTTTATATTAAAGTCAAAATCGGTTTATAATGGTTCCAAAGGGTCTTATTTCGAAGCTAAAGTGGGGATGGGTCGAAATCCTATCATCCAATAGGATTTAGACAAGTTTAGGGTATTATTTTAACCTTATCAATTAGATTTAACTCTAAGTTAAATAATTTAACTTTTACCATGTCTTTTTGTTTTCTTTCACTATATGGTTAATAAACTTACTATAACATGCCAAACGAACCCCAAATTGTTTATTATTAATATATATATCCTTATCTAAGTCATTTGGCCGAACCTTAGATTTTTAGGAATAAAATAACAATTAATAATATAATATTTGATTTAAAAACTATTTTGTGTCAATTTTGACACTATTTGATATATGATTTTTGTGAAAGTCATAACAGAATTATATGTTCGAACCAAGTTAATTAAATCAACATTAATATATCATAGTAACCTAGAAAATTAGTGGAATTAATAAACAGTCTTAAATTACATTTATTTTGGTATTTATATTATCAATTATGTCAATATTTCATTAATAAGATAATTACTGCATCATCTTTGTGTCATAAATAAATTAAATTATTTGATGTCTAAAAATTACAAATAAAATACCATCATGTAGGAAATCTTTTTAGCTTTCTAATTAATATTTACAATCGAATTTAGCTTATGTATAACCCCATATTATAATTGATTTACTTATTAAACTTTGATTTTAACTGTTTTAACCCTTCTTTAAATAAATTAATAATAAATGTCCTAATCTAATCCAAGTGGACCTAAATGGTCATATTTTATTCCTAAGTTTTTTTTTGGTCGAATTACACTTGTCCAATAGAATTAGGACATGTGTTAGGGTAATAGTAATATCATATTTACCCTTAGTTACCCTATTTACTATTAACCGCGGTAAAAAAAAGTAAAAAGTTACTATTCACCAAAAATTATTTTCATCTCATTGAACCACATTTTAGTCCTTGATATTAACCGTGGCTCTCGGATTTTCGAAATTCCATTCACAGAAGCGGTAAAATTAAGTTTTATGAAAAATTCAGTTTTTTTAACTACCACTTAGTAGTTTCACTATTCATCAAAAATTGATGTTTTTCAGAACAATGCCAAAATTTCATCCTAAGCTATATTTCATATTCCGAATTCAAAAATGAAGTCTATTTTACCAAATTCATAACATAGAAGTTTCATTGATTAATTTTATAATTAAATCCCGCTGTTAAAACAAATAGCGTGTTTTTAAGAAACAATATCTATCAAAAGATTGACACTTGATTATGTCTGGTTTAAATGTGAAATTACATTCAATGACCAACATTGTATTAAATTGTTAAAATATATTCTAAATATACTTTAAAACCACTAAAATTAATAATTTATCACTATTAATTATTTCGATTGAAAAAGTTGTTTTTAATTAAAATTTAGTAATTTTCACTATTCATCAGAATATGAAAGTTATCCGAAAAGTACCAAAATTTCACCTTAGGCTAAATTCGATACTCCGAATCCAAAAATGAAGTTCATTTTGAAAAATATGATTTATAGAGTTTTAAAAAGTGGTTATTACTATTCATAACGGCTAGTTTTAATAATATTTTAATAGCATATCGTTGTTTAGTGAAACTCGGTATTGCGTATTACACATGCTATCGAGGAAGGTTGTGATTGCGTGTAATGCAAGGCAAGTCAAGGATGCGTGTTGTGCAAGCTCCTTTTGGTGTAGCGTACAACACAAGACTTTAATAAAATTAAAAAGAATATTTTTTATAAAATCTTGGGCTGTTACATTCTACCCCCCTTAAAATGAATTTCGCCCTTGAAATTCGTCGGGGTTATAAATGGTTTACTATTCGAAAGTTTCTTTAATAGAAACCCACATCGTAAAAAGGAATATCAAAACCAATCTTTAAAAACAAAAGTATGAAACGTAACGGTTACCCAAATAAACTAATCATTGGGTTTCCACATAGGTGAAAATATGGATATGGAAGAGAAATCTAACCATCATGTTCTGATGGAGAGTGGTAGAGAACATGGCTATGGAAAAGCCAGTAATCACAAAGCCATAAATTTGTGACGATCTAGGGTACCTTCTGATTATTCAGATATAAGGGCACTAGGACAACATTTTTGGTTTTCAAGATCATTTCCCTAAAGTTGAAGAATTTGAATTAGAATAAATACTTACTTTATTTTGGTACAATCTCACTATTGTTCGTGCCTTGAACAATTTCCACTTCATCTCTTATATAAATGAAGTTGAATTTGTTATTCGTGAAGTGTTAGCAGATCATGTGATAGAATGACGGGTCATTCCATCTGTCTCGAACAAAAGGTTAGCAAAAATTATATACATAAGTCGATCTATAGTGAGATTAATCATATATGGTTCCTAAAATGGACTTATACTTCATATATCATACTGCTTAATATAATAAAACTAGTTTCTTCTAAACAGAGACTTCCTGTAGGTCAGTGGTAGGCGATAAAGGCCAGTCGCACTTCGGTTGTGGGTTCGATTCCCATGGCCTTGTCCGAAGCGATGGGCTGTCGCCCGTCCTGCAGGTTGTCCTTTTTCCAAAACTATATAACATCCCATCAATAATATCAAAAAAACAATACTAACTTATGTCCAACATAATCCATTCCAATCTTTTAGGCTTATCCATAATACTGCAGTCGACTCTCATAATATAGTGAAAATGATTACCAGAGATTTAACACCATCATCAATCCCCATATATCATAAGATATGTTTTGTTGGTCACATTCCAAACATTCAAAGTCCTTAATCGTGTATTCTCTTGAATACCTTAGTGAAAACATGAATGCAGTTAAAAGTTAACACTTTTCACATACCGAAATCCTCAAAATTCTATATACTCAAACCATGATATCACTTAGTCCTTATATCAATCATGAGCTCATGAATACTGTCAAACATTTAATTTTCTCCTTATCCCTTCATTATGCGCATATCATCTACATTCCAAAAATATCTGAATAACCTTTCATGGATACTGGTAACATTAATCATACACTTTTAAAACACAAGGAAAGACAACAGTGTAACAATCCATAGATGTCTCTTTATTCCATAGTAGCATGAGATTACTTATACAAAATTACACATGATAAACATGTAATCATTCCACTACATTCTCAAACCATTGACCGAGCTTCAAAAAAAAATTCATTTCACATATCATTTGTAGTCTCTTCATCATCATCCACATAAATACTACCCATATGACCATACTGATTCTCTTCATGAGTCTTTCCCTTAGGGCATTTGTTTGCATAATGCCCATACATTCCACATTTAAAACACTTAACCATTTTTGATGTCGTAGCAATACCATTATCCTCATCCATGGTGTTAACCGACCCTTTTCCTTTGCACTTAGTTGCTTTGTGTCCTTCTTTTCCACACCCAAAGCATCTTCCAGTTCCCTTGAAACATTCTCCTTGATGCCTCTTCCCACATGATTTACATAGGGGAAATTGAACTTTCTTTCCTCTATGATCATCATGAAACTCCATCTTTCTCTTATTAGTCGAGTCAGGAAACTTACCAAATTTTACTTTATTGATCATATTATGAGATTGCTGATTCGGCATAATAATGATCTTTGGACTTCCAAATCCCATTTCATTTGGTTTCTCATGAAGAATATCATTCCATTGTCCATCATATCCTCCATTATCGTGAATCATCTTGTTTCCAGCCATTTTCTAAAACCCAAAAAAAAAGAATAGTGTGAGAGGCAAAAATCATGCTAGGGAAAACAACATAATAAAGGTGGAGTATCCTTGATATCTAACATCTTAGGTTAAATTCTATGATCGTTACCATAGTTCTAGGACTGTATCCTATACGTATACTTATCCTTAGGGACATCCCTAGACATACCTTATAAATATCTCTAGGGATCTCACTAAAGTTCTCGCATCCTAGTTTCCAAAGGTTGACTAAACCTTTCCTCTGATACCAACTGTAGAAACACGTATCTTGACTTACATGGACATTACATTACATTTGCGGAATACTTAGTACATAACAAAAACACACACACAAGGATCGTAATAGTTTAGTGTCTTTGGAAACTCGGAATGTAATCTTCTAATCGTGGTGAAAGATATTCAACATCTCCCATAAAAATCTTCCTTTTTTTTACCTAAAACCTTTCTTTATATCCTGGGGAAAAGAAAACATAAAAGGGTGAGCTCAAATGCTCAGCAAGGGAAAATAAAGGAAATAAAAATCATATCATATCTTTTTGAAAATAAAAAACCTGCAAAAGAGATCATAATATCTTAACATGGAATAAATCATAGAAGTGAAAATGAGATCCCCATAATCATAACATAAAACTTGAAACTTTGTGGCATGCACACATAATCATGGAAAATCATTTCTTGTTATTCAAGACTCATTGCCAAGACTATCTTAGTGGACAAAGTCCCTTTCTGAATCGAGTAACCCTCGTTTCAGTCCTGTTTCACTGAACCGGTATAACCTACCATTCCAGCCATGTCTATCTCATGAGATATAAAATCTTTACCCAATGCATTGGAGGGAGATATAGGTCCCACCCATCTTATAATGAATCCTTTCTTATGTGTGCCACATAATCATAAAACATACATCATCGCATAACACAAGTAACAAAAATGGGATTCTTGAAACATCATGAAATCATAAATCAATTCATATAAGATAAAGGAATTCATAAAAATAATTCCATCACAACATGATCAAATCAATGTAATAATAAAAATATAACCCTTTATTATCTTAGATGGAAAATAATTTTGATAAAACACTTGAACTCCATTCTTGAGGAAAATATCCTTTCTTCTTCAAAAACATTTTTCCTTTCATAACATGTCATACAACTTTAAAATAAAAGAAGTTGATTAAAAATAAACTTGAAAACTTGTAAAGGAAGCTTCTTTGAAGTAATGTTTTAAAAATCCATTCATGCCGTATAAGTTAAAAAAAACATTCTTCGTACTTTTGTCGGAAAAGTCAAAAAGTACCTCGTACGGAAAAATGGAAAAAGATTCCTTTCATATTCTTTACTAAAAACTCACCTAAGGGTAAAATTGGATTTAAACTATTGCAAGTGGATGGAAAAAATATTACATATTGAGGGAACATGGATGTGGATGATAAAATACACCCCAGTAAATACTTACGAATAAACAATCTCGGATAAAAATGAGATTGTGATATTTCCCTTACCTTAGGTCTGATTTGCTTCCTATGTGTCCGAACCTCCTGTAATAATGATTTAAATAATTTCATTGACTTATTACAGAATCATATTCATTGTTATGATATCATATATGGTTCACTTATGACATTATATTACCTGTTCTTTTGTAAATTCCATATTAAAGAAGCGTTTTGGGTAAAATCGTTTCATTTATCGTAGGTGTTTTGACTTGTTGTTCTTGACATTATTATTACTTATATCATGATTTACTTACTTCCAAAATATAAAATATGATTTATATATCATATATATTCAGTATATATATATATATAATAGATAGATAAATGAAATGAAAAACACCGTTCATTGAGACGGTAGTCCGTACGTACGCATGAACGCTGTTTTCCTTTCCTTATTGTCTTGAATGGAAGTAAGTAGATGACATACATATATATATATAAATAAATCCAGTAGCTTTATAATGTCATATATTTCATTATTATTTCTTATATATACTTTATAATCATTCTTAAATGGTTAACATGGAGAATGAATCTCATCGCGTCGTGGAGACGGTATTCCGTACGTACGCACGAGCGATGATATCATTTCCATAAATATTGAATTGGAGTGGAGTGGATTATAAAATATATCAGAATCAATATGATGTTGTAATAACTATGTATAGTTATTCTTTACACCATTATACCCATCCATGTAAGGTGGTGGTGGAAAATAGATTACACCACGGCGTGGAGACGGTATTCCGTACGTACGCACGCGCGGTGATTTCTTTTTCCGTAGAATGGATAGATGGTGAAATAGGGTTGTTTCATACTTATAATAACATATCAGTATATGAGTGATACTGATGTTATTACTTCGTAATGAAACAACTAAAGAAGAAGAAGTTGAAGAAGAAAGAAATTGAAAAGATCGGTAATGGATATTACCTCTTCTTTGGAACGCCTCTTTGAATCCTCCACTTAGGGAACTAAGATTGGTCTTTGAAGAAGACCAGGACCTCTAGGATTATTCTAGAGAAGTGGAGAGGAGAAAATGGCAGGGGTTGGCCGAGCTTGAGTGCTCAATTTGGTGTGAGGAGGAGGGGGAGGAGGTGTCCTTTTATAAGGGAGGAGAGGGGCACCTTAGGAATATCTCAAAATATTATTTTATATTAAAGTCAAAATCGGTTTATAATGGTTCCAAAGGGTCTTATTTTGAATATAAAGTGGGGATGGGTCGAAATCCTATCATCCAATAGGATTTAGACAAGTTTAGGGTATTATTTTAACCTTATCAATTAGATTTAACTCTAGGTTAAATAATTTAACTTTTACCATGTCTTTTTGTTTTCTTTCACTATATGGTTAATAAACTTACTATAACATGCCAAACGAACCCCAAATTGTTTATTATTAATATATATATCCTTATCTAAGTCATTTGGCCGAACCTTAGATTTTTAGGAATAAAATAACAATTAATAATATAATATTTTATTTAAAAACTATTTTGTGTCAATTTTGACACTATTTGATATATGATTTTTGTGAAAGTCATAACAGAATTATATGTTCGAACCAAGTTGATTAAATCAACATTAATATATCATAGTAACCTATAAAATTAGTGGAATTCATAAACAGTCTTAAATTACATTTATTTTGGTATTTATATTATCAATTATGTCAATATTTCATTAATAAGATAATTACTGCATCATCTTTGTGTCATAAATAAATTAATTTATTTGATGTCTAAAAATTACAAATAAAATACCATCATGTAGGAAATCTTTTTATATTTCTAATGAATATTTAAAATCGAATTTATCTTATGTATAACCCGATATTATAATTGATTTACTTATTAAACTTTGATTTTAACTGTTTTAACCCTTCTTTAAATAAATTAATAATAAATGTCCTAATCTAATCCAAGTGGACCTAAATGGTCATATTTTATTCCTAAGTTTGTTTTTGGTCGAATTACACTTGTCCAATAGAATTAGGACATGTGTTAGGGTAATAGTAATATCATATTTACCCTTAGTTACCCTATTTACTATTAACCGCGGTAAAAAAAAGTAAAAAGTTACTATTCACCAAAAATTATTTTCATCTCATTGAACCACATTTTAGTCCTTGATATTAACCGTGTCTCTCGGATTTTCTAAATTCCATTCACAGAAGCGGTAAAATTAAGTTTTATGAAAAATTCAGTTTTTTTTACTACAACTTAGTAGTTTCACTATTCATCAAAAATTGATGTTTTTCAGAACAATGCCAAAATTTCATCCTAAGCTATATTTCATATTCTGAATTCAAAAATGAATTCTATTTTACCAAATTCATAACATAGAAGTTGCATTGATTTATTTTATAATTAAATCCCACTGTTAAAACAAATAGCGTGTTTTTAAGAAACAATATCTATCAAAAGATTGACACTTGATTATGTCTGGTTTAAATGTGAAATTACATTCAATGACCAACATTGTATTAAATTGTTAAAATATATTCTAAATATACTTTAAAACCACTAAAATTAATAATTTATCACTATTAATTATTTCGATTGAAAAAGTTGTTTTTAATTAAAATTTAGTAATTTTCACTATTCATCAGAATATGAAAGTTATCCGAAAAGTACCAAAATTTCACCTTAGGCTAAATTCGATACTCCGAATCCAAAAATGAAGTTCATTTTGAAAAATATGATTTATAGAGTTTTAAAAAGTGGTTATTACTATTCATAACGGCTAGTTTTAATAATATTTTAATAGCATATCGTTGTTTAGTGAAACTCGGTATTGCGTATTACACACGCTATCGAGGAAGGTTGTGATTGAGTGTAATGCAAGGCAAGTCAAGGATGCGTGTTGTGCAATCTCCTTTTGGTGTAGCGTACAACACAAGACTTTAATAAAATTAAAAAGAATATTTTTTATAAAATCTTGGGCTGTTACATGTTACCTATAACACCATGTTGGTATTAAAGTATTACAATGGGAGTAACTGAGACTAGGGATCCCAAGTAGGGTGCACGTGTTATGTAGTGACCTAGAGAACATTGTGTAGGGTTTCTTTACTACACCATAACTTAGGTAAACCCATTAGGTTTCCAATGATATTGTGACCAATATATGGGTTATGATGATCATCATAGTAACCTTAGAACTCGGGTAAATGTTTTGGGGTATGTTTGGCTATATTGAGTTGGTTCATGTTCTTGGAAGTTTGATTATGGTTTGTATGATGGGTTAGGTAGATGGCCACCTATGTCTATGATATGTATTTATACACAAAAATAATTTAAATGATATATTCCATCATGGAATTTTTTTTATTAAATTATAAAACTCCCCTGAAGTGGTCTTTGATTGTAAATGAAAAACTCTACTAGTGGGGAGGTCAATGATACTAAATAAAGCTTCCCTAGTATGGAGGTATATACTACTACTGGTGGGGAGTCCATATATTTAGATCCAAGATTATATTAGATGCAGTAGAGGATATATCATATCACATGATAGCTATTGGGATTATGGTGTATTTGGCTGGCATGTTTGAGTCTCTTTCACTATTTGGGATTATCTTTGGAGAACCATTGTTTATTGGGATGGAGCATTCCCTATGTTGTGGTACCGAGATGTAGAATTACTTAGGTCAATTTATTGTATATTTTGGAGGGTTTATCCCTTAGTTCCTTATCATTATATAGTAGAGTTAATGGCCCCTAGGTTATTATTATGGTTGGAATGGTTATAGTGAGGTACTTAGTGTAACTCTGACACTAGATAAAGCTTTTATAGATGATTGGGGTCCTATAACTAAGGCTCAACGATGGTTTATTTTGTATTTATTTATTTATAATATTTTATTTATTACTTATATGTTTTCACATGAAAATATTACTATATTTTTTGCTATATATGAGACCATGTAGGTGGTTTCCAAATAACTTTTTTACTCTCACCCTACTCAGGCCGCCATTGCACTTGGGTACCCGAGTAAACTCTCACTTGGTTATAGGTGCAGGTTGGGAAGGGGAAAGGGTTTTACATGATCAATAAGGATAGCTCAGATTTTAGAGACTCAAAGGATGTGATTCTTGGAGTTATGATCAAGTATTTACCAGTATTTTATTTCTTCTATTTATTCTACATGTATGATTATCCCAGTGGGAGATCCTTCTTGTATGTTTTATGAATGCTTAGAACTTTTATGGTACATTTTAGTCATTATATTTGATACATATTATTGCTTCCATTTACACTATTAAACCTTTTGTATTATACTTGGTATTTTATTTTTTATTTTTTCACTATAATACTAGGGGTATAGTCTCCCCATGGTACCTCCTTTGAACCTCACTACTAGCCATCATCATATGGTGTATGGGGAGGTGAACCTGAGGTCACATTGAAACATTACTCTAATTATTATTTAGAGTGATCCATGAAAATACATTATAAGTATTGACACCTTTCATTGGTGTAATTTTTATATAATAACAATTTTCATAAGTATTTAAATGTAATAAATTGAAAACATTATATAGAAAGTGATATCAGACACTATCGTGTTTGGATAAAGTAAGGGATATAAAATTATTAAATAAAAAATTGGAAGAAATTTTTATTGAAAATGTAAATATTATTCAACACCATATAAATATTTATTAGAGAAAAAATAAGATCTATTCAAAAAATAAGAGTCAAGATATTTTATTGAGGTAGGGGCATGTTTTTCTTTAAATAATTATATGGAAAGGTGTGGTTTTTTTGGTAATAAGGGATGATTAAGATTGTGTTTTTTTGGTTTGTATTAAATTATGGATAGAGTGGGATTATTTTCTTTCCAATTATTCGTACCTTTTATTTTTTCCTAGGTGTAAAATTTGTTTCACATTTCATTTTTAAGGAATTATGTATCTATTCATCTTATATTTTGTGTCTAGAAGTAGTATGGTTGAAGGAGAATCATTCTAATAGGAAAAAACTACTTTAGATTCTTTATCATTGATATTTGATGTTGTGAAACAAAAATACTTTAATTGTTAATGTTTTTTGGAAAAATAATATAATTCAAGAAGAAATGTAGGAACCTGAAAGTGTTATGAGAGAGAAATATTCCCACTTGTTTATCAATGAATAAAATTTCAAGGATGTCATTTCATTTAGGGAAAGAATGTTAATACCCACGTACTTTCCCTAATTAATAAATTTTATATTTAATTCATATTAATTTTATAGATTCATAATAATAGATTTTATTATAATATTAAAAAAAATTATTAAGTTAAGGAATAATAATGTGATTTTTCATTTAGAAAAACAAAGTGGGTTTTATTTAAACTAAATTATTTTTCAAGTGTTATTTGGTTTTCTTTAAAAAGTAATTATATAAATTTTAAAAAAATATTTTAACAAAAAAAAATTTGGATACAATATATCAAAATTAACTTAGGGTGAATTTTTTTAAATTTTCTAAAAATGTTAATTTTATGGTAAATAGTGAATTATAGAGTTTTTTACAAATACCACAACTTTTATGAAATAATTATTACTTAAAACATGTGAAACCTATTTCTCAACCAAAAAATTTATTTAAGGAGTAAAATGATTCATTTAAATTTAATATGTTGTATTTATAAATCTATGTTTGACCTTTTGGAACCTAAGTTATATTTTATTATAATAGAAAAATATTTTAGTAATTTTACTTTAATTATGTATTCATAATGATTTGTTCTGTTTTTTCCTACTTTTAAATTCAAATAAATCTTCTTTTTTAATCATAAATCAAAAAAATCTCATGAGAATCAATACTATACCTGATTTTGCTGTAGATTCATTTTTATGCATAAAATTTTATTTTTCTAGAGAATGCTTTTGTTGCATTAAGTGTACTTCTATTAAAAATAATTTTTAGAACCTATAGGGACTGAATATGGAGAAATTTTTTTAAAATATAGAATCATAATGATCAAATAATTTAGTAAGTTTCATTTCATTTTTATGCATAACTATAAGTTATCGTAGTAAAATATAGTCACCTTGGTAAGGGTTAAATGTGGAAAAATGATTAAATTAAGGGATAAGATCAAAAAATATCCCAAAAAATATCATTAAATGGTGGGATATATGATTTATATGCCTAAAATTTATCTATTTTCAATTATTATCATTTTTGGATTCAATTTATTGGAATATGATGTTTCTTTCATAATTAGGAATTAATATTTACAAAAATGTCACCCCTCAAACTTATTATATTAAAATGTTTTTATGGTAAGAATAATAATGAAAATATATTATGAATATTTATATGTTAGAATATTTATGATTAATAAATTGAAATTATATTATTAATTTATTTTTAATTCTAAATAATAGTATAATCACCTAAAATGCTTATGTGGTGTTGATGTAGCGCTTGTGAAAGTAGTAAAAAAGTAAAAGTAAATGATTCGAAAAATATTAAAAGTAATTTTATTTAATAAATTGGATAATTTCATAGATTTTAGAGATAATAATTATTGGTAATAAGTAATTTTAATGTTTAAATTTTAATTTCGTGGTGATATAGATATCATTGAAGTGAAATTATGTGAATAATCCTGAAAATGACATTAAAGGGTATTTAATGTTAAAAAATATTTGATTAATTAATTTTATAAAAAACCTTATCTAGGGTCAAGTGCATGATAAATGTTATATAATATAATAAATGGTATATTTATGATCTACTTCGTACTTAATAATAACATTCATGGCCCTTAAATATTGAATATTTGTGAAAATTCCATTAATTTTAACCTATAAAATATAACATAATATAACCTTTACATAGACACATATCAGTTTATTTTCTCTAAACAAATCCTAAAATACTTTTCCACACTTCCTTATACATTTCCCCAAGTCCCTAATGTGTCTATAGGCCTCTCTTAAAAAGTAATTGAGTTCAATAAAAAGGAGGATATCAAAGGAAGATTCCATTTTATTAACCATGTTCTTTCTATATTCTTTATCCTTCCACCTGCCACAAATATATTTTCACCATACAAATATTATTTCATCAATAAAATTATTATACTATAATATTATTATGTTTATGAAATAACATTGTCTACATCCCACCTATCATTTAGAAAAATGAAAACATCTCCAGTGTTACGTTCAAACTACCATCTCCATGAAAAACATATTTCATTTTTCACCACTGCCTTACATAAATGGTTCTAAAAATTAATTTAATTAATTAATAATATATATATAGTATTATTAAGGTTTTGGAAATATAAATTATTTATTATATTAATAATATTAACAATATGTTTTATCAAAAAATTTAACCACCTAAACTGAGCTTACCGAGATATGTTTCTTAATTTAAATCTATTTTTAACAATTATTAAACTGCAACAGTTTTTGTGCTATTGAATTTATAAAAAATATATATATCTAAAAGTATATATATTATTTAATTATTTTATAAACCTTCTACCATGTTCAATGTACCAAATCATTTTTGGATGAATTGTCTAAATTACCTCAAAAAGACTACTGTTGATTTAGTAAATAAATAGAAAATGATAATAAGTGAAATAAAAGGGATAATAATAAGAGAATAAACATGAAAAAGGTTCTTATGAAATTAAATAATTGAAATAATTTTGTTATTTAGGGTAATAATGTAATTATAAAATGAGTCGGGACACGAGGAAAAATATTTTTCTTTTAAACCTTACATTAAATGTTTTTTAAAAAACTATTTCAGTTATTTATCTCCCATATCTATATTATTTATTTTTATTCGTAATATAATTTTTATACACTTATATGATTTCATAAGGCCTTTCCCAATTATACTTTAATTTAATTATAAATTTTTTTATAACATTATCTGCATGGTTCACTTTTGGCCCTATTTACCAAATTCTAAGATAAATATTTTGTTAATGTTTATCACAAGAATGTATTTTCCCTCCATCACATCTATTAATTTCTATAAATATTTTTAATGTTTTGAGAAAAAAAATTTAATGGGTTTTCAAGGAAAATAAATTCCCCTTATATTTTTATGTGATGACTATATGCGTTCAAATGAATGTTTTTATGAGTTTTATGATGAAGGTAAAAGAAAATATTTGTTTTATTAATGTTATAGTTCTTGGAAATTATATATTATTATGGATGGGTTCAATATAACCCTCTAATATATTGGTTAATGATTTATTCTTCCAAGAAATTATGTTGAAATAAATAGGTGAAGTTATTTCTATCGTAAGGGTTATTATAAGGGTGATTGTAAGAGGATATGAATATGATATCCCAAGTAAATTTTATGATTATTATTTTTCCTTTATTATTTCTCATAATATGTGTTATAAAAATATTTGGGAAATGGATTTTATTTCATGAGTAAGTAAGTAATTATTTGTGCTCAAATTTTATTATGTAAAAAAGGAAGAATTTCTCAAGGGGTTTCATTTTTTTCAATGGAATAATGGGTTTACTTTATTCTAAAATCACTTACTAACATTTAATTTCTCATATCACATTTTCAAATGATTTTATGTGATTTAAGTATGATTAATAACAATAAAAATGTCTACATTTTATTTATGAAACCCCATCTTAAATGAAGAAAGTGTGTGATGATTGAAATGGGAGTTTCAATTTAACAATCTATTTTATTGAAAAAATGTACACTGCGTGGAATTGTTCTATTTATAATGTAATGATTTTATGAATTAAAAAAAATCTAAACATAAAAGGTCATGAGAATTTTGGGAAATGAAATCCTTACTATAAATAATGTAATTATGAATTGAATGTATACATGTTTTTATATTATCAATTTCCACAATCTTCTATGCATGAAGTCTCATAAATTTTAAAATTTTAAAGGATATAAAATATATCTTCAATCATGTTTTTAGTAGAAAATATCGCAGTTATTTTCTAGTGATTTTATTTCCATATTTTCTAGCTCTATTTGATTAATTCTAGTGAGTTTGTATTAATCCATCATTCTTCCACATTGAATAATTATAGAAAGAATTGATATTCAGAAGATAATTGTTCTTTATAAACAACATGAAATTATTTAAATTATCATTAAATATCCTGGAGGTGGAACCAATATTTTTATTTAACTAATAAGATTTAGGAAGTCTAGAAAAAATTAGAATATCTCTATATAAAAACTTTACTAATTTATTGAAGTAAGTATGTATGTAATGATTAAGAAGTAACAATTTGAAAAAAAAAAATGGGATCCTAATAAAATTTTTAAAACAAAGTTATAATTTAGTTAGTACGTCGTCAAGTATTTTGAAAAAATGTTCCACTTACCCATTTCAATATAAATAGGGATTATTCCCACCTATCTTATTAATTATAATTTCATTGACTTTGGGTATAAATTCATATCCAAGATATTTTACGATTGTGATCATAAGATCTATCACTATAGTCTGTACCACTCCATCAATGATACCTTTTTAGTGACATTATTCATGGTATTCCATATCATAGGTTTGATTCTTATAATTCTCTAAAACCCCATTAATAATCAAATGTTATCTCAAAGTATCCCATATGAAGTAGTATTGATTTTAATATTTCATTAATTGATTACCAATATAATCACTGAATATTCTTCTTATAAATTTAATGAAATGGTTTATCCCCTCTATATATATTACTTAGAAAATATATTTGAAAAATAAATCCAAATATTATCCATGTTTTTTCTGAATCTAAAAAACAATATTTATAGAAAAGAAGTTATAAAATAATGGAATGAATAACCAAATAAAATATTCAACATCAAATCAAAAAATATATATATAATAATTACACTTATAATTTAAATTATGATGAACAATTTAGAATTATTAATTTTTTCAAAAATCAAAGTGTGAAATTACTAAAAGATTAAATTTTGTGTACTATATTAATATTCAATCACAATTAAGTAATATATTATTTGGTAATTTTTAAGTCATATTCCTTTATCTGATCAACATTATATTTAAAAATATTTAATTATTATTATTCACATTTATCCTACTATATAAAAATCAAAAAAATCATTAAATATGTTTTCATTCATCATTTTTCAACATAAATAAATAAATTATACTTATTGGATTTATTATTATCAAATTTCATGTCTCAAAAATCATTGTTATTCTCAACCATTAATTTTAATTAATTTTTCTTTATTATTCATAAACTTGAAAGTATTGTAAAAACACTATTTATTAACTCTTTATTTATCTAATATTGTACCCATTGTATAATATAAAAATAAAATAGCATCATTAATAAA
The DNA here is from genome assembly GCA_963277665.1 of Viscum album. NCBI lineage: Eukaryota > Viridiplantae > Streptophyta > Magnoliopsida > Santalales > Viscaceae > Viscum > Viscum album. The sequence goes on along the minus strand of OY728146.1, from coordinate 866,891,646 downwards.
ATAAATAAATTATAAAATGAATATTATACTTCCAAAAGAACAAAATAACACTACTATAGAATTAAACTTTATCAAAAATTAAATTATTCTTTATTAGTGCTTTAAAATCATTTAAATTTCCAATATTGTTTATAAGATCCTAGACTTTATTTTGAGGTATATTACTATTTATGTTTTGGTTTAAATCCCTTAAATATGGTTAATGATTTTTTTTCAAGTTTATAAGGAAGCTTAGGTGTGTCCCAAGGGTTTGAGATGTGAAATAAAAGAGAACGAGATCATCTAGTATATATTAAACGGTTAGAGCATGGTTAATAGTAACTATGAGCCCTAACCGTTATTTCTTGAAGAATGGGTGAACGGTTTAAGAAACCATGAAAGGGAGGAAGGAAAAACTATGTGGGATTGGATAGAGAAATCCCACATATTCATCACATAGTTTATCAAACCTTGCTGGATTCCTAGGTAATTGTCCAGCCTAGCCCCCTCTAGGACAGAGGGTGGTGCACGGTTAGAATACGGTTTGGAAAACTATGCATCCAAACCATGCACCCCTTTAAAAGTATAATTTAACCATTTTTTCCTCTCAGGACCTAAGTTTTATAGCTCATTATTTTCATCTATTCTTCCTCCTTCATCCCTAGTGATAAACCAAAACCTCCCAAGATTCCCAAGGATCGATCGCTTTATTTTCTAGTCCATTTGGAGTGTCGTTGGTTGTGAATCGAATCTCTACATGAGTTTAACACTTATCTACCTTTTTTTTATTAGGTCTTGTGTATCCATACTTATTCTTATAAAGTTTGAAAAACCTCTTTTTCCAGTGGATCTTAGGTTGGGGCTTTGAAGGGTGTTAAAATATGAATCAAGGTTAGGGTTAAGCGAGCGTTTGACTTTAGAATCGAGGTAGGTGGTCTAAAAGTTATATCCCATAGTCTTAGTGTTGGTTTATGCATAAGTAGTTGTTTTATTGGTTATTTCGTGTTTTACATTTTATTACCATAATAAGGAATGACAAATTGGTGGGATAAATGATGAATTCAACCCCTCATTATCCTCGTGGGATGCATTGAGGTTATCTAAATTAGGAAAATGGGACACCTATAGGGTGTCCCATAATTGTGAACATGTTTTTGGGTAATTTCATGGTAAATAAAATGTTATATGAGATAAAACTTATGATATTTATTTTAATCTTGTCAACACGGGTTTATGGAAGTAAATCTATGAGTTTTTTATTTAATTTGTTAACATTAATTGTGAAATGAAATCGGTGTAATTTTTTTAATTGATAACAAGGAATAAGGGGGAATTTTGTATAATTTTATTGGGTTAATGCATCATGAATTTTTAATAGTAAATGTGTTAATGGGTAAATCCATGGATATATCTTATCTGTTGAATGAATTATGAATTTTAAATGGTTTGTGTGTTCAATGAGTATGTTTTGTGAATTGGTATATGTTTTGAATGATTAAAGAATAATGTGAACATGGATTGGTGGTTTGTGTGGGTTATTGGACTTGAGGAACTATGACCATGAGTGTGGTTGGACTAAGGCTCTAAACCCCACCCCTATAATGCATGGGTTAGGGTGGTCAGACTGAGGCTCTATACCCCTAATAGTTTCATTTGATGAGAATACCTAGAACAAGGTTCCAAGACAAGTTTGATGTAATCATTTATTAAATTTTTTCCCCTAGTGAGATAAGTAAATTGACTCATCCCCTTATGCTTAGTAGTTGACCATCATAAGCCATAGTGTAATTGATGAAAATTCTTAACCCATGGAACAAATGTGGAAATTGGTTAAGGTGAATATTGTTAACTAATGGAACTCATTTTACTTTTTTTTTATTTTATTCTTCTTTATTATTTTTTATACACTATCTGTTTAGACTAGATATTTTTTAGACACCGTTGGTGGTGGCCTACTTAGTTATACTCACAACCTACGTGGGTTTTCATTGGGTAGTCGGGCAGATTTTATGGTTGCAGGTCAGGACAAGGGAAAGGCCCTAGGCTAGATGGTTGATTTTGGCAAGGGATGTGCATGGAGAAGGGATTCAGAACTTGTTTCAAGAACTATTTTGTAGATTATTTAGTTTTCTTAATTTTGGGTTTTCCTTACACTTTTCACTATATAATATGACATTTCATATTTAATACTTGGTTGTAGGCTCGTACCCAGTTTTGGGAAGTGTTTGAAAATTCATTTTTACTGTTTAATGTTTATTATTTCCTTTAATTAATACTTTTTATATTGTGGATTACTATGATAAATAGGGTATAGTCTTCCCATGTAATAAATTATACCCTCACTGCAATTCATCAACCTCTGGTGTATGGGGGGCACACCTAAGGTGATGTGGATTCCCGACTCGGGGCACTGGTTTAGTGGTATCTGAGTTGGGGATGTTACAAAGTGGTATCAGAGTAGTTTTCCTTTATGTTTTATTACTATTTGGTAATGGTATACGGGAGACTAGGATGTGTCAAGATCTATAAATGATCTCATGCATGGGAGTATCTAACCCATGTATGGTTTAAAACCCAAGTATCAAGGGTGGTAGTATTGTTCTTGATGTTTATTATTATGTTTGGATGATATTTTACCTTGGTTGATGCACTTGTTGTGCGATATGACTATTTCATGGTATTTTTCTCATGACTAAAATGGAATGAGTTTTTTTATTCATGAATCATTTTAGGCACCTAAGGATATAGGTTACATGAATTTTGGAAGGCACATACAAGAAAGATATGTGTGGTGTGAGGGATGAAATTCATTTTTTTATTTCCTTAAAATTTGAACTAAATGGTGTAAATAAAGATGATGAAATGTAAAATAATGGTTAATAGATAAGTTCCTAATGAAAATTCATAAATGGGTTAAAATTTGGTTTTGATGATTTGTAATATAAAGAAAGTTTCTTAAAAGATAAAGTTTTGCATTATGAAAGAGATAATGGTTAAAAATGAAGTTAGATAAAAATGCATGTGGTTGTGTGAGTTAGTTTACCTGTGTTGACCATGACTCGAATTATGAATTGATAAGGGTAGTTATAGATATGTGGATATATCTTTTATATAGTTTCTATAGAATGAGTTGTTTATGGACAGTAGAGATACTTCTTTTATGGAAACTATAGAAGTTTTGTGTATGAATTATAATATATGAATTTTTCATTTTAGATATATGCCACCATAATGACATGTTTTCTTTGGGAGATATGAGGATATCACAGAGAACGCTACACGAGTAGAAGAAAAAGAAACTCCAGTGGTCCAGGGTAATAGAGGAGAGAAGCAGTTCCATGAGATCTTTTCTTATTTCATGTAGCTAATGGAATGGGATCCAAGGAAGGTCGTGTTGAGTATGTTAGATCTAACCAGAGAGTTTTAGTTGTATCACCCTTTTATGTTTGTTGGATAGGGTGGACCCAAGGTAGAAAAGTTCTGGAAAGAGTCCATATATATGATTTTGGATCACTTGGAGACTCCTCCTATGAAGAGAGTCAAGTTGGCAGTTTATATGTTGTGGGGACTAGAAAAGTTCTGGTGGGATATTGTGGTTCTAACCTAGTAGGTGGAAAGTATAATATAGAAATACTTCTAGGAAAAGTTTTTGGAACATTTCTATTTGGATACCTTGAGATAGGATAAGGCTATGGAGTTTATGAGGTTGACCTATGGGATTATCTCAGTGATGGATTATGTTTTCCACTTCACCATCTTGTAATGTTTTGTACCAGTGTTGGCTGGGGATGAGTTCACCACAAAGATACATTTCCAGGACATATTTAGACCTGATATCAAGTATCGGGTGAATATATTCAATTTAAATAGGTTTTCTACGGTGGTGGGTCAGGCCCTTATTTCAAAGGAGAACTTAAAATAGGATTATGGTGGTGGTCATGTGGTTCCAGTTGGATGGTCTAGTGGTGGGACTTTTGAGGGTAAGAAGCATCCTTCTGAGAGTCTTCACTAGGGGAGTTGGTGTGAAGAGTAGTTAGACAAGAGGATTGGCCTCTCGTGGTGGTGAACATGTGTTTTTCTACTAGTGTGGTAGGCCGAGGAACATTTATGGTCAGTGCCCCCAATCACTGGTTGAGTACAGAATATGCATCAGGATAGGGCGTGTGTAGAGGTTCTATAGGAATCCTCGATAGTTATGCATGGATAAAGAATCTAGGCTAATGAATAGTGTGGGTAGGGGGTCGGTAACCCCATACCAGTTGGGTAGTTGGAGTTCTATTAGTCATATAGGTCAAGGTAGATGATGTGGTACTATGAGATGAGAGCATCCATATCAGCAGGGTAGTGAAGCACCAAGAACTTAGGTTGGAGCCTAGAGTAGAGGGGAATTTCATCTATATGCAGTTCAGCCTGCACCTGGAGGTGGATAGATTGAACCATTAATGGCTCGAGGTAAAATTCTTGTAGCTTCCATGTTTTATAGTGCTTTATTTGATATAGGTTCATCGCATTCTTTTATATCTACTTATTTTGTAAGTGTGTTGGTCCTAGTGGTAGAATATACATTTGGGTTTATGTTTATTGATACAATGTTAGGGGTGTGAGTAGAAAATATCCAGAAATATAAGGAGTGTACACTTGAGGTTGGTGGGTATCATTTTCTGTGGGACTTGTTTGTGCTCAAATTGTTGGGTTTTAATATGATATTGGGGATGTATTGGATTGTGTTGTACCAAGACCATGTGGAATTTTACCAATGTAGGGTAATTTTTACATCTCTATAGGGGAATACTTATGTTAACCATGGATAATGGGATATCCGAGTAGGTTGTGTAGGGACAGGTTTTCAGTAGTTTGGTGAACTCATAGCCCAAGTGGCTTGTCTTCTGCTTGATGATGGGGGAGTTGAGTATCTTTTCTTCCTACCTATGGTGGATTTGTTTTAGGATGTGTTTCTTAAGGACTTATCGGGGTTTCCACCTGAGTGAGATGTTGAGTTTACGATAGATTTTCTTCTGAGGGTAGAACCGATTTCTATTCTTCCATATATAATATCACAGATAGAACTCCAAGAACTAAAGACTCAATTGGAAGAATTAGAGAAGAAGGGGTTTATTCATCTGAGTACATCACCTTGGGGAACTCTAGTCTTATTTTCTAAGAACTCTAAAGGATCCTTGTGGTTAATTTTTATTATAGTAAGATGAATATAATTATAGTTAAGAACATATACCCTATTTTACAAATTGATGATCTTTTTGACTAGTTTATAGGTTCTTATGTGTTCTCTAAGATTGACATGATATTGAGACAACATCAGCCGAGGTTAAGGCCTTCTGATATACCTCAGACTACCTTCAGAAATAGATATGTTTTATATGATTTTTTTGTTATATCATTTGGGTTTACCAATATTTCAGCATTATATATGGACCTGATGAACCAAATATTTAATCCATACTTGGATTACATTTTAGTTTTATTTTTTGATGACATCTTGGTGTACTTCAAGACTCATGATGATCATGCTAAACATATTCACATCATCTTGAGTACACTAAGAGAGAATATTCTATACACCAAGATATCCAAGTTTCATTTCTAAATTGATACGGTACATTTCTTGGGTCACATCATCTCTAAGGAAGGTTTTTCTATGGACCCAAATAAAGTGCAATCCATTGTATCTTTGGAGCATCCAAAATTTTTTTTTGATGTTTGAAGTTTTCTAGTTTTGGAGGGATATTACAGAAGGTTCATGAATGAGTTTTCCCATTTTTTTAGCACCACTCTAGGGACTGACCAATAAGGGAATCCATTTTGAATGGTTTTAAGCATGTGAGAATGCCTTCCAAGATTTAATGAAGTGGATGACTACCACACCAATTATGATCTTACCTAATCTGGGTAAAAAAGTAAACCCCATTTTTTGATTCATCTAGTATTGGGATTGGGTCAGTGTTGATATAGGATGATCATTCTGTGGTGTATGGGGGCTGAAAATTCGGGCCTCATGAAAGAAATTATCCCACACAAGATCTGAAATTGACCATAGTGGTTTATTCTCTAAAGCGATGGTGGCATTATTTTTTGGGAGAAAGTTTTGTTATGTATACTGATCTTAAGAGTATGAAATATATATTTTACTAGCATTATTTGAATCTTAAGTGGTGAAGACGGATTGAGTAAATGCAGTCTTTCAATTTTGAGTTGGATTACATATCGGGAAATGGGAACAATGTTGAGGATGATTTGAGTTGAAAGACCCAAAATCTAGCAGTTCCAGAATCCATATCCAAGTGGAGGATGATGGAGTTTTTTTCTTTAGATGCTTCTGGAGGTGCTGTATGGGCTATGGAAAATGACCCTTTCCTCCTCAGTAGTTGATTCAACCCTTCTAATCTAGATCTGGGAAAGGCATTATGTGATCTGGGGTTTTTGTCCTTGAGGGAAATTCTTAAAGGTGAGGAGTCACCTTCCAATTGGATTGTCAGTGATGATGAGATATTTTATGTTTTTGGTCATGTTGATGTGCCCAATTGTATACAGAGAGAGTGGATGTGTGAGTTTCATGTGTCGAAGTGGTTGTTGCATCCTATTTTGACCAAAATGTATTGTGATATTTGTAGGTAGTATTGGTGGCCAGGGATGAAGAAGGAAGTTGTAGGTTTTATGACATGATGCTACACTTTTCAGTAGGTTAAGGTCAAGAATCAGTGACCGGGTGGTTTGTTACATCCTCTACCCATTCCAGAATGGAAATGGGATGACGTGCTGATGAAATTTATGGTGGGTCATCTGAGGATGCCTCATAAGAATGATGTGATATAGGAAGTTGTGGATCGGTTAACCAAGGTGGTATATTTCATATTGACTCTATTGACCTTCATCATTGACTATTTGGGTGAGTTATATGTTCATGAAATAGTTTGGTTGCACAGGGTTCCAAGGACTATCATTCCAGATCATGATCTACTTTTTATTTCACGATTTTGGTAGGGGTTACATAAGGTGCTTGGTACCTAAGTGTTCTTAAGTATCAATTTCCACCCAAAGATGGATGAGAAATCGGATCAAACTATTTAGGTGCTAGATGACATGTTGAGGGCATGTTTTCTAGATTTTGGTTGATCATGGAAGAAGCATTTGGATGTTGTTAATTTCACTTATACAAATAGTTATCAAGTGATGATTCAGATGGAGCCCTTTGAGGGACTCTACGAGAGGCCATGTAGATCATTTTTGTGTGGGATGGAGGTAGGGGAATTGGAGTTTTTTAGACCAAGACTCATGCAGGATATGTCAGAACAAGTCTATTTGATTGGAAAGTGTATGGCTATAGCTCAGAGTAGGAATAATTTCTATACGATTTGGTATCTTCAGCCTCTTGATTTTATAGTGGGTTATCATGTGTTTCTTCAAGTTTCACCAAGTTTGGGTCACCATCAGATTTAGAAATAGGGTAAGTTTTCACCTAGGTACATTGGGATATTTAATATTGTAGAGAGAATCGGATTGGTGGCATACCGATTAGATCTTACACAGTGCTACAGTGGAATTCATGATGTTTTTCATGTCTCTTAGCTTCGACAGCATCACCCCAACCCATATCATATGAATGATGTTGATGATGTTGAGCTTGAGGCTAATGCATCCTTTGAGGAGAATATGTTCGTATTGTGGATCGTAGTGAGAAAGTCTTGTGGGGAAATAATTTTCTTTTGGTTTGAGTTTTGTGGTAGCATGGTAATGTCTAGGGAGAAACATGGGAGAGGGAGAAGGATATATGGCCCCAGTGGCTTCATCTATTTTCCTTTGAAACTCATTGATGCTTGATAGTGTGGCTCATGAACAATTCTTCATAATTTGTTGAGTTTATAATATCCCAAACTTAATTTTGAGGTACGTTCTTGTTTACTTTTTTGGTTTAAATCCATTAAATTTTGTTAATGATTTTTTTCTTGAGTTTATTAGAAGTCTGAGGTGTGTCCTAGGGGTTTAGAACATGAAATAAAAGAGAACAAATCTATCCAGTGCATGTTTCATGGATGGAACATGGTAAGTAGTAATTGTGTGCCCTAGTCGTGATTTCTTAGAGAAGTGGTGAACGGTTTAATAAACCATACAAGGGGGGAGTAAAAAACCATGTGGTCTTGAATATAGACATCATTCATGGTCATATCATGGTTTTTAAAACCGTGTGGGATTCCTAGGTAACAGTGTGGACTAGCCCCCTCTTAGAGAGAGGGTGGCATAGGTTAGAACATTATTTATCTAGCTGTGTAGCCAAACCCTACACCCCTTTAAAAGTGGGGTTTTTCCATTTTTTTCCTCTTGATCCTATAGTGTTCTAACTCGGTATTTTCCTTCATTATTCCTCATGCATCCCTTGTGATGGACCAAAACATCCCGAGATTCCTAAAGATCAATCTACTTTGGTTCTAGGTCATTTAGAGCTTCGTTAGTTGCAAATTGATGTTATGGGTGAGTCTAACACTTATCTTCCTTCTATTTTTTGGATTAGGGATTGTGTAGTCATCCTTATTATTCTGAATCCCTAAACCCTTCTTTATCAAGTGCATCCTAGGTTGGGGCTTTGAAGGGTATTCTAATATAAATCAAAGGTTGCGTTTAAGAGAGTGTTCATATTCATAATCGAGGTAGGTGGTCTACAAGTTAAATCCCATGGTCTTGGTGTTGGTTTAAGCATATGTATTTGTGTAATTTGTTCATTATTATTGTAATTTTTGTTCCCATGGTAAGGAATTATAAATTGGTGGGACAATTAATGAATTGAACTGCTCATGATCCCCGTGGAATACATTGAGGTTATCTAAAATGAGAAAACGGACCACCAATAGGGTGTTTCGCACTTGTAAATATGTTTTTGGGTAAGTGGATGGGATCTTAAATGGAATATGAGATAAAAACCTATGATATTTATGTTAATCTTGTTAACATGTGTTTATGGAAGGAAATAAATGAGTTTATTATTTTGTTTGTTAACACGAATTGTGAAATGAAATTTGTGTTATTGTGTTTAATTGATAACAAGTCATAAGGGGGAAATTTGGTGTAATGTTAGTGGGTTAATGATTCATTAATTGTGAATGGTAAATGTGTTAATGGGTTAAGTCATGAAGATTTCTTATGTTCTTAACAAACTATGATTTGTAAATTGTTTTTGTGTTCAATGATCATGCTTTGTGAATGGGTATATATGGTTAATTATAAAAGAATAATGTTCACATGGATTGGTGGTATTTTTGGAGTATTGGATTTGATGATCTATGCACATGTGTTGGGTTGGAATGAGGATTTAAACCACACCCCAATAATGCACGGGTTGGGGTGGTAGGACTGAGGCTCTATGCCCCTAACAGTTGCATTTGATGAAACAACCTAGACTAAGCCTCCAAGGTAAGTGTGATGTAATCATTTGTAAAATGTTTTACCCTATTGAGATAGATAATTTGACTCATCCTTTTACACATAGTAGTTGACCAGCATAGGCCGTATTTTAATTGATGAAAATTCTTAACTCATGGAAACAATAATGAAATTGGTTTAGGTGAATATTGTTAACTAATGGCACATGGTTTGCCTTATTTTTTATCATGTTGTTATTTAGTATTTTGCATACACTGTCTATTTAGATAGGATATTTTTTAGACACTATTTGTGGTGGTGTAATGAGTTATACTCACACCCTATTCAAGCCACTATTGGGTATTTGAGAAGATTTCATGGTTTCAGGTCAGGAAAAGGGAAAAAGCCCTATGCCAAATGGTTGAGTTAGGCAAGGGATGTGCATGGAGGAGGGATCAGAACCATATTATAGATTCTATTTTGGGGATTCTCTAGTTGTCTCCATTTTGGGTTTTCCTTAAACTTGGAATTGTATGACCTGACATTACATATTTACAACTTGGTTGTGGGTTCATACCTAGTTTTGGGAAGTGTTTGGAAATACATGTTTAATGTTTACTATTTACTAATTATTTTAATTAGAACTTTATTTGGTGTGTCTTACTCTGATAAAGAGGGTATAGTCTTCCCATGTGATCTATTATACCCTCATTACTATTCGGTAGCCTCTAGCATACAGGGAGGAGCGCTAGAGGTCATGTGGAGAACCCGCTCAAGGCATTGGTTCAATGGAATTCGGCAATGTCCCAGCCCAAGTTTCAGGAATTGTTACCACGATATGGTTGGTTACATGACCTCAAGAACACCTCCCTATATTCTAGAGGTTACTGACTTGTAGAGAGGTTCTAATAAGTTGATCATGGGGAGACTATATACCCTCTTTTATCAGAGTAATACACCAGAAAAAATAAATAAACAAAATCAGAATCTTATATAACCAAAAACAATACCAATATCTCAAGATAATAAATAGAGGAAATACAATATCCAACTAAATTAGAAACATTCCAAGCTAATGTGTATGTCAAGTGTCTAAAATGAAATCAAAAAATAAAGACATTGACAACTCCCAAGAAGGTCCCCAACCATGTCCAATTCCCTCAACCATGCTCTATACCAACTCACCCATCTAACATGGGGAGCTTTCCCTTAACCTATACTTCATCAACAAAATATATTTAGGTACCGATCAGGTATCCCATGTAGGTTGTGAGTAAAACTTATTAGACCACTACCAAAAATGTCTAAAAAAATCCAATCAATAACAAGTGTATGAAATTGTATAAAGAAATAATTACAACACAAAAGTAATCCATTATCATGTTATCAGTTAATATTTACTAAACTATATAGACCACCAAGATCCTGAGGAGACATGTACCTCAATACCTGCTTCAGCCTACATTGGGATTGAATCATGTTACACTTTTAATTCATATTTCATTATTACACCCACTTATAACCATATTCCAATTCCAATGTTTTGGGTGTAGAACACCATGTCTAGTACCTCGTTTATCAAACATGAATATATATATATATATCATGGGCATAGAACATCATGTTTATCACCCCAATTCTCAATCATGCATACATATCATTAGTGTAAATCATCATGTCTAGAACCCCAATTCTCAATCATGTGTATGTATAATTGGTGTATATCACCATGTATAGTACCCAATTTATCAACCATATAGATAGATCCATCATTGGCATAGATTTTCATGTTTAGCACCCCATTTAACAATTATGAATGTATATAACTAGCATAGATTGTCATGTCTAGCACCCCATTTATCTACTTTACTTATGTATCATTTCTTATCACAGCCTCACGTGTATCTCATTATCACACATTTTTACATTTTCATGTCAACCAAGATTAAACACATTAATATTCTTATTATAATTTACCATCATAACCTCCATTAATTAATCTAAGTCCATTAATTAATTCAACAATTAATTAATCTTTTCACAATATCAATATCCAATAATTAATTCACCAATTAATTATTCAAATACCCCATCCCAAAACCTTATAATTAATTCAACCATTAATTATATCTATTTATAACATTTATATCCCATAATTAATTCCACAATTAATTAATCAATTCAATCATCTCAATTCCCTCATAGTTAATTCCCACAATTTATTATCGAATTCACAAGTCCCAAAATAACAAAATTAATTCTCCAATTAATTATCTCGTTCAACAATCCAAAATCTAACAAATTCACAACTATATCAATTAATTAATTTACCACATTAATTAATTAAATAAGATATTTCAATTACTAAACAAGTCTATAAATTATAAAGCTTTCATATGCGTAATCAAAATCATGACTATGGTATTTGAATTTTAGACCACCTACCTTGATTCATTGATAAAGTTCACCCAAGGCAAATCCCCAAAAATGAGTAGCACAATGACGTAGATTTAGATATGTATCTCAAAACCCTAAATCAAGATTAAGTAAATAAATATCCATAATCCTAGATCTAGATTCAGTAATTTTGGATCTAGATCTAGAAAAATATAAGATAACTTACACCAAAATAACAAGAGAATGAAAGAGGATGAACGAGAAAGAAACAGGATAGGTTCTACTTATTGGGAGAGGATAAGATCTTTTAATCACAAATAACGTTGGTAATATTACCTTAGAATCCATTTGTAAAACTCTAAAATCATACAAAATCGTAAGGGTCTGAGTTTGGGTCGAATGGGAAAGTTTTGGGGGGTTTGGGGGGATTTAAAAATATTTTTGAGGGAATTAAAAATTTCATACAAGGTTTCCTAGGCAAGGGTTCACGGTTTTCCCAAACTATGAACTAATTGTGTGTTTATTGTTTTCAGGGTGCACAGTTTCTCTTTTTAGGGTGTGCGGTTTGACAAACCGTGCGCTAGCCATGTAATCCCCCACTATCCAGGGTTACACGGTTTCCTAGGCTGGGGCACACAGTTTTCTCTAACTATGCACCAACTATAAACATCAACTTTTTCTCCATTTTTCTTAAATTTTACCCAAACACACCCCAAAGCACAACCCAAATGAAAAGTGCACAAATAAGGAGAAATTTGTACCTAAATTCAAGCCCGATTCAACACTGAAAAAATTTGGAATCTTACAATAACTCAACCTTATAACCGCTCATCCTCAAGTTGAACTCCCAATATTATTTAAGATTCTAAGACAAAACGATCAAGTCACTGGTCTCTCATATCTAATTCTCTTTCCCATGTTTCCTCCTACACATGACCATGTTTCTACAATTTACAAACTATTGGCACTATCTTTAACCACAACACTTTCTCACTGTGATCCAACACATGTATCGAATGCTCCTCAAAGGACACATCTATCTTGAGGTCAACCCCATCCACATCGATCACATTAGTAGGGTAAGGGTGATAAAGTTTTAATTATGATACTTATAAAAAAACATGCATATCACTGTATTTCTATAGAAGAGACAAATGGTATGCCATCGGCCTGATTATCTCCACAACCTCAAACGGTCTAAAAAACTTGGGTTCCAACTTTCCCTATCTCTGTATCCCATGGTGACCCAACCTAGGAAACACCTGAATGAATACATGATCACCCTATATAAACTCTAGGGTTTGTCTCCTTCTATCATCATATGACTTATACTTTCTTTAATCCATATCCATACATTTCTAAATCAATTGTACTTTATCTGATGTCTTTTGTATGAGACTCGGTCCCAACAATTTTGATTCACCTGCCTCTATCCAACATAGTGGTGATCTTCATGGACTATCGTAAAGATCCTCGTATGGTTCCATATGTATCATTTCCTGATGACCATTTTTATAGGTGAACTTCACCAAACCCAAGTGCTAATCCCATGACCCTCCAAAGTGAAGAACACGTGCCTGTAGCATTTCCTTAATCACCTTTATAGTATGCTCTCACTTTCCATCTATTAGTTGGTGAAAATTTGTACTCAATAAAACTTGTATACCAAGTGCCTTATGAAAGCCCTGTCAGAAGCATGAATTAAAACATGATTCATGATATAAAACTATATTCCATAGAACCCCATGAAGATGGAATATCTTCCGAACATACCAGTCTCACAGCTACTCCAATGAGAAAATATCCCGTATAGGAATGAAATGTGATACTTTCTTAAATCAAACCAAAATAACCCAAATTGCATCATTATATCTTGGAATCTTCAGAAGACTCACCAAAAAGTCCATTTTCGCATCATCACGCTTCCATTCTAGAATGGGCAATGACCACAGAAAACCTTTAAGTCATTGATACTCTACCTTCACCTGTTGATAGGTGTAGCATCATGTCATGAACCCTGATATTTCCTTCTTCAATCCTGGCCACCAAAACTGTCATCATAGTTCACAGTACATTTTGGTCACACCTGAATGTATCTCCCACTTCAAGGAATGAAATTACTACATTAGCTCCTTTCGTATTCTCATAGGAACAAAAACCCAATTCTTAACATAGATGATAACATCTTCATTTATGCTCCAATTTGAAGGTGAATCCCTACCTATAAGGCTTTTTCTCAAATTTAAACACTCCAAATCCTCATACCGCCTATCTTGGATCCATATCAAAAGCGTAGAGTCCATTGTAACTGATACTAGAGTCATCTTATCTTAACTATTATGAACCACCATATTCATCTCATCCAGTAAATCCATAATCTTATACTGAGTGCTATACTCCTATACTTTCTGATTCTGAGTAGTACTACTCAAACTATAAAGTAAAATGTTTCCCTTTCTAAGTGAATATTCTAGATCAAAATATAATGATTTCATATACTCCACCCATCTCCACTACCATAGATTCAAGTCTCTTCGTGAAAATATGTACTTCATGATCTTATGATCGATAAACACCATAAAATTCTCACCCAACTAATAGTGCCACTAACACTTTAAGGAATAAACCACTACTTACAACTTGAGGTCATGCATAGGGTAGTTTTGTTCATGAGGACTCAACTATCGAGAACCGTACACCACAACTTGATCTCCTTGAATCAATAATGATCTGATTCTTATCCTAGAAGAATAAAAATACACTATATACTCCTCACTAGGCTTAGGTAGGATCAAGATTGTTGCTGATGTCAAATTCTTCTTCAACTCCTAGAAGGCCTCCTCACAAGATTCTGAACAAATGAACTTTATCCCCTTTTTGGAAAAGCTCGAAAGTGGTTCTTCCAAATGGGAAAATTCTTGGATGAATCTCTGATAATATATAGTTAACCCTAAAAAGATATGGACATCAAATACATTCTTAAGCATCTCCCTAGATACCACTACATGAACCTACTTTGGGTCCACTGACACACCTTCCTCCAAGATGATGTGTCCCAAGAAGTGTACCTGATCAATCCAAAACTAACACTTAGTTAGATTGGTGTATAGATGATGCTCTCTGAGTGTACTCATGTTGATGTAAAGATATTTCAAATTATTTTCATGATTCTAGGAGTACACCAAGATGTTTTCCAAGAACACCATCAAAAACTGGACTAGGTATGGATGGAAGATTCTATTTATTAAGTCCATAAACGTTGTTTGTGTTTTCATCAACCCAAATGGCATTAAAATGAACTCATAAAGGACATACTGGCTTCTGAAATCAATCCCCAATATATTAGAAGTCTGAAATCTTATTTGATGATATCATGATCACAATTCAATATTTGAGAACACACAAGATCCTCTTAACTAGTCAAAGAGATCATAAATATGTGGAAGAGGATATCAATTCTTCACAGTTATTCATTTTAAATTTAAGTAATTGACACACAAGAACAAACATCCATGTGACTTCTTTAAAAACAATATAGGTGATCCCCAAGGCGACATACTTAGATTGATAAACCCCTTATCCTCCAAACCCTCTAGTTGAGTCTTGAGATCTTGAAGCTCCATCAGTTCCATTCTATATAGTGGACTAGAAACTAGATCAGCCCTAGGCATGATCTCTATAGGGAATTCCACATCCCTCTCAAGTGACAAACCTAAGATGTCTTCAATAAAAACATATTGAAATGGTTCCACCACTGGTGGAAAGACATTCTTCTTCACATCATCATCATCCATTAAAAGACTAAAAACCTAATCTATGATCTCTACCAGTTAATGATTAATTTTCCCCACTCAGCCTGCCTAGATATCTCATTCTCCATGAATAATATAGTTTTCACCCTTAGGAGATATAAATGTCACTCTCCTCTAGTAAAAATCAATGTGGTCTTGGTATGCAACTTGTTAATCCATACCCATAATTAGGTTGAAGCCTGACATGTTAAGGATATAGAGATTCCATATAAAATAGTACTCCCCAATCTTGAGAGAACACCCCTTGCACAAATAGATGTCTCTAGACTGTACTCCAAATGGTGTATCTATCATCATTACCCCACTCACAAACTCCACCACTAGGCTCAAACCATTAACAATTTTTGAAGATATAAAGGAATGAGAGGCACCGGTAGTAAATAAGAAACTAGATAATGAAGAAGCTAATAGAATAGTACCTCTCACTATAGATGACTCGTCCTCACTATCCACAAGTGTAGTTCTTTCCAATGCTTTCATCGGGGTGTGTGTCCGTCTGTCGAGGATGACGAGGACGTGCTGGCTGTTTCCCCACATTCTCGCTTTCCAAAGGCGGGCAACATCCGTTGCTTATTCAGGGATGTTTTCTCCTTGATAAAAACAGGATGATGGGATGTTGGTTCTTATTTTTCTGGATTCCTCCTCATAAATTTTCACCTTGTCTGGGTCTCCCTTATAGATTAAGACATTGTTCAAGAAACTCTTACTAGTGCCATATCTTCATGGACACTGATTTATTACACAGCTTCTGTTGGAACATTCCAAGGGGTCTGATCAGGGTAGCAACCTTCGGTTTGGAAAGTAGTCATGTTAGACATCACTAGCATGTCTAGATTCTAGAACACTATCACGTCTGGGTTTCTTCTCCCTATTATTAGGATTCTCAAGGGTGTGGAAGCCCAAGTAATCCAATGTAGAATGCGGGGAATTTTATGTCATAGGCATTTCTCTGAGGTTTTCCTCAGCTTACCATGTTTAACACAGAGTATGTTGTAATTTTAATGTCTAGCGGAGACGGATCAGACTAATCATAACACTGACTAGAGTGGATCAGATGGGTTTGACCTCTGGAGGGAACACTG
This sequence comes from Viscum album, assembly GCA_963277665.1. Taxonomy (NCBI): domain Eukaryota; kingdom Viridiplantae; phylum Streptophyta; class Magnoliopsida; order Santalales; family Viscaceae; genus Viscum; species Viscum album. The sequence continues at coordinate 866,875,007 of OY728146.1, read as the reverse complement.
ATGTCGGGTCTAACAGGTGGTTAGTTACCCGGTTACCACTAAGAGCAGAGAAGAGGTGAATTGGAATGATCTCAGTGGGATGTGGCAGCCCGGGTAAGAATCAAGATGGATGATGGATGGTTAAGTGAAGTGGATGGAGAATGAAATGGAGTTGACCTAAGGGAGACAGTGATGTTGGTATTGAGCCTCGAAGAGACCTCCTACGTATCCATGTGGTAGGGAATCAAAGTCCACGTAGTTTAGGATGGGATATAGGATCGGTGTGTGCGTGGATGAAAGCGACCCGATGATATACTTGGGCTTATGTGTGGTTAGTAGCCTGAGTTGTTTTGACGCCATTAGGGCGGACCAGAGATGCAGGTCCCAAAGAAAGGTATGGAAACAGCTGACTGTCGATTACAGAGTACAATGACTTACCACTATATGGGATTGACAATGGATTACCACTATATAGGGGTGACAAAAGCTTACTGTTGGATGAGATTGACAATGTCTTGCCACTAAATGGGGATTACAATGGCTTATTGCTGCCTGCGGATCACAATGGATTACCGCTGAATAGGGAATAGTTTAGTGTCATGTGGGACAAAAGGGGGAATATATTTTATCATCATGCAAGATGGGGGTGAACTGATGTGAAATGGTTGGGACCAATGGGTGTTAGGATTGAACCTTAGGGAGGCTTCCTACGTACCTTGAATTGGCAAGGATCAAAGTCCACGTATTTCAGAAAGAGTGGTGAACCAACATGAAGGGGGGTCAGAACCAATGGATGGAGGGCTTGAACCTCAGCGAGGCTTCCTACGTACCTTGCCTTGGCAAGGATCAAAGTCCATGTAGTTCAGAAGGATTGGGAACCGACATGAAGGGGTTCGGGACAAATGGATGGTGGGATTAAACCTCAGGGAGGCTTCCTACGTACCTTGCCTTGGCAAGGATCAAAGATCATGTAGTTTAAAAGGAGTGGGAACTAACATGAAGGGGTTCAAAACCAATGGATGGTGGGGTTGAACTTCAGGGAGGCTTCCTACGTACCTTGACATGGAAAGGATCAAAGTCCACGTAGTTCAGAAGAAGTGGGAACCAATGTGAAGGGGGGTCAGAACCAATGGATGGTGGGTTGAACCTTAGGGAGGCTTTATACATACCTTACCTTGGCAAGGATCAAAGTAAATGTAGTTCAGAAGGAGTGGGAAACGAAATGAAGGGGGTCAGAACCAATGCATGGTGGGCCAGAACCTCAGAGAGGCTTCCTACTTTGCTTGCCTGGGCAAGGATCAAAGTCCACATAGTTCAGAAAGAGTGGGAACAGGCGTGAAGGAGGTTTGGAACCAATGGATGGTGGGATCGAACCTCAGGGATGCATCCTACGTACCTTTCCTTGGTAATGATCAAAGTCCACGTAGTTCAGAAGGAGTGGGAACTGACGTGAAGGGGGGTCGGAACCAAAGGATGGTGGGCTTAAACCTCAAGGAGGCTTCCCATGTATCATGCCTTGGCAAGGATCAAAGTACACGTAGTTCAGAAGGAGTGGGAACCGACTTGAAGCGGGTTGGAACCAATGGATGGTGGGTTTGAACCTAAGGGAGGCTTCCTACTTACCTTTCCTTGGAAAGGATCAAAGTCCACGTAGTTCATAAGAAGTGGGAACTGACATGAATGGGGGTCGGAACCAATGGATGGTGGGATTGAACCTCGAGAGGCTTCCTACGTATCTTACCTTGGCAAGGATCAAGGTCCACATAGTTCAGAAGGAGTGGCTACCAACGTCAAGGGGGGTTGGAACCAATGGATGGTGGGCTTGAACCTCATGGAGGATTCCTAAGTACCTTGCCTTAGCAAGGATCAAAGTCCATGTCATTCAGGAGGAGTGTTTGGGGTTTACACTCTAGGCTTCCCATAGGGTATTCCATAGTCGGTGCTTTCTCTAATCTCATGTGAGTCATGCTCAGTGTGAGAAACAAGAGGCAGTAAAGACCTGACCATCGCATCATGAAAGCTGTGTCCGTGGGAAGTGGAATGGGCCTGACATGTAGTCAGCGGCCCAAAATGGAAACAAGGGATTACGCATGGTTAGTAGCCTAGGGAGATGGAGATTAGGACTTACTCCAGGGTGGAGGCCCAATGGTGACAAATCCCAGCAGGAGAGGGACTTGGCACGAAAGAGAGAAGGGTTCTAGTTCCCATACCCCCCCCCCTCTGGTCTTTGTCCAGGAAGAATATTAGAGGAGCAGGGATACTACCTCCTATAAGAAAGGCTAGGGGCTTATACCAAGGTGGTTGTCCTTTCCCCACAGACAGACATTGTTCTGATAGAGGATCTCATTCCATGTGAGGAATGATCTCACTCCCATGGAGACCAGTGGGCATAGAGAATGTCCAAGATGGTTTTCCCCATGTATGATGCACGGGGAGGGGTCATAGTTTAACGTCATGTTCTGAGGACGATGGTTCTTGGCAGTTTAACGTCTTGCATCTTGAATGAGGTGGGTTCACTCCGAAACCCTAGGACTTAGATTAATGATACCCACCCACCCTTGAAGAAGGGAAGGCATCAGCAATGTCGTGGTGAGTGGGTGTTATGGAGTGATCTATTGAGGGGTCCACATTAGCATGGCTATGAGAAGAAGCAATAGCCATTAGTGTTCCTATGAAAAGTAGCATGAGCTGAAGTAATGCAACAAGAAGTACCGCCCAAGGGATCTTGAAATTACTTCATGCAAACCTGGAGGGACACACCAGAAAAGGAGTTGTGGAGCAAAGGGGTTCTTAGGTAGAAGCCTCGTGAAGCTCTAGTGCTCCATGTAGTGGAGGGGCTTCACGAAGGGGTATGCTTTACGAGGTAAAGTGTCCTAGACTAGGCATAGGGAATAGGTTCATATGGAAGGTGCTTTGTGAAGTGTAAATTCATTGAAAGAATAGTGCTTCATAAAGCAAGGGTGCCCTGCGAAGCATAGCATTGCAAAGAAATGTGATTTGCGAATCATTGTGACCCTGCCTTATCATGTGGGTCACATGTGCATGGAGGGTACATCGCGAAGCATAAGTGCTTTGTGAAGACCTGATTCCCCTTGGGGATCCCTTTTTTTTTTGAAGAGGCCTGTGGGCTCCGCGAAGGGAATCCCTCTTTGAAGAGGGGATGAATTAAAACAAAGGGAGAGGCGCTTTGCGATGCTAAAGTACCTTGAAGATCTCATGGTTCGCAGAGTAGAAATCACTTCGTTATTTGAGAGCTAAGAAGGAGAAAGGTTGGAGGATCCATCCTTTGGGATCGAGGGGAGGCCGTTATTTATAGGCAATAGGTGCTATGAAGTAGAGGTTTTTGGGCGGGAATACACGTGACATTTTGTCATAATCATGAATCCTCCCGCCTCCTTGCTCTGTGGCGGGTTCACAAATGTCAAATGGGTTCACAGAGCCTCCTGCCTCCTTGCTTCACGGTGGGTTTGCAAACATCAAATGGGTTCACGGAGCCTCCTGCCTCCTTTCTCCATGGTGGGTTTGAAAACATCAAATGGGTTCGCGGATCCCCCTGCCTTCATTCTCCATGGAGGCTTCGTGAAGGGGGGAGCTTTGTGTCGATCACAGTGTTGTGAGGCTCTATGGGCAAGCTTTTCAAGACATCCCCTAATGCTTTCCATTTGTTCTTGTTCTTCCCAAATTTTGGCACCAAAAAATGTCCCCCATATGACTAGGGGCCGAGGAGAAAGTGAGGGTCAAAGTCTAAGTGTCAATCGCCAAAATTACTAGGTTAATCGCAAAGCTGACTCACATGACTGACTCACATAGGAGGCTCGCGAAGCAGAGAGGCGACATGCGGGCTGAGCGCACCATGAAGATCGCCACAGTTTAGACATGTCGCGAAGCACCAGATGTCCTCGCCTATAAATAGGGGAGGCTGACCTCTCTTTTGTCCTTTCTCATCTCCACATTTTGGCCTTTAGCACTCTCGATACAAGATTCTCCGCGTACTCCATGATTGCTCTCTGTGAATCGGGCCTTCTACTTCGCAGCACATAGGGAGTCTTTGACTTCATGATGGTGCACTCTATGGCTTGCATCTGAAGGCTGAGGGAGGGCTCTGCGAACTACCTTCGCAAACGAACTCTGCAAACGAGCTCCGCAAAATAGTTTCACGATCCCGAACAAAAACCTTCCAAATATTTAAAACTAAATGGCTCAACAAGAGGTTTCCAAGGGTCCTTGTTGATCCATTTAGTTTTCCTAGGATATGTGTAAATGACCTATGATTGTTTAACTAAATGGGTCAACAAGAGGTTGTCAGGGGGTCCTTGTTGAGCCATTTAGTTTTCAAGAATAATGACATTTTATTTTCCCAGGATATGTGTGAATGACCTAGGATTGTTTAATTTAGTATATCCACTTTTATTTTGTGGGTTTTATATTTGTATCACATAATTATGTCATTGATTTGTCTTCAATCTAATGATACGTTCTTGGTAAGGGATCCTCTCTATCACTTTTGTTCAAGAATCTCCCCTATGTTGTGCTCTTTTATTTTTAATACCTAATGATGGGGTATGTTTTCACACCTCCCCCATACTTACCTTATGATATATAAACAATGTGATACCCCTTTACCTCTCATTAAGCTTTGCAAGAACACTCGTTACCTTACCGAAATGTTTGTAAGGGGTTTTGTCGTCTCACTTTCAATATTGTGGGATTTTCAATGCTCGCCTCTTATTTATTATATTTGGTATAGGTATACTGACAATTGATATATATATTATAATGATTCACTTTATATTCACAGTATTCTGTGATTTATTTTGTGGTTATTAACTTTTGGTCATACGACTCAATTGATTACAATGTGGTAACGAGCTTTGTCTCTATTTTCACTTCATTGTTACTTTCTTAGTATTGTGAACCTACTATTTCTTATGTGGTGTACCTACTTCCCATTTGAGATCACTTTTAAATTGAAATTATATTTCATTTAAATTTCTATATTCTCATTTCATGGATATGATTATTGTCTAAGTCGTATACCATTTTACATACAGAATTTATTTTGAATGTTGTTTTGACTGTGGAAATATTGATGAATATGTATCCTATATTCTATATGGATAATGTAAAGTCATATTTATCTTATGTTGAATCTATGTATAAAAAATTATTTGGACATGCAGCGGAAGGTGGGGTCTGCTATAGCCCCTCGATGCATCGGTAGGTCTCAAGAGACAAATCAGTTGGTGAAAAACCCTTCATGTTTGTTCCCAAAAATCAGAGGGGTTTCTACCCACAGAACTACACTAGTATAAAAATGGTTTTTAACATCTTTAGTTTGACGTCGGTTTCATATAAATCCATGTAATATATATTTCAGGAGAATTTCAGTTTTTTTTAAATCGACGTGAAAAATTTTAAAAATATATTTTTGGCATCGGTCTTTAAAAAAACCAATTCCAAAAATTAGATTTTTTTTACAAAGTTTTATATTATTTCCTAAGCTTAAATTTGACAGGTCGTGGATAAAAAAAAGAGTTATGGATTAAAATTTATGATTGTCGAAAGTTGATCTTCTCTAATAGAAGTCTTAAAGAGGTCCATCTTTCAAAGACCATAACTTTTAATCCATAAATTCGTTTTAGCTCTACGACCAGTAAAATCGAAGCTTAAGAAATTATCTAAAACATTGTAATTTTTTTCATTTTTTGAGTTCGTTTTGAAAAAAAAACCGTTGCCAAAAACTGTTTTCTTTTAAATTTTATCGATGGCTTATTTAAAAACCGACGCGTAAAAGTTTAAAAATATATTTTTTTCCATCAGTTTTTACAAAAACTGCACCAAAAATTACTTTTTTATTTTACTAATTTTTAGATTATTTCCTAAGCTTCAATTTGACAGGTCGTGGAGAAAAAATGGTGTTACGGATTAAAATTTATGGTTGTTGGAAGTTTATCTTCTCTAATTGAAGTCTTAAAGAAGTCCATCATTCAAAGACCATAACTTTTAATCCGTAACTATGTTTTAGCTCCATGACCAGTAAAATCGAAGCTTAAGAAATTATCTGAAACATTGTAATTTTTTTTCATTTTTGGCATCGATTTTTATGAAAACAGATGCCAAAAATATTTGTTTTAGTTTTCGCATCGGTTTTTTTTAAAACGGACGCCAAAAAGTAAATAAATTTTTTTTTGGTGTCAGTTTTGAAAAAAAATGATGCAAAACGTGTTTTCTTTTAAATTTTATCATCGGTTTATTTAAAAACCAATGACAATTTTTTTTACTTTTTTGGTGTCAGTTTTTAAAAAAAACCGACGTGAAAAATAATTTCATTTTTACTTTTTAGCATTGGTTTATTTCAAAACCGACACTAAAAAAGGATGTCTGATGGAATTTTTTGCATCGGTTTTCTACAGAACTGACACCAAAGGGTATTCGCCAATACGCGGAATCAAAATTTCAATCTTTTCACAACGTGTGTTTAACTTTCTAAAATCCCACCTACATTTCCATACAACGCTATTGAAAATATTTTTCTTTACTATATATAAATCCATTTTATCCTTCGTTCAACATTTTCGTCCTCCTAAATTAAATCAAGTTAGTAATGCGGATTCAATCGTTAATTTAAACATGGTACCTATTCTAATCATTTATTTTCATTGTTATTCTTTTCCTTCATTTCAAAACAGCTCCATTAGCTTGCTTATAGAGATGATTTATTATTATTGTCGAGTAGAAAATATAGAACATTCGAATGATATTTACCAATTGTGGTGTAAATTTAATTATCGATCACCATTTTCATTTGTTGTATGCGATTTTAATTTATGTTTTTCAAAATTTATTTGAAATGAGTTGTACCAATCAAAACATTGAAAAGTCCAACTTTCAACGACCATAACTTTTGATCTGTAACTCTGTTTTTGCACCACGGCCTATCAAATCGAAGCTTCGGAAATTCTCTAAAACATGGAAGAAGAAAAAGTTACTTTTTGGCGTCAAGTTTTGTAAAAACCAACTCCAAAAATATTTTTTTTCATTTATGGCGTCGGTTTTTTTTTGAAAAACGGACGCCGAAACTATTTTTTAACTTTTTGATGTTAGTTTTTAAAGAAAAATGACGCAAAAAATGACATGAATTGATTTTTTTTGTCATTATTTTTACAAAACCAATGCTAAAAAACAAATTTAATTCATTTTTGGCATCAGTTTTAAAAAACTAACGTAAAAAAGTCATATTTTTTATGTTAGCAACTTCAACGTCGGTTAAAAACCGACGTCAAAATTAAAAAAAATGATGTTAAAGACCATTTTTCTACTAGTGATAAACCATTTTTATGGTATCATGTTCCATATACATGTCGTCTAATTAATAATAATTCTCTCTATTCGTTATCATTTATTACTATCCATGAGGTTTTCACTATGACAAAATCTATGGATGCAGTTTCATTCTCAGTTTATTAATGTCGTGAGTTTTTCATTTATTCACTATGCTATATTGATTATGTCAACTTGTTTACAATTTAGTTATATTGATTCATGCTTCCCCTATTTTTAACCCTTACTGAGCATTTTATCTCACCCCTTTCATTGTTTACTTTCAACAGGTGATGAAGAGGATATCATTTATTGAGTTCTTGTGGATGCATTTTTTAGTTTTTGTTATGCATTGTATTTTGTAACCATTTCCAATGTAATTTGAGTTACATATATGTATCTACTTTCTTCAAGAATAATAAAATAATTATTCCTTTAGGATTTCTTTCATTCTAACCATGACAATATAACAATTAATGCACCGGCTCCAGTCTAGAGGGGTTGGGGTGTTACAGTTGGTATCAGAGGAAGTTTAGTAGAAAACTTGCAAAATAGATTAGAAAATGTAAATTAGGGAAAAAATCACAAATTTAGTATTTGAGGACAAACATACAAGAACGTACCGGTATTTTTTTAAGGAAAAGATTATGTGAATCCTTGAAGCAATACATCCCAGACCAGATATGAGCAGGTAGAGGTGGCTCTGGAACATATGTACCTAGGAGTGAAAGCTCCAACAAGGAGTTTTAGGCATGACCTGGGGTATCCTGGTACACAACAATGGGATTTTATGCACTCTTGGTTATGAAACTCCCATGGGTTATGCTTAGGATAATTTATATTTTTTATAAGCCATTATGAAGGATTGAAATGTAAATTCTTCCTCAAAGAAACCATTTTTCTGATTATGGGATTATCCATGCATAGGATCTCAATTTATGATAATTATTTTGTTAAGTTAAGATTATACATTATAATTCATACCCTAATCTTTTGTGTTCCATTATTTAGAAATGGCGTCTAGTTGAAGAAGGGGAATCAATACTCGTGGGAAATGTAGGGATCTCCCCACTGAGAAATTCAACACAGCCAATGTTGGAGTAGATCAGATCATGACCATATTGGGACAACTTACTTAGGCTGTGAAAAAAAACCATTCCACACCTATGTTGGATCGTTTCATGAGGCAGAATCCACCATCTTTTAGTGGGACTACTAATCTAGTGGTTACTAAGCAATGGATTAAGTCCCTTGAAAATATATTCATGTAATTAAGATGAAATGAAAATGAAAAGGTAGTACTGGCAGTATATTGTCTCAAGGGCGATGATGATCATTGGTGGTCCTTGATTCAGAATACCATGGAGGAATAAGAAATAGAAGATAAAGAATTGAGGACTTTTAAAGAAATATTCTTCGAAAAATATTTCCCTCATGAGCAACAAACCGAAATGAAGAGGAAATTATTTGCCTTAAAGCAAAGGTAAGAAGATAGTGTTGCAGAGTATGAAGCTACCTTCACAAGGCTATCCAGGTATGTCATAGATTATGTACGTGACTCAGTAGACAATATTGATAATTTCTTTGAAGGTCTTAAGACAAGTCTTCGAAGGGCACTGGGTTCTCAAAAATTTTCATCATATGATGAAATTGTATCAAGTGCCATCAAAACAAAGAAGGAATTTTCTATATCAAATTTTTTCAATGGAAAATAAGATAAAAAGTGGTACTCTAATAACAAAGGGAAAGGAGAAGTGCTAAATAATAACAAGGGAATAAAGAAATTCCCATTATGAGAGAACTGTGGAAAGAATCATCCTGGTAAATGCTTGAAAGGCATGGGAGTCTGCTATAAGTGTGGAGAAAAAAGATTCATCTATCTAATGAATTTAAGGGGAAGAAACAATTTTATGATGTTTAATTCTACAATTTTAGAGATATGGGACACTATGAAAATGAGTTTCCTAATCTCCAAGGAAACATGACTTAGAAAAGGCCAAGAGAGCATGGGAGAGCTTATGCAATTACAATCGTGGAAGTTGAAGTTACTAATGATGTGGTGGCATGTACATTAATTATTTCCTCAAACTTAGACAACACTTTATTTGATTCTAGATCATCACATTCATTTATATCTTCCCAGTTTTCCAATTAAATTAGACATGTCCCATTTGATTTAATAAAGTTGTTATCAGTCGAAACTCCTAGGGGTGAATCATTGCAACAAAGGCATGTCAACTAGTCCCCCTTGTGACACATAAATGTGCTTTAGTTTTAAACCTTATCATTATACCAATGACTGAATTTTATATAATTCTCGGTATGAATTGGATGTCAAACTATGATGTGAATATTTATTTCTAGAAAAAGGAAGTTACAATTTTTGAAAATAGTGTAGAATCCCTTATCTTTAGAGCAGAAACCTCGCCATCTGATTCTTATCTATATCCACCCCCAGTAGCTCTATTGAATACAATACTTGGAGAGAAACATAAAACAATATCTATGGGAGAGGAAAGAAATATTCAAATTGAAGTTGTGCATATAGTGTAAGAATACATTGATGTATTTTCATAAGATTTACACGGAAATCCTCTAGAGCAGGAAGTTGAGTTCTTTATCGATTTAATTCCTGGTGTAAGACCTATATCAAAGACTCCCTATAGAATTTCCACTGTGGAATTAGTAGAGATAAAGAAAAAAATAGAGGATTTTAGTGAAAAAATATTTATTTAACCTAGTGTTTCTCCATGGGGAGCCCCTATCATCTATTTTAATAAGAAAGATGGATCCATGAGGCTATGCATTGATTACAGGGAGATCAATGATATAACAATAAAAAATAAGTATCCTCTGCCCTAGATTGATGATTTATTTGATCAACTTTATGGATCCCAATACTTTTTGAAGATTGACCTTCGATCCAGATATCATCAGCTACGTATGAGGAAGGAAGATGTTCCTAAGACAGAATTTCGAACTAGGTATGGGAATTAAAAGTTTACAGTGATTCCTTTTGGACTGAATAATGCACCCTCTATTTTCATGGATTTAATGAATAGAGTTTTCAAGTAATATCTTGATAACTTTATTGTGGTATTCATTGATGACATCCTGGTATACTCAAAAATATATGAATACCATGAGAATCACTTGAGGATTATTTTGAAAACTCTCTAAGGAAATGAATTATATGGGATGTTTAGCAAGTGAGAATTATGGCTTCAATAAATTTCTTTTCTTGGCCATATTATCTCTAAGGATGGAATATTAGTTGATCCTATGAAGACAAAGGCAATCCAAGAATGGACCACGCCAACAAACATAATTGAGGTACATAGTTTTATTGTCTTAGTAGGTTAATATCGGTGTTTCGTTCAGAATTTCACCCGACTGGCTAACCAGCTAACCAAGCTCACATGTAAAGGGGTTAAGTTAGTATGGATGAAATAATGTATAGAATTTTTTGAAGAATTGAAAATAAGACTGGTCAGTGTTCCAATTTTAACTCTTCTATCTAGAAATGAGGGATTTCTGATATACAGTGATGCATCAAAGAATGGACTGGGTTGCATCCTTATGAAAAAAAATAAAGTTATTTCATATGCATCAAGATAGTTGAATATTCATGAGAAAAATTATCCAACTCATGATCTTGAGTTAGCAGCCGTAATCTTTGCTCTGAAAATATGGAGACATTATCTCTACAGAGAAATATGTGAGATTTATATAGACCAAAAAAGTTTGAAATGCATTTTCACACAAAAAGAACTCAACATCTGGAAAAGGAGATGGCTTAAGTTACTCAAACATTATGATTGTTCAATAAAATACCACCCAGGAAAGGCAAATAAGGTGCTAGATTCATTAAGTGGAAAAGATCATGGACTCCTAACCTAAATGAGGATTGAAACAGATCCTATATTCATAGATCTAATGAATATGGATATGGGAATTTTAAGGAAGGGGAAACATATTTCCTCTTTGAAATGATTTCTAAACCATCTTTATTAGAGAAGACAAAAAGATCTCAATCTGATGATGAGAATCTGCACAAGAAAATTAATGTTGTCAAGGATGAGAGATTGGAAAACTTCATGTATGGAGAAGGAGTTCTGAAATTTGGGAAGAGGTTAGGCATTCCATCAGTACCTGAGCTAAAAAGGGAACTATTAGAAGATGCTCATAGCTTAAATTTCTCTATACTCCTAGGTAGCACAAATATGTATAGAGATCTGAAGGAATATTTTTGGTGGGATAATATAAAGCAGGAAATTGCTGACTACGTATCAAGGTGTCTAATTTGTCAACAAATGAAGGCAGAGAGACAACATCCCAGAGGAGTGATGCAACCTCTACCTATTCCTATGTGGAAGTGGGATAATATTATGATAGATTTTGTCACCGGACTACTGAGGACACCTATAAGGAATGATACAAAATGGGTAATTGTTGATCATCTCACAAAATCATCACATTTCCTTCTTATAAGATAAGATTTACCACTTGAGTGCCTAGAAAGACTTTATATTAATGAAGTTTTAAGACTTCATGGTGCACCTATATCAATTGTGTCTGATCGAGATCCCTAGTTTACATCAAAATTCTGAAAAAGTCTCTAAAAGGCTTTGAATACTAAGCTTTGTATGAGTACTTTTTATCACCCCCAAACTGATGGACAGTCTGAAAGGACAATTCAAACATTGGAAGACATGTTGGGATCACAATCTCTTGACTTCCAAGGTATATGGGATCAATACTTTCCATTGGTGTAATTTTCCTACAACAATAGTTTCTATTATAGTATTCACATGGCTCTATATGAAGCATTATATAGAAAGAGATGTCAAACTTTAACTTTTTGGGATGAAGTTGGTGAGAGGAAACTTATAGACCCAAAACATATTATGGATACCATGACAAAAGTGAAGACAATACAAGCCCATATTAAATCAGCCCAAATTAGGTAAAAGAGTTATGCTGAAAATCAGAGAAAGGATTTGGAATTCCAAGTGGGAGATCATGTATTTCTGAAAGTATCTCCATGGAAGGGTGTCTTAAGGTTCAGTAAGAAAGTGAAATTGAGCCCCAGGTACATCAGATCATTTGAAATTCTGGAAAGAATTGGAGTTATAGCTTACCGTTTAGAAATTCCCCCTAGTCTCTCCAAAGTTCATGATGTGTTCCATGTGTCATTGTGTAAAAAATACAATCCAGACCCAATGCATGTACTCACCTATGAAGAAATATAATTGGAACCTGATTTTCCATACTATGAATAGCCTATCGGGATCCTTGACACAAGGGAACAGGTATTGATAAATCGGATGACTTGTCTAATAAAGGTTCTTTAGAAAAACCAGAATATGGAGGAAGTAACATGGGAACCTGAGGATGTTATGAAGAAGAACCTCCCACATCTTTTTGTTGGGCTTTATAAATGAAAAATTTCGTGGATAAAATTTCTAAAGGGGGGAATAATGTAGCACCCCAAACATTTTTTGGTATGTTTCTCTTAAATACATTTGATTCATAGCCTATATTTCATAAATCACTGAGTTTATTTGAAACAACACTTGGTTATTTAAGAGACAGTCATAGCCTAGCCATTGAACATAAATTTTCCACTTGTGTGTTTTGAATTTTGAAAATATCACATACACAGTTGTGTTCAGGATGATATTTAGAGTCTCGTAGAATTAACTTAATTTTCATTGAATAGTAACCTACACTTATGAATATTAACCAACCCTTATGAATAGTAACTTACCCTTATCAATAGTAATATGAATTTTATGAATGGTACCCATACCCATGAATTTAAAAATAAATTTAGGCACCTTAAAATGAAGATGAATATTTTAAGTGTATATTTTTTGATTAAATGTTGATTTTAATTAAATATTTAATTAATCATATTTAGAAAATTGTTTTTGAAAAATGGATTTCATTTTTGGATTATACACTTCAAAAAATGGTTAGGTTTAATTTTTGTTATTTTTCTGAAATACATGAATTTTTTATGAATAGTAAAACACATTAATTTACTGTATAAATACATTATAAATTATATTAACTATTCCTAGAATCATGAGTGATGTAAGCACCCAAATATCGAACTCACGTGATCTTATTACTGTTCTAAGTCAAGGAATACTCACTATTTCTTTTCTAGAGAAGAAATAATAAATTAATGATTATAATATTAAGAAAACTCTTCTCCCCTCTACTATATAAACCACCCCTCACCCCCTTTTCCTCCCACACCACTCAAACTTCAAGACTTGCCTAAATTCTACTCAAATAGCTCTATAACCTCCTCTCCCACGTCTAATACCTATTGGTCTCATCAAAAGTCCAAAATCAAAGGTCTTAAAGAGTTTCTCAAAGAGGAGTACTCAAGAGGTGAACCTCTCTTCCTTTTTATTTCAATTCCTTTTACAAGTTCCAATATTTTGTTATCTCTTCTCACCTCACCTCATCCAAATGCCATGATAATTCTAGTACCATGAATGTACTGGATTTTAATTGTTCTAAAGGAATATTTCATTATAATCGCTCTTTTTCCCCTCCTTTTATACTATAAATGCAAACACCATCCAAGATGTGTTAATTTATCACACTCAAGGAAGACGGGTTTTCAATTTGCATTACTATTTTCAAGACTAGTCGTGAAACCTTTTCAATGGTTGAACCAGATCATAATATATGTATTTTATCATGTTTTTTGTTCTGTAATCCTTACACACTCAAAAAATTGAATAATAATACAAAACAAGTTCATTGTGCAGAAAACCGCCAAGCCAAATCCAAGGGTTTATCATTAACTCATCGAATGAGTCATACTCATGGTATATAACCAGAATCATTATAAGATCATTTATATCACCATAATTTAATTAATAAGATATATTAATGATTATATATGCTTAACCACATTTCAAATGAACTTCCATTCATGAATACAAGTAAATGAATCATGAAAACCAAGTAAGAAAATGCTTCCAAAACAATTTAATTAAATCTCTTAAACCCATAAAAAAGACCATTAGTGAACTTAATAAGGTTATTACATATCAATCACATGTCTATGAGGTTATGGAATTATTAATTAATGGATCTAAATTTGATTATTCAGGTTGTTAAGAACAATCAAGAACACCTTCGAGCTTAAGGTAAGGGATTGCTTAATTCAATTTTCATTCTTTGAGTTAAACATCTATTTCATTGGTTACATTGTTGCAATAATATGTTTAAATGACCTATGATTGTTTTATACTGTATATACACATATATTGTTTGTATTTTTATTTTTCACACATAAATATTTCATTAATTTATCATCACCCTAATGATACAATCTTTGTAAGGGATTACTTAACTCAATTTTCATTCTTTGAGTTGAACATCTATTTCATTGGTTACATTGTCCCAATAATATGTGTGAATGACCTATGATTGTTTTATACTATATATACACTTAAATTTTGTGGATTTTTATTTTTCACACATAAATATTTCATTAATATATCCCCACTCTAATGATATAATCTTCGTAAGGGATATCTTAACTCAATTTCCATTCATTGAGTTAAACATCAATGTCATTAGTTTTTTTTATTTTCCTAGGACATGTGTGAATAACCTATGATTATTTTATTCTGTATATACACTTTTATTTTTTGGTTTTTATGTGTGTCTCTCATAATTATGTCATTGATTTTTCCTTAATCTAATGATACGTTCTTGGTAAGGGATCCTCTCTCTCACTTTTATTCAAGAATCTCCCCTATGTTTTGATCTTTTATTTTTAATACCTAATGATGGGGTATGTTTTCAAAACTCCCACATACTTCCCTTATGATATATAAACAATGGGATACCCCTTTACATCTCATTGATCCTCGCAAGAACACTCATTACCTTGTTGAAATGTGTGTGTAAGGGGTTTTCTCATCTCACTTTTAATTCTGTGGGATTTCCATTTCTTGCCTCTTATTTCTTATAAGTGGTATAGGTATACTTCCATTTGATATATATTATCATGATTATATTTATATTCACAGTATTCAGTGATTTATTTGGTGTTTATTAACTTTTGGTCATACGACTCAATTGATTACAACATGGTAACGAGCTTTGTCTCTATTTTCACTTCATTGCGACTTGCTTAGTATTGTGCACCTACTCTTTCTTATGTGGTGTACCTACTACCCATTTGAGATCAATTTTTTGTTGAAATTATATTCCATTTAAATTTTCATATTCTCATATCATGGATATGATTATTGTCTAAGTCGTATACTATTTTACATACGGTATTTATTTTGAATGTTATTTTGAGTGTGGAAATATTGATGAATTTGTATCCCCTATTATATACAGATAATGTAAAGTCATAATTATCTTGTTTTGAATCTATATATAAATAATTATTTGGATATGAAGTGGTGGGTGGGCCCGCTATATCCCCTCGAAGCATCGGTAGGTCTCATGAGACAAATCAGTTGTCGACAAACCCTTCGAGTTTGTTTCCAAAAATCGGTCAGGTTTCTACCCACATAACTAAACTGTTTTTATGGTATTATGGTATCATGTTCCATATACATGATGTCCAATTAATAATCATTCTCTTTATTCATTATCATTTATTACTATCCATGAGGTTTTCACTATGAAAAAATCTATGGATGCAGTTTCCTTCTCAGTTTATTAATGGTGTGAGTTTTTCATTTATTCACCATGCCATATTGATTATGTAAAATTGTTTACAATTTAGTTATTATTGATTCATTATTCCACTATTTGTAACCCTTACTGAGCGTTTGATCTCACCTCTTTCATTGTTTACTTTTAACAGGTGATGAATAAAATATCATTTATTGAGTTCTTGTGGATGCAGTTTTTAGTTTTTGTTATGTATTGTATTTTGTAACCTTTCCCAATGTAATTTGAGTTATATATATGTATCTAGTTTCTTTAAGACTACTAAACTCATAATTCCTTTGGGATTTCTTTCTTTCTAACCATGCCAATATAACAAGCAATGCATTGGCTATGGTCAAGAGGGGTCGGGGTGTTACAAGTGGGAACTTAAAAGGAGACAACAAATCTTGGATTCCACAAGCCAGAGGGTGGTGGAGCTATAATGCTCTTTTGACGGGGTCAACCCATCCATGGGAGGGGTAGATCCTCGATTACTATGATTCATGTAACTTTTGAATGAACCCTAATGTTTTTTACTAATCATGATAGATGCATGAATAATTTATGTTATTCATCTTTAGTTTATTTCATTTCTGTTACATTCATGGAACATCCAGTGACCATTCCCTAAGCTCACGTGGGTTGGGACCGATGTGAGAAACAATGGATGACCACCTTGTCATTCCATCTGAATATAAGAGTGCATACCAAGATTTGGGCATCCTAGGTTTGAATAACCAATCCAGATTTTCTAGGAATAAGGGGAGAGGCCTGACTGGAGGACGAGGACCTCAGAACAATCGATGTGTTGTATTCCCAATGTGCTCTAGTGCATGAGAGGGGTAACTCTAGGAGTTTTTCAAATCAACCTGAACATAAGGGAGTGGAAAGTGTGAATCACAATACCCCAGATTTGGAACACTGTGGGGGTGGTGTGAAAATGAAGGATAACCACTGACCACGTTGGAAACATAGTATCCTTATTGTGTTAGCCTGAAATGGAGATAACAAACGAGGGCTAACTGTTGACCATATTCGAAACATGGGGCCTGACTTAAAATGTCATCCATTAGTCTTTTAGAATGTTGGCCCCGGATAGTGGGTGAGCCATAGGCCAATTATCCATACTGTTAGGGGGTTCTTTTAGACGTGAAAGAGGATGAGGTTCTGAATAAAGGGCATGAAAAGTGTGGATTGTGGAGTGATGGGTTGTTCGAATGGAGTCTAACACTCTTTAAATCACACCACTGTGGTGGAAAAACATTAGGTGGGCATATTTTTCTAATCAGAGATCAAACATACATCCTAGAAGGACCTATCTGGTAAGGACCTGGAATTCTCTATAGTTTTACGTCATACAGATGCGGATGATAGGCTCGTAGTTTAAATGTCGTACGGTGAGGATGAAGCACATAGTTTAAAGTTCATACTGTCTAGAACAGGATTAGGCCCGGGGGGGGCAAAGGGTTAATGACCTTGGTTTTGGGCCCAAGGTGAAATTCTTGGTCGTCGCTATGTATCCCATGAGGATGAGA
Source organism: Viscum album (assembly GCA_963277665.1). Classification (NCBI taxonomy): domain Eukaryota; kingdom Viridiplantae; phylum Streptophyta; class Magnoliopsida; order Santalales; family Viscaceae; genus Viscum; species Viscum album. The sequence continues at coordinate 866,857,467 of OY728146.1, read as the reverse complement.
ATCAAACCAAACATAGTTCTTAAGAGCACAGTTTAACGCCATGCGGGACAATGAAAGGCATGTGTGGCATGGTTGCGCCAGTACACATCCTACCAAAACTACTAAGACCATGTGAGTTGTGCTCGATGTGGGAAATAAGGAGTAGTGATGGGAACTTCCTAGCACAAGAAGGAACATGTTAGGGGCGACGAGATGCTAGGTGAATGACGTCCAATAATTCTGACCCGCTTACTTAACACACCTAGATGCGCGAAGGGGTAAAGTCGAGTATGTTGGAATTCCACTTGAGCATAAGGGAGTGGAAATATGTGAATCATGATGCTCGATATCTAGACCATAATGATAGAGGTGTGATGATAGAGGATAACTTCTAACCATATTCGAAACATAGTATATGCTCCGTGTTAGCCTTGAATGAGGGACAGACAAATTAGGGTCAACCGCTGACCATGTTCGAAACATGGGACCTGTCACAAATGTCATCTGAGGTCCTCAGGGACGTTGGCCCAAGACGGTAGGTAAGCTGATGTGGCATGATACTAGGCTAGAAAAGGGGTCCCTTCAGATTTGAAAGAGGATGAGGATCGAAATAACAGGCTCACGAAGCTTGGACATAGAACAAGGGAATGTCCTTGTGAAAATTTCATACTTCTGGCTCTTTTCCACAATGCATCTGAGTACGAGAACAAGATGTATCAGATAGAGGGAGTCGAATTCCATTCCAAGGACAAGGGTCCTTGGGTCTCACACTTCCAACTTAATGGTCATAGGATGGGCCATTAAGGGGGGGCTTGATTTAGCAGACTGTGCGCAGGGAAGCGAAGTAGCCAAACCCGATGCGCAGTTCCCATAGAGAGATCTTAGTTTAGTGTCATAGAACTTGAAACAGGTTGATAAAAGACCAGGGAGGCACATAGTGTAGCTATTTCAAAACCCAACGTGAATGAGAACCTAAGAGGTACTCGAAACATCACATTTTCCCAAAAGAGTTTGGGCCAAGGGGCCGGAATAAGAGGAAACAAGATTTAAGATTCCCGGTAATGTACCCACAGATAGAATGTCTAGGCATTCCTATGTATCCCGTGAGGATGATAATCAATCCATATATTGTAACGACCCAAAGTTTCATTAATGTAAATCCATCTTGATCTAATTAAATGTCTCTTTATGTAAAATGTTTATATAAAATGTAAACTTATTTGGTTTTATGTTAAGAATTTTGATCGTTGCTAATATAGTCGTTGAACAGTGATCACATGATTAGTATAAATATAGGGCTATAACAAATCCAATTTACTCAGACAAAAGAAGCGACGACCTCATCCAGTAGAATTGCTCCATACGAAGCCCATTTGTCAGAGATTAGAAAAGAGGTGGCATCCTTGGGTTTCACTCTTGACCAAGCCCAAGCTGAGATTCATCATGTCAAGCTCGAATGGGACCGTCTACGGTAAAAGTGGAAGTTGATAGAGATTACCACTCGAGCAATGTTATCTGAGCCACCCCAAGAGTCGGTCACCATCGTACACCTAACCCCTTAGGTCTTATGCGGCTGTTTTAAGGGGTTATGTAACAAATCTCTAGTACTATGTTCATGTACATTATTTTTGTATATAATAATTAATATACTTTCTTGACATTATTGATACATTGTAAATAGTTTTTAAAGTATAAATAGTGTTTTTAGTTATTATTTAATTGAGAATTCTATTTTATTAAATTAATGGATTTTTGAATTAAATAATATTTTAATAAAATATTATTATTATTATTAAATTAATTTTTAATAAATATAAATGATCTTATAATTTTATTAATGCAATTATAATTTCTATTAAGGTTTGAAATCCATTTTTTGTCAAAACCCGTGAATTTTCGATAAATGTCGGTTTTTATTTTAAAAGTGAAAATTAACATATTTAGAAAATTATTTAGATAAAATAAATGTTATTTCTAGAAGCATGACGTCGAAATTATCCAACGATGAATTTTTCATAATTTTCTGAGACAGTCAACTTTTTGGGTAAAAATTAAATACCGTTTAAATATTTAATGTGTTTTAAGACATCATAATGACCCAGTAGTGATGTAATAAAATACTATAAGCTTTATGTTCGGAAAATATATGTTTTACCATTAAAATAATGTGATTTTGGGTTTGTTTGACTTATTTTACAAAGCATTAATGGACCCCTTAAGACTTATTAAACATCTTGTCTTTTTAAATTATTTTCCATGGGAGTGTGACTCACCTCCACCTAAGAAACCCCATTATTTTAAGAAGTTAGAACTTTGGCCTTATAAAATATTTTTTTCCTATTCCCTTTTCCAAAAACCATGGTCAAAAACCATGAGCTTATTTGTGGTTTGGATTAGTTTAATGTAAGGGGTCCCAAACCTAAATAATAAAGAATTCACTCACCTTTTCTATATAAACCCAACCAAGATCCCACTTCCTCCTCACTCAAAGACTTTTGAGTTCGTCTAACATCTACCCTACTCTCTCTAGAATCCTCCCAAGGTGCCCCAATCTCCCAAGAAGCCCCTCTCAAGCCTCTCTCAAGCCTTTGGAAGCACACTTCCAAGTAAGGGTTTTTCTTCCTTTCACTTTTTTGTCCAATTTTCTTAATATTGTTATGACCTTTTAATTTCAATTATAAATTCTGGGGTATGGTTTTTCACCTCCCCCATACTACCCTCTTATTTTTTGAATTATGGGAGACCCCTTTCTCTCTCATTAAATGCCTCCCGTGTACACCCGTTACTATGCCGAAATTCCGAAAGGAACTTCTCTCTCCTCATTTACATTCAAGCAATACTTTTGTATCATGAATCTAAATTCCATTAAAATTGTTGGTACATGTATCTATATTACCCCCTTACTTTCCATTTCATGTATATATGATGAGACACCCCTTTCTCTCTCATCAACCATTTTTATGAATTCTTATATCACGCCGTTACGTTGCCAAAATTGCACCAATTTTCTAAGCCAATGCCATTGTATTGTGAATACCATGCCCATTTCTCCATCAAGGGTATTCACCTTTATGCACATTTACTTATTGATTATAAAAATTCATGTATGAATTCCACATTACTTTATCATATAATAAATTATTGTGTTTAATGAATCCATGTTTTATGATCCATGTGGCACACTTATGCATGAAATGAAATGTTTAAGAAGGGTGTGCCCTTATAGCGCTCCAATGCATTGGGTAAAGTATAGTATCATGATACGTCATGTGCAATGAGTGTTGACTCATGATAATTCAATTACAATGAGGGTTTACTCATTCTTCATGTGCAATGATAATTTACTCATTCTCCATGTGCAATGATCCTTGGCTCATGTTAATTCCATGTTAAGTGTTGTTGCCACATTTCCATGTTATGATTATCATACTTTATCATGCCTTTATGTTCATGTTTCTCTTGTGATATATTGATATACCTATTGTCTAACATGTATTTTACTCTTCATGTATTCCATTTTTATTCCCTTACTGGGCTTTATAGCTCACCCCTTTTCTTATGCATGTCCTCAGGTTATCCCATGCAATGCTAAGTACGAGAAAATATAGTGGTTATGCAATGGAAGTTTTCAATAAAGATATTGTATTTCATGTTTTAAGTTGTCATGTAATGATCCTAATCCCCAAATACACTAGACCTCTCGATCTTCCATGTTGCATCAAGTGAATAGTTTATGTAATAAATCATGTTTTAAGTTTGTAATAAAAGTAGGGTTTTCATAGTTGGTATCAGAGGATAGGTTTAGTTATTTTTGGGATTAGGATTAGAAAACCCTAGTAAAGCCTTAGAGATAAGACTAAGTATAATAAAAACATCCCTAAGTATTGGTAAGTACTGAGTAAGTGGTTTATCAAACAAATACATCCCTGTCTGGATACGAATAGGTAGAGGCGGCTCTGGCACAGATGTATCCTAGGGGTAAAACCTGAAAACACCACTTTGAGCTAGACTCGAACGGGAACTAGTGCATGACAAAGGGCCTTGATGCACTCTTGGTTACGACACTCCTGGAGGATATGTTTTGATAACTTCACAAGCTTATTATGAACCCTTATTAAGGGAATTAAAAAAATTCCCCTAAGAATATATGTTAGATATTAGATCATGAAAAGCCAAGATTGAAGCCTATAGACTCATGAGTTAAGGAAATAAAAGTTTATTTATAAGCCATCAACTTTTATCTTTGGATTACCCTTTATGTGTTACCCCTAACTTTCCTTTTATTCCATCCAATGTCCAATAATAGGAGGACTCGGGCTAACAACCGATGTGAAGATCATTGTGATGACTGTACTAATGAGATGTCCAATCCAATGTGAGCAGGAATCATGATCTTTGTCATGCTTCTATCTTAGATAACTCAATCTTTTAATAGAAACACGGGTCAAGAGGAACGTTCACCCCCCCCCCCCCCAAGAAATAACAAGTCCCTATCGAGAGCTTCATGAGATAAAGGCCTCCTAATTTTAGTGGATCATCATATCCCACGATCGCTGAACAATGGATCAAATCCATTGAAAAGATCTTCTCCATCCTTCAATGTTCTGAACAAGATAAGGTTCTTCTAGAGGCTTATCGTATGGAGGGTGAAGTTGATCAGTGGTGGATGTTGATCAAAAATACGAAGCCTAGGGAGGAGATCGAGGCATTGGAATTGAAGGATTTTCGGAAGATGTTTTTTGATAAATATTTTCCACGCACCCTCTAGCTTAATATGGAAAGGGATTTCCTTTACATCAAGAAAAAAGATGAAGAATATGTTGGAGCGTACGAGGAAAACTTCACAAGGCTTTCACGATATGCTTCCGGCTTTGTCGTTACCCCCGAATGCAAAGTTGACCACTTCTTTGGTGGGTTGAAGCCTAGCCTACAGAAAGAATTAGTGATCCGTGACTTTGACAGCAATGAGGAAATTGTCTGATGTGCCCTCAAGGTCGAAATAGAGATCGGGGAATCACATGGGTATCATGGGGACAAGAAGCGTAAGGTGGACTTCAATGCTGGTGATCCGATGGATAAATCCAATGGTGCTAAGAAGATCCAACACCCCACTTGCCAAAAGTGTGGAAAGAAATACCCTAGAAATTGCCTCAAGGGGACAAGGAAATGCTTTAGGTGTGGAAGAGAAGGGCACCTAGCTGTTAACTGTCGGTAAGAGAGACCCGCGGCTGCGACAGAGGAGAGGAACGCTTCGTTCGAAACTCAACGTATTGTTCATTGCTACAACTACAAAGAACCGAGGCATTTTGCAAATCAGTTCCCTAATCCAAGGGTTTTCAGAGACAACCAACAACCTCCAAGGCAACAAGGAAGAGATTTTTCCATCACTTCTACCGAAGTGAACCCCAACAACGAAGTGGTGACAGGTACGCTAGTTATTCATTCAATAATAGAGAACGTACTTTTTGATTCAGGTTCTACGCATTCTGTTATATCTTGAAAGTTTAGTAGAACAATCCCAGTACCACCACAAATCATGGAATTGAAGATGTCGGTGAGTACGGAAAATGGGGAAATCATTGCATCCCATGAATATAATTCCTCCCCTGTTATAATTTGTGGATTGAATTTCCCAGAGAACCTCATCATACTCCCTCTGGTGTAATTGGATGCAATTCTTGGCATGGATTGGCTTTCCTTATATAGAGCCATCATAAATTATCGGGAAATGGAAATCACACTCCATATGGATAATTGACCCCCAATTCTTTACAATTGTAAGGAGGAAGATGAATCTCCTTTAGCTCAATCATCTCAAGAATGGATATTACTGCCCTATGAGAACGCGTATATGGCTCAGATGATTGAGTCCAAGGAAGAAACCATCCTTGAAGAAATGCTTATTGTGAGGGAATTCGCTGAAGTGTTTCCCGAGGAACTGTCTGGTCTTCCTCCTAGAAAAGATGTTGAATTCTCAATTGAACTTATACCAGGGGCACTACCAATATCTAAGAATCCATATAGAATGGTTGTCGTGGAGCATGAAGAGCTGAAGAAACAACTACAGGAGAATCTGGATAAAGGGTTTATACGCCCAAGTGCTTCACCATGGGGTGCACCAGTCCTCTTCATCAAGAAGAAGGATGGGTCAATGCGGCTTTTCATCGATTATCATGAACTGAACAAAATCACGTTAAAGAACAAGTATCCTCTTCCACGAATTGATGACTTTTCTGATCAGCTATGTAGAGCAAAATACTTCTCCAAGGTGGACTTGTGGTCGAGATATTATCAAGTAAGGGTGAAGATGGAAGATATCCCCAAGACTACTTTTCACACAAGATACAGGAACTATGAATTTATAGTAATGCCTTTCGGACTCACTAATGCTCCAGCAATCTTCATGGACTTTATGAATAGAGTCTTTAGAGATTACCTCGACAAATTTTTGGTAGTCTTTATAGATGATATTCTAATATACTCCAAAACCAAGGAGGATCATGAGGAGCATTTAAGAACTATACTTGAGGCTTTACGCAAGGAGAAGCTCTATGAAAAGTACAGCAAGTGTAAGTTCTGGTTGAAGTAGGTCTCATTCTTGGGCTATATCATCACAAGAAATGAGATATATGTAGATACATCAAAAAAGGATGCAATTGAGGGATGGACGAGGCCAACATCTGTAACGGATATCCGTAGTTTCTTGGGGTTAGCTGGATATTATCGCCGATTTGTGAGAAATTTCTCACGATTTTCCAACCCTCTTACCAAGATAACTCGAAAGGGAGTAAATTTTTCCTGGAGTGATGAATGCGAAAAAAGTTTCAAGGAGTTGAAAAGGAGTCTTATCACTACACCCGTGCTCACTTTACCCACAAGTGGGGAATTTTTTGTGGTATTCAGTGATGCTTTGAAGAAGGGCTTAGGTTGTGTGCTGATGCAGAATGATAAAGTGATATCCTATGCCTCAAGGTAGTTGAAAATCCATGAGCGAAACTATCCAACGCATGATCTGGAGTTGGCGGTGGAGATATTTGCCTTGAAAATCTGGCGGAATTATCTCTATGGGGAGAAATGTGAGATATATACTGACCACAAAAGTCTTAAATATATATTCACACAGAAAGAGATTAATATGCACTAGAGAAGATGGATATAGCTCATCAAGGATTATGACTATTCAATACATTACCACCTTGGGAAAGCGAACAAGGTGGCAGATGCCCTAAGTAGAAAGGACCCAGCAATTCTATCAATGATGAGAATTGAGAAGGATCCAATCTTCTTAGACTTGATGAAGATGGACATGTGAATCATAAAGAAGGGAACATCATCAATCCTTTCATAAATTTTTGCTCAACCGTCTCTTTTGGAAAAGCTAAAGGATGCTTAGAAGGATGATGTGGGAATTCATGAAAAAGTGGAAGCTATCGAAAAAGGTAAATCCTCGGAGTTTAATGTTAATGAAGAAGGAATTGTGCGATTTGGGAAAAGACTATGTGTTCCATCAAGTCTGGAGCTTAAGAAGTAACTTTTGGATGATGCAAATAGTTCAAATTTCTCTATTCACCCAGGGAACACAAAGATGTATTGAGATCTCCGAGAAAACTTTTGGTGGGATAATATGAAGAAGGAGATCGTTGAATATACATCCCAGTGCCTGGTGTTCCAGCAAGTGAAGGCATAGAGGAAGAAGTCTAAGGGGATGATGCAACCATTTCCCATACCATAATGGAAATGGGAGAACATCACCATGGACTTTGTCACCGGACTTCCGAGGAAATCCAAAGGAAACAATACAATCTGGGTTGTTTTGGATCGTCTTACAAAGACTGCACACTTCATTGATATTCAGGAGGATTTATCATTGGATCAACTGGCATGTATATATATCAGGGAAGTGGTAAGACTGCATGGAGTACCACAATCTATTGTGTTTGAATGAGATCCAAAATTCACCTCTAAGTTTTGGAAGAGTCTTCAACATGCTCTGAATACTAAACTGAACTTCAGTACAACCTATCATCCTCAAACTGATGGCCAATCCGAGCGGACTATCCAAACACTTGAGGACATGTTGAGAGCGTACTCAAAGGACTTTAAAGGAGGATGGGATCAAAATATTTCTCTGTTTGAGTTCTCTTATAATAACAGTTTCCACTCGAGCATCCAAATGGCACCATATGAAGCCCTATACGGGAAAAGGTGAAGAACACCAGCATGTTGGGATGAGGTCGGTGAACGTAATCTGCTTGGACCAGAAATGGTCAAAGAAATGGTGGAGAAGGTGAAAACCATTCAACAGCATATCAAGGAAGCCCAGAGTCGACAGAAGAGTTATGTAGATAACTGTTGATGAGACCTTGAGTTTAAAGTTGGAGACATGGTTTTTCTATGCATATCTCCATGGAATAAGGTCATGAGGTTTGGATAGAAAGGGAATTTAAGTACAAGGTACATCAGCCCCTTCGAGATTCTTGATTTTGTCGAGGTTGTGGCCTATCGACTAGAACTTCCACCTACCATGGCCAAAGTACATGATGTCTTTCATGTATCCCACTTAAGGAAGTACATACCGGACCCTTCACATGTACTCTCTTATGAGGTGGTACATTTGGAGGATGATCTTTCTTATGAGGAGAAACTAGTGAAGATCTTAGATTGTAGAGAAAAAGTTCTAAAAAATAAGACAATTCCCCTCGTCAAGGTGTTGTGGAAAAACCACAAGTTTGAAAAAGAAACATGGGAATCAGAGTAAATGATGAAGCTGAGTTACCCACATCTGTTTTAGTGTGGGAAAAGGAAATTTTGAGGGCGAAATTTCTTAAGGGGGGAATATTGTAACGACCCAAAGTTTCATTAATGGAAATCCCTCTTGATATAATTAAATGTCTCTTTATATAAAATGTTTATATAAAATTTCAGCTTCTTTGGTTTTATGTTAAGAATTTTTATTGTTTCTAATATAGTCGTTGAAAAATGATCACATGATTAGTATAAATATAGGGCTTTAACAAATCCAATTTACTCAGACAAAAGAAGCGATGGCCTCATCTAGTAGAATTTCTCCAAACAAAGCCCATTTGTCAGAGCTCGAAAAAGAGGTGGCATCCTTGGGTTTTTCTCTTGACCAAGCCCAAGCTGAGCTTCATCATTTCAAGCTCGAACGGTACCGTCTACGAGAAAAGTGGAAGTTGATAGAGATTACCACTTGAGCGATGTTATTTGAGCCACCCCAAGAGTCTGTCACCATCGCACACCTTACCCTTAGGTCTTATGCGGCTGTTTTAAGGGGTTATGTAACAAATCGCTAGTACTATGTTCATTTACATTATTTTTTGTATATAATAATGAATATACTTTCTTGTCATCGTTGATACATTGTAAATAGTTTTTAAAGTACAAATTGTGTTTTTAGTTATTATTTAATTGAGAATTCTATTTTATTAAATTAAGGAATTTTTGAATTAAATAATATTTTAATACAATATTATTATTATTATTAAATTAATTTTTATTAAATATAAATGATCTTATAATTTTATGAATGCATTTATAATTTTTATTAAGGTTTGAAAGCCATTTTTTTCAAAACCTGTGAATTTTCGATAAATGTCAGTTTTTATTTTAAAAGTGAAAATTAACATATTTAGAAAATTATTTAGAAAAAATAAATGTCATTTCTGGAATCGGGACGTCGAAATTATCCAATGGTGAATTTTTCATAATTTTCTGAGACAGTCAAATTTTTTGGGTAAAAATTAAATACTGTTTAAATATATAATGTGTTTTATGACATCATAATGACCCAATAGTGATGTAATAAAATACTATAAGCTTTATGTTCTACCAATATATGTTTTACCATTAAAATAATGTGATTTTGGGTTTGTTTTATTTATTTTACAAAGAATTAATGGACCCCTCAAAACTTATTAAACATCTTGTCTTTTTAAATTATTTTCCATGGGAGTGTGACTCGCCTCCACATAAGTAGCACCATTATTTTAAGAAGTTCGTACATTGGATTTATAAAATATTGTTTTCCTATTCCCTTTTCCAAAAAACCATGGGCAAAAACCATGAGCTGATTTGTGGTTTGGATTAGTTTAATGTAAGGGGTCCCAAACCTAAATAATAAAGAATTCACTCACCTTTCCTATATAAACCCACGCAAGCTCCCACTTCTTCCTCACTCAAAGCCTTTGGAGTTCGTCCAACCTCTGACCTACTCTCTCTAGAATCCTCCCAAGGTGCCCCAAGCTCCCAAGAAGCCTCTCTCAAGCCTTTGGAAGCACACTTCCAAGTAAGGGTTTTTCTTCCTTTCACTTTTTTGTCCAATTTTCTTAATATTGTTATGACCTTTTAATTTCAATTATAAATTCTAGGGTATGGTTTCACACCTCCCCCATACTTCCCTCTTATTTTTTGAATGATTTTATACCCCTTTCTCTCTCATTAAATTCCTCCCATGTACACCCGTTACTATGGCAAAATTCCTAAATGAACTTCTCTCTCCTCATTTACATTCAAGAAATTCTTTTGTATCATGAATCTAAATTCCATTACAATTGTTGGGAAATGTATCTATATGACCCCCTTACTTTCCATTTCATGTAGATATGATGAGACACCCCTTTCTCCCTCATCAACCATTTTTATTAATTCTTATATCACGTCGTTACGCTACCGAAATCGCACCAATTTTCTAAGCCAATGCCATTGTGTAGTGAATACCGTGCCCATTTCTCCATCAAGGGTATTCACCTTTATGTACATTTACTTATTTATTATAAAGTTTCATGTATGAATTCCACATTCCTTTATCATGGAATAAATTATTATGTTTAATGAATCCATGTTTTATGATCCATGTGGCACACTTATGCATGAAATGAAATGTTTAAGAAGGGTGCGCCCTTATAGCGCTCCAATGCATTGGGTAAAGTATAGTATCATGATACTTCATGTGCAATGAGTGTTGACTCGTGCTAATTCAAGTGCAACTAGGGTTTACTCTTGATTCATGTGCAATGAGAATTTACTCATGCTCCATGTGCAATGAGCCTTGGCTCATGCTAATTCCATGTTAAGTGTTGTTGCCACATTTCCATGTTATGATTATCATGATTTATCATGCCTTTATGTTAATGTTTCTCTTGTTATCTATTGATATACCTATTGTCTAAAATGTGTTGTACTCCTCATGTATTCCATTTTTATTCCCTTACTGGGCTTTATAGCTCACCCCTTTTCTTATGCATGTCCTCAGGTTATCGCATGCAATGCTAAGTACTAGGGAATGTAGTGGTCATATAAAGGAAGTTTTGAATAAAGATGTTGTCTTTCATGTTTTAAGTTGTTATGTAATTATCATAAGACCCAAAGATACTATACCTCTAGATCTTCCATGTTGCATCAAGTGAATAGTTTATGTAATAAATCATGTTTTAAGTTTGTAATAAAAGCAGGGTTGTCATATATATAGTTATGGAATATGTTGTGTAGTTTAACATCTTGTGGAAAGGAGGTGTAGTGGTATTAGTTTATGGTCATAGAGATTGGACCATGGTGTAATTGAAGAAAGGAGACACGTGGTGAAATAATTACTCAACCCGACGTGAGTGAGGACAGTAGGAGTCTGTATCACCACAATGTGCTCCTCAGTAAACTTCTCGGTTAGGGGATCAAAAGTGAAAGTTAGGTTGGGCCCGAGCAAAGTGCACGGGAATTCTTACATACCCTATAAGGATGGGAATAAATCCATACATAGTTCTAAGTGTGGCATGGTAAGATACCAATTCTATAGATAATAAGGTTTTTCGGGTTTGTCCCTCACATGAAAAGAAGTGGTATTTGATAGATCTTGTTTTTTTCTTTAGGATGAATGTGTTTTTTTGTGAAGCGATGGACCTATTATAGAAAGTCTAGGCATCTCCACAAGAATCAATCCATGTGAAATCATTGACAAATGGTATGGTGGGTGACCTATACCAAACATGATGTCCTCTCGAGTGAGGACACCATGATGCAGTGCTGTTTTTCATCATGCGTCTAGGACAATAATGTCACAGTTTAGGGTCATGTTATGGGACCAACCATGCATTTTAACATCGTGCGGTATAGAAGTAATAGTTTAAATTCATTTGGGACTAGGAATCACCGTTTAGAGTCATATAGCTCAGACATATACAGGAGAGATGAGTTTCAAGAGGGAATGTGCACGACATGATAAAGCATACCCGACGTGAATGAGGATGAGGCCCACATCACACCGTGCGCGATTTCGAGAAAGAAACCTCGGGCCAAGGGTCCAGAAAAGGTTATAGAATATGGGGTAGCAGATACTAGCTCTCGTTTGATCTAGACCCAAAGACGATATTTCTGGGCATTCCTACGTATCCCATGAGGATGAGAATCAAGCCACACGTAGTTCTAGAAAGTGAATTTTAACTTCATGTAGGATAAAATACAGTTTAATGTCATACGGGACATCATTTAGTTTAATGTCATGTGGTATGGAAGTTAGGAGGGACTAGCTCCATGAAGGGGAGTATCTGGTGCGACTATTAGAAACTCGACGTGAACGAATGCATAATCCCACACATGACACACCACACAGTCCTATAAGAGTTGGGACCAAACAGAAATAACAAAAGAGATAAATTAGTGGAACTCAAGATGGACCCAAAGATGAGATGTTTGGGTCTTCATACGTATCCCATAAGGATGGGAATCAAGACATATGTAGTTCTAAAGAGGGGACATATAAATAGATCTTAGTTTAAGGTCTTATATCTTGGACCATGGAGAAGAGAAACTCTTATAAGTAAGCATAGAACTCGATCCAATCCTTAATCCCATGTGAGTCAAACTCGGTGTGTGAAACAAGGGCAGAAGAGGTCTTTGAAACACATGGGATACGTGTAAAGGGGAAATTTTTTAGGATCCGCGAACGACGCCTCACCACATATTTTTCCTCCTAATGTTCAAATGCACACTAATGGATAGTACCAAGAGTGTCGAAATTCCACTTGGACATGGTGGGGTGGAAAATTATGTGAATCATGTAACTGAAATTTAAGGCTTGATGGGGTTGGCATGATGATGGAGGATGACTGTTTACCGTGTTCAAAACACAACATCCATATCGTGTGACCTACAATGGAAACAACAAATGAGCGTCAACCGCTGACCATATTCGCAATGCGGGACTTATATCAATTTTGTTTTCGAAACCCTCAAGGACGTTGGCATGTAATGGTTAGAGAGCCCTTGGGATGAGAATCCATGCCATTTGGGGGTCCCTTTATATGTGAAAGATAATGAAATACCAAATTAAGGGGAACACAAAGCCTGCAAAAATGGGTGAAATCATGTCCAGGTAGAATCTGACACTCTAAGCTCTGAACCAGAGTACTCTTGGTCATATTGGCAAATCACCGAAGAGGGCCGAGGGATCCAACTTAAGAGTAGCTGACTTGACAAGATGAGTGTGGGTAAAGGTAGTTAAGGGTGCTCAAGAGAGATAGGTATGTGGCTTGGTTGTTATAAACCCGATGTGAATGGGGAAATAAGCCAATAGCACACCATATACCCCTTTACTAGAAGAACACAGGACAAGGGACCAAGATGATAGGGAGGTTTCTAAGAGATGGGATTGGACCTAAAGACTAAATGTTCGGGCGGTTCTACGTATCCCATAAGGATGGTAATCAAGATATACGTAGTTCTGATTAGGATGTTGTGTAGTTTATCATCATGCAGTAAGGACGATGGTGATCTTAGTTTAAGGTCATAGGGCTCAGACCGTAGCTGCCTAGTTTAATGTCATATGTGTGGGACAGCTGAGTAAAGAGGGCGAATCATTATGCTTGTGGAAAACCACAAAACGATGATGGCGATAGAGGATATTTGTTGACCATATTCTCAACACAGTATCTGTATCTATGTGACCGAAGGTTGGGGAAAAAATTGAGCATTGACTGTTGACCATATTTGCAACATGGGACTTATATCAATTTTTCACTCACATTCCTCGAGGGTGTTAGTCCGTAATGGTAGGACAGCCCTTGGGCCGAGCATCCATGCCATTCGGGGGTCCTTTTGGATATAGATGAAGATGGAAACCCAAATGACAGGTCTCGTGAAGAATGGAAGGTCTTGTGCTTGCAGAAAAGATGATAAACAGAGGGATATCTCAAATGGGGTATGTGTAGTGTGGAAAAATATCCTGACGTGAATAAGGATGTGAGTCCATGCCACACCACCCACTTCTAAATGAGAACTCAGGCCAGGGGGCCGAAAGGGTCGAGGGACCTAAGACTGGGCATCCCGGTCAACTATAGACAAATGACCTCTCATGTGGGTAGTGCCTTACCTCAGATTCTAAGCCCATGTAAGCAATGCTTAGTGTGAGAAACAAGGAGTAGGACGAGGCTCTTCCCATCACATAAGGGTCCAACAGCTGAAATCACACTCCAGCCCGAGGCAGGCCGAAGCTTGAAGAGACAGCTGGGAAAATGAGCTACTACAATTAATTTTTGGGACATATGGGGGTGATAAAAATGATAAAGAATAGATGTTGACCAAATTCAAAACACATCATCCACATTGTGGTAACCTGAAATGGGAACAATAAATGAGCATTGGTCGCTGACTATATTCGCAACGCAAGACTTGTATAAATTTTTCATTAAAAACCCCCAAGGACATTGGCTCGTAATGGCAGGAGAGCCCTTGGGCCGAGCATCCATGCCAATTGGGGGTCCCTTAGGATGTGAAAGATAATGAAACCCCATATGATGGAGTGTGTGGAGCATAAATGTGCATGTACAACTTAAAGTCAAGATTGACAGTAGAAGGGGTGGGGATCTTTAGGGAGGAGGGATACACGGTACTACCATGATGAACTCGACATGGCTGAGGGAAAAATCCTGTACCACACCATGCGCTTCGACCCAATGGGAGGTACTAAATTTTGGGGTTGGGCCTATGAACTAAATGTTTGTTTTTTCCTATGTATCCCATAAGGATGTGAATCAAGACATACATAGTTATGAAGGCCATGTAGTTTAATGCCGTGCGGTGAGGACGTGGGAGGAGAGAAGAATGAGGGATTTCACATGGTGAAATCATCATAATCCTGAAATGATTGGGTCCAAAGAAGCCTATATGACACGATATGGGATCCTCTAATAGAACTATACCTAGGGGGTAGTAAAAGAGGACACTAGGGTTGGACTCAAGATGAGGCATCCAAGCGTTTCTACGTATCCCATGAGGATTGGAATCAAGCTGTACGTAGTTCTTGTGGTTTAACATCTCGCAGGGAAACACACAGTTTAATGTCATGTGGGACGACATATAGTTTAGCATCATGTGGGACAACATATAGTTTAATGTCATGCGGGATGACATACAGTCTGGCATCATGCGGTATGATATACAGTTTAACGTCATGCGGGATGACATACAGTTTAACATCATGCGAGACATTTTACAGTTTAAGGTCATGTAGGACTAGACAATTTAAGGTCATGTATGACCACAATGCAGTTTGGGGTCGTGCAGGACCATACAGTTTAAGTTCATGCAGGACCATGTGACTCAGGAAAAGTATTTCTTGAGGAACTTTTCATTGGTGGGAGGATGTATACGCTAACCATCTAGGGTAACCAGGGAGTATGCACCATTGGAATAAACCTTGTGAATGATGTAATTTCTTTCCCATTTGGTCTTTAACTTGGGTGTTTTCCTTCTAAGTATCATTGGTGTGCTCAGGTCCAACACCAAGTCGCCTTGTAGGAAGGAGAAGAGGTTAACTTTCTTGTTTAAAGCTCTAGATATCTTGGTTTCATGCCTTTCCAGATTGTGCAGGGCATGAAGCCTGTTCTCGTTGAGTGCTTCCAACTCATCCAGATGGATTTCAGCTACTTTCTCTGGTGCTTTCTAATCATAGAGATTTGTGTGCAATGAGGGAAACTGAATCTCGATGGGTAGGATGGCCTCTATTTTGTACACCAGAGAATAAGGGGTCACCTAGGTGGAATTACAGGTCATCATCCGATAAGACCAGAGGGCATTGGAGAGCTTGTCCGGCCAACTCTTCTTGTTCTGACAAACCATTTTCTATAGAATTTTATAGATGGTTTTATTGAACACCTTGATATATCTATTTTCTTGTGCATGATAATGGGATGTATGGTTAGAACAGATGTTTTACTTAGCGTAAAGTTTCTTCAGCTCATCTGCCTAGAATTTCGTGTCATTATTGGTGAGGATAGCATGAGGGACGCCAAATTAGTAGATGATGTTGTAACTCACAAAGTCAATGATGGAAATGGGGAACGTCAATCTCAAGGTTCGACTCAAGTCCAGTAATGAGAGCCTGATTCTCTTCCTCATTGTTGGTGCAGCCTTCCTACAATAGGAATGAATACGGAAGAATGGCTTGTGTTGGGGTAATGAAGACAACACCCAGGCCCACTCTATTGAGACTAGGGTCCTTGAGCCTTCTGCCAGTGGGCCTCTGGGAAGCACGATCGAAGTGCATTTTTCAGAACATCATAAATTGGTCTACTGAGAGAATCACTTCATCAGGGAAATTAAGATATAGGGACTGGTTCGCAAGAGTTGGATGGGCAGTGAGGAAGTCTGCCAATGTTTTCCCCTAAATAGCCTTTTTAGGGACAAACTAGATGTCGAACTGCTGAAGGATTACCGCCCACCGAGCTAGACGGCCTGTCAACATGGGGTGGTTCAGGATGTACTTCAGTGGATATACCCGGGACACCAATTGTACCACGTATTGCTGCAAGTAATGTCACAATTTCTATACCATGAATACCAATGCAAGGTAGCTCTTCTTGATAGGAGAGTATCTAGTCTCTATATCGAGGAGCATGCGACAGAATTAGTAAAGACCATTATTTGTCCCCTTGTTATTCTTCTGGGTGAGAAAGGGGTCGAGAGACCATTCTAGGATGGTCACGTAATGGACCAACATATTTCCAGAGATAGGTGGAATTAATACTGGAGGCTAGAGAAGGTACTTCTTGATTTCCTCAAAAGCAGTCTGACATTCTTCATCCCACTCATAGGTGGTGCCTTTGTTCATGAGCTGAGAAAAGGTCTTACACTTTCCGGCCATATTCACAATGAATCAGCGTATGTAGGCCAAGTGGCCTTATAAACCTCTAAGATCGTGGAGGTTTCTTATAGGGGACATCTGAATAATGGCCTTGATATTATTTGGGTCAATCTTGATGCCCCTGTATCTAACAATGAAGCTGAGAAACTTTCCAGAGGTGACTCCAAAGGCACACTTCAATGGATTCATCTTCAGATGGCGAGAGTAGAGTAAGACGAACACTTTCTCAAGGTCTTTGAGATGGTCCTGACGCTAGATATATTTGACCACCATATCATCCACGTAACATTCCACAAATGTTCTGAGGATCATCTTAAATATGTGATTCATAGCCCGCTGATAGTTGGCATATGCATTCTTTAAACCGAATGGCATGACTTGGTAATAGAAAGTAACTTGTGGTGCCCTGAATTCTGTAAACTCCTTATCCTCGGGGGAAATTTGGATCTGGTTATACCCAGATTACACATCCATGAAGGAGAGTGCTTGGAACCCAACTATATTGTCGACTAACAATTCCATCATAGGAACGGGGAAAATCACCCTTCAGACACTGACGATTGAGATCCCGGAAGTCGATACAGACTCTGATATGTCTGTTCTTCTTCTTGACTGCCACAATGTTGGCCAGCCATTTGGTGTACTGGACCACCATAACGAAATTGGCTCTGATGATCTTATTAACTTCTGCCTCAACCATGGCACCGTGATAAGGGTGCATCTTTCTGGGAGGCTGCTTAAACCCATGATGATTTTCCAGGAGACCAAGGCGGTGGATGGATACCTGAGGATATATTTCTGGCATCTCATTATAACTCTAGGATAATACATCACAGTGTTTTTTATGGAATTCTATATACTATTGTTTCTCCTTGAAGGGAATGGTGGCACTGATCAATGTGGGTTTTGGGTCTACCTCGCTTCTGAGGTTCACCTATACCTATTCATCGATCGTGGCGGAGACACCCTCTTCAAAGGTGGGGGAGAATCCTCTAAATCCTCTTCTTCAGTTATGGGGGAGTGATCCTTGGTGGGGGGAGTTTCCTCTGAGTTGACAGATCCTGATAGGAGGCTGGTACCAGCTTGAGCGGCAGTGGACACCACACCGGAGAACTCTTGTGCCGCCGAAACCATAGCGATGAAGGTTATTGATCTGATCCCATATGTTCTTTGGCCCAAGGGTCCATGCTTGATGATATCAAAGCAATAGGGGCACATCGACTTGAGATGGTTTATCCTAGCCCAGCAGAACAAGCAAGTATGATGTACTAATATTGCCATGGGGTGGACATCCTGATACCTTATGGGAGTAGGAGGCTCTGGGATCACCTGATCATGATTTGTGTAGGAGTATGAGGTGATTTTCCAGCATCGCTTAAACTTGGGAATGTGTTCTCCCCTTATGACAACCCTGCTTTTATTACAAACTTAAACATGATTTATTACATAAAACTTCACTTGATACAACAAAGAAGATCGAGAGGTTTAGTGTCTTTGGGTCTTAGGATCATTACATAAAAACTTGAAACATGAAATACATCATCTTTATTGAAAACTTCCTTTACATGACTACTACATTCCCTCGTACTTAGCATTGCATGGGATAACTTGAGGACATGCATAAGAAAAGGGTGAGATATAAAGCTCATTAATGGAATACCCGTGGAATAACATGAGGAGTACAATACATGTTAGGAAATAGGAATATCCATAGAGAATAAGAGAAACATGAACATAAAGGCATGATAAAGCATGATAATCATAACATGGAAATGTGGCAACAACACTTAACATGGAATTAGCATGAGCCAAGGCCCATTGCACATGGAGCATGAGTAAATCCTCACTGAACATAAAGCACGAGTAAACCCTCATTGCACTTGAATTATCATGAGTCAACACTCATTTCACATGACGTATCATGATACTATACTTTACCCAATGCATTGGAGCGCTATAAGGGCGCACCCTTCTTAAACATTTCATTTCATGCATAAGTGTGCCACATGGATCATAAAACATGGATTCATAAAACATAATCATTTATTCCACGATAAAGGAATGTGGAATTAATACATGAAACTTTGTAGTCAATAAGTAAATGTGCATAAAGGTGAATACCCTAGATGGAGAAATGGTCATGGTATCCACTACACAATGGTATTGGCTTAGAAAATCAGTGCGATTTCGGCACCGTAACAGAGTGACATAAGAATTCATAAAAATGGTTGATGAGAGAGAAAGGGGTTCCTCATCATATTTAAATGTAATGGAAAGTAAGGAGGTAATATAGATACATGTCCCAAAAATTTTAATGTAATTTAGATTCATGATACAAAATTATTGCTTGAATGTAAAAGAAGAGAGAGAAGTTCCTTTCAGAATTTCGGCATAGTAACGGGTGTACATGGGAGGCATTTAATGAGAGAGAAAGGGGTCTCCCATCATTCAAAAAATAAGAGGGAAGTATGTGGGAGGTTTGAAACCATACCCCAACATTCATAATTGAAATTAAAAGGGAAATACAACTTAAAGAAAATTGACAAAAATGAGAAAGGAAGAAAAAACCCTTACTTGGAACTGTGCTTCCAAAGGCTAGAGAGAGACTTGTGAGAGGCTTCTTGGGAGATTGGGGAACTGTGGAAGGATTATAGAGAGAGTATGGAAGAGGTTTGACGAACTCCAAAGGCTTTTAGTGAGGAGGAAGTGGGAGATTGGGTGGGTTTATATAGGAAAGGTGAGGGAATTCTTTATTATTTAGGTTTGGGACCCCTTATATTAAATTAATCCAAACCACAAACCATCCCATGGTTTTTGCCCATGGTTTTTGGAAAAGGGAAGAGAAAAACAATATTTTATAAGGCCAAAGTCCGAAATTCTTAAAATATTAGGGTTTCTTATGTGGAGGTGAGTCACACTCCCATGGAAATTAATTTAAAAAGGAAAAGTGTTGAATATGTCTTGAGGGGTCCATTAATGCTTTGAAAAGTAAGTCAAACAAACCTAAAATCACATTATTTTAATGGTAAAATATATATTGGCCGAAAATAAATATTATAGTATTTTATTACATCACTATTGGGTCATTATGATGTCATAAAACACATTATATATTTAAACGGTATTTAATTTTTACCCAAAAATTTGATTGTCTCAGAAAATTATGAAAAATTCACCGTTGGATAATTTTGACGTACTGATTCCAGAAATAACATTTATTTTATCTAAATAATTTTCTAAATATGTTAATTTTCACTTTTAAAATAAAAACCGACATTTATCAAAAATTCACGGGTTTTGACAGAAATGGCTTTCAAACCTTAATAAAAATTTTAATTGCATTCATAAAATTATAAGATCATTTATATTTTATAAAAATTAATTTAATAATATTATTATTATTTTATTAAAATATTATTTAATTCAAAAATCTTTTATTTTAATAAAATAGATTTCTTAATTAAATAATAACTAAAAACACCATTTGTACTTTAAAAACTATTTACAAAGTACTAAAAATGACTAGAAATTATATTAATTATTATATAAAAAAATAATTTACATGAACATAGTACTATTTATTTGTTACATAACCCCTTAAAATAGCCGCATAAGACCTAAGGGTAAGGTGTGCGATGGTGAAAGACTCTTGGGGTGGCTCGGATAACATCGCTCGAGTGGTAATTTCAATCAACTTCCAATTTTCCCATAGACAGTCACGTTCGAGCTTGACATAATGAAGCTACACTTGGGCTTGGTCAAGGGTGAAGCCCAAAGATTCCACCTATTTTCCGAGCTCCGAAAAATGCACTTCGTATGGGTCAATTCTACTGGATGAGGTCATCGCTTCCTTTGTCTGAGTAAATTGGATTTGTTAAAGTCTTATATTTATACTAATCATGTGATCACTATTCAATGGCTATATTAGCAACGGTCAAAATTCTTAACATAAAACCAAACAAGTTGACATTTTATATAAACATAAAGAGACACTTAATTAGATCAAGAGAAATTTCCATTAATGAAACTTTAGGTCGTTACAATATTCCCCCCATAAGAAATTTCGCCCTCGAAATTTTCCTTTTCCCACACTAAAACAAATGTGGGTAACTCAGCTTTATCATATCCTCCGATTCCCAAGTCGCTTCTTCAAACTTGTGGTTTCTCCACAACACCTTGATGAGGGGCATTGTCTTATTTCGTAGAATGTTTTCTCTACGATCTAAGATCTTCACTAGTTGATCCTCATAAGAAAGATCATCTTCCAAATGTACCACCTTAGAAGAGAGTACATGTTAAGGGTCTGGTATGTAATTCCTTAAGAGGGATACATGAAATACATCATATACTTTGGCCATAGTAGGTGGAAATGCTAGTCGATAGGCCACAACCCCGACACGATCAAGAATCTGGAAGGGGACGATGTACCATGGACTTAACTTCCCTTTCTTTCCAAATATCATGACCTTCTTCCATGGATATATGCGTAGAAACACCGTGTCTCCAACTTTAAACTCAAGGTCTCATCGATGATTATCTGCATAACTCTTATGTCGACTCTAAGCTGCATTGATATGCTGCTGAATGGTTTTTACCTTCTCCACCATTTCATTGACCATTTCTGGTCCAAGCAGCTTACGTTCACTGACCTCATCCCAACATGTCGGTGTTCTACACCATTTCCCATACAGGGCTTCATATGGTGCCATTTGGATGCTCGAGTGGAAACTGTTATTATAAGAGAACTCAACCAGAGGAAGATGTTGATCCCATCATACTTTAAAGTCCATTGAGCACGCTCTCAACATATCCTCAAGTGTTTGGATAGTCCGGTCGGATTGGCCATTAGTTTGAGGATGATAGGTCGTACTGAAGTTCAGTTCAGTATTCAGAGCATGTTGAAGACTCTTCCAAAACTTAGAGGTGAATCTTGGATCTTGGTCAGACACAATAGATAGTGGAACTCCATGAAACCTTACCAATTCCCTGATATATATCCATGCCAGTTGATCCAAAGAGAAATCCTCTCGAATGGCAATGAAGTGTGCAGTCTTTGTAAGACGATCCACAACAACCTAGATTTCATTGTTGCCTTTGGATGTCCTTGGAAGTCTGGTGACAAAGTCCATGGGGATGTTCTCCCATTTCCATTATGGTATGGGAAATGGTTGCATCATCCCCTTAGACTTCTGCCTCTCTGCATTCACTTGCTGACACACCAGACACTTTGATGTATATTTAGTGATATCCTTCTTCATATTATCCCACCAAAATTTTTATCGGAGATCTCGATACATCTTTGTGCTCCCTAGGTGAATAGAGAAATTCGAACTATGTACATCATCCAAAAGTTCCTTCTTCAGCTCCGGACTTGATGGAACACATAGTATTTTCCCAAACCGCACAATTCCTTCTTTATTAACATTAAACTTTGAGGATTTCCCTTTTTTATCGCTTCCACTTTTTCCTGAATTCCCACATCATCCTTTTGAGAATCCTTTAACCTTTCCAAAAGAGATGTTTGAGAAATCATTTGTGAAAGGATTGATGATGTTCCCTTCTTTATGATTCCCACGTCCATCTTCATCAATTCTAAGAAGATTGGATCCTTCTCAATTCTGATCATTGATAGAATTGATGGGTCCTTTCTACTTAGGGCATCTGTCACCTTGTTCGTTTTCCCAGGGTGGTAATGTATTGAACAGTCATAATCCTTGATGAGCTATATCCATCTTCTCTAGCGCATATTAAGCTCTTTCTGTGTGAATATATATTTAATACTCTTATGGTCAGTATATATCTCACATTTCTCTCCATAGAGGTAATGCCACCAGATTTTCAAGGCAAAGATCACCGTCACCAACTCTATATCATGCGTTGGATAGTTTCACTCATGGATTTTCAATTGCCTTGAGGCATAGAATATAAATTTATCATTCTGCATCAGCACACAGCCTAAGCTCTTCTTTGAAGCATCACTGAAAACTACAAAAAGTTCCCCACTTGAGGGTAAAGTGAGCACGGGTGCAGTGATAAGCCTCCTTTTCAACTCCTTGAAGCTTTCTTCGCATTCATCACTCCAAGCAAACTTTACTCCCTTTCGAGTTAGCTTGGTAAGAGAGTTGGACAATCATGAGAAATTTCTCACAAATCGTTGATAATATCCAGCTAACCCCAAGAATCTATGGATATCTGTTACCGATTTTGGCCTCGGTCATCCCTCAATTGCATCTGTTTTGGAGGGGGCCACAGATATCCCATTGCTTGTGATGATATGGCCCAAGAAGGAGACCTCCTTCAACCAGAACTCACACTTGTTGTACTTTTCATAGAGCTTCTCCTTGCGCAAAGTCTCTAGTACAGTTTTTAAATGCTCCTCATGATCCTCCTTGGTTTTGGAGTATATTAGAATATCATCTATAAAGAATACCACAAATTTGTCAAGGTAATCTCTAAAGACTCTATTCATCAAGTCCATGAATATTTCTGGAGAATTGGTGACTCCGAAAGGAATTATTATGAATTCATAGTGACCATATCTTGTACGAAAAGCAGTCTTGGGGAAATCTTCCTTCTTCACCCTTACTTGATAATATCCCTACCGAAAATCTACCTTGGAGAAGAATTGTGCTCCATGCAGCTGATCAAACAAGTCATCGATTCTTGGGAGATGATACTTATTCTTTATCGTGATTTTGTTAAGTTCACAATAATCGATGCAAAGCCGCATTGACCCATCCTTCTTCTTGACGAAGAGGACTGGTGCACCCCATGGTGAAGCACTTGGGCATATAAACCCTTTATCCAAATTCTCCTGTAGTTGTTTCTTCAGCTCTTGAAGCTCTACAACAGCCATTCTATATGGAGTCTTGGATATTTGTAAAGCCCCAGGTATAAGTTCAATTGAGAATTCAACATCTCTTCTAGGAGGAAGACCAGGCAGTTCCTCGGGAAACACTTTCGCGAATTCCCTCACAATAGGCATTTCTTCAAGGATGGTTTCTTCTTTGGACTCAATCATCTGAGCCAGATACGCGTGCTCATAGGGTAGTAATATCCATGCTTGAGATGATGGATCTAAAGGAGATTCATCTTCCTCCTGACACTTGTAAAGAATCGGGGGTCGATTCTCTATATGGAGTGTGATTTCCCTCTCCCAACAATTTATGTTGGCTCTATATAAGGAAAGACAATCCATGCCAAGAATTGCATCAAATTCCACCATAGGGAGTATGACAAGGTTTTCCAGGAAATTAAATCCACAGATTATAACAGGGGAGGACTTATATTCATGGGATGCAATGATTGCCCCATTTTCCGTACTCACCGACATCTTCACTTCCATGATTTGTGGTGGTGCTGGGATTATTCTACTAAACTTTCGAGATATAAAAGAATGTGTAGAACCTGAATCAAAAAGTACATTCACTATTCTTGAATGAATAACTAGCGTACCTGTCACCACTTTGTTGTCGGGGTTCACTTCGGCTGAAGTGATGGCAAAAGCTCTTCCTTGCTGCCTTGTAGGTTGTTGGTTGTCTCTGAAACCCCTTGGATTAGGGCACTGATTTGCGAAATGACCCGGTTCTTTTCATTTGTAGCATTGAACAATGCGTTGAGGTTCGAACAGAGCATTCCTCTCCTCTGTCGCATCCACGGGTCTTTTTTGCCGACAATTAATAGCTAGGTGCCCTTCTCTTCCACACCTGAAGCATTTTCTCATCCCCTTAAGGCAATTTCCAGGGTGCTTCTTCCCGCACTTTTGGCAAGTGGGGTGCTGGATCTTCTTAGCACCATTGGATTTATCCATCGGACCTCCATCATTGAATTCCACCTTACGCTTCTTGTCCCCATGATACCCTTGTGATTCCCCGATCTCCATTTCTACCTTGAGGGCACATCGAACAATTTCCTCATAGTTGTCGAAGTCACGGATCGCTAATGCTTTCCGCAAGCTAGGATTCATCCCACCAAAGAAGCGGTCAACCTTGCATTCGAGGGTAACGAAAAAGCCAAAAGCGTATCATGCAAGCCTTGTAAAGTTTTCCTCGTACGCTCCAACAGATTCTTCATCTTTTTGATTGAGGGAAAGGAAGTCCCTTTCCATCTTAAGCCGAAGGGTGTGCGGAAAATATTTATCAAAAAACATCTTCCAGAAATCCTTCCATTCCAACGCCTCGATCTCATCCTCAGGCTTCGTATTTTTTATCAACGTCCACCATTGATTAGCTTCACCCTCCATACAATAAGTCACCAGGAGAACCTTCTCTTGTTCAGAACATTGAAGGATGGAGAAGATCTTTTCAATGGAGTTGATCCATTGTTCAGCGATCGTGGGATCGGATGATCCACTAAAAGTAGGAGGTCTTTGCCTCATGAAGCTCTCGATAGCAACTTGTTCTTTCTTAGGGGGGGTTGAACGTTCCTCTTGACCCTTATTTCTATTCAAAACTTGAGTTAGATGAGAGAGAAGCGTGACAAAGTTTGTGATTCCCGCTCCCATTGGATTAGGCATCTCATTAGTACAGTTATCACACTGATCTTCACAACGGTTGTTAGCTCGAGTCCTCCTATAAC
Source organism: Viscum album (assembly GCA_963277665.1). Classification (NCBI taxonomy): domain Eukaryota; kingdom Viridiplantae; phylum Streptophyta; class Magnoliopsida; order Santalales; family Viscaceae; genus Viscum; species Viscum album. Next base: position 866,831,759 of record OY728146.1, on the reverse strand, counting down.
TGGCCATTGGCTGGAATAAAAGTAAAGTTAGGGGTAACACATAAAGGGTAATCCAAAGACAAAAGTTGATGACTTATAAATAAACTTTTATTTCCTTAACTCATGAGTCTATAGGCGTCAATCTAGGATTTTCATGATCTACTTTCTAACATATATTCTTAGGGGAATTTTTTTAATTTCCTTAATAAGGGTTCATAATAAGCTTGTGAATTTATCAAAACATATCCCCCAGGAGTGTCATAACTAAGAGTGCAGCAATCCCCGTTGTCGTGCACCAGTTCCCTTTCGAGTCTATCTCAAAGCGGTGTTTTTGGGTTTTACCCCTAGGATACATTTGTGTCAGAGTCGCCTCTACCTGCTCGTATCCAGATAGGGATGTATTTTCTTGATAACCCACTTAATCAATACTCACCAAAACTTAGGGATGTTTTTATTATAATTAGTCTTGTATCTAAGGCTTTACTAGGTTTTCCTAATCCCAAAAATAACTAAACCTATCCTCTGATACCAACTATGACAACCCTACTTTTATTACAAACTTAAACATGATTTATTACATAAAACTTTACTTGATACAACAAAGAAGATAGAGAGGTTTAGTGTATTTGGGGATTAGGATCATTAAATAAAAAACTTGAAACATGAAATACAACATCTTTATTGAAAACTTTCTTGACATGACCACTACATTCCCTCGTACTTAGCATTGCATGGGATAACCTGAGGACATGCATAAGAAAAGGGTGAGCTATAAACCCAAGTAAGGGAATACACATGGAATAAGATGAGGAGTAAAATACATGTTATAAAATAGGCATATCAATAGAGAATAAGAGAAACATGAACATAAAGTCATGATAAAGAATGATAATCATAACATGGAAATGTGGCAACAACACTTAACATGGAATTAGCATGAGCTAATGCCCATTGCACATGGAGCATGAGTAAATCCTCAGTGAACATAAAGCATGAGTAAGCCCTCGTTGCACTTGAATTAGCATGAGTCAACACTCATTTCACATGATGTATCATGATACTATACTTTACCCAATGCATTGGAGCGCTATAAGGGCGCACCCTTCTCAAACATTTCATTCCATGCATAAGTGTGCCACATGGATCATAAAACATGGATTCATAAAACATAATCATTTATTCCATGATAAAGGAATGTGGAATTCATAAATGAAACTTTGTATTCAATAAGTAAATGTACATAAAGGTGAATACCCTTGATGGAGAAATGGGCATGGTATCCACTACATAATGGTATTGGCTTAGAAAATCGGTGCGATTTCGGCAGCGTAACGGCATGACATAAGACTTCATAAAAATGGTTGATGAGAGAGAAAGGGGTTCCTAATAATATTTAAATGTAATGTAAAGTAAGGAGGTCATATAGATACATGTCCCAAAAAATTTAATGGAATTTAGATTCATGATATAAAATTATTGCTTGAATGTAAAAGAAGAGAGAGAAGTTCCTTTCGGAATTTTGGCATAGTAACGGGTGTACATGGGAGGCATTTAATGAGAGAGAAAGGGGTCTCCCATCATTCAAAAAATAATAGGGAAGTATGGGGGAGGTTAAAAACCATACCCCAACATTCATAATTGAAATTAAAAGGGCAATACAACTTAAAGAAAATTGACAAAAATGAGAAAGGAAGAAAAAACCCATACTTGGAAGTGTGCTTCCAAAGGCTAGAGAGAAACTTGTGAGAGGCTTCTTGGGAGCTTGGGGCAACTTGGGAGGATTCTAGAGAGATTAGGGAAGAGTTTGGACGAACTAAAAAGGCTTTGAGTGAGGAGGAAGTGGGATCTTGGGTGGGTTTATATAGGAAAGGTGAGGGAATTCTTTATTATTTAGGTTTGGGACCCCTTATATTAAATTAATCCAAAACACAAACCATACCATGGTTTTTGCCCATGGTTTTTGGTAAAGGGAAGATAAAAACAATATTTTATAAGGCAAAAGTCCGAAATTCTTAAAATATTAGGGTTTCTTATGTGGAGGTGAGTCACACTCCCATGGAAATTAATTTAAAAAGGCAGAGTGTTGAATATGTCTTGAGAGGTCCATTAATGATTTGAAAAGTAAGTCAAAAAAACCTAAAATCACATTATTTTAATGATAAAACATATATTGGATGAACATAAAGATTATAGTATTTTATTACATCACTATTGGGTCATTATGATGTCATAAAACACATTATATATTTAAACGGTATTTAATTTTTACCCAAAAATTTGACTGTCTCAGAAAATTATGAAAAATTTACCGTTGGGTAATTTTGACATCCTGATTATAGAAATAAAATTTATTTTATCTAAATAGTTTTCTAAATATGTTAATTTTTACTTTTAAAATAAAAACCGACATTTATCGAAAATTCAAGGGTTTTGACAGAAATGGATTTCAAACCTTAATAAAAAATTTAATTGCATTCATAAAATTATAAGATCATTTATATTTAATAAAAAATAATTTAATATTATTATTATTATTTTATTAAAATATTATTTAATTCAAAAATCCATTAATTTAATAAAATATATTTCTTAATTAAATAATAACTAAAAACATCATTTGTACTTTAAAAACTATTTACAAAGTATTAAAAATGACTAGAAATTATATTCATTATTATATAAAAAAATAATGTACATGAACATAGTACTACGTATTTGTTTCATAACCCCTTAAAACATCCGCATAAGACCTAAGGGTAAGGTGTGTGATGGTGACCGACTCTTGGGGTGGCTCGGATAACATTGCTCGAGTGGTAATTTCAATCAACTTCCAATTTTCCCGTAGACAGTCATGTTCGAGATTGACATGATGAAGCTCAGCTTGGGCTTGGTCAAGGGCAAAGCCCAAAGACGCCACCTCTTTTCCGAGCTCCGACAAATGGGCTTCGTATGGGGAAATTATACTGGATGAGGCCATCGTTTCCTTTGTCTGAGTAAATTGGATTTGTTAAAGTCCTATATTTATACTAATCATGTTATCACTATTCAATGGATATATTAGCAACGGTCAAAATTATTAACATGAAACCAAATAATTTTACATTTTATATAAACCTAAAGAGACACTTAATTAGATCAAGAGGAATTTCCATTAATGAAACTTTGGGTCGTTACACCCCTCGTTCCAAAAACAACGAAGCATTGTCCCATGTCTGGAGTTGTAGCCTCCAACCGGTGGATTGGAAAGATGTAGGCATTATCTAGATCTGTCCATGGGTCAGTCGCGGCTGTGGCATGCTCAAACTCATTAGCCTAAATCTGCTTGTCTTTTCTCTTATAATAGTCGGCATCCAGATAGTGGGCTTCACAAGAGGCAAAGGGAGATGTGTCACCTTGAAGCATGATCACTCAACCATTAAGGGAGTACTTGAGGCACTGGTGATACGATGGGGGAAATGTTTCATATACGTGGAGCCATGGCTTACCCATTAATGCATTGTAAGCGGTGTATTGGGAGACAACCATAAACTCGGTGCTAGAAACTAGACCACTGAACTGGGTCTTTAAGTGAATCTTGTTAACTAGTGTCTATTCTGCCCTATCATAAGCTAGGATTCTTAGGTTATAGGGACTCAAATCATCCTTGGAAAACCCTATCTTTCGCAGTGTCTGATTCGGGATTAGGTTGATACTAGATCTCATGTCGACAAGACAACAGCAAACCTCCACACCATTAAACTGGACGGTGATATACAATGGGCGAATGCACCCCTATATGGGAGAGCCTTTATCTTCTCTAGAGAATAAGATGATGTCTTGGCATTCATCATTCTCAACTGCCTTAGCATGAAAGGCTTCTACGACTGCTACCTTTGTCTCAAACTGGAGGGGGCTTCTTAAAGCCTCAGTGAGGGCCTCACGCATATCTGATAACAGGTAAAGGGCCTCAAGGATGTAGAGCTTTACTGGAATGCTGGAAAGATTTTTGATAACATCATACATCCATTATAGGAATGAACTTCTGCTTATAGGAGGTCGCTCTATGAAAAGAGGTATGGTGGGACCTACTGGCTAGACCGACGTCTGACTGGTGCTAGGAATATCCTATTGTTCACTAGTCGAAGCTTGTGGAGTGACTATCAGATGAGGGACTGATGGATGAGATTGGTCTGGAGCAAAGTGTGGCTGATCACAATACAGTCGAGGTGTCTCTGTCTGATCCAACAACACGAACGGTGGTGAAGGAGGACCTGATGACACCAGATGAGAAGGTTACGCATTTTGATCTCTGTGTTGGGCTTGCTGCCTGGTTTTGGTAGCATGAATAGCCTGGCTGGAAGTACTGACAGAGGCACTCCAATGACCCATATTGTCATGGCTCCGTCGACACTGACGAAGGCTGGGGATGTTGGGAGGATCCACCTGGTGCTTCTCATCGTCAGGAATCATGTAGGGGTTTACCACCTCTACGGTATTAACCAAGGCGTTCCCTTGACCATCACTCAAATAGTCATCCACTACCAGATGGATTCTGGGAGGAATATCTATCTCTGGGGGCATGAATTCAATGAGAGTATGGGATGATGATGGCATCAGTGGGGGACTTATTTTTCCCTTGCACTGTTGGTGTTTTCCTTTTTGATAAGGGGACTGCTGAGACGACAATGCAGAAGTAGTAGATGAGGCTTTTGAAGGCTTCGGTCAATTCATTCATGCACATATAACACCATGGGCACGAGGGACTATTTTACAAGCCATCTAATCATCATAATTCTGTGACCTGTGGTTAGAAACCTGTTTCCACTCACCTTCATTGTCATTGATGTTATCTCGCTTCACGAAGACACATGTCACATGTGCCAAAGTTGGGAATAACACGACTATGTTGTTATCCACCTGGTCTTGAAGCTAGTCTTTAAACACATAGCACCGTTTTAGGTTGTACCCCAAGATCTGGTATTAGGGGAAGTAATTAGGGTGATCAGTGAGGTTCGCCTCTTCTGGCCTCCTCCACTCAGGAAAACGTACAATCCCCTACTCCAAGGCACTGTAGAAGTAGCCGGGGACCTATGCCTCATTGAATTATTAGGTCTGGTTCCTCCTATCCAGAAAGGGGGGCCTTGGATCCTGACCTTGACGCGGGGCTGGAGGGGCCTATCGAGGAGGTGGAGCCTAGTTATCCCGCCTAGGTAGTGGTGGCGTATTGTGCGGGGGAACCTGCTGATTCTGAGGTGGGCGCTGCTGGGCTGGAGGTTTTTCTTGAGGTGGAGGGCCTCTATGAGGCTATGGAGGCTACTCCATTGGTAGAAACTCTAGTTTCTTGGGGGCCTCTATTTGATCCACTGTGGTAGGCTCGGCCCTGGAGGCCCTTCTTACGTGGATTGAAGGAGGAAATGGACATGCCTGCTTAGCCTGCTGTAAGGATTCCTCTAGGCCCTGGGCCTTATAAAAGAAGTCTAGGAACCCCCCAGGGTAGTTCTGGGTGATCAAAGAGGGGAACAGTTCTGTCTTGACATTCCCTATGCACATCGTCAGTAGTTTCTCATGAGTCAGTGTCATGTCAAAGGAGTATGTGGGCTCTTTCCACTGAGCAAAAAAGTCTACAATGCGCTCATCAGGTCTCTACTTGCACTTAAAGAGGTCTGCGATACTTGTCTTCCGAGTTGTGGAACTGAACTGGTAGAGGAATTTCCTAAATAGGTCTTCCCAGTCGGCTACTAATCCGATGGGGAGCTTGTTGTACCAAAAGAAATTTGAACCCTCCAATGTCTATAAGAAACATCATAGTTTGGCGGCTTCCTGCTGCGCTGGAGTTCCCAACATAGGCCCACACCTTGAGATAAAGTGGGTCAGGTGTTGCAGTGGATCCCCTATCACATTGAAGGGAGAAAATGTGGGATTTTTAAAACTTGGGGGTACTGGCATATCATCCACCCATGTCGGATATGGATTTTTATTAGGCGAGAATGCCACCTATCGAGTCTCTAAAGCTTCAAGGTGGGCGATGAGTGCCACCATTGAATCATCTAGGTGGGGGTTCCTATCTTGATGGGGATCCCTAACCACCAGCACGTTGGCAGGTTCTTCAACATGATAATAAGGCCCAGTGACTCGTGGAATGGCTAGCGGAATAACCTGCGGAGCAGCTGGGGGAACCCGAGCTGGGTCCCAGAGATTGTCCCGCCACTCGGGTGGATTCAGTGACACATATCGTTCCCTCTTTCCGTGAGTTCTAGCCTCAACCCTATATGCATGGGCAAGATGGTCAGGGTCACCTGGAGGCATTTTTCTGAGGGGAAGTTGTGCCTGCCCCTTCTGCCCTGACTCAGGATCACCGTAGTCTGGATATCGCTATACAACACATTCATCGAGGAGTTTTTCTACCATCTTCTTGTGTTTGGTGAGTTGCTGACACAATACGGCCTTTTGGGGTCATCTTCCACCTTTTTCACTAAGCCTGATGGGTCATAGGGTTTAACAGATCTGAGGTGTTCCTTACCCTTGTTAGGATTTTGGATGAGGACCAATGCCCCGGTGGTAACGGGAAGACCCAGTAGATTCCTCTATTGATGAGTAATCCTTCCCAACAAATCCAAGAGGTGTGAAACTCCCTCAGGGGGTAGGTCCTCTCCAAGAATCTCTAGCTTGTTCTTACCCCCCGTCAAGTCAACCATGTTAACCACAACCCTTCCTGGAGGCATATCCTCTATATCACCCAGCAAATTGGGCTATCACCGGATGGAACTGAAATGGAGGGTCGCGTACAGCCCCCCAACCATGGATTTTCATGTGGGGAGAAGACTCCTTGATTATCCTTCTGAGCAATTTAAAGCTCTGGATGCATTGTTGTTGGAGGGTCCTATGGTGGCCTAGTGACTAAGGGTGCTAAGCCACAGGGTGTGCATCCAAATAAACCAAACGGCATTGTTGTCTGATGTCTTTGAAGTGCGCATAACTCTTAGGTTAGACCCCTCATCAATGAATAATATGTAAATGAGTTGCTCAGAGGGTCTGGTGGAAGCATCCAACCTCCTCCTGTGTGAGTGTTTCTGGCGCCCTGAAATTTTGTACTACAACTTGCCAAAACATCTCTGGGAAATGGTCCATTGCGAGAATACCCCACAAGCTCCTTAGTCCAGATTTGGGTTATGGCTCTTCATTACCCCACTCATCAACCGGAGGTGGTTGGAGAACCAGTATCAGTACTGAAGCAGATCACTGAGATGGAAGGCTAGTTGATGGGGAATATAGAGAGAGACCTTAAAACCCACCACATATCGAACTATCCTCTGAAGAGTGGAGTGACTTAGACACCACATTGTGGTAAGAAAGGCTGATGAACACAGTTTTCAGCATAGGTAATACGACTACTGGTGGTGGACCACACTTCTGTTCATCCTCCATTGGTTCTCAGAATAGATCTCTATGATCTCTAGTCGAGGTAGAGAGTGCTTATGGTGATGATGATGGAGATTGCACGGTCGTAACCTGTGGAGTTGCTAAATTTTCATCCTCTTGGATGTACCTGCGGAGGGAGGTGAGAATCCGATGGACCTCACATTCTAGAAGTATGAGTCTGATGCGCCTTGTTTTTTCCCTGGCTCTTGACATGGAGGATCTAGGTGAGGGTTCCGTCACTGAGTCATATTCCACCTCAGAATCTGAGAAGCATACTAGTTTGATCTTAGTCTGAATCTTCTCGGCATTCCTTTTATGGCAGCGATGACCCGCTCTCCTGTCCTAGGATGGTTCTTCGAGATAGGGTAGATTTATATCATTAGGAGGACCTTCGGCTATATTGGTTATGGGGTGGAGAGGATTTCTGCCTGAGTGATCTAGGATGCAAGGAGCACCTGGACAGATATCAAAAGGAACACAGGTAGGACCTCTATGTCCACTAACTGATGTGCAGAGGGAATCTCTGCGGGAAACACTGGAGCAGGTAGGAACTCCTCTAGAGCTGATGGGATTATGGGTAGGACCTCCATGCTTGTTTCCTTGAGCAGCATCATCACGAGGAGGGTCCTCGTACTGCTCAATCTGAACACGGGTAGGACCTCCGTGCTGGGTGCTAGTGAAGCAAAACTGACCTTCACTCCTATGATTTTTGAGGAGAGGAGGACCTTCTCCAGCTACCGCAAACAAATGGGGAGGGACCCCATGCTATATATTGACCGTATGTGTAATATCCTCACACCGGAAACCTGTGGCGGGAGGAACAACTCCATACCCGATGTAATGAGCACGAGAGAGGATTTCGTACTGAGTGTCACTTCCATGGGGGAGACCCTCATTTGAATTAAAGGTGGCATGGGTGAAGACCTCCATGCTGAGCATGGAAGCGGGTAGGAACCACATTATCCATGGTGACGGTATGGGGAGGACCTCCGTACTGGGTGTCGCTACTGCGGGTTGGTCCGCAACGGTCACTACCAACACCGGCGACTAGGAGAGTCGACCCAGCCTGCCTGTGGGGCAGTTAGGGCCTCGATCCAAGTCAGGTATATAATTCCACCTACTTAGAATACATAGGGGGGATGATGATACATTTCAGCGGTGGCGCGGGACTCAGTAGTTGTTGATGTTGATTCCCCTTAGCGGGCTTCCTCCTCAGCATGTTCCCGACACTGGTGTCGGGTCAACCAAACTGGGTTCGGTGGTGCAAGCGCATGGATTACCTGCTCCTTGGCCCATGGGACTAGGAGGTGGTGCTGGAAGGACCTAGTGGGGGTCCTCCTTGGGGGCCCCTGAAATGGGATCCCGGCCAGGCTGGAATATACACCTCTTACCTCATCAATGTAGGGGATGGAATCATCGATGCGTCCTGGGGAGAGGTTCCTAAAACAATTGTACGTTGGCGTGGGGAGCAGTGGCTCCCTACATAGCCCTTAGGGTGGCAGTGGTAATGAGGTGCAGATGCCTTTAAATCCTGGTGGGTCATAACCCGAGTCAGGATAATCCCCTCCTCCTCATATCGGCGTACGAGGTTGTTTATCAACCTTCGTTGTATTAATTCAAAAGGGAAAATGGGGCGTGGGCGCCCAGCAGTTGTGGTTGTGGAAGCTGTCGCAAAAGCGGTGGAGCCACGTGGGATTGTTGTGTTTCCACTGATCATGCCCCTGCATTGGTGGGTGGTTTCCGATCATATTCCTGATGCAGCAGCTTGGTTCCTTGAAAGCATGGGGATTAAGCCATTAGTGATGAAACAAAGAAATTGGCATCCAATTCTCCAGCACTATTCCGTCTTCTATGTCTAGTAAGAAGGATTAATGCTGACAACGTCGTAGACTGAGATGTCCAACATTTTAACTACCCTGAATTGTGGTGAGTTTCATGTCGGGCCCACAATTTTCTTGGTAGGACCCGGCACTGGATAACTAGATCTGGTGACAAAATAATCAACTGATGTCTCGAATGCTACTAATCTCCACATTGAGTAGAAGTTATTCACATCAGGTTCACCATTTCTATCTCTGATGCTTTTGTTGGGGCATGCATCCATCTATCTAGGAAAATGAGGATGCACTGGATTTTTCCCCGCATTCCCACTTTCTAAAGGAAGTCGGTATTCGTCGCTTATTCAGGGAAGTTTTCTCCTTGATCGAAACAGGATGATGGGATGTCGGTTCTTCCTTCCATGGATTCCTCCTTATAAATATTTACCTTGTCCAGGTCTCCCTTATATATTAAGATGTTTTTCATGAAAATCTTCCCAGTTCCATATCCTCATGGATGCCAGTTAATTACACTACTTTTGTTGGGACATTCCAAGGGGTCTGGTTTGGGCAGCAACCTTCGATTGGGGGAGTAGTCATGTTGTACATCACTGGAATGTCTGGACACTGGAACACTAGTGCATCTAGGTTTATTCCCCTTATTATAGGGATTCTCAAGGGCGTGGAAGCCCAAGGCATCCCATATTGAATGCGGGGAATTATATTCCATATGCATGTCTATGAGGTTTTCCTCAGCTTCCCATGTTTAACACAGGGTATGCCGAAAGTTTAACGTCTACTGGAGATAGATTGAACTAATCGGAACACTGAACAGAGTGTATTAGATGAGTTCAACCCTTGGAGGGAACACTGATGTCTGAGCTAACATGTGGTTAGTTACCCAGTTACCTCTAGAAGCAGTGAATAGGTGAGTTGTCATGATCTCACTGGGATGTGGCAGCCTGGGTAAGAATCAGGATGGATGATGGTTGGTTAAGTGAAGTGGATGGAGAATGAAATGGAGTTTACCCAAGGGTGAGAGTGATGTTGGTCTTGAGCCTCGAAGAAACATCTTACGTATCCTCGTGGTAGGGAATCAAAGTCCATGTAGTTCAGTATGGGGTATAGGATTGAGGTGTGTGTGGAGGATAGTGACCTGATGATATATTGGGGCTTACGCATGGTTAGTAGCTTGAGTTGGTCTGACGCCTTTGGGGTGGACCAGAGATACGGGTCCCATCGAAAGGGACGACAATGGCTTACCGTCGATGGTGGGCTTGAACCTTAGGAAGGCTTCCTACTTACCTTGCCTTGGAAAGGATCAAAGTCCATTTAGTTCAGAAGGAGTGGGAACTGATGTGAAGGGGGTTAGAACCAATGGATGGTGGGCTTGAACCTCAGGGAGGCTTCCTACAAACCTTGCCTTGGAAAGTATCAAAGTATATGTAGTTTAGAAGGAGTGGTAACCGACATGAAGGGGGTTCAGAACCAATGGATGGTGGGCTTGAACCTCAGGGAGGCTTCCTACGTACCTTTACTTGACAAGGATCAAATTCCACATAGTTCAGAAGGATTGGGAACCAATGTGAAGGGGGGTTGGAAACAATGGATGGTGGGCTTGAACCTCAGGGAGGATTTCTACGTACCTTTCCTTGGCAAGGATCAAAGTCAACGTAGTTTAGAAGGAGTGGAAACCAACGTGAAGGGGGTCGGAACCAATGGATGGTGGGCTTGAACCTATGGGAGGATTATTACGTACCTTACCATGGCAAGGATCAAAGTCCTCGTAGTTCAGAAGGAGTGGGAACCGACGTGAAGGGGGGTCATAACCAATGGATGGTGTGCTTGAACCTCAAGGAGGCTTCCTACGTACCTTGCCTTGGTAAGGATGAAAGTCTGCATAGTTCAGAAGGAGTGGGAACTGACATGAATTGGGGTTGGAACCAATGGATGGTGGGATTGAACCCTAGGGAGGCTTCCTAAGTACCTTTATCTGGCAAGGATCAAAGCTCACATAGTTCATAAGGAGTGGGAACTGATGTGAAGGGGGGTCGGAACCAAGGGATGGTGGTCTTGAACCTCAGGGAGGCTTCCTACATGGCTTGCCTTAGCAACGATCAAAGTCCACATAGTTCAGAAGGAGTGGGAACTTACTTAAATGGGGTTGGAACCAATGGATGGTGGTATTCAACCTCAGGGAGGCTTCCTACGTACCTTTCCTTGGCAAGGATCGAAGTCCACATAGTTCAGGAGGAGTGTTTGGGCCTTACACTCTAGGCTGCCCAAAGAGGATTCCATGGTCAGTTCTTGCTCTAAGCTCATGTGATTCATGCTCGGTTTGAGAAACAAGAGGTAGCAAAGACCTAACGATCACGTCATGAGAGGTGCGTCTGTGGGAAGTGGAATGGGTCTGACACATAGTCAGCTGCCCAAAATGGAAATAGGGTCTTACGCGTGGTTAGCAGCCTAGGGAGATAGATATTGGGACTTACTCTAGGGTGGAGGCCCAGTGGAGACAAAGACCAGTGGGAGAGGGACTTTTCACTAAAGAGATAAGGGTTTTGGTGCGAATCCCCCCCTCTCTAGTCTTTGGCTAGGAAGAAGATAGGGGGAGCAGGGATGTTGCCTTCCGCAAGAAAGGCTAGGGGCTTATACCAAGGTGGTTTCCCTTTCCCTGTTGATATATGTCGTTCTAATAAGGAGTATCTCATTCCATGTGAGGAATTATCTCACTCCCATAGATAGTAGTGGTGTAGAGAATGTACAATATGGGGCACCCCACGTATGATACATGGGGCGGGGTCACAGTTTGACGTCATGTGCTGAGGATGATGGTGCTTGGCAGTTTAACATCCTGTATCTTGGATGAGGTGGGTTCACTCCACACCCCTAGGACTTACATAACTGATACCCGCTCACCCTTGAGGAAGGGAAAGCATTATAAATTCCATGGAGAGGGGGTGTTATGGAGTGATCCATTGAGGGTTCCACGTTAGCGTGGCTATGCTAAGAAGAAATAGCCGTTAGAGTACCTATGCAAAGAAGCATGAGGTGAATCAACGCAATAGGAAGTACCACCCAAGGGATCATGAAATTACTTCATGCAAACCTGGAGGGTCACACAGGAAAAGGAGTTTTAGAGAAGAGGGTTTCATAAGTAGAAGCCTCGTGAATATCCAGTGCTCCATGTAGTAGAGGTGCTTCTCAAAGGAGTATGCTTCGTGAGGTGAAGTGGCCTAGCCTAGGCGTAGGGCATAGGTTCATATGGAAGGTGATTCGCGAAGTGGAAAGTCATTCGCAGAGTAGTGCTTCGTGAATTAAGGGTTCCCTAAGAAGTATAGCATTGTGAATCAATGTCCTTCGCAAAGCATAGTGACCCTGGCTTAGCATGTGGGTCACATGTGCATGGAGGGTACTTCACGAAGCATAAGAGCTCCACGAAGACCTGAGTCCCCTTGGGGATCCCCTTCCTTCGTGAAGGCCCATGGGCTCCATGAAGGGTATCCCTCTTTGAAGAGGGGCTGGATTCAAACCAAGGGAGAGGCGCTTCATGATTCTAAAGTACCTTAAAGAGCTCACGGTTCACAGAGTAGAAATTGCTTCGCAATTTGAGAGCTAAGAAGGTGAAAGGTCAGAAGATCCATCCTTTGGGCTCGAGGGGATCCTGGTATTTATAGGCAAGAGGCACCGCGAAGAAAATATCGCTGGGTGGGAAGACACGTGGCATTTTTTTGTAACTGTGAAGCCTCTCACCTCCTTGCTTTGTGGCAGATTTGCATAGGGGGGGATTTGCACTGGTCAAGGTGTTGCGGGGCTCTACGGGAAAGCTTTGCAAGGTAGCCCCTACTGCTTTCTATTTGTTCTTGTTCTTCCCAAATTTTGGCACCAATAGTAGTTTATACTGCATGAAACTATCCTTCCCCTCTTCCTTGGGATGTCGTCTGAATCCCCTGAGTTGCACCACTCTACTGATATGGTCACTCTTTCCCAAAAACACCATGTCCGCTGCCTCTACCACATTATCTAGTAGAACTCCATCTTCTATACTGATATGGTGCATAAGATCCTCTTTCCACACCCTGGTTCTATCTATCTCCTCTATCACTAACTATTTACATAGGGTTCCAAAAGAACATCTGTAGATGTACTATATTTTCATAGGCTCATCATTCCACTGGTAGTTGGGGAAAATGTTTACGAAAGTGTCCCATCTTACCACACTGGTAGAAAAGTACTTGATTAAGACCCTAAGAAACGGATCCCCCTGAATGGTCACTCTATTTTACACTACTCTAGATAAATTTATCATAACGATTCTTCCTACTCTCAGAAGACATACTTCCAGATCGTCCAAAATAAACCACTTATATTCTACTGGAAGCCTCCTTTAGGTTCCCCTCTGATATGAGAGCGTGATTTACCACTTTTAAAAACTTCTTTAGCCTAAATATATTCACCTGGGACTTAATTTCACACTTAATTCCATACTAAAATCATTTTACTGAAGTATCATCATCTACTATCAATGCTGGAGAAAAGTGTTGCAAATCTATTAAGCAACCAGTATAGTCCAAAACAGACACCCTCCAATGAGTCATCTACTCTCTCCAGTCTCAGCATCTCTAGGTATAAGTGCTCCAAGAACTTCTCCAAGAAGTCCTTCCATAGAATAACATTAGTATGTCCATTCAGAACCTAAATTTCCCCCTAATACTTCATTGATCCTTGTAGAATATATGCATCCAAATTGACCCTCTTCTCAACAAGAGTCTCCAAATGGTCAAGTATCATCTTGATCGACTAATCCCAAAACTCATCCCCCTTTGTTCCACCCTCTCCAATAATGTTCTAAGGGTTTTGTAACTGAAACTACCTCGTTAGGCTGTATGTGCTCTTCAAAACCCATCTTGGGCCTCTTTCCATGAATTTCATGAATCAAACAAAGTTATCTTGGAACTTCTCCCCTGCTTCATCATATGGAACTATCAGTGAATTAATTTCCACTAATTATAGTTTATATCTAGTCATATCTTCACATATTCCTCTCAACATGCGTCTTCATGGAGGCATAACTCTATAATTCCAAACACACATCTTAGGACTCATAACATAACCATATCACATTTATGTAAAAAGAATAATCACAATAAGTCATTTATCCAAACCTCTTCACGTGGTCAAAACTAAGGTACTATCACTATCCTTAACCATACTATACCTAGGTCTTGGTTAATAAGGGTAAACACATTATCATGGTTCAAGTTTCTCATTTATACACCCATTTATTCACATTATTTATTCATTTTTACCACATCTAATTTCATAATCTAAGAAAATAGTTTAAGTTCAACAACTTACCCAAACCCCATTTTCATATGCATGCCTAAAATGATGCACGTCACAAAATAATATTGAGTGCCTAGAATGATGTGTATATACTGCACTCTTGTGTCATACTATACCATAAGTCAATTCTTAACAAATATTTTAAAATAATAATCGCATCACAAAACAAGTGAGTCACCCAAGGTGAAATAACATTCAACTATAACACCAAATAGTAATAAAAATAATCCCACCCTGGGAACTTGGGTTCTCCCCCATATATGGGATAGTTACTCCCATTCATGATCTCATAACCAAGTAATAACTATTCCTAGTCTCATTTTTAGCTTCTTGAAATGGTAAAAAAAACTCCTTTGATACCACTTTGTAACATCCCTACCCGGGTGCCATGCACCGATTCCCTAAACCGGTCGATCACATGACCCCAAGCACTCCTCCCCATATGCCAGAGTCTGCCGACTAGTAGTGAGGGTTTGATAAGTCAATCATAGGGAGACTATACCCTATTTTATTAGAGTAATACACTAGTATAAGTAAATATTAAAATAAAAATCATATATAACCACAAAAAATACCAATATCTCAACATAATCAATGTAGGAAATACAATATCCAACTAAAGTAGAAACATTCCAAGATAATGTGCATGTTAAGTTTCTAAAATTCAAAATGAAAATAAAGACACTGACAACTCCCAAGCGGTTCCCGAACCACATTTGGTTCCCTCAAGCATGTTCTATCCAGACTCAACCATCTAACATGGGGCAGTTTCCCTTAATCTGTCCTGCATCCATGAAATTATTCAGGTACCAATCAGGTTTCCTGGGTAGGATGTGAGTATAACTCAGTAGGCCACCACCAATAGTGTCTAAAAAATCTAGTAAATAACATTTGTATAGATTTGTATGGAGTTGTGTATGGATTTTTGTATGGAGTTGTGTATGGAGTTGTATAGAGTTGTTTATGGAGTTATATAAACAGTTATCACATTATTAATTAATCTTTATTAAACTACATGGACCACTAGGTTCTTGAGGACACTCATGCCTTAATACCTACTTCACCCTACACCATGTCTGAATCAGGTTACTCTTTCAATTGATATTTCATTATTACAGCCACATAGAATCATATTCTAATGCCAATGTTTTGGGTGTAAAATATCATGTCTAGTACCCCATTTATCAAACATGCAAATATATATCATGGATATAGAAGGTAATTTCTAGCACCAAAATTATCAATCATGAATATATATCATTGGTGTAGATCATCATGTCTAGTGCTCTAATTTTTAATCATACACATATATCATTGGTGTAGATCATCTTGTCTAGCAGCCCATTTATCAACCATATATATAGATAAATCATTGACTTAGATCATCATGTATATCACCCCATTTAACAACTAGGAATGTATATCACTAGTGTAGATCATCATGTCTAGAACCCCATTTATCAACTTTACATATGCATCATTTCTTATCACAGACTCACATGTATCTCATTATCACATGTTTTTACATTGTCACGTCAACCAAGATTAAACACAATATTCCTCTTGTCACAATTTACCATCACAACACACATTAATTGATTCATAAATTAATTAATCCAATTCCTTTAATTAATTTGAAAATTAATTAATATTTTCATAATATCAACATCCAATAATTAATTCACCAATTAATTATTCAAACACACCATCCCAAAACCTCATAATTAATTCAACCATTAATTATCTCAATTTATAACATCCATATCCCTTAATTAATTCCATAATTAATTACTCAATTCAATAATCTCAATTACCACATAATTAATTCCCATAATTAATTACAAAATTAAAAAATCCTAAAATCTCATAATTAAATTTTCAATTGATTATCTCCTTCAACAATCCAAAATCTCACAATTTAAAAACTATTTTAATTAATTAATTTAACACATTAATTATTTAAATTAGAGATTTTAATTTATAAAAAACTCTATCAATTATACAACTTGCATATATGTAATCAAAATCATGACTATGGGATTTGAATTTTATGCAACCAGCCTTAATTCGTTCAAAAATATCACCCAATGGAAATCCCCAAAATTGAGCAGCATAATGACGTAGATTTAGATCTCTATTTTAAAACCCTAAATCAAGATTAAGGAAATCAAGATCTTTCCAATATATATCTAGATCCACAATCCTATATCTAGTTTCACCAAATCTAGATCTAGATCTATCAAAATAGAAGATTACTTCCACCAAAAGTACAAGAGAAGGAAAGAGGATGAACATGAAAGAAATGGGATAGGATCCACTTACTAGGAGAGGATAAGATATTTTATTTAGGCTTCGAATCCAGAAGAACAATGGTTGGACTACCATGGAATACCTCTATAAAGCTTTGAAATATTCTAAAATCATAAGGGTCTGAGTTTGGGTTGAATGCTGGAAGTTTCGGGCATTCGGGTGGATTTAAAACTAATTTTCAAGAAATTAAAAATATCATGAAAAGTTTCCTGGGATGGGGTACATGGTTTTCCCTAACCATGCATCAACTGTTCACCTATTGGTTTATGGGTTCATTATTTTTCTTTTTAGGGAATATAGTTTGAAAATTTGTGTGCCAACCATGTGATCCCCCATTGTCCAGGGTTGCACGGTTTCCTGGGATGGGTGCACAATTTTTTCTAACTATGCGCCAACCATCCACAACCCCTTTTTCTTTAATTTTTATTAATTTTTACCCAAAAACACCCCAAAGTACAACCCAAATTAAATTACTCAAATAAGGAAAAAGGAGTACCTGAATTCCAGCCCAAGAAAACTCTAGAAAAGGTTGGGAACTTATAAATGTAGGCTTGGGACATTAAATTGATAAAGAAAATGTACTTTTAGCAGTGTTTATATAGTACTGATAGGGGGTTATATCAGTGATACTTTATGATTGATAAACTTAAATCTTTATCAATGATTTTTAGAACTGATAAAAGATACCTTTTATCAATGTTAATTTATCAAACAGATATAGTATCCAAAAAAATAAATAACTTTATGTCTATACATCGCTTCTAATAGATATCCCATGTTACATGTCCTCCCCTAACTTAGCCACTCCACTATTACACTTCCCAAATAAAAATGTCTGAATTAATTAAATGGGGTAGGATTCAAACACTCACAAATAACTTTCCAAAGAATCACCCATACTGCTAGTCTAGTTATGTTCAGAACTCTAATCCATTATAGCTTTATATTACCTATTTTTCTTCAGTGTTGATGACATTCATGTTTTTTATTCCCAAAAATATTCCTCTTTTGTTTCATTATCTCTAGTTATTTTCTTCATTTTATAGACTTCCCTCATGTTCAACTTCTTCAATTTTAAGCTCTTAGGATGTTTTTCCCATGGATTTATTATTTCTATAATATACGATTCTTGTTTAACATTCATACTAATATTGGTTTTCCTTAGTACTCTAACTAGGGTGAATACTATCTCTATATTAGAAGGTTTCACTAATATAGGATTGTTCTTTTTCATCACACAAAATAGAATTTATAAATGCTTTTAAAGCACTGATAATGCTAGTGTTGATAAAGGATAATGATCATTATAATTGATAAATATCACTGATAAAGATAACCTTTATAAATTCTAAGTTTATCACTAATAAAGGATGACTTTTATCAATGTTATCATTAATTATAATAAATGAGTATTTTATTAGTGTCATTTTTTCACTAATAAAGGTGGTCTTTATTTTTACTACACATAGAATTGATAAAAGCAGTTATCATCCATTGTAGAGTGATAAAAGATATTAAAATAGTTTTTTGTATTATCCTATAAAAACATAAAAATTATTTTAAATTATAGTGATTTAATACTTTTATATAACATATTATATATTTACATTTCACTATTTAAATACAAATATTACGTTAAAAATCATTACAATAAAATAAAATTATTTCAAATTAAATTATAAACAAAAATAATTATAACAAATAAAAAAATAAAACTCTCATAGGATACCTTCTTCGTTGATCAACCCATCCTCATACAAAATTAGTGTGTTCCTGTAATAAAAACAATTCTTATTTTAGTAGTTTTATTTAAAAAATTATAATTGAAATGTTATATAATCCACTATAAATTTTAATTGGAATGATATCAGGTTACTTATTATAAACCAAAATTGAATAATTTTCCATTTTACTAAATTATCATGAAATTTCAAGAGTGTTTTCTCATTTTGACTATGTGATACATGTTCTAAAATAATTTATCACTTTTAAATTGAAAAAAAATACTTTCAGTTATGTTGATCACACCATGTGTCTGATTTATGTACAGTTAATTCCTATGATTCATAAATAAATTGATCATTTTTCTTAAAGTATCATAATTTTCCTAGTATGTTTGACAGGTTTTGATTATGCAATAGTCATTTTGAAAAAAAAATGCATATTTAAAATTTAAAACATGAACTTTCAATAATACCGGTCACACTATATTTTGGATTGATGTGTGGTGGATTCTTACACATCATAAATTAGTTATAAATCATTATACTAAATTATAATGACAATCCAATAATATTTGATCATTTTTTAGTATTTTATTTCTATTATAAACTAAAATATCACTTTAAACTAAAAACAAAAACTTTCAACCATTCCATCCATAATGTATGATTGATTTATGTGTGTTTATTTAATTTACATCATAAATGAAGTGTTTATTATTCTTATAAAATAATTATATGATCCAAGTGTAGTTTCTTGGTTTTGAATATGTGACATATGTTTTGAATTAAAATTTCACTTTTAAAAGATAACAAAAACTTTTAGTCATATAGGTCGCACTGTATGTCGGATTAACATGCGGTTAATAAAAAACATCACAAATGAATAATTGGTTTTCTCTTCTAAAGTATCAATACAATCTTAGTTACTTTACTTAATTTTGAGTACGTGGTACTTATCTTGAACTAAAATTTCACATTTAAACTTAAAAATCTCACTTTCATATATACCTACTACACTGTGTATCAAATTGACATGAGTTTGATTCCTAATTATCACAAATGAATTATCATTATTTTTTCAAAATTATAAATTAAATCTAATAATTTTTTCTCTATATTGAGTATATAAAGCTTGTTTGGAACTAAAATGTCACTTTTAAATTGAAAACATGAACTTTGAGTCATACGGTACACACCATGTATTGAAGTGATGTGTGATTAATTCTTACGTGTTAAAATTAAATTATGAATTATTTTTATATTTTATCAAGATATTATGACTATGTTTTCTTAGTTTTAAGTGTATGACATGGATTTTGAACTAAAATGTATCTTTTAAATGAAAATTTTTAGTTACATTCATAAAGACACTCATCATGTGTCAAATTAATATAATGTTAATTCCTAAATGTCATAAATGAATAAAAACATTTTCTTATGGGATCATTTGAATTTGAGTGTGTTATCTTGGTTTTAAGCATGTGATTTGTGTTTTTGAACTAAAATGTAACTTTTAAATTGAAAACATGTAATTATTATACCCTCTTTCAGTCAAAACTATTATTTTAATTATATAATTCATTCAATATTTCAATTCATATGAAAATATTACAATCCTAATGAAATAAAAGTAATATCATCAATAATCATAGTCAAGGATAAGAAAATTAACTAAATAATAAGTAAATAAATCATGCCTTCCTAATCTCTTTGAAATAAAAAAAATAACATAATAGGAAACAACTTCTTTATGATAACTGAATAAATTCTTAAAGCCTACAAGTCTCCCATTGATTCTAAAAACATCTTTATTTTCTCTTTTGAATATATGGATTATCGACATCCATCGTATGAATATAAAATTAAAGATAAAAAATAGTTATTAAATATTTTAAATGAAATTAAAATAATATTTGGAAATATATATTTGGGGATTCTACTTTTTGAATGGAATATGATATCTTTTTATAAATTTACAAATGTAATAACAATAATATATGTTATTAATTTTTTTCAAACACTATTAAAACTTTGATAAAAATAAGTGCTTTATTTGGAAATATGTTTTTATAGTGAAATATTATTATATATATGCTAATACTTATCCATTAATATAAATCCAAAGGATCCTTATGCACATTGAAAATCATTATACCATGGTATTGATGATAAATAAACATATCCATGTCTTAATAAAAATGATTTCTAAGTCATAGTATAAATCATATAATTTGAAGTTTATTTTTTAAATATGGAATGTCGTGTATTAAAAAATCATAATATATGTAATGCATGGTTAATTGTTTGGATATCCTTGCATTGGATCCAAAAATATATATAGTTGTATTATCCAAATTGATCACAACAAGCATCCATTGGGTTCTAAAAACAAAAAGGAATACATAGTGGAAAATTTAAAATATATTCTATGTGATCGATGTGTAGAGTTTTACCCCTACATTATAGGTATTATGTAGATCATGTGTTCTATTATTATTTTTAAAACATTGTGGATACTTGGTGTGATCTTAAATAAATGTATTCATTATCCATTAATGTGTTATCTGTAGAACTGATAATTGGACTAGTGAATTCAAAATTTTCTTCACAAGGTCTTCCCATTACATTGTTGTGATATATATTCCTATAAAAAATATGAATTGTATTAAACTATAATAAATATAATAGATCAACTATTAGTAAACAACTCTGAAAATGTTCATCATATAACATTCACCACTAAGGCTTACAAGCATTCTTTCTCATATTTTTATTTACATTCTCAAGACCAATCATGCCATTATTAGTCTCTCCATACATTTGTTCTTTATATTCAATGTGGGAGTTACTTTTATTTTATAAGGTAGTATCTACATGAACTTTTAATGAAAATTAATGTGGGAGTTAAATTGGTGGGGAAAATGTACGCTCAATAGTTCATTTTGATCTATTAGTTTATTCTTTAGATTTTATTGACTCAACATTTTGCTTCCCCTTCTGTTTCTTCTTCTATAATAACATACATTTGTTCACACCTTTTTCATTGATTATAATAGTTTTGTATATAAAATAAATGATAAATGATATTCCTAAATGTCATAATATATCTTTATAATATCAATCATCTATGTTATGAATGTTTCAATAGCAATTTTATTTGAGTGAACACCAAGATTTTCAATGGGGATAGGTAGCTCAGTGCTCATCTCAAGAGCTATGTAAACCCCTACTCCCACATGATATTTTAGAAGTTTTTTAGAATGTATAATATATACATGTATATTATACATTATACTTATCTTGACAATTAAATGAGTGGGTGATTAAAGATATAAATTACAGTCAATGTCATCCTACAGAATTTTATTTCAAGAAATGTATCAGTAGGTATTTGATTCACATTTGGTAGAATTTATTATAACAAAATTGATTTCCATGTATAAGGATGAACTTTTAGGGGGATAACTTACCTCAAAACTTGAGGGTGAGGAACTTCATTTTGTGGTAGTTGTTGTTTTGATTATTCTCATTGATCCTTTTAAAGAAATTGTTTTTTAATATCATCCTAATAAATAACATTTTTCATTAGAGTATCTATGTTACCTATATATTTTATCATCTATATCCCCATGTGTCTTTGCTTTATCAAAAATATTCTTGTGGTGACACTTCAAAATATGTACCTATAATGTGGTCATATTTTTCTAAATAATTCAAATACACTAAAAAATGTTGTTCATCAATTATAATAGATGACGATTCACGTGTCAAAACTAGATAACAAATGTAGAAAAATACATAGTTATTGAAATAATATTTTAAATCAAAACAAATTCCTATTATGTCATAATTACACATGATTCTCATAATTTCAATGTGACTTCATTTTATATATGTCCCTTTTTATCTACATGATCCTGCTTACATAACACTTTAGATGTGGTGGAAGTAGCTTGAGATTTTGATTCATAAATCTACATATAAACAAAGAACCATAATTATGTTTTTGTTTTATATCACTTAAAATTTTTATAATTGACTTAAAACACATACCATTTTCTTCCAAGTGAATCATACCCCATCCTTACTTTATAGTAGGGATGTGGTTATTTTGATGAAAATTGTTTATTTTATGCATTCATTTTATCTTTAATAAATTAAAAATTCTCAATCACGGTGATTAATATAAGTAATATAAAATAAAATAATATCAATTATAATATTCCCTAAATGTTTCCTCCTCTTGACAACCAATGAAAAAATCATGGGTTTATTGGTTTATGGTGAGTGAGTATATAGATGGTGGGTGGGATGTTACAGTCCCCTCAATATCCTTAATATGATGTATTATAAGAAGTGTTTGAGATGATCTATAATCCTTTACAATGACCTACAGATTTAATTTCATCTGAAAATTTTCTAATATAAATGAACTCTTAAGGTGATAATAAAGAATAAATCAATTTTTAATTATTTTATTTTTTAGTAAAATAATAATATATTATAATTTTATGTTAATATATACTCAAATTATTTCCTTCAATGTAGGTATAACATGTTTCCATGTATCTATATAAATTATTATATAAGTGTGAGTACTAACCCCAATGTAACTAATGAAAATGGACTTGTTGGGGTCCAACCACAATTTTTTTACCTTTAATTATCCCTTTAATAATTTTTACTTACACATTCATGTTACAATGATCCTATATTTTCTCAACTATATTTATTTTTTCCAATTTCTCAAATTTAGGTTGTTTAACACCACCATAATGTCATTCACTTTCTAATATTTTCCCAATTTCAACATCCCTGATATATTATTCCTTGAGATTAATAGCATCAAAAAGTATAGAATCCATTAGCTTCATAGTTAATTAAACTTTTATTTTATATTAAATAAATATATTAGTGAACACATAATATTTTTTGGAATTATATTCTATATAAAAAAATCAGATATATTTGAACTATTTATTTAACTCTTTTGTAAGTTAATGTTTGAAGGTATTTTTTCTCTCTATTAATTATTAAAATCCCCTCTGTGTGGCCCCCTATGACATACAAGATATCATATGTAATGGTACAACCTTAAAATGATTATTATGCCCCAATGAAAGGGTCATCCTTAATAGAATTTTTATTTTAACTTGTAGTTGTTTTAATCAAAAATAAAATCATTGATCAATTTTTTTATAGGATCCATGGCATAAAATACTTGTATTTCCAGTGATTCTATTATGAATATTTAATACTTGTACACTTCCTTACTAAAATTTCACATTCATGAATCCAAATTTATCAATTTTAATGGAACTCCTATTATTAATCCATTGGAATCAAGAAATCAGCCCCTATAATGTTATATAATCTAAATCCTATATTTTTTTCTATGATGCCAAAGTATGAAATATTCATGTAAATTGGATTTTTTTTTTCTGGGTACTAGATACATGCATTGATTTTTCTATAATATTAACTCTACTAATTTTCATCATACTACATTCATCTTTTTATTTTGTATAGAACATTTAACTATTTATTATATATCCATTAAATGATAATACATGTGGGGGTGGTTCATTTAACATACCCTTCATTCATTTGACCATTTGGTTTTCTATTAGTGTGGGATGTAGATTCATCTACAGGAATTTTCTTTCGGGATTCGTAGAATGGAGGTGGAAATTTTCCATCAAGCTTGTAGTGGAGTAGTAGCACTGTCTTAAAATATTTAAGTACATAGATCTCTAGTGATAGAGTGGGACTCCATGAGTAGTGAAACCTCTATAGATTATTACAATAGAGTTCATAGTGCATGAGATTAATGTGTTACAAAAACATGCATGGAGTGACGTGGGTATTCATCTTCACTATGGCAGTCTTCGTGGGTTTCTTAAACACTGATCTATATATCCATAAATTCTATTATTTCTTATGCATAGATCAAGTTCCGAAATTAAGATATGTGAAGGAAATCTATTTCCAGTCATTTTTTTCAATAATGTTCAACCATTTCTTCTATGAAAGTGGCCCCTTCAATTCCCAAGACGCCTGAGTTCAAATCTTTTCCACTTCGGTAAAGTACGATGTTCAGTGTTGGAGCAATTTGTATAGATTGGAGGAGGATTATAGGGTTTCCTCACATATCTAATTTCCTTAAGGCTATCAATATTTTGTTTTAGTGGGCCTTTGGGTAAGTTTCTAGATTTGTGTAAATGGTTATTCAGTCTATCAACACCTTTTTATTGTCTTGGCCTTTGGTACATGCTTTTCTCAACCTTTGGGCTATGTATTTTGGCTCTTTTCACATATTATATGATTTTAACTTACCCAGAAAAAAATGGGTTCTCTTGTTTCTTTCAATTTTTAATAAAGGGGACTAACCACAAATCATTTTGACTATAAGATAATAAATGTAAACTTAGTCCTATGGATATCTATTAAAGTCATTATAAAACTGAATTTGGGATTACAAAAAACACCTTAAAAGTATGGTCATGAAACAATCCCAAAAACTATTAGTTATATGAATTTGATATCACAATTTCATCCCTTAATAGATACAAATACCTAAGAATTAATTTAGGGTTTTTAATATATGTTACAACACCTAAAATATTATTTAAAATGTAAAGGTGATCTAACTATTTATTTGTAATGGTAATTCAAATAAAATCTATTTTGAAAATTTCTTCACCCACAAGGCACCCATTATAATAAGATTTTGGGAGACCATTATTATCCATGTAAAAGAGGTGGTCAGTATAAAATCTAATGGATTACTCAAAAATATATCACTCTTCAATACAACATTCTATCATATTTCATTTTCGATGTACAAATTAAAAATCTCCATATATCGTTCAATGGGGTGCACCCATCTGTAATGTAAAAAACATATATTTGAATATCTTTAACCCGATTAATCATTATATCAAAGAATTATAGTGGTAATAACAAATAAAATTCATTCATAGTTAAAAAACTCACCAGGTCTCTAAATTTTCTTCATATGGATTTAAAAAAACAAAAACTAGTTATTTATGTTAATCATTTTTATGTATAATGAAAAAAAACCATTCATATTAAATCTTACATAAAAACATGATAGTCATGTGATTTTAATTCATTTAACTTCAACCCATCATTGACATGATATTTTTAATATTTGATAAATAACCTTCTAAAACCATTACACCATTAAGGAAGTTTCAAAACTGAAATGTATCTTTATTGGATAGTGTGTAAGATATTAGAAGAAGAAAAGTCTATTTTTCACACTTCAACGGCACTAACTCTACCCTTATCCCTCTAAAAATAATTTTCAACCTAGAATTAATGTCTTTTTTTATAGGTGGATTCTGTAACATTACAATGACACTATCATATAAATTTTTTTATATATACATAAAATAAAAATAACCTGATATACAAAAAATTATGATACAATAATTAAAATATGATCTATTTTTTCAACATGTTTTTTCAAAAAGGGTTTACTAAAAAATAAAAATATCTTTTATTTTCTAAAATTTTTCAACACTTATTAATGGATAATTTTTTATAAATTCTTCTGAATTCCTATAGAATAATATTATCCAAGATCAAAATTTATGTAATTGATGTAAAAATTTATAATATATTAAAAACAATGACTTGAAGGAACTTTTCAACCTAACTTAGTGTGTAAAATTTTCAAAAAATTTACACCCTAACATTCATTTAATGTTATATCTTAAAAAATTCCATAAATTGAAAATTCATTTATCATCTTAAGTAATATGGATCTTAATGTGAACTCTTCATTTTTATGAGAATCATAAAATGTAATATATGTATCTCGTAGATTTTTTTATCTTCCTTCAATGGAGCCAAAAAAACATCAATGTCATTTTGAGGTCGTTTGGGTCTTGATATAAGTAGATATGACATAATTTACTTGCATTTCATGTAGAAACATGGTGGAAAGTTATTATTTAACAACATAATTATCTATATACTATAAGTTCTACTTTATACACCAAAAGTATTCATTCCATAAATAAATATCATAAGATGGAAATTTCTCAGGTTGTTTCTAAATTTAGGATACTCATAATAAATTTTATTCCACCTGAATTGATTAGGATTGGATTACTCCAATGAGAAGGGGGAATAACGAGTGAAGAAAGATTTTAATAATTTATTATTTCTTAAATAGACCCCTATAGCCTATTAAAGTTTGATTCAATTAATAAAAGAGTCTCAACCTTACTCGTGTATATAGAAAATAAAGATACAATGAACATAAGGATTTTTTACAAGGTTTATCACCTTCTTGGGTAACCTACTCCTCAAAGTGGTTAGTGAGTCACCCCAACCATAGATTCATCACAATAAATAATAATAAATCTCATGATTATATTACTGGAATAGATTTACACTATGCTTATTAGAGTCAAACCTAACACCGAAGTTTCACACCACCTTCATACAAAATATGTAACCATGATGAGATAGATCTTATGGAAATCAAGGTTGTTTTGAAAATAGTTAATGTATATATCCCTCATTTAGAATTTAGAAATATTCATGAATATATTCTCACAATATAAAAATGTGGTGTAGAACTCCTTCTTCTTTTTCTCATGAAAACTCATCATAGTGAACTTGTCCAAAACCAGATCTTCAAATTCATGTTTCCTTATTTCTAGGTACTCAAACTTTCTTAATTTTTCCTCATCTCTTTCATGCATAATACATAACATAATTGATCATACTTATTTCCCAAATCAGTCAAGATCAACCATCCTTGGTTTTTCTAAAAGTAACTCATTTAAGATAATTAAATGTATCCAATCATAATAAATTCTCTTAACTAGAAAAAACAATGAAATCTTATTTTCCTTCCACCATAAAGCATCATTATAAAATCACTTCTTTTATAAATATCGCTATACTATATTCCTATTTGAAAATATCTCAAACCCAAAAATTATATGCAGGTCAACTTACTCAAATGCATTTCTATATGACATCTTCTCAAACTTCCATCTTTGATCAATATTCATAAAAATTACATTTTTGAATTACCAGTGATATATTTATTCTAACTCACACTAAAATTTTCTCAAGATCATTATCATCCTTGACATTATCTTATGAAATATAAGTTGTTGAAATTAACTCAGTGATTTCACTAGTTAACATTTGAAACCCAGCTATAAACACTATATAATCATATGAAAGTATTTATTTGCAATTTATATCAGTATAGAATCATCCTAAATTATTTTCATATTTAACATTTGGATCTTCTTCATTTAAAAACTCTAATATAAGTAGAATAATAGAATTTTAGAAAAAATACCACAAAACATAAAATATATGTGAATTGTGGTCATAATTTTGGAAAACTCACATGAATCAACTTGAATCTCATTTTAGATGAGGTGTTATGAATATTAAATATTGTTCCTTATATATAAGGGTTTAATTACTTTAAAACACATGAATTCTAGAAAACATTATTTGTATGTAGTGAAAATTGTCATGTGTGGTCATCTAAAACAAAATCCACTACATATATTTGGATCCATGATCAAATATGATGCATTTTCCATAAATGTATACATAGAAAAAAATTACTATATGAATTTACATACATGGTCATAATTCTCATATGAATTAGAAATAGGATAAGCTGGTGCATTTTCATATGTTGGAATTTTTCTTATGTAGAAATATATTAAGCGGAGGCATTCATGTTCATGATTTTTTCAAATGTGAGGAATTCTCATACATTAGCCAAACCACATATGAATATTTTTTCTATGTGGTATCTTTTCTTATGTATAACATCATATATATAAAAGCATTCACATATATGATTCTTTATATAGCTGAATATTTTCCTATGTAGAGAAACTCATACATGAATCTTTTCATAGCTAAATTTTTATTTCATAGATAAAACTCATACGCAATTCTATAAAATGACAAGATTCACTTCATAAGCTTCTAAACCTCTTCTTTAAACTCAAAGGTAGTCTTAGTCACTCAAAAAAATTCTTCCAAAGTTGAAATAACTCCACAACAAACTCAAATGATTATATATAAGTATTTATGAAAAATTAAAACCATAAAAAACTCTAAAGGAAATTTAATATCACCCTTTTTGATTTGTTAGAAACTCCATTCAACTCTATAGAGAAAATTCATATCAAGCATAGAAATCATCAATGAACTGAAGAATCATCAATTGAAAACATATCTCATATGAGAAATGTCTTCCACTACATAACAAGACAAGTTTATTTTTTGAGAGAATTCCATCCCTTGGTGTTAAGAAAATGTTTTATTATGACATAAATAAACTCCCTCTCAATTCATATATCCCTAAAATTATATATCCAATGTCACTATCAAAATGATTCCTCGTTCATCATTAAACATAGCTTTGGATGACAAGATAGTGATCAGTCATCATATAATAAAGTGTTGTGACACTATTTCTCCCCCTTTGTCAACATGAGCCAAATCCCATGTGGAGAACATAAGTTCATAAAGCCTCAAGATTGGGGTTAAGGCTGAACATGCAGTTTCATAATTAACTTTATAAACCATTCTATTGGTATAGAATTAGTGAAAATATCAGTAAGCTGTACATTTTCTGAAATATATTCACGTTTGATAAAAACATTATCCACATTTTCTTTGATAAATTGATATCTAATTTTAATTTTTTTAGATTGAGAATTTTGTACTAGATTTTTTTATATTCCGATAGCTCTCTAATTGTCATAGTAAATTCTTAAAGGTTTTTAAAAAAATTATTAAATCGGTTAGCTATATATGTATCCATAAAATATGTGTAAATATATCTATAGTGAAAATATATTCATATTAAACTATACTCATTTTCACTAAGTTATTTTTATTTTTTTACCAGTTATCACAGTCATCTTTAAGAAATAAAGCACCACCATAAGTGGATCTCCTACCAGTACAGTCATCATTACAGTTTGTATCAGTTCAACTAAGAATGTTTAGATGTGTACTGCCACTATAAAGAAATATTTATTCCATTATACTTTTCCCATACCTCAAGAACCACTTTTCTACATGGATGTGTGATTATCTTGGGTCACTTTGATATTTAGAATACAAGGTCACAACATATGTAATGTCTAATCTAGAATATATCAAATACAACAAACTACTGACAACACTTATGAATTCCTTCTAATTAAATTTTCCCTTTTTTATTTTTTCTCAATTTTATACCAATATAAATAGGAGTGTAAACCTCCCTGTCTTCATTTATTCCAAACCTATACAATAGTTTCCTATCATAGTTTTCTTTGGATAGAAAGATATAGTCTGGGTTTTACATAATATTTAATTTAGAAAATAATTTAGATCTCCCATCATAGACATTAGAACTACTCTTGTATCTATATATAAAATTCTTCACACAAATATTTTTTTAGGAAATATTATGTAATCCATATACAAAATTACTATCAATTTACATATTAAAATCTCCCTTATAATAAAATTTTATTCGATGGTTCCTTTAGAAAAATTTCACTTGTCTCAAACATTTATCAAGTTTAATGTACTAGGGTCTATGAGATGTTTTTAATACATAAAATTATTTCTTGAATCTATTAAATATAATACAATCCTGATAATTATTTAATACATATAATTACCCAAAAAATACTTCTTACTCAAGTTCACCATTTATAAATGTTTAATTCATATCCATCGTAAAGACTTTGTAGTGTTTATGTACCATCACTACCAAAAACATTATTATAGTTTTTATCCTAGAAACTAGAGAAAATTTTTATTCAAAATAAATTCCTATTAGTCATGAATATCCTTTATAACTATCCTTTATTTATTATTTATGACTACAAATTTTTTATTCATCTTATTTCAAAAACCCATTTTATTCCAATTACATTTTTTCATTTTAGTCATGGAAAAAACTCTTGTATAGAGTTATTCCCAGTAAGATTGAATTATACAATAATATCTTAAAACCACTCTTCATGTTAAATTTATTAATCTTATGTTCTTATTTTAAATTTTTATAAAAGATCTTCTTTATTTTTAACTCTTAGTATTATTCTTTTTTGAACTTGTGTATTATGATTTCCAGTTATATTTTTAGTATCTATATGTTCTTTTAGTCTCTGAAATCAAATTATAACACTACTAGTATCATAAAAATTTTCATTAGTAATTTATGAGTAAACATAATAACTTTCTAGTTTTATTTAAACTTTCTTATCAGCCATAATTTTTTAAACCTTCCCATTTTATTCCACATAAATATCAAAACATTCTTGTATTACTTGCCCAATTTTTATCATGTTTTCATCAATTTTTACATCATAAAATTCAAACATTTTATGAAAAAAAATTAATCATCTATATCCATTTAACTTGATAGATATCCCTTAAAGACACCCTAATCGTCTTTTCATTCAAAATTTCATAGTATTTTGTCTTTGAATTTTATGTAACATATTTATCCAAAAACTTTTAAGTAGCTCATTGTGGGCTTCTTCTGGTACCAAATTTCATATTCCAAAATGTGTGTATAATTTATGAAAATGAATCTATTATAAATGTGTATATAAGTACACACATTTTATCAACATAACTAATTAAAAAATTTATTTTCAAAAAGCATAGTTCTACCCATTTCCATTATGCTTTTATTCTTTATTTTGGTCACACTATCTTGTTGAGTGTATATGGTGTGCTATATTGATGTTTGATTAAATGTTTGGAAAGTTAATACTTAAATTAATCACATGTTTATTCCATACCATTATCATATCTCAACTTATTTATACATAACTATAATTAATTTTCAATTAGTTTTCTATAAATTTTTAACTTCTCTGTTGCCTCAGAATTATGCAAGATGAAAATGAAAATTTTCATTTTTGTGTAATAATCAATAAATGTAATGAAGTAAATATCACCTTGGGTATAATTTTACCTAATTGTAATATAAATATATATATTAATTAACACCAATGGTATTGAAAATGTAATACCCACTTTTTTGTGATATTTTTATAACAATTTTCCCTTTTGACATGTTCTACAAACACTTTCATCAATTATTTTCATCTTTAAAATATCTCTCATAATCACATTATTTATAATTATTCTTAAACTTATTATCCAATATGATCATGCCTATGGTTAAATAGAATGATATCATCACTCACACCCATGTAACATTTTTTGGTTAGATCACCAAATAAAAACATATTTCTAGTTGTTCTTTTTTCCTGAGTAATCGTTCATATTTATTTCAAGATACTAATAATACATGATTCTTTCTTAAAAATAACCACATTCCCATAATAAAAAAAATTGGTTAATAATTAATAAATTGTTATTTATTCCTTCCACATAAATAATATCATCATATTTTAATGTCTAATTTTCAAGTTGAGAAGAGCCAATACCATTGATTTTCAAGGAACATTCATTTTAAAATATCATAATACATATTTCATATTTATCAAAAAAAATCAAGGACCTATCATCACTTTAATATTGGAGAAACACCTACTATCAAGTATCTATAACTTTGCCTTCTTGTTTTCTTAAATTAAAAATTCTTCTAAGCAAGCCTTATCATCTTGTACATCTTTGCACTCTTCTCTTTTTCAATAAAAGGAAACTGACCCAGTATACATGTCATAAATTTTTTATCTCTATGGCCTTATTTTCCACATATTCATCACAGTTATTATAGGCATTAAAATTGGTTATATGTTTATAGATTGGAAATATTCTTCAACTTAATGATATTTCTTTTGGTATCTGCCTTCTTCTTGTCAGGCTTGTTTCCCCTAAATTTTTATCTCATCCCAAAAAATGATATGTTATACTAGAATTTGTAATATTTTCCCCAAAACCCACAATATCACTAGTAGTACCCTTGAAACCTAAATCTCATTACTTCATATAAATTATTATTATATCATTTTCTATATTCTTGTACTTATTGTGAATTTTTAGACTAAATTTAATTATTATTATTAAAATAGAAGCTTCTAGAGTTTCCCATTTATTAAAATGAAATGGAATAGTATATATCATCATTTTTATTATCCCACACTTGACCATATTTTGATTCAAAACTTTTTATTTTAGTTAAATCCATATTACAAATAGATTTATCATGTGCAGATGCAACAGGATATTTTGTGCAAGTTATCTCAACTGATTTAAAGGATTATACATTGATTTAAACCGAGCTTTTTAAATCTACCATAAAATTATTTATATATTTTTTAGATTCAGTACACATATAATGTGTCTTAGATAGTTGTTCTTATTTTAAATAAAATTTTTCTTCAATATAGTTTATTATGTTATCATGTTCAGTGGCTTTCAACTAGAATTTTTTGATCTCGTCAATATGAGTTGATTATTCCTTTTCAAACTCATTATTTTCTTAAATAAACTTCTTATAATATTTCCACAACTTTTTATATTCATTATTTAGCATAATTTTCTACTCAATACAAGCTTTAACATCATCCCTCAGCATATGTTTAATCATAGATGGTTCTAAACCATCATTATAACTACATGAAGTGTCATACCATTTTTCAACATGAGCCATGAAGTTGGTGAATTTTTCAGTAGAATAACTTTCAAATTCACTCTATATGACTGTTCAATTACATCTTCTTTGATTATAAAATTTCACCTCTTTCATCTAAGAAATTTCTACTTGATTGTTCCAAAATTTGATGATTCATTTGAACTTTTATTACACTTCTTCTTATAATAATTCTCATCATCTTCATATTCATAATATGGTTCATTATTATTAGGGTAGTTAATTGAAAAAATTTCTATTACATTAAATTTATAGTTTCTAAGAGGATAATTTCCTTTACCTTTCCTCTTTCTCTTATTTAATCTCTTTGTGATAAGAGTTATGGTATTTTGAAAATCACTATCATCCTCTTCAAGTTTAGAATCACTTGAATATGAATTGTCAACATGTTATTTAATTTTTTTACTTTCTCATGGCCTCAAATGACATTCCATATTTTACATTTCTATTAAATGATAAAATTTTATCATTCCATAAGTTATGAGAATATTATACAGTTCATCTAAGGAAAGATCCTCTCTATATTCTAGAGATGAGATCATAGGATCAAACCAGTCAAGAAAATTCTCCATGATATTTTTAACAATTATGTAGACTTTAATTTTGTCATAAAATCATCAAATATTATAGATAACTTCATTCACCCAATTGAAATAATAATCAATTTTTTCTTCCTCAACTATCTGGATGTCTTTAAATTGTCTTCTTCAGATTTTTAATTTAGCCTCCTTGATTTTTACATTTCCTTCATAAATAATTTCAATATTATCATAGATTTATTTCATCATTTGAAGTCCCATAAACTTTGGTTTAACCTTTTCTAATAGAACATAAGAATTAAAAAAAATGCATCATTTTCCATATTTATTTTGTCATCTAGGTTTATTGTAGCATTTACTTCAATTGTTGTAAAACTAAATATTGCATCATATCTAAACTAAATTCCAATAGGTAGATGATATGGTAACATTTTTTCTTCTAAAAATGATTTTTTTTTTCAAAAAATGTTGGGATGCCCCTATTATTCACTAAATTTAGATTATCCATTCACAGTACTTGAAAGAATCAAATATATGAACCTTTAATCTGATACAAATTGAAGTGTATAAGATCATATTACTCCACTGATAAGGGGGGTGAATTTGTGGTGAAAGTTTTAACAATTTATTCTTTATTAAATATAACCCTAAAAGTTGTTATGTTTTGATTCTCTCAATTAAAGAGTCTTAACCTCACTTGTGTATATAGAAAATAAATAGAAAATGAACACAATGATATTTTTCATGGTTTTTTCCCTTACCATGTAACCCACCCCTTGTTGTGGTCAGTTAGTCTCCCCAACCATGCATTATTTAATTTAATAAACAACAAATCATAGGCTTATAGTGTTAGAACAAATTCACACATTTCCTATCCAAAGTCACACTAAACACTACATTTTCACACAACCTTCATATAGAATAAGTGACAAGGATGAGTTAGAGATTAATGAAAGAATAGTTACTTCAAAAACAATAAAATTATATCTAACTCATTTAGCCTTTGGAAATATTCATGAATTTCTTCTCACTACATGTATAACTTATATAGAACTTCTTTTTCTTCTTCTCAAAAAACTCAACATCATGAATGAAACCAAAATGAGA
This sequence comes from Viscum album, assembly GCA_963277665.1. Lineage (NCBI taxonomy): Eukaryota > Viridiplantae > Streptophyta > Magnoliopsida > Santalales > Viscaceae > Viscum > Viscum album. Next base: position 866,796,883 of record OY728146.1, on the reverse strand, counting down.
TCTTTGGATTTATTCTACCTTAGTTATAACTACACAGATATTCTTAATTTCTATTCAGTTATTTCACATAAATTTCATATTCATAGTGATAATCCTTATTTTCCCAATCACTCAAGATCAATCACCATCAAATTTTTTAAAATTGCCTCATTTAAGAGCATTGAATGTGTCTTTTCATAATAAGTTCTCCAAAATAGAAAAATTATGAGACCTTATTTTCCTTCCACCCTAGAGGGTTATTATAAGAGTACTTATTTTTCAAACATCACTTTATTATGTTCCCCTTTTAAAATATCTCAAACAAGAAAAGTGTATTTATTTAACTTATTCAAATACAATTCTATATGTCTTCTTCTCAAACATATATTAAATTTACAAATATCACATTTTTTAATTCCCATTTATATCCTTCTTCCTCGTGCTAAAACATTCTTAAAATTATCACCTTTCTCAAACAACTCTTATGAAATAGTAGTCATTGAAAGTTACTTATCTATTTTAGTAGTTAATATTCAAAACTCAGATAAAAATACTCTATAATAATATGAAAGTGTTTATTTTAAATTTATACTATCGTAGAACTATCCTAATTTATTTCCATATTTAAAATATGGGGCTTCTTCATTAATATCCTCAATATAGAGTAGTTCAATAACATCTTAGAAAAAATATATTGGAATATAAAATAGATATGAAATGTGGTCATCAATTTCAAAATCTTACGTGAATTTTCTTGAATCAAATTTTAGATTTGATGTTTTATATATTGAATATTTATTATCATATTTTTGAGTTTAATTACTCCATAGAACAAGAATTATGGAAAACTGAGTTTATACATAGCCAAAATTTTCATATGTGGTTTTTGGAAACAACATCCCCTATGCAGATTTGGATCTATGATAAAATTAATTACATTGGCCAAAAATGTATACATAGAGGAAAACAATCACTTGAATTCATATATGTTTCCAGAATTCCCGTATGTAACAAAAATAGTATATTCTAAGGCATTCTCATACATGGGAATTTTTATTACGTATAATTTTAATATGTAGAATCATTCATGTATGTTATTTTTTAAAATGTGAAGAATTTTCATACATAAACTAAACCTCTTATGTATATTTTTTATATATGGTATATTCAATTACACAACACATTATATGCTTGAAATAATTCACATACATAAGTCTTCACATAGTATAATTATTTTTCTACATAGAAAATTTCATAAATGAATCTTCACATAGCCAAATTTTTTTCTTATGCAGAGAAAACTCATATGCATGTTTGGAAAATGGAAGTCTTCACTCCAGGAGCATTAATACCCATTTTAAAAACTATAAAGAAATACAAACCACTTAAAAAACTTCCTTATAATTTCAAATAACTCTTAAATAACTATAAATTATTCTCTACAAAGATTAATAATAAAATAAAACCTTTAAAAACTCTAAGGTAACTTCACCACCGAGGAGAGTCTCTTGGGGGAAGGAGTTTCCCTCTTAAATTCTTGTATATGAATTACTTTCCAATTTCCTTACACTCTCCTCACCTCTATATAGTATTTTAAACCTTAGAATAATTAGAAAATATCATACCATTTTTAAATGACTGGATTCGTCTTTCTTGTATCGATTCACACCACCCTTAGGTAATTTTTTAAGGGATTCATGGTCTTTGTGATACAATATAAGATTCTTCAGAAAAGAATGTATTCTTTCAAACATCATACCTATATAACATAACATTTATTCAGTTCTATGTATTCGATAAAAATGTGTATTATATTTTTTTAACATTTCATTTAAGACAGAAAATATTTATGTAAAGTTGGTACCTCTCTATCCATTTCAAGTTTTCAAATTATATACCTTCAGTGTAAATAATAATGTTGTATATTTATTATAACCAGTATATTATGGAATCATTTCACAGGTATTTAAATTATTAAATATATTTTTAAAATCATGAAGTCCATCCTCAAATATCATTTTCATTTCCTCACTATTAATTTATTAATCATTTATAATTGTACTAAAATAAAATGATCCACTAAAGTCAGTTTTATCCCAGTCACTAGATGCATTCAGTTCTTTCTAATGTTTGGTCTAACATATCTAACTTTGATTAATGTTGTGATCAAACAAATTTTCTGTTAAATCATCTTGAAGTTTTTTTCTTAAATAATTAAAATTAAAACAATAACAAATTATTTTATAAGATTCATTTCCATAATCTATGGAAAAATTAATAGACTCTTTGTTGTCTAAAATATTAAAAGAAAAATCACTATAAGTGTGTGGTGAATTGTAATTAAAAATATTACAATTTTACAAACCATCAGGTTTTACACTAATCAAAAATATAATCTTTGGATAAAGTTACAAACTATTATATTATATATAAAAAATAAATAGCAATAAATACTATCATAAATTTACCTAATTTTGATGATGTTAATAGAAATAGTGTAGTAAAAGTATTAAAACAATTCACATGGTTTTGAATCAAAAAATTTAACACTTCTAAAAGGGATATTATAAAACTAACTCACTTTAACCATAAGTAGTAAGGAATTTTGTAAACCTTTCATTAGGTATCCCTGATTTTATACCTATTTAAATATATATCTTTATATCCTCTAAATCCCTTAACCTAAACCCATTTGAAGGTTCTCTATTTTCCAATTACTAGAATCTCTATATCCAAGAAATTAGATGATCTATTTTCTTATCCCCAAAATCCATCGACAAGTAGGTGAGTTGTACACTTCACACACCAAAATTTGTGTCTTCCTTATCAAAAACTCACAATCACAACGATCTAAAATTCAATGATTACAAGTGAAACTAATATTTTTACAAGACCAACCTCACAAAATGAATTCTCTTAGATAAAATGATCTGAAATAAAATTTACACTAATTTTAATATCACTCATATAAACATGATATTAACGACCAAAAAATTATAAATATTAAACTAACACCACTTCTCCTTATCCATGAATCTAAAACTATATTTATATACTTTTTTTTAATTAACTCTAATGTTTAAATTTTTCTTTATTAGGGATTAGTTATAACTGCATTGGAAGATTCATCTTCATTTACCAATGACCTTGTCTTATCTCTTCATCTTATGATGGTGTTATTCTTACAATGCTATAGTTCTTGTACATATTACAAATATAATATTTCATAAAAATTCATATCATTAAATTTATATATTAAGTGCTCTAAAATTTCATTTATCAAAAATTCCTTTTTTCACAAAAAATAAAACTAGAAAAAGTCTTCAAGTTAAATCATAATTTTATAAATAGTATTTTGATATTCAAAACAAAAGAACCAAATGAGTCACTGACTTAACAATCTAACCCTTTTTAGAAAACACAAGGCACGTTGGAAAAAATTATAATATATAATGATTTTTGAAAGAAAAAGTATGATAAGTTATAATGGGATAAATTTATTTCTATATATTTTTAAATATTAAAAAATAATTCAAAATTTACAAAAAAGATAAATAAATTTAAAATTTTCCCCTATTTTTATTTATTCCTTTAAGAAAACTTCTCATTTCACCCCTTTTTTAAAAAATTAAAAGATCCAACTATGTAAAAAATATAAATAAAAAATGTTCCTCATCGTAAAAATAATTTTTATAAAATTAAATTAAAATTGATTTTATCCCCCTTTGAAAAATAATATACAAATTATAATTTATAATTTCTTAAATTTCTAAATTTTTCTTAATTTTATCCACTATTGAGATTTTTTAAAAGAAGTTAGGGGTAAGAAACATTAAAAAACAAATTCTTACTTGAAATAATATATCCCCCCCACCTTAGTTGTATAGTCAATGCATATAAAAATTAAGCTAATTAGTTAAATATATAGTTTAAGAAATTAAACCTCCCATAAGTTATCTTTTGATACAGTAATGAATTTCCACTTTGGTAGATGGTTCCAAAAAAATCAACATGAAATTTATCATCTTCTATTATATGGAAAAATATTTCTATGAATATACAAAAGAAAAATATTCTTCTTTTTCATAAATTTGTGCATATTATCTTAAATGAATAATATTCAATATTATGTAAAAATAATTAAGTTCAACTAAAAACATATCTTTTATTAAAAATAAATTAAATAAAATTAAAATTAAAACTATTTTTTTTTAATTCCTCTTCCTTTCATAATGAGTCTTTCAATTTTATTATATTGGTTAACTAGGAAGAAAATTTAAGATCACTTTAAGTGGATGATTCCCAGCTTCAACTTGATATTTTCAAATATATCATAATTTAAAAGTTTTTTAAAAATATAAGCAAGATTATTTTTAGTTATGATAGTCAATCATAATATTTTTATTTTAAGTGTGATCCCTAGGAAAATGTTGCCTTATATCTATGTTCTTTTCATATGATTTATTTTTGGGATTCTTAAACTAATAAATTGTAATTGTACAATCACAGAGGATTAGAGTTATAGTGAAACTCAAATCAAAATCTATGACTGTGTGTTTCTTCCACAAAAATTGTGTGTAATATCTTCTAGCTACAACATATTCAGCTTCAATAGTGGAGAGTGTAACTGATTGTTGCATCTTACAAGGACAAGAAACTAAATAATCTCCTAATAAATTAAAATTCTTGAAATTAATTTTTGAATCCAAGAAGAAAACTCCAAAGTTAGTATCTAAGTAATTTTTATGAAAAAATAATTTCTATAAGAATAAAACAAACCAAGTTCCGTGGTTACTTCAAGGTAATAGAAAATATATTTTATGGATTTATGATGGGATTACTTAATATTTTCTTTGAATCTCCCAAACAAAATATTGAAAAATATAATTTTTGGTTGACTTTCCACAAGATAAAGAAAACTTTTGATGAATCCTCTATAAATTTTTTCAGAAACTGATTTCCTTGATTTTTAAAGATTAATTTTGATAGATGTTGTTATCAAAGTACTTATACTTGATATTTTTTTAAAACCAAAACATTTGAATAAATATCTAATATATTTATATTGAGTTAAAATATTTCTTTTTTGTTTTTTAGTGATCTAAAAACCAATGAAAAATTTAAGTTCTCTCATTATGGTCATTTCAAACTTTCTTTTCATAAGTTCTAAAAACCATTGAATTTTTTTTTTTTTTGAATTGAACCAATAATAATCTCATCGACATAAATTTAAACAATTATAGTTTCTGAACAACCATTATTTATAAAACTATTTGGATAAAAATTTCTTTTAAAAATTATTTTGAAGTAAAAATCTATTAATTCTATCATACCACGATCTTGGGAACTTTTTTAGTTAATATAGTTCTTTATAAAGTTTAAATAAATGCTTTATAAATTTAACATATTCAAAAATAGGTCAACATAAACTTCCCTCTAAAAATATATATTTTAAAAAGAAATTCTAATATCTATTTGAAATAAATTAAAATTTAGATGTGTTGAGAATGCTATTAAGATTTGGATAAATTCATGTCTGGATACCAGTGTAAAAGTTTCACCATATTATATGCATTATTCTTAAAAATACCATTAAAAATAATTCATTCATTATTCCTTACTATATTTCCATTCCCATCACATTTATTCCTAAAAAACATTTTAATCCAATCATTGAATGTTCTTTAGGATTCTTCAGCAAAGTCTAAACATGTTTCCATTCAAATTGATTTAGCACTCTCTCCATATCCCAAATATAAATTTCATTGCCTTTGGAATCATCTTCCATTTTAGGTTTGAATTGAGAAAGGAATGAATTATGCCCACATTGATTTCTTAACAAACTTATGGTTTTTAATAGTTTTCTTACATCTCCAATGATATTATTATTGGGATGAATCCTTAAGATTGACTATTTTATAGTTATAGTGGTATGTTAATCCTATGTTATTAATTATAAATATTCTATTGAAACTATTTATTATTGTGTAAAATACATTGGAGTTATAACCAAAGGGTTTTCTATCAATGGTTGTGAATTAACTTCCAGTAAATATATAGAAGTATTTTTAAAAAAATCATCTAGAGGATTAACATTCAGACCTTTTTCAAAAATAAAAGAATTAGTTTCTTTAAAATATACATAAAAAGTTACTTTAACAATATTTTATCATTTATTAAAAATGTTGTAGGCATTAATAGTTATAGAGTAACCAAGGAAAATTCATTCATTAACCTTTGGATCAAATTTATGAAGTTAAATGTTAGTATTTAATATGAGTACTTTATATCCAAAGACTCTAAAGTAAGAAATTTTTAACTTTATTCAAGTCCATAACTCATAAAATGTTTTATTAAGAAAAGTTTGAAGTAAAACATGATTAATAGTATAAGGATAAATGCTCATTGATTCAATAAAAAAGTGTCTAGAAATGAAATATTTACTCAATAAAGTTTAAGTAATTTTATAAATAATTTTATTTATTTATTCTACTATAATATTTTATTGAGGTGTTCTTGGGGATGAAAACTTATGAGTAAAACCTTTATTATTATAAAAAAATCAATATAAAAGTTTACAAAATCACCACCATGATGACTCTAGATAGTAATAAATGGTAGTTTTTACTCATTTTTAATATAATTATGAAAAAAATTAAATGAGAAAGTTATTCATATTGTTCTATGATAAAATATACCTATGTAAATTTAGTATAATCATCAACCATGACATACACATGGATTTTTTCCCCAATACTTCTAGTTTTTTTATGACCAAATAAATTCATGTACACTAACTATAAAGATTCAGAAGTTGATACTTCACTTTTAGGTTTAAAACTAGATTTTCATTTCTTACCATATTAATAAGTATCATAGAAATCAAGGGATTTATTCTTAAGTTCAAATAATTATATAACATTTACTTTCTTAAAAATTTTATCTAATGTCCTAATGTTACAATTCCTTAGTTTTCTTTACCATAACTTTGATAAATCAATAGTTTCAATATGAAAATGTGTGTTCTGATGTCTTAATTATTCTAAGACAAATGTATAAATATTATCATTACCATTGGTGGGTAGAATAAAAGTACCTTTAGAATTTTGAATAATACATTTTTCATTCTTGAAATTCAAATGGTATTCCGTAGAACATAATTAAATTTTATAGATAAGGCTGTTCTTAAGGCCTATAACATAAAAACATTATAAATTAATGATTTCATTACAAAATAAACATCACTAATTTCAATTATTTCTCTATATGTGTTGTCTCTAAAAGTGACTCGTCATATGTCTAACTTTTTAAGATTCTGGAAGTCTGACTTGTCTCTCTTCATATATAGAGAACAACCATTATCCATGTATAATTTATTTTTATAACTAGTACACATCCTTTTCCTAGGAAAATAATAAAATTATGTTCATGGTACTAAAACTTTCCTAGGACCGGTTTTATTGGAAAACAAAATTTTAGGAACACACATCTACCCAATTATTCTATATTAAATAGATATTAGTTTCTTCATAAATAAAAACTCTATAAAAAACAAAATATTGAACTTATTTTAAAGATTAATATTTTTCCCAGTGACATTCCCTTTGACATTTAGAGAAAAATAGTGTTCTCCAAGGTACAGATAAATTTTATTTGAAATTTGATTAATCATAAGTAAAACCTATTTCATTATAATTTCTAGAGGTTTTTGTTTTTTATAAATTTTTTCAAAATTTTATTTAATATAATAAATGTTATACAAGTTTTTATTTACAATTATAAATTTTTATTTAAGTTTAAGAGCCAAATTTCAATCTTATGAAATTGAATTAGGACTAGATTTAGAATTTGATTCTGATGAAAGTTTAGAAACTTCATAATTTATTTTTGAAATGATTATGTTTATCTTTAATAAGATTTTCCTCTTTATGGTCATAGTTTTTTTTATCTTTTTGTTTTCATTTTCTATAAGGTTTATATATCTAACCATTTATTTAAAATTTGGAATATAATTCTCATCATCTGATGAATTATCTTTTTCATCATTAAATAAATATGAATAATCATCATCTGAAGTGTAAGATAATTTAGAATCTATAGTTATGTATTTAAAATATTCTAAATTTACATTATACATGATGCATTTTTCAACCTTCAGTGTGTTTTAAATAAAAATCAAATATATTCTAATGTTCACTAAAACTATATTTTGATGAACTATCAGAAGTGGTATCAGATTCACTAGCTATCTGGTTTCCAATTATTTCATGCTCTTTTTTTCTATACTCTTAGGGTACTTATTTTATTTTTATTCTTTCTTATTAAATTATACATTACCTGGTCTAATATCACCAATATTTTTACATTCCTAACAAATAAAATGTGAAGATTCCTTATTTTCATATCTAGTATTTGTGTCTTTCTAATGAGTATATAAAACATTATTATTTATGAAAATCATATTAATTATTATCATAGGTTGATCAAATTCATTCTCACTATCATCTAAACTTCTTTTGATCCAAATGCTTAATTTTTTCTTTGAAACCTAAGATTTAGAAACATTATCACAATAATTAAAATAACTGAAAGTATAATTACCAGAAATAGACTCAATGTCCACTCCATTATCCCTTTTATCTTTTTAAACATTTATATTTAATTTTATTTTTTATTTAATTAAAGTACCAATCACGTGATCAATACATAGATTCCTAAAATTCTTAGTATCCTTGATAGCTATCCTCTTTGATTCCCACTCCTATGATGTAATATTAGTAAAATTTTCAATAATTTGATGTTCTGTTCATTATTTCTCACGTAATAATTATAAATTATTTATAAAAATCATAAAACTATAAGGAATTTGAGTTACTATTTCACCATATAGGAAATAAAAATATTGACAATATGATCTTAACATAGCTCTTCTAGTTTCTAGAACCTTGAAAGTTACAAAATATGTAACCTCTAACTTCTTCTAAATTATGTTCACCAAATCATAGGATAATATATGAATATAAATATCCCTAGTCATCAAACATAAGAGAGTATTCCACACTTTTTGATTTTCTTGATATTATATATTTTCTTCATGATAAAAATGAATAAATTATTTCTCAAGAAAATTATAATGTCAAGTTATCATGTGAAAATCATCAACACCAGTAATGATAAAAAAAATATTCTATATGATCACACCAATATTCATAATTGTTTCTATCAAATACAGGTGGTCTTCATGGATTTAAATTCTCAAGAATTATAATAAAAAATCATATCATAACAAAGATAATTGAATATTTATTATAAAACATAGTAAGTGTTAGAATGAAAAATAAGATAATTTTTGGTAAACTCAGAGAAAATATATATAATACTTTTTTCAAGTAGAAACTGGAATGTTTTTATTGGTCAAAATGATCTAAATCCTAGAACCAAGTAGAAACTTGATCTGATATAAAATATTATCTTGAATATGTTAAGTAAAAAGACAAAAATAGGGGATAAATTTTAATTAAAAATGTACAGTTTTCTAAACACTAATGTTTTATGTTTACCAGAAATATAATCTCTTAATTGAGTTATAAACTATTAGAGTATATATGTAAAATCAATAGAAATAAATATTACCATAAATATAAAAACTTATAATGAATTTAATAAATCTAATGTAATAAAAGTATTAAAATAATGTATATAGTGATGAATCACAATTCAATAACTCCAAAAATGATATTATAAATACAACTTACTTTAACCTTAAATGATAAGGTAGTATGTACACTTGACTTTAGGTATCCTTGATTTTATCCCTATTGGAAGGTCTATCTTTCTATAAATAAAAAATCTCAAATTAAACTCATCAAAAGGTTATATATCTTCCTATCTATGGAAGACCTTAACTCGGATGATCAGATGTTTTATTTTCTTATCCCTAGAATTCCTTTATAGGTAGGTCAGTTGCATGGTTCAAACACTGGAAGCTTTGTCTTCCTTATCACAATCCCTTGATCTCAATGGTTGAAAATTCATTGATTACAAGGGAAAATAAAATCATTTAAAATGAAAACATCACACAATGCTAGCTATTATCTAAATCTCTTAGAAACAAAAGTTTAACAAATTAGAAGTGATTTAAAGGTAATAAGCTATTACACAGCTTCAAAATGGCTAGAATCATTTAAAGCATGTTGATGCTCCTTTCCGTCACATTGTCTAAAGGAATGTAAAGCGAAATGACTTAGCCCAAATTGATTCATCCTTTGAAGAAAACATAAAAAAATCGACAAAGGAATGAAAAAGGAGTCCAATACCTTTGGGTCGCGCAAGTTCCCTCACTGTCGCGCAAGTACACTTGCACGCTGCCTAATGGTCGTGCAAGTGACTTGCAAACCCTCTTTGAAAACCGCCTAGGGTCTTCTCCAGCCTATAAATACCCCCGATGGGCCCCCCATTTGAAGAGGATTTTTTCCAAAATTCAGATACAGAGCTCTGAATGCCCAAGTCTCTTCTTCAAGTCTTCTAAACACTTCTAAGGTAATTCTTTACCTAGAATGGAAGGTCTAAATAAGAGGAATAAGGTCTAAGTGTTAAAATTCACTAACACTTGCGCGCCTAAGTGTTTTACCCTTAAGGGAAATGGACACACTTGCGCGCCTCCTTACCTACTCATTGAAACTTGTGCGCCACTCTTCTGGAAGTACCTCAAGATAATGGTCAAGAATCGCCCAAGTATTACTCTACTGGTCAAGGATCTCCCAAGTATATATGTGTTGCACAAGTATACTTGCGCGACCAAGACTTGCGCGCCCATCCAGTACTTGTGCGACCCCCCAGGACTTGCGCACCCTTCTATTTTTGGGTGCCCTTCCTACCCATTTCACCTCTCTTATGCCATTCCACCTTTACTATTCAAGATTCAGTCTTCAAGACACTCTTCAAAGCCATTTATGGCATGTTTTCTTGATTGAATTCATTATCTGAAAGGAATTCCGTGGAACATCTCTCAAAACCTAGTGATTTACACATCTTTATTTCACTAAAGTTAGATATTTCATTCATTCAACCTCATCCTATAAGATGAGAGAATCATTTATTTGGGACTCCTTTAAAGAGTAATCCCCAGTCCAAATTTTCATTAATTTGGGCCTCCTTTTTAGAATTAAGCCCCAGTCCAAGTCCTCATTAATTTGGGCATCCTCCTCAGGAGTAAGCCCCAATCCCCCTAATCTGGGCCTCCTTTTCAAGAATAAGACCCAATCCAAGTTCTCTTAAATGGGCATCCTCCTCAGGAGTAAGCCCCAACCATAGTTCTCTTAACCTGGGCTTCCTCTTCAGAAATAAGCCACAGTCTAAAAGTTTACAAATATGAGAATCCTCCTTAGGAGTAAGCCCCAACCATGGTTCTCTTAACCTGGGCTTCCTCTTCAGGAATAAGCCCCAGTCTAAAAGTTTACAAATATGGGCATCCTCCTTAGGAGTAAGCCCCAAGTCCCTTAACCTAGGCTTCCTTCTCAGGAGTAAGCCCCAGTCTTAATTTCTCTTAACCAGTCTTAATTTACTTTTGATCTCGGATTCCTTCTCAGGAGTAAAACCCAATCATGATTCCCCTCCTAATTTGGGAATCTTCCTCAGGAGTAATCCCCAAGTTAGAGTACCCAAATCTCCATGAAGTACATATACCTTTATGGACCTTGTTCCTGGATTTCTTCCCTGAAGTAAATCTTAATCCTCATCTATTTTGGGCAGTCATACATACATAATCCCCACATCATTGCATCTTTTGTGGCACAATTGTATGGTTTCACCAATACCTCTTGTTTCTCACACTGAGCATGACTAACGTGAGCTTAGAGTGTAAAATTAATCATGAAATCTTTCTTTGGAGCCATAAATCATGCATAAACATCATACTCCCTTACTCAAACTATGTGGGTTCTGATTCCTTTTCCAAAACAAAGGATACGTAGGTACCCCATCATCGGGTACGATCCCAACTCTGAAATAATTCATGTCCTTCTAAATGACAATAAACTTCAAGTACCCCACTGAGTGGCTTTAAAACTAGTATGGTCATCATAATGACCCAGAGACTTTTATGTATTGAAGGATACCATTGACTAAGAATCTCTAACAAATATAGATGATTCTCTATCGATGAAGAACCTTTAATGCATATAAAAGATTCTCTAAATTTCCTACATATTTAATCATTAATTGTCAGATCTAAAGAAAAGCTCATTTTATACTTGGTAATGTAATAAGGATTCGTGAACATAACTTAAATCTATAAAGAGAGTCTCGGAGTAGACAATAATTCCCCTCAAAAAGGTTTAATGAGTCTGACCTCCCATCCTCTTGACCAATGAAAATTTCTAAGTCTCATCAGTCCACAACTAATGAGTGCCTACCTTTGGAAAGTAGGTCCAAATGGATATGGAATCATTGGATATTTCCGGTTCTATGAACAAACCTGTTAGAAACCAATTGGAATGTTTGAACCTTCAATCGACGAGGTCATCCCCAATTCAAGAGGAAACAAAAAATGGGGAACCCAACGTCAATCCTTAACCAAGTTAAAATAATGCTTTTCTTATTTGTTAGGTCCCTATTTAAAATCAATGAGAGGGCCAACAATGCAATCAATAACATATTTTCTCATCCAAAAGATGTAGTGGCCAAACTTATCTTGATTATGTCTATTATATCAAACAGAAACTCTTTTCCAAGATCTTCTGCATTACGAGAATGGATTTTCTTAAGTCCACATCTGTGAATACCTCTGTTTTGAAAACCTCTACTGCGAATTCCACTACTGTTACTCCTGTTGGATCGTCATCCACTCTGAGGACGACATCACCTACTCAGCATCTTCAACGCTAGGTATCAAATGTGATGGTTAAGGAGTATCGTCAAAACGGTACTATTCCGACTCTGGAGGCCACTAGACAAGCCCTCTAAGTCAATAATTCAACCTGGTCGTCTGGACAGCGATGACTAGCGATCAAGAAGCAGGCAGTGCTAACCACCATCTCCAACCGTTTCGGGTTGTTATCCCTGGAATGCAATAACCATTCACTCCCATATTCTGAGGAGGTGAATGAGAAGGTCCCTTGGGGCCTTAATTCAAGGAGACAGGAGTCCTTCCCGAGGGCTCCCATCAACAATCGCCGCCAGACTCGTGCGGCAGTGCGCCCTCAACATGATGAGGGTATCAACTCCAGGCACTCGGATCAGGTTCCTTGAACCTGAGCAGGCAAGACGAATCGCCAGAGGCGAAATCCGTTCAACAGTGAGCAAGTTCTCATCTCTTCCATCTCCGGAGAAGTCCACCAACCTAACTTGGTGTCAAGCAACGAGCGCGCATGCACACCCGTCCGTTTTAATTCCGCTGTCTAGCAGACTCATCTGGCAGCATTACGCCAATCCCGCTAGGCAATTCTGGCAGAGTACTATAGACAGGAACATACACCTATTTTATAAATCATCAGCTAGTCATCAGTCTCGCCTGACAACATATGATGGAGCTCGTCAACCACGTTCGGAGAAGTTCATTTAGCTGAAACATACACCTGCTAGTATTGATCAAGATTACCAACAGTCTCATTTGGTAGCATTCAGATAAGTCATTCGGAAAGATCCAATGACAAACAGGAGGTAGACTCAACTCTCTGCCCCCACACTTGATTACTGTCAGGATTCATTGACAGGAAAAGGAGGACAGGAGTAGGAACACACACCTACTCCAAGCACGGAATGGACGTATATCCCCATTCCGACAGCTGAAGTCACCAAGCATATTCTATCAATGGTGAAAGATTGTAAGCAAATCCCTGCTCATATTTTGGATGCCTGCCAGGATATTATAATAGATTCAGTAGCATCTCAGGGAAAGACACATAAATCTATCCCTACTAGTGGAGTGACACATCAACAATTCACTCCGGAACAAACACACATATCTGTTCCAGTCTAAGAGGGTTGTGGGGCGTACTCCCCCATATCATACAGACAACCAAGTCAGGCACATACACCTAGTTTGAGCGGAGATAATCAGACTAACCTGATCATTTCATCTGAGCAGGCACATACACCTACCAAATTGAGTAAGAAGGCTTCTAAGAAGAAGACCCACCCAGCACAGTCAAGAAATCAGGGGCCAATCTGTAACAAGGCCTTACTCGATGCTGGAGTTCTTGATGCACTCAGATAACTATCTGTTGCAACTCAATATTCTTCTCTCTTAGTTCCCAATAGTGGGAACATTAATTCCAAAGGTCTGCATCAGATACTTCCTCATGAAGGCTTGATTCATGGCAATTCGGTCGATCTTGAAGTTTCATCTTCAGATGAGAGCCACAAGAACCCTCTGTGTGGTCAGAAGATCAAGGAGAAAAATATTTCATCTTTTGCTGTAACCCACCATAGTGGTCCTCACCATGATGGTGAATTTAGCTGTGAAATTCCTCTCCATAGTAGTAATTTGCATTGTCTGTAAAATTCTTCAGAAGAAAATTCATTGACGATAAATCCCTCTTATCTTGAGGCACTTGCAAAAGTAAAGCTAGTCATGTATGATTCTTTACCATTAGCAAGTGAAATACTTTCTCAATTAGAAGATATCTCGGGGTGTGGGTCATTCTCCGAACCACCCATGGGTCATTCATCTTCTAGTTTGATCAGTGGATTCTCTACCAGTCTTGTTGAATTCGATGAATCAATAAGAAAGAACCAACACTGGTCTAAACAGGTAGAAAAATCTTCATTAAATGATAAAGAGGAAATGATGAACATGAGAAAACAACTGGCGAAAGGTGAAGTGCCGGTCATGTTTTGGCCTCTGGATGACTCTCAGTATGACATTCCAGAGATGTTGACAGAAGATGGAATTCATGATATTCATCTCAACATATGGAAAACTCTTTTTCAATTGAAAAAAAATTATTATCTTATGATGAATATTAAAATCATGTTAATATAATAGAAGGGTTACAACATCAGATTGATTTTGCATCTCTATAAGTCTCTTGATATCCGAAGGCTGAAAAGTAGCAGAGATCCCTTCAACATTCATGCATTGGCGCACTAAAAAGATTGCGCCAGTTAATTGCCAATGCCCCATCTGGTATTCATGTCATAGGATGGGGTGTTCATGGAGCACTACATTTCACTATGCTCTCCAGTCAGCAAAGCCCGCCGAAAATGGTCTCACCCAATGTTATTGCCCATGGCTATACAAGTTCAACGGGTTTTGTTTGTAATCAAAAGATTTCCAAAGAATAGGCTTCAACTAGTTCCTCTCAAAATCAAGAATACAGAGAACAAGTTGTTGAATTACTCCTGCATCAAGCAAACGAGAATATTGAACAGGCCTCTCGTATGGAGCAAGCACATCATCAAGTGACAAAAGTTTTAGAAATCATCCAACAGTCTTTTGAACCAGGTGATAAAAGTGGATGTCAATTGATGCATCCAGCTAATTTCCAGACTAAGGTCCTCAAGATCAGGAGAGCTTTCAAGAAAGTCTTGGATATAGCATGTCAAGAGCTACCCGAGATTTCCAGACTGGGGACTCTTTTAACTCAACCCTCAGAATCAACAAATAGGATTCGAGGAGTTGAGAAAAGACAGCAGGAACATCCCCAGTCCACCAGACTGAGGACTTTTTCAAATCCTCAATCCCTCCCTCAGAGAAAGTTAGTCTTCTCTCAATTGGGGAGGAAGCCTCAAGAGGAACAAAGAGCCAAATTATCAGAAGATTCCCTCCAAATTACGGTTCATTAAGAATTTCCTGAGGGATCGAATCAACAAAAGGAAATGTCTCATCAAAGACATGGAAGAAGACAATATCACGGAAATGATGATAGAAGGGATGTGATGCGTTATACATCAATTAATTTCATCAATATTGTTGTTGTTGATCCACCAGATGAGGCTCATTCAGAGAGATCATATGAAGAGGTACCTTCTCAAGAAGTTGTATGCACAAACACAAATGAAGAAGGTGTGTGTACACGAAATAAAAGGATTACTCAGAATCTAGGTAATCCTACAAGTAACCCACTTCCCCCTCTCTGAAAAAGAGCCAACAATGGGAAAGGAAAGAACCAGGTTACATACTCTTCCTCTGGAGAAGGCCAATCGCTTTCACTAGAGCAAAGATTTTCACAACAAGAGGAATAAATGAAGGAATTAAGGAGGTTGAACGCAGAACTACTTCAAGGTAGTCTTCCTCCTAAGCTTGATGGAGTCAGTTAGCCAAGGGAATTTGTTTCAGCTAATAAGATAGATCAAGAATATTCTCCTCTATCAGTACACCCTCACAGGTCTAATCCTACGGGTCAAGTGAAACAACAATCGGTGGTGCTACCATCAGTTGCAGTACCAACCACCATACCTGTCCAGACTCCAATTATTTCACCTTCCCAAGTCCAAGTTCAACTGGATGTTTCTCAAAAGTTAATAACTACCATTGAGTCATTAACAGCTCGGTTAGAGACTATGGAAGGTAAGTGTGCATAGGTTCAACCAGAAAAGAGAGCTTACCCTGAATGGGTAGATTCAATCCCTCCCCCGTCAAGTTTTGGGAACCCTGTATTCCATATTTTCAATGGATCATGCGATCCTGAACAGCATTTGACACATTACGTGTCTTATTTCGATCCTATGATGTGAACTCCGGAACAGCAAGAAGTAGTGAAACTCAGATGCTTTGTGTGAACCTTGCAAGGACCAGCTTTTGTTTGGTACACAAGCTTGCAATCTCTATCAATTACCGAGTGGGAGGATCTTCGTCAAAAATTCCTTCTTCGGTTCATCTCAACGTTGCTAAAGACAACAGTTTTTGATCTTACAAATTGTAAGCAAAGGGAGAATGAAAGGGTCTCAGATTTCATTGCTCGCTGGAAGGGATTAAAATATTCCCTAAGCTTAGAACTCCCTCAAGAGGAATTGTTGTCGATCTGTGTGGCGAATTTACGTGATGAGTTGTGCACACTGCTGATCCCTATGAAATACACAGGAGGGTTTCGAGACCTTACTTCAATCGCTCAACAGATTGAATATTCTCTTATAAAGACTAAGGATAAAGCTCGTATAATTCCATCATCTCCAGGAAGGAGAATGGGTAAAGCAGAAACTGCTATAGTTATGCTTAAACAAGAACATGTACCTACTTCTACTTCAAAACCTTCATCTTCTCAAAGGGCTCCACCTCCTGAGTGCCAACAATAGAGGCCTTTTTGTCAAGATGATCAAAGAGAACAAAGACAAAAACAATTTGGGGATTTGAAAAGCAATGTTTACTCTTTCCAAAATGAACAAGTTCCTGGTTATTTCATTTCAGCTTTGAAAAATAATTTGGTTCAATTTCCAAGGCCCAAGAGTCCAAACAAGGAAGGATATGAAGACAGTCCCAACTATTGCTCATTTCATCAAATGTTGGGGCATCCCGTTCAGGAGTGTTTTGTTTTCAAGGACCTCCTGTAAAAAATGGTCGATTTGGGACAAGTCAAACTGAAAGGTTCTTCAGCTCAGGTAGCATATGTTACTACTATAGTTCCAGAGGAGGAAGGCGAGTGGAAAGAAGTTAAGAACAAAAATTCACAAAAAGATGATGATTGGATGGTCAGAAAGATGATCAACCAAACTCATGCTATTTTGTGAACACAATTGAAGAAACCAATTGTACCTTCTGCCATGAATGCCACAGAAAAACCCTCTTCATCAGAGGGAAAATCCTCAAAGAAACAGCACAATTCCAAGAAAGAGGAACAATCAGAAGAAGATGAGTATGTGTCGAAGCCTAAGTTGTCTTTGACTTTGGTGGATTTTATGCCATCTACTTCAAAGCAACGGGCACCGCCCCACCAAATTTCACAGCCTAAATAGGCTAATCTGGCAGAGTCTTCATCGGATGAAGAGTTGATCTTCGGTTCTGTTAATATGATTCAATTAATAGATCCATATTCCATTCGCAGTTTCGATTTTCATGAGCCTGAATTCCCTATATCAAATAGAGGAATCAGAGGTAGTTCCAGAGGCTCAGGATACAGGGGAAGACGTGGATCTTTCATAGGACACTATTCTAATTCTAGCCATGCTAGAACTGTGTATGTGGCAGAAACTCGTGGTAGATCCCTTCAACGAGCTCAACAAGAACAAGCAAGTTCTTCCACACAAGGTAGACTTAGTCCTGGCACAATTATTCTGGAAGATCGGTTGAAGGTTCCATCTTCTTCCTCTCAGCAAGTAAATAGACCTAATCGATCTAATCTTCCAAATCCAAGAGTATTAACAACTCCTATCCCGGTACAAGATGCATCAAATTCCAAAGCATAAACTTCCAAGTCACCTACTAAACCACATGTTCCTGTTGGGAAACGCAGACCTTTGGATCAAAAGTATGATATATTGAAACATCTGGCCCAAGTACCAGCCAAGTTATTAATTCTGGATGCCTTGAATTTATCAAAGGATCTTCGGGAGGTGCTCATCGAGGCTTTGTCAAGTCCTCAGGAGTTTGAGACTGAAATTGCTGCAGTTCAAGTCTACCATGTAGAGAATAATCCTGCAGAATGCCATGTAGTAATATCTTTTACTGATGAAGATGAAGATGATGTCGTGCATGGACATATTAGACCTTTGTACTTATCTGGCAAGGTCAATGGCGTAGACATCATAAGATCTTTCATTGATAATGGTTCAGGAGTCAACCTCATGCCCATTCGTACACTTCGTCGATTGGGCCTCACGGAATCTAATTTATCTCCTTCAACTATGATGTTACAAGGATATGATAAAAATGAACAAGAACCACTGGGCGAGATTACACTCAGAACTCAGTTTGGAGATCCTGTGTCCAATTCAGATTTCATGGTTGTTGATCAAGACTCAGCCTTCAACATCTTGCTTGGAAGACCCTGGCTACATCAACATGCGGCTATCCTTTCATCATACCATCAATGTCTCAAATATTGTTTTGATGGTAAAGTTGGGATATTTTATGGTGATAAGGCCCCATTTAAGATATGTGAATCTCAATACATTAAGGCGGAATTCTACCACATGAAGTTAAAGGAGGAATCCACAAAAAAAGAGATTACCAAATTTAATGCTCCGTATGGTTTGGAAAATATTCCAGTAAACCCATTAACACATGTGAGTACAGATTATGTGTTGCCTATCAGTCAAATTGATAGGATAGACCCAAATCAAAATACTCTTATGGAAACCTCCATAATTTCAATCATGGAAATCTATCCAGATAGCATGGGAGAAAGTGGTGATCCACCAAGCAATGATGAAAGCTCAAATGGAGATGTCTTCATTTCATCTACTGAAATCCAGTAAGTCTATACTTCACCAACCAGGCCAGAATAAGTTATAACAATGTTAGAGGTTAATGATGATGTCGATTCTCAATCCATAATCTCCTCTTTATTACCCAAAGAAGACCCTTCATCATCAATTGGGTTGGAAATGGAAGTTTCTTCTTCAAGATGTGAAAATTTTAACATCTCTTATGATCATGGAAATTATGCTTCATCATCTACTATTCAAGTAGAAATGAAAGAAGTAACACATGTTGAAGAAGAAGAGGAAGATCTCAGAGATGCTCCTCCATTATTTAAAGAGGGTATCTCTACCACTGTGGATGAACTCAGAGAAATCAATCTGGGTACAAAAGAAGATCCACACCCCACTTTAATTAGTGCGGCTATGACTCTTGAAGAGAAAGAGATGTATATTTCCTTTTTGAAGTAAAATAGACACATATTTGCTTGGAAATATACAGAGATTCCAGGGCTTGATCCTGATGTTGCCACTCATCGTTTGGGTTTTCCAGAAGAACATGGAGGATTCAAACAAGCTACTAGAAGAATACACCCAACCTATGCTTCCAAAATTGAGGCTGGAGTGGATAAGCTCATCAAAGCTAACTTCGTCAGATAAGTTCAATATCCCAAGTGGTTGGCTAATATTTTCCCAGTGAAAAAGAAGAACGGGTAAATTCGAGTTTGCATTGATTTCAGAGATCTTAATCGACATTGTCCTAAGGATGATTTTCCAGTTCTGATTACAGAACTATTAATTGATGCAACAGCTGGCTATGAAGCACTTTCCTTCATGGATGGATATTCTGAATATAATCAAATCTGAATGGCTCTATAAGATGAGGAATATATAGCCTTCAGATCCCCTCAGGGTGTGTTTTGCTGTCGGGTAATTCCCTTTGGCTTAAAGAATGTAGGCGCAACATATCAGCGTGCCATTCATCATATCTTCAAACCCTTTTAGGGAAGTTTTTTGAATGTTATGTGGATGATTTGGTGGTCAAATCCAAACAACGTTCTAATCACTTGGATGATTTTGAAGTCATATTCTGTAAGCTTCGACAACATAATTTGAAGATGAACCCCTTAAAATGTGCTTTTGGGGTAACCTCAGAAAAATTTCTCAGCTTTTTTATACGCCATCGTGGTATTGAAGTCGATCCTGAGAAGACCAAGTCAATCCTTGGTATGTCACCTCCTCAAAATTTTAAAGAATTAAGAGGACTTTAAGGACACTTAGACTATATTTGGTGTTTCATCACCAATTTGGCAGGCAAAAGTTTATCCTTCACCAAATTTATGAATAAGGGATTCACTTACTAGTGGGCTGAATAATGTCAAGAGGCATTCGATATTCTCAAGAAATACCTCTTGAGTCCACTGGTACTTATGCCACTTGTTAAAAGAAGACCACTTATCCTATATGTGATAGCTTTAGAGCGATCATTGGGTGTCTTTCTTGCTCAGAAGAATGATGCTGGGAATGAGAATAGCCTCTACTATCTCAGTCAGACTATGCTTGAAGCAGAAACCTGATATTCAAGTATTGAGAAGTGTTGCCTCCCATTAATCTTTGTAGTTCAGAAATTGAGACACTACCTGCAACATCACAAGGTCCAATTGGTATCTCGTAATAACCCGCTCAAATTCATCCTTAGTCGTCCAATGCTTACAGGACGTCTGGAAAGGTGGGAAGTTATTTTGCAGTAGTTTGACATTCAGTATGTGTCTCAAAAGGCAATAAAGGGCCAAGCTCTGGCTGATTTCCTGGCTGAACACCCTTCAGTGGAAGACACATCTTCAGATAGTGAACTTCATGATGAGTAAGTATTCTCTATTCAAGATAGTCTTCAGGTATGGTAAATGTACTTTGATGGTTTTTCCAGAAGTCCAACAGGGAAGAAAATGGAAAATCCTAAATTCAACAAAGTTGGCTTAGGAATTGTACTCATTTCTCCAGAAAAGGCAGTGTTACTGTAGAGACCCGAAGCCTGACTTACATGGACATTACATTACATTTGTGGAATACTTAGTACATAACAAAAACACACACACAAGGATCGTAATAGTTTAGTGTCTTTGGAAACTCGGAAAATAATCTTCTAATCCTGGTGAAAGATCTTCAACATCTCCCATAAAGATATTCCTTTTTTTTATACCTAAAACCTTTCTTTATATCATGGGGAAAAGAAAACATAATAGGGTGAGCTCAAATGCTCAGTAAGGGTAAAAACAATTATCAATCACATCGTATACACAAGCACATAACTTTTGGAAATCTTAACCTGCAAAAGAGATCATAATTTCATAAAATGGGATAAATCATGGCAGTGAAATGTAATTACAATAATCATAACTTAAAACATGAAACTTTGTGGCATACACACATAATCATAGAGAATCATTTCTTGTTAGTCAAGACTCATTGCCAAGACTATCTTAGTGGACAAAGTCCCTTTCTGAACCGAGTCACCCTCGTTCCAGTCCTGTTTCACTGAACCGGTATAACCTACCGTTCCAGCCATGTCTATCTAATGAGATATAAAATCTTTACCCAATGCATTAGAGGGAGATATAGGTCCCACCCATCTCATAATTATACCATTCTTATGTGTGCCACAAAATCATAAATCATACATCATTGCATAACCCATGTAATAAAATGGGATTCTTAAACATCATGCCATCAAAATCTATAAACAATTGATATCATTTCATCATAAGAAAATTGAAACCATTTAAATCATAGAGACATTTTACTTGAAACATACATATCAGATAATGTCATCTTAGATGGAAAATAGTTTTGAGAAAAACACTTGAAATGAATTCTTGAGGAAAATATCCTTTCTTCTTTAAAATCATTTTCTTTTCACAAAATTCAATTTTAAAAGATATGGGTTTTGTTGAAAATAATCATGAAATCTTATAGAGGAAGCTTCTTGAAAATGAGGTGTTATGAAACCGTAAAAATCCGTTCGCGCTGTATAAGTTAAAAATAACATTCTCCTCATACTTTTGTCGGAAAATTCAAAAAGTACCTTATATGGTAACCAAAGGAAAGATTCCATTCATACAATGTGGTAAAAAGTCAATAAAGGGTAAAAATGACTTTAAACATTCATGGAAGAATGGTAAACATTTTATAAAGACATTTTCAGAAAACATGGTTATGGATGATAAACATAACCCTAGTAAATACTTACGTATAAGCAATCTCGGATAAAAATGAGATTGAAAATTTATCCCTTACCTTAGGTCCGACTTTCTTTGTAAGTGTCCGAACCTTCTCTTTTTTGAAGTGCTTCTTTGAGACCTCCTTTTAGGGCACTAAAATTGGTCTTTGAAGAAGACCAGGACCTCTAGGATGTCTCTAGGGAAGTGGAGAGGAGAAAATGGAAGGGGTTGGCCGAGCTTGAAGCTCAAAGTTGTGTGAGGAAGAGAGGTAGGAGGTGCCCTTTTATAAGGGAGGAGAGGGGCACCTTTGGAATAACAAAAAATATTATTTTATTATAAAGTCAAGTTCGGTATTAAATAGCTCCAAATTGATTTATTTAGAGGCTAAGGTGGGGATGGGTCTAAATCCTCTCATCCAATATAATTTAGACAAGTTTAGGTTCCTATTTTAACCTTATCATTTAGATTTAACATTAAGTTAAATAATTTTACTTTTATCGTGTCTTCTTGTGTTCTTATACTATAAGGTTAATAAACTTACTATAAGAAGCCAAAAGAACCCCAAGTTGTTTATTATTAATATATATAATCTTATCTAAGTCATTTGGCCGAACCTTATATTTTTAGGAATAAAATAACAATTAATAATATAATATTTCTTTTAAAAACTATTTTATGTCAATTTTGAAACTATTTAGTAATTGATTTTTGTGAAAATCATAACAGAATGATTAGTTCAAAAAAAGTTACTTAAATCAATACTAACATTTAATATTAACCTAGAAAATTATTGGAATTCAAAAAAAGTCTCAAATTATATTTATTTGGGTATTTATAACATCAATTATGTCAATATTTCATTAATAAGATAATTACTGCATCATCGTTGTGTCATAAATAAATTAAATTATTTAATGTCTAACAATTACAAATAAAATACCATTATGTAGGAAATATTTTTATCTTTCTAATGAATATTTATAGTCGAATTTATCTTATGTATAACCCTATATTAAAAATGCTTTACTTATTAAACTTTGATTTTAACTATTTTAACCCTTCTTTAAATAAATTAATAATAAATGTCCTAATCTAATCCAAGTGGGCCTAAATGGTCATATGTTATTCCTAAGTTTGTTTTTGGTCGAATTACACTTGTCCAATAGAATTAGGACATGTGTTAGGGTAATAATAATATCATTTTTACCCTTAATTACCCTATTTACTTTTAACCGTGGTAAATAAAAGTAAAAAGTTACTATTCACCAAAAATTATTTTCATCTCATTGAACCACATTTTACTTACCGACATCAACCGTGTCTCTCAGATTTTTGAAATTCCATTCACAGAAGCGGTAAAATTAATTTTTATGAAAAAATCAGTTTTTTTAACTACCACTTAGTAGTTTCACTATTCATCAAAAATTGATGTTTTTCAGAACAATGCCAAAATTTCATCCTAAGCTATATTTCATATTCCGAATTCAAAAATGAAGTCTACTTATCAAATTCATAACATAGAAGTTGCATTGATTAATTTTATAATTAAATCATGCTGTTAAAACAAATAGCGTGTTTTTAAGAAACAATATCTATCAAAAGATTGACACTTGTTTATGTCTGGTTTAAATGTGAAATTACATCCAATGACCAACATTGTATTAAATTGTAAAAATATATTCTAAATATACTTTAAAACCACTTAAATTAATAATTTATCACTATTAATTATTTCGATTGAAAAAGTTGTTTTTAACTAAAATTTAGTAATTTTCAATATTCATCAAAATATGAAAGTTTTCCGAAAATCACCAAAATTTCACCCTAAGCTAATTTTGATATTCCGAATCCAAAAATGAAGTCCATTTTTTAAAATAAAATTTACAAAATTTCAAAAGGTGGTTATTACTATTTATAACGGCTAGTTTTAATAATAGCATATCGTTGTTTAGTGAAACTCGGTTTTGCGTACTACACACGCTATCGAGGAAGGTTGTGATTGTGTGTAATGCAAGGAAAGTCAAGGATGCGTGTTGAGCAAGCTCCTTTTGGTGTAGCATACAACACAAGACATTAATGAAATTAAAAAGAATATTTTTCATAAAATCTCGGGGTGTTACAGTTACCTTATTACTTCTCATTGTTGGGAGGTGGTACAAATAATGAAGTGGAATACCAAGCCCTTATTGCAGGATTGGAGTTGCCACTTCAAGCACAAGTGAATCACTTAAAGGTGAAAGGTGATTCAGACCTGGTAATCAAACAAGTCAATGGGGATTATGCAATCAGAAAAGAAGAACTAATCCCTTTGTATGATTACGTCATAGAGTTAATGAATGAATTCCCTTCAGAACCGACATTTTCTTATATCCCAAGATCACAAAATGCTCAAGCTGATGCACTGGATAATATAGCCACAACTCTAGAAGATCCAAATTGGGACAAAACAACCATCATTATTTCCCACCGTCGTACAATTTCACCTTATGTTCGAACCAGAATAGAAGAGATCAATGAAATTTGTCCCATTCCTGAACCATATGGTCATACTACAGGATGGATGAAACCTATCAGGGAATACCTTCAAAATGGAACACTTCCACCTGATAAAGCCGGTAAAGAACAAATCTGGTGACGTGTGGTCAATTTTACTCTTTATGATAGCCCAGATCACCTAGAGAAAATTCTCTACAAGTGTGGTTTTGATAGAGTTCTCTTCAGATGCATTGATGGTGAAGAGACAATGGTTGTCCTGAAAGAAGTGCATGCAGGAGTCTGTGGTGACCACCAGTCTGGACATAGACTATCTGATTAGATTAGAAGGCTTGGATACTTTTGGCCTTCAATGATACAAGATTGTGTTGATTTCACAAAGAAGTGTCATTCATGCCAAGTACATGCCAACTTCATTCATTAACCTCCAAAGTTGCTTCATACAGCTAAATAATCATGGCGATTTTCCACATGGGGAATGGATGTGGTGGGACCTTACCCTTCAGTTACGGCCAAGCAGTTTAAGTATATTATTACTACTAATGACTTCTTTTCCAATTGGGCAGAGGAAATACCTCTCAAATAAGTTAGTTCTAAAATCATTGTTAGATTCATCAAGTCTAACATTAATACCAGATTTGGTGTCCCTCATACCATATTGATGGACAATGGCACAAACTTCTGTTCATCCGAGAGGAAGAAGTTGTATCAACAATACAACATCAAATCAAATCATTCATCTCGGTATCATGCAGCGGCCAATGGCCAGATAGAAGCCTCCAACAAGACTCTGTCAAATATACTACAAAAGTTGGTGGATAAAGATAAAAGTTAATGGCCTGATAAACTCTTTCATTATTTATGGTCTTATCGGACCACCACCCACACTGCAACGCGGTCAACTCCATATTCACTGGTATATGGAACGGAAGCAGTCTTTCCCATTGAAGTTCAATTACCTTCACTCAGAGTAGCCATTTGTGATCAATCATCTACAGATGAACAATCTCAAAAGCGATTGAATGAATTGGAATGGTTAGATGAGAAAATATTGTGCACTCTTCACCACTTGGAAGTCAATCAGAATCGAATAGCATGATCTTTCAAAAAAAAAGTTCGTCTTCATTCATTCGTTCAGGGATAATTGGTATTAGTTCTCAGAACTCCAATGATACCAGGAAAGAAACCTCCTAAGCTTGAACCAAAGTGGGAAGGACTTTATTCAATACATAAGTTCTATTCCATTGGAGCTTATTCTTTAATCTCAATGGATGGAGAACTCATCACTACTCCAACCAATGCCAGATTTCTGAAGAAGTATTTTGTAATAACACAAAATACACCATCAACGGTCCATGCATATGACCTTAAACTATTTGCATGTTCCTTACATCCATCATGACGTTAAACTACACTGTCCAAGGTCCATACATATGACTTTAAACTATTGGAACTTACGTCCAAAATGACGTTAAACTGTGACGTTCAGACTACATGATGCTAAACTGTACAGAAGTCCCTTACATCCATCAAGACGTTAAACTGCATAACCAACGGTCCATGCATATGACCTTAAACTATTCTCACTTTCGTCCAATATGACGCTAAACTATATCGTCCTTTTTTTCGTCCAACATGACGTTAAACTGTGAAAAAGTCCCTAATACGTCCAACATGACATTAAAATGTGTCTTCTTTTGTCCTTACTGCATGACATTAAACTGTATAGTCCTATTTTTGTCCAACATGACATTAAACTATATTTTCCCCACCGTCCTAACTACATGACGCTAAATTGTATAGAAATCCCTTAATACGTCCTACATGATGTTCAACTCTATTTTTGTCCCTGCTACATGACACTAAACTGTGCAGCACCAATAGTCCTAACTGCAAGACTTTAAACTACATAGTCCCTTCATATGTCCTACATGACATTAAAAAGTGCATCGTTAAGGTTGTTGTTACCTCTTGTTTCTCACACTGAGTATGATACATGATCTTAGAGGAAATTTCAACCATAACACCCTCTTTGGGCCGCTAACCACGCGTAAGTCCCAACATCATTTTTTAGGTCGTTGTCCCCAAAAATAATTTGATCACTAATTCATTATTTAATTGAACTACGCGGACTTTGATCCTTGCCTTCCTGGCTGGGTACATAGGCAACCTCCCAAGGTTTAATCCCAAAACCAATCTCTTCGCATCGGTTCACCTCCATCTCATACGATGTTGATTTGTGAAACCGCCCCCAGAATAAATATCTTTACATTGGTTCACCTTCGTCCTTGCTATACGACGTTAAACTTTAAAACAATTTTGTCCTGTATGACAATAAACTACAATATTCTTTGATACCCTCACCTGAGAGGGAATCATTATTTACATTGATTTTCAATCGTGTTATATTCCAAAAACTATGTGCATACATGGCAATACATGAACCTTTTATCTTGGGTTAAACCATCATTGCACTAAAGTCCCATGTCACCCTTCACATGTACGAACCAAATTTGTACAGAGGGTATTTCTAGAACTACATGGGCTTGATTCTCATCCTTATGGGATACGTAGGAATGTTCAAGTATCCCTCGAATCCAGCCCCAATTCTATTGGGCCTAACCCCAAATTCCACTTTTAGTCCCCTGGCTGAAAAGTCCCCATGAAAACACACACTGTGTATTTCTTATAATAGACCGAGCTCTATGACCCTAAAATGATATCTCTCATACTTTTTTCCCACATGACGTTAAACTGTATTTCAAGAACTATGTATGGCTTGATTCCCATCCTTATGGGATACGTAGTGAAGTCTAGTATTTCAATTCAGGACCCATCCACAACGTGATTATGGTTAGCATTAATCTATGTATCTTTACATACATTGAACAATACCCATTTTTATGTGTCATAAATCTTAACCTTAAATATTTTCAGATCTTCATAACCCTTTTCTTAACTTCTAATCACAAAAGGCTTGATACCTGAGAGTTCTTTTTCATGACTATGCAGCACGTTCCCTTAGGTGGCCTTTCATAAGTAGTCTACATAATGGACTTATCGGCCAAAAGATGTTATTATTTGACTATGAAGACAATGCCCTTAGGTGGCCCTATATAATTCAACCCCCTAATGGGTTTGTTAAATAGTGGTAACTTCATTATTGGAAGGAAAACCTCTTTTGGCCTTATTTGTCTTAATGACAATATGTAGGGATCCGCAAAAATAGCCATCCTTAACATATTTGTCCCATATCCTTTTTCATGATCTGAAAGTATTCAAGTCTATGGTTTATATTTTCCTTCCCTACATTTGGGTCAGACCATTGTAGGAGTGATATTCATCCAGTTCTTCGATAATCTTGTTTGGAAATATCTTCTCCATATTCAAGTACCTCTTTCCATACAGCAAACTCTATACTTTGGAAAAGTTGAATCCCCATAAACTTTCACAGGCTTCTTAGCAGTAGAAAATTAAATTTCTGAGAGTTCTTTTTCCTGACTATGCAGCACGTGCCCTTAGGCGGCCTTGCATAAGTAGTCTACATAATGGACCTGTCAGCCAAAAGATGCTATTTATTTGACTATGCATCCAATGCCCTTAGGTGGCCCTGCATAATTCAACCCCCTAATGGGTTTGTTAAATAATGGTAACTTCATTATTGGGAATATACTATGATGGGTATTCCAACGTAACTCCCTACATAGTTGTGATAGCTACAATGTAATTATGATATAGATTCCATAAGTTACCTTTATGATTTAGGATTTCTATGTGTTATTCTTAAATCTTATGATTTCATGAGGTATGTTATGATTGAAAAGTATGGTTTCATTGATTTGTATTTATTGATGGGTTAATTTTTCCTTTACTTATTTTATAACCCTTACTGAGCTCTTTATGCTCATCCCAAGTTTTTCAAATGTTTTCCACAGGACTTAAAGATGAATAGGGTCAAGGATTGGATCAAGGAAAAGTCATGCTGTCTAAAACTTGGAACTAGACATGTTTCTTTTTAAGAGTTTTTACTTTATGAAAAAAATGGATACTGAGTAGTAGTGTCTACATGGAATTTTCAAATTTATATGTAATAGTTATGGCATAATTCTCTAAAACTCTAAACCTGAAAAGATCCTTAATTTTAATTATTCATTTAATTCAAGATTATGTAATGTTTTAAGGACGGGTCCTTATAGTTGTACCAGAGGGAGGTTTAGACAACTTTAGGGATGAGAAGTTTTTTTTAAACACATGGTTAGTCCCTGTATCTATTATTTCAGTTAAATCCTCTTTTTATATATTTTTTAGATCAAGTAAAGTCAGTTACAAATGGAAGGAGGAGGATATTAAACAACATTCCTATATCTTCCTGATGACATGATTTTAATAATTATTTCAAAGTCATGTTCAGATGATTGTGGAACTTTTTCTAGAATATAACTCACTTGAAAGAAGTTGTTTGAGATATCAAACACCTCCACTATACCTCGATATCATCTTGGATCATGGGTTGTATTTAATCAAATCCTATTTTCTCAATATTCTCATATTTTCAATAAAGTTAAATATAATCAAGGCATTTTTAAATATTTTACCTTGTCATGGGATTTTGAAGCATATTATGATTTTG
This sequence comes from Viscum album, assembly GCA_963277665.1. Classification (NCBI taxonomy): domain Eukaryota; kingdom Viridiplantae; phylum Streptophyta; class Magnoliopsida; order Santalales; family Viscaceae; genus Viscum; species Viscum album. Next base: position 866,767,267 of record OY728146.1, on the reverse strand, counting down.
AAAAAGGTGTTGAATAAGGATACCCATGCGCAACCTATTTATATTTTGTTTTACAATATATTCTCTTAGAACATACTTATGGTGTTTCAAAAGGACCATTGATTGAAATTTTCAACTGAAACTTGGTCCTACTGGTTTATAAAAATAATGTTTTATCAGATGTTTTGAAATTATATGTCATACTTGATTATTTTTCAAAACTATTTTTCTACGAACACCCATATGACCAAAGTTGTACAAGGTGTATTTTGATGAAGGAAGAAAATTATTTTGAGGGATCTATAAATCATTATTGCAATTCATGGACCTTATACCTACATGAACAAGATGGTGATGAAACCATATAGACACCATGATCAAGGTATGATGTTATTTATATTGGGAATAGTTTTATTTTATCATATAGAGGTGAAAAAAATGACAATATATAAGATGTTGAGGTCTTAATGTATTGGGATGAAAATTAAAGGTGTAAGAAAACCTTTGAGGTTAAAACATGTTATGGATATTTTTGAGTTTTATAAAAAGGACAACCCGTAAGATGGGTGTTGACCCGTCACATCTGGAAAGGCCACAGGAATTGAACCCACAACCAAAGGGTGACAAGGGCGCATTGCCTACCACTGTCCTACGTGAATTCCCTGGTTAGTATGAATTATTCTTTTAAGTTAAATGATTTTATGGATCAATAATAAGTTGATTTTGGGAACATATGTTTTATAAAATGGATATACTTAATATAGGAAAATGATTTGGTGATTAAGTGATAAAGGTTATTTTAGAAGATGTTTTCTCTTTTGGAAACATTATATGCTTAATGGAAATAGAATACTATGGGATATCATTTGTAGAGTAATGGTTGAAATATTATTTTGGAAGAATCTATGTTTTTATTGTGGACATAAGGTGATTTTGTTTATTTGTAGAAATGATTAATCTATCATAGAGAATATGTTTTTAGGTTAATTACACTTCAGTATGAGACTTTAAGAGTAGTAAATGTTTTTGGAGATAAATGTTAAGATTTATTGTGGAACACTATGTGATTAAATCCTTCTGAGTTTTGGGTTTCGATCTTAGTTTGGATTATTTTGAAGAATTTTAATGATAATTTTATATTGAATGGTCTTTCTTGAACTTTGGGTTTTTTTGTTGAATTTTGGAGATTAAGAGTAGTATTTATTTTTATAAAGGATTATTACTTTGGGGATTATCTGGTCTTGTACTAACCAATTTTGGTTTTGGTCGATGTCTAAAGATAAGGAAAATATATATTTCACCTTTTTTAGATTATGTGATACTATAGAAGTTTATTCTATCACTTCAGGTGTGACGAAGTCATCTTGAATACTTACTATTTGGAGAAAAGATGAGTTTGTGGTAGAATTTTATTAAAGGATGACACTCTACAAAACTAGTAAGTATAATTCCTTACGATATTACTCTAGTTATTAATAAAATTATTCAACTTTATGAAAAGGATCTTGAAGAAAAAATGTTATAATATCTCTTTTATCATTATACTTTTACCCAACCACAAATTTATGGTATTGTAGTGGTTAACTTTCTGTGATCAAGTTCTATATCACTCTCTATTAATCTATGAGAGTTAGTTTCTCTTCCATATCCATGTTTTCATGGAATCCTAGTATATGTTGTCTCGGGTGACCTTTGTACTTATCTTCCTTTATTTTAAAGTAATATTTTTATTTACTCTTTTTCTAATGTGGGACTTTAAAAGAAGTTTCTAAGCCCAATTTTAAAATTGGGAGGACACAATTCCCAAAATAGGGGAAGGATATAACATCCCAGGTAAATAAAGAATATAACATTTTCATATTTATTAATATTTATGAATTAAATATTAATCTTACTTTAAAGGGGATTCTATGTTCGATGGCGTACACAATACTCAACAACAGGTTTCTTTAAAATCTTACGTTGCACACAACGTTGAGTTATACTAAAAAATAATATAATATTATTATTATTTTAAATGGAAGTTAACACATAGTCATTATATTGGAAGGAATGAATAGAACTAACTAAAATTTGATTATATATGTTTGTTAAATTTTTTTACATTTATCCAATAAAATTTAGAGGCTTAAAATGTGAATGAATCTAATTTTAAGAATAAATACTCTACTATTCATTAAAAGGTCGATTTACCGCCATTTGATGGACACCCCTATTTAAATCTAGTTTTGGTAACTTTTATATTTTAAATTTGACAAAATAAAATTTTATTTAGAATCGGGACATAAAAATTTACTTTGGGTAAATTTTTTGTATTTTTCAGAAAAAAATTATTTTTTAATGGATAGTGAAAAATATTAAATTTTAATTCGAAACTGCCTTTTAATATAATATATTTATAAGGTTATATTATCTTTTAATTGGTTTTAAAGTGTAATTATATTAGTTTTTTACCATTTAATCCAATTTTGGTCATTGGAAGTAATTTCACTTTGAAATTGGACATAAATAAGTGTCAATCTTTTGATAGTTATTATTTCTTAAAAAACACGCTTTTTGTTTTGATAGTGAGAATTAATTTTAAATTAATTTATGTCACTTCTATGTTTTGAATTTGTAAAAATGGATTCCATATTTATAATCATGAGGTCCAAATTATGTAAATAGTTAACTTTTATTTTTAGACATTATGAATATTTACTTCAGTAAATATTTTGTTTACCATGGTTAAAGGGTAAATCTGGTAAATAAGGGTAAAAAAATAATATTATAATAATATTAAATTACCCTAAAATGTATCCTAATACTATTGGTTGATACATTTAATACCATGGGCATCCTTGGGCCGATTTTGGGACCCCATGGAGCCACTTGGGAGTGATAATGACACTTTATATTAATTAATTTAAAGTAAAGACAAAAATTACTTAAACATATATCTTTTAGTAAATAAATTTTTACATGGGGTTATATAAGTTATATATTTGACTATAAATATTCATTTAAAATATAAAATTATTTACTACATCATGATATTTGTTTTATAATTTTTATACATCAAATAAATAAAAATAGTTATGACACAATAATGATGCAGTGTTTACATCATTAATGAATGATTTAAATAAATAAGATTATAAAGATTAAAAAAATATCCAAAACATGTATAATTCTTATTGGATAATTTTATTTAGAACATGAGTCATCTTATATTTTACTTTAATAAGTTTTTTACCTTTAGAAGCCAAAAATATTTATATAATAAAATAATATTTTTAAACTTTCCTAAAGAGCCCCTCCTCCCCCTTATAAAAAGTCATCACTTCTAAAGCCCCTTGGCGCTTCCAAAATCTACCCAATTAATCTCCCTACATCCCTATCCTCCTCATATAATCCTTCCCCTAGGAATAAGTAAATTCAAGTAAACCTTTTGGTTCAAACCAAAGGGAGATACATGATTTAAAGGTAACGTCTTCTCTTAAGTTATTTTGTTTTATTTTACTTCTCCAACCCCATAAACTCTTTTTATTCCTTTATTTTATAACAAAACCAGTATCCTAAATATACTAGGTTGTTTTTATGAGAATTTTTCGAACTACACTTACACACACCTCTATTTAATGGGTAAAGAACATATTGTTTCTATGGACAGCGAACTACTACCTCACGAAACGATGATTGTTCAATCTTCTCCTACCACCTCTCATGGTGGCCATTATGATGGAACTATATTTATATGTGATATATATTATGTTTATTTACAAACATACCTTTATGCTTTCCAATATGTGTAAATATAATAATTTCATTGGAGGAAGTGCAGACTACTGCCCCCTCAAGGTGATATGATTCATTCATGACATACATGGAACGTATAAAGGATGGAATTAATGAAATTATGTAACATATATATCATATGATATTATAATATAATTATAGTATACAAATGTATCATTATGTTTTCATTCCATTAAATATGAAATAGAAATGAAAGTAGCGTTAATGTGTACGTACAGCTTACCATCTCCATGAACGGTGCATTTCATTTCTTATCTCCAAATGTTATGTAATATTATAAATAAATATATATACTAGATATATATGATATATAAATCATGAATATCATTATGGAGATAATGGAATTTTTACCGCATGAACAACTTGTGATTATAAGAAGTTCATTTTTGACTCAAGTACCAAATATCAACAAAACGACTATTATTAACTTAAATGATTGTAAAAAGTTTATAACATGGTAATAAGTGAAATAAAAGTAATAATACGCTTGAAAAATGTTCTTCATCAAGTATAAATTAACTTTATATTGTTATTTAGTAGATTAAATAATGAACAGGTCAAGTCGGACACGAGGTAAGGGGTGTCTTATCTCACTTTTAATTATGTGATATTTCCATTGTTAGCCACTTATTTATTGCATGTGGTGTATTTTGTACTACCATTTGATATATACTATCATTATTCTCTTTATATTCATGTTATTATGTGATTCATTTGGTTGTTATTAAATTTTTTTCATATGACTTTATTGATTACAACGAGGTAAGGGGTTTCTTATCTCACTTTTAATTTCGTGAGATTTCTATTGTTCGGCACTAATTTATTTCATGTGGTGTATTATGCACTGCCATTTGATATATATTATAATGATTATATTTATATTCATGTTATTTTTTGATTCATTTGATGGTTATTAACTGTTGGTCATATGACTCGATTGATTACAACGTGGTAAGGGGTTTTCATCTCACTTTTTATTCTTGTGAGATTCATGCTATATTTTCTACTATTTTATTTTGTGTGGTGCATGTACATCCCATGATAGTATTAATTGTGTAATATAAATTAATTTATGGGTATTTACATCTTCATTGTATGACCCTTCTTTAATTTGTCGTATGTTTTCTAAGTTACCAAATCGGTAAGGGAACCTTTCACCCTCCTCTTTTTTAAAAGACTTCGTTTATGTTATGTATTTTAATTTACACTTTATTATGTCGGGATATGTTATTATATATATTTATTTCTGTAAATTTTGTTTCCAAATGATAATATAACATTTTCTCTCTCATCAACTCATTTTATTAATTTTAAAGTGACGTCATTTGGCTATCTAATTTCTGTAAGAGGACTTTTTAACCCAATTTCAATTCTTTGGGTTAAACTTATACTTCTTGATTATGTCATGATATGAATATGTGTAAATGTCCTATGATTTTTTTACACTTAATATCCACTTATATTGTGTGTATTATTATTTTTCACTCACAGTTATGTCATTGATTTTTCCTTAATCTAAGGATATGATCTTTTCAAGGGACTTTGTCTCAATTTACATTCCATTGAAACTTATTTATTATTATACACCAATTCACTTTTATATGGTCTATATACTACCCTTTGATGTATTATATCATTAATCTCTCTATTTTAATGATATTATAATCTTTGATTGATGTTATTCCTAAATTTTTTGTATTCAATCATCTCTCATTTTGTTAAAAACTATTTAACTAAAATATAGCTTTAAATGTTTTAAATATTTGTTCTTCTAAATATTTATCATTAATTTCCATGTTTTAAAAATGGTTTTTAGGATTTATTTATATGGAATTAATGTTTTAAAATGTTAATTCCTTTAAAATATTTAAAGTGGTATGGGACACTTTGATTCAAAAATCTCTTTATTAAATTTTTTAAATGGTTTGATAAAGCATTGATTATGTCAATATCTTGAAATGATATATTGTGATTGCAATGTGTAAATTTTATATTTTCTTTATTCATGTTTTATGTGTTATGAATATGTTATGGTTATTGGCCATTTTTACGTATATGGGTGGTTATGTGATAAACCTATGGCGGGTGAGCCTGAGATAGCTCTCCAATGCATTGGGTAAGGTGATGGCGGTAAACGTTAATGTTTCTCCTAAGAGATTTAGGGAATATGTTGTGATGGGTATTCCAACGTGACTACCTATATAGCTATGATAGCTACAATTTAAGTATGATATAGATGTCATAAGTTACCTTTATGATTTATGATTTCTGGGTGTTATTCATAAATCTTATGATTTCATGAGGTATGTTATGATTGAAAAGTATGGTTTCATTGATTTGTATTTATTGATGGATTAATGTTTCATTTCCTTATTTTATAACCCTAAATGAGATTTTTATTCTCATCCCAATTTTTTGAAAGTTTTTACACAAGACTTAAATATTAATAGGGTCAAGTATGGGATCAAGGAAAGGTCATGTTGTCTAAAACTTGGAACTAGACATGTTTCTTTTTAAGAGTTTTTATTTTATGAAAAAAATGGATACTGAGTAGTAGTGTCTACATGTAATTTTCAAGTTGATATTTAATAGTTATTTCCTAATTATATAAAACTATAAACCTTAAAAGATCCTCAATGTGAATTATTCATTTAATTCAAGATTATGTAATGTTTTAAGGTTGTGTCCTTACAATATCAACCTTAATATTGTGTATACATAATATCCTTCTATTTTATCTTAGGTATCAATGTAGCCATATTTTCTAGAAATACTTATGGAGGATCGGAAGGAAGATCATGGTTTGAAAGAAATTTTATAATTGGTGAATAATGGAAAGATTCTTGAGATTAATGTTGATAAAGAGAGTGTTATCATATTTGGAAATAGGTTATGTGTTCAAAGGGGTTCCTAGTTGAACAAGGAATTATTGAGTGAAGTTCTCAAATATATATTTTCTATTCATCACAGTAGAACTAAGATGTATATATATCTTAAAAATATTATTGGTGTGAAGGTATAAAGAAGGATATTACTAATTTTACCAAGAAATGATTGACTGGTCAGTAGGTTAAAGATGAAAAAAACTACATAATGGAATGATTCAAACTTTTTCAATTCCAGAATAGAGATGGGAAAACATATTCATTGATTTAATTATGGGATTACCATATTAATATTGAGGTAATAATGTGATTTAGGTTATTTTTTATCATTTTATTAAATTTCTGTACTTTCATTCTATTCGAGATACTATTTATTTGGATTAGCTTTCTAAACATTATATTAGGAATATAATTAGTTTACATAAAGTTTCACTCTTCATTATTTCTGATCATGATCCTGGATTTAGATTAAATTTTCTAAAGAGATATCAAAATTCATTGGTTATTATATTAAATTTTAGTACAAATCTTCACCCTTAATCTGATAGAGAGTCAGAGAAGACAATTCATAATTTATAGGTTATGATTAAATAATTCTCATTAGATTATCCTAGATGTCGGGATCAATATCTATATTTGGTTAAATTTTCATATAATAATAATTATCATTCCATTAATTAGATGGAACCTTTAGAGACATTATATATAAAGTAGTATTGAACTCTACCATGTTGGGATAAAGTCAATGAGAGGAAATTATTGGGACTAGAATTGGTTGATGATGTGGTTGAAAAGGTTAAAATGATCCGGCACCACATAAGGGTATCACATAGAAGGAAAACGAGTTATGAAAATAATTATAGGAAGTACCTTTCATTTGAAGTAAGTGTCTTTGTCTTAATTAAAATATATCATTGGAATAATGTAATGTGTTTTGGTTAAAAATGAAATTTGTGCCCATGGTTCATTAGATCTTATGAAATTTTAGAGAAAGTGGTATTAGTTGTTTATTGGGTAGACATACCTCCAAATTTATATTAGGTAAATGATTTTCTTCATGTTTTTTTCTAATTATTTACCTAATACAACTCATTTTTTAAGTCTTATAGTAGTATACTTAGAGAAGAATTTATCTTATATAGAAAGAAAAATTTAGACTCTTGATCATATAGAGAAATTTTTTCATAGTAAGGTAATTATCTATGAAAAAAATTTATATAGAAACCAATTTATTTAACAAGAAACATGGGAATCTGAAGAGTCTATGGAAAAAAAATACCCTAACATGTTTGGTGATAAATAAATTTATGAGGACACAATGTATAAAAGGGGAAAGAATGTAAAAACATAGGTAATTTTAATAATAAATCAACTACATATCTTATTAGAGTTTATAAATATATTTTATGGATCCATATATAATATTATGATTTTATATTATTTTTTAGTTCGAAAAGAAATGGTTTTATTCTAGCTAAAATTATTTCCATGAAATATAATGTTTTATTTAAAGTTTAATTTCAAAATTTTAAATTTTAAAGTTTAATTTCTAAATTTTAAATTTTAAAATTGATAAAATGAACTTCATTTTTGTGTTTATCATATTGAAATTATCTTAGGGTAAAGTTTTGGGATTTTTAAAAAAAATGATTTTAAGTGAATAGTGAAAAATGCTGATTTTGCAAGTATTGTCACGTTTATGGAATTATAATCATATAATAATGAGTTAAAAGTTTATAAAAAAATATTGAATTAATATATATTTAATAATTTATATAATTAATTTTAAAATATTATTTTGTTCTTAAAAATCAATGTTAAAAATTTTATAAATTTAAGTACTGTTTTTATTCAAATAAAAATTATTTTGGTTGCTTTATTTTAATCAAGTATTTAGAAGGTGATTTTTTATTTTATATTGGTATGAAATAGAAATAATTCTCATTTTATTTAAATTTATTCAATTAATTCCAAATTAATTATCATTATAATTGATTTTGGTGTTAAATGATTTTTATCCTTTAAAAGGGAATTTTTCTAAAAATAGTTTTCATTGTGGTCTGCATACTTATATTATAGTTAATTTTTACCACTATTGAAAATTTGAAATGGTAAAATGGATTTAATATTTGGAATTAGTATGATAAAATTTTGTAATAAGTTCAATTTCATTTTTTTCAGTATGAAAAGTAACCCCCGTAAAACTATGTCACTATGGTAATGGTTAAAAGAGTTAATGACGGCGGTTAAAACTAATATATGAGATTTAAAATAACATAAAAAATATTAAATTTAATTATATGAGTTTATTTAGACTCATACTCATACTATATTCAAAATATTTCAATTTTGTGTCACTTGTCATTGAAAAATACAAATATTATATTTAAAAAAATAAGTATTTACAAGTGTGCCACTCCCCTCACTTATAAAAGGGGAACTCCTCTATAAGGCCCCAGCCTTAAACCTTACTTAATATTGAATTAAATGAATAATTTACATTGAGGATCTTTTCAGGTTTAGAGTTTTAGAGAATTAGAACATAACTATTACATAATCATTTAGATGTAAGAAATGAAATGCACCGTTCATGGAGACGGTAAGCCGTACGTACGCATGAACGCTACTTTCATTTCTTTGTCATATTAATGGAATTAAAACTAAATGAGAGGTATGTATATTTTAATTCCAGAATTATATTCATCATTTAGATATATCATTAATTATATATATCCATTATATACATGTACTTTTAATAGTACATTACATTTGGGGATAAGAAATGAAATGCACCGTTCATGGAGACGGTAAGCCGTACGTACGCATGAACGCTACTTTCATTTCTATCTCATACTTTAATGGAAATAAATAATAATGACATAGAGGTATATTATAATTACAGTATAAAATCATATATAATAACTTTAAATCCATCTTTACACGTCCCACATATGGTATTAACGAATCACATCACTTTGAGGGGGCGGTAGTCCGCACTTCCTTAAATGAAGATATCGCGTTTACCCATAATGGAAACCATAAAGGTTTGCCAAAAATGAAAAACACAGAAGCTTAAAGAAAACATAAACATATTATATATCATATATAAAAATAGTGACATCATAATGGCCACCTTTGAAGGTGTTAAATGAGTATTGAACAATCATCGTTTCGGGAGGCAGAATTTCGCCATCCACAGAAACCGTATGTTCTTTAACCATTTTATGTAGTTGTGTGAGAGTGTAGCTCAAATAAATCTTATAACAACATCCTAGTATATTGAAGATACTGGTGTTGTTACAAAAGAAGTAAATAAAAAGAGTTTAGAGGGTTGGAGAAGCAAAATAAAACAAATGAACAAGAGAGAATGAATTACCTTTAAAAGTGTAACTCCCTTTTGATTTGAGCCTAAAGGCTTCCTTTGAAAGAATTATTCCCAAAGTGAATCCTCTAGGATGAGTATATGGATGTGGAGAGAGTAATTGGGTAGGGGTTGGCCGAGCCAAAGGCTTGATAAGTGTGTGAAATGGGGTAGAGGTGGGGGCCTTTTATAAGAGGAGAGGAGGGGCACTTTTGGAAAGTAAAGAAATATTACTTTATTTGAAAATGTGTTTCGGTTTTAAAAGGTCTCACATTGATATAATTCGTGGATAAGGTGATAAGGGTTCGAAATCCACTCATCCAATTGGTTTTGGCCATGTGTAGGTTTTAGATTTTTCATTATCTTTCCATTTTATTTAAATCGTCAAATAATGATGTCATCGTTGCATCATTATTATGTCATATATAATTTAAATTATTTAATGTCTAAAAATTATAAAAAAAATACTATGATGTCGGAAATCTTTTTAGCTTTCCAATGATTATTTATAATCAAAATTTGGACTTATGTAACCCCACTTAAAAATTATTTAAGTAAAACATATCATGTTAGTGTCATTTTTACTTTTACATTAAATAAAAAGTTATTTATGTCATTTCCCAACCAAAATGTCTCCATGGGGTCCCCAAGTTGACCCATGGCTTGTCTTTGTCGGCCATGACACAACCAATAAGGTTGGGACATGTTTCTAGGTCATTTCATATTATTAAAGCATTATTTATACCTTAAACTACACTAATTACCACTAATCGCGATTAATGAAAAAAAGTTACTATTCACCAAAAAATTATTTTAATCTCATTGAACCACATTTTACTTCTTAATGACAACCATGTATGTAGGATTTTCAAAATTCAATACACATTAGTGGTAAACTTTCATTTAACTGAAAAATCAGTTTGCTTGATTACCACTTAGTGGTTTCACTATTCATCAAAAATTGAAGTTTTTCAGAAAATTACCAAAAATTCACCCTAAGCTATATTTGATATTCCGAATTCAAAAATGAAGTCCAATTTACAAAATTCAAAACATATAAGTCAAATTAATTAATTTAATAATTAATTCCCGCTTTCATGACAAATCGCGTGTTTTTGTGAAACAATAAGTATCAAAAGATTGACACCAGTTTAAGTCCAATTTCAAAGTGAAATTGATTCCAATGACCACCATTGGATAAACTAGTAAAAATATTTTCTAATTTCACTTTAAAACCAATTAAAATAATAATCTAATCATATAAGTAATTTAGATTAAAAAGAGGTTTTGAATTAAAATACAACATTTTACACTATTCATAAAAAAATGAACTTTATCAGAAAGGTACCAAAAATTTACACAAAGTAAATTTTGATGTCCCGATTCTAAAGAAGAGTTATATTTGGTCCAAAATAAAGTATAAGAGTGATCAAAACTATATTTAATGACGATTCACCATTAAAAGGTGATAAGTGAACCTTTAGTGAAAATTAGAGTATATATGCCCTAAAATTGAACTCTTTCCGTATTTTAAGCCTTTATCTTTTATTGGGTAAATGTATAAACATTTAAAAACATATCTAATCATATTTTAGTAATTTCTATCCATTCTTTCCAGTACAACGGTTACTTGTTAACTAACATTTAAAATAATATTATTTTATTACTTGTGTGCAACGTAAGTTTCAAAGAAACTCATCGTTGCGTATCGGGTACGCTATCGAACATAGCAACCCCTTTAAAATAAAATTAATATTTAATTCGTAAATATTAATAAATATGAAAATTCTTTATTCTTTAATTACCTGGGATGTTACATCCTTCCCCCCTTTTGGGAATTGCGTCCTCGCAATTTTATTCACTTATCAAAATAAGTGGGGGTATTTATCCCTCATAGCATTTTCAGATTCCCACGTTGCCTCTTCAATCACATGGTTTTTCCACAAAACCTTTACCTGATGAATCACCTTATTCCGTAACACTTGCTCCCTGTGGTCAAGAATCTGGACCGGTTGTTCCTCATAAGATAGGTTCTCTTCCAGCTAAACTACCTCTGGACTCAAAACATGAGATGGATCTGGCATATACATTCTCAAAATTGAAACGTGAAAAACATTGTGTACCTGAGATAAACTCGGATGTAAAGCCACTCAGTATGCAACTGATCCAACTCTTTCCAGAATTTTGTATGGTCCAACCAACCATGGACTCAACTTTCCTTTCTTACCAAATCTCATCACACTTTTCCAAGGAGAAACCCTGAGAAAATCATGATCACCTACCTCAAAAGATAGATCCTTCCTCCGGTTATCCGCATAACTCTTCTGCCTGCTCTGAGCTGTTCTCATGTGTTTTCTGAATCAACTGAACTTTTTCTGCCATCTCTTCTACCAATTCTGGTCCCATCAGCTTCCTTTCACCCACTTCATTCCAAAATGCTGGATTTCGACACTGCTTCCCATATAATGCCTCAAATAGTGCCATCTGTATACTGGAATGAAAACTGTTATTATAAGAAAACTCAACCAAAGAAGGATGTTGGTCCCAACTTCCCTGATAATCCATAGAACAAGCTCGTAGCATATCCTCCAATTTCTGGATTGTTCGTTCTGACTGCCCATCTGATTGAGGATGAAAAGCTGTACTAAAATTTAATTCAGTACCCAACGACTTCTGAAGGCCTTTCTAAAATTTAAAAGTAAACCTAGGATCACGATCCGATACAATGGAGAGAGGAACTCCATGTAACCTGACTATCTCTTTAAGATACAAATGGGAAAGTTGATCTAGAGAGAAAGTATCTCGTATAGAAAGGAAATGAGCAGATTTGGTCAAGCGATCAACAATAACCCAGATTGCATTATTACCTCGAGATGTCCTCGGTAATCCCACAACAAAGTCCATGGATATGTTTTCCCATTTCCACTCTGGAACTGGTAATGGATGAAGCATCCCTTTCGGTAACTGCCGCTCTGCATTAACCTATTGACATGTTAAACACTTCACAGTAAAATCAGAAATATCTCTTTTCATTCCATCCCACCAGTAATACTCCCGCAGATCACTGTACATCTTAGTACTGCCAGGATGAACTAAAAACGGGGAACTATGAGCCTCACATAACAACTCACTCTTCAACTGTGAATCACAAGGCACACATAATCTCTTCCCAAACCTCAGAACACAAACACAAACTTATCAAAGAACTCATGGAAAATTTTATTCATAAGGTCCATGAATACAACAACTGCATTGGTTAACCCAAAAGGCATAACTACAAATTCATAATGGCCATACGCAGTCTTCGGAACGTCTGCTTCTTTTACTTTCAACTGATGGTACCCCGACCTCAAGTCAATCTTCGAAAAATACTGAGCTCCCTGGAGCTGATACCACTTCATTCGATGGCCCAAAATCTGCTGAAGTTGTTGCAAATGATTTTACCACCCCTTTCTGCTTGTAGTCTAGCTGCATTCCCCCAGTTGAGTTCTTCATTGGACACTCGTTTGCATAATGACCCATTTCATTACACTTAAAACATCTTACCGTTGGCTTTTCATTTCCTGCTTGATCATCTTCCTTACAGTTACGAGCAATATGACCAGACTTACCACACCGAAAGCACTTACGAGACTTGGATAAACATTCTCCAGGATGCATTTTACCACACTTCTCATAGGATGGATATTTGGTTTTCTTACCTCCTTGCTTCTTTGATGAATTCTTCCCCTTTTCCTGCCAACTAGACCTCTTATTCTGTTGTTTGTCATAGAACACCTGATCATCGGCAAACTCCATTTCTACCTTCTCTGCACATCGAACAAGTTTTTCATAACTTTTGAATTCACGAGAAGCTAAAGCCCTTCGATACTTTGTCTTTAACCCTGAGTAAAAACGGTTTATTTTACTATCAAGATCTCGTATGAAGTTTGGAGCATACCTTGCCAATCGAGTGAACTTTGCTTCATAAGTAGCCACTGAATCATCCTCCTGCCTCAATTCTAGGAACTGTTTTTCCATCCTAAGACGAACCACCTTAGGAAAATATTTCTCAAGAAACATACCTTTGAATTCGTCCCAGTGAAGATCCTCAATCTCATCGCTATCCCTTATATTTTTCACCATCGACCACCACTGATCAGCTTCACCTTCAAAACGGTAAACAGCAAGACTAACCTTTTGATGTTCTGAACACCCCATGACATCAAAAATCTTCTCCAGTTCTTTAATCCACCCTTCAGCTTGCACAGGGTCAGATGATCCTCTGAATGATGGGGGATGTTGCCTCATGAAATGTTCCACCACTGACATGTTCCTCTACGGTTGATCTGGCTGATCTCGTGCATGGATACCACCACCATTTATAGCCTGAGTCAATTGTGCCATCACTGCAACAAACTGTTCATTTCCGATTCCGACCATCTCAGGTTGCTGATTTGCAAGGTTGTCTTCCTCCTGATGTCGTCCCAACATAGCTGCTTTGTTTCCTCTGCGGAAAACCATTCTGAACACCAAAATATCTTAGGCGAAGCAACATGGTAATCCATAAATGCTATATCATTTCAATCATATTATAATTTAACACTTTTCTAACTCCTAAAGTTGTCTAAACCGACCTTTGATACCAACTATAAGGCCCCAGCCTTAAACCTTACTTAATATTGAATTAAATGAATAATTCACATTGAGGATCTTTTCAGGTTTAGAGTTTTAGAGAATTAGAACATAACTATTACATAATCATTTAGAGGTAAGAAATGAAATGCACCGTTCATGGAGACGGTAAGCCATACGTACGCATGAACGCTACTTTCATTTCTTTGTCATATTAATGGAATTAAAACTAAATGAGAGGTATGTATATTTTAATTCCAGAATTATATTCATCATTTAGATATATCATTAATTATATATATCCATTATATACATGTACTTTTAATATTACATTACATTTGGGGATAAGAAATGAAATGCACCGTTCATGGAGACGGTAAGCCGTACGTACGCATGAACGCTACTTTCATTTCTATCTCATACTTTAATGGAAATAAATAATAATGACATAGAGGTATATTATAATTACAGTATAAAATCATATATAATAACTTTAAATCCATCCTTTACACGTCCCACATATGGTATTAACGAATCACATCACTTTGAGGGGGCGGTAGTCCGCACTTCCTTAAATGAAGATATCGCGTTTACCCATAATGGAAACCATAAAGGTATGCCAAAAATGAAAAACACAGAAGATTAAAGAAAACATAAACATATTATATATCATATATAAAAATAGTGACATCATAATGGCCACCTTTGAAGGTGTTAAATGAGTATTGAACAATCATCGTTTCGGGAGGCAGAATTTCGCCATCCACAGAAACCGTATGTTCTTTAACAATTTGATGTAGTTGTGTGAGAGTGTAGCTCAAATAAATCTTATAACAACATCCTAGTATATTTAAGATATTGGTGTTGTTACAAAAGAAGTAAATAAAAAGAGTTTAGAGGGTTGGAGAAGCAAAATAAAACAAATGAACAAGAGAGAATGAATTACCTTTAAAAGTGTAACTCCCTTTTGATTTGAGCCTAAAGGCTTCCTTTGAAAAGATTATTCCCAAAGGGAATCCTCTAGGATGAGGAGAGGGATGTGGAGAGAGTAATTGGGCAGGGGTTGGCTGAGCCAAAGGCTTGAGAAGTGTGTGAAATGGGGTAGAGGTGAGGGCCTTTTATAAGAGGAGAGGAGGGGCACTTTTGGAAAGTAAAGAAATATTACTTTATTTGAAAATGTGTTTCTGTTTTAAAAGGTCCCACATTGATATAATTCGTGGATAAGGTGATAAGGGTTCGAAATCCACTCATCCAATTGGTTTTGGCCATGTGTAGGTTTTAGATTTTTCATTATCTTTCCATTTTATTTAAATCGTCAAATAATGATGTCATCGTTGCATTATTATTATGTCATATATAATTTAATTTATTTAATGTCTAAAAATTATAAAAAAAATACTATGATGTCGGAAATCTTTTTATCTTTCCAATGATTATTTATAATAAAAATTTGGACTTATGTAACCCCACTTAAAAATTATTTAAGTAAAACATATCATGTTAGTGTCATTTTTACTTTTACATTAAATAAAAAGTTATTTATGTCATTTCCCAACCAAAATGTCTCCATGGGGTCCCCAAGTTGACCCATGGCTTTTCTTGGTCGGCCATGACACAACCAATAAGGTTGGGACATGTGTCTAGGTCATTTCATATTATTAAAGCATTATTTATACCTTAAACTACACTAATTACCACTAATCGCGATTAATGAAAAAAAGTTACTATTCACCAAAAAATTATTTTAATCTCATTGAACCACATTTTACTTCTTAATGACAACCATTTATGTCAGATTTTCAAAATTCAATACACATTAGTGGTAAACTTTCATTTAACTGAAAAATCAGTTTGCTTGATTACCACTTAGTGGTTTCACTATTCATCAAAAATTGAAGTTTTTCAGAAAATTACCAAAAATTCACCCTAAGCTATATTTGATATTCTGAATTAAAAAATGAAGTCCAATTTAAAAAATTCAAAACATATAAGTCAAATTAATTAATTTAATAATTAATTCCCGTTGTCATGACAAATCGCGTGTTTTTGTGAAACAATAAGTATCAAAAGATTGACACCAGTTTAAGTCCAATTTCAAAGTGAAATTGATTTCAATGACCACCATTGGATTAACTAGTAAAAATATTTTCTAATTTCACTTTAAAACCAATTAAAATAATAATCTAATCATATAAGTAATTTAGATTAAAAAGAGGTTTTGAATTAAAATACAACATTTTACACTATTCATAAAAAAAATGAACTTTATCAGAAAGGTACCAAAAATTTACACAAAGTAAATTTTGATGTCCCGATTCTAAAGAAGAGTTATATTTGGTCCAAAATAAAGTATAAGAGTGATCAAAACTATATTTAATGACGATTCACCATTAAAAGGTGATAAGTGAACCTTTAGTGAAAATTAGAGTATATATGCCCTAAAATTGAACTCTTTCCGTATTTTAAGCCTTTATCTTTTATTGGGTAAATGTATAAACATTTAAAAACATATCTAATCATATTTTAGTAATTTCTATCCATTCCCGCCAGTACAACGGCTACTTGTTAACTAACATTTAAAATAATATTATTTTATTACTTGTGTGCAACGTAAGTTTCAAAGAAACTCATCGTTGCGTATCGGGTACGCTATCGAACATAGCAACCCCTTTAAAATAAAATTAATATTTAATTCGTAAATATTAATAAATATGAAAATTCTTTATTCTTTATTTACGTGGGATGTTACATCCTCTCCTCACTTATTCTCACATTTTGTGCCACTTATATCAAAAAATACCTAAAAATCCATTCCCAACTGTCCTCCAAAAATCCTACAGATCCTAGTCTTTTCAATATACTAATCTTTGAAGGCTTAAGTTGTAATCCAAAGAGAGATATTCAAGGAGGTATAAGTCTTAACAAACTTATTTAAAGTTTATTTATTTTTATTAATCTTTAAAATATATTCTAACCACTATAATTTTATTAAATCAACATATTTTATATACTAAAATTATATTATATTTATTAAACAACTATTTTATATCTCTTTTCCAACTTATGTAAAATGAAAACATCACTCATGCGTACATGTGGACTACCACCTCCTTGAAGCAATGTGTTTCATTTTTATCACATCCTCACACAGATAGTTATAAATATGGAATTAATAAATTTATATGATATTTAGTACATTATTATGACTCTATAAAGATAATATATTACTTACCTTATCACCCTTCCTATCTGTTAGAAACTGATAACATCGCTCATGCATAGGTGTCAAATACCACCTACATGAAACGATATGATTCATTTTTCATTACCACATTACATGATTAGTAATAAGGATGATTATAATTAATAATTAATAAATTTATGACATAATTATTATTATATAAAATTAAAATATTATATACCTTATTTCTTTTTAATCTAGTATAAATATGGAAATGGTGCATGTGTGTACATGCAGACTACCTCTTATGTGATATGGCGTATTTCATTTTTCACATCCATCATCCATTAATGATTTGAAAAAAAAATAATGTATAAAAATAAATGATTTTTTCATGATTAATATTCTATAGATTATGTAACCATGATACCTTTGACGATATTCATCCTACCGAATTCATTTTGGACTTTAAAATTGAGCATCCTTAAAACATCCAATGTGAACTTAACCATTTCAACAAAAAAATAAAAGATAGTATAAAATTAAATAAAATGAATAATGATAATTACATGAATATGAAAATTTTTATTAATCAAGTATTAAACTAATATTATTTTTATTACTTATGATGGTATACATATAAATGAAACTAGTCAGAACTCGAGGTAAGGGTCTTCCTCTTTAAAATATTTTTTTAAAGTTTTCCTTCCAACTCTTTTTTTATGTCAATGATATTTTAAATGTTTCAAGAATGATATTACTTATGATTAAAAGTTTGATAAATTTAATTTTATAATATTTTGTACTTCATTTATAAATTATTTAAAATTAATATTTTCAAATTTTTCTATATCATTTAATTTCATCTTTTTATAAAAGTATAAAAATAATTTTTGTAAGGTATATGTCTTGAACTCCCTTTTCCACTAAAAAATAAATTATAAGTGTCAAGCCTCCAATACAATTTGACATGGTTTTTCAAGAATATTATATTCCCACTATTCTATGATTTTTTTATTTTTAAGAAGTTTTTTGAAGGAAATTGTAATTTCTTCTCATTTATATGAGATATCTAAAAGTGTTATTACTTATGGGATGTAATTCCAATTCAAATGATTTTTATGGTTAAAGTGAAGGATATATGTGTTTTATTAAAAATTTGGTTCTTATATATTTTATATTAATGATAGGTGAGCCCAAAATATCTCTAATAATGGGTGATCCTAATATAGATATTCAATGTATTTGGTAAAGTGACTGAGTTTATCGATGGTAGGTTACTCCTAATAGATGTGGTAATTATCCAGTAAGGTGATTAAATTGTAAGGGTTCTTATAAGGGTGAATGTAATGATAATTTCCCAAGTTACCTGCATGATCTACTTTCATGTTTTTTTAACGGAAATATTTTTATTTAAAAAGGTAAGAAAATTATCTTATTTTTATAAAGAAAGTTTATGTCCTTTTTAAAGGTGAAAGGATTGTTTTCCAATGAAACGTACTCCTGGGTTTTCATTTTTTTCAAAAGCCCTAATGATTATGATTTTAACTTTATTAATTCTTATAAAAATTTTATGAAAACTATTGAGCAATTATTTTTTTTAATAGATAAGTAAATTAATATTTGAGCTCAAATTTTATTATGGGAAAAAATGTAAACTGTCTTATGGATTTTTTAGGTTTACCAATGTAATTTTTGGTTTATTTTCTTTTAGTTTCCTTACTGAGATTTTTTTATCATATCATGTTTTTAAATAATTATCATAGGGATTAAGGGTGATTAGGAACATTAATAAATTTATATTTCTAGTTATGAAGTTTCCTTGAAGTAAGAAAGTGTCTATTTATAAAGAACATGCTTTGTTGGAAAAATGGTCATTGTATGGAAGTGTTCACTTTCTAATGTAATGGATTTCCTAATTATCTAAAACTATAAACCTAAAAATATATTTTATATATAATTAACGAAACATATTCAATAAATAATGTAAGTTATGGGATGGTTATTAGTATATTATTATAAAATTTATGAAAATCTATTGCAAGTACCAAAACCCCTCAAAATTCCAAAAAAAAACATTTTTTGGCTTTCCAAACATCTCCAAAAGCTTAAAAAACTGAAAATTCATCCTATAAAACTTATAACCACATTTATAAAAATTAAATCCTAAAGATCTGTAAAACTCACAATTATATCTCCTCAACCTATACCAATACTTTTGATGCCTCCATCAAGCAACAACACATTTGGACAAGCCAAAACCCAACCTGAATCTATATTCATAATACCTGAGACCTTACATAGGTAAATCCAACACATACATGTGTATATACAACTATATACAATTCATGTAATTTAATGACCCATAAATTATTTATGTCATTAATAAAAGAAATCAAATTTTATAACGACAATTTTATTATGAGAACATAGAAAGACTATTACAATTCATAAGAATATTAAACATTATGTGTTAATATGAACTACAAAAACTAGGAATAGTAAAGGTAAATACACATAAAAGAATATTAAATTCACTAAAATAAACTCCATGGGCTTGGATTCCTCCATAAAGATCACTCCTAACATAATGACTATAAAAATATGTTATGAAAACAATTTACATTATGAAAGAATGTGTAATAACTCTTATAAGTAGTGAATGATGAAGTAATAATGATGGTGTATTTATAGGTAAATATAGTTATTTAAAATTATTAATAATGACTAATACAAATGATTTACATTGTGAACATTAATTAATAAGATATTTGGTAATTATTATTATTATTTATTATAAAGATGAAATAAAGTGATCGTTGGGATTATGAAGGAAAAAAACCAAAATTGGATTTTTAGGAAGTATAAAAATATTTAAATTACATTAAAAGTGTTTTAATAAGAAATTTAGAATTTTTAAATATAATTTATTTTCATGAAATGATATTATAAAACATTTTTAAATGATAATATAAATTAATGAAGTCCTGAGTAATTTTCATAATGGTTGGACAGTTTACTATGTCATAAAAACTGTTAGTTTTCAATAAATAAGGATTTTTATTTAAAAGTTAAAATTATAATATTTATATAATTATTTTTATAAAATAAATATCATTTTTGGAATCATTTAATTATAATTAACTTATTATGAATTTTTGATAATTTTATGACAAAGTTTATTTTCTGGTGAAAATGTGAAAATTACTATTTTGCGAGTACTGTGATTTTATGACATCATGATGATGTGAGAATGATTAAAAAACTATAAAAAATTATTAAATAAAAATTTAATTTAATAATTATAAAAATTAATTTAATTTTTTTTAATTTACAAATTTATAATTTATATTTTGGAACCAAAAATTGGATTTTTGAGATAAAAATTATTTTTGGAATCAGTGCATTAAATGGGTTAGTTGGAATGTGAATTTCAAATTGGGATGTATTTTAATATAAAACAAATATCACTAAATCGTTAATGAGATATTAAATTAGTTATAATTTATTTCACCCATAAATGGTTCTCTTATATTATAAAATAACCAATATATTAACCCTTAAAACCACCCCTCCACTAGTATAAATAGCCACCTTTTCTCCCATTCCTCTCCACTAGAAACCCATTGAGAATGATTTTACTCTCAAAATACCTTTTTAAATATATAAAAAGGTATGCATAGTCATCTAAGAAGTTTCTATCTAGCTCTAAGAAGCATCCTCCCAAGGTAAGGGTTCGCTTCCTCCACTTATTCAATTCAATTGCTTCTTTTATATAAGCCTTATGAATATTACATTATTATGTTCTCAAGTGTTTATAAACACCCATATTTATATGAATATTATGTATTTTTAATGATATAATTCTCACTCTCATTAAACCCATTTCAGTATTCCTTTCTCATACTAGTTATGTTGTCGAAATCAACCCTTGATTTTCCATGCTATATTTTCATGTCATGAATACCCAACCTTATTTTCATTAAAGGGTATCTGTTTAGATGTTTCATTTAACTATTTATTGGATTCATCCATTTATTAAACTAACATTCACTACTCATGGGTTAGAAATGATATGTTATTATGATTCTTCATCGACGTGGAATACATAATGTTAAACATATGAAGGGTGTGCCCTGATAGCACCTATAGGAATTGGTTCAAGAATTAATCTCTAGAGATGACATGTTCATGATACCGTGGAATCATTCCTTGTAAAAAAATTATAAATTATTTAAAATAATTGTTAATATTCTTTACATCCCCTCGGTGATGATCTTTGGTGATATGTTTATATTGTAGCCACATTTCTATGTTATGCCTCATGTTATTATGTTCATGTACTTACATTATGCCTCAAAATCTTATGTACATTTTCTTATGTTATGATTAATGTTTTGCGTATGATGTTATATTAAATTATTTACCCCTTATTAGTCTTTATACTCACCCCTTTCATTTGATAAATGTCACCAGGGATCCCAATGTAGTGAGGCGATCTATGATAGGATAATAATGGATATTTTCATGATAATTTTAAATTTTCCTATGTTTTATTTTATGTAAAATCTATGAAATTTACTATGTACTTGGTTCTAAGACACTAAACCTATAAAGATCTAAATAGTTACTTATGTATCATTTTTTCAAGGAATAATGTTTAAAATCATGTAAATAAAAGGTGGGCCGCCATAGTGGGTATCAAAGGATAGTTTAGTTATTTTTGTAAATTAAAAATACAAAAATATTAATATAAAACCTAGTAATAATTATAAATATTGATTAAATTTCTGAAATTTTTTTGAATTATAAATAAATTGGTTTCCAAGTAATGAAATCTCTATTTGGATATTACAAGTGTATGTAGATTTTGAACAGATGCATCAAGGGTTATAACCTCAAATAAAGTCGTTCAAGTATATCTTGGTCATCATTTTGGTACATAGTGAATGTTCCCTTACTATTCACTTGGTTTGACACTCTCGTGGTATATTTTTTTGTAATCATATGATTTTTACAAACCATTGTGAAAGTATGTATAGAAAGTGTAAATTTTTATTTTTAAATAAGGGAAATATTAAAATATATGATCCTAGTAGCCATGTGTTATAAAAACTTTAGGATTAAATTCTCCCTTAGAATTAATTATCCTAATTATTATTAAAAGTATACTTATTTTTATTTATTTTATTTTATTTTTAGAAATTGGCTGGAAATAGAAGGTCTCATATGAACAACATATTCAATGGGATATGCAATGATGGTCTTCATAATATGATGGAATTTGGGGTAGAAAATATCATGATAATGTTATACCATGTTATGAAAAATAACATGAACCATATGGAGAATATAACTACACTTAAGATGTAATAAATAGCTTTGGAATAAATCATAGGTTAACTAACACATTCCTTTTGTAGACCCTGTGACCCTTTTATTGTGAAATAATGGATAATTACTTTCAAAAAAATATTATATGCATTACACTGTTCTAATAAAGATAAGTTCCTTTTTGTTTTGTGTCATTTGTATTTATAAGATGATAAATGGTGTATATTAATCAATAATACCAAGACCAAGGAATAAATTGATGTTATAAAGTGGGAAGATTC
This sequence comes from Viscum album, assembly GCA_963277665.1. Classification (NCBI taxonomy): domain Eukaryota; kingdom Viridiplantae; phylum Streptophyta; class Magnoliopsida; order Santalales; family Viscaceae; genus Viscum; species Viscum album. The sequence continues at coordinate 866,743,834 of OY728146.1, read as the reverse complement.
TAAAAAGATCATTATCAATAAGTATTTTCCTCACACTCTATGAACAATGATGGAAAGGGAATTCCTTGAGCTATAGAAAAAGGAAGGTGAATATATTAGAAGTTATGATATACACTTTATGAGGATTTTATGTTATACTTAAATATTTGTGATTAATTTTTACAGGAATATCAATCAATCCTATGGTGAGATGAGACCTCATATATAGAAATATTTAGAAATCTAAGACTTTAGAAGATATGAGGAAATAGTACAATGTTCTCTCAGGGTGGATATGGAATTTAGAAATGTACATTGGTTACACAGAGATAGTGATAAAAATATAAGAATGGGGAAAAAATTCTTAAAGAATCCTAATCATTAAAATGAATGAGAGAAACAACAACTTCCCTTGTGGGATAACTATGGAAAAAGGTACTCAGGGAATTGTATATAAGGAAGTGGGAAGTGATTAAAATGTGGAAAGGTTGGCCACATTTCTTTAAAATTTTAGGGAGATGTAAATCCTCAAATTATCAATTCTAATGGAAAGGTTAAGATGGTGTAATTGAATCATAAAATGAAATTCTTCAAGTGTGGAGAGATTGGTCACTTTTCCAACCAATTACCAAATCCAAAAATAGTGGTGGTAAATAAGAATCAACCCCAGTAGAGTCCAAGGGATCAAGTTTTTTCCTTTTCCACCAATATGGTTGAATTAGAGGCTCCAAATGATGTGGTATTAGGTAACCTTTTTTCACTTAAAGATTGCTAATACACTGTTTAATTATGGTTTGACACATTCCTTTATTTCTTTTAAGTTTTCAATGAACATGAATCAAACCTAGATCCATTGGAAATAGAGTTATCCATTAAAACTTTGGGAGGATATATTCATTCCAAAAGTGTATATAGGTATTACCCTATTAACTTTAGTGAGAAAAATCACATCAAAAATGTTTTAGTCATTCTAATAGTGGAATATGACATAATACTAGGGATTTATTGGCTCTCAAAGTATAATTACTAGATTAATTATAGAAGCAAGTGAATTTATATTGTCTTGGGAAGCAACCAGAAATAATTTTCAAGGGAGAGATATCCCAACCTAAGTTTTTTCAAGAACTAACTCTTATATATTTCTTCATATAAATTATTATTTATGAATAGGAATAAAGGAAAATTAAAAAATATATATACCAATTTTTTAGGAATACATTGATATATTTCTTGAATAATTATCTAGACCTCCCCTAAAAAGAGAGATAGAATTATCTATTTAACTCATACCTGGATCCAATATTATATCAAATATCCCACATAGAATGGAATTCATGGATATAGAATAATTAACAAAGAAACCACAAGATCTTTTGGAGAATGGTTTTGTCCATCCAACTGTGTCTCCTTGGGGAGCATCTGTTCTCTTTTTAAAGAATAATGATGGAAAAGTGTATCTATGCCTTGACTATAGACAACTTAATGGGATAAAAGTAAAGAAAAAATACCCTCTTCCAAGAATTTATTAATTTTTAAACCAGATTCTTGGAGATTAATTATTTTCTAATATTCATCTTCGATCAGGGTATCATCAACTAAGTGGTCTAACTAATTATACCATTATATTTATAGATTTAATGAATAGAATATTTAGGGATTACCTTGATAAATTTTTAGTATCCTTTACTGATGATTTTATGAAATATTTTAAAAGTTTTGGAGAACATGAGGAATACGTAAGGGTTATATTAAAAAAACTAAGGAAAGTGATCTTTTATATAAATTTAGTAAATGTGGGTTTTTTTCAAAAAGTCGAATTATTGGGAAAGATTGTATCATTAAAATGAATCTATATGGATCTAGAAAAGACTAAATCAATACAAGACTGGCCCCATCCAACAATAGTTACTAAGATTCATAGTTTCCTTGGTTTAAATAAGTATTATAGAAGGTTTCTAAAAAATCGCACTTTTCAAATACACTAACTAAGTTAACTTGAAAAAAGGACAAGTTAATTTGGATGAAATAATGTGAATAAAGTTTTCAAGAAATGAATAATTTGTTTGTTCATGCCCCCATTTTAACATTTCCCCCTATCATAGAAGGATTTATTATCTATAGTGATGCATCTCTGAAAGGTCTTAGATGTTTCCTTATGAAAAATTAAAATTTGATCACCCATGCATCTCAATTGTTAAATCCTTATGAGAAAAATTATATAACTCGTGACATGGAGTTAGTTGTTGTTGTTTTTGAATTAAATATTTTTAGCTACTATCTTTATTGGTAAAATTTTATATATATAAATACCAAAAAATTATAAAGTATATATTCACACAAAAGGAACTAAACTTGAGACAAATGATATGTTTGGAACTTCTTAATGACTATGACTATTCAATACATTGTCACCCCAAAAGATAAAATAGAACCACATATGCATTGAGTGGGAAAGATCTTAATGTTCTTAAAAACGTGATAATTAAATTAGATTCATTTATTAAGGTCCTAGAAAGATTATAAATGGGAATGATAAGGGAAGATACATCATAAATCCAATCCCAAATGATTTCTTAGCCATCATTACTGGAGAAGATCAAGAAACCCCAAAGAGATGCTCCTTTAATGAAAAAGAAGATATATAATATGAAAAATGGGAATTTTCATAAATTCAATATTGATCAATAAGGATTACTGATATTTTATACAAGGCTATATATCCCATATATCCTAGAGATGAAGGATTTGATGAATGAAGCTTATAGCTCTAAATTCTCTATATATCCTAAAAGCACTAAAATTTATGAGACCATTGGGATCATTATTGGTAAGATGATATGAAAAGTGAGATTTTATATTACATTGAAAGGTTATTAGTGTGTAAAAGATTGAAGGTGGGATAACAACATCCCAAAGGAGTATTGCAACCACTACCTATACTAGTATAGAAGTGGGATAACATCACTATGTACTTTGTCCCTAGCCTACCTAAGACATCTAAGGAAAACAATGATATGTGGGTATTTATGGATAGGTTAACCAATTATACATATTTAATTTCCATAATATATGACATATCCCTTGAGTTCCTAGCTCATATCTATATCCAAGTAGTGAGACTCTATTGAGAATCATTATCGATTGTTTCTAAATGAGATCCAAGATTTACTTATAAGTTATGGAGGAGCCTTCAAAAGGATATGAAGACATAAGTAAACATGAACACAACCTATCATCACCAAATTTATGGGAATTTTAAGATTGAAATTCAAAAATTGGAAGGTAATGGGAAAGATCACTTGATTTTTAATGGATTTTGGACCAACATCTTTCACTTGTTGAGTTTTCCTATAACAACAGCTTCCACCTGAGTATTCAAATGGCACATTTTGAAGCTCTCTATAGAAATCAATTTAGAACTACAACATGTTGGGATGAATTAGGAGAAGGGAAACTATTGATAATAGACATTTTTAAGGGTGATATAAAAAATATACCAGTGATTCAGAAACACTTCAGGGCCACTCAGAGTCGGCATAAGTGTTATAAAAAATAGAATAAAGTACTTATAATTTTGTGTTTGGGATCATGTATTTCTCAAGATATCACCATGTAAATGAGTTTTGATATTTATAAAGAAGTTAAAACTGATTACAAGGTATATTAGACCATTTTATAATATAGAACATGTCAAAGAGGTTGTTTATCGATTAGTACTACCACCAAATCTCCCCAAAGTCAATGATACCTTCCACATGTCTCTATGAAAAAAGTATATGTCTAAACCAAAAAATATACTTTATATTAATAGTGTGTAATTATATAATAACTTTTCATATAAATAGGAACCAATCTATATTATTTAAAAAAGTTAACAAGTGTTGTGAAATAAGAAAACACATCTTGTGAAAGTTCTGTGGAAAAATCTCAAGTTTGAAGAAGCTACATGGAACCTGAAGAAGTGATGAAGGAAAAAATCCCCACTTATTTTGAGGTAATATTCAAATTTCAAGGGAATAATTTATTGGGGTATAATATAACAACCTTTAAATTCCATTATATTATTAATAAAAGAACTATTATTTTATAATTTATTTTTTATTATGAGCACATTAAAAGACTATTAAATTTCATAAGAACAATATAGAACATGTGTTGATATGAAATACTAAAACTATGAATATTAAAGGGATATACACATATAAGAATAGTAAATTCACTAAAATAAACTCTATAAGATTTAATTACCTCATAAATATCACTTCTTCCATAATGATAATAAAATTAAACATAAGCATTAGTAAAACAATAGACATTATGAAAGGATGTGTAAGAACCATTATAAGTAGTGAATGGTGAAGTGAGAAATAATGTGTATTTATAGAGAAATGTGGTAATTTTACATTATGAACTTTTTCCAATATAGTCGATATACATTGTGACCATTAATCAATATTAAAATTGGTCATTATTATTTTTGGTTATAAATATGCAATAAAGAAATTGTTGGGATTACAAAGGAATAAACCAAAACTATTTTTTAGAGACTATAAATATATTTAAACTACATTAAAAGTATATTTTATTAAAAATTTATAAGTTTAAAATAAATTTTATTTTCATTAAAATAGCTTATAAAACACTTCTTACATTATAATATAAATCAATGAAGGCCTGAGTAATTTTTATAACGGCCAGACAATTTACTATATCATAAAAACTTTTTATTTTAAATAAATAAGAATTTTTATTTAAAAGTTAAAATTATCATATTTAGAGAATTATTTTTTAAAAATAAATATCATTTTTTAATTATTACATCATAATTAAATTTTGGTGATTTTTTTATAATTTTTTAACAAATTTTATTGTTTGGTAAAAAATTGAAAATTATTGTTTTATGAGTACTATGATTTTATGATAGCATTATGATGTGAAAAATATTAAAAAAATATAAAACATTTTATTAAATAAAAATATCATTTAATATGTATAAAATTAATTTTAAAATATTATTTTGAATATATAAATTTATCCTTTACATTTTGGAACCAAAAATTGGATTTTTGAGGTAAAATTTATTTTTGGATTTGGTGCATTTAATGGGTTGTATGGAAGGTGAATTTTGAATTGGGATGGACTTGTATTTCAAAAAAAATCTCAATTAATCATTAGTAATTAAAAATATATATAATTTATTTCACCCACAATTTGTTGTCTTATATAACAAAATTACCAAAATTTTAACCCTTAAAACCACCCCTACACAAGTATAAATAATCACCCTTTCTCTCATTACACTACAATAAAATCCCATTAAGCATGAATTTTACTCTCATTATCCCTCTATAAATTCCTCCCAAGTTTTTCCTAGTCCTCCATGGGGTATCTCTCTTTCTCTAAGAATCATCCTCTTATAGTAAGGGTTCTCTTCCTCTACTTCTCAATTCAAGTGCTTCTTTTATATAAGCCTTTTGATTATCAATTTATTATATTGTAAAGTGTTTTTAAACACCCATATTGTTATTAATATTATTTATTTTTAATTATGGACTTTATTTCTCTCTCATTAAACCCATTTCAAGATCCCTTTTGCATACCCATTATATTTTCAAAATCAACCCTTGTTTTTTCATGCTATATTATCATGTCATGAATACCCTACCCTATTTTCATTAAAGGGTATTCATTTATATGTATAATTTAAATTTTTATTGGGGAGATTCATTTATAAAACCCACATTCCCTAATCATGGGATAGAAATGATATGTACATATGATTCTTGATTGATGTGGCACACATAATATTAGACATATGAAGGGCGTGCCCTGATAGTGCTCCAATACATTGGGTAAAGAAGTAATCTTTAGATATGACATGTTCATGATACCCTGTCAGCATTCATTGATAATATTATATGATACCTTGGTCAAAAATCTTGGTAATTTTATTTAAGAAACCTCAGTTATGGGATTTAGTTATATGATTATAGATGTCTCATGATTATGTTGAAGTCACATTTCTATATTATACCTCATGTAATTATGTTCATGTACTTATGTTATGCCACAATTTATTATGTACATATTCTTATTTTATGATTCATGTTTCACCTATGATGTTATATTACATCTTTTATCCCTTACTAGGATTTATACTTACCCTTTCCATTTGATTAATGTCACCCAGAATCCCTATAAAATGAGGTGATCTAGGATGGGAAAATAAAGGATCCTTTCAAGAGAATTTTAAATTTGCCTATGTTTTCTTTTATACACCATGTATGTCTTGTACTATGTACCTAGTTTCCAAGACACTAAAACTAAAAAGTTCCTTCAAAGTTATTTATATAATTTCTTTTCAAGGAATAGTATTTAAAATCATGTAAATAAAAGTCAAGTCACCATATATAATAATAATTTTACTACAATTTCTATAAAAAATAAAATAAATTTATTTTCAATATATACATATGAAATATATATAATAATAATAATATGTAAAAAATTAAAATTAAATTAATTAATTAGTTTAAACATTAAATATATAAATCTTTAATTATAATCAAAATATATAAATATTTAATCTTAAATAAACTTAAATTTTTTTCATCATCACTATCACTAGAACAGATAAAATTTACATTCATCAACACTAAATAGAAAGTTGATAAAGGTATAACTTGTATTAGTTCTAAAATAAACCCTAATAAAATACAATTTTTATCAATGCATTATTTTAGCAATAATAAAATTATTTTTTTATAAGTGTTGATAAAGGCCAACATCTTTTTTTCCTGTTTTTATATTAGTGTATATTTCATAGTTGACCTAGTATTCATCCTTGGAAATTTACTTGGGTCTTTATAATTTTACTCCCTACCCAAAGAGTCATTTTCATACTGTCTTTAATTCGGAGGTGGATTAGTTCACTGATGGGTTTTTTTTCTTTCATAGAATGGGGTAGTGGTAGTGGAAAATACATCTGAGTGGCTCTTTTGTTGACTACGAAAGTTGTTATCAAGGAAAAATATGCCTATAAAATGAAAAAAATGAATTCCACATATATCCAAACCAGTAAACTATTTCCCAATCTAGGAAGTATTTTTTAGTGAAGGGTGGGATCCTCTTGGTTCAGGATTATCTTTTGAAAACATGTGAAGAAAACACCTTATTTAGAGAGTTTTCAAAGAGGACACTAAATCAGCAGGTGACTTATTTTAAAAACATTTGAAGAATGCACTTTCTAAAAGGGTGCATTCCTTATAAACAATTTGAAGAATGTGATTTTCCAGATTGTACCTTCTTTATGTATGCATACATACAAACGTGCACACACACAAACACATATGGAATAAAAAATAAAATAATATTTGACAGTTTTTTTATTCAGCATTACTTTGAAATAAGTGTTAAAAAAATATTAAACCCCTTAAATGGCCAATCATCAATTCCTTTCATAGGGGATTACTCCTTATAATCCCTTCCTAACTATCAATGTGAGATTCTGGTTCTCCCTTTTCAACACATTAAAATAAAAATATAATATTTTTAAAAACACAATGATAACAATACACAATATTTTAATTTAAAATATCAATATTTATTTGTAAAAAATATATAATTATGTATATTTAATTATAATAATTATAATAATGTCATTAATAATTAAAATATAATTTATTAATTAAATTAATAATTAAATCATTACATGACTAATAATTAAAAATAACTATTCAATTACTAATATAATAAAACATATAATTATTAACTATTAATAATATAATTTAAATTTAATTGGTAGTTATTATTATTAATTTCATTAGTAATTATTAACATAATTTTTAATCAAATTATTAATTAATAATAATTATTATTAATATAACATAATTATTGATAATATAATTTAATTAAATTAATTAAAAATCAATAATGTAATTAATAATTATAATAAAAATATTTTTTTATAAAGACAGGGTCAAAGCCCCTTAAATAGAAAAGATAAACAAGACAAAGGAGGGAGTGATGGGGTCCGACAGAACATCTCTGCCCTCATCAAAGACCAAGATTTTTCCTAATCTTAAATCCAATTTTAATCTATTATTCTCATAATTCGTTCCAGTTTACACGTTTTCCATGCCCATGACCCTGACCTCTTGAATAAATCTCTTCAATTTGCTTCGCCTGTTGAAGGATGATTTCAATGTCTGAGTTTTCATAATTAAATTCTTAATAGGTCTTCTTTTGAGAAGTCCAATCTGCACGTCCACGTCCTCGACCACGATTTCGTGGATGACAACCTCATTTCCAAGTTGTTTGCTACCTTGGCCCTTACAATTCTTAATTTCTTGAGTCTGAGACCTCTTTCACAGAGGGATCTATCACTTTAAGCTCTTTTTCACTCAAGGTGACTTGTTCTACCAAAGGCATCTTACCTTCTTGAATATCCTTACAAGCATCAAGGGGTTTGAGTACACCACTATCATCTCAAGGGCCCAAGGTGTCATGGGTAAATTAGGGAAAAGTGTCCACATCTGTTGGGATAGGAGAAGAGTGTGATGAGGAATCATTCACATTCTCTTTATTTTCATTATATGTTGTAGCAGTGGGAAGCTTGGCCTCAACTGTCTAGACCGATTGGTGATCTGCTGCCATTTCATTATCTTGCTCCAAAGGACAAGAGGAATAGCCTGTGTTTTTACAAGGAGTCATCTCCATCTTATTGGATTCACTTTGTGAACCCAAAAAATACACTGAAGTTTTGGGTTTTTTTAAAGCAACCATCTGAAATACTTCACTATCAAACACTTTGGTCTTACCTTTACTTTTAGCATTGATAAAAAGTTCCTGTATTTGAACTTCAGATTCAAAATTAATTTTCTCTTTATCTTCCTCCAAAGCTATGTCAGCCCATGAAGCAGGATCACAATATAAACCACCTTTTTATTTGTTTTGCACTACAAAATGCTTAATAGGAATTATGTTGACATAGTCTTGTCTATGTGTAGAATGAGAGACAGTACATAGCTAAGTTCCAGGAATATGTGTTCCATTTTTATGGTTGGAGATCATACCAGTTGCATCTCCATTCCCATTCCTTTTCTTAACAATATCTACAAAGGAGGATTTCTGTGCAGTAGGAATATTAACCTCCTTGCGCTAGTATAAACAGCCTTCTTTTAAAGGACCATGCTATCCTGATTGATTAGAATCAGTTGGGTGATGTCTTCATAAAGCAGGAGAGTGACCATATTTCATGCAGTTGGAGCATTGTATGTTCTTATGACAGTTCCTAAAGGAATTTCCAATTCACAGACAACAGGAGCAGAAGTCTATCAACCATTCAAAATGAATTGCTAATTCAAGTTTGAAATCACCAGCAGTCAAGAAAACGGTTTCAATAAGATCATGTGACAGGTCAACTTCAAATAGATCTCTGGTATAGTGTCTATACCAAGCCCTCTCGGTTTCTTTTTCTAGCTTGATCAGTCACCCCACTGTAGAAGCAACCTCATGTAGGGTTGAATGGTGCCAGAAGAACCAATTCAATCCAACTATTCGAATTCAAGCTTGGAAAAAGGTGTTCCTAGATGAAACTGGGTCTGAAAGATGATCTCATTCCTAAAGGGAGAGATAGCCATGCTTCAATGGAATTGGACCAAGACCCCAATCAATAAGTTTTTTTCCTCCGACGGGAAAACCGCATGGTATATTCCCTTGTCGATTAGAATCAATCGCCAATATTCAAAACCCCAGTGGTGTTGAAGCTGAGACTTGAGATATTCAAGCTTCTATATCACGCGTGACGTTAAATATCTAACAAGAATAGAATGTCATCATACCTTAATCTGGTCTTCCAATAATTTAGGGTTGGCTTCCACAAAAGCAATGGAACCATTCTGAGTGATTCTTGTGTGTGAAGAGTCCAAATCATCTTTCGAATCAAAGAAAAATGATTGAATGGGGCTTTAGGTTTCAGATAACCTGGAAGACTCCCATTCTTCTCACCCGCCACTTCTGCCCCAGATGGTGCTGATCGCATCGGCACCTCATTGAGAACTCATGTCACCTTCTTCGTAGGAGAAATGAAGATGCCCTTCAAATCAAAGAAGCATTTGAGATCTTCCATTAGATGAAGCTAGACCAAGAATCACTGGGATGTCGCTAGGTAGTGCTTCCCATCTCCTCTCAATAAAAAATATAAAAATAATTAATAATTAACAATTATTAAAAATATAAATATAAATAACCATTATAAATATTAAATAATATAATTATTATTTATTAATAATTTAATTAATATTTATTGATAATATATATAATAATATATAATAAAAATTACATAAATAAAAATTATTAAAGGTGAAGAGGATTACAAACCACAATCACACACACCATGGATTTAGTGGGTCTTGCCAATATCCCTCCCTCTTAGGATTTGCAAGAACCATTTTTTTCTAGAACCCTTATAATAACATGGATTAAAGTCCCATGTGCTCTAAAAGTATTAAATTAAATGAACTAAGTCCCAAGGGATGCCCAAAGGTCCTTCTTATTACCTGTGGTTTTTGGCCTTGGACCCATGCCTCCTGGCCTATGCGCCATCCCTATCGGATGCACCTAAACCTAGCCCCATTGGCTCACCTAGAGAATGCAGCCAAGGATAATGAAATAATTAATCATTATTAATTTTTCAATTAATTTAGAATAATTCAAGGATAGATACCAAAGGACCTATCCTATTTATTAGAAGAAATGGAAATATAGAGAAAAAAATAATATTGGGCCATACATGGCAGAACTTCCCTCATCAATAAACAAATGGTCGCATTGTATTAGACACACCAACCACTAGCTCTTAGGAAAATAAACATGTTGAGAACATCCTATACTATGATAATATAGTCCATACCAACCATAGGGGTAACCTATACTAAGTGGATATTATCCTCCCTTCCACATCTTAGGTTGTTTCCAAGGTTCTCCTTTTTATGAGCATCAATGTTGTCTAAAGGGGAAGGACTCTGAAAGGCCTGAGTATTGAAAACCTTAGCTTGTATAGAGATGAAATCCTTTACAATAGGTACTTCCCTATTAAAAACCTACTTGATATGATCCTTAGGATACCTTGAGTTATTATTCGAACCAAATTATCTCTCTGATTGACCACCTTTCAAGTCATAAGAGTCATCCAGCGTGATAAATGAATTGAAAGTGGAAAACTTAATAAACCTCTTGGGTAAATCCTTCACTTTTTTTGGAACAAGAGAGTCTAGAACTTCCTTGTCCCATTCTTTAGGAATTATAGCATCATAATCAGTGACCTTAGTAGAGCTCTTTTTTGTGATACTTTGACCTTTCTCCATGGTATCCTAGAATTGTAAAGACTTTAGACTAGATGTTCCAACATATTGCTCCTTGTAGACATATGCCTTTCTGTTGAGATGAGTGGTGTCAAACTCAACGGTCCTTCTAGAATTATCTTTCATGGTCATTAAAATTGGAGTACCAATAACTTCTTAATAAAAAACTATATAATCATTAGAAGATTTCTTAATATAGATCACAATTTTAGAATTTTCCTTTTTCCCCAAATGATCCATTATTTTCCCCCTTATATAGTTTTTTTTCCTTTTTAAAGTGACTTACCTAAGTATTATTCTTTATAATCCTCAGTCATTGTAGCAACAAACATTTTCTTAGGCTTGTGTGATCCTGCATTCAAATTCTCAGTCCCTTTATAACTTTTATCCAACACATTATCCTGGACAAAAAAATTATTTATTGGGTTAAAACCTCTCAATTCATTCATTTATAGAGGTTTTTACACAATAGCACCTTTTCTAGATCCTATGATAGAAGGAGATTCATCAATTGCATTACCATGAGAGACCTAAGCTCTTGAACCTACATTTTCCTTCCATTTAGTTTTTTTGAGTTGATTTGAATATAAATAATTATTCTCAATTGGCATATTAACCTTTCTATAAGTTGAATTAATATAATCATTATCCTTGTCCTTTTGAGAGTTGAAATCAGATTAGACTTCATAGTCACTTTCAATTTCTAGTTCCTTCCTAGAATCTTCATTAGTGTTCAGCAGAGTTCCTATTGAAGGAACTAGTTTAACTTCATTTTGAATAACTTTAGGTGCTAGGAATATATTATATTCAACTAATTTGTTGTCAACTTTGATTGAATCACCTCTATCTTGATCCAATTTTTCAAAGACTATCTCATTTTGATTATGAATGGATAAATAATTTGTGTATAAATTGTATGTTTTAAAACAAAATTGTTTTACGTTGCTTATATTACTATTATTATTATTTTTATGAAATTATTTTTATTTTCTATTATTATTTGTGTTTTCAAACAATTTTTTAAATTTCATTTATAGTTTATCTATACTTTATATTTTATAACATTTCAAAGTCACGTACTTGAAGAATAACAATGTTTTAGGTTGCTTACTTTGAAGGCTTGTAAATTATAAAATATAAATCTAATCTATATTAAATTTCAAAGATTGACTATGACTATAAAAAATAAATGAAAAAATAATAATTTCATAGAAATAATAAACCCAAAAAAATTAAAATAACACAAAACAATGTTGTTACAAAACTTAACATTTATTATTAAATAGATTATTAATTAGTAATTATTTACACTCTATATTGGTGAGGATGGTTTGGGTGGGGTTTAAGTGTGTGTATCAGGATTAAACCTAGACATGGTTGTATTTTCTTATTAACAATTATTAATTTTCTTATTTTTAATTATTGTATATTATATTAATAATTGATAATTAATTATGTTGTTGATATTTATTAATTGTATTATTATTATAAAATACTAAAAAATTAAATTAATAATAAATATTAATTATATTGATAAATATTTATAATAGTTATAATAGTAATTTAATTAATAATTTATTACTTAATAATTATTATGTGTATAAATCTTTTGAAGTGTAAATTTTATTTTTTTAATGAATAATGTTTGTGTCATGTAAATTAATTTTTTTTATTATTTTTATTAAATTGATTTTATTTTCAATTGTTTTTTTATTTTTTTATATTGTTTTCAAGTTTCATTTAGATTATACTTATAGTTTGTATTTTATATGCTTTCAAAGTTAACTACTTGAAACTTAATATGTTTTGTTATGTTTCAAGTAGGTGACTTTAAAATATTATAAAATATAAACTATAAATACAATCTAAATGAAATTGAAAAGATAGACTAAACACATAAAAATAGTTAAAAATAAAACAATTTTCATCATATAATAAAAAATGAATAATATAGATGACTCAAAATATTGTTTTTCAAAGCATAAAATTTAGAGTATAAAATAAGTAAGTGATTTTAAAATATTAAAAAATATAAATTATATATATATATATTCTAAATTAAATTCAATGCTTATATATAAGACATATAAAATAACTAAAAATAAAAATAATTTCAGAAAAATAATAAATAGTAAATATTAAGTATTAAAAATATTATATGAATTGATAATAAATATATAATTAATTAATTAATAAAATTTAATTAACATTTTTATTTATTATTTATTTATTTATTATAGGTATAGGGGATTAAAACCAATCAAACAACACATTCCCTAACACCCTAGTGGGTCAAGCCTCTTCCCTCCCCAAAAGAGATGACAAACGCTCATTGGACCTATTTATTACAAACATGACCTGAAGGACCAGAGGTAAAAAGTCTTAGAACATTGGTGGCCTAATGGCCTAGTGGCCTAAAATGTGAAAACATGGTTTTCCCAAATGATAATATCACTTAATTCCATGTCACCAGACTTATGATTTTCTACCATGTATCAGTAGTTGTCATATCGTATTCCCAGTCTTGATATTTGTGTCCCCCCTATTGTGCTAAGAATTGTTGAATAGTGTTTGCCTATGATACACTATATAAGGGAACTCATTCATCCCATATTAAAGATCTATGAAAAAATGTTCAGATGATAGGTGTCATCACACTCATCTCTCTTTTAAGTCACCCACTCGATGATGGATACATTGAACCCCATTTCATTGTCTGTCATTTGTGTTGTACCATATAAATTATCACACTACATTTATAGTAAAATGGTATGGAACCCATCTATCCCGCATTATAAAATCATGGGTAATGATTTATGATGATAGGAGCTAGTTCACCCATCCCTCTATTGAGGCTACCCACCAAACATTGTCTGCATGTCACCATGTTACACCATCTTCCTATTGTGGTGAGTTTTTATTCTTATCCTACCAAGTTAATTGTTTCCCATATTCCATGGCTTAGAGGTCCTATGGAATAAAGGACCATGATGTCCCATAGGACCTATGTCCCAATGGCCCATGATTTCCTAGAGGCTCTATGGCCCAAAAGCTCATGATGGCCCAAAGGCCCTGTGGCTCAAAGGCCAATGATGGCCTAAAGGCCTAGTAGCTCGTAGGCCCAAATTTGTGAACCAAAATAGAAATGATGAATTTATTATCCTAAACTTATTGTTATGAATTTTATATCATGATTTTAATATCATGATTTTATTTCCATGACTTTATTAATAATTTTTATGACTTTATTATTATTATGACTTTACAGTATTTGAGAAAAGGGTTATACCAACAGTTTGAGGGGTCATTGGGTGATTTTCCATCAATATAGACCTATACCAACAGTTTTAAAAACATTTTCATAGGTAATTTCAAAGGAATTACATATACTAATGGTTTTGTCAAACTGTTGGTATAGGTCTTCTTTTGAAAAAAAATTAACATTGTTTATTGATCTTGTAACCTCTCGCTTTTATTCAAAAGACTTTATCATTATTGTACAACATCTTAAATATTCATATATACATAAATATATGTATGTATGTATAAAATAATTATTAATATTGAGTTATTTATTATTATTGTTATTATTATGCATAAAAAGAAAAACCACTTATATGAACAGTTTGGTCAAATCACTAGTATAGGAGATCTATACCAATGGTTTGACCAAATAATTGGTATATGTGGACAGAAATTTATCTATACCAATATTTTAGTCAAATCATTGGTATTTATTTCCATGTACTATACTTATACCGACGTTTTCTCAAATTTTTGTTATGTGTCTATTGGTATAACTCAGATTTATAATAGTGTTATTATATTTCAATAATTATCATGACTTTAATTATAATAATAGCATGACACTATTATATTTTAATAATGTTTCATGAGTTTTTTATATTTTATTTTTTGAACTTGGGACTCACTACAAAATATTTAACTTTTTGCAATAGGTACATATATGTTGGTAATGGTATATTTTATTTTGGTAAAGCATTTTACCAATAGATTCATCTCTGTCACTAAATTATTAGAAAAAACTATGTCACTAAATGTTATTATGATAAATAAAATGGTTTTCTTGCAACTACAATAATACTAATAGATAATATGTTTTTTTAAAATGTTCAACAACATATTCATGAAACAAATTTATCTGTTGATAATATTATTAACATTTATCTTTTTCTTTATTATAAACAATACCAACAATTAATATATGTTTTTAAATAATATTTTAAATAAAATATTTTATTTGGGTATTTCTATATTTATTTCTAAAATTTTAAATTATATTTATTAATCTCATTATATATAATATATTTATTATATTTATTATATATTAATTATAAAATTATCTTATTTGAAACTCAAAAAAAACTTAGGTTTTATTTGAAAAAACATATTCAAACATAATTAAAAACATGTTTAAATATGTTCAAATTACAAGAGAATTTACACCACCAATCCATATTTTTTGTATTTTACAAGAGAATTTACATAAACTACATAAAACTTCATTTAAAATTTGTTTCTGTCATACATCAGCCATAATTTTTATGGTTCACACTAGTGGCTGGAAGCAGATTATCATCTCCACTCATGTAAATATATCCTATTTCTTACATTTGTGTATGGATGCAGTTAATATCAAATATCACACTGGAAGTAAGAAGATCCCAATGTTTAAACATTTTTTTAAAAAACTAGCACAAAAATGATAAAATTGAATATTCAATTCAAACATAATTAATAATCTAATTTCTTTTTTACTTATTTTATAAAACTTGAAACATAGTAATCATATACCAAAAAATAACTATTTTACTATTTTACATATAACAAACCAAGAAAAAAAATATAACTGAAAAAAAAAATTACAATTTAAAAAATAATAATTATACTAGTTCATTTAAATATCATCTCATAAAGGAATAATTTAGAATAAACATTTTTATGGGTAAAGATTTTAATGAAAAAAAATATACAATGCTCTCAAAGAAAAAAATCCAAAATCATATCAATACTCTCAAAGTAGATGAAGGGGTGTTAAATTATAAGAAAATATAATTTAATTTCATAAATATTATATTATACATATACATTATTCATCTTGACATTGAAGAACATCATGCAAAGAAAAATAATGGAATGAAAAAGGAATATGGTCACCGTTATGAATAGAATGTTACAGGCTAAAAAGACATCTAAATGGGATTATAGAAATCTAATGTTTTTGAGTTACATATAAAAATGTATACATACAATAGTATATAAAATTATAGGCATTAAAATATTTATATATTGTAGAAAAATCAAATATATAGAGTATTACATATAAAAACATTATGGAGTGTAAATACTACTTGCAAAACAGAATCCATCAGTCAAAAAAATAGTGGTTTGTGATAACAG
This sequence comes from Viscum album, assembly GCA_963277665.1. NCBI lineage: Eukaryota > Viridiplantae > Streptophyta > Magnoliopsida > Santalales > Viscaceae > Viscum > Viscum album. The sequence goes on along the minus strand of OY728146.1, from coordinate 866,727,071 downwards.
AAAAATAAATTCACACTATAGTTTTATGATTTAGCTACTAAAATCATTAAAACCATTAATGATAAATAGTTCTACATTTTTAAAAATAAAAATACAGAATTCTATTATGAACTAGAGCTAGGAGATTAAAGAATATGTGCACTGATTTTCATGTTTTCAAAGTGGATAGAGATAACAGGACATGGATACCACATGAATTATACTACAAATATTGAATGTTTTATGCCTATATTTTTTTTAATATGATTTATATGATCATAAGTAAATTTTTTGAAATAAGACTAAGTGAAATTATAAGAATAATTATCCCTTCTTTCATGTATTGATTCATTCCAATATGAAAGGTGCAAGATTACCTTTTCACGACATCTAAGTTATAAATATTTTGATAATAAAATCAAATTATAAAAATATTAAACTCAAATTAGATATCTCTAATGACTTTATAGGGGTGATAAAATGACTGGTTTAGTTAAAAAAATTCAAAATTTTCAAAAACTGAAATAACCAACCAATGATTTTTTTAATAACCAAACCAGCTAATTTAGAAACCAAAACCAACATAATCAAAAAAAAATAACTAACTAAATTTAATTTTTTAAAAATAATAAAAATAACCAATATTAAAATAATATTTTAGTTTTAAAAAAAATACTAGATTCCAGCATTGTAGGGATCCTCTCCAAATGCTTATCACCACCTTCGGTCCAAATGCCCAACCAATAGCATTCCAAATGTCTGGTAATAGTATCACAATACCTTCAAATGTCCAATCTCATAGATACTGTGGATTATACAAAAAAATCAATAATCCTTTAGTAAAATAATCAATTCTTGATAAATTGATCAAATTAAAATGAGGATTAATAAGTTTCTAATCTTATGTATTAATAATTGGATGGAAATTTCTAATGATATATTTTTAAATGAACAGTCATCTAGATTAATTCATTTATTGTATGTAATAATAGGGGAAAATATCATGAACAAACTCTAAATAAAAAATTAAAATTACAAAAACATGAGTAATCAATAGTGTATTTACAAAACTACAAATACTATAAATATGTGCTTCCCTATAATTTCTGATGACTAAACTCTAAATAAGAAAACACAAATGAAAAAACATGACTAATCAATAATGAATTTAAAAAACTATATAAACCATAAATATGTGATTTAAATACTATTATAAATAATGTGTCAATGTTATATTTAATCCATTTGATAAGTTAGTGAAAATACTCTTTTTTCTATGAACTAAAATCAGAAATCCACACACGTCCTAAAAATAAAAACCACCACAATTAGCATGAATCACATATAAATTATCATATAACTAGAGGATAAAATTCCAAATACTAACCTATAGTGATCCTATATAACTTCAATATATCCATTACATTAATAACAACCAGAGCACACCCAAATATGGATACAAATAAATGGAATTTTAAATTTATGAATTATTATTTTTAATAGATACCGAGTAAAATATCACAGGATATCATACCAAAAATATGAGCAAAAATAAATCTAAAATATTTCAATCTTTCATTAATAAAATTCCAAGGCACATATGAAGTTCTTACCCTTCATGTAATCATACCAAGTAGATCCATCAATAAAAAATGACCCTACAAGAGGGGGAAATATAAAAGATACATTTAGCTAGGAAATAAAGTGATGTGGTAAAATTCTCTAGCAATTTCCATTAAAATAATATGATATACACATATATTCATGTAAATATATGTTTTGAACAAGTTAAGTGGATGATGTTCGTATTATTGTAAATTAATTAAATGGACTTAAGATCTAATAATTTATGTTTAAATTATTAATAACCACTAATGGAATCGTAATATATAGAGTATAAAAGATTTATTAATATGTTATGATGATATTTCACTAATGGTGGAATATTTGTTCTACCATACATAACCTATATTTGTTTTACCATACATGACCTTTTGTGAGTGAAGTAATATGGGAATCATGAGTGAATGGTTGTAGGCTTCAATTATAATTTTCATGGACTATTTATAGGGAAAATATAAATGGTTGTCTTCTAAATTTCATAAAATAAAAATTTGAATAACTTATATAATAAGATTGAATATTCCATGTGAAGTTTTTATATGGACTTCATATTCATCATTGGAGGACAATAGCTAAAAATTCATGTGTGTAATAAAAAATAGAATATGTTCATTGTAGTATGGAAAGTAATACACTAAAAATAAGTCATTTTGGTATCAAAAATGGAATTTCTATAAAACTAGTTTAGAATAAATCATACACTATGAATTAGATATCTTGTTGTATACAACAATATATCATCACTTACAACCAACAGTGTATAATTTTATGCAACTGTGTTTTAGAAACTTTTGTTTATTGATATCCTGATTTACAAAAAATTGTTATACATGATAACAAACAATTATGATTATTGTTTTACCTAGGTTTTATATCATATAATAAATGAGGGGTTATAATAACACCACAAATCCCTATTTTGTGAAAAATAACCACTATATGATTTTTAAATAGAGAAAAGGGCAGGATATTATATGTTCTAGTCACTTATGTATGGTACATCTATTATTATATGTCTACCATGTTTTTACAGTGTCTACAATAATTTCTATCATCCTTTACATGGGAAGAATTGTGTCCTTCACATATGTGACAAATAATTGTCTATATTGATTACCTTATTTCTAGAGGATCGCATAGTAAATAGAGAGACTGTATTTTCTATAGGATCATGGAGGATGATGTAGTATGGGTTGTATTTTATGAATGGGTACTACTATATTTTACAATGGAGTGTTGTTTTAGGTTTTATATTTGACCATAAAATATGTTACCCTCTATGAGATAGATAATTTTTTCAGTTTCAATGAACAAATAAAGAACTAGTTTTCTATAAAGGTTGGTATTGTACTCTATAACATATACATGCCATCTTATATGATATGTGTATAAGAGATACTACTATAAATGAAATAATTATATATGTGAAATATTCTTATATAAAAAAATGATAGTTCATTATAATAAATAGATTCCAATACATACATGGGAAATATGTCTATATGATATGCCATCTTTTATGCTATGAATGTCATCTAATTTGCTAGAATTGTATTTTTTGGGTCCTAAACATGAAAAGACATATCATATCCTAGACTTTAATTATTTTTCTTACTTTACCCTAGGTGTAAATTCTATATTTATTTCTACCTAATACATTCTCAATACATATAAATGTCAATTAATCATTATCGAAAATAAAATAATCATTCCCTTGAGCATGTAAAAAAACAATATTGTTAATTAAATTGGGTTTCAAGAATATAAGTATAATTATTTTCCAAGGAATGAAACCACTCATTTTTTCACAACACTTATTAAAATCGAATAATATTATAATCAATTTTTGATAATCACCACAAACCACAACCAATATATACATCGTATTTCAACTTATATTCAAAAAAATTTAATTATAATTATTTTTTACATTGTTTAGTCATCTTAACTTTAATTGAATGAATTATTTTTCAAATATTATTTATCACTATTAATGATGTTGGTAATATTTTGTCTCATAAAAATTTCATGATTTTAATTCTCAATTGTTATATTTAGTTAATTTTTTATACAAGTTAATCATTATCATAAAATTCAAAAAATGATACAAACATATTAATAATTTAATCATGTTTGGGAAAACATGCAACTTGAGAATAACTTAGGTCTGAAAATTCATACCTTAGTAAATCCCCACCTATCTGCTTCAATCTCTACAAAAACCTTCACGACTTTCACTATTTATCCCAAACTAGAGTTGATGTTTTGTATTTAGGACTTGGTAGGATAAATTCATGTTCTCCTATCATATAACATAGAAAAAACACAAGTATTTAGAAATAATATTTTATACATTATTGTTTTAAGTGTTTATATTACACAAATAATTGTTAATATTGATGTTACAATAATAGATGCATGGAAGAATGTATGAGTCCAATAGTTTTTCATCAAGAAATAAATATGGTTCTACCAAGATATAAATGGATGGACTATGTGTTATTACATTTTAATTTAGATATATTAAATAGTAAAATTGTCTCTTATATTGGAGTGAAAAACCCATATTATTTCTGTAATAACATGGATTCCACCACACCATGATTACAAAAAAATACTAGACCATTTGACCTAGGTAAAACCAGATTTATTTCATCCTTTGCTGGAATGGATAGGTGCATCAATCCAGGTATAGAGACCATCATCACCCAACAAGGTAGCTAGGAGAGCAGTCATGTGAAGACATGTGTTAGCAGAATATGTTCCAATACAATGGTGTGTGGCTAAGATCCAAGATAATCTACATTTTGAATGTTTCAGGTCATCCTTGTGTTATGGTGGGTATATAGTAATAGTTTAATTCTTCTAATACTTAATGATTTCTTCTTTTTTATCCCTCATCCTAGATTATGTCCATTTCAAAACAAAAAATAATAAATAATCCTTAAACCCAATTAAATGGGGCCAACTACATAGATCAAACATTTCCAATTAACTCTATTAAAGACTGTAATTTCATAAAATCCATTTAGAACAATATAAATTTAAATTATTTATTTAAGGGTCATTTTAAGTCTACCTATACCTCTTTTTAGGAGTGAATTAGTCATTAAATATACCTAAAAATGATTCTATATAAAAGTGGAGCAATTATGATTTATAAAGAAAAAATATAGAAATGTTTTACTCCAAATATTAAAAATTTAAAATAATAGGAAAATGAAAAAAGATAATGACAAAATATAGGTAGGTCCATAAATAGTAAGGGTACATAAAATAAATTTTTTCAATAAAAAAAATCAACCACCAATATTGAAGCCTTGCCGATTTTAAGTAAAGCAACTGAAAGAGTGTGTAGTGTTGAAAATAAATAAATATAATTAAAAATATTAAATTTTATATGATCTTAATAAAATTGATATTCATAAAAAAAATCCATAAAAAATCCACCAAAAAATTATAAATAGAGAGTCTATTTTATAGAAGAGAAACACAAAATCACATTTTTAATTAGAGAAACCATATAAACCATAATTTATTAAAAATTAAATCATCCTTATCTTCCTGTGGTTCTCACCAGTGCATCTTAGTACATAAAAATTAAGAATCATGACTTGCAAGTGTTTAGGAAATAAAAAGTATAAAATTTTAAAAAAAAATATAATTATTCTATGTAAAAGTGTTCAAAAAAATTTTTGAATCATATCTCATTATTGGGAGTTATAATTTTTAAGGATTTAAAGTACTCTCACAAGGAAAAATGTGTTCATAACTAACAAACTATTTTTTGAGGGCAATTATAAAGAGATCTAGAATAAAAGAGTTCCCCAGTTGTTAAATCCTTTCAAAGCCATGAGAATCTCTACTAGAATAAAATCTATGACCAAGAAGTATATCAGGGTAAGTGTAGATAACGAATATATTTTATTCATTAACTTTAATATAAACAATCAAGGAGTGATATTGGGTCAATAATTTACACAAAACTATTTAACTTATGAAGTTTTTTATTCAGAAATCATAATTTCACAAAATACTCAACATTTAATAGAATGTAGAGATAAGGAAAAAATGCACAAAAATAATATTCAAAATCATATTTGTAAATATTGGGAAATATCACATGTTTAAACCCTTTTTGTTCTGTGTAATACTATGAAATAAAACTAGAAATATTTTCATATCCAAGTGTTGATATGGCATGTGATTTTGAGTCTCGGTGTGTTCGAAATTAATTTTATAAAAATATTAAATATATTTTATATCACACACACAATTTCTTAAAGAAAATGGGATATATCTTAAACAAAGTATTAGATCTAAAATCTAAGAACATGGTAGAATCCAGATCATGAGGTTTACCCTAGGTGCGACCTAAAGTTGGTCGGCATGGGGTGTTTGGATCTAGCAACCATTGGTGGGTGCGTTTAATTAAAAATAATAATTTATTTTATTTATTTTAAGAAATGACCTAGACCTATCCTATTTGATAAAAACACAATTATGGAAGATTTACAGGGTTATCCTCATAACCTTAGGACCATTGAGGGGTGTTTTCTTCCACCATATGTTGGTGAATTGAGATCAGACGACAACACACCTCTGGATCTAGGTGAGTCGAGTCGCAATGAATGCAACAACTTCTCTAATTCATTGGAAAGTGTGTTCTTCATCAGAAAATGATCCAATATTGATGTAGGACTAGTACATTGTTGATTCTACCCCATTTGATTAAAATATTGATCATTATCATTTTTATTCTTTTTATCTATGCTAATTGAGCCGCAACATGTGCTTGTAGATTGGATTTAAATTTTTTATTCAATTTTTTTCACTAAATCATCCCCAATTTTATTTAATTGGCCAAAAATGCATTGGAAAAAAATTCTAAACGTCTATTTGTTCTTCTTTTACCCATTTATTTTTCATGTTCTTTATCGTAGAACTGTAGGTTCATGATTCGACATTTTTAGGTAGCATAAAATCTGATCAAACCCCTATATTCGTGAAGGATTCTCGTATGATGAATAGTTTGATGAGTCAAGGATGGATTCATGAATATTAAAGGATATATATGATTCCACCATAGATTTGGGGATTCGATGAGGCATTAGAAGGCACCATGGTAAATAGAAGTGCGTATGGGAGTTGAAAGAACTGATGAAGATCCTTTTTCTGACCACTGGATGGCCAGAAATGATGAACGGAGGCTCTTTCCCTCAATTTTGGGCAGCCTAGTAGAAAAATCCAAGGTGGAGGAGGCAGATTTAGAGGAACACATAATAGATTTGGGATTATATGAAAATTGTGACTACAAGCCATGTAGTTTGTAAAAACAGACAGCATGTTCTTCTAAAATCTATGGCACTGGGGTTTATATAAGATTGTAAGTATCACATGTCATGTGGGACCCCCACACATTGTGTGACTCAATACTGATGACTTGATGTGTACTCTGGGAGTACACGGAGATGGGCACAACAAGGCACATGCCTTGCACCCGTACATAGCTAGGGTACAAAAACACGGACCGAATGACATGGGCGGGACCTTGTGTGGGAGAATACATTGTGTATTAGAGTACACAGGCATGGGCAATATTACACACACATGGCTAGGAGCATGGGTAGGACCTTGGTGGGTAAGATACATCATGTAGTCCTTTTACACACCGTATGGGGATACATGGGTATAGATATGTGTTCCAGTAGGTAAATGTCCATGTAGAAGAGTGGGACCACATGTCATGTGGGTCCCCTTACATGCCATGCACCCATGCTTCCTTTTTTAGTAAACTTATACCTCTCATATATCCTTCATTTGGACTTGAATTTTGGCCTGAGAGTAGTCTATCCTGTGTGTTTTTCAGCATGGAATGTGATGGTGGCCTTCATAGTGTCTTTTGATATATGATGTTAGATGTTTTAGGCATGATTCTTTTTTAGGCGATGCTGGATGGTGGCAATGATCGGGTCGAATCATTAGAGAGATTAGAGTGTCACCCTCATACTGGGTAGGTCATAGGTCCTCTATCTATTATTAGATTGGTACCATCCTAGTGGTCAAGGCATGGGTCCTCTACCTTATATCAGAGTGGAACCCTCCTGTAGATATAGGTCATGGATCCTCGACCATCAGAGTGTCACCCTTCTATTTTATCATGGAATGGGTCCTTTACTAATAGAGTTGAACCCTGATGCTAGGTAGGGTATGGTTCATCTATCTACTACTAGAGCGGATCCCTCCTGCTAGGTAGGGTATGGGTCCTCTATCTAATATTAGAGTGTCACCCTCCTACTGGGTAGGGCATGGGTCCTCTATCTTTTATTCTAGTGGAACCCTCCTTCTAGGTAGGGCATGGTTCCTCGACTACTAAAGTGTAACCCTCTTGCATAGTTAGGGAATGAGTCCTCTATCAACTACTAAAGTGGAACCCTCCTATTTTACCAGGTTATGGGTCCTCTATCTAGATATTTTGGCCCCTAGACTATGTGTCATAGTGGCAAGGATTGTCTTGACATGTATTTTTTCTTCGAACAAATGTGTGAGATGTTTGGAATTATTGATGGATCCTTTATAACTAATGGAACTCTTTCCTAGGCTGGGTTGTGGGATATAGATCCGCTTTCTCTCTCATGTGGGCTTCTTTTGTTGAGCATATATATATATATATTTATCTATGTTGTTGGATTTTTGTTAATCTATTTCTATGGGATGAGTTTTTTATTCATTTTGTGTCTCATAATACTCCCCTCAGTTTTCAGGGCATCTTAATGGGTATGTATATACTCACCCCTACATGGGATTTTACCACATGTGTCATGTATTATGAAAATAATGGGCTGGTCAGTGGTGATTATAGAGGAGCATAGATATACCCTAGTGTATTTTACCATGAAAAATGGTTGGATCTTAGAGATTCAGAGCTGGGATCTCAGTATTTAATTTCTAGTTATTGTCAGGTTATGACATTGTTTTAGTTGGGCATCTATTTTTTCCTTTTTACTTTTGGTTTAAATTGTCATACTCTTGTACTCCCTAGAGGTTTTTTATTCATTTTTTATTCTCTAGATGTTTCGAATTTTATTATTATTCCTTTTCAATTATATATGGATTTGGTTGGGTGTGTTCATATAGGTATATTAGGAAAAGGACTCCCATATAAGTTATGCCTTTAGGTGATTGTCTCCACCCCTAGCCTATAGAGGCAGGCTTGGGGGAGTTTTAGCTTGATCCTCGTTGGTTCAGATCGTAAAATATTGGTATCAGAGTAGTTCATTCCTTAGGATGGTTTTTGGAATAGTATTTTTATAAGGATTTGGTTGGGATTTAGGGAAATAGTGACAAAGTGTCTCAAGTATGGATTTCAGGCCAGGGAATCCAATGTTGTTGTGGTGATCGATGTTTTTATTCACCAGGACTCAGACTGCCTATTGGTCAACTCGACATACTGAGACATTGGTTGTAGGGATCAATGGTATATGTATCATAAATGATTGAGGTTTTGATTATCCTTCTTGACTCGTCTCCTTGTATATATATTCTCATATGACTGTGGTATGTCTTGATTAAATTTTCAGGATGCCTCCACAATGACATCCATCCAGGTTACCTTTTTGGATCACGATGAAGACTCGGTGAGTGGTGAGGAATCGATTCAAGATTTATCATGCGAGGTTCTTCCTCGAGGTGGAAAGTTAGCAACACCCTCACCTATTGGGTAGTAGATCATACCAGTAGATTTATATGAGGATGCACACAATCTTAGCATACTCTAAAAGTTCTAGCACTATAGATCACTGAGGTTTTGTGGAAAACCATATCTACAAGAGGCAGAGGATTTGCTAGATTCAATTATCTATATTTTCAATATTATCCAAACATCAATAGATTAGGTGGTTTCATGGGAATCCATATTTTTCCATGGAGCAGCTAGGTGTCGGTGGATTCTAGTTATGTAGATGCATGATGAATTGACAATCTCATGGGATGATTGCTAGTAGAGGTTTCATGAGGAGTATTATCCATCATGCTTATGGTAATTTCATATTTAGGATCTTTTGAAGATGTATTAGGGATGGATGATAATTGTATAGTATGTTTCAAGGTTCATATACCTTATCTGTTACTCCCTCAACATAATTTGGGATAGATACTTCCCAGCATGGAAGTTTAAGTAAGGTCTCTATAGAGATATCTATGACAGTCTAGAACCCTTGTGAAAACCCACCTATGATAGGGTATTGGAGTGGGTTCCAGTGATAGATAACTTCCTGACAGAGGGATTATAAGAAGTTGGAGCTAGTAGTGGGTGTTATATGGTTGAGTCTTCTACAGCAGCTAACAGGCGCCAGTCAATAGGATCTCAATGTAGTAGATCTTCCTAAGATCAGACTCAAACACATGGTTAGGGACAGTGCAGAGAACTAGGGTATCCTGGAGAGGGGTGGTGTTATTAATGTTATGGGAAGGTTCAAATGGTTCCTGGTTGCTTGACCAAATGTGCAGAGGATGGAAGGAAGATAGAAGATATACCACAACAAAAGAGGTAGTGTCATGATCAGAGATCTCCCAAGAGAGGGCATGGTGGCCCCAAGGGATCCGAAGATGGAAAAGGAACATGTGGGGATCCAGGAGGAGGATATGTGGGTGGTGGATGATGCTATGAGATCCTTCCACCACCACTAAAAGGTATCCCACGTCAAGCTCATGGATCAGGTGGTTGGGGTCACGAATAGCTTTAATCTATGGATGTGTATGACCAAGTGGGGAACAAGATGATCAGAGGTATGATATATTTTTATTCTAATCTATCTTCAGTACTAGTAAGCATAGTTTTGAGTCATTCCTTTATCTATTTACTTCTTGTATGGGATATGGATCTCTCGGTTGTGGTGTTATCCCAGCATCTTTGTCTTTATTTTCTTATGGGGACATCTTATTCTATATCTTTGATCAATTGGTATTGTGAGATATATCTTGGTAGAGATATTTTCTCATGGGACATTTTGGTTATCATGATAAAACCCTATGACTTAATATTAGGTATGGATTGGTTTTCCATGGTCTAAGCCCAGATTAAATGTCATCAAAAATGAGTTAGATGCCTTTGCACTTATGGGAAAAGATTCTCCTTTGTTAAAGAGAGATATATCATGGAGGGATGAGTGGATTTTTTGATCAGGAGGCTACAGATCATTACCCATCAGTTGGAGAGTGTATCCCTTGGTGAATCATGCTATTTAGGTATATATATTCCTTTAATTATGTAGGATTTTATGGAATTATTACCTTATAATTTTCTATGAGTGACTCCACGGTGGGATATGGATTTTTTTCATCAACTTATATCCTGAGATCACTCTGATATCTTTTAGGGAATATCATATGGCCCTAATATTCTCTATGATCTATGGTGATAGACGGATGACCTTCAAGAGAAGGTTTTTATCAGACTTGGTGTGTCCTCTGGGGCAGCTCCAGTGTTTTTCATGAAAAATGTGGATAGGAGCTTACAGAATTGTGTGGATTATTATAACCTGAACCAGGACATGATAAAGAAAATTTACCCTTTAATGAGGATTGATGACTTACTTTGATCAGTTCTGAGGTGTGATTTGGTTATTGAATATGGATCTCAAGTATAGATACCACCATTTGAGAGTTCACAAGGATGATATTCCAAAGTTGTAATTCCAATGTCACTATGGACACTATGAGTTTCTGGTGATGACATTTGGTGTGATGAATTCTCTTGATGTGTTTATGGATTTGATGAACTAGATCTTCTATCCATACTTAAACCAATTTTTTGTTGTCTTCATTGATGACATACACATATACTTTGCATTAGAGGAGGATCATGCAGATCTATAGAATATGGTTCTAGATTTTCTTCAAGATCCCCAACTTTATGGTAATCTCTCAAAGTTGTAGTTTTAGATCTAAGAGGTTCACTTTTGGGGTTATGTCATTTATAATCATGGATTAGCTTTGGAACCAACAAAGATTGATGCAGTGCTTGCTTGGGGACCATCCAAGAGCATGTCAAAGGTGTAGTGTTTTCTTGGCTTAGATGGGTAATAAAGGATTTTTATGGAAGACTTCTCTAGAATTACATCCCCTTTAACCACTCTAACATAGAAAGGGAAGTTTTTTACCTAGAATGAGTAGTTATAGAGATCCTTTAAGGAGTTGAGGCTGAGGCTGATGAGTTCTCTTATTTTGAGACTACCGGAGGAGAGCTTAGAGTACGTAGTGTATTGTGATTCATTGATAGCTAGTATCATCTATGTGTTGATCCAAATATAGGTAGTTATCATATATTGGTAGAGAAAATTAAGACCCCATGAGCAGAACTACGTGAATCATGACCTAGATCTTGTAGGGGTAGTCTTAGCTCTGAGGATGTGGAGGCATTATCTTATGGTAGATCACTTTTTTGTTTACTATGACTATCATAGTCCTAGGTATATATTCACATGGAGAGACTTGAACCTAAGACAGAGGCACTAGTTGGATTTTCTACAAGACTATAACTTTGAGATAGTATGTACTTCTAAGAAGGGAAACATGGTGGAAAATTACCTTAGTAGGAAGTCCCAAGGTTGTTTGGTGTAGGAGATGTCTAAGCATTTGGCTTCCTTTCAGTTGAAACTAGTAGAGCAGGAGGGTGAAATTTTTCTTCAGTCGATGGTGTTTACTCCTATACTCCTCCAATTTTTGTGAGAGCCCCAGCTGGAAAACATTGACTGTGAGTTATTACATGACCATATATCCTCAATAGATTCACCATATGGATTTTATGAAGGGAGAAATCATGTCATCATTTTCCAAGGATGGATGGTGGTCCCAGTCACAATATGGTAGGAGGAGATGAAATAGTTTTATACTTATCCTTTGGTTTTAAATCCTAGTGTGAGGAAGATGTACAGAGACCTTCAGTGGTAGTTTTTGTGGGCTGGAATAAGATAGAGAATGGATAAGTTCATCTCTCGGTGCCTCACCTGTCAATGGGTGAAGGATGAGCACAAGGTTCCAGTAGGTTTGTTTCAGCCTCTTGAGATCCCATAGTGGAAATAGAATGGAATATATATGGATTTCATGATAAGAATTCTGTAGAAATCAATAGGTCGTGATGCCATTTGGGTGATAGTTGATTGATTCATGAAGTCATAACACTTCTTTTTATCAGGAAATAGAGTTAGGTGGAGAGTTTGTGGAAGTTGTACATATGGGATATCATTCACCTTCATGGGGTTCCCTCAATGATTTTCTTTGTCTATGATGTGAATTTTACATCACAGTTGTGGAGAGGCTTATAGGAGTAATTCGGGACCAAGATGAGGATGATTACATCCTTTCACCCCTATAAAGATGGGAAAAGCGAGCACACTATCCAAGTGTTAGAGGATATACTGAGATATTTTATGTTAGTCTTTAATTGGTGTTGGGAAGATCACTTACCATTGGTAGAGTTTTCATACAATAATAGTCATCACTCTACTATAGGCATGGAACCTTTTGAGGCCTTGTATGGGAGACCCTTTATTTCACCCATATATAGGATTAAGATTGGAGAGACATATCTTGTTGGGCCATAAATGGTACAGGGAACAATGGAGAAGGTCCAGGTCATCTGCAAGAATATGATGACAGCCCAAAGTAGTCATAAATCTTATGTAGATTGACTCCATCGGCCCTTGTATTTTGAGCAGGGAGATCACATTTTCTTGAGAGTCTCCCCATAAAAAAGATTGTGGAGATTCATCCAGGGAGGAAAGTTATTCCTAAGGTTCATCAATTCATTCAAGATCTTGTATAGGGTTAGTGAGATTTCTTACCATCTCTCCCTACCCCCATAGATAGAGTGGGTTCATGACATCTTCCATGTGTTGTAGCTGAAGAGATATGTGAATGACCCCATGCATGTTATTGACTAGGGTGATCTGGACATCGAGGATGAAGCCACTTTTACAAATCACCCAGTGGAAATCAAATATTGAAAGAAGAGGACCCTACATAGATGTACCATCCCCTTGGTTTATATGTTGTGGCAGCATGAGAGCATGCATGAGAGCTCCTGAGAGCAGAAGATCTCCTGAGAGCATGATAGCCATATGTGGGCTCAGTATCCCAAGATTTTTGTTTAGTTTTCTTACTTTTTAAGGATGAAAATATTGAATGAGGGAATAATTTAGAGACCCTGTTTTTCCTTGTAATAATTTGAAATATATCTAGAAATTTTTTTGGAGTCAAACACTGAGACAGAGTGCGATTCTGAGGCCCGGTGTGCCCAGAATCAATTTTATAAAAATATTAAATATATTTTATATCACGTACACATGGTTTCTCAAAGAAAATTGGATATATCATAAAATGGGTCTCTGATAGAAAATATGAGACCACGGTTGAATCAAGAATGTGAATTTTACCCTAGACGTGACCAAAAGTTGGTCGGTGTGGGGAGTTCAGATATAGAAATCCTTGGAGAGTGCATTTAATTAAAATAATTAATTAATTTTATTTATTTTATTAAATAACATAGAACTAACCTCCTCTATAAATACACTTTTATGGAGGATCTTAGGGTTATCTTCATAACCCTGGGATCACTGAGAGGATTTTTCTTTGGAAAATCGATAAGAAATGACAACGAGCCTTTGGGTCCAAGAAAATCAAGGCACAGCAAACACAATGACTTCGCTTACTCATTATTTAGAAAGTTATTCATCGACAAATGATCCAATGTTGAAGTTTGTCACAACATTCTGTCCAGATTTTTGTTTCAAAAGTAAGGTTCATTTGTTATCAAAAGTAAGGTTCATTTTTATCAAAAGGTTCATTTTTATCAAAAGTAAGGTTCATTTGTTATCAAAAGTAAGGTTCATTTTTATCAAAATTAAGGTTCATTTTTTATCAAAAGTAAGGTTCATTTGTTATCAAAAGTATGGTTACTGTTCATACCCTGTGTTACTGTTCATACCCTGCGTTACTTTTCTATTCATACCCTACGTTACTTTATTGTTCTCTCCAAAGTTATTTTTCGCTCCAAAGTTATTGTTCGCTCGGAAGTTACTATTCACTCTGAATTTACTATTCACTCAGAAGTTATTATTCACTCAGAAGTTACTATTCACTTTGAAGTTACTGTTCATTCCAAAGTTACTGTTCATTCCGTGCAATTTTTTAAAAAATTGATTTTATGCAAATATATAGATTATTTTTTAACGATTTTTTTTTGTAAAATCCTCATTAAATATAAGGATCATAATTAAAGATTTTTTGATGTTTTTGGTGATAGATTTAGAGAGAAAATTTAATAACGTTCTTCAACATATTTTACAAATAAATTTGAACGTTTTAAGATTGTTTAAATTTAAATGTTTGAATTTAATTCCAGAATCTGCTGCGAGTTTTTAGAAACTGTTTTGACTTAGTTTAAATCATTTTAAATGGATTTAAAATTCTTTTTTGAATCATTCAATGCTTTTATTATTCTGGAGATTTTATTGGAAGACTTATTCAAAATATATTGAATTACTCTATTAGATATTTTATTCTAAAAGAATAAAGAAGAAACGGTTCTGCTATTTTTAGGGAGATATTTATGGGATCTCTTAACTTAATTAATTTTGAATATCCTAAGAAAGTGGAGTTTCTGCACCTGCTAGATATTTTTTATTCTATATATATATAGTTCTCTCTTGCAGGAAAAACAACAACACAATACAAAGAGAAAGTGCTGTGAACTTTGAATCTGCTATGCATTTTCAACATCCTGTGACACTCTGCTTCACCACCTCCTCGGTCTCTCAAGCGTTGAATTAATTCTGCTTCGACTACAATTTCATTGACGAGACATGCTGAACTAAACCTCAAGAACCAGTACATGTGCTTTAATTTTTATCTTCTCTTTCATCTGGTTCTGAGTCTGTAACACTACTTCCCATCTCTCACACGCACTCTTATTTTTCTGTTTATGCTTTTGCACACAAAATAATTATTTGTTATTCTTTTTCTTCGGGTTGTGAATCCCAGATTCTAAAGTCAGGATCTTAGGGTTGTGACTCCCTGTATCTAAATTCAAGATTGTTTGGGTTGTGACTCCCAGTATCTAAAGTCAGGTTGTAAGGGTTGTGACTCCCCACACAAAAGTCAGTGTCGTGGTTATCCCTCCACTAGAAAAGGATTTTGTAATTGGGTTATGATTCCCCTTTAAAAATCATTTTTAGTGCACACGTATCTCTCGCCGAGTATAGAGGTATATGAGTAGAGTAGGCCCACTTTGGACCGAACTACTATAAAAAAACATCCTTGTGTTATTTATTTTTTCCGCTGCTAATTAATTTTAATAATTAATTTGATAATTAATTTATTTGATTAAATTTTTAATCTGGTCTATTCACCCCCCTCTAGACCATCTACCATTACCCTGTCCGACCTAAAAATTGGTATCAGAGGGTTACCTTCTTAAGAATAGTTTTGCTCTATATTTATATTTCATTATACTTGGTTGTTCCTTCCGGAATTTATCCAATAATTTCTTTTATCTGTTTTTATATTTTATTGTGTTAACCTATTCCTAGACCTCACAGTCTAAGGATAAATATCTTATAAGATGGAAGGATTGAACCCGAATGATGCCTGGATTCCTCAGAAGCCACCACATTTTGATGGCAATAATTATGGATACTGGAGATCCCGAATGGAGGCATACCTCAAACAGTTGAGCATTGAGCACTGGTCTATCATGTCAAAACAATACACATTGCCTGAAGCTGATCCAGATACTCTTACAGGAATTTATGCAACTAGATATGTCTTAAATTACAAAGTCGTTAATATTTTATATTGTGCTATTAACAGAAGTGTTTTTAGTCATGTTTTTGCATGCAAGACAGCTCATGAGATTTGGAATATTTTGCAAGTTACTCACCTTGGCTCTAACAAATTGATCTAAACCAAACTTGGAATGCTTCGTGCTGAGTATCAAGACTTCAAGATGGGTGAAGATGAAACTCTAAATCAAATGTTCCATAGATTCACAAGCATTGTGAATGGAATGAATTCATTTGGAGAATCTCTGGAAAATCCTATACTTGTTGAAAGAGTCCTACGAGCATTACCAAAGAAATGGCATGCAAAGAAGATGAAATCAAGAACTTCAAAGAGTACACACTTGATGAATTGATTTGATCACTACTACAATATGAACTGGAACTGAAGAACATAGCTGATGAGGAGTCAACAAAAAGAAAACGTATAGATTTTAAGTCTATAAATGTTATTTCTAATAATTCTTCTGATTATGATCTACAGGATATTGAAAAGGAAGACATGGCTCAGATTGTAACTGGAGTCTACAAAAGAATGAAAAAGAAAGGTTTCAAAAACCAGTTTAGTAGAAATCCTCAAAAAGAAAAATATAAGGGAGATAAGAAAGGTGATACAAATTGCAATGCTTCAGATGTAACTTGTTATGAGTGTAGGAAGAAAGGTTATATCAAACATGATTGCCCTAAATTAAAGAATAAAGACAAATACAAAAAGAAGGATAGAAAGGCATTGGCAACCAGCTGGAGTTGTACTGAAGAATCTGATTCTAGTGAACAATCTGGAAATGACAAAGAATCTGCCAACTTGTGTTTCATGGAATCACTAGATAAGGTTTGTAATTATAATTATTATTCTGAATGTTCTGATTCTGAATATGAATATGAAAACCCCAATGTTTTTTAATTAAATAAAGAAATTGAAAGATTAAGAAAAGATATTTTCAAAGCTGCTGATTTATATAATAAACTTAAAGAAGATAATGAAAAACTTATTTTTGAAAATAAAGTAATTTTTCAAGAAAATAAAAGGTTAATAAACACTTCCTCTTCTTCTCATTCAACAGTTTATAATAATTTGAAAACTGCTCAAGATTTGAATGAGAAATTGAAAAAGGAAGTTGAATGTCATAAACAAAATTTATCTGATTTTATTCAAGGTCGTGAAAAATATCATGAGATGATGTCTTTGAATAAAACTGATAAAAATAAATATGGTTTTGGTTATGATAAAATATTACCTCAAATGTATAAAACTTGTTTTGTTAAAAGTAAAAATGGTTGTACTTCAACTGTTACTTGTTTTAAATGTGGCATGAATGGTCACTATGACAATGATTGTTCACTTAGATTTAAACAATATTTGGGATTTACAAAAACTAATATTTCTAAATCGTTGTTATCGAGAGTACCTTACAATACATGTTTAAATTCTGTATGGGTACCTAAAAATTGTATTACTAATCCTATTGGACCCAAAGTAGCTTGGGTACCAAAATTGTCAATTAATTGATTTTTGTAGGAAAAATGCCTTGGATGTCTCAAGAATGACATATGGTACATGGAAATTGGATGCTCTAGGAATATAACTGGAGACCCATCAAAATTTACCACATAAAACACATGTGATGGAGGCACTATTACTTTTGGAGACAATTCCAAAGTCAAAGTAAAAGGTTTTGGAAAAGTTGGTATTTCAAATTCTACATTTATTTCAAAAGTTTTATATGTTGAAGGTTTAAAACATAATTTAATTAGTATATCACAATTATGTGATGATGGAATGGAAGTTAAATTTCAAAATGATAAATGTTTAGTTTTTAAAGATGATTCTTTATTATTTTATGCTAATCAAAAAGATAATATTTATACTATTGATTTTGCTGAACTAACTGTTCAACATGTAAAGTGTTTGAATGTTGTACAGAATGACAACATCCTTTGGCACCGTCATTTAGGACATGTTAATTTTAGATTGTTTCATAAGCTCTCGAAGCATGAGAATGTTTTACAGCTTCCTTCTTTGAAGAAAGAACAACATCATGTTTGTGACGCCTGCATGAAAGGGAAGCAACACAAAATTTCTTTTAGACCTATCAATTAGATAATTACTAATAAGCCTTTACAGTTAGTACATATTGATTTATTTGGTCCAACTCAAATTTATAGCCTTGGTGGAAATAAATATACTTTATTTATTGTTGATGATTATAGTAGATTTACTTGGGTATATTTTCTAGCTCATAAAAATGATACTTTATCTAAATTCACTGCTTTCTCTAAATTAGTTCAAAATAAAAAAGGTTGTATGACTATTTCTATTCGTAGTGATAAAGGAGGTGAATTTCATAATTTATATTTTGAAAAATTCTGTGAAAGTAATGGATATTTTCATAATTTCTCTGCTCCTAGAACACCACAACAAAATGGTGTTGTAGAACGGAAAAATAGAACTCTTATTGAAATGGCTCGAACTATGTTAAGTGAATATAATCTGCCTAGGTATTTTTGGGCTAAGGCTGTTTTTTCTGCATGTTATATTTCAAATAGAATTCTTATTAGACCTTTTCTGAAGAAAACTCCTTATGAATTATTCAAAAATAAAAAGCCTAAAGTTGGTTATTTTAGAGTTTTTGGATGCAAAGTTTTTATTTTAAATTCAAAGGATAATTTAGATAAATTTGATGCTAAAATTAATGAATGTATTTTTATTGGTTATTCTAATAACAGTAAAGCTTATAGAGTTTATAATAAAAGAACGATGGTTATTGAAGAGTCTGTTCATGTTATGTTTGATGAAAATAATGTTAAAATAAATTCTGATTCTAATGTTATTGATGATGAGTTTAGAGATTTTAATTTTGGTGAAGATTTTACTCAAGATAAGAGTGAATTAATTGAGGGGGAGCATAATCATTCTCAACCTGATCCAAGATCATGGACGATTCACAAAGATCATCCTGTTGAAAAAGTAATTGGCAATGTTGATTCTGGTGTCAAAACCAGAAATTCTATTTTAAATTATTGTGACAATTTTGCTTTTATTTCTGATTTTTTTCCTGTTGATATTCATGATGCTTTAAAAGATGAAAACTGGATTATTGATATGCAAGATGAATTAAATCAGTTTGTTAGAAATAATGTTTAGAATTTAGTATAATTTCCTGAAGATAAGCAGGTAATTGGAACTAAGTGGATCTTTAGAAACAAGCTGGATGAATCTGGACAGATTTTCAAAAACAAAGCCAGACTTGTTGCTCAAGGATACTCTTAAGAAGAAGGTATAGACTTTGAAGATTCATTTTCACCTGTTTCCAGGTTTGAGTCAATTAGAATTTTGTTAGCCTTTGCATGTTTTCAAGGTTTTAAATTATATCAAATGGATGTAAAAAGTGCTTTCTTAAATGGTTTTATTACTGAAGAAGTTTATGTTTCACAACCCCCTGGTTTTGAAAATGAAAAATTTCCCAACCATGTTTTTAAATTATCCAAAGCTTTATACGGTCTCAAATAAGCACCTCGTGCTTGGTATGAAAGACTTTCTTTATTTTTATTAAAAAATGGTTTCAAGAAAGGAAATGTTGATCCCACTTTTTTTATTAAAAGATCTTCTGATGATATTTTAATTGTTCAAATTTATGATGATGATATTGTTTTTGGATCATATACTGACATACTTTGTAATGATTTTTCTTTATTGATGTCTTCTGAATTTGACATGAGTTTAATGGGAGAATTAAAGTTTTTTCTTGGACTTCAAATTTCTCAAAGGAAAGATGGAATTTTTCTTAATCAATCTAAGTATGCTAAAGATTTAGTTAAATGATTTGGTCTTTATTCCTCTAAATCCATAAAAACCCCTATGGGTCCTAATTGTAAATTAGATAGTGATACATCTGGTAAATTAGTTGATTTAACAGTTTATAGAGGTATGATAGGTAGCTTGCTATATTTAACAGCATCTAGACCTGATATCATTTTTAGTGTTTGTTTATGTGCTAGATTTCAAGATGATCCTAAAGAAAGTCATATTAAAGTTGTTAAAAGAATAATTAGATATGTTAAAGGAACTGTTGATTCTGGTTTATTTTATCCAAAATATAACTGTTTTGATTTAATATCTTATTCTGATTCTGATTTTGGAGGTTGTAGAATTGACCGAAAAATCACATCAGGTATGTGTCATTTTTTGGGAAAATGTTTAATATCTTGGTCATCTAAGAAACAATTATTTGTTGCTTTATCTACTGTAGAAGCCGAGTATATCTCTGCTGCTAGTAGTTGTGCTCAGAGTTTATGGATTAAGCAAAATTTATGTGATTTTGGTGTTTATATTGATAAACTACCTATTTATTGTGATAACACATCTTCAATTTCTATTTCTAAAAACCCCTTACAACATTCTAGAACAAAACATATTGATCTTAGATTTCATTTCATTCGAGATCATGTGAATAAGGGTGATATTGTTTTAGAATTTATCCCTTCTGAAAATCAGCTTGCAGATATTTTTACAAAGCCTTTAGACTCTTCTCAGTTTGAGAAAATTAAATTTTCTCTTGGTATGTTGGAATTTTAAATTTTATTTGCTGCATTTGTTTAGGGGGAGCATGTTTTCACTTTTTTTTATTTACAAAAAGGGGGAGAAGATTTGGAGAGAAGTTTTGGTGAGAAATAATTTGGATTTAATCATTTTAAAAATTTATTTATGGTTTAAATGTTTTGGTTTTGTAATCAACCAAAAAGGGGGAGATTGTTTGTGCATGTGCATATTTTCTTTAATTTGATTTCATATGATTTTGTTTGATTACTTTTATTATGTATTTTGATGATATCTTAATTTATGTTATTTGTATTTTTTTTGATTCTTATCACGTTGTAAATATAAGATATTTATCTATATTTTATTAGTTAATGAGGAAGTTTGAAAATTCTTAT
The DNA here is from genome assembly GCA_963277665.1 of Viscum album. Lineage (NCBI taxonomy): Eukaryota > Viridiplantae > Streptophyta > Magnoliopsida > Santalales > Viscaceae > Viscum > Viscum album. The sequence goes on along the minus strand of OY728146.1, from coordinate 866,705,697 downwards.
CTATTTTTCAAAAATTTAATGAAGTTACTACTATGTTTTTAGAAACTCTACATTTCACTGTTTTAAAACTTTTATGTATTTATTTTAATAAAACTTCTACATTTGTCCGATTTGCATGAAACTTGATTCTTTGGAAAGATAAAATTTTTATCTTGATTTCATTAGTTTACATCAAAGTCTAAAAATATTGTTTGAATGAACTTTTAATTTCTTGAAGTTCTGATATTCTGTTTTGAAGTAGCAGTTTTTCCAGAATTGTTTTGCTTCTGTTTTTTAATGATTTTAGGAACTATAGATGTCTTTTTTAATTGATTCTTTTTTTTTGGAAATATAATAAGTTTTTATACAAATAATTAGTTTTGACCAAAGTCTGAATTTGCTGTTAAGAGCCCTTAAAAATTCTTTGAAGTTTGTCACAACATTCTGTCCAGATTTTTGTTTCAAAAGTAAGGTTCATTTGTTATCAAAATTAAGGTTCATTTTTATCAAAAGTAAGGTTCATTTTTATCAGAAGTAAGGTTCATTTTTATCAAAAGTAAGGTTCATTTGTTATCAAAAATAAGGTTCATTTTTATCAAAATTAAGGTTCATTTTTTTATCAAAAGTAAGGTTCATTTGTTATCAAAAGTATGGTTACTGTTCATACCCAATGTTACTGTTCATACCCTACGTTACTTTACTATTCATACCCTGCGTTACTTTATTGTTTGCTTCGAAGTTATTGTTCGCTCTAAAGTTATTGTTCGCTCGGAAGTCACTATTCACTCTGAAGTTACTATTCACTCGGAAGTTACTATTCACTTCAAAGTTACTGTTCATTCCGAAGTTACTGTTTATTCCGTGCAATTTTTTAAAAAATTGATTTTCTGCAAATATATAGATTATTTTTTAACGATTTTTTTTTAATCCTCATCAAATATAAGGATCATAATGAAAGAGTTTTTTATGTTTTTGGTGCCATATTTAGAGAGAAAATTTAATAACATTCTTCAACGCATTTTATAAATAAATTTGGACGTTTTAAGATTGTTTAAATTTAAATGTTTGAATTTAATTCCAGAATCTGCTGCTAGTTTTCAGGAACTGTTTTGACTTCGTTTAAATCATTTTAAATGGATTTAAAATTCTGTTTTGAATCATTCAATGCTTTTATTATTATGGAGATTTTATTGGAAGACTTATTCAAAATATATTGAATTCCTCTATTAGATATTTTATTCTACGGGAATAAAGAAGCAGCGGTTCTTCTATTTTCAGGGAGATATTTATGGGATATCTTAACTTAATTAATTTTGAATATCCTAAGGAAGCAGAGTTGCTGCACCTTCTAGATATTTTTTATTCTCTATATATATAGTTCTCTCTTGCAGGAAAAACAACAACACAATACAAAGAGAAAGTGTTGTGAACTTTGAATCTACTGTGCATTTGCAACGTCCTGTGACACTCTGCTTCACCACCTGCTCGGTCTCTCAAGCGCTGAATTAATTCTGCTTCGACTACAATTTCATTGATGAGACGTGTTGAACTAAACCTCAAGAACCAGTACCTATGCTTTAATTTTTATCTTCTCTTTAATCTGGTTCTGAGTCTGTAACACTACTTCCCATCTCTCACACGCACTCTTATTTTTCTGTTTATGCTTTTGCACACAAAATCATTATTTGTTATTCTTTTTTTTTGGGTTGTGACTCCCGGATTCTAAAGTCAGGATCTTAGGGTTGTGACTCCCTGTATCTAAATTCAAGACTGTTTGGTTTGTGACTCCGAGTATCTAAATTTAGGTTGTAAGGGTTGTGACTCCCCATACAAAAGTCAGTGTCGTGGTTATCCCTCCACTAGAAAAGGATTTTGTAATTGGGTTATGATTCCCCTTTAAAAATCATTTTTAGTGCACACATATCTCTCGCCGAGTAGAGAGGTATAAGAGTAGAGTAGGCCCACTTTGGACCGAACTAATATAAAAAACATCCTTGCGTTATTTATTTTTTCCGCTGCTAATTAATTTTAATAATTAATTTGATAATTAATTTATTTGATTAAATTTTTAATCTGGTCTATTCACCCCCCTCTAGACCATCTTCCATTACCCTGTCCAACCTAACATTAGGAATCGTCAATTATGTATTATTCCCCCATTTGATTAATATATTTAGCATGATCATTCTTATTCCTTTGATTTGTGCTAATTGAGACTTTGTATGCTCCCACGAATAGGATTTAAATTATTTATTCAATTTTTTCTCACACAATCATCCCTAATTGTATCTGTTGGCCAAGAATGCTTGGGAAGTGATTTTTTCACATATTTTTCATTTTATTTCACCCTCAATTATTCATGTTCTTCATCGTTAGGAAATGGGGTCTCGATTTAACATTTTCAGGAGGGATCGAGTATGATCAAACCCCCAGAATCATGGCGGATTCACATGCGATAAATGGTTTGATGAATCAATGAAGGATTCGAGTATATTTTTGTATATGATTAATTCCAATATAGATTTTTTGATCCAGTGAGGCAGTGGGTTCCCCCACATGCGATGGTGATGCATACGGTATGTGAACGAACTAACGAAGATCCGATTTCCAGCCACCAGATGGATGAAAATGATGAACAGAGGCCATTTCTGTCAATTTTGGGTGGCCTAGTGTCACGATTAAAAGTGGTAGAGGAACATCTGGAGGAATGTGTAGCAAGTCTAGGATTCTAAGAAAATTGTGACTATATTCCATTTATTTTGGAAGAACACGCAGTGTATTCTTCATAAATCCGTAGCACTAGGGTTTCATAAGGATTATAAGTATCACACGCCATGTGGGACCCCCACACACCATGTGACCCGATTTCTGTAAATTAGTGTGTGCTTTGGGAGTACAGGAACATGGGTACAGCTAGGCACATGTTGTGTACTAGTACATGGCCAGGTTACATGGACATGTCTGGAAGGACATGGGAGGGACCTCGTGTGGGAGTACATTCCATGTATCAGAGTACATGGGCATGGGAAATATTACATGGACACGACCAGGAGCACAGGAAAGACCCCAAGTGGCTGAGGCATTCCATGTAGGTCCTGTTATATGATATTTGGGGCTACATGGGTAGAGGTACATGTACCAATAGGTATATGTCTAATAATTAGAGCAGGACCACACTTTGTGTGGGTCCCCTTACACATTGTGTACCCCTACTTCCATTTTTAAGAAACTTCAAACACTCATATATCCTTCATTTGGACTCATATTTTGGACTAATAGTAGCATGTCCTGAGTGTTTTTTCACATATAATGTGATGTTGGTAGTCTTAGTGGCTTTTGAGATATGATGAAATATGTTTTGGGCATGAAACTTCTTTAGTCGACGCATAGAAATGGAAATGATCGGGTCGGATCATCATAGAGATTTGAGTGGCACCCTCATGCTATTCAAGGCATGGGTCCTCTATCTATTATTTGAGTGGAACCCTCCTATTAGGATGGTCATGAATCCTATATCTACTATCAGAGTGTAACCCTCCTGTAGAGATGGTTCATGGGTCTTTGACCATCAGAGTGTCACCCTCCTATAGTATTAGGGAATGGGTCATCAACCACTAGAGTGGAACCCTCTTGTTGGGAAGGTTATGGGTCCTATATCTACTACTAGAGTGGAACCCTATTTATAGGAAGGGTATAATTCCTCTATATACTATTAGAGTGGAACCCTCTAACTAGGAATGGCATGGTTCCTCTATCTGCTATCTAAGTGGCACCCTCCTACTGGTCAGGGTATGGGTCCTTGACTACTAAAGTGGCACCCTCCTATACAGTCATGGATTGGGTCCTCTATCAACTACTTGAATGGAATTATCTTTCTTTATCAGAGAATGGTTCCTTTACCTAAATATTGTGGCCTATCAATTGTGTGGCATAGTGGCGAGATGTGTCTTGACTTGGATATTTATTCAGACAAACACAAGAAATGCTAGGCATCATTGATGGACCATTTAGAACTGATGAAACTCTTTCTTGGGATAGGATGTAAGATATTGATCCCCTTTCTCTCTCATTTGGTTTTCTTTTATTGATCATATGTATATATGTATCCATGTTGTTGAATTTTTGTTACTCTATTGCTATGGGTTGAGCTATTTATTCCTATCGCATCTCTTACTCCCCCCCAACTTTCAAGGCATCCTAATGGGTATGTATATGCTCACCCCTACATGGGATTTACCTGCACATGTTGTGTCTTATTTAGAGGATGGACTGGTTGGAAATGATTAAATAGTAGAATAGGGATACCATAGTGTATTTTATTATGTACAGTGGTCAGAGATTGAAGATTCAGAGATGGGCTCTCTCTATATTTACTTTCTAGTTATTTTCTGGTTGGGACATCTTTCTAGTTGAGTGTGTATTTTTTCCTTTTTTACTTTTTAGTTAACACTATTGTACTCTTGTACTCTCTAGTGGTTTTACATTCATGGTTTATTCTCCAGATGTTTCATCTTTTATTATTATTATTCTACACTTTTTCATAGATTTGGTCAGGTTTGTGCATACAGGAACATTAGGAAATGGCCTCTCATATTAGTTATGCCTTTTGTTGCTTATCACCACCCCCTGAACTATATAGGTAGGCTTGGGGTAGTTGTGTCTCATGACCCATTGGGTCAGGTCATAAAATCACAGTTAAAAATAAACCACACTTTCATCCAAATCATGACCCTCAGGAGGATAAAGAATGGATTCAATTTAGATGGGGAAACCAATGAAGTAGTGGTAAAGTATTTCAATTCAATGATAAAGTTCAATGACCCATAATCACTGATGGATTTATATAATGTACAGGTCACTATGAAGGTATAGTGTTCATTCATCAAGGAATTAATTTATTTCATCAAGGGTTTTACATGGATTACCTAGGTAGAATATGGTCTAAATAAGTATATGTGATAAAATAACTAAAAAAATAACTGGAATAGCTCTAGAGAAGTATGGAAATAACATACTAAAATCATTAAAAAATAAAACAAAAAAAAAATAAGAAAACTTGTTTCATCCGAACTTTATTAAAACCCTAAATATAATTTAATTCAAACATTGTATTTCCATGATTTCAAGTTCTTAAAACTAGAAGATAATAAATGCATACATGTAGTCTCAAACATGGATAGATTGAATGAGAAATCAGTTTTTGTCTATGCTCTTCCTAATATATCATCTTTATTATTGAAAGTGGAAAAAAATTGAACAATAATGGATAGAGGGGTATAGAATATGGTATATAATCAAGGGTGTGTGTAACACCCTGACTCTATTATCTCAGAACCAGTGGTTATTTTACTACATTATCACAAGTATAAGGAATTAGATACTAAATGACCGAATAGTTTAATAGTCTTGGGAGACTAGATACATACATGGTTCTCACATAATAAAGGTTTATCTTTGATGCTCAGTAAAGTAAAAAATACAACAAAAGTTATCATAAAGTAAATGAAACATGAATAATATGGCCAAGATAAACAATAATAAAATATTCCATATAACTAATACAATAAAAAAGGGGACAAAATCGATGGAAAACATAACAACATAAATAATCACATGGATAATAATAACTAGTTTATTAATGATTGAATGCATAATTTTAGACATCATAATCTCACCATTAAGGCCTCGTGCTATGACAACATACATAAACAGGTAAGGCATATACCAAATACCAAAACTAGTTTTCCACATGGGACCTAATGATTAATTTAGAGGCTATATTGGTCCCTTCCCATCACTTACTAATCCCATTATATTCATTGTATTAAAGGAGGGAAACATAATCAATATAAACATTCATATTGAAAAACTAGCATATGAAATGTCAATAATTTCCCAAATCAATAAACATAATCATAAATAATTCAGAGTAATATGGTGAATTATATCAAAAGATTATATCCCCATCAAATCATAAATTCACCAAATAATTTTTACATGGATAAATATACTTTAAAAATATCACTAAAATATTTCTTTAGGAAAATACCCTTTTAATTTTGAATTCACTTATTCAAAATATAAAAATTTCCCATATATTAAGGAAAATGTTTTCTATAAAATGAACCTTGTAAATTTGTAAAGTAATCTTCAAACATTAAATGTTCATGATGGTGGAAAATTTCATTCATGTTGTATAAGTTAAAAAACATTCCTTTCACACTTTTGTACGAAAAGCCAAAAAGAACCTCATTTAGAAAATGATAGGAAGATTCATTTTAACCCATTTTTGTAAAATTAAAACATGGGTAAAAATTTATTTAATAAATTATTAGATAATATTAAAAATATTATTTAAAATATTTTAAGAAAAATATGGATTTGGAATAAAAATATTACTCATAGAGTAGAAAAATAAATTCATATTTCCTTAAAAACATGATTTCATTATGTTGAGTACATAAATAGTGAAAAATGAAAGGAAATATTTTAGTTTATAGAAATAACCATAATAAAATAAAATAAATTGTTTCTAATATAAAAATATCAAATAATTCCCCCATTAGAGACTTTAACGTAAACAATCTCAAATAATGATGAGATAGTGAAATAAACCATTACCTCATGTTTGAATTGCTTTGTACATACTTTTAGCATCTTTTATAATGCATTAAAAAAATTATTTCTATACCATAAGCATATAAATTCTTATAAAATCATATATTATTCAATTATAATATTTAAATACCCATTTATTAATAATCCTTTATTAAAATTATCGTTTCTTAGTGTTAATTGTTTCATTTTTCATGTATGTTTCAGTTTGGTAGTTTTGGTCCCTGTATCTTACTCATGGTTACATAATATCTAGGATTTTAATCAATATATAAATATAATATATATTAATTATATACATTTTTTGAATCATTATTGAATTTCGTACAAGTAAAATGAATCACATCACTTTATTGAGGTGGTAGCTCACACATGCACACGAGCGACGTTATCATTTTTTAACGAGTTGAAGAGTAAGAAGGTAGATGTGATATTATTATTTTATAAGAATAATTATTTCGTAAATATAATATAAAATCATTATTTCCATCTTTGTAACCATATAAGTAAAGTGGTGTTTAAAAAATAATTACACCGCTAAGTGGATATGGTAAGTTGTACGTATGAATGAGCGATGTTTTCACTTTTCATAGGACGGAAAAGAGAAGAGGAATAGTTGTAAAATAGTTATAATAAAATCTTATTAAATTGATGATAGATGATTTATTATTTTTAGGATTTTTATAATATATTTAGAGGAAGTTGAAGAGGAATGAAATTTGAAATAGTTGGTAAAGATGATTACCTCTTCTTCAAAAAAGATCCTTTAGACCTTCCTTTAAGGGGCATAAGGTGGGTATTTTAGGAATGCCAGAAATTAAAAAACCTATATAAGTATATTTATAATAGTTTTTTACAATTTTTTGTTGATATAATAGGCTCTATTTTTTTGTATAAGAGAGGAGAGGTGGTGCCTTTTATAGTGAATGAAAGGACACACGTGAAATTAATAAAAATATTTAAATATAATAAATTCACTTTAATGTGAAAGTGAAATAATGATTCCATGATTTCGAAGATAATATAGGATATGTTTTAAATTCCTTTAAACAATAAAAAATTTATAGGTTTAATTTTTATTTTAAACCTTATCTTTTGGTTTAACCCCTTCATTAAATAATTTTAACCTTAAACGCAGTAACAACTTTTTCAATCTTAAAGGGTTATAATTTTACTTAAAATATATGTATTTTCATATAAATGGAAAAGGGATGAAATTTTAGACCATTTATGATCCTACTTTTAATCTTTAAATATTTTTATAATTTTTAAATAATTTAATAAAATGTTTTTTTTTTCACAAAATGTTAATAATGGAATTGTTGACACTATTTGTTTTATTTGAAATTAAATACATCAAGAAAAATGTTTAATTTGAATATATGATTTTAAAATATCTCTAATATATCATATATATATCAATTAAATTCATGTTTCACTATAAATCACTCAAAAAATATCACTTTTAGGGATTTTAAAATAATTTATTTTATTTTTCTATAAATTAAATAAATACTATATCAATATTAGGTAAGCATTTAAGGTTATTATTTAATAAAAAATGTTAAAAATAAATTAACATAATAAAAAACTATTTTATATTTAAAATAAACATTTAGAACTTAACTTTTCCTATTTTTATCCTTATATTAATAAATTAGAGTTATTAAAGTCAAGAGAGAGGCATTTTGTATTTATTCTTTTCTTGAATTAATATAAAGGTCCTAATAAAATAAATATCACACAAAGTGGCTATATATTCAAGAATTATAGGGTAATTGATGAACTAAACTCATATAATAGGATAAATTCAAGTTATAAGGTCATTTTTTAGTTCTTATCATGTTATTTTAAACCTTACTTACTTCATTTAACCTTACTTTGGATACCATTATTTACTATGGTTACTATTCATAATGAAAAAAATAAAAGGTAAATATTTATAAATTTTCGACCTCCTAATTAAAAATATGGAATCAATTTTTAATATTTAATTTCTATAAGTGGTATAAATTAATTTAATATTGAAACGCAGAATAAAATGAAAAATAGTTCTCTAGAAAATGTATTTTTAAGTATAAAAATGTTTTTATGACAAATCAAACCATAAAATTGTTTCCAATGAACTTAATTTGATTATTAATAATATAATATAACTAATTTTAATTTTAAACTATTTTAAAATACAATTTAACTTTGTAAATTATTTAAACAAAAATACTGCTTTCATTAAAAAGTAGTATTTTTTCACTATTCACTGGAAAATAATTTTTTTCAGAAAAATACCAAAATTTCATCCTAAGTTAATTTTGATATTATTATTTTAAAAATTAAATTAATTTATTTATTATAATTTCTTCAGGTTCCCATATCACCTCTTTTATCTTATGATTTCTCCAAATTATATTTACTAGTCGAGTCATCTAAGTCCTCAACACATGTTCTCTACTGTTTAGAATCTAGATAGGCTCTTCACAGTAAGATAAATCAAGTTGAAATTATATCTCTTCAGTGGTGATAACATGAATTGGATATGTAATTTATTTATTTAATAAATTTAAATGTAACACATCATTTACTTTAGGGAGGTTAGGCATCATTTTCAAATGATAAGACACAACTCTAATTCTTTCTAGAATTTAAAAAGGTCTGATATACTCTGGGCTAAGATTTCCTTTATTACCAAACCTTATAACACCCTTCCATGGGGATAATTTCAAGAAAACATGATCTCCCACATAAAATTATAAATATTTCCTTTAGTATAATCATAGTTCTTTTTCCTACTTTGATCTTTTTTAATATGGGTTTGAATAGTATTTACCTTCATTATTGTATCCTCCACAAGTTCTGGGCCTATAATATTTCTTTCACTAACTTCATCCCAAAAAATTTTAGTATGAAATCTCTTACCATATAATGCTTCATACAAATCTATTTAAATACTTAAATGGAATCTTGTACTCTAGAAAAAATCTATAAAAAGGTAAATATTGATACCACATACATTTAAAGTCAAGTGAGCCTAACATCAACATGAATTCTAAAGTTTAAATAGTTATTTCAGACTGTTTATCAGTTTGTGGGTGATATGAAATACTCAAATGAAATTTAGTATCCAAAACCTTCTAAATACTTTTCCAAAATTTCAATGTAAATCATGGTTCACGATCAAATATAATTGAAATTGGTGCACTATAAAGTCATATAACTTCATTAATCTAGGTTTATGAAAGTAACTCAAGAAATAAATCTTATCTTGGAGAAAAAAATGTATATATTTGCTAAGGCAATCAATAATATCCCATATTGTATCATTCTTTCTAGGAGTATTTGGTAATCTAGTGTCAAAGTCCATAGTGATGTCATCTCATTTCTTCATAGAAATAGGTAGAGGTTTTATGAATCCTCTAGGATGTTGTCTCTCAAACTTTTCTTATTGATAAACCAAAAATCTTAACACATAATCAGTAATTCCCTACTTCATATTATCCCACCAAAAATGTTCGTAAAAATATCTATACATCTTGGTGATAATAGTGTGCATAGAGAAATTTGAGCTATGAGTGTCATATAATAATTCCCTTTTCATATCAGGTATAGAATGAACATATATCCACTTTTAAAATTTCAGAATTCCATCTTCATATATGAAGTCTCTCAATTTCTCTTTATTTGTATCTTTAATTTTCTTTTGAAGATTCTCGTCATCAGGCTCAGAAAATTTTATATTTTCTCATAAATATGGTTTTTAAATCATTTGAAAAGGGAGTGATTGTTCTCATTCCTTAATAATTCTCATATCCATATTCACTAAATCCATGAACATAGGATTCATTTCAATCCTTGTTTTGGTCAGGACTCCATGATCTTTTCAACTTAATATATATGAAACCTTATTTTCCTTCCCTATGTGGTAATATATTGATAAATCATAATCTTTGAGTAGCTCAAGCCATCTCATTTTACTCATATTGATATATTTCTATGAAAATATGTATTTCAAAATATTGTGATCCATATATATCTCTCATATATCACCATAGAGATAATTTCTTTATATCTTAAAAGAAAATATTACGGTTTACAATTTGAGATTATTAGTTGGATAGTTATGTAAATGAGTATTTAATTTACTTAATTCATAGTCAATAACTTTATCATTCTATATAAGGACCCAACCATTTCCCTTCTTTGATACATCACTATATATCACAAATCCATAATTTCCCGATGGTAGAGTCAAGATCAGAGTATTCACTGATCTCTTCTTTAATTATTTAAAATCTTATATAAATTTTTTTTTCCATATGAACTTGACCCATTAACTAGTAAGCTTTGATAATGGGTTATTCATCATGAAAAATTTTGAAGAAATCATTATGGTAACCTACAAATTCAATGAAACTATGTACCTCAGTTATGTTTGTTGGTGTAGCTCATTCTTTGACTGCCTTTGTATTTTCAAGGTCAACTGAGATCTACCCTTGGAGACAATATGTCCAATAAAAAAACATTATAAATCCAGAATTTATAGTTTCTAAATTTATGATATAACTAATTTTCTCTAAGAGTCTTAAGAATTATCCAAAATTTATTCTCATGGTCCTATTATATCTTAGATTACACCAATATATCATCAATAAATACCACAAAAAAATATCAAGATATTCCTTGAATACTATATTTATTTTATCTATAAAAATAGAGAGTGAATTAGTCAATCCAAATTAAATTACTATAAATCAAAATTTTCATACCTTGTATGAAGTGTTGTCTTCATAATATCATCCTTATTTCCTCACAATTTATGATACCCAAAATAAAGGTCAATCTTTGAAAAATATTTGGCTTTGTAAAGTTGATCGAACAACTCATGAATGTGAGGTATAGTATACTTGTTCTTTATTGTAATAGCATTTATTTCCCTATAATCAATGCATAGCCTCATAGATCCATCTTTCTTATTAACAAAAAGAACATGGGATCCCCATAGTGAAACACTGGTCTGTATAAATACATTTTCACACAACTCTTATAGTTGTTCCTTCAACTCCACTAATCCCACGGTGGACATTCCATAGGGGGTCTTTGATGTAGGTATTGCATCGGGGATTAAATTAGTATAAAACTCAACTTCATGTTATGGTGGATGTATATATAATTCCTTAGGAAATACATCAATGCATTCATTTACAATATGAATATCCTTAGTTTGATTATTACCCTTTCTATATATATATATATATATATATTGTGTTTTATCTTTTTTCCCAAGAATCTCATTCAGAAGAACTGTTGGGGTGGATCTAAATGAAGCTTTTGGGCGCAGCAGAAGTGTACGATGGGTCATGCCCAACTTTTATTTTTGTCATCATCGATGATCAATCTGAGATTTACATGGTGATAAATATCGTAATCAATTTAACTGAATCAAATAAAATTGACAAGGGATATTGCACTGGAACTAAGTGTGGGATCACCACATATTATTTATAATTAATTTAATAAATTAAATAATTGCCTTGTGGAAATTATTTCATCTTTGATGGATATGACAACATATCTATGTTTTAGCATTGTTTTATTGTAGAAATCAAGAGTGTATTTTATCTAGGGATGATCCACACATGTTCCACAAATATCCAAATGTCGCCATAGGAATCTATGGGTGCTAGCATGATAGATCCTAACACTTTTGATTTTCTCTTTTGATTTCCATGTGAATTTCATCCAAGTCATTCTCCTTGATCTCTTTGGACTCAACAGTGGGAGGTGGAGGAAGATTTCTCTCCATTCATGGGAGCTTTCTTGGAGAGGGTTCTCACTAGGGATTGAGAGGATTATCTCCATCAGTTATTGTGAAAAACAAAAATTAATTGGATCTCTTTGAAAATAATATAATTGGGTTTATATATCTCTATAGTTAGAAATAAATAATTTCACAATTTCCATTTATTATTTATTTAATACCTTGTGTAACCCTATGTCTATAATAATAATATTATTATTATTTCTCGACATGCGCTTAACTTGAAAATTGAAATTAAATATTAATTATTCAAATAATATTAAATATGTATTATTTATTAATGGACCATTAAACTCAGTCCACCATTATTCCACGATATTTATCAAGCCTTGAATAATGTCTAATTATTCACTAAATAAATATCACTGCATTATTATCCAATAAATAAATAAATATTATATTCACTAAATTGAAAATAAATATTTATTAAATATTCTAATTGCATAATATTTTCTCGAATAATCAGTGATGGAATATATGGGATCAAGTAAACATGAATAATTATTAAAACACACGTGGTAATAATATTTATTCAATTTTTTAAATAATAAATAATAATAAATTATTTAACTGAGATTCTAGATACACTTAGTGTGTGACTCTCTAGGCCTCTTTATCAATGGCATTAGGAAAAGCAGCCTAAAGTCCAAGAATAGTGTCTAGAAAAATTAAAAGTCACCTATATAGAAAGAAGTTAATGTCTCATTGACATAATACCTCATATGTACACTCACTGTGTAATAAAATCCTTTTATCATGGTGTCTCTAATCAAGTAGGTTGCATACTGGTGTCATCAACCTACGTGATTGATGTATCTTTCACTGAATTTCCCAAAATAAAACATTCCCATAGAAAACTATGGTCATAGATTTACTTAGGCTATATCATTTCCATAAAAGAGCATGAGATATCAACTTTTTAAAAGAAAAAAATGGAAAATCCTTTCTTACATTATTAATTAATGTGATATTACTCGTGATGCACCAAACATATCCTACTTCACTTCAAACATATGTCACTATGGTTTTCTTCAATACATCAAAGTAAATGACTTATAATATTCATTAATAATGATATTAATGTCTAAGGACCAATAATAACATCCACGGATAGGATCATCCAAGGACACATATGAATGTGGATTTTCTACTGGTGGGTCTCGTTCTCATAATATCTTATACTGTATATTACCAAGGGTGTACACCATGAGAAGGTGCCTAAAATTCATATGAGTCTCAACCCCTAATACCATGTATCATTTTTTTCCCTCAAATGATATCATCTGACTATAGAACATATATTTAATAATAGTGTCATAGCACTTCCATGTTATCATCATAGTCGGTAACTGTTATAACCTTTTAGTGTGATAGCTACTCTTAGGACATTATATCATACTATGTTATATAGAAGAATAATCATGATGTGATATGAAGTTTATTAATAACCAAAACTAAAAATACATGTAATTATAAAGTATACAAAATTTGGTTCTAGGACACCAACTCCAACAGACTCCCACTTTCACTAGAGCCAACTGCTAACAACCTTTAGTATGATAGCTCTCACATGATGCTCATGCTTCTAATGAGATAGGACTTTATTCAAGGATTCTACCACATTCTTATTCATGGGTACTCTGCTTACTAAAAATTCACCCCTTTGATAAAAATCCATCAAGAGGTGATACTTCCAGAGTATATACTTTGTCTGTTGGTGTAACCTTGGATCTTTTGCAAGATCCACCACTGTAGTATTATCACAATACAATGTGAAAGGGTATTTACTACTAGGTACCACATCAATATCTTGGACAAAGTTTTGTATACAAATGGATTCCTTGGATACATCAGAAGTTGTTATATACTCGGACTCCACTGTAGAATCAACAACAACTGGCTTCTTTGAACTCTTCCAATGCACTGATCCTCCATTGAGATAGAAAATATATCCTAACTGAAATGTCATATAATTTTAATCTATTTGAAAACTAGAATCTATATAACCACTGATGACTAGATCCTCATCTCCTACATACACCAGGAATAAATACTTAGTTCTTCTCAGATACTTTAGGATAGCCTTAATAGTAGACCAATGGTGTTCTCCTAGATCTTATTGATATCTACCTCCCATTCTCAATGCATAGGAAATATCAAGTCTAATACAAAACATGGAATACCTGATTGATCCTATCACTAAAGGGTATGGTATATTACTCATTCTCACTTTCTCCTATTATATATGGGGACACATTTTCTTATAAATATGTAAACCATGTGACACCGAAACCAATCCCCTCTTGGATTGTTCTATACTAAATATCTATAGTATATGATCAATGTATGTACTTTGAATTAGTCCAAGAAGCCTCTTGGGTCTATCATGAATGATCTTGATCCCTGGAATATAGGCCAATTCAGTTAAGTCCTTCATAAAGAAACACTTTTTTAACCATCCCTTAATATATGGTAAGACTGGTATATCATTTCCAAGGAGTAATATTTCATCAACATATACTACTAGGATAATGACCACATTACTACTAAAACTCTTGTAAACAAATGAATCACATTCATTCTTAATAAAACCAAATTATTTTATATATTCATTAAATAGAATGTTCCATGACCTAGATACTTAATTCAATCCATAAATGGATCTATTCCACTTAAAAATCTTTTGGCAGCACCTGGAGTTACAAACCCTTCTGGTTGTGTCATATAGATATCTTCAAAAAGGTTCCCGTTAAGGAAAGTAGTTTTGACATCCATCTTCCAAATTTAATATTCATGGTTAGCTGCTATAGAAACTGGAATTCTAATGGATTTAAACATGTAAAATTGTTAAAAGGTTTCATCATAGTATATTAATTGATTTTTTTAATCCCTTTATCCACTAGTCTTTCTTTATAAGTATTTACTTTACCTTCCATGTCCTGTTTTATCTTGAATCCCCATTTTTACACTATAGGATTTACATATACTAGCACATCGACGAGAACCCAAAATCGGTTTTGATACATGGAATCCATTTCATAATTCATGGCTTCTTTCCATCTTTCATATTTTGATCTCTATACTACCTCTTTATAGTAGATAGTTTCATCATTGTCAGCCAATAATGGGTCACCATATTCAATGACTAGAAAATCATCTCTCTCTGATTATTTTACCTCTCTTTTTCTCCTATGCAGTACTTTTCTTTTAGGAACTACTTCTTCCATGGGGACTAGTGGAAACTGTTCTAGCACGAACTATTGTGTATCTTGAGCATTAACTTTATTGAAGTCAATCTTTCTTCCACTAGCCTTTTGAGGATGTGCTCCCTCTCAAGAAATATAGATTTTTTGGTGACAACCAATTTTTTTATAGGGGTTATATATGTATTTTCCCTTTTTTTCCTTGGGATTCCCTATAAAGATAAACTTTGTACCTTGGGGTGATAGTTTGTTTTCTAGGAAGGCCTTAAAAATGCCTTGAAACCATGTACATTACTATACGACAAAACGGTTTTTTTCAACTCTATAACTTGAAGGTAATTTCATTTGTTTCTTAGTTGGTACTTATTTTAATGTGTATACTAAAATTTTCAATCATATCCTCAAAAGGATAATGGAATATCTACATGTCTCATCATTAATCTTACCATGTCTATTAAAATAAAGTTCCTCCTTTCACTAACATTATTTCATTTCCGCTTTGGTGGTGGCATGGTGGTGAAGGTGAGTGGCATAAATCATTCATTCTTTGGGAGGTTTAGGGTTCAAATCCTAAGAGTCTTCTTTCGGGGTGAGCCTCTCCCCCAAGATCCACCCATCTTGTCGGGTCACCCAGTCCCTAACCGGGTGGGTGTGAGGTGCGACCCACCTGTGCTGATGGATTTTTGTGTCAAACCATCACTTTTCAGACTGTAAACCTCAGGGAAACTCTATCATCTTGGTTTACATAATCTTCTTCTGGATGGGACCTCTCCAGAGTGATCCCTTCGTGGGGAGGGGGGTTCTTTGGTGTGGAGGGTTCGAAAATGCAACACCTAGAGATTCCCTTTTTATAATATAAAGACTAACACCATTCTATTATTGTGTGTAAGGTGAAGTGATTTGAGATAGAATCCCAAACCCCAGTAAAAGGTTGATAAACTCTTGGTTAAAATATTCACCATATCAATCTGATTGAATCTTATTTATCTTCTTTCCAAGTTTATTCTCTACTTCATTCTTGAATTATTTGAATTTCTCAAAGGACTCAGACTTATACCTCATCAAGAATAAATAAAAATATCTACTCAAGTCATTATTAAAAGTTATGAAGTAAGAATACCCACCTTTATATTCTACTAGAAATGGTCTAAAAACACCAGTGTGTACCAATCCTTTAAGCTCTTTATCCCTTTCATCCTATTCACTAAATGGTGGTTTGGTCATTTTTCCTTGTAAAAAATCATAACATATTTCAAGTGGTTTTATCTTAGAATATTCTAAATAACTATATTGATAGAGCATTGTCAAACGATTCTTGTTTACATGACCAAGATGGTGATGTCATAACTGGGTGTTATATGAGTTGTGTGAACATGATTTGTTATCAATTTCCAATACTTATTTTTTATAATTTAATATAGAAATATTTTTATGTAAATGATCCATACCATAACATATGTTGTATTTATAAAATAAATAACTTTTATTTAAAAACTTGAAAATAAACCCATCTTCATATAGTCATGATATAGAAATTATGTTCTTGGTAATAGTTGGTACATAATAAAAAACTTTTAAAACAAAAATCATTTATGTTGAAAATGAAAGGTGGTAGTCACCAATGGCTAGAGAAGCCAGCCTCATGCTATTGGTAGTTTACAAATCTTCCTCTCCTATAGATATCTTTCGAAGTCTACTTGGTTCCTACATTTGGATGTAGATGTGAGCACCACAAGCTATATCTAATACCCAATGTGTAAATATTGAAATAATACACTTGATAATGAATGAACATTTAGCTTTCCCTTTCTTCTGGGTATATTTATTCTTCTAGTGGCCTTGATTTCCACTTGAAAAACATACTACTTCCTTTTCCTTTCCCTGCCTCTGGATTTTCATCTTCTTGGAAGGATGGTGCTTAGGGTCTTTATAATTTTTGTGAGTCTTGGGACCCTTTTCCTCGTTTTTACTTTTATTATTCACCATAAGGACTGTATGTTTGTCACACCCCATTTCCATATACACTTGGTGAATAAAAGTAATAATTTCTAAAATACTCTTCTCATTGTTTCTCATATTATAATTAACAATAAAATTGGAGAAGGTCTTGGAAAGTAATGAAAGTATGAGATCTGTGCATAAATCATCTGGGAATTTAATTCCTAAGATGTCAAGCATTCATTGTATCCAATAATCTTGACTACATGAGGACCATATGGTGAAAACTATCCAAGATTAGTTGTACAAAAATCATTATAGATCTTGTATCTCTTTTGTCCCGCCTTCTCCTGGTAGAGATCCCAAATGTGAGACATCATGATATATGCATCCATGTCATCGTGTTTCTTTAAAAGATCATTGTTCATGGATGATAATATGAAACACTGAAAATCTATAGCATCATTAAAATTATTCTCATAGAGATACAACTCTTCATCACTTGACTCATTTACAAGTGCATTAGGAATTGGTTCTTCTAACACATACAATTTCCTTTCATTGTGAAGGATAACATGTAAGTGCCTTCGCTACTCTTGAAAATAATTGCTCGTGAGAAGCTTATACTTCTCAAGTATGGATCACAGTGATATGTTTGAATTCATTTTATTGTTGTTTATAAAAATAATATGAGAAGAATTTTAGTACTTCATCTGATAAAATTTAGACGAATAAATAAATATTATATTTATTAATCTCCCAATATTTTATCGAAGACCAATACCCTCACCATTGGATTTGGAGTATCATGTTTATTTGATATTCTAGTGTCAAGGATCCATATTCCCCTTCTCATTACACCAACTTTGGTTGTTCAAGCGACTTGAATGATTTTAGGTAGGAATTCCAAATTCCAATTGCATTAACTCATAGTTCATTGATCTATTGAGTGTACTCCCCAATCCTAAAATCCTTAAATTGGATTTCCTCAAACCTTGCCTCTCAGTTACACCTAGTCCTACTTTAGTATTCAACCCCTGATGTGAACTAAGTTAATTCAACCCAAAACTTCATGTTAGAATTCCCTAATAATTGAAAGCACCCAAACTTTGGCTAGTCAAGAACTTTGAACTATGGTTTGATTTTAATTGAATTAGTGGAAGTCTATACTGAATTAATATATATAATTGGAGGGTTTTATATTTTATACATAAATTTTCAATTATTATCTTTATCACATTCTTGTTAATATTAAGTGGATTTACTTAAGTTATTAACCATTTTTATATAATATTTATCCATAATCCAATTTATTTTTGTTCTATCTTGTATGCTTGTTAATTCATTAATTCATGTGATCATGAAAAAACATCCATAACAAAATATCCATGCAACTTAACAAAAATAAAATATTAATGCAGTATGATCATGATCTTTTACTAATGGTTAGTTTATCTAGAATGTGATAAACTAAACATCTACCTAGGGAAAAACACATTGAAGCAATTAAGGTTCGTGTTACAACTTTCCACTTATCCACCTATGTATCTCTCTTGGATTAATTTCATCTTTTCTCCAAACTTGAATGACCTCGACTAACTTGGGAGGTCTATCCATTACATATTATTTTAATCACACACAGGTGAGGGAAACAAGGGTTTTACATAAAAGAAACCATGGGCACATGGGACCTTAATTGATGAGATGAGAGATGACATGCAGGTCAATAATTTAATTTAAAAATAAATTAAATGAGACCAATCACATACATAGGTTTGGTCTATTCTCATGATCATCCACATGCATGCAATGAATTATGCATTTAATAAAACTAGAATTCAATTCTTAATCATTATTATTTAAGATAAATTGCACTCAAATAAATTAATTATCTTATTTAATTAATCAATTATTTTATCTTAATTATCATCTAAATTTACTTAATATTCTCATCCATTGTAATTTTAAACAAATTAAATAAATTTATTTAAAAATAACTATGTATATAAATGTACCTTGGAGGAAACATGATGAATACCCATATGAATCTACCTAATATGTATTATAATCATATACAATTTACTCTTGTGATATATGGAATACACGACTTATCATGTAATTTCATGATGTATACTATCAACTTAATGATTATATAAATTACATGATTTTTCTATCATATTTTATACTACAATGCATGTAGAGTATAACTGTAATATGACTCACATTATTTTCATATATGAAAATTATGTAGAAATTAATTAAATATATATATATATATATATATTTAAACCCATGACATGGTATATCCTATCAACTTAATGAACACATGCAAACACATGTCGAAAAGGTTTACACAGTATAATAAATTAATTTTAATTATTCATAATTTGGTATAAGTACATGGTGTGTACAAGAGAGCTACACGGCATGTATGTTTCTCACCATCTATCTGAGGCACATGCCTAGGGACTTATAATGTAAACCATGCCTCATAAAAATTGGAGTACACAACATGTACAAGGGTTACACATCTTGTGGTCTCCAAGTTACATGGTCACCAGTTAGGTAGGCCCTGTAACAAGATACACATCCCATCTTTGATTACAGAACTACACATTGTGTACATGGGCTACATGGTGTTTACTCCAGCTGACTGTGCGCCAGGATAGCCCATTCAACACACGATGTATGATTAAATGCACCACATGTACTCAATTCATATGGTTTGAATTAATTATTAATTAATTTCTAGTGCATTGAACATTAATACATAATATGTACCTTTGGGTACATATCGTGTACTCTAATGTTATCCAGCCAGAATCCTCAACACCATTGGATGAGTTCTTCAATTTTTTTCATTTATAAAATTAACTAATTTGATTAGATCTATGAGAAATGAAAGAGGAAGAATAAGATATCATAATTTGGTTTAAATAACTATTAAACTTGAATTGAAAACTAAATGAAAAATGTGTAAATAAATCAATGATCTCTAAATAATTATGTGATCTCTCTGATACCACTTGAAGGTTCTAGGAATAGAAGAAGCATGTGATGGGTCATTCGGAATTTTTCTTTTTGTCATGATTGATGATCAATCCGAGATTTACATGATGATGAACATTATAATCAATGGAATTGAATCAAATAAAATATACAAGGGATAGAATGTTGAAACCAAGAGCAGGATCATCACATATTATTTATAATTAATTTCATCAATTAAATAATTAAATTTTGGGGATTATTTCTTCTTTTATGGATCTAAAAATAGATCAACATTGTACTGTCATTGAATTGTATAAATCAAGATCATATTCCCTCTAGTGGTGATCCACACATGTTCCAAAAATCTCTAAACTCCGTTGTAGGAATCTCTAGGTTCTATAATGGCAGATCCTAACTCTTGCATCGTTTACTTTTGATATCCATGAGAATTGCTTACAAAGTATTATCCTTGATCTCTCTATAATCGAGAATGGGAGGTGGAGGAATATCGCTCTCCATTATTGGGATCATTTTTGGAGAGGGATCTCTCTGGGTCTTAAGAGGATTCTCTTCGGCGGTGGTTGTGTAGAATAAAAATGAATTCTCTCTCTTGGAGAATAATATACTTTGGTTTATATATAACTAGGTTTAGAAATAAATAATTTCACATGTTCCTTTTATTATTTATTTAATCCCTTTCGTAACCCCATGTCTATAATAATATTATCATTATTGTTTCTCAAAATGTGATTAACTTGTGAATTAAAATTAAATATTATTTATTAAAATAATATTCAATATATATTATTTTACAATGGGCCATTAAACTCGGTCTGTCATTCCTACAAAATATTTATCAAACCTTGAATGATTTCTATTTATTCATTAAATAAATATCACTGCATTATTTTTTAATAAATAAATAAAAATTATATTTGCTAAATAGAATATAAATATTTATTAAATATTCCACTCACATAATATTCTCTAAAATAACTGGTGATAGAATATATGAGATTAGGAAAACATAAATAATTATTAAATCATGTGTGGGAATAATAATTATTCAACTTGTTAAATAATAAATTATAATATATTATTTTACTCATATTATGGATACACTTAGTGTTTGACCCTCTAGGCCTGTTTCTCAGTGGAATTAAGCAAAACAACCTCAAGTCCAAGGTTAGCGTCTAAAAATATGCCAAGGCGCCCATAGAGAAATAATTTAATGTTGAAATGACATAATACCTCATATGAACACTCACTATGTAATATAATCCTTTCATCATGATATCTCTAATAAAGTGTGTTGCATGTTGGTTCCATTAACCTACGTTCTCGATGTCTCTTTCTTTGACTTTATGGAAATCAAACTTTCCCATAGAACTCCATGGACATAGATTTAATTAGGCAATATCATTTCCATCAAAGGGCCTGTGATATCATATTCTATTAAAGAATAGAATGGACGCATCCTTTTTTGCATTATTCATTAATTCAATATTACTCGTGACGTGCCAAACATATCCTACCTCAGCGAAAAAAATATCCTCATGGTTTTCATTAATATATTAAAGTATGGGACTTATAATATTCATTAATAATAAAATTAAAGTCTAATGATCGATACAAAAGTCCATAGATATGAACATCTAATGACACATATGAATATGGATTTCCTACTGGCGAGTCTCATTCTCATAATATCCTACACTAGATATTATTAAGGGTGTACACCATGAGAAGGTTCCTCAAAGTTCTATGAGTCTCAACCCCTAATATATTGTATCATTTTTGTCCCTCAAATGATATTATCTGGATATATAACATATATTTAAGAATAATGTCACAACACTTTCGGGTTCTCATCATAGTGGGGAACTGTTGTGACCTTTTAGTGTGATTACTACTCTTAGGACATTATCACATACTATGTTACATAAAAGAACAATCGTGATGTGATAAGAGGTTTATTAATATTCAAAACTATGAATATAGGTTATCATAAAGTGCATGGAAGTTTATTCTAGGGTACCTACTCCAACACTAAATATGTATCATATAATGAATTATTCCCTCTAAGGATAAGGAATTCTACATCCTCGTCATGAATATTAATTTCCTTCTCTTGGAAATAATTTTTTCATTATATTTTGAAATTAAATCCATGACAAGGATTATATAAAAATTAACCATATGTATAATAATAAATTCTACAAATAGGGCACATTTATGTGTCATAATGGGAACTAATTGAAACAACCTTGTTGTAATGATATTTCCACTATGAGTCTTGACTAGAAACTCTCTTCTTAAGGTGATAGGGAAATATCTAATTTTCTTTTAAAACATAAAATATATAAAAGAGTGTAAAGTTATATAATAAAATAAATAATTAGCTAAATTTTATGTTATGAATAAAGTACCTTCCATTATATCTTTAGGAACTTCAACCTCAGTTATAGTGATCACATAAGATTGGCCTTTCTCCCTCGACCTTTTCTGAGGCATGTTCCATTGATTCCTGGAACATTCATTCACATAGTGCCCTATATAATTATATTTGAATCATTGAACATCAGTGGTTTATTTCTTTCCATTTTAATCGTGAGAGTGATGGTCTTTCTATCTACACTTGAAGTAAATTCTCATTCCCTGCAAGTATGTTCCACATTGTTTCATTCCACATTTATTAAAAATCGTAAATTTCACCCTTCCCTTATTCCCATTTTCCTTATTTACTTTTCTAGATTGATCATCCACCCTCTTCTTATCATTTTTTCCTTATAATTTAGGACTTAGAAAATTATTTATTTGTCTTGATATTACATGAGACTATTTCCTCATATGATGAGAAATTTTAAGAGACTGGTTCCCTTCAAAGGAATAGATTTAGCCCATCAAAAAAACAATAAATCATACACTTTGGATTATATACATAGTTCATAGCTTACCATGAAAACCTTATAAATTTGGATTCATACTTAGCAACATTTTTATC
The DNA here is from genome assembly GCA_963277665.1 of Viscum album. Lineage (NCBI taxonomy): Eukaryota > Viridiplantae > Streptophyta > Magnoliopsida > Santalales > Viscaceae > Viscum > Viscum album. The sequence goes on along the minus strand of OY728146.1, from coordinate 866,682,155 downwards.
TTCCTTTTTACTTAGACTTAGGAATTTTTTCTCCATATCCACTCATTTCTCACATAAAAAAAATATTTTTCCAAGAAAATTAACTTAAAATCCTTCCAATCCATGTTTTCTATTTCATCCTTATAATTATAATTTTGAATCAATGACCACCATTTGTCTTAATCCCCTATGAGATGATAAACTAACAAGATAGGATTCTCCCTTTCATTACTTCTCAAAGTAAGAAATATATTCTCTAAGTAAATTATCTTTTATTTAGCAATAAATGGATTATTAGTCTCATTGAATGATGAAGATTTCTAACGCATGAAACAGTCCAATATTTTTGCATTATATTTTATATCACTAGGTTTCTCTATGTGAACAAGTTTATTTTTGAGTTGGTGTCATAGGACCAACAGTCTATGCTTTGATTATATGTATATTTGATGTATTGAATATTAATAAAACTTCTTATTAAATGTTTTTTTTTTCTTCATGACTCTAATGTAATAATGTCCTATTTTATAAGTCATGTTGATAAGGTCATATTAATTCCTCTCTATGATGATAACCTTGATATTATATGAAGATATTATTAAATAATTTTCTACAGTTGGATAATGTACTATAATGGGACATGTAGTACGTAGATTGTTAGGTGTGAGAACTTGTAAGAAGATGAGGCTTATTCTCATGAAGTTCACACTTGGTAATCTCCAATATGGGAAATTATGAGAATATACCCACCAGTAAGAATTCAGCATGTTTTGGTTTCATTGGATATTCCTATCTATGAGTGTGTGTGATGGTCTTTATGATTTAAGATTATTATTAATGCATGTTACAACTCATGTACTTAGACGTATTTCATAAACCATGATGATAATAGTTCATAGAGAAGTTAGATATGTTGGTTGCATCATGAGTGACATGTCATTAATGAATAAGATGAGTAAGGATTTGTCTCTTCCATCTTTATGGAAACTGATATTTCATCCCTTTGATTGAAATAGAAGTTTTACATTAAATTCTCTGGCCATGGTGTAATGATTTTATTATTTTAGATATTCAAAGAAAGACATATCGAGAATATAGGTTGGTGACATGGATGTGAAACCTACTTCATGAGATATTATGAAAAAGATATTATATTACAAAGTGATCATTTGTATGTGGTTGTCAATATTGTGACATTAAGTTCTTTCTCTTGGGTTCCCTAACCCATTTATAGATAGTAATATTGGACTTTAGGTAATCTTGGCTAATGACAATGAGAAATAATCCTAAAGGGTCACACACTAAGCATTTCCATTAATCTCAATTAAATTCTATTTGAGTTTAATTAATGGAATAAATATTATTTTTAATTATGAGGAATAATTTTATTCAGGTTTTATTGATGGTGTAAATTAAATAAATATTTATTCACCGGCTTGTGAATAAAATATTTATTTTATTTATTGAATATTTTAATAAATATGTTTTCACTATATTGTGAATAAAATATTTATTTATGAATAAAATATTTATTTGGTTGTTCAATAAATTCTATACAAGTTTAAACGGACCAAGATCGAGTCTGGTGACAAATATTAATTAACAAGATCGTTACATAATGTTTTTTATTGTGCAAGTTGGTATGAACCAAAAAATAATAATAATATAATTATTTTTATGTGTAATGGGGTTTATTAAAGCTATTAAATGTTATTTATTGGTCGGTATAAAATTAAATAATATTTTAACTTAAATACTATCTCTATAAATTGATAGCTATCTCTATTGTGTAGATCATCCAAAAATTGATAATAGAAAATTGGTGTGCATAACAAATTCTATCTCAAATCCTCCTTCTCTATCCCTCTCAAGAAAAAAAGTGGAAGAGAGATTTCTTCAAGATCCAAGAATGAGCAATCAAGAATGAACAACACAAGACATTCAAATCACCGCGCTATCACCCTGATATTGGGTTATGTTGCTCAGAGATCATAAGAGCGCATTTGGATCACCGCTTGAGGTATTTTATACTTCTATCCTCATAGATTAATGAAGGTAATTATAAAGGGTCTTTTTAGATGATCAACATTCACAAATGAAGAAAGTTCTTAAGCACAAGTATTTATTTCTTTAAATATTGAATTAATTAATTATAAATTTGACATACAAGATTCTCACTCTTGGTTTCATACAAAGATTATTAAAATAAATTTTAATATATCTTCCATATTCACACAATTCCACTATGCCCAGAACCAACAAGTGGTATCATGCTAGTCATGTTTAAATTTATAATTATTTATTTGATTTTTGATCTATGCATAATTGTGGTCAGAATTTTATTTTATGTTATTCATTATTTAATCTAATTTGAATTAACATGTTATCTATATATTATTCATGTTTATTCAACATTTAATTTTCTTAAGGTTTTAATAACAAATGAAGAATGACTAGAGATGTCATCGTGAGTGCCAAATATTTGGCCGGTAAAATTAAGTTACACGGCATGTGGCTGAAGAACACACCATATACCCATGCACATTATATATAGATGTGTCAAGAAATTAGTTACATGTGGAGCTTTTATTGCACATAGTGTGTTGACCAGGAAAACTTGACACATGGAAAGTGGATACAGGGTGTGTAGTTAGCATGTACATGTCGTGTAGTTTAGTTGAGTTAACATATCAAAACCCCAGGCATGTGACTTGGATATATGGAATCTCGGGTATATGGCGTGTAGTTGGATGTACATGCATTTTATTCTCACATTAATGGAAAAAATTAAAATTACATTAAATTTGAAAATTTTAGCATTAAAACCTTAATTTATTTATTGGCACACCATTGTGTGTTTGAAAATTTAATAATGGTTTTAAAAAATTTTAAATGATCAATTAATTTATTGTAATTAATATGTCATTATTGGTTCTACCATTTATTTTCAATGAATGTAATTAATGATGGGTATCTCCAAGTATAAGAACCTGGTTTTTTCTATAAAAGACTTTTGAAAATTCTTGATGTTATTCCAAAGTAGGGCATTAATAAGACGAGCAATTCCGAGTCCAGGTGTGCCCGTAATTAATTATATAAAAATGTTAAGTGTTTTTATATAACACATGCGTGGTTAACTAAAGAAAATGTGATATCTCTTAGATGGTTGATCGGATCGGAAATCCAAGACCACGGTTGGGTTTGGAACGCGGTGTTTACCCTAGCCGTGACATAAAATAGTCGGCTCGGTACGTTCGGACCCCTCGCCTATTGGCGGTATGTTAAATGGATAATTAAATTATCAAATTATTCATTTAATAGCTCAAACCTTAATAAATACTAAATGGTAACTCAGATCGGAAATCTGAGGGCACGGTTGCGTCCGGAGTGTACCTTTTACCCTAGGTGGGGTGTAAAAGTTGTGGGCGCGGGCCTGCTGTGAGAGAGGTTACCCAGGGGAAAAACCGTCTTTTTGAAATAATGACTTAGTGATTTTTATCACTGGTGTTCCCTTTCAAATAACTTTCAAAAGAAACCTCATAATAGAAATCTGAGACTTCCGTTGAGTTTTAAATTGGTCGTTTTGCCTATGCGCGATATAAGATAAGCGGGCACAGAGGTTTCGGAATCCGCACCCGTTGAGAGAGTTTCAGTGAATTTTTATAAATTCACTTAAGTGTTGGGAGGAGACAACCCATTCTCTCTCTCTCTCTCTCTCGCTCTCTGTCTCGCTCTCTCTCTCTCGAGAATTCTTCACCGACCTTCGTCGTTCTTCGGCGTTCTTCGCCGGATTGAGGAACGGACTCCGACGGATCGAAGCAGGATCGAGCGGGCGCGTTGCCAACGACGAACGGATCCAACGAGGTAGGATTTCTTCTAATTTTATGTTACAATTCAAGTTTTTTTTAAATTAAATTAAATATACTTCGTTGTCCTTTTGTTTTATCATTTTAAATTATCGACATCGATGGCTGCACGAACATGGACATCGATCTATGTTTGGAACCCCGTTCTTGGTTTCGTTCTTCGCGAACACCCACTATAATTTTCGGATGCCTCAACCGACTGTCGAATCGTCGATCAAAGTTGGGATCTGCGAAGGTCTCGTTGCAGGGATCGCAAAAACGTCCTTGGATCTGGAATCGGATGTCCCATCAAGTCGCGGTGTTCCGCCGAAGGGATCACTGGATCACCACCGGCAGGAGTGGTCGGTGGCTGCGCGCGGTGGTCACGGTGTGTCACGCAACGGAGCGTCTTCAGAGGTGCGTATTCAGATAAGACGGTGGCGGAGATCTAGGAGGAGCCATAGTTGCAGGTTCCGGTGGGTGTGGCCGAGCAGGGTGGTGGCGTTCGGCGGAGCAACCGCGGGGTGTCGGTGGAGCCCATCGGCAGAGTTGGGCGGTGCTGGTGCGGAGAGACGGTGCGGGCTGCGGCGAGGTGCGTCGGTGCGCTACAGGGGGCGCCGGCCGTTGTGGTCGAAGGGGAGCCCGAGGGTGGACCTAGAGTGTGAGGAGTAAGCAAGGACCCGCACCTTGCGGGTCCTGCTGGTGCGCTAAGGAAGACCGGCCAAGCAGTCGGTCTACTAGGAGACGAGGACCCGCGAAGCGCGGGTCCTACTGGGTGACGCGGCAGAGACCGGCCAACTGGCCGGTCTGTTTCTTTAAAAAAAATAAAAAAAACCGGACCCGAGGCGGGTCTGGTGCGGCTGGAGCGGGCCGCGGCGGTTCAGACCGGGTCGGCCGGGGCGAACCGGCCCGGTTGGCCCCCTTGCGTTCAGGGGGGCCGTAACTTCTAAACGGCGCGTCGGTTTGACGCACCCTCTATGGCCGCAGGACCGTGTCAGCGAGACGGAATTTTTGAAGTGTGATTCAGGGTTTTTGAGTTCTGCTCCCGAGGGTGGGTGACCCGAGATGCCTTAGTTTAATAATATTAAATTATTATTAAAGTTACGACGGACGTGGATCACGATCCGAACATCCGTTTGACATGTCATCAGAGGCGTGGTGGCCCCGAAGCAGAGGCGGTCCTTCTAAAGTTGGTTTGGAACCTTTGCGGGTTGGTTTCGTTGCTCGGTGGCACGAAACGCTAAATGCGAGTAATTAATTAATTGTTGCGTCGGACCTAACTCCTGCTTGGGATGTTCGATTGACACGTCGTCAGCGGCAGTGTGACCCCAGTACTCGTACGGAATTTTTGAGATGCTTTCCGAAGCGTTCGGGTTAGAGACAAGGTACGGGCCCCACAGGGCCTAGTTCACACATTTTACGGTGAAACGCCACTTTTTCAACCATCATCTGTTTGGGGTGTTTGAGTACTTGTTTATGAGTTTTTTTCTGAGGGGATTGAAATGGCACAATCCACCCACCTAAATTCGGACCTGAGGTGTGGGCCCCATAGGGCCCCGTTGGCTTATAACGCGGGGTGGTGCAGCTTCTGCATCCAAAGTCCGTTTTAGGCGTCGTCAGCGGCGTTGTGACCCTGGCGTCAAGATGAAGTTGACCAGGGGGTTTTAGACATTGAAGCTAAACTTGAGGCATGGGCCCTATGGGCCGTCTTTTGAGCTGTGTGCAGCATACTGTGACTTTTTCTTTAGGCATCCGTTTGGGGCGTATGAGTAGTCGTTTTGGCGTGTTTTTTCGAGGGCATCACGATGGCACAGTTATCTCGACCTATTCCAGGACTGAGGTGCGGGCCCCGTGAGACGTCATATGGGCATGAAGCGGTGTTGAATAACTTTCCTACTAGGAGCCCGTTTCCAACGAGTAAGTAGTCTATCTCGCGTGTTTTTCCATGAGGATTACAACAATGTAATCTGTTTGGGAGAGTGGAAACTCTTTAGAGATCTCATTAAATGTGTAAACATGAAAGGGAATTAGTCGGAGGTTCTTTTGGACGCACTCTGAACCTACGCACGGTAGCGGTGTTAGTGACACCTAGTGATGACATGGGTAGTGCGGAGATATTAGAGAAGTTTCGGGTTTACCCTCCAGTGGGGCTGGGCAGTGGGTTGCTCATTGACCTCTTAGGGTTTACCCTCGAGCAGAGACTAGGTAGTGGGTTACTCGACGACCTCTTAGGGTTTACCCTTCAGTAGAGACTGGGGAGTGCGTTACCCGACGACCTCTTAGGGTTTACCCTCCAGCAGAGATTGGGCAGTGGGTTACCCGATGACCTCTTAGGGTTTACCCTCTAGGAGAGACTGGGTAGTGGGTTACCCGACGACCTCTTAGGGTTTACCCTCGAGCAGAGACTGGGTAGTGGGTTACCCGACGACCTCTTAGGGTTTACCCTCCAGCAGATACTAGGCAGTGGGTTACCCGACGACTTCTTAGGTTTTACCCTCCAGTAGAGACTGGGAAATGGGTTACCCGACGACCTCTTAGGGTTTACCCTCTAGTAGAGACTGGGCAGTTGGTTACTCGAAGACCACTTAGGGTTTACCCTCTAGCAGGGCTGGGTAGTGGGTTACCCGACGACTTCTTTCAGACTTAGTCCTTTCTACTAGGCTAGTATGTGGCTTTTATCCATGACTACTGAAGCGGGACCCTTAGTTGTACGGGTCAGTAATGTGATAGCTTTGACTCTGAGAATTCCTCTCGACTGTGTGATAGTGAAGAGGTGTGGTTTGACTTTCCCCAGAACTCTCAAGTATAAGGGGCGCTTTCCCCCACCAATATGTGTCCTTGTGATGCGACCTAAAACCATACGGGCGAGTCAGTGCCGCCCAAAGTGGATAGTGTCAGGGTGTGGTGATTTGAGCCCCTTGGCTTGCAGTTCGGGGCAGACGTGTAGGATATTGGGCATCGATGGTGGTTACTTCTAGGACTTTTGGCTACTCACTTTCTTGGGCTGAGCTATGGGATGGAGATACCCTTGCAATCTTGTTCAGGTTTCTTGATTGAGCATATGGATATGTATATACCTTATTCCAGTACCCACTCCTTGGGTTTGGTTACTCTCCTTCCAGGAGAGGCAAAGATGCGCAGGGTATGCCACGTGCTTTCCATTTCTAGCTTATCGTGGTTGGATGAGTCTACTCTCCTATTATAGGTAGTGAAGACTCGACGAGAATTTTCATCTTCTCACCGTTTCTAGATCCTTGTGTTTGGACGAGTCTACTTCCTTTCTCTTGTTGGGTTGAGTTGTTACCCTATTGTACTCTTTACTGCACTCTCTGTCGTTCTCCTTTACTATTCTCTGTTCGATCTACTGCTCACCTCTTCAGTACCTCCTTTGTTTCTCCCTTGAGCCTTTGGGGTATCCTACTGAGTATTTTTATACTCACCCTGCTTAGGATTTTCCCGCACTTGGTGTGCCCTTGCAGATGACGAACAAGTCGATCATGACGTCAGAGAAGCTTAGAATTTCGGGAGCTTGGACCGCATACGGTGGTCGTAGTCGGGTTCCAAGTGAGGGACCCTCCCAGTTGTTGTACTTTTTTTTACCTGTTGCTGGGTTGTGACATTTTTCTAGTTGGGTGCGAGTTTTTTCATTTTTCTTTTTGGTTTACCCTCAGATTTTACTTTGTATTGTTTAGAGGTCAATGCACTTTTTTGGTTGTTTATAGCAGTTAGTACTTTACTTTTCCTTTTACTCCGCACTTCTTCATTGAGTGGGTTGTGTGTGTGTGTGTACAGGTACTTAGGCAAAGGCCTCCCCGAGTTGTTTAGCCTTCGGTGCTTGTCGCCAGCCCCTGGCCTATGGAGGCGGGCTTGGGGTAGTTGTGGCTCGAGCCCAGGTAGGGTCGGGTCATGACACCAAGTAAGATCATATGATCATTAATATGAAAGGGAATTAATTAATTAATTAATTAATACAATCATTTTTATCTTAAATAATAAATAAATTAATGCAAGCCACTTAATTTTGTGTATTTATTGCATGTATGATCATTCATGAGCTTGACCAAGACCTGTGTATATGTTAGATTTTTTAATTTAATTTATTTCATGAGTTTGAAATTATTTAATATTAAATTAAATGATTAATTGTGAGTCATCGCCCCCTCTATTATTATATAGGACCTATGTGTACAAGGATATATATATCTGTGTGTGTGTATGTAATCCTATTTAATGAATCCTTTGGTTCCCCTCACCTATATATGAGTAATAAATATTTTTAATTAATAGAGCATCCTAAGGTATGTGGAGGTAGTTCATGATGAAACCATAATGATGCCGACCTAGGTGATACATAGGTGGATAAGTGGAATGTTGTAACTCATGCCAAGACTGATAAATAGAGTTATTTCCCCTAGGTCAAAGGTTTATTTAATGTTTGGTCATTAAATTAACCATTAGATTACACTCATAAAAAATTCATTTAATTATTTATTTATTTCTATCTATGCAATTATTTATTTTATGGATGCAAGGCCATGATCATGTAAATAAATGAATTATTTTTCAAAGATGTAAATTAAATAAATGAATTCTGTATAAATGTTTTATCCAACATGGTTAATTAATTAAGTAGCATCAACTTAATATTAAAATGGAGTGTAAAGGATAAAATAAGATAAAATTTTTGCATAATAAATTAAAATAACTTGATTAAACATTAATTCGACTAAGTTATCCATTACTTGATTGGGAATGAGACCATAGAACTAAGTGTAGTACATGGAAAAATTCTGGAAACTTACTTTTATCAAGGAGTTATCATGAGTTTTTTGGGTTGAATTAACCATAATTGTATTGAGTTTAATGTCCAGAGTCTATTCAATGCAAATTTAGAGGAAAGTATTAAGGAAATCCAAGTCAGGATTTCAGGATAGGGGAATCCACTCAACAGATCAAGGACCTTTATCTTCGCAGTTGGAAAGACCACCTACCTAATTATTTTATTATGGTTTTCATGGAAAAAGTATAGATCATTAAGAAAATTAATGGGGATCCTTTACACTAGAATGTTAAAGCAACTAGGCATTCTGAGTTCAACGATGAGGGATATTGAGATATGATAAAATAGTGGGAGATTTAATAAATAAATAATTTAATAAATAATTTAATTTATTATATATCACTTAATTTTTAATCAATAAAAGTACTAATAATTTTCACTTTTTTATTTTAGAATAAAATGAGTATTTCATCATCCACACTATCCCTACAATAAATATTGGAGAAAGATAACCTCCTAACTTGCAGTAACTTCCAAGAGTGGTTTAGATGCCTTTGAATTGTGTTGCGCCATGAACAGAAATCTTACATGCTAGAATCTGCAATGAATGATCCACCTGAAAAAGAGGCGATTGATGAAGAGTTCCTTGTCTATAAAAAAGATTTAAGCAACATGGTCGGAATTCAATGTTTGATGCTTTCATCGATGTCTAATGAACTAAGAAAGTTTTATGAAAACATGTATGTGTATAGAATGATTCATAACCTCTTTAAAGACCCGGAAATTTCAAGGAAAACTTTTTCTTAATTTTCTTTGGAATTTTACAAGAACGTAGTTTCTGACGGCGCCTGATTCTGAGGTCTGGTGTGCCCGAAATCAATTTCCGAAGTTTAGATCGGGTACGTTCAGTGAATGAATGAGTGGGTTTTTCTATCTTTTGAACCGGTGCTTGGAATTGAAATCTGAGGGAAACGATTAAACCGCAGCACCGGTAATTGCTTAAGAATACCCTTTCTAGAGTTGCGTTTTCTCAGGAGGAGTTGTTTAAAAAAAATTAAGGGACAAAAATATAATTGTTTACAATTATTTTTTCATTTATTGTTGAGTGGATTAAGTGTTGTGTCACAACACTTTATCCCTCTCTTAAGTGGTTATAACCTAAGTAAGGGAGTGAGGGGTGGGACCCATTGGTTACTAACTAACCTTGAGAGGATAAAGGTGAGGTGGGTCCCACAAGATCCCCACCCCTTCACATTCCTTAAACCTCCTCTAACTCCCCCATTAATTTCCCATTCTTTTAATAAGATAACTCCTTTTCAACTTGTGTAACTCTCCTCCATTAAAGCTAGCATACTCACATAATTAATGATTTGATTCTTGGTTTAATTTGAAAAGGTTGGCATGTCTTTAAATGGGATAAGGCTAATGAAATATTTGTTTGGAAAATAATGTGGTGGGGTAACCTCTGAAGAAATAAGAGAAGCTTTGTTCTCCAACCCTCTGATGAAGAATGAGAACGCGTCATCTATACTTCTCTTCGTGATAAGAGGGAAACGTCACATCTTCAGAAACACTCCAGTGACGATGGGGCTTCCATGACCTTCGATGAATAACGCTCCCTAGATCTCCATCAAGGGAGGAGTCACCGCCGTGGGGAATTCGCAAACGACGACGTCACCTTCCGACGTCAATGAACACGTCTCGAGGTAGGGGATTATTTTTGTTGTTATTCATGAATTATTCCGTCATCGTTCCACATTTCATTTGGACCGTTTGCTATTGATTAATGGGAGGGGGCCGGACCGCACAAACACGGCCAACCCACATCCCTTGTGTGTTGTGTTGTTGCGGTTCAAAGGAAAGCGGCACGGTGCAACGGCACCTCGCAGGATCATACAGAAAGGGTGCGAGGCGTCGTCGCTCCATGATGTTGAAGTCGAACAAAGGCGCAGTGCCGTTGCGCCGTGCCAGAGAATCACAAAAACACCTCGGCCGGAGTGGGGCCGCGGCGGAGGGGCGCGGCGCCGTCGCGCCATGCCGGTCGGACCAAGGCCGCGGTGGAGCAGGGAGCGGCGGCCAATTTCTGGTCGTCGGCGTCGGAGCAGGGGGACCGGCCCGCGCCGGTCCCGTGGTGCAGCAGCTGGCCGGCCGGAGCGGGCCAGCCGGTCAGGGGGAGAACCGGGGGTTCGAAACCCCCGGCTGGAGGTAGGAGCGGCCCCCACGTGGGGGCCGTGTTAATTGAGACAGGGGCACCCACCCCCCCCCCCCCCCCCGTGACCGCCAGCTCGGTGTAACCGAGCTGGCCAGCGAACTGCCAGTGCGCCAGCACGCCAGGCCGGGCCATGCCCAAGCGGGCCGGATTCGGACCCAGTTCGGGTCGACCCAGTTTGGGCCGACCCAGGGGGTCTCGGGCTGGGTCGGTCCGGGCCCGAAACCCCAATTTCCAGACCTCTTACAGTCTTTTGCCCATATCCTGGGCTACATACCTCCGATCGACGCACCGTCAGCTGAGATGTGATCCTTGGATCGATACGGTCATTTAGATATATTACACACAAGGTTTCGGAGAACTTTGAGTATGGCCAGGTTGGTTCAGATACGAAACCAACCGGGCCCTCGGAGCGGAAACGCTTATATCTTGAGCTCCGGACATCCGATTGACATGCCGTAGACTTTGTGGGATTCCTCTTGATGAGATGGAACTTTTGGCATACTTTGCCTCAGTTTTGGTTGCAGTTGGATAGTGGCCGGGTTGGATTGTACCCGAAATCCAACCGGGACCCTGGAACGGAAAAGCTGATAACTTTCAGACCGGACGTCCGTTTGACGAACCGTCAGCGGCGTTGGTGATCACATTGAGAAACGGTACCTATGAGCATACCCTATGAGATTTCGTGGTATAGTAGAGATACGACCGGGTTGGTTCGCACGCGAAACCAACCGGGCTCCTGGGACGAAAAGGCTATTAACTCACAGACCAGGCGTCCGACTGACGCGTCATCTGTTGCGTTGAGACCCCTATGACGAGGTGGTCATTTGAGATACTTATTCATGGAACTTTGTGATACATGGAGTATCAACCAGTAGCTCATGGAGCGGAACCTCCCGATGACGAGCTAGCAGAATGCAGAAACCAAGTAGCTGGCTGAGACTTGACGACTGTTGATCTATCGTCTCGGTGTGTTTCAGATAGCCCAGTGGGGAGCGCTTGGTTGTAGCGGCAGACCCACGGTGGAGGAGTGCTTGGTTGTAGCGGCATACCCGCGGTACTCAATAGAAGGAGTACCTCTGGAGGCTATAAGGGGGAGCGCTTGGTTATAGCGGCAGACCCATGGCGGAGGAGCGCTTGGTTGTAGCGGCAGACCCACGGTACTCAATAGAAGGAGTACCTATGGAGCCTATGAGGGGGAGCGCTTGGTTGTAGCAGAAGACCCATGGTGGGAAGCACTTAGTTGTAGCAGTAGGCCCACATTACTCGACAGGTGGAGTACTACAGTAGTCCAAGGTTAGCGGGGCACGCTTGGTTGTAGCGGCAAGCCCACTGTACTCCACATAGGAGGAGTTCTCCAGCAGCCGAGGTTTCGACATCATGAATAAAATCCTGGTTGAGCTGAGTCTATGACCTTTGTGTTTACCTCATTATTGAGATGGTTCACTTGATGACTTAGGTATATGTATGGGAATATACCTGGGTAGTGGTTATCCGTTGATTTCATAATCTTTGTGTTTCCTCATGATTGAGATGGATTACTTGATAACTTAGGTATATGTATGGGCATATACCTTAGTAGAGGTTATCTGTTGAGATATTTTTTGTGGTTATCCTTATTGGTTTTAGTGAGACCTTGAGGGTCTCGGGGTCCCTACTGAGTATTGTTATACTGACCCCTACACGGGCTATGCTCGCACCTCGTTGCGTTGGTTGCAGACGACGGGCAGTGCTGACGGAGGCCGAGTGTTCAAAGACTAGACGGTACCCAGAGGTGGACCTCACGACGAGACAGTATCCGGTGGTGGACTTCACGATGAGGTAACACTCGGAGGAGGTTGACGGGCGAGAGCGTTGTGGAGGCTATTTGTACCTACCCTTCAGGTAGGATCCGTGGTGGACGATCCAGGAGTTGCGCTATCTGTACCTACCCTTCAGGTAGGATCCTTGGTGGATGATCCAGGAGTTGCTTGCCACCTTCCGGCTATTTTATATTTTTTTTCCCTTGTACTTTATAGTTGTGCTTGTATTTCCGGCCCCTTTACTTTTAGCACAGCTTGTTTCAGTTTTACTTAGTGTTTTACTTCCTCTTGTACTCTGTGGTGTTTTTTTTTACTTTTATAAAGGCAATTCCTTCCCAGTTATCTAGATTTACGCCTTTGGTGCTAGTTGCCAGCCCCTGGCCTATGGAAGGCGGGCTTGGGGTAGTCACAGAACGGGCCCCGACTACAGGTCGTGAAAAATTGGTATCAAAGGAGTTCGGTTCTACCGCAGAACTAAGGACTCTGATCTTTTTTCTATGTGAAGCAATAGTGTTAAGGGTACTAAGTGTGGTCTTCAGTTCAGGGAGTCCAGTGTTGGTGCGGCGGCCGACGTATCCGTACACCAGGACCCTGACTTCTGATTTTCGAAATTGTGCATGAAAACCCTGATTGCGTGTGTGTTTCCAAAGTTATAAAGTCAGCTCAAACTAGGTCAGCTCACCAGGTATAAATCGTTGACCATATCGCATCTGTTCAGGATGTCTCCATGCAGACAGTCCGTTGTAGTTTCTGAGAGAGTACTCGATGACGGCCCACCGAGCGGTGAGGCTCCGGTGCGGGGCCCTTTTTACTATGTTGGAACCCTAGGGTGGTGTACCAGCAGCAAAACCACCTGTTGGACAGCAGATGCCACCAGCCTTACTAGAGAACTGTGCACGCTGGCAGAGCGCGTTGCACGAGTTCCAGCAGCAGCAGCCTCCGAGGTTACGAGGCGATTCCCAGATAGTAGAGGACTGGATGGAGGTGATTGCTAGAGTTTTACGCCTATCTGAGACATTAGTAGAGTGGATGGTGTACTTGGATTCTAGTGTTTTCCAGTGAGTGACCATGAGGATGTTCTGCATAGCTATGAGGCTTCGGTACATGGACCGATGCCTGAGGTAGTGCCTTCGGGTAGTGTGTCAGCTATACATCACTACTTGTTGGTCTGCAGTTACAACCGGCGGTACCGGTAGGTGACACATGTAGTATCACTACCTTACACGTGTTCCAACATCAGATACTCTCAAGTTCTGAGATGAGCCTGACTCACAGGTGGCTGAGGACTGGCTTGAGGAAGTGGTTGAGAGTTTTCTAGATCTTTTATAGCTTCAGCAGGACGACGTGTCGGTAGCTGAGAATTCATCAGGGCTTACCAATCATTCTTGGTACTTGATGACTACAATATGATTATTTCTTTAGAGCTCGGACCTCAGAGTGAGGTGTGTTTAAGGGATATACGAGTAATCACTTTTTCCTCTATGCATTCCTACTCACGTTAGGGTGCTAGAGAGAACCTTGTGGTTGAATGTTCCCTGGATGAACGAATACAGCTAGAGAATGTTAGAAGTTGGAACGCAGCGAACTGGTGCCAGTCACAGAGACTTGGGCATGCGAATGTTTCAAAAAGAGTAAATGTTAAGGACAGATGAATCTACAGAGCAGCAGACATGGAAGTAGAGCTAGGAGAGCATCATGGGGTGGTGTAATTTTTGACATGTTACAATCACCTGCCTTTGTAGTCCCCACCAAGCTCAGGGAGCTGGAGGGCAGGGGAAGAGAGTAGCTGCATGCGGTCAAGGAGTGTGACCAAATGGATCTAAGAATGATTCAAGGGACAGTCTGTGTCCAGTTACTAGCTTCCGTAACCGCAGACTTTTATACGAATCATTCCTTCCTTCCACGAATCTTGTCCCAGACCTAGAGTTTCTGGTTAAGCCGTTGACTTGACCCTCACGTCTGGAGATACCTTGGGAGGATACTCGATAATCACACTTACGCCGACAATGTGGTCTGACCCACGAGACGAGAGTTTAGGTTGGAATATCTTGGTGGCAGCGTCGAGGCCTTACGATGTTGGTCTCGGTATGGATTGGATTCACAGTTCATGCTCAGATTGACGATATTAGGCAAACTTCGGGATGGGTTTTCCTTGGTCGGCGAAAAGGAAACCCCAGGCAGCACAGGATTAACTCTTGCATAGGAAGGTGCGACTGATCACTTATGAGTCGGTCAACCTTACCCTCGTGGCAGTAGGAGTTTTGAGTTTCAGTTCTAAACAGGAATTGGAAACCTCTAGTGTTCGAGGATGACGATCACGTCCTTATACGAGTCTCACCTCGATGAGGTTTACAGAGATGAGGCCAAGCTGGCAAGTAATCTCCGAGGTTCAGCGGACCATTTTTTTCAGGTCCTCAATAGGATAGGCGAGGTGGATTATCATTTGACCCATCCACCTCAGTTGCACCAGGTGCATGACGACTTCCACGTATCTCAACTGAGGAGATATGTGCTTGACCCAACGCATATCATCGACCATGGGGAGATGGACTTTGGCGATGGGGTGAATTTTGTAGGGTATCAGTAGAGGTTGAGGATCGACAGGAGCGGTCCTATGAGGACGGTCGATTCCTCTTGTGTGCTTTCGTTGGCAGCACGAGAACCTCCAGGTCAGCACATTGGAGCGGAAGGCTCAGATGTGTGCTCAGTACTGCTTTTGTATCCCTAGTTTGTGTTAAATCTTTACGGGGACGTAAATCCCTGAGGTGGGAGTAATGTAAAGACCCGGAAATTTCAAGGAAAATTTTTTCTTAATTTTCTTTGGAATTTTACAAAAACGTAGTTTCTGATGGCGCCAGATTCCAAGGTATGGTGTGCCCAGAATCAATTTCCGAAGTTTATCTCGAGTGCGTTCAGTGAACGAACGAGCGGGTTTTTCTATCTTTTGAACCGGTGCTTGGAATTGAAATCTGAGGGCACCGATTAAACCGCAGCGCCGGTAATTGATTAAGAAGACCCTTTCTAGAGTTGCATTTTCTCAAGAGGAGTTGTTTAAAAAAAGTATGGGACAAAAATATAATTTTTTACAATTATATTTTCATTTCTTGTTGAGTGGATTAAGTGTTGTGTCACAACACTTTATCCCTCTCTTAAGTGGTTATAACCTAAGTAAGGGAGTTAGGGGTGGGACCCATTGGTTACTAACTAACCTTGAGAGGATAAAGGTGAGGTGGGGCCCACACGATCCCCACCCCTTCACATTCCTTAAACCTCCTCTAACTCCCCCATTAATTTCCCATTATTTTAATAAGATAACTCCTTTTAAACTTTTGTAACTCTCCTCCATTAAAGCTAGCCTACTCACATAATTAATGAGTTGATTCTTGGTTTAATTTGAAAAGGGTGGCTTGTCTTTAAATGGGAGAAGGCTAATGAAATATTTTTTTGGAAAATAATGTGGTGGGGGAACCTCTGAAGAAATAAGAGAAGCTTCGTTCTCCAACCCTCCGACGAAGAACGAGAACGCGTCATCTATACTTCTCTTCGTGATAAGAGGGAAACGTCACATCTTCGGGTACACTCCGGTGACGATGGGGCTTCCATGACCTTCGACGAATAACGCTCCCTGGATCTCCATCAAGGGAGGATTCACCACCGTGGGGAATTCGCAAACGACAATGTCACCTTCCGACGTCAATGAACACATCTCGAGGTAGGGGATTATTGTTGTTGTTATTTGTGAATTCTTCCATCGTCGTTCCTCATTTCATTTGGACCGCTTGCTATCGATTAATGGGAGGGGACCAGACCATAAAAACACGGCTGACCCTCCTCCCTTGTGTGTTGTGTTGTTGCGGTTCAAAGGAAAGCAGCGCGGTGCAATGGCACCGCGTGGGATCATACGGAAAGGGTGTGAGGCGCCGTCGCTCCATGCCGTTGAAGTCGAACAAAGGCGCGGCACCGTCGCACCGTGCCAGAGAATCATGAAAACACTGCGGCCGGAGCGGATCCACGGTGGAGGGGCGCGGCGTCGTCGCGCCATGCCGTTCGGACCAAGGCCGCGGCTGAGGCCGTGGCGGAGCAGGGAGCGGCGGCCAATTTCCGGCCACCGGCGTCGGAGCAGGGGGTCGGCCCGCGTCGGTCCCGTGGTGCATCAGCCGGCCGGCCGGAGTAGGCCGGCCGGTCAGGGGGAGAACCGAGGGTTCGAAACCCCTGGCTGGAGGCAGGAGCGACCCCCACGTGGGGGCCGCATTAATTGAGACAGGGGGCAGCGCCCCCCCCCCCCCCCCTGTGACCGCCAGATCGGTGTAACCGAGCTAGCCAGCGAACCGCCAGCGCGCCGGGCCGGGCTGCCCCGGTCGGGCCGGGCCACCCCCAAGCGGGCTGGACCCAGACCCGGTTCGGGCTGACCCAGGGGGTCTCGGGCCAGGTCGGTCCGGGCTCGAAACCCCAATTTCCGGACCTCTTATAGTATTTTGCCCATATCCTGGGCTAAGTACCTCCGATAGATGCACCGTCATCTGAGATGCGATCCTTGGATCGAGACGGTCGTTTCGGTATATTACACTCAAGGTTTCAGAGAACTTTGAGTATGGTTGGGTTGGTTTGGATACGAAACCAACCGGGCCCTCGGAGTGGAAACGCTTATATCTTGAGCTCTGAACGTCCGATTGATGTGTCGTAGACTTTGTTGGATTCTTCTTGATGAGACGGAACTTTTGGCATACTTCGCCTGAGTTTTGGTTGCAGTTGGATAGTGGCCGGGTTGGATTGTACCCGAAATCCAACCGGGCCCCTGGAACGGAAAAGATGATAACTTTCAGACCGGACGTCCGTTTGACGAACCGTCAGCGGTGTTGGTGATCACGTTGAGAAACAGTCCCTATGAGCATACCCTATGAGAGTTCAGGGTACAGTCGAGATACGGTCGGGTTGGTTCGCACACGAAACCAACCGGGCCCCTAGGACAAAAAGGCTAGTAACTCACAGACCGGGCGTCCGACTGACGCGTCGTCTATTGCGTTGAGACCCCTATGACGAGGCGGTCCTTTGAGATTCTTCTTCGTGGAACTTTTTGATACATGGAGTATCAACCAGTAGCTCATGGAGCGGACCCTCCCGGTGACGAGCTAGCAGAGTGCAGAGACCTAGTAGCTGGCTGAGACTTGATGACTGCTGATTTATCATCTCAGTGTGTTTCAGATAGTCCAGTGGGGAGCGCTTGGTTGTAGCGGCAGACCCACGGCGGAGGAGCGCTTGGTTGTAGCGGCAGACCCGTGGTACTCAACATAAGGAGTACCTCTGGAGGCTATGAGGGGGAGCGCTTGGTTGTAGCGGCAGACCCACGGCGGAGGAGCGCTTGGTAGTAGCGGCAGACCCATGGTACTCAACAGAAGGAGTACCTCTGGATCCTATGAGGGGGAGCGCTTGGTTGTAGCGGCAGACCCATGGTGGGAAGCGATTGGTTGTAGCAGCAGGCCCACAGTACTCGACAGGTGGATTACTACAGCAGTCCAAGGTTAGTGGGACGCGCTTGGTTGTAGCGGCAGGCCCACTGTACTTGACAGAGGAGGAGTTCTCCAGCAGCCAAGGTTTCGACATCATGAATAAAATCCTGGTTGAGCTGAGTCTATGACCTTTGTGTTTACCTCATGATTGAGATGGGTCACTTGATAACTTAGGTATATGTATGGGCATATACCTGGGTAGTGGTTATCCATTGATTTCATAATCTTTGTGTTTCCTCATGATTGAGATGGGTTACTTGATAACGTAGGTATATGTATGGGCATATACCTAAGTAGAGGTTATCTGTTGAGATATTCTTTGTGGTTATCCTTGTTGGTTTTAGTGAGACCTTGAGGGTCTCGGGATCCCTACTGAGTATCGTTATACTCACCCCTACACGGGCTATGCCCGCACCTCATTATGTTGGTTGCAGACGACGGGCAGTGCTGACGGAGGCTGAGTGTTCGAAAACTGGACGGTACCCAGAGGTGGACCTCACGATGAGACAGTATCCGGTGGTGGACTACATGACGAGGCGATACTCGGAGGATGTTGATGGGCGAGAGCGCTCTGGAGGTTATCTGTACCTACCCTTCAAGTAGGATCTGTGGTGGATGATCCAGGAGCTGCGCTATCTGTACCTACCCTTCAGGTAGGATCCTTGGTGGACAATCTAGGACCTACTTGTCACCTTCCGGCTATTTTATCTTTTTTTTCCTTGTACTTTACAGTTGGGATTGTATTTCCGGCCCCTTTACTTTTAGCACAGCTTGTTTCAGTTTTACTTAGTGTTTTACTTCCGCTTGTACTCTGTGGTGTTTTGTTTACTTTTATAAAGGCAATGTCTTCCCAGTTATCGGGATTTACTCCTTTGGTGCTAGTCACCAGCCCCTGCCCTATGGAAGGTGGGCTTGGGGTAGTCACGGCATGGGCCCTGAGGATGGGTCGTGACAACCTCTGTGGTCTTTACCAGGATAGAGCTAGATAGAAATGGTTTGAGATTTTTATGGAACTATTTCAGAGAAATCTTGGATATTTTTACCCATCTAGGTATTACATAGTCAAGATCATTGGCTATATTGAGTGCTTAGAGGTTCTAGGATTTAAAATCTCTGAAGAACTGGCCACTAACCTCATTCTGTAATCACACCCTTAGAGATTCTCCATATTTTTTGTGAATTTTAATATTAAAAACATTGGGAATTCTCTACCATATTTTCTTACACTTATTTCCAAGTAGATAAGGATATGAATCATGAAAAAACTTTTGTCCTTATGGCGAACAAATGTAAATGTATTGTGAAGAAATTTAATCCCAAATCTTTTTCACGCCCTTCCAAGAAGAGGAAGATCGTAGAGAAAGCAAGGGAATAAGATGATGTCTGCTTCACATGTGGTAAGAAGGGACACTATAAGAAAATTTACACCCAACCAAAGAAGCAAGGGTAATCTTCAAGTGTGTTTCTTATCAACTGAAATTTATTTTTTACTACACATTGGGTATTAAAATAGCTTGTAGTTCTCGCATATGTATTCAAATATACGTGTAACGACCCATATATTTAATGAAGGTATGGATCATTAGTATTTCAATTTAAATATCTTAAACAATCCTAATAAAGATTTATAATCAAGTTAATGATGTATCGAGAGCATCTGGAGCTCGTTCTAAGCCTGAAGTTATGAAATGGGGAAAATAGACCAGGTCGCATGGTTTGTCTACAACCATGGGACCCAGGGCGCACAGCCATGCGACTGGTTGCAAACATGGGACAGATCCATTCTACATAGAATGTGCATGGTTAGTAAAATTGTGTGCCTAACTGTGCAGGGTGCCCTTCTCTATAGATAACCATGCATGGTTTGTGTATGGTTTGACTAATCGTGAACCTAAACCATGCACTTTGATATTTTAGGGTAAAATTACCATTTTCCCTTAATTTAATGTTAAAAATTATTTACCTTTTTTTATCCTCCCTTTAGTGGTCCAGCACCTCTCTTCTTCCTCTTTGGAGCTCAAAAACACCTAAATTTAAGCATTAAAGTAGTTCCTCAATTTAGTGTCCATTATTTGATTTGTCATAAGCATTGGATTTGTCTCGGTAAGCTTATCTAGTCTCTCAAATCCTATAAAAATTAATATTTCCATCCATTAAACTATTTAGATGCAGGGTTATTTGACCTATTTTTAAGGCATTGGACTTTTTCTCAGATCTCTTCCAACCTGCTTCAAATATGAGGCTTATATCAAGTGAGCCATCATTTATAGCCTTGAGGTAGGTGGTCACATTGTTTTCCCTTTGAGTTTTGATCATTTAGTAATTATGTCGTTGTGTCGTATGCCGACCTTTGTCGGTAATTCCTATTATATTTATCCCTTCATGTCTAATTATCCATTTCACCTAGATACATCTTTATTGAGTATTTTTTGGTGGTTTAGAGGTTGTACATACTTTATATGTCCAACCCATGGGTGTGCCAAGTAGAATTAACCATTTTGTCCAATTGGTTAAAATTTCCCAGAATACAGTTAGGCTTTCTGCTTAGTTTTTAAATGAAAGTGCCCTTGATATATGAGTATTACATGTGACCCAAGGCACCTATTAGGTATTTTTTCCTCTTTTAGTTGGAAATTCCCAAGTAGGCATATACCATGTTGTCCATGACACCTTCCTTTGACACTTGATCCTTATAAATGAAATTTCCATGTCTTAATGACTTAAATGGAATCGCATAGGCATGATGGAAGTTATTCCATAAGTGAGTTAGATGGAATTGATCAATGTAAAAGGGATTATTCTTGTTGGCTTTCTTTATAAAGGGAGTTGGACTTATAGTTAATTTCCCCATCTATGTTGGCACCCCCTTAGTGCCTCCATGAGTCTTATAACCTTTAATTTCCAATCTTTATTTAGTTGAAAAAAAATAGATTAAATGTTTAAAATATATATAGGATGGTGAAACCATGCCTTTTGCTTATCACTTACAATTTATTATTGGAATTTTAATGTTTGAAATGGAATTAAACTTGACTAAATGAACATTTGAGAGGTATTTCCTCATATGTTATGTTATGAACATGAATATTCCTTATCTATATTTAAAGGCTTGGTAAAAATATTACATGAGTGGTATTTCCTCATATTGAATATTAAATATGAATATACCTTTATAGTGGTTGTGTACGATGGTATGGGGTGTTAAGATAAGAGGTAAAACACACTCCCTTACATCAGGTGTTGAGCATGTTGACTCGTACCAGTGATACTATATGGGTGTTGGGATTTATGTGCCACATTCCATGATTATAGTGTTTCCATGGAAACTCACTTGTCATCTCGAGTGTTGTTTCATGGCATCTCTCACTCTTATTGGGATGTAGGGCATGTACCCTATTGCATGAGCTTTTAGGCTTGTTAAACTGGTTATGGATGTCTGAGTTACACGCTGGTCCAGTACAACAATAGTATTCTAGGTATGTGGCCATTAGGCATCTGCACGTACTTGGTTCATATAGGTGGATTAAATATAGAACTAATATATATATATATATATATATATATATATTATACATTATATATATAGTGACATGATTAGATGCACATTCCAACCATGAGTTGAAGTAGGTAGACCCGCTAGCTGTCCTATAGGAACCTAAGTGGGATGATTATTTATTTCATCATTGCTTTACTTATTCAGTTATACATACACACTATTTATTTATGATCACTAGTCAGATTACACATAGACAATGTTGGTGGTGACCTATTGATATTTTTATCTCACACCCTACTCAGGCTGCCTTTGGTACCCACGAAGACTATCTTTCTACAGGCATTGATAAGAGAAAATTCCCTACTATAGGTTGTTTATTTTCTTAGTTAGTTGGAGCTTCAAAGTAAAGGGTCGGGCTTTGGCTTGAGATGATTATAGAGAATCTTTTGTTCCATTGTCATTTGTAGCACTGTATAGCATTCTTGTATCTTCTTATTTCTTTTTATATTATCATCATTCCATGCATCATGTATCAAACACTGCCTTTGAGTATTTTGAGATATTTATTAGTTGTTTAGTTATTCATTATATTTTGTTGCTTACTTCTTGGTTATATATTTTCACTTCCATGGTTTATTAATTCTGTCTGTTTATATTATGCTTCTATTGTTGATTTTATTTGTGGTGATACTCTAATATCAGGGTATAGTATCCTCACTATACCAACTTTAAACTATTTCTTCTAGTCTGAAGCCTCTGGAATATGGGGAGGTGTGATTGAGGCCATGTGACCCACCGGCTCGGGACATGGGTTAAGTGGATCGCAGGTCAGGATGTTTCAAAGTGGTATTGAAGAATTTCCTTACTTGAATTAATATTTGGAGATAATAGATTAGAGATTGGTAATGCTTGGAACTTTGTCCTAAGCCATTCTTGGGTGTTGCGAACCCATGCTTGGGGTAAAGGCTTAGTTTCTCTAATTATAATTGTTGTTCTAATTTTTCCATATATTATTAATATGACTTCACCATTGGATGATACACTTGGTTTCTGATGTTATTGGTATTTATGTTATTGAAATTATAATTTCTTTACTATCGCTTGATGAAATGAGGGTAGTGCATTGCATGCATCATTGTTAGGCACACTAGGATGAATATTACGTGCATGTTGTCATGCCACATTTAGTTTAGCATGCATTTTATTGTTGTATATTTATAGTGCCTTGTATATATATATATATATATTAAATTTTTTTGACACTTCTTGCAGATATTGGAAAACATAATTGATACTTTAAGTGCATTCCTTAAACTAATAGTGTTTTCTTGAATAGGTTAAAGAAGGCACCTTAAGCATTGAATTATGGCATGTTGAGCTATGGACCATTGATCGCATGATATGGAACATGTTATGGTGTGGGTTAAGTGAATTTGATATTTGGTTCATAAAGAGTATGGGCCCTTATGGATTGGAAATAGAAATCCATTTAATTCAACCATCTAAAGTTATTGAATATTTGAAAAGAAAAATTTCAAAATGAATATGATTCCCCAAATTGAGAATAACCATCTTATATATGTCTGGAATAGAGACTTAGACCTGAATCCAGCCTTAGTAGTGGGTATCACTTGTGTTATTGTGGTTTGTTCTACTATATAGACCTAGATTTTGAGTGAGAGGCATGTTTGTATCTATGGGAAGGATTTACACATGTCATTATTTCCTATATATAGTTGTTATACTTGTTTAAATCTCTTATGAGGCATTTGTTTGGAATTGTAGTTCCATGCTTCCACGAAGTTCTATATTTGTACGCCTTGAAGGTGGTGATGACCATGTCCCTGAGGTGACGATCGGTGATCCACCAGTGGTTCCTCCTGTAGAACCACATGTGGATCCCCTTCCTATTCTAGATATGGGCATTAATGTCCAATTTAAAGAGGGTTTTCTATATATGCTTCGGAGTATGCAAGGTGTAGTTCAACTTGACCCGAGTATGGCAGAGTTGACTCGTGAATTCCAGCAGCAACATCCTACCACCTTATTAGGGGATGGAATACCACATGTTGTGGAGTCTTAGCTCAAATCTATCTTATCTATATTTGAGTATTTAAATATTTCTCCAGAGCAGACAGTCAAGCTCGCAGATTATATGCTTCGTGACTCAGCCAAGAGGTGGTGGGATGTTATCACCCAAGTAGTTTGGCATAGAGACATGGTTTGGGATGACTTCTAAATGATATTTTGCAACTATTTCTTTCCCCAGACTCTAAGGGATTATGGAGCTAGAGAGTTCATGAACCTACAATAGGGAATCATGTTAGTTATGGAAAACTTTTTCCATTTCATATACCTATAACAGTTCTCTCCTACTCTAGATTTTGAGGATCTTATAACCGGTAGGAGATTTGAGGATGGGATAGTTTATGCTATCTGGTTGTAGGTCAACGTGTTAAAGTTGATTACTATTTTAGAAATCATCAACCAAGCCCTAATTAAAAAATGGAATTTGAGGGATGTTGAAGGTGTAAGTTAAGGAAGATTGGAACCTAGAGCTTCCAGTGGCACTTATTTTGGGAAAAAGAGGCATTTTGAGACTACTCATAGGGGTAGAAGTAGCCAGGCTCCTCACGCAGATAGCTTTATTATCTATCACTAGTGTGGGAAGATAGGAAATATCAAGTCTTAGTGTACCTAGGATCTATTCGATTGTAGAGTATGTGGTAAGATGGTCCATATTCAACATTTCTGTAGGAATTTTCCTCCAGTGCCTAGCGAGCAGGGATCTGCACCTACTCCTTGGTCAAGTGTGGGGCCAGTAGGATCACATCAGGAAGGCAGTTGGAATACCATTTATTGATCAAGTTGAGGTGTCGATCAAGGCATAGGTAGTCAGACTTATGATTCTCAATGCCAGCAAAGAAGGATTGCTCGAGGAAATCAAGCAATGACTCAGGGTTGCAGTACAGACCAGTTACATGCAGTTCATCTTACATTGTAGGAGTAGAGCATCAGACCTTCTACTATACGATGTACTATTCTAGTATCCTCCACATTAGTTTATACTTTATTTTATATAGGTGTGTATCACTCCTTTATATATTAGGATATTATGTGAAGTTTGTGCCTTGATATTGGGCATTATCATGGTGTCATGACACTAGACACACCATTAGGTATCTGATCAGAGTTCATTCGTTGTTGTAGGGAATGTCCCCTTGAGGTAGGCAGCTACCTTTTTGGGTGGAATCTGTACGTCCTCGACATGATGGGCTTTGATGTAATCATCGAGATGGAAATTTTAGTTCACTATCAATACCACATTGACTGATATACTTGGAGGTTGATGTTTACATCACCATATGGTGTTACACATGTGCATAAGGGTGAATGGGATGTCAATGTGACATGGGCAGGACCCGGTTAGTAGAGGTGGGTTAGTGTGATAGCTCCAATCGCCAGTCTTTTCCATGCTAACCAGGGGTTACAACACACTGTATTTCCTCATGTATTACAGATTTTTAGGGATATATTTCTTGATTACTTATCTATTCTACCTATAATGCGAGGTAAATTTTACTATTTATCTATCACCAGGAGCATCACTAATGATTAATCCTCCTTATAGGATGGGACATAAGGAGATTCTAGAGCTTAGGAAATAGTTAGAGGATCTGGAGGCTAAAGGTTTTATACACCCCAACACTTCTCCTTTGGGTTCACCAGTCCTTTTTTTCCAATAAGGAGGATGGTACCCTTAGGCTATGTGTGGATTAATGTTGGTTGAATCAGCTCAAAATAAAGAATCGGTATCCACTGCCTAGAATAGATGACCTCTTTAATCAACTCTGAGGAGTGAAATTGTTTTAAAAAATAGATTTGAGGTCAGGCTATCATCAGGTGCATTTTAGGACTTTATACATGCCTTACATAGCTTTCAAGAGCATGTATGGTCTATACGAGTACCTGATTATTCCATTTGGACTCACGAATGTACCTGCAGTATTTATGGCTCTTATGAATTCAGTCTTTCACCCATATCTATATTTATTTATGATAGTTTTTTTCAGTGATATCTTGGTGTATTCATGCTCCAAACATAGCCATGAAACACATCTTGAGATCGTGTTGAGTACGCTGAGAGAGAACCAACTCTATGTTAAGCTCAGTAAATTCCACTTCTAGATTGACAAAGTCCACTTCTTGGGTAACATCATCTTGGAGTTAGGAGTCTCATTAGACCCAAATAAAGTGATATTTTTAGTTTTCTAGGAGTATCCCAAGAATGTTTTTTACATTCAAAAATTCTTGGGTCTAGATGGATATTACAGATGCTTCATCCCGGATTTTTCATGCCTTGCAGCACCACTTACAGGCTTCATAAAGAAGGGGGTGAAATTTGTTTGGTTAGAATCTTATGAAGTGGTCTTTTAGGAGTTGAAGTGAAGATTAACATTATCACTGATATTGATTCTAATAGAGACAGGAAAGAGCTACACTATATACTGTGACACATCATATATCAATCATGGAGTTGTTTTGATATAGGGTGAGTGAGTCATCATGTACGAGTCTCATCATTTAAGGCCGCACGAGTAGAATTTCCTGACGCATGACTCAAGCTCACTACTGTAGTTCATTCCTTATGATGTTGGAGATATTATCTAGTGGTATATATCTCTATGGTATTCACTTATCACAAAATCCTTCAATGCATATTTACATAGTAGGATATGAATATCAAACAATGCAGGTGGGTTGCGTATCTACAGTCATTTGATTTTGAGCTTGCATATATTCCTAGAAAGGGGAATTCATTAGCTGATGCTCTGATCCAAAAGACTCAGACATAGGTGGTTTAGGAATCTAGTAGTGAATGGAATTTTATGTCCTTATTCTCAAATATTCATGTTGAGGTTTAGGAGGACCATGGTCAGGCTATCCTCTCAGCCTTATCAATGACTTATAATCTTCTGGAATATGTGATAATGATACAGTTATCAGATCGTGATGGACTTGTCCTGAGGGAAAGTGTTACAGATGATGATACATCTTCAGGTTGGACCATGGATGGGGATGGTTCCATGTTGTTCCATGGGCGTGTATGGGTCCTAGTAGATGCTGGAGTAGAGATGATGCAGGAATCCCATGCCTCAGCATGGGTGGTTCATCTCAAAGTCACCAAAATGTATCGGGATCTTTGGCACCAGTATTCCTACCCTGGTATGAAATGTGAGATTTTTGGTTTTATCACTCAGTGTTCCACCTGTCAGTAGGTAAAGGTAGAACATCAGTGATCAGCAGGGATTCTACAGTCATTTTCCATTCCTGAGTGAAAATAGGATGATGTTTCAATGGATTTTTTTGACTATTTTACATAGATCACCTTATGGAAATGATACGGTGTGGGTTTCCATTGACCATCTGATAGAGGTAGCACACTTCCTACCTATGTGAGATAATTTCTCGATAGATGAGCTAGGAAGGTTATATATTAGAGAGGTTGTGTGTCTTCATGGATATTTTCATTATATCATTTTTTATAGAGATTCTCATTTCATGTCATGGTTTTGGAAGGGGTTATATAAGGCTTTGAGTGCATAGGTACTTCTAAGCATGGCCTATCACCCACAAACTGATGGACAGATGGATCATACAATTCAGGTTTTGGAGAAAATGCTCCATGCATGCATCCTTAACTTTTGGAGTTCTTGAGAGAAGTACCTTCATCTGGTCAATTTTTCTTATAATAATATCTTTTATGATACCATTGAGATGGATCCTTATGAAGACTTATATGGTAGAACTTTCTACTCACCTTTGTATTGGATAGATCCAAGGGAAGTAGTTGTGCTTGGACCACATCTCATGTTAGAGAATACAGAGCAGGTCCAGCTAATCATGAAGTATATGTTGATAGCTCAGTCCAGACGATAGTCTTATGCCAAAAGACACCAGCAACCTCTCGAGTTCAATGTTATAGATCAGTTTATCTTGCAAGTCTCACCTAGGTTGGGCCATATATGTATTAGTAATCAAGGTAATATCTCATTGAGGTTCGTTGGACCCTTTGAGGTTGTGAATCATATCAGACCAGTGGCTTACCAGTTGGCACTTCCTCAGAGATACCGGTCTATGAATGATTTATTTCATGTATCTCACATTTGTCGATATTATCCAAACCCTACATATGTCTTTCAACCTGAAGAGGTCGAGTTAGATGTAGATTCTTCATTCAAGGAGTATCTAGTTCATATAGTGGATCGGAGAGTGAAGACATTATGAGGTGGATTTGTTCCTTTGGTACGGGTGTTATGGAATTCGAGATGAGTACATGATGATACCTGGGAGTGGGAAGATAATATTTGATCTCAGTGGTCAGAACTCTTTGTTGACAATACCTCTTTACCCTCAGAAGTCCAACTTGGGGATGAGTTTCTTTAAGGAGGGAAGTTTGTAACAACCCATCTTTTCAACGAAGTAACAAATTGTTAGTTTTTCAATTTGAATATCTTAAATAGACTTAATAAAAATTTCTAATCAAGTCAAGGTGGTTTCAGGAGTGTCCGGGTCTCGTTTAGAGTTTAGATTTTCGAAATGGTAAAAATAGATTATGTCATATAGTTTGTATACAACAATGCAAACTAGGGCGTATGGCCATACGGCCAGTTACAGACATGATACAGATCCATTATGCACAGTCTATGTATGGTTTGGAAAAAATTTCACCTAACTATGTGGGTTTCCCTTCTCTATAGATAATCATACATGGTTTTCTCATGGTTTGATTAACTGTGTGCCTAAACCGTGCACTTTTATATTTTAGGGTAAAATTTCCATTTTACCTTCATTTGATGTTAAAACCTATTTCCCTTTTCTTCCCCTCCCTCTAATGGACTAGCACCTCCCTTCTTCCTCTTTAGAGCTCAAAAATTCCTAAAGTTGGGCATTGAAGTAGTTCCTTCATCCGGTGTTCATTCTTTAATCTGTCGAAAGCATTGGATCTATCTTTGTAAGCTTCCCTAGTATCTCAACTCCTATAAAAGTTAATATTTACATAATTTATGCTATTTAGATATAGGCTCATTTTCCCTATTTTTAGGGCATTGAACATTTCTCAGATCTCTTCCAACCTTATTTGAATATGAGGTCGATATCGAACGAGGCATCATCTATGACCTTGAGGAAGGTGGTCACATTGTTTTCCATTTGAGTTTTGGTCATTTCATAATTATGTCATCGTGTCGTATGTCAGCCTTTTCCAAGAAACCCTATTATATTGATTCTTTTATGTTTAACTGACCATTGCACCTAGATATATGTTAATTGAGTCTTGTTTGGTGGGTTAGTGCTTGTACATACCTTATATAGTGACCCCATGGGTGTTCCAAGTATAATTAATCATTTTGGACAATTGTTTCAAATTGAACAGAATATAATTAAGCTTTTGGGTTGGTTTTTAAATTAATATTCCCTTGATATATGAGTATTACATGTGACCCAAGGCACCTCTTAGGTGTTTGGTCCTCTTGTAGTTGGAATTTCCCAAGTTGGCATATTCCATGTTTCCCATGACACCTTCCTTTGAAACATGAGCCATATAAATGAAATTTCAATGTCTTAATGACTTAAATGGAATCACATAGGCATGATGGATTTTATTCTATAATTGAGATAGATGGAATTGATCAATGTGAAAGGGATTATGCTTGTTTTCTTTCTTTATAAAGGTAATTGGTTTGTAGGTAATTTCCCCATCTATGTTGGCACTCCCTTAGTTCCTCCATGAGTCTTATAACATTTAATTTCTATTATTTATTTAGTTGAATGGAATAAATGGATTGAATGGTTGATATATATATATATATAGGATGGTAAAACCATTCCTTTTTTTATGCCTTACAATTGCTTATTGGAATTTTAATGTTTTAAATGGAATTGAACTTGACTAAAGGAACATGTGAGAGGTATTGCCTCATATGTTATGTTATGAACATGAATATGCCATATCTATATTTAAAGGCTTGTAAAAAATATTACATGAGAGATATTACCTCATGTTGAATATTAAATATGAATACTACTTTATAGAGGCTATGTACGATGGTAAGGGGTGTTGATCTTGGAAGTAAATCACACTCCCTTACATCGGGTGTTAAGCATAGTGAGTCACACCAGTGATACTATATGGGAGTTGGGATTTATGTGCCATGTTCCATGATTACAGTGTTTCCATGGAGACTCATTCTCCATACCTAGTGTTTTTCCATAATGTCTCTCACTCTTATTGGGATGTAGGGCATGTATAATATTACATTATCTTTTAGGCTCGTTGGACTGGTTATGGATGTTTGAGTTATGTTCCAGTCTAATATAGAACTAGTATTCCAGGTATATGGCCATCAGGCATCCAAACGCACTTGGTTCATATAGGTGGATGCAATATACAACTAAAATGTGTGTGTGTGTGTGTGTGTGTTTATTATTACACATTATATATATAGTGACATGATCAAACACACATTCAGTCCATAAGCTGAAGCAGGTAGACCTGCCAGGTGTCCTATAAGAACCTGAGTGTGCTGATTATTTATTTCAAGATTGATTTACTTATTTTGTTATACCTACACACTATTTAGTTATGATCACTTCTTAGATTTCATGTAGACACCATTGGTGGTGGCCTACTAAGATTTTTATGTCACGCCCTACTCAGGCTACCATTGGTACCCGAGAAGACTGTCTTTCTGCAGGTATTGATAAGGGAAAAGGCCCTACTATAGGTTTTTTATTTTCTTACCTAGTTGGAGCTTAGGATCAGAGGATCAGGCTTTGGATTGATATTCTTACGGAGAATCTTTTGTTCTTTTTTATTTTATACCACTGCATAAAATGCTTGTATCTTCCTGTTTGTTTTTATATTATCATCATTTCATGCATCATGTATTAGACACTTCCTTTGAGGCTTTTGAGATATTTATCTGTTGTTTCAGTTATTCATTATCTCTCACTGCTTACTTGTTGGTTATATGTTTACTCTTTTGTGGTTTATTGATTTTTTATGTTTATATTATGATTTTGTTGTTGATTTTATCTATTTATATCTGCTCTACTACTCTGGCATGACGGTATAGTCTCCCCACTATACCACATTTACACCCTCACTACTAGTCGGTATCCTCTAGCATATGAGGAGGAACGATTGAGGAAATGTGACCCACTGGATTAGGATATAAGTTAAGTGGATCCTGAGTTAGGATGTTACAACAAGAACCAGGTAGATTCAAAAAGATTGGCTGAGGAGGGGTAGATCTTCGAGCAGCCAATAGAGATAAACTTGTTGCTCTAATTATCAGGGACTACCACCTCACATTACTGACTAGAATGATCTTAGTTTTAAAGGTTCTTTATTATGTTCCTTCAGTTAACAAAATCATTATTTCTGTATATATACTTGATACAGATGGATTCATTTTCAAATTTGGGAATAAATGTTGCTTATTTTATAAAGATGGAGTTTTTTCAGAGAAGTTGCATTTAAATAATAGTCTTTGTGTGTTAGATTACATGAACCAAATAATATAAATCGATAATGAAGTTACTTCACATGACTCATACCATATCCAACTTTAGAATCACTGGCTATGTCATGTAAATGAAAAGCAATTGACTAAATTACATCAAGATGGATATTTATATTCTTTTGAACTAAAACCACTTGGTGTATATCATGCATGTTTACAAGGATAAATTGAAAAATCCCTATTTAGTATGAAAGGTTAAAGGCTTAAAGATATTATTGAATTAGTTCATACCAATGTGTGTGGACCATTTCCTATTAAAGCAAGGGGTGGGTACTCATGCTTCATAACTTTTACTGATAATTTTAGTAGATATGAATATGTCTACTTAATGAGGTATAAGTCAGATTATTTTGATAAATTCAAGGAATACAAGAATTAAGTTGAGAACTATCTTGGTAAGAATATTAAGAAACTTTGCTCAAACCATGGTGGAGAATATCTTAATCAAGACTTCATTGATTATTTATGGTAGTTCATGATTTTATCTCAACTCACTCTTCCTTATACACCTTAGTGGAATAGTGTAAGTGAAAGGAAGAAATGCACCTTGTTGGACATGGTGAGGTCAATGATGAGTCATGTGAGTCTTACATTATTTTGTAGATACACATTACAAAGAACAACATACGTACTAAATTGAGTTCCAAATAAAGCAATATATGGTATACCATACCAATTATGGAATGGAAAGAAACATGTGTTATCTTACTTACATGTGTGGGGTTTCAGATCATTTGTTAAGGCCTCTTCAAGTAACAAGCTTGCACCTGGAGGTAAAAAGTGTATATTTATAGGATATACCAAAGAAACAAAGGGATACTACATATTCAATCCTTCATATAAAAAGGTTGTGGTTGATAGACATCCCACATTTCTTGAGGATGATCTTATCTCTAAAAGAGAAAGTGGGAGCGAGATAGACTTCAATGAAGTCTAGGATTAAGATACACAAGAGTTGGAATAGGAAAAAATTCCATAAATCCCCATGGAAGAAGAAATTATTCTGGAGACAAAATTACTGAATAGGAGTACTAGATGGGTTAGAGAACCAGAATGATATTTTTTTATAGTTATTGAGGATGGTGACTCATTATTAGTTGATAATAATGATCCTATAACCTATAAGGAAGTAGTAAGTGGAAAGAATGCTACCAAGTGGCAAGAAGACATGAATTTTGAAATGGATTCCATGTACTAAAACCAAGTATAGATTTTGGTAGACCCTCTAGTAGATGTAAATATAGTTGGTTTCAAATGGGTATTCAAGAAAAAATTGGACATGGAAGAACAAGTCAGAACCTATAAGGTGTGACTAGTTGAAAAGGGGTTTAAACAGCATCAAGGAATTTACTAGGATGAAACCTTTTCACCAGTTTCAATGACAAAATTTATTATAATTCTACTTTATATTTTGTCTTTTCATGATTATGATATTTTTAAAATGAATGTCAAAATAGACTTCTTTAATGGGAACCTTTAGGAAAATTTCTATATGACGCAATCTAAAGGGTTTGTGACTCCAAAGGATTACAAAAAGGTATGCAAGTTACAAAGATCTATTTATGGATTAAAGAAAGCATCCAGGTCATGGAACATTAATTTTTATGAGGCTATAATGGAATTTGGTTTCATAAATAACGAATGTGATTCATGTGTCTATAAATGGTTTAGTGGGAGTGCAGTCTTTTTCTTAATAGTATATGATGAATGAAATATTACTCATTGGAAATGAAATATAAGTCTTACAGTCTATTAAGGCATGGTTGAATAAATGCTTCTCTGTGAAGGACTTGGGTGAGGTAGCATATATTATTGGGATCAAGATCCATCATTATAGATCCAAGAGGTTTCTTAACCTAATTCAAAGTACATACATTGATAAGATACTAAAGATATTCAGTATATAATGATCCAAGAGGGGATTGTTGCCAGCATCACATGGAATTCATATTTCCAAGAAAATGTGTCATCAAACACATGAGGAAAGAAATAGAATAACAAGGATTACATACGTATCAGTGATTGGTTCAGACATGTATGTTATGATATGTACTAGGTTAGATGTCACCTATTCATTAATTGTGGTAATAAGATATCAATATAGTCTAGGTGACCGCCATTAGATGGAATTCAATACTATCCTTAAGTATTTAAGGTGTACTAAGAATATTTTCCTGGTATATGGAGGATATGAGAAACTGGTCATCATAAGATATAAAGATTCTAGTTTTCAAAGTGATCAAGAGGACATGAAGTCAAAAATAGGATATGTATTCACTTTGAATGGAGGTGTTGTGAGCTGCAAGAGCTCAAAACATGTTGTGGTTATAGATTCTATGGTAGATTATGAGTATATTTCGGCTTCTAAGGTAGCTAAATAATCATTATGGATGTTCAAATTCATCCAAGATCTTGATGTGGCATATAGTAGTAAAGATCCTATTACACTCTATTGTGATAATACTATAATAGTGGCACTTTCAAAAGGGCCAAGGTCACATCAGCAGACGAAGAAAATACTTAGAAAGTATCATATCTTGAGGGATTTTTATAAGATAGGTGAAGTTTTAGTGAGTATTATTTACATGGAATACCCCTTGATTAAAGCCTTGACTCATCAGAAACATGACTATCATGTGAGGTCTAACAGACTAAAGGTCGTAGATAGTTGCCTCTAGTCTAAGTGGGTGTTTTTTGAAGTTTTTGACCTAGGACCAGTTGTTTTTACTTTTATTACATGTATATTCAATGAATTGAATATTAATAAAACTTATTATTACATAGTATTTATTGTTCTACATGACTCTAATGTAATAATTTCCTAGCATATACATCGCATTGATAAGGTCACAGCAGTTCCCTACTATGATGAGAACCTTGAGATGCTATGAAAATATTCTTAAATAATGTTTTGTGGTTGGATAATGTACTATGGTTCAAACTTGGTAATATCCAAGATGGAGGATTATGAGCACAGATATGTCAGTAGGAATTCCTCATGTTTTGATGTCATCAAATATTCCTAACTATGAGCATGTGTAATGATCCTTAGACTTTAATATTATTATTAATGCATGTTTCAACTCACATACTTAGATGTATTTCATAAACCATGATGATAACAGTTCATGGATAATTTGGATACATTGGGTACATCACGGGTGACATGTCATTAATGAATAAGTTGAGGAAGGATTTGTCTCTTCCATCTTTATAGAAGCTGATATCTCGTTCCTTTGATTGGAAAAGAACCATCACATTAAATTCCATGGCCATGGTGTAATGATGTGTTTATTTCATATATTAAAAGAAAGACATATTGAGTATACATGTTGGTGACATGGATGCGCAACCTTCTTGATGAAATATTGTGAAAAAGGTATTATGTTACACAGTGAGCATTCATATGTGGTTTTTGATGTTATGACATTAATTTCTTCCTCTTGGATTTCTTGGCTTGTTGCTAGACTATAATCTAAGACTTTAGGTAATCCCACCTAATGCCAACAAGAAAGAATCCTAGAGGGTCACATGCTAAGTGTTTTTGTTGATCTCAATTAAATTCTAATTTATTTTAATTAATAGAATAGATATTATTATCAAAACTAAGGAATAATTTTATTCAAGTTATATTGATCACATAAATTAAATAAATATTTATTTTTTGGATTGTGAATAAAATATTTATTTTATTTATTGAATATTTTAATAAATATTTATTTTCTAGATTGTGAATAAAATATTTATTTGGTTGTTCAATAAATTCTAGAGGGGTTAAAACGAACCAATGTCGAGTCTGGTAACAAATATTAATTAACAATATTGTTACATAATATTTTTTATTGCGCAATTTGGTTCACACCACAAAATAATAATAATATAATTATTTTTATGTGGAATGGGGTTTATTAAAGGTAATAAATTTTATTTAATGATCAGCACGGAATTAAATAATATTTTAACTTAAATCCCATCTCTATAAATAGACATCTATGTCTATTGTGTAGAGCATCCAAAAAATGAGAATAGAGAATTTTTGCGCACAATGAATTCTCTCTCAACTCCTCCTTCTTACTCCCTCTCAGGAACAAGAAGTGAAAGAGAGATTTCTTCATGAACAAAGAATGAGTGATCAATAATGAACAACTCAAGACATTCGACTCATTGTGCTAACACCTAGAGATCAAGTGGTGTTTCTCAGAGATCATAGGAGCATGTGTGGATCACTGCTTGAGGGATTCTATACTTAGATCTTGATAGCGCAACAAAGGTAATCCAAAATGTTATTTTTGGAAAATCAACATTTACCAATGAAGAAAGTTTCTAAGAACATGTATTTATTGCTTAAAATATTAAATAAATTAATTATAAATTTGACGTGCAAGATCCTAACTCTTGGTTTTGGGCAACGATTATTAAAAGAAATTTTAATATATCTCCCACCTTTTCATGCTTCCACTACACCAGAAACCATCAATTTATTGGACATAACCTAAGGCAGCTACCCCAATATAGTTATAATTTTTCCATCACTAGTTACATCTCCAATTACAGCTCTAGTTTCATTTCCTTGACCAAGAGAGAAATCCCTAATTAGATTCCATGCATTTTTATGGTTTTTATTCCTTCTGATAGGCTCCATTTCTAAACAATTTCATACACTAGATTAGATCATAACATTATGAATCATAATTTATAATTTTGAAATTTTTTAAACACTTGACATAACATGAAAATTTATTCATAACTAATCATAGAATTATAAGCTTAGTATCATTGGGAATATTATTAGTATTTTTAAATCTTTTATAATGATTTGTAGAGAAAATGTGAATTAACCCAATCATATCACATGAGAGTGTCAAATAGGTGTGCAGTAAGGGCACACTCACATTGTACTAGAATAATGGACAAGATATACTTGACCAAATCTTTTTAGGATTATTACCCCTAAATGCATCTGTGCCAAAATCACATCCACTTATAGTATCTATACAGGGATGTATTACTAGTAAAACCAAATAATCTCTGCTAAAAAAATTATGATATTATCCTATAATTAGACATATCCTCATAGTTTTTCATATGGTTATATTCCCTAATATATGTTTTCCTTAATCTAGTTCCCAATGTTTCTACTAAACTTTCTCTAATACCAACTATAACACCCCGAATCTAGTATCTCGCAGATGGTGGTTATTTTACTACATTAGCACAAGTATAAGGGATCACATCCTGAAGGACTGAATGATTTAATAGTCTTGGGAGACTAGATACATACATGATTCTCGCAATACATATGAAAACATGAAATACTTCTTGTGAGAAAATTATTATTTATTCTAGTAAATCTCAGATTTCATTTCTGGATCCCTTCTTAATATCTTGGGGAAAGGAAAACATAATAAAGGGTGAGCTCAGATGCTCGGTAAGGGAAAGTGTATAATAAAATTTATCATAAAGTAAATAAAATATGAATAATATCATTGAGATAAACAATAATAAAATATTTCATATAACTAATACCATAAAATGGGGACTAAATCCATGGATAACAATAAGTAGTTTCATAATGATTGAATTTATAATGTTGGACATCATAATCTCACTATTAAGTCCTTTTTCCAAGACAACATACATAAACAGGCAAGGAATACACCAAATACCCAAACTAGTTTTTCTCATGATATCTATCGATGCATCGAGGGGCTATAGCGGGCCCCACACATCACTTACTAAGTCTAATGAATTCATTATATGAAAAGGGTGAATCATAATCAATGTAAACATTCATATTGAAAAACTATCATATGGAATGTTAATAATTTCCCCAATCAATAACCATAATCATAATATATCCAGAGTAATATGTAGAATGGTGTCAAAAGAGTACATACTTGGTAAAGCATAATATTCACCAAAGAATATTGACATAGATTAATATGCTTTAAAATATCATTGAAATATTTATTGAGGAAAATACCCTTTTCATTTTGAATTCACTTATTTAAAATCTAAAAAAATACCAAATATTAATGAAAAATTTTTATTTGAAAAACACCTTGTAAACTTGTAAATAAATCTTCAAAACATTAAGTGTCCATGATGGTGGGAAATTTCATTCATTCCGTATAAGTTGAAAAAACATTCCTTTCACTCTTTTGTTAGAAAAGTCAAAAAGTACCGCATTCGGAAAACAATATGAAGATTCCTTTTAACCCATTTTTATAAAATTCAAACATGGATAAAAAATTATTTAATGAATCATTGGAGAATATTAGAAATATTCTTTAAAAATTTTAAGGAAAATATGGATATGAAAGAAAAATATTTTCGACCGATTAGAAAAATAAAGTCGGTTTTCCTTAAAAACATGATTTTGGTATCTTGAGTACATAAATAGTGAAACATGAAAGGAAAACATGTAAATTATAGAAATAACTAAAGAAAAAATATATATATTTCATTTAAGATAAAAATATCAAATAATTCCCCCAATGGATACTTTAACATAAACAATCTCAAATGATGATAAGATTGTGAAATAAACATTTACCTCGTGTTCGAAACTCTTTGTACGTACTTTTAGCCTCCTGTATAATAAATTAAAATTTATTATATTTCTATATCAAAACCATATACATAATCATAATATCATATATTATCCACTTATAATATTTCAATACCATTTATTAATAATTCTTTTTTAAGATGTTCATTTTTGAGTGTTAACTGTTTTGTTTTCCATGTATATTTGGATTTGGTAGTTTTGGTCCTTGTATCTTACTCATGGTTCCATAATCTCCAGGATGTTAATAAATATATAAATATCATATTTATTCATTATATACATATTTATAATCATTTTTGAGAGTCGGGTATGAAAAATGAATTGCATCACTTCATGGAGGTGGTAGTCCACACATATACATGAGCGACGTTGTTATTTTTTAACGGGTTAAAGAGTAAGAAGGTAGATATGATATTATTATTATAAAAGAATAATTAGGTCATAAATATCATATAAAATATTTAGTTTATTTTTTATAACCATCCAAGTAAATTGGTGATGAAAAACAAATTACACCACTACATGGAGACCGTAAGTCGTATGTACGTACGAGTGATGATTTGGCTTTTAATAGGATGAAAAAGAGATGAAAAATGGTTGTACCATAGTCATAATAACATCTCAGTATATTGATTATATCGTATTTATTATTTTAGAATGGTTACAATATATTTAAAGGGATTTGAAGAATAATGAAAATTGAAATAGTCGGTAAAGATGATTACCTCTTCTTCGAAAAAACTTCTTTAGACCTTTTTTAAGGGGAACTAGGGTTGGTCTTTTAGGAAGGCCGGCAACTCCAAAACTTGAATAAGGATATTGATAAGAGGTTTTCACAAGTTTTGGGTGAGATAAGAGGTTCTAGGTGGTTTATAGAAGAGATGAGAGGTGATGTATTTTTATAGTGAATGAAAGGACACACATGGAATTAATAAAAAGATTCAAATATAATAAATTCATTTACATGTGAAAGTGGCACGACGTGGCCATGATTTTGAATCTAAGATAGGACATGGATAAAATCCCTTCAACCGGTAAAATTTGGATAGGTTTAAGTGGTATTTTAAACTTTGTCTTTTGGTTTAACCTCTTCATTGAACAATTTTAACTTTAACCGCAGTAATGACTTTTTCAATCTTAAAGGGTTATAATTTTACTTATAGGGTAATAATTTTCTCATAAATGGATAAGGGATGACA
The DNA here is from genome assembly GCA_963277665.1 of Viscum album. NCBI lineage: Eukaryota > Viridiplantae > Streptophyta > Magnoliopsida > Santalales > Viscaceae > Viscum > Viscum album. The sequence continues at coordinate 866,643,180 of OY728146.1, read as the reverse complement.
TTGTAGACTATTTCTAATCATACTTGTCCCCTTTCAATGTTTTTATGAATTTTAAATAATTTAATAAAATATTATTTTTCATAAAATATCAATAATGTCATTTTGACACTATTCATTTAATTTGATCTTAAAGATGTCAAGAAAAATGTGTAATTCCAATCTAGGCTTTTAAAAAATCTCTAATATGTCATATCTATCTATTAAATTAATGTTTCACTGTAACTCACTCAAAAAATGTCTCTTTTTAGAGTTTTTAAAATAATTTATTTTATTTTATTGTTAATTGAATAAATACTATATCGATGTTACATAAGCATTTAAGATGATTATTTAATCACTAAAAATTAGAAATAAATTAGCATGATAAAAAAATTAGTTTATCTTTCAAATAAACATTTAGAACTGAGCTTGTCCTGTTTTTATGGTTATAATAAAAATTTAGATTTATTAAAGTCAAGAGAGTGACATTTTATATTTATTTTTTTCTTAAATTAATATGAAAGACATAATTAAAGAAATATGACACCAAGTGGTTATATATTTAAGACTTGTATGGGCATGGCCAAACTCACACTAGTGTAGAAAACGTTATTTACGTCACCATTTTTTACATCGGTTATATATAAACGACATGATAATTTGTGAAATGTCGTTTTTTACGTCGGTTATAAATTAGCCGACGTAAAAAACGAATGCGCGGGGGTTTTTTACATCGGTTATTTGATAACCGATGTAAAAAATGAGATATCTACGAGTTTTTTATGTCGGTTATAAAATAACGGACGTAAAAAACCAAAGCGCATGGGTTTTTTATGTCGATTATTTGATAACCGACGTAAAAAACTCGTAGATATCTCGTTTTTTAGGTCGGTTATAAAATAACCGACGTAACAAAACAACCCACAGAAGTTTTTTACATTGGTTATACAATAACTGACGTAAAATACTATGATTTCTTATGTCTTTTTTACGTCGGTTATAGAATAACCGATGTAAAAAACCAACACGCGGATTTTTTTACGTCGGTTATAAAATAACCGATGTAAAAAAATCCGTATCTGATACATTTATAACGTCGGTTATTATAATAACCGACTTTATTAATGTAAAAAAACAGTTTATAACGTTGTTTATTTAATAACCAACGTTATAAAACATTTAAAAAATTAACAAGCCCCGTGGATTATCATTTACGATTTTTCGATCGACAGTCCGGCGGCTCGTCTCTCTCACGCGGTAAACCCTAATCAACTTGTCAATCTCGCTGTGTTAAACTCGTTTTGCCTTCATAGTTTATTATATTTACTCTCCTCAGATCTATCATCTCAACTCGCATCACTCAAGTAATCCTTCCACAAATTTATTTCATTCGATTTTTTTCCCGGATAGTCTATATTTATGTTTTGCGATTTTAGTGTTTAAACTAGGTAAGATTCTTCGATTTCAAACCCTCTTACCTCTTTTTGCCATCACCATCTTATTTATCATCCCTAGATCTATTAGATAGACTCATAATATTCACGTAAGCCTCAACTACTTCTATTTAGTTTGTTTTTGTTTTGCGAATGCCCGACATTGATGGTAATTTTTGTTGTCATTGACAACTAAAGATCTAATTCACCTATATTACTGCATAGAATGGTTATTGATTAAATGTATGAATTCGGAAATGATATTTCATGTGTTGTTGCTACTTATGTTTATCCTCTTTTATATGAGAATCTATTAGACATATAATGTAATGGTTGTTGAACTCTATGGCCTTTCGATGCATCGTTATGTCTCATGATTCCAAATAAAAATGGGTTCTACTGAGGGCTTACCCTAGTATTTTTTGAGGCCTTGGACAAGGCCTTGACAATATGTTTAAGATTTCTAGAATTATCCATTACCTCATTATGATATTAGTTATTGAGAAAACTTGTGATCATTTGACTAGTTGAATATCAATGGTTATTTTTAATTATCATACGATCATTTAAGTAGCCATATTTAATAATATTTAATTCCATCTATTTCATAATGAAGTATATTTTAAATTCATGTGTTTTTAGTTGTTTACCATGCCTAGTTTTTATATGTAAACCATTGTTTGGGGGGTTTTCTGGGGGCTGGGGGGCTGTCCAGAGGGTTGGGGGTGTCCAAGGGGGTGTCCAAGGGGGTGGGTGGGTGTGGGGGGCTGTCCAAGGGGGTGGAGGCCTATCCAGAGGGTTTTGGGGGTTGTCCAGGGGTGGGGGGTTGTCCGGAGGGTTGGGGGGTGTCCAAGGGGGTCGGAGGTGGGGGTGGTGTCCAGGAGGGGTGGGGGTGCTGTATGGAGGGGTGGGGTGTTGTCCAGGGGGTGGGGGTTGTCCAGAGGGTTGGGGGTGTATGGGGGTGTCCAAGGGGGTGGGTGGGTGTGGGTGGCTGTCCACGGGGGTGGGGGCCTATCCAGAGGGTTTGGGGGGTTTTCCGGGGGGTGGGGGGTTGTCCAGAGGGTTGGGGGTGTCCAGGGGGATTGACTACTGCATCGTGGTTTCTAAGATTACGACATGATGATTGTGCCGTGATGATTGGATTTACATTGTGATTTTCTCCATCTGAATTTTTATTTTAAATATGATTTGATTCTCAGGTTTACTCTATTTTCTCCAATTTTCTATCAACTATGTAGGCGCCATGGTTTTCTTTTATTCAATGGAATTTAAAACTGTTATATCTAACTATATTTTGTTTTAATAATAATATTCAAGCATATTTTTTAAATACGCATAGATTTGTTTTATATTTCAAAATTGTTTTACATTCAAATTATGATTTTTTTCATATAAACTTATATTTGTCTTATCTTAAAAATATATATATTTTTGATATTTTTTATAGGTAATAATGAGTTGAAGTTGGATTACGGCACATCGAATGAGAAATGAATATGAGGAAGGTGTTGATGCCTTTCTGGAATTTTCTAAACGAAATGTTCTAAGTAGTGACATTTTTTTATGTTCATGCCTGAAATGTTTGAATATGAAGAAGTTGAAAAGTAGAGAGATAAAAGCTCATCTGATTTCTCATGGTTTTAATCCGATTTATAGCCCTTGGATTTGGCATGGTGAAACTGGATGAAATGTCACTGATGATGATGATTCACAAGATGGTAACTTTGATGGAATTGAAGAAATGATTCGTGATATTGTAGCAGAACAAATTGAGATAGAACTGACAGTTGCGCGTCTATATGGTGATGCTGAAAAACCATTATATCCTGGTTGTAAAGATTTTATGGTTTTGTATGCAATGTTAAGATTGATTAACCTGAAGGCGAAACATGGATGGGGTGATAGAAGTTTTACAGAGCTGCTACAATTGATGAAAGACATTCTTCCAAAAGATAATGATCTTCCAGATTCACATTACAAGGCCAAGAAAATATTATGCCTAATGGGATTGGGATACAAGAAAATACATTCCTATCTGAATGACTGCATTATATATAGGAAGGAATATGAATTTCTGTCAGAGTGTCCTAAATGTGGGACATCACGGTATAAGGTGAAAGAAAAATCACAGGCTAATGTAGAGATTACAAAGCTCCCTTCAAAGGTATTTTGGTATCTTCCTATAATTCATCGTTTCAAACGTTTATTTTCTAATTCACATGATGAAAAAAGGTTGAGATGGCATGCTGATGAGCGAGTATGTGATGGAAAAATACACCATCCAGCTAATTTTCTACAATGGAAGAAAATTTATACTCAGTATTCTACATTTGGAAATGAAATTAGAAATCTCAGACTAGGGTTGTGCACAGATGGAATGAATCCATACCGAACCCTCAGTAGCACACATAGTTCATGTCCAGTTTTATTGGTAATTTACAACCTCTCTCCTGAATTTTGTATGAAGCGCAAATATGTCATGTTGATTATAATGATCTCGGGTCCAAAGCAACCCAGAAATGATATTGATGTTTACTTTTCACCGTTGATTGATGATTTGAAACTGTTATGGGCTGATGGTATTAGAGTGTATGATTCTTATAAAATGGAATATTTTCAACTGCATGTAGTGCTTCTGTTCACTATAAATGACTTCCCAGCATATGGAAATTTGTATGGATACAATGTTAAAGGGCATAAAGCATGTCCAATTTGCGAACAACAGACGTCATATTGTCAATTGCATCATGGGAGGAAAACAGTGTACATGGGTCATCGAAAGTTTTTGCCTATGGATCACCCTTATAGAAGACTAAAAAAGGCATTCAATGGCTCACAAGAATTTGATACTGCTCCAAAACCTTTATCCCCAGATCTGTATTTTGAGAGGGTGAAAAACCTTGATGTTACATTGGGAAAGACACAGAAATCTGGTAATGATAGACATATTTGGAATAAAAGGTCAATATTTTTTGAGCTACCATATTGGTGGTATCATGAAGTTAAACATAATATTGATGTTATGCACGTGGAGAAGAATATATGTGATTGTTTTATTGGAACATTGTTAGATATTAAAGGAAAGACTAAAGATGGTTTGAATGCAAGATTAGACTTACTATCAATGGGAATACGTTTAGAGTTAGCTCCCACTCCTAAAGGAAGATGAACATTTCTTCCCCCGGCTTGTCATACATTATCGAAGAGGGATAAAATTAGCTTTTGTCAGTGTCTTCATGATATCAAAGTGCCTCAATGTTATTCTTCAAATGTAAAAACAATTGTCTCATTTAAGGACTTGAAGTTGATAGGTATGAAATCACATGATTGTCACGTCATGATGCAACAAATTCTACCAGTTGCATTGCGTGGAATATTTCCCATTCGTTTCAGAAAGACTATGATGAAGTTGTGTTATTTTTTCAATTCAATTTGTAACAAGGCGATTGATGTGAATGCTTTGAACATTTTGGAAAAGGATGCAATTTTTATACTTTGTCAATTGGAAATGTATTTTCCTCTAACTTTTTTTGATATAATGGTGAATTTAATGATTCTTCTGGTTCGATAAATAAAGATGTGTGGACCTGTATATCTTTGTTGGATGTATCCTTTTGAAAGGTATATGAAAATATTAAAGGGGTATGTTAAAAATACATATCGACCTAAAGCCTCCATTATTGAAAAGTATATTTTTGAGGAGGTAGCAGAGTTTTGTACGAGCTACTTGGCTGTGGAGAAACACATAGGTTTGCCTCCATCTCTCCATGAATGAGTTAATAATAAGGGAAAGGGGATTCGTGGCTTGAAAGTCAAATCATTGTCAGCTGAACAGATGAAGAAGTTAGAATCATACATCTTGAATAACATAGCTGATGCTCAACCGTATATCACATTGCATATTAATGAGTTGAAACAATTTCATCCAAAGAATAAAGAAATGTGGATTTTAAATGAGAACAACAAAAAAAATTTGTCATGGATTAAAAAGACTTTTCTTGGTAGATCAGATGTATCAGAGACATTAAAATGGATAGTGGGTGGTCCATGTTTAAATGTGATAACATGGTCCGGTTATGACATTAATGGCTATACATTTCATACGAAAGCTCAGGACAACAGAAGTGTAGTTCAGAATAGTGGTGTATTGGTGTTTGCAGAAGCAATGCATTTTTCGAGTGCTAAGGACAAAAACCCAATTTCTGTATCAGGTGCATATTATGGAGTGATTGAAGACATATGTGAGGTTGATTACTTCAAAATTAAAGTTCCTGTTTTTAACTGTAAATGTTTTATCAGTAACAACAGTGTCAGACACGATGAATTTGGAATGACACTTGTTAATCTGAATAGATTGGAAGACACGGCTGATTCTTTTATAATGTCAACGCATGCAAAACAAATTTTCTATGTAGTAGATCAATCAGATATGCAGTGGGATGTTGTTTTACAAGGGAAAAAACAATATGTTGGTGAGGATGAAGTTGATGAAGATGATGATTTATGTGAGATCCCTACTTCCATGGAAAGATTAACAGAACATAATGATGAGCATGTTGAAGGCATGGTTTGTGCCATAAGGAATGATCACGACGAAGGAATTTGGGAAAACAATCCATTTGTACATTCCTAAAATTACAGGTAACATATGTTTATTTCTTGTTTACATTTATTTTTTTCATAAATGTTAGATATTGTAAGTTTTTTATTTATTAAAACATGTTTTAAAACAAAATAAGTATAAGTTTTTGTTTGTTTTAAGTTTGTTTAGTTTACTTTATCATGTTTACCATTACATGAATTATATATCTATTATTTTTTTTCAGTGAAAATTACTTTACCATGTTGACCAGGTTTTCCATGTTGACCATGTTGAGCATTTTTACCATCTTTACCATTGTTTAACATGCTTATCATATTATCAATGTTTACTATTATGTAACTTAGTACACTTTTCTATTTTCCGATTACAGTAGTATTAAAATATTTGAATTTGTATATTTTTGAACTAACGTTTGTTTTTTTGATTTGAAGGATAATGACAAATCATTCAGTTGATCAACCACATGATTCTGGAGATGAGCATATTGGTCATACCTCTGGGGAGGAACATTCACATGCTCCTATTATGACAAAGAGTTCAAAGGTTGGTAAACGTGGGTGCACACGTTTACCAAAATTATCACTTGCCAGTACGTAGGATCAGAGGATAGTCGTTGTGTTTGATGATGATGATATTCCTAGAGGTCCAAATGAAAAATATTTTAAGAGTTTTGTAGCAACTCAGGCTAAGAGCAAAGTAAGCATTTTGTATGATGACTGGAGAAGTGTGGATAAAGCGATAATCTCTCAGTTGTGGGAGACGATTTTGGTAAGATCTTTTGTTATTGTTTGACTATTCTTTAAATGTTTCTAGTATATATAATATGTTTAACCTCTTCTTTATCAGATGACATTTGATATTCCTGACACTGAAGGAGTCAGGAAGAAATGCTTATCGTTGGCTGCCAGAAGATGGAGGGATTTCAAATCAGCCCTCTCATCTGATTTCATTTATGGTCATAGGAGTCATGACAATCTATGTCGTATATATCCTTTTATAGATGAAGACACATGGAGACAGTTTTTTGAAAGTAGAAGAAAAGATTCATTTTTGGTAAGGGCAGTGTAAACTTTTATAAGCTTTCTTATATAAATGATCTTATTAACATTGTGTTAATGATTTCTTATTCTTAATTTACAGCAAACAAGGAAAGCTCATCAGGAGATCCAATCTAAAAATGTATACCCTCATAGTTTATCTCGGGGAGGGTATGAATTTTTGGAAGAACAAATGATGGTGGAAAAATTTCAACAACTAAGAGCTGAGTCTTCAAGCTCTGGAGAGGTGGCCCCTCCATCCCCTCCATCTAGACATGAAAAATGGAAGAGAGCTCAGAAGGGAAAAAAGGGAAATATATTTCGGAAGAATCGAGAATCGTAGCTGAGAGGATTGTAAGATATCTATTTTATTTATTTAAGTTAACCATTTTATTTATATAATTTCAATCATTACAGAAATGTTCAATTAATTAATACAGGACTCTCTTGAGGAGCAGAGTTCACAGGGGACATTTACAGCTACTGGGAGGGAAGATATTTTATCTGTAGCATTGGGAAGGCCCGAACATCCTGGTTGTGTAAGAGGATATTCGGAAGGTGTATCGGTAAGAAAAGTGTTGTCACGTTCTTCAACTTCTAATGTTGAGGGGGTTTATAAACAAAAAATAGAATCCTTGGAGGCTGAAGTTCATAATATTAATGCGACGATGGAGGACAAGATTAGAGCATCGGTGCAGTCTATGTTTGCAGACATGCAAAGACAATTTCAGACTCCAGCTCCCACTCCTCCACCTCCCCCTGCAGACCCCATTATTTATCCTCCACCTCCGCCAGTAGCTCCCACTCCCCCACCTCAGCCTGCGGACCCCATTTTTTATCCTACTCCTTCGTCGTAGCTTCCTACTTATTGCGAGTTGTATGTTGATGATTCTCAACATCATATAGTAGCATATGGGTTGGTATATTGTATAGGAGATACAGTTCATCATCAACAATTAGAGGTAGAGAATCAGAGGGTCACTATATAGGATATTATAGATAGATCAACTCAGGTACCATTACCTACAGATGAGGTGGCGACAGTTGGACATAGTATCGGCCATTTTTTAATTTGGCCATCTAGACTTCTTCGACTCATTACCATAGAGGTATGAATGTTATATCTTTTATTTTATTTTTTTTATTAAAGTTGTTTTATTATTTGAAAACTAATATATTTTTCAATTTATTTTTACAGGAATTCTTCAAAGGTAAAGAAATATTGTATAGACAATAACAAAGACAAATGGCTATGACATCAGATACATATTCTAGTAGTCTTGACAGATTGTCAAGATATTCAAATTTGTTGGCAGGTCATTATGAGTTTCCAATGGAATCTCATGTTTGTGGACGTGAAATAAATGTGGGGATTATGAAAACTGATATCATGGAGCTTGTTACTGGAGATAAGTTGGGCATCATCGTGGTGCAAATTTTTTCCATGTAAGTCTTAACACCTTTTCCCTGCGTTATATTTATTAAAAATGTATACTTATGTCTGTTTTTTATTAGGTATGTTTATAAAATTTGTGAGAGGAATGAGCTGACAGATGTGTATGGATTCATGGACCCACAATTGATTTCCCCTGAAGCATGTGCATTGGATGAGGAACAAAGAATGCTTTATATTACTGAAAGACTTGAAAAAAGTATAGTCACACAATGTTGGATGATGAATTTTTGTGAGAGGTATGAAACACATCTCTCTCAAAGAGTTAATTATCTTTTAACATAAAAACCACTAACGTTAAATTTCCTTTTATCAGTGATCATTGGATGTTAGGGGTTTTTTGCCCAAGGGAGAAAGCACTTTATTGGATATGCTCTGTCCATGGTGATGTGCGGGAAAGTTTTAAGAATATATTAGAAAAGTAAGTTTCAATTTCTCAATAGTTTTATATACTATAATGAATTTTAAATTTACCCCATTCGTATTATTTTCTAACAGGGCATGGGCCTACTTTCGAAAAAACACAAAGAAAAGGAATGAAAAGATCAAATATGTAAATGCGGAGGTAAATATCCATTTATAATTTGTACTTTTTGATTTATTACATAAAAATAATATATTGAATTTACACTCATTCAAACAGAATTGTCATGAACAACAAGGCGTCATCGAATGCGGATATTATATGTTAAGATTTATGTATGAAATAATAACAACAGGGACAGTTGTGAATTTTGACCTGGTAAGATTTCCTCTTAAACTTTGCCATAATATTTCAATTTGATTTATTCATTATACACGTTAACTACTATCCTTTTCATTTGTAGCTTTTTGATGACCCTCAACCCTATACTGCTGAATACATCAAACACTTACAAGTGGAGTGGTCAAATTATTTTACAGGTTTGATTAAATTTTAGTTGTTTGTAATGTAAAATGTAATTTTGAATATTGTCATTGTAATTGTGTATTTGGTAGTCGTTTAGGTTGGATTTAGTTTTTTTTTTGAAGTTGACAGTGTAAGTTTTGAATGTTATATATGTGAATGTTTAATTTTGCTCTACTTCTTGTTTTGGTCTACTTATGATGGTTTTTCTGGTATGGATTCTGGTCTGGGGGGGAGGGGTTCCAAGGGTGTGGGGGTGTTCAGTGGGGTTGGGGGTGTCCAGGGGTCTGGGAGGGCTGTCCGGTGGGGTGGGGGGGCAGTCCAGGGGTGTGGGGGGCAGTCCAGGGGGTGGGGGTATACATGAGGGTGGGGGGGTTGTCGAGGGGTGTTTGGGGCTGTCCAGGGGGTCGGGGGTAGTCCAAGGGTGTGGTGGGGGCTCTAATGGGGTGGGGGCTGTCAAGTGGGGTGAGGGGGTGAGGGGGTGATGTTTAGGAGGGTGGGGCAGTCCAGGGGTGTGGTGGGGGGCTCCAATGGGGTGGGGGAGGGCTGTCTAGGGTGTGGGGGGTATACATGAGGGTGGGGGTTGTCCCGGGGTGTTTGGAGTTGTCCAGGGGGTCGGGGGGCAGTCCAGGGGTGTGGTGGGGCTGTCGAGTGGGGTGAGGGGGTGAGGGGGTGCTGTTCAGGAGGGTGGGGGTTGTCGAGGGGTGTTTAGGGCTGTCCAGGGGGTCAGGGGCAGTCCAGGGGTGTGGTGGGGGCTGTCAAGTGGGGTGAGGGGGTGAGGGGTGCTGTTTAGGAGGGTGGGGGGTTGTCGAGGGGTGTTTGGGGCTGTCCAGGGGGTCGGGGGGCAGTCTAGGGGTGTGGTGGGGGCTCCAATGGGGTGGGGGAGGGGTGTCCAGGGGGTATACTTGAGGGTGGGGGCTATCAAGTGGGGTAAGTTTTATATGTTATCAATGTAAGTGCTTAAATTTGCTTTAGTTCATGTTTTGATCTCCTTCTGTTTTTGTGGTACGAATTATTGATTTGGTTTCTGGTTGATTTTGGGGGAGAGCAGAGGACTGCAGTCGATTTTTTTTAAAAAAAAAATTGTCTTCAACGTCGGTTATTTTATAACCGACGTGATAAAGAAATCGAGAAGGGTTTATCACGTCGGTTATTTTCATAACCAACGTGATAAACACCTGTGTCATGGTTTATCAACCGACGTGATAAAGGACCTGGGAAATGATTTATCACGTCGGTTATTGATTAACCGACGTGATACCCCCCCCCCCCCCCCGGACCGGTTTAGCACGTCGGTTATTATATAACCGATGTGATAAACCATCGTCCCAGGAGTTTATCACGTCGGCTATTTAATAACCGACGTGATAAACTCTCCCGCACCCGGTTTATCACGGCGGTTATATAATAACCGACGTTATAACCCCCCCCCCCCCCCGGGTTTTTTCACGTCGGTTATTAATTAACCGACGTGATAAACACCGCGATGTTATGTTTGTTACGTTGGTTTTTAAATAACCGACGTAAAAAACGTTATTTATAACGTCGTCCGTATTAACATCGGCTAAAAACCGACGTAAAAAATGAAAAATAACCGACGTAAATAACGTTTTCTACACTAGTGTCAACTCATCTAATAGGATAAAAGCAAGTGTTATGGTCATTTTGTAGTACTTGTCTTATTATTGTTAACATAAATTACTCGATTTACCCTTACCATGATGACCATTATTTACTATGGTTTCTATTCATAATGATAAAAAATAAAAGAGACCTATTTACTAAATTTGGATCTCTTGATTCTAAATATGAAATACAACTTTGAAGATTCAATTTCTATAAGTGGCATAAATTAATTTAAGACTAAAACACAAAATGCAATGAAAACTGTTTTTTAGAAAAAATGTCTTTTTAAGTATAAAAATATTTCTATAACAAATTCAACCATAAAAATTGATTTCGATGAACTTAATTGGATTGTTCATAATATAAGAGAATTAATATTACTTTTAAATCATTTTCAAATAAAATGAAATTTTGTAAATGGTTGAAACAAAAATAGAGTTTTCAATAAAAAACAACATTTTTCACTGTTCATTGGAAAATTATTTATTTCAAAAAAAAATCTCAAAATTTCACCCAGAGTTAATTATGATATACTTATTTCAAAAATGAAATTAATTTAAACAAATTCAGTTTATAAAATTTGAGAATTTAGGCTTTAAGGAAAAGTTTTCTACAATTGAAGCTCGGTTGTTACGCTGTGAGGGTTGGTGCGGGCAACGACAAGGATCCGAACATGTGAGTGCGGCCTATGCCGGTGGAGATGCGGTTGACGCCGAAGCGGGTAGAGGGGAGGCGCGACCATGCAGGGTAAACACGAATTGGGAGAGGATATGTTTTAGTTTTTTTAAGGATTGATCGTTACACTTTTTTTCCATTTTAACTTTTGTGGATATTTTTTAAGTCACTCGGATAGCATATTTCATCACAAATAAAATATTTCTAAGATATAATTTTAATTCTGTTTCAAAGAGAATATATCTTAAATGAAAATTTTAATCCATTGCAAATGTTTATTAAGATCGTTTTGCTAATCGATATACAATTTGTAGTGATTAAATTATTTTTTTTAACCATTTTTTTATTGATATTAACATATTTTTTTAAATAAATGTCTCATTGGTAGTAACAAAAAATATGTTTTTAAATGATTTATTTGTAGTGAATAAATAACATTGACATGTTTATATGTCGAAAAAAATTATTTGTAATAATTATTATTGACAACAAATTTATTTATTAGTAATGACTTAATATCTGTTGGAACTGTTCATTTTTGTCGATAGATCACTGATTTTTTGTTGGTATAAGACTTTTTTTGTAGTCACTTGTGGGTGATGACTTTATTATCATAAATTTATTATAATGACTTTATCATTCATGGTCAAGTTCTTGGATGCGTGCATTTTTTTTTGTATTTGTGTGCGTATGTAACTATCTTTAATTAATAATAATAATATTATTATTATACTTAAATATAATAAACAAAAAGCAATTTACGTGTAGTAACAATATTAATTACATTTGTTTAATTATTACATGCAATATTAATAATTTTATTTATTGTTGTCACCTGGGATTATAAGCAATCAAACAACACACACACCCAAACATCTCAATAGATCAAGCCCAATCTCCCTCAACAAGGAATGACAAATACCCAATGGACTAATTTTATTACAATACATTGCTGGAAGGCCTGGTCTAAAGACTTGTACATGACTTTGCGTAACATGTCATGAGACTTAGTTTATTAATAATTTATATATTTTTATTCAAATATGATATATGCATTTATATATAAATTTTGTATGTAAATGTAATTCAATATAATTGTATTTATTTATATAAATTTCATATATGTATTTTTTATAATATAGATATTAATTATAATTATATACGTGTATTATAAATTATATAGTATGAAAATAAACATATAAACACTGAATTGATTGTGCGTCCATTTTATAAATATTTTTAGAAGTGGAGAGTGGTGCGCGTGATTTGGAGCAGTGGCCGAAACCCACGAATGGAAGTGGGGGATGAATAGTGAGTGGAGAAAAAGGGAAAGGAGGGATAGTGAGGAGTTTGAGTGGGGAGGGGTCACGTTACGGTGTCACCATATCTCACTACCCTCAGATATATGGCGCAGACTCATGATTATATCATTTCATTTAATTTTTCTAATTAAATCCTGGGGTATAGAGTTATTTATCCGTTTTATATATATCAGTCGTATCAATTAAAAGATAGAACAATCACTTTGTTTTATAATCAAATCCCGCATGGCGTTCTATTTTTTTTTTTTTTTATTTCTTTCCTCGGTAGATTTGTGAATATGCAGGCAAATTTTTCATGCTTGGTTATCATCATATAAATATAATAATATTTAAAATACTGTTTTTTTAATATTTTTCTTTTTACTGTACTGGACCTCAATAAATGGTATGTGTGTGTATATATATAAAATTTTAAACAATATTTGATATACTGTTTTTTATTCGAAATTATTATCATTAAAGTAATTAAAAAATATAACTAAAAACTCCACCAAGATCTCTATTTTATATGAGATGAGATCTTGACATTCATTATGCATTTACTATGTGAGATTTCAGTTTCATTTTGCTAGCATTACGATAAGAATATATTATTAATAATAATACATAAATAATGACATGATTAAAACCACAACTAATTGAAATAAAATATCATTGTTATAAATAATAAAAATAATAATATAATTAATAATCAATACGACAAATAATAATTAATGATATAATTATTTATTAATAATATAATTAATAATTAATAATATATTTAAGAGTGTCAACGAGCCTGTACTCGAGTGGCAAAGTCTCTTGTTTGGCATCCAAAAGACCCATGATCAAATTCGGGCAATGGTGGAATTCCCGAGTCACTTTATCAGTTATTGCAGCACTGAAACTATTCACCCAATTTGAGCCTACATGCCATAGAATCAGGCCTTCGGGCCACCATTGAGCAACAAGTGATGCAAAAAAGTGACCAGTCAATCGGTGCAACACATCAGGTTGGCAGTGCAACTTGGTTTCAGACATCATAGTCGGGTGGGCCGCTCGAAAGAGCGATAATTGCTTTGACACCTATATGTGACCCACTATATGCATGAGACAGATGAGTTCCTTTCCATGACATTGCAATGGCATGCGCAATGTGATGGTTCTTGACAGAGGGGGTGACACATTGTGTGAATGGTGACGACCAAACAGACGAAGCAACACATCTTGGAGGCAGGGTGGCACGGAGACATGCAGACGTTGCTAGGTGGACATCTCGAAAGAGCAATGAGTGTGTTGGCACCACTCATTTGGCCCTCTACCCAAACGTGGATTTAAAGAGGGCTGCTCTGCGACGGTCCTCATGGTGGTGCAATGCAATGCAACTGATGGTAATGCGGGGCGTCGTAGCGAGAAGACTGAGATCATGATGTGAAGTTTGACTGCTCAAATCGGGCCTTCGGGTCACCGGGTCATTGAGCCATGAAAAAAATGTAATGGGCTTTTGAGCCACTGAGTCTTCGGGTCATGTAAAGGTTAGCTCTAAACCCCGTTGAAAAGAGGAGTATATTTCCTTAATAAAAAGGGGGTGTTGCCCCCCACCTGTAAACAAATATTTAAGAATTAAGAATTAAGCATTAATAATTAAATTAATATGACAATTAATAATTAATAATTTGTCTAATAATTATTGATTAACAATTAATAACATAATTAATAAGATAATTCGTATTTATTAATATAAATAATAAAAAGCAATAATATAATTAACAATTATTAATATGATTAATAACTAATAATTAATAATTAAAAATACAATCAATAATCTAGTTTATTAACAATTGATAATGTAAAGAAATTTTATAATTATTAAGACAACCAACAATTAAAAATATTTTTGATAATTAATAGTTAAATTAATGACAATTACTATAATTATTAATTGATGCTTTTATTATTAATTATTAATTTATAATTATATAACTATATTATAATTTATATCAATAAATTTTTTAATTAATGATATAATTGATGATATACTTAGCATTAATTAATATAATTAAGAATATAACTAAGAATATTACAAATTAAATTACTAATTATTTACCATATAGTTAATTATAAAAAATATTATTACATATTATTATTCACATCACTACTTATCATTAATTATATTATTATTATTATCATTACTAGTTGAAGGGATTACAAATTTGCTCCACTAGTTTCGATGTCCCGTGCTCAGGTACACATTCAAGGCCCACTTGCTTATGACACTCTGATTCTTTATTCCCACAATCTACTTTAGATGCATGACAGTCCTTGTACATGACACCTTCATTAAATATCATGTCTTAGCTTCTAATGATAATCTTGTTCTTTTCATCCCAAAAGCAATAACCAAACTCCTCAACACCATATTCAATAAATAAACATGATTTGGACTTAGCATCAAGCTTGTCCCTTACATCATCATCTCGATGTACATATGCCAAACAGTCAAAGACTCATAAATGTGAGAATCTTACCTTCTTTGCAGACCAAAGCCCCTCAGGTAGACATTCTATGATTGATATAAATGAACTTCTATTGATGATATATGCTTCCATGTTTACTGCCTTTACCTAGAAAGTGTTGGGTAAACACGAGTGCAACCTCATGCTCCTGGAACGTTCATTCGGTATCTTATTCATCCTTTTAGCTGCACCATTCTATTGTGGTATACCTATAAGAATCTTCTCCCATCAAATTCCATTATTAAAATAGAATTCTCTGAACTCCTGACTGCTATACTCTCATCCATTACCAGACCTCAAACAAAATGGTATCAAAGGAGGTTAACCTTTCTTG
This sequence comes from Viscum album, assembly GCA_963277665.1. Taxonomy (NCBI): domain Eukaryota; kingdom Viridiplantae; phylum Streptophyta; class Magnoliopsida; order Santalales; family Viscaceae; genus Viscum; species Viscum album. The sequence continues at coordinate 866,627,337 of OY728146.1, read as the reverse complement.
CTTTACTATTTGGAGACAATTGATTGGAGATTTGGAACACTATGGGACTTGGTCATAAGTCGTGCTTGGGCGTCGTGAACCCAGGTTCGGGGTAAAAGCCAACTCACCCAAAATATAATTGTTGTTCTATTTTGCATATTACAGTTGACATTATTTCACCACTGGGTGACACACATGTTGTGTGGTGTTGTTGATTTTTTTCTTCTAATTGAGATTCTATTTTACCCTTGGCCCGATGATATGAGGATAAGGAGCATTGTTACATGCATCATTATAGGCACCTATAATTCACATATCATACATATTGCCATTCCATATCGGTGCATTTCACTGCTTTGCATTGCTTGATATGCCTGTGATTATTGAGAGATGTTGTGATAGTTAGCTTATGCTTGTATTACTCTTGGTTGCGATTGAGTGATTTCCTATCTCAATTCATGAGGTGTATGGGCCCTCATCGGTTGGGATGCGTAATTTACCAAGTCGAGCCATTATGCTATAAATAAATGGGTTTCGTTTTCAGTGATAAGGTGTATGGGCACTGATTCAATGGGAATGACTATCTTTTATAAAGTGAAACATGGCATCTAAAATGAAATGGTTGCATATCCTTATCTCGCCTTGTCATGTTTATGAAAGGTAAATGAGTGAACCTGGTAATTAAATGTAAAATGAAATAAAACTTATACTTGATCACTTACTAGTACCTGACCATCTAAGTGGGTAGTTGGGGCAGTATACCTTTGGCAGTGAGCCATTCCTTGTTTAGCTTCCATATGTGTTTCTATATGTCTACTTGAAGCTTGTTTTGAGGTGTGTACTTGGCAATTATCGACCGATTCCACCATGATGTCTTCATATCGTATGCTAGGAAGGTGGTGACGATTATGCTCTAGATGTGGTGGGCCCTAAGCCACAAGTCTTACCTCCAGGAGTGCCACTTGAGGCACCACCTACTATACCTGATTTGGGAACCGACACCCAAGTTCATGATACTTTCCTGTATCTGATGCAGTCCATGCATGGTGCTCCATGAGTTTCACCTACGATGGATGATCTGACTCGTGAGTTCCAGTAGAAACATCCTCCTACTTTCTCAGGGGATGGTGGTCCATAGGCTGCTGAGTCTTGGCTAAAGGCCACCCTGCCTATCTTTGAGCATCTAGAGATGCCTCTAGAGAGGAGAGTCAAACTTTCTACTTACATGCTTCGAGATTCAGCCAAGAGCTGGTGGGATGTGATTACCCAGGCTGGTCGTCATCAGAGCATGTTATGGGTTGATTTACAAACTACCTTCTATGACCAGTTCTTTCCTCAGGCAGCGAGAGATGATAGAGCCAGAGAGTTTATGCATCTCAAGCAGGGTTCTATGTCAGTTATGGAGTATTCAACGTGTTTCACGTAGTTGAAATGCTCTGTAATGCTTCTAGTTAGTGATGAGATTTCACGTGCTAGATGCTTCAAGGATGGGCTTGTGTATTCCATCCATACGTAGGTGAATGTATTTTACCTTCTTACCTTTTCTAAAATAGTCAATCAAGATCTTATCATTGAGTGCAATTCGAGTGACGATAATAACACTGGGTATAGAGGATCAGTTCCACGACAACCCAATAGTTCTCATAGTGGCACTACTGGGAAGTTGGGTTTTCCCAACACTTGTATACCAACGGTTCTGCAGAACCGTTGGTATAGGGGTCCCTTACCAATGGTTTATTCAAACCATTGGTAAAGGTTGGTTTAGTGAAGGATTTTCCAACAGTTTGAAGAAATCGTTGGGAAATCCACAACATTTTCACCCTTTACCAATGGTTTTTACAAACCGTTGGTAAAGGCCATGATTTTCCCAACGGTTTTTAAAAACCGTTGGGAAAGGTCTCCCCAAATACAACAAACCCGCCCCCGATTACACAGAAGCACATAACTCATTTCCCCCGATTTCCAGAAGCCCCCGCGCGCAGGTGAACCCTAACCCGAGGTCTTCCATCCGATCGACTGCAACTCCCCCATCCAGGTTAGACTCCTTAAGCCTCTTCCTAAATACAGACATAGAAGCCCTCTTCCCCTGATTTATCCATTTATTTCAATATATAGAAAGATCACGTCATTATTCCCTATTTCTAGGTATTTTGGAAAATTTTATGATTCACACTATTTGATATTGAATCAATGACTAATACTTGATTGGTAGATGTCTGTGAGTATATAGAATATGGTTTATAAACTATCCCTTAAAAGTATCACTGTTTTTTGTTCTTTATGATGTGTATAGTATCATTTACATACTTTATTATTAATCTCAAATTTAAAAACAAATGTTTCTGTCTATACTTTATGAAATTAAACCTCTTTACGATCCATGAACAACCTATTAGTGTAGAAGCCTAAACTTTATCCACCCATGGGGTGAGCTTGACTTGGGAATGTTTTCCCCCAAATACCCAGCACCCCAGCTCCCAGTAAGTCCGATTGCAGACCTAATCCAGACCTCCTCCCGACGTATTCTCGGCCGCAAAATACCTTCCAGTAGAATATTATACTTCAATAAAACAAATTTTTATTTCTACACTTCAAATTAGTAAGTGTTATCTTAGTTTTAGTGTTCTTACTCTTTTTATTTTATGTTTGATGTTTTGATTTCGGTTAAATTAGAGTTATTGATGTGGGAGTACCGAACCCTTTGTTTGTTTTTTGTTTTTTATTCTACACTTCATACATCGTAAATGGTCTGTTTAGTGGGGTTTGTTTAGTGTAGGGGGTAAAGGGTTTGTTTTATGTTTTTTGTTTAGTGGGGGTGGGCTGTCCAGGTGGGGGGGGGGGTGTGGGCTATCCAAGGGGGGTGGGGGTGGGCTGTCCTGGACACCTCGTACCCCCTGGACAGCCCCCACTCCTAGAAAGCCCCCCCACCCCCTGGACCCCCGACCCCCCTGGACAGACCCTCCACCCCCGTGGACAGCCCAACCACCCCCCTGGACACCCTATACCCCCTGGATAGCCCCCACCCCCGTGGATAGCCCGCCCACCCCTTGGACACCCCGTACCCCCTGGATAGCCCCGCTACCCCCGTGGACAGCCTGCCCACCCACCTCGTACCCCCTTGGATAGCCCCGCCCACCCCCTGGACACCCCTCCCCCTGTGGACTGTCCCCACCCCTATGGACAGCCTGCCCACCCCCTTGGACACCTCGTACCCCCTGGACAACCCCGCCACCCCCGCCACCCCCTGGACAGCCCACCCACCCCTTGGACACCTCATACCCCTAGACAACCCCCATCCCCTGAAAAGCCCCCCCACCCCCTGGACACCCCCACCCCCCTGGACAGCCCCGCCACCCTCGTGGATAGCCCGCCCACCCCCCTGGACAGCCCGTACCCCCATGGACAACCCCCCCACCCTTGTGAATAGCCCGCCCCCCGGACACCCACCCACCACCCCCCGGACACCCCCCATCCCCCCGGACTCCCCCACCCATGGAAATCCCCCCCACCCCCTTGACACCCCGACCCCATTGGATAGCCCCGCCTCCCCTGTGGACAGCCCGACCACCCCCCGTGGACAGCCCGCCCACCCCCTGGACAACCCGCCCACCCCCCTAGACACCCGTACCCCCTAGATAGCCCCACCACCCCCATGAGCAGCCCGCCCACCCCTGGACACCCCGTACCCCCCTATACAGCCCCACCCACCCCTTGGACACCCCGATCACCCCCTTGGACAGCCCGCCCACACCCCTGGACTCCCCCTACCCCCCTGGACAGCCCGACCGCCCCCGTGGACAGCCCACCCACCTGGACACCCCAACCCCCATAGACAGCCCCCACCCCTAAACGCCTCTGACCCCCCTGGATGGCCCAACCACTCCCTGGACACCCCGCACCCCCTGGACACTCCCCCCCCCCTTGGGCAATGTATGTGATCACTCAAATTATCTACTAAAATATAAAATTTCTTCGATCTAAAATTTAGTCAAATCCTGAATAATTCTCCTCCACAAGTGTACATGATCTTGTACACTAATGTATAGTTCTTGAAAGATATTTTGTTATAAATATAGTTTTTTTGTCTTTTATATTATGATTCTCATATAGAGTAGTGTGTCAGTTATGGTTTCATATAAAGTGAAAAATTCTCGTTTACTTAAATATATTTTTGATGAAACTTCAAACTTATTGAATTACTTTTGACGAAATTACTTATAACAATTATTTTTTTACAGAATGGATAGAAGTTGGATGTATGAAACCGATTAGATCTCAAGCGATTTTCAAAAAAATTTGGAGAGCTTTTTAGATTTTTCATTTCATAATGCTTTAGATAGTGGTTGAATACACTTCCCATGTTCCATTTGTGTTGGCAGACCTTGGTTGAGCCATGAAGAAGTCAGCTACCACATAACCAAATATGGTTTTCAAGCAAACTACTATGTGAGGTATCACAATGGGGAGAAAATGAAATCTCAAATTGATGATGATCCAAATGAGAGGACTGGAGTGGAGAATTTGTTATATGACTGGTTTCTGTTTATTCATCATCATGAAAAAGAAAGGATTCCGACCCAAGAAGACTTCTATATGAGCACACATGATGCGTTTAATGAAAAATTGAATGATGCTACCACGACTCCAGTATATCGACAATGCGATAAAATGAAAAAGTTGGAATTTTTAATCTGATTGTTTCATGGGAAAACTATGTATGAGATTTCTAATACAACAATCGATTACATTGTTACCTTCTTGAAGAATTTACTTCAAGATGATGCAGATATTCCCTCAAACCACTATATGGCATGGAAGTTAGTTGAGGAACTTGGATTTTCAAGAAACAAAATTCATGATTGACCGAAATATTGTAGTGTATTCTAGGAGGAAACCGCTGAATGAAATGATTGTATAAAATGTGGAACATCCCGCTAGAAGTCAAAATCTGATGGAACACCATCCCGCGTGCCATAAAAAGTAATGTGACACTTTCCATTGACCCCCATACTCCATAATCTTTTTATGTTTGATGAAATATCAATAAAACTGAGATGGAATGATACCAAGAGAAATAATACTAATGATGAGTTGGTTCACCCTGCATATGGATTTGCATGGCAGCGATTTGATGCTCGATATCCTGATTTTGCAGCTAACGTGCGTAATGTGAGGCTGGGTCTTTCATGCGATGGTTTTAATCCATTTGGGAAGATTCTTACTTCGCACAACACATGGCCAGTTTTTATACACATTTATAATCTTCCCCCATGGATGTGTATGAAAAAACCTTTCAATTTCATGAGTATACTCATATTTGGACCTTCTGATCCTGACATTGATATTGATGTATACATGCAACATTTAATAAAAGAGTTGAAACTTCTTTGGGATGTGAGTGTGCGCACATACGATGCATATTTGAAAGACATATTTCAGATGCGTGCTGCGCTTATGTGGACGATCAATGATTTTTTGGCTTATGCAACGATGTTTGGATGGAGCACTAAGGGAAAACTGTCATGTCCTATTTGTATAAAGAATACACGATCCAGAAGACTGAAACATCGTTGTAGTTTCAATTTTACGGGACATCGTCAATTCTTGCCAATGGACAATCCCTATAGAAATAATTATCGATGATTTGATAATACCATAGAGACCGATGATCCACCTCAGTGTATGTCTGGAACTGATGTGCTTAATGAATTGAAAGATTTCAGTTTTTCAATCGGGAAGGGTCAAATGAAATCTGGAAAGGGAAAGAATGTTTCTATTGAAACCTGTTACAATTGAAAAGAATATATGTGAAATGTTGCTTTCGATACTTATAAATGTTAAGGTAAATACAAAAGATGATTTATGATCTCAGCGTGACTTGGTGGATTGGGGAATCAAACCAGAATTGCATCTTGTGCGTATCAGTGAAAATAAATGGAAAGTTCCATGTGATTCTTATGCGATGAAACCTACGAAAAAAAACAATTTCTGGAAGTATTAGAGACTATTAGAGTTCCTGATGGCTATTCAAGTAACATATCTAAATGGGTCAATAGAAGAGAGTTGAAGCTAAAATCATTGAAGACTCATGATTATCACGTTCTTCTTCATGAGTTGATTCCAATAGAAATCAGTCATCTTTTGTCCAATAATGTAAGGGTGACTTTTATTCGGTTGTTCCATTTGTTTAGAGATCTTTGTGCTAAGAAGTTTTCCAAGTCTTTCTTGTAAATTTTTTTGACAGATGCCCCATTAATTTTGTGTGAGTTGGAGAAAATATTTCCTCCATCATTTTTCACATGCATGCTGCATATGACTGTCCATATTCCCACTAAAATAATTCTCAGAGGACCTGTTTCTTTTCATTGGATGTATCCAACTAAAAGAAATATGTACACATTAAAGTCTTATGTCTGAAATAGGAATCATCCTGAAGGTTCTACCGTGAACGGTTACTTGGCTCAAGAATGTATGGATTTATGCTCAATGTATTTGTTTAATCTTACTACAAGAATGAACAGACCAATGAGAAATGAAGAATAATAGTATGAGAAAATTTAACCTAGTTTTCTATCACTTCCTCGAATAGGAGGAATTCCTGGATCATATACATTGAATACATTAAGCCTTGAAGAGCGAGAGATGGCACATCACACAATTTTGTTCAACTGTGATTTGTTCGATGACTACACCAGGTAACTAAATTAAATATGTATATCTTACATATATATATATATATCTATTAATCTATTAATATTTTTTATCTACAGGGAACATAAAACAGTGATAAATAGAAATCATCGTTCGTTATCTTTGAGAAGGAGGGAGTCTTTTCATAGTAAAGAGTTTTCTGCTTGGTTAAAATTGAAGGTAAATATATTACTGTTTAAAATAATTAAATCAATATTTAATTAAGTTTAATATTCATTTATATTGTAGGTATTGAGTTTTCCTGCTGACTCTGTCTCTAAGGAAATAAGAGATTTGGATTTTGGTCTTAATACCATGGTTCATGACTGTAAATCAATTGTTATCAATGGGTACAAATTTATTGTCACTGAACAATCAAAGAACATGAGAACACAACATGATGGTGTTATGGTTACTGCCACAACAGATTGTTATGCCAGTGCATCAGATAGTAGATCGTGATTTGAAAATGTGGGTTATTATGGATTCGTTGAAAAAATAGTAATATTGGATTATTACTCTCATGGAAGAGTCAAAATGAAGAAATGCCATTGGTTTGATTCAATGACGAGACATGACACATTTATTAATGATTGTGGATTTCAAGTAATTAATATAACTCACACTCTTTCTACCAAAGAACCATATGTATTGGCATCAATGAATAAACAAGTTTTTTATGTCAAAGACCAACTTTGACCTGAATTTGGTGTCATAGTTGAAGTAATTCCAAGACATATTTTTGATGATGGTGATGATGGAATTGACACTATCCCTACTGCCATTGAAAGCAATCCATTTATTTCTTTTGATGACTCTAATAGCTCAATTGTCAGATTTGATTGTGAACCTGAAGTTGTGGTGGAAAATATATAGAATCATCCATCCATGTTCTCAATTATTTTGGTTTACCTCGAGTTGGGTTGTTAAGGTTGGTACTATTCAAATTGATTTAATATTGATTACAAATATGTTGTATCTGATTTGACCGTTATGTGCATTTTCAATGTTTATTGGTTGGAATTTTTATTTGAATTTCATTTTGTAAACTGGAATTGAACTGTATTTAAACCTACGAAACCAAAATTTCTAACTTGGTGAACATTTCAATGCTTCAACTATGATTTATATAAAATTTGTATGACTCTAAGAACTCTCTTTAACATTTTACCAGGTAATTAACATGATGGTTTGTATTCTTATACAAAAAAAGTATTTAAACCTACATCATCTACCTGAGCTAAAGAAATTAAAATTTTCCTTAATTTTGACAACTATTTAGCCACTTATGAATCTGGTAGAATCAATGTTCCATGATTTTAATAGACTGATGACACTTAGTAAATAATCATCCTACAAAAAATTAAAATTTTCCCTCTCATTTATTTTGTTTTTTGGGTTACACATTAGTTATCCTTTTCTATTTACTTCCATATTTGTTTTCAAATGCAGGAAAATGAAACCAATTTAAGAGAGGCGACGAAAACAGATTATGGACAATAGTCGTCACATGGATGAGCTGGGCATTCCACCATTAGTGCCTGCAGTGAGTACTTTATTTCAAATATATTTATTTAAATAATATATAATGTCATGTGATTAATTTTTTTTAATTTTTTTTTCAGGATCCATCTATTAGGCGATAGTTATTCGATGAGAAGTCTAGTAGTGGTCCCAATACTTGGGGTGTTCGTATGAGGGAGGTGGTACGGGAGCTAGACGATCTGGTTAGCGCACCCGATTAGACCCTGCCCCTCCCACTAATATACCATCCATCCCACATTCTGATCCCGGTGTGCCATTAGGGACACATGGGATATTTAGACCTCCCATGTTTTCACCACCCTTTACATCTGAGCCTCCTCAACCATCTGTACCATATCCGATGATGATTCCCACTCCCCATCCAGCATTTGGCCATCCATCCTTGTCATCTTCTTTTACTTATGCTTCCTTCTCTCCAGGATTTTATATTCCATCTTCTTCGACTACTACTCCGCCAGAGTCTGTCCCTACGAAGCATACATTGGGACCCACTCCATATGTACAAGGCGTTCCTTCAGTTTCTGCAGATCCAGTGGCACCCATTGATCAGACTAACACAAGTATACTTATAAAACCCTAACAAATTGTTACACCATTATTTATTTTCATTATAACATGTATTGATAAAATATTTGTTTTTATTTCATAACAGATACATCTACTGATAGGAGGTCGGGGCGGGGGCATAGACGCATGCGTTCGGTGTGGAACCGTCACACACAGTTGATGGTGTACTACAATGAAGATAGTAAGATGATTGAAAAATCAGGGCAGCAATGTCGGAGGTTTTTGGCGACGCTTGCCAAATACTCCGACATCATTCCTGTCAGCCTGCTCTCATGGAGACAGCTGCCAAATGAAGTCAAGGATAAAGCCTGGGCAGAGATATGGGTAAAAAAATCTGTTGTATTTAATGCAATATATTAATTTTTGTATTTATATGAATTAATATTTTGGTTTCAGCTGCGGTTTAATTTCCCCGATGGTGAGGGTGCATGACCATCATGTCTAAAGGATTTAGGTGAGCTTTGGAGAGCTTATAAGCATGAGTTGTACATTGGTGGGCGTGATAGAGTGGGCACAGAGTTAGAGGCGGTCCCTGTCGTGGATGATTTTCCATTAGAATAGTACTGACATATGATTACTCATTGGGCGACTAGCCAATTTACGGTATTAATCAAATTAAAAATATTTAAATGAAAATTTTCATGTTTTTCATTAATACTAATTATTAAATTTTATTTAGGATGCATCTGGAAGAAATAAAAAAAACATTGATGCTAAGAAATACGTCCACACATTGGGATGTACTATGATGCCAGATCATGGGAGACAACTGATATGACAGTTTATAATATTTCTTTAAGACGTGCACTTTCTATTTCTTCCTCCGTAATTTATTCGATTGCTAAAGTTGTTATATAATTTTAGTTATGAAATTACTGTTTTTTTTGGTATCCTATTTTTAATTATGGTTTCCTACATTAAATGTCATTATAGAGGAATAAATTGAATATAGAAGGACATGTGCCTCGAGCAAAACTGTTTTGCTCGAGTATAAAGAAGAAAGATGGAAGTGCGGTTAATGAACTGACTTAGCAGCATATTGTAAGTTTTACTTTGTAGATTTAAAATTTAAATCTCTATTTTTTAACTTAATAATCTATTTATATTTGTAACAGGCTGCTTTAGAGTCCCTTAATGCCTAGGAACCTGACAATTTTGGGCCAAACGATCACTTACATCAGGTGTTGGGATATGAGAACCCTGGTAGAGTACGCTGCTGGCCTAGGAAGAGTATAGTTTAGACGAGGTATTGACCCTCCTCAGGTACAATTTGTAGTGCCACCGAGTTGCAGCAGGTTAAAGCACATGCAGAACAGGCTAAAAAAAGGGCCACAGAGACGGAAGCACAGTCTGCTATGGAAAACACTGCATTTATGAAACTGATGGAAGCTTTACATCCAACACTTACACCAGAGGCCATCACTACTTGTGAGGAATATATGTCATCGATGTGTTCTATATATGGTGAACCAGGTGGTAGTTCTAGTGGTGGTCAATAGGATGGCGATGAGGAGGCCAAGGCGGAGGAGGAGGGTGTTGAGGAGGCCGAGACTGAGTACGAGGACGAGGAGGAGGGCGAGGATGATGATGGGGATGAAGATGAGGATGAGGGTGAGGGTGAAGATGATGGTGATGATAATGATGTTGATGAGGGACAGATTGATTCGTTACATTTTTGAATGATATTACTAACCTTTGATGTTTATTTATTTTTTGTGCCTGAATATATGTGTGATTAGGTAGGTCAAATTATCTTTATTTTTTTATCTATAAATAATAAAACTTGATTTGATGATTTGCTGTGAAATACCCCTATTTTAATGAAATTGTAATTTTTTAGTGGACAGCCCCCCACCCTCCTCCCTAGACCCTGGACAGCCCCCCCACCCTCCTCCCTGGACCCCGGAAAGCCCCCCGTGTTGAGTCAATAAGGTTTTCCTTATGTCTTTTCCATTCCTTCATACTTGGGGGAGATTGTTGAGTCAAAAAGGTTTACTTATGACTCTACCATTCCTTTTTGTTTTGAAAATCACAAACACCTTATCTTAAGGAAAATTTCATTTATCCTATGTTTTTACTTTCATAAGGAAAATTTTCCTTCCCCAAGGAAATTTATCCTCACCATGTTTTTCACTGTTCATTATCTTGTCTAAATGTAAAATTCGGTTTCATATCGAAAACCTTGGAATCATATAATACTTAGATAAATAGCATTTTGTTTTTAGGATCTGAATTCAGGTTCCGAGTTCTCTGAATTCAGACTCTGAACTCTTCTGAGTTCTGACTATGAGTTCTCTAAATTTAGAATCCAAACTCTTATGAGTTCTGACTCCGAGTTATCTGAATTCAAACTCCGAACTTTGTAAGTTTAGACTCCGAATTCTCATTAACTCTGACTCTAAAATTTTTAAGTTTTGACTATGAATTATCAGGAACTCTGACTCTGAACTTTATAAATCTAGATTCCAAATTTTCTTGAAATTCAGACTCCAGAATTCTATAGAGTTCAGGTTCCGAATTCCTTAGAAAATAGAATCTGAATATCCTTGTATTATATACACAAAATATGTTTTTGGTTAGACTCCAAACTTTTATTTTCTTACATTATGAATATTTGATTTTGGTTATGTAACCATATTTTTTCTTACACTTGTTTTTTTATAAAATGATGTCGTGCCACTACAACATAAATAGGGTTTAGCGGCGGTTCACAAAACCGTCGCTAAATGTTTTCCAAAAAAGGTTTCACGGTGGTTTTTAATAAACCGCCGCTAAAACCATATTTTTTTAAAAAATCCTGACCCTTCCCTACCCCGACCCCCATTTCCCCCAACCCTCCTGACCCCTCGCGCTTCGTTTTTCCCGCAACCCCCCGGAGACCCCTTGACGTCTCCAGCGAACACGCGACCTCCGTATTTGGTGACCCCGCGACTAGCATCTACGACAGAGCCCACAACCAGTGACCCCGGCGACCCGCGACCCCCCTTCTCCTGGCGAACCTTCTCATTGCGACCGTGACCCCAAAGTGAGTTTTCCAACATTTTTCATCTTTTTTTACAAGATTTTGTGCAATATATGTTTATTATTTGATTTGAATGTTTGTTACTCCAAGTTTTAGCATGTTAATTTGAATAAAATTGTTAATTTGATACCTAATTCATGTTTAATTGAAATTGTTATTCCATGTGTTAATGGAATTAGATAAAGAAAACGAATATGGAAATACTTATTAATGATAATAAAAAAGAGGCATGTAAATGGAAATTTTCATCCTTAAAATTCAATGAAACATGAAGTTTTGATTGAAATAATATTTAAATAATTAATAGGTTATGGTAGCTAATTCCATATGTTTCTCATAGTTTTAACCTATGATAAATGAATTAGTTAATACAAAATTGAAATAAAACTGGTTGTTTGATAAAGATAACTGTTTGGGGTCGAGCGAGCCTATTTTCATGTGATGTTCAGATACATTGTTTCTAGGGCCTATATGCCCTATTGAATCTTTTTATTGTTTATTTACTTCTATATTTTCTTTTTAATTGAGTATTTTTATATGATTCTTTTTGATCTTGGTATGGATGAAGATTGAAGGTATATAGTTAATAAGACTTGGGTTTTTGGTTACAGTTGGAACCTGATATGGTGGATGCATGGTGATATGCATGGTGTATCAGGATTAATGGAATGGGTTGAACATGTGATTTCCCATTATTATGTTAAAATATAGGATAATTTCTTATGAAAAAAACTTATTTAAATTCGGTTTGTGATTTCCCATTATTTATTGGAAATGGAACCTTTAGTGGTGTCCTTGGTAGAGACTCTTATGTAAGGGTAGAATGGGACTTTTTTGAGTTGTCTTGGAATATAACCACATGAATTCTCCATAGACCTCCTTTTTAATGATGGATTAGTTGATTGAATTTTGAGCCTAGTGAATTTTGTAATCATAACATGGTTTTAGGTTTGATGCATTCTCATTTTAAGTTGATATACTTTGGTAGGTAGTGCCCTTAGAACATTAATACCTTTCTATTACAAAGAGTTTTCTGATGCTCGGTTCTGTTCAGGTGTCTTTGCCCCTCATATGACTCTTTAGTTCTAATGAAACCCTTTTTTGGGTGGTTATTGTGTTTTTGGCCATTTTTATTTTCATGAGTATTGAGAAATGCTCAGTTACAGTAGGATAGGCTTACCTCAAGCATTGTCATCTACTTTTTCGGTCGCATGACCCTTTATTTTCCTCAGTGTTGGACAACATTGTATGCTTTCATTCATGTTGATGGTCATATGATTCAATATGATGTTGGTTTAAATCTATTTTATGTACCTTCTAATTCTTTAATGCATAGGGTGGACAAACTATGTATAGTAATCAGGATGTGCCAATTTATTATGGAAACTATGGTAACATGCTTACATATATGTTTTTCCTATCGAGTTATAAATGTTGTAATTAATATATGGAGTTCGGTTAAATCATTGAACCATGGGCTGTTTTTTAAGGTTTCGGGTCATCTACGGAGTTGAGTGACCTATGAATTAAATAATCAACTATGTCTCAAATCATTGGAGGACTTTATAAAGAATAAAGTGTTTTGGCATGCTGGTCGGTTTGGTTTTGGACCTCTATGATTTTTATGATGTAATGAGTGCGCTTGAGGGGAGAATCAAACGTATGTTTGATGTTAATATGATATAGATAACTTATTAGTGGCTGATATATCTCTAATTTTGATAACTAAGACACTCCAAAGGTGGGGAGAATCTTGTCATTTTTTTAAACATGTGTCCTTCCTGGTAGAATAAACACAACCTAAGATGTCAATTGAAAAATGGAATTTTTTTCTAGAATTTCTTTTGATCTCTCATGTCCTAAATCTCTTCAGTTATTGCTTGGAAATATGACTTTGATATGGTTGGCTGTGTATGAAACCATTGATAAACATCATTCCTCTTGGAGGAAATCTAAGGTCAAGCCTAAACAATCACATAATGTCTCAGGTTTAAAATGTATTATGATCGGTTTCAATCACACGTCAATGGGGTGTTGTTTGAGGAAACATAAATGTGTGATCGACAGTGTTATGATAAGTGTGTAACCCAATATTGTTACTGCTCCTCAATGAGGTGTTGACACTGTCTCCTATGGACCAGACTTGTTCGGTTGGTCTGAAGTGGTAAATGTGATCAATGGATCATCTTTATTATATTATGCATACTTTATGATCAATGGGTCATCTTTATTATATTATGTTTTTGTAATCTTACACTATCATATATTTTGTGTAGGCACATTGTGATATACATGGATAAAAGTTGGATCACATTACCGAGGAACACACCTCAGTATGTTAAGGGATTAAATGATTTTTTTAGAATTTTCAATTTCTAATCGATCCGTTGAAGGGAGAATAAAATGTCTGTGTCCTAAATGTAAATTCAGAACATGGTTGAAGAGAGATGAAGTTTATGGTCATTTAATACTGAAGCAATTCCCTGGTCAATATTTGTGTTGGATTTGGCATGGAGAATCGAACGTTATAGAAAGATTGATCACTGATGTTAATCCACAGAATGAGGTCCCAAGTTCATTGACAATGGAAAATTAAATGCAAAACCTCATAAATGATGCATTCGACACTGCAAGACACCACTATCAGCATCATAACATATCAGAACAACCAGAAGAGGGTGATACAAATTACAACGTGACAAGTGATGTTTTTGAAATTGTAACATAGGCAGATCAATATTTTAACATATCATTTGATCCTCCTCTTGATTCTGTGGAGCCAAATGTAAGAGAAAACTTCACTGAGGAAAATGCATTTCATGATTTAGTTGACGATGGAAATCAAGAGTTGTATAGTGGGGGTTCGAAATATTCAAATATTTCATTCCTGCTGAAGTTGTACCATATCAAATGTCTATGTGGAATTACAAATAAGGCAATGTACATGATATTGGAATTGATTCGTGAAGAATTTCCTGAAGAAAAAATCCCAGAATCTTTTTCTGATATGAAAAAATTTGTTAACAAGATTGGTCTGAATTATACAAAAATACATGCATGTCCCAATGATTGTATGCTTTATTGGGGAGAGGATTCAAGTAGACAGAATTGCAAGAAATGTTCTTCTTCTAGATGGAAGGCAAAGGGTGATGTTGGAAGTCTTAATGAACATAATTTTATGGAGAATAATAAAAGGAACACACCTGCAAAGGTTTTGTGTTACTTTCCTTTGAAGCCTCGATTGCAAAGATTATTCATGTCATCAAAAACCGTTGAATACATGAAGTGACATTCTTTAGATAATAACAATGATGGGTTAATGAGACATCCACGAGATTCCCAATCGTGGAAGGCATTTGATTCATTACATCTAGATTTCTCAGCTGATCCTAGGAATGTTTGATTGGGATTGGCTGCCGATGGATTCAACCCATTTGGGACTTTGAGTACTAGTTATAGCATTTGGCCAGTTGTTTTGATCCCTTATAATCTACCTCTGTGGATGTGTATGAAACAAAAATCTGTTATCCTTTCGATGATTATTCCTGGAAAAAAAATGCCTGGAAATGATATTGATGTATACTTTCATCTTTTGATTAACAAATTACAGGAGTTATGGAGCAACAACGTTGAGACATTTGATGCTTCTTCTAAAACAATGTTCAAAATGCATGCTGCTTTAATGTGGACCATTAGTGACTTCCCTGGGCTTGGGAATTTATCTGGTTGGAACACTTACATGGGTTTGGATTGTCCCATTTGTAACTTTTATTTTTCTCCCAAATGGATACCTCACAGTAGAAAATGGTGCTTCTTGTGTCATCGAAGATTTCTCGACGCATCTCATAGTTTTCGGCTGAACAGATAAAAATTTATTGGTTCCATTGATCGTAGACCACCTCCAAAGTTGTTAACTAGTTCTGAAATATTGACACAGCTTGAAAATGTTGAAACAGAATTTGGGAAGGTTCATCATTTGAATGATAGCGGAAAATGGGTCCGAAGTGCGTCGTCAAGTGAAATCAGAACGCAAAAATGGAAGAAAAAAAGTATATTCTTCAAACTTCCGTATTGGGAATTTAATTTGTTGTGGCATAATCTTGATGTGATGTATATTGAGAAGAATGTCTGTGATAATTTTATTTTCACATTGCTTAATGAGCATGGAAAGTCGAAGGATCATCTCAATGCTCATAAAGACTTACAAGCAATGAACATAAAACGTGATCTCTGGACAGATGAGAATAAAAAGTATCCTCCAACAATTTTTGCAATGAAAAATAGGGATAAAGATACATTCCTTCAAATTTTAAATAATGTTAAGGTATCTGATGGGTATTCAAGTAACATCTCGAGGTGTGTTGACTTTAGGAATCGTAAGTTACATGGATTTAAAAGTCACGATTCACATATTTTGTTACAACAGTTACTACCATTGGCATTGCGTACATTATTACCTGAAAAAATTACTGCTGTTGTACTCCAATTCTGCACATTTTTCAGACAACTATGTGAGAAATATCTACATCCATTTCATCTTGACAACCTCCAAGAGAGGTTTTTATTGACCCTTTGTGCAATGGAGATGATATTTCCTCAGTAATGTTTACTGTAATGATGCATTTAACTGTGCATTTGGTTGAGGAAGCTAAATTAGGAGGCCCCGTTCATCATCGATGGATGTATTAAATTGAGAGGTACTTTATTTATATGTTTTTTAGTTAAGTAAACAATTTTTGGTACTTAATTAAATGCATAATTATGTTTATTTTATTTCACAGATATCTTGGGCATTTGAAATCATACGTGAGAAATAAAGCTCAACCAGAAGGATCTATTGCTGAAGGCTATTTGGATGAGGAGTGTCTTACCTTTTGTTCTCGATACTTGGATGATATTGAGACAAGATTTAATTGAGTCGGACGTGTTGATGACACATCGAATCAATATCAAATACATCAGAAATCCAAAATATTTCCTGCTATTGGCCGATCAGTTGGGAGGACCTCAAATGTGACACTGACTGAATTGGAATTATTACAGGCACATAGATATGTGATGCTGAATTGTGAAATTGCAGATCCATTTATTGAAGAGTTGAGGATACAAACAAAGAGACGAATGAGAGGCCGAACACGAAATGAGAAAGATATAAAGAAAGCTGTTAATAAAGAGCTTGTAGAATGGTTTGCACGACGTGTAAGTTCATAAGTATTGCAATAAGTACGAATATTAGTTTGACACATACATTTTATAAATCTAATAAAGTATATTCTTTTCTCAGATCATTAATACTGATACTCGAGAAGAGGTGTCAGAAGATTTGAAGTTTCTTGCTAAAGGTCCTCTAAAACAAGTTAGAAAGTTCGATGCTTATAATGTGAATGGATTTAGATTTCGTACAGTCGATCGAGAAGTGGGTTTAAAAACACAGAATAGTGGTATATTTACATTTGTTGAAGTGGAATACTATGGAAAGATGCATGATATTATTTAATTAAACTACCACGGACATTTTTCTATTGTTTTATTCAAATGCAAATAGGTCGATATTATCATAGGTGTTAAAAGAGATTCCTTGCAATTTACTTCTGTGAACTTCTCTCGCTTGATGGATGTTGGTGATCGTGAACTGCATGATCCATATATCTTATCATCACAATAAAAAATGGTATATTATGTGAATGATGTTGTCGATGAAGGGTGGAGTGTAGTTTCTCACATAATACAAAGATATTTGTATGATATGGGTGATGAAGTGGATAATTTGACCTCTAAAATTGAATTTAATCAACAACAGGCAGCAGAATTATTTGTCCATCATGATATTGAAAATATTAGTCTAGAAAGGATGAATGAAGTGGATGAAGAAATGGAGAAAGAAACCAACATGATTGAAGGGGAAAATTATTTTATGTACAATTATTTATTTATTCAGCAACCACTTGTTTCATTTTTGCAGTCATTCATTATCATTGTTATATATATTATGTCTGTTAGTAATGGGCATCTGTTATCATTTTTTATTTTTTTTTATGCATAATTTTTTTGAAATATATATTCTGAACTTAATTTTATTTGATTAAATGACAGGAATGCCAAGGAAGAAGCGGTATACTATTTCATCTAGTTCCGTGATAAGTGACGATCCATTTGGCTCCCTCCCCATGACATCTGAGGCACCAGCTGCCTACACTCCTACACCATCTCACCTTGCACCATCTCTCACACCATCTTTGGATGTACCATTAGAGGGTGAGTCATAGACTCCCCCTTCAGGAGCCTCAGCAGTGGGGCAATGACACGCCCATTCCAGTTTATGACGGGCGTACTGGAGTGTCACTGTCATAGGTACAAATTTTAATTAAATAAATTTATTTCATTTTGTTTATACTAATTGTTTGCTCATTGAAGATGAAAAAAATACAACCGTGGAGAAAAACATAAAAAGTGCAGATGTTTGGAATATGACTGGCGAAAAGATAGTCGTGCCATTTGATTCTTATGGGGTCCCGACGGATGACGCCGCAGGGTTACTTGGCCATATTCTAGGCCTGCTAGCAGCGGAGCCCATTTCCCTTCCTATTTCATATGATGATTGGAGAAATATGCCTCCAATATGGAAAAATGAAGTTTGTGATTCTTAAATAAAGGTAAATTTATTACATTATGGTTTAATTGAATGTCATGTTACTAATATGTTCAAAATGAATTTCTGTATACAGATGTTCTTCCACTTCACAGTTGCTGATGTGATAGCACGAAAGTGGACGTTAAAAAATATAGGTAAGAAATGGAAAGATTTAAAATGGAGATTGTGGTGTGATGTCAACGATACCTCATTGACTGTGCAACAAATGTATGAGAAGCTACCCAGTGGGGTACCGAAAGAACACTGGAAAGTTTTTGTTGACAAACACCGTGATGAGAAGCGAATGGTATTGAAATATATATTATTATATTATCCTCATTTTACATTTATACATGTATATGAAGAGGACATGAAATTGAATAAATTAATATTAAATTACATTTTATTTATTTTAGGATCTCTCAAGAAAGAATGCTTCAAACCGGGTTAAGCAAGTCATCCCTCACACTGCGGGCTCAAAAAGATTTTCTAGAAGCCGAACGAAATTGGTAATCTTTTAATTAGTTTAAATATTTATAAGAAAGTATTATATGTTTAATATATTGAATTGTTGATTTATCTTTTCTTAATGCAGTCACTGAGTTTAGGGCACGAATCATCCTGAACTAAACTGTGGTTGGATGTTCACAAGAAATCAGATGGAAGTTTTGTTAATGAGTCTGCTAAAGAAGTTGGGGTATGAAGTCAATTTTTTATTATAATAACTTATTATCAGTTTTTAATATGTTAATATATATTTATATTTGTTTTATAGGTAAAAATTAAAGAAATATGGTATGCCAATCCTGCGCAGTCCTACTTAGTCTCCCAGGATGACCTGGTTGCTAAAGTCCTTGGGAAGAAGCATCCTGGTAGAGTGCACGGGATGGGTTTGGGACCCATACCATATGAGGTTTTTAGCAGGCCACTGGGGATGGTGGCTATATCTACTAATAGATTTAGTCAGCCCATACCCGGAGATGCTCAGAAAGAGATTGTTTCTCTATGAAACACAGTTCACCAGCAAGGGGATCAGATATATGATTTGCAGAAAGAGTTGATTGAAATATGTCAGGATATGAGCAGATATGCCCCCGGTGGTAGTGCATCGATTGGTGGTATGCAGGTAAATCACAAAAAATCAAAATTATTTAGTTTTCTAACTTTCATTGGTTTTAAGTTTTAATATAAATATGCAACCGTGTTTAATTTTCAATATAATTTTCTTACAGGTGACAGCAGAAAGTGGTGATGAAGGTGGAGAGGGTGACGATGCATCATCAGACCATGAGTAGTTGTATTGTTCATGTGTTGAACAAATATGGGAACAATTTCTTTGTATATATTACATTTGTGGCACATATTTTCCACTAAACATTTTCATGTCCTAAAATTTCATTGATTTATCATGTTTCCTTTTATGAATTTTATTGATTTCTGATGTTTCTTTTTATGTCTTGATTTCTTGAGTGTGGTATACATCAGTCCATTTAGGCCTGTGTTTGAATTGGTAGTCGAGATTTTGGATGACTAGGAGTTAAACCCATTGTTGATGTGTTGAACAAATTGGGTCATTTCACATGTTATACTATTTTGAATTTGAACTAAGTAATATTCTCTTATATTGAGATGGTTTTACTATTTTTTAGTGGTGAGGGGGTAGTGGATTCATCCACACCTGTTTCATACTCAATAGAATCATGTTTCCCAACATCAATTGGGTTAACATTGAAGAAATATACTAATGTGTTACCACCAATAGGAAACACATATTTACATTATAAGAGGAATATAATTAATTTGGGTGTGATCCCATAAGATGAATGATACTGGAGATGACCATGAGGAAAAAATGATAAAAAATTCCCCCACCCATGTGGGTTATGTTTTCCATTGTAATTTTATAGTCACAAACGCCACTTAGGATAGATTCTGATGCTTTTAGATATTAGAGCATTGTAACCATCCCTAGTATATTATCTAGATATTCTAATGGGCCTCAAGGGTGTTTAAACTAGTAGGGGTATAAATATACTCTTGAGTGTCAGTGGTTGGATATCCCCAGTGGGATCAACTTTTAGATGCCTAAGTATAGACAATAGGGAAAAACACCCTATATATCTTCTTGAGTACTCAAGGTCACATGTTAATAAAAATGACTATAGTGAACATGATACTCATAATGAAGTTCTAAGGTGAATTATACTTTATGGTGGACATATTTATCCAAATCGATATGATAAGAGAATAACGTGTTATCATGATCTATTGAAAGGATACAAAAAGGATGGATGTGAAATTATGGACCAATGGTTTTTCCATAGAATATTTTTAGTTGGACAACCTATGGGGAATTATTCCCTATAGATTACCATGAGTGTCATATAATGTCAAGATAGATCCATTTAGATGGTATTCCTGAAATAAGGTGTGAACCATCATGCACTCATTTTACAAGGGTAGGATACAATGTATGTCAGGGTATAGGGAACATATATTCATAGAAATTGAGTCCTATGTACGACATAAGAATTGTTTTCATGCCTCACCATTGTGTTCCTTATGGGTACTATCAGCTTGTTTTTGGTTTTGAACATAATTGGTGCATTTGGTGATTCAATTTTAATTGAAGGATGTGATGAAGGTATTGAAAAGGAAACACAATAAAGAAACCCATCAATACATCATCAAATGTAAGAGTTCATAGTTTATCAATCCAATTCCATGTTAATGGATTCACATTAGGTTATCTATTTTTTGATGAGAACCTCCAATGGGCTTCCATGTATATGAAAATTTGGTATGGATGTCCTTTTAGAACTAAATTACAACGAAAGGTGTTTACTAGTGATTCATATACTATAGATTCTTCAAAATAGGTATTGGTAAAAGGTGTGAGATTTTGGGATCATCAAATATTCTTTGGGTGGAATCATTTGAATTATTCAATCCCCTTATAGATTTATGATTTTTTAATGAATAATATCAAAATACTAGTGTTTAATGAGTTACCCCTATTCCTATGATCTCTCTGAATCTGTGTAGATATGAAAATATATGATTTTTAGGTGAATCATACATATAATACATGTTTATGATTCATTTGTTTAAGGCCACATAATTAGGAAATTATTCATTTTTTCCATATAAAGAGGTCGTAGGTGTTTAAATTGTTGGGATCAGGCCCATGCGATGAGCATCATATGAATCTCTATAAATAGAATCATAACACACACAGTTTATTAATGATTAGTGGGATACATCATACCATTTATGTTCAATTTAAATAGAAATATTTCAATAATCTTAACTTTTTGTGAAGGGGAACACTTTGTGAAAGGTACCTAGAAATAGATAGTGTTTGAATTTACCATGAGTTTCAATTTCAGTTTCATCTTGGTCTTTAATGACTAATTTGGAGAAGGTATGGTTGTGGATTACACCTATTAGAGGGCCCATATATTGTTTTCAATATCATATATGTTGGTATGATGATAATGGATGAATTATTAATAGGTTGGGGCATACAAGTTGAAGGTGGATATGATATTCATTTCTGGTTTGATTTGTCTTTCAGGGCAGTGGTGCAGCAGAAGAAAAAAATTTATTTATTTTTTCAGGTCAGCTTTTAGAAATGGTTTAAACCGCCACAAAATGTACATTGGCGGCGGTTTAAACCACCACTAAACTGTGAAAACCGCTGCAAAATGTTAAAAACAATTAAGTTTCGCAGTGGTTTTAACCGCCACTACATAGTGGAATCATAGGTGCTCATTCCGCGGTGGTTCATGTTACTTCAGCGGCGGTTTTACGACAGCTGGATTTGAGTTTATTCGCGGCGGTTATAACCTCCGCGAATAAACTAATGTCAAGGGCTCGTAAAAACCACCACCAAACTCAGTAAAACCACCGCGAAATGAGGCAGCTATGATGCTTTACTTACATATTAGTAAAGTGATTTCTAGAGAGAGAAACTTTATTGCTTTGTGCATACTGAACACCTTGTTCATATTTGCTTTGTGAGACTCTGAATGTTGCTGAGTACATTCGAGGGCTTCCAGGGATAGGAAGAAAGAGGTGCCGACTACCTTAAAGTTTGAGGACTTCCTTACTGAGGAAGATAGAGGTGCTGATTACCTTGAAGTTGAGGACTTTCAGTGATAGCAAGACATGATTCGATCTTCGTATCGAGGGATTACCCTAGTGTGGGTAAGACAGACTTTCTTGAAAGTATATATCAAGGGACCTTTATCGAAGGTTGTTGGATACCCTTCTCTTTGGTTTAAAAGAATTACTACTTGTTACTTATTTGTTTCAAGTTTTTCACTGTATTTTGATTGTTGAGGAAAGTATAACTATCTTATACTTCCTTATACTTGTATACTCTGATCTTGTAAGATTCTATACGCTTTAAGGTTGAATATTTATCTTTGTAAAATTTTGTTAAGTTTCATTTCCGGATTCACTTTTTTGGAATTGCTTTCTCGGAATCATATTTCTGGAATCTAGTAAGTGTGTAGAACTAGAGGTTTTGTGAATTACCTTATTTAACCTTGTTAAACATAATCATCTTTAAAAGTTCCAAAGGAATTTTTTAAAGAATACAATTTACCCCCCTCTTGTATTTTGAGCATTATTAGATACTTCATTTAGTATCTATATTATTTTGATCCTACATTTGGTATTATAGAGTATATCACACTCCACATACCATCTCAACAATTGGTATCAGAGGCTTGGTTCAATATGAATTAATATCACGATTAGATTCAGAAAAGGTTTCATCTTATTCTTATTTTCAGAATCATATTTTCAGACTCATAAAGTTCGGATTCATATTTTTCTTAGTGATACTCTTGTTCTGTTTTTTTCTTGTTGAGGAATATTTACCTTGTTTACAAAATTTACTACTAACAAGTTTGTGTGAAGATAGTTTTCTTTAAGATGGCATAAATCAATGTTGGTTTCATTGACAACCTAAATCCAACTAGACCACCTATTTTTGATGGGAATGATTATGAATATTGAAGAGATCGCATAAAGACGTTTATTATCAATACTGGAGTAGAAAATTTTGTCATTCTTACTGGAGGTTATAAAATCCCTAACAAGGAAGTTAGTACTTTCACCAATCAAGAAAATCATGAATATCAACTGAATTATAAGGTACAAAATACTTTGCTTTGTTCTATGACTAGAAATATATATAGCCAAATTTCATCTTGTGAAGCAGAAAATTGCATATGGAAGAAACTTGAAGTTACACACTTTGGAACTTCAAAAGTTATTGAAACAAGAAGAGCCATGCTCAGAGCCGAATATCATGGTTTTTTCTTTCCTTATGGAGAACCCATATGTAAGGTGCAACAGAGATTCATGACTATTGTTAATAGTTTACAATCTATGGGTGAGAAAGGATTAGATGATGAATCCCTTGTTAAAAATATCATAGACATCATGGCTAATGAGTGGGAATCCAAGAGAACTGTTATTGATGAGAACAGAAAGGTTACTCAGATTTCTCTTAATGAACGTTTTGGAACTCTTCTTCAACACGAGACTAGAATGAAGAGAGATGCTGAAAACATTAAGAAGAATAATGGGAATGGTAGTGTTTCTTTTACTACAACTTAAAATCATATGAAATCCAAGACTCCTGTGAGAGTTACAAGATACAAATCTAAGAAGGTTGTTATACAATTCGAATCTAGTGGAAGTGAATCTTCAGAAAATGAACTAGCCAATCTTTCTCAAAGGATGAACAAGATAGCTGGATAAAATAAATTTTAATCCAGATACAAGAAGAAAGAAAGGAAAGATAAGCAAGATTCAGAAGTCACATGTTATGAATGCAAGAGAGTTGGATATATAAGATCTGATTATCCAATGCTTAAAATAAAAGAAAGAAAGGAAAAGCATTCTGAGAGAAACAAAAATAAGTACTACAAAGCTAAAGCTAAGAAAGTTTTTAAAGCTAATGACACCTGGAGTTCCAGTGGTGGAGACTCTTTAGATGAATCATAAGATTATTAATCTTATGGACCAAATAATCTTGATCTAATAGCCAGACTACCTATTGAAAATCATTGTTTGATGGCTAAGGTACACAATGCTAAATCAATGACCAATGTTTCTTTGAATGAAAACTATAGCGATGATAAATACTATGAATCTTCGGATGAAGAATCTTCTTCTGATGAGGATAATACTTTACCTACCTACGAAGAAGTTTTTAGGTTTTCTAAGATTCTTGAGAATGAAAATTCTAAAGTCAAAAAAAATCTTGATAAGGAAAATTCTAGGATTTCTATACTTACTAAAGAAATATCAGATCTTTCTAAAGATATTTATAAGAAAACCATTGATTTTGAAAATATTTTAAAAAATCTTGAGGAAGTAAATTTTGAGAAGGATAAAATTTTTAAATATCTAGAAAATATAATTTCTAAGAAAAATGTTTTCAAGCCTAACTCTAGTTCTAAAGCTAATGTTTTGGAAGATAAGAACTTAGTTATTAGACTGAAGTTCAAAATTTTTTCCTTGAGGAAGTGTTTTTCAAACTTTACCTTAGGTAAAGAAAATTTTGATAAGATGTATTCTAAAATCCGACCTCTAAGGAATAATTCTGGTTTTGGTTATACTAGTTCTAAACCGATTTTTAGTAATAATTATTTTGTTCCTCAAAGTGATTCATTCTGAACTAAGTGTTAGTGTGGTGGAAACTAGGCAAAAATTTGTTCCTTAAACAAAACCCAGTCTTTAGGATTTCATAAGGCCAATTTTTCTAAGAAAATGTGGGTGCCTAAAATTTTGCCTTTTGAAATTTCCAGATCCAAGAAATTTTGGGTTCTGAAAGTCTAACTCTTTTGTTTTTAGGAAAGTAAAGAAATTACCAACAAAAATACATGGTACATGGATAATGAATGTTCCCGACATATGACTGGTAACAAAAACTACTTTGAAAATATTATCAAGATGAAAGGAGGAAAAGTAACTTTCGAAGATAATTCTCAGGGAGAAATTATTGGTATAGGTAACATCATTCTTCTTGGAAAAACTTTGATTTCAAATGTTTTGTTTGTTAAAGTTCTTAAGAACAACCTCATTATCATAAGTTAATTATGTGATGAAGGTTACCTTGTTAATTTTATGAATGACAAGTGCTAAGTACACAATTTTAAGGAAGAGTTTATTCTTTCTGCCTATAGGAAAGAGAATGTATACACACTAAACTTAGAAGACCTTAGGATCCAAGACCCACATTTTCTTAGTGCAATGGAAGATCATTCTTGGTTGTGGCATAGAAGGTTAGGACACTGTAACCTTAGAAACCTATGAAAACTCTCAAAGAAAATATTAGTTAAGGATTTACCGGAGCTTAGATTTGATTTTTCAAAAGTTTGTGATCTTTTTCAATATAGAAAGCAACATAAATAAAGTTTTAAATCAGTCTGTGAAGTCTCAACAAATGATTCATTATAGTTAGTGCATATGAATCTTTTTGGACCAACACAAACTGGAAGCATTGGAGGAAAATATTATGTATTTGTTTTAGTTGATGATTAAACTATATTTACATGGGTCTATTTTCTAGAAAATAAGTCTGAAGCTTTTTATTATTTCAAAAGTTTTAGAGCCCAAGTTAAAAATGAGAAAAACCTTCCTTTGATAACTATTCATAGTGATCATGGAGGAGAATTTCAAAATTCTGATTTTGAAACTTTTTGTAGTAGAAAAAGCATTACTCATAACTTCTCAGCACCTAGAACACCTCAAAAAAATGATGTTGTTGAAAGAAGAAACATAATTCTTCAAAAGATAACAAGAACCACATTGAGTGAGTATTCTATAGCCAAATATTTTTGGGCTGAAGCTGTAAGTACTACTTTTTATACTATAAATCGAGTTTTGATTAGACATTTTCTTAATAAAACTCTTTATGAGTTATGGAATGGTAGAAAACCTATACTTTCCTACTTTAAGGTTTTTGGTTGCAAGGTATTCATTTTGAATACTAAAGAAAATCTTCACAAATTCTCACCAAAATCTGATGAAGGAATTTTCTTAGGATACTCCACAACTTCTAAGGCTTATAGAGTTTTCAATAAAAACACTTGTACTGTTGAAGAAACAGTACATGTCAAATTTGATGAAACTGATCCTTTTGTTTTTAAACAACCCCAACCTACATCTCCGGATATGTTTTCAATAACTAATTATCAACCCATGATAGAAGATCTTTCTGACAAGGAAAATGTCCAAGAAGATAATTCTGAAACATTTACCTCAAAATATTTCCTACCCTATGTTGATGAACAAATTTTACAAAACCCAAATCAGGTGTTTCTTAAGAATCATCCCAGTGATAATATCATTGGTGATGTGAATCAACCTGTAAAGAATAGAAGTTTCTTAAGGAATGAAGTAAAACATCTAGCATTCCTTTCCCAATTAGAACCAAAAATCATTAATGAATCTTTAGGTGATGATGATTGGATAAAAGCTATGCAAGATGAGCTAAATGAATTTGAAAGGAATAAAGTATAGACCTTGGTTGAAAGACCTAAGGAAACTTCTTTTATTGGTGTAAAATGGGTCTTCAGAAATAAGTGTGATGAAAATGGAATCATAGTAAGAAATAAATCTAGATTGGTTGCCAAAGGCTATAATAAACAAGAAGGAATATACTATGAAGAAACCTATAATTTAGTAGCTAGACTTGAATCTATTCGTATTATACTTGCCTTTGCAGCATTCTTCAATTTCAAACTTTTTCAAATGGATGTGAAATGTGCTTTCCTTAATGGTTTTGTACACAAGGAAGTTTTTGTTGAACAACCTCCTGGTTTTGAAGATACAAAACATCCTGAACATGTTTTTAGAATTACCAAAGCTTTGTATGGACTTAAGAAATCCCCTCGATCCTGGTATGATAGACTTATAGGATTTTTACTTCAAAATAATTATGTTAAGGGAAATGCAGATCCAACACTTTTTATAAAGAAAGATAAGAAAAATGTTTTGATTATTCAAATTTATGCTGATGACATTATATTTGGTTCAATTCAGCAATCTTTAACTGATTCCTTTGAAGATCTAATGAAATCTGAGTTTGAAATGAGTATGATGGGTTAGTTAACATTTTTCTTGGTTTTCAAATTTCTCAAAAACCTGAAAGAATCTATATATCCCAACATAAATATATTAAAGATCTTCTTAAAAAGTATGTATTTGAAAACACTAAGAGTATTAGTACTTCCATTGGTACCTCAAACACTCTTGATCTTGATGAAGCTGGGAAACCAGTAGATCAAACATATTTTAGAGGTATGATAGGAAGTTTACTTTACCTGGTAGCTAGTCATCTAGACTTAATGTTTTCAGTATACTTATATACAAGATATCAATCCAATCCTAAGGAATCTCATTTAAAGGCAGTGAAAATAATTTTTCTCTACTTAAAGGGAACCATTGATTTAGGACTCATTTATACTTTTGGAAATGATTTTATTCTAAAAAGTTTTTCAGATACTGAATTTGGTGGATGTAGAATGGATAGAAAGAGTACATCCGAAACTTTTCATTTCTTAGGACATTCATTAGTTTCTTGGTCATGTAAGAAGTGACACTCAATAGCACTTTCCACTGATGAAGCTGAGTATGTAGAAGTTGGAATTTTTTGTGCTCAAGTGCTGTGGATGAAACACACACTCATAAACTATGGTATGAGTTTTACCAAAACAAAAATTTTGTGTGATAATACTAGTTCCATTACTTTAAGAAAAAACCCTGCACATCACTCTCATGAAAAACACATAGATATTAGTCATCAATTTCTTAGGGATCACACACAAAAAGGAGATATAATTCTTTAATTTATCAGAACGCAAGATCAACTTGATGATATTTTTACGAAATCTTTACCCTCCGATAGATTTGAATACATTAAACGTAAGTTAGGAATGATAACCATAAGGTAATCTTTCTTGTTAACTTTCTTTTTAAATCAATATCCTTACAGTAATAAACTCCTTTTCATAGGGGGAGTACATTTTCTTGTTAGTTAAATGAAAATTTTCATAGTCAGTTTTCTTTTCAAAAATTTTCATAATGAAAATTTTCATAGTCGTATTTTTTAAAATTTTCGTAATGAAGATTTTTGTACTCAAAATTTTTGTAATGAAAATTTTTGTACTCAAAATTTTTGTAATGAAGATTTTCGTACTCAAAATTTTTGT
Organism: Viscum album; assembly: GCA_963277665.1. Taxonomy (NCBI): domain Eukaryota; kingdom Viridiplantae; phylum Streptophyta; class Magnoliopsida; order Santalales; family Viscaceae; genus Viscum; species Viscum album. The sequence continues at coordinate 866,598,665 of OY728146.1, read as the reverse complement.
AATGAAGATTTTCGTACTCAAAATTTTCGTAATGAAGTTTTTTTGTACTCAAAATTTTTCGTAATGAAGTTTTTCTTTTCGTATTTTTTTTCAGAATCTAAAGTTCTTCAAGAAAATTTTCCTCAATATGAATAATCATCCTAGAAATCCAAAAGGTATGTTTCCTTTCTTAAGTTTTAGTAATCATATTTTACTTGCTGGTATTTTCATTTATTTTTAAATTTTTTTGGATTATCTTTTCCTTAAATCCGAATTTTTTTCTTAAAAATCTCAAAAGATCATATTCTATTAAGTTTTTCCTTACAACTATCATATCAACTGTCAGATCTTACCAAAAATATTTTCAGCCATTGGATTGGGTTTGTAAGATGAACCGTCGCTTCAAACGCCTATATAAAGGACCCCCCGATGGTGATCCCACATCAGATTTCAAGCCTTTGCATGCCGAAGCTCTGCCCCCTTTCAAAATCCTCTTCTGAACCTCTCAAATGTTGTTCAAATATGAATTTCTGTTGAATTTTCTTCTCAAAATATGTCAACTGTCAAGCCGATTTCTGAGTGGCAGATTTACAGAGAGAGTTTGGTCCATCTTAATTTCTTTGCCAAGTACGATTCTATTATTTCCAAGAACATCAGTTTGAATGGATGGGAAAGAATTTTCATATCAAAGACAGGAGATCAAGATGTAGTATATCCAGATTTTCTTGTGGAATTTTATGAATCTGTGAGATTTTTCAAAGAAGAAGAGAGGAGTAAATTTTCTTTCAAAAGCTATGGAAAAACTTATGCCCTTTCATACAACAAGGCTGCAAGATTGGTGGAGTTTTCTTATGAAGTGGAAGCTAAATTATATTCCCACAAGTTGCCGGATGTTCAAGGAAGATTTTTAAAAGTAAAAGCTATGGAATTCCTTGGTCTTAATGATATCAAGACTTTGGATATTTCTCACCTCTCTACAAATAATCGGATCCTTGAATTATGGGTTCAAGGTTTCATCATTCTAATAAAGGGTGACAAGGACACATTGAAGAAGAGTGATATGTAAATTTTGGACTTCTTGGTAAACCAAAGGAAGATCAACTTGATGAAGAATATTCTCATTACGATTGAGAATATTAAGAATGGGAACTTGAAAGCTCAGATAATCATGTATCCAGCCATCCTCTCTAAGATAATTGTTCGGTGCCTTGAGTCTTTCAAGATTCCTTGCAGTTCCAAGCCAAGGAATTGTAAAGTCATGTTAGTAAGTGATGATAAATTGAAGAGAATTAATGTTAGTTTTTATAGAATCTGGAGAATTTTATGATCTACCTGAGAGAGAAGCTGAAGCTGTTTCAAAGAATGTAGAAGTTGCTGAACCATCGAGAAAGGTTTGAAAGAAGAGAAAGTTAAAAGAAGTAGTAGTTGATAAAACCCCAGAGTCTAAAGGAACCCAATCTGCACCTCAAAAGCCCAAGAAGCATAAAGCTTATCTGGATGAGGTCATAGCTAAATGGAGGGAAGAAAAAAATAATAGGAAATCAGGGGAGCCAAGTTTTGGTTTGGATCCTGCTGAGGCCAAGGCTTTAAAATAGAAGACTGCTGATGATCTTGAGAGGAAAGATAAAGAAAAGAATAAAAAGAATAAAATGACTGAATATGAGTTAGTCCAATCTCTTTTTAAGGCTACTAAAATAGCATCCAAGAATATTCTGGTACCACAATATTTCATGGTAGAAGCTTTACCAGAAACTCCGGGTAAGAAGTTTGTCACTCCGGAAAAATTCCAAGAAAATATTGTTGAAGAAAAAGGAGAAGAAGAGGTAGAAAGTAGTGGTGGCACTGAATATCTTATAAAGAAAGTTATAGAATACCATGAAAAGGAAAACCAATCCGAGAAACTGTCAATCCGAACTTCTGAAGTAGAGTCTTCAAAGCTCGCAACTCCTAGGAAGGATGAGGAAGGTGAAGATGACAAGGGAGAAGAAGAAGTTAATAAACTATCTAAGGAAGAAAGTTCAAACCATGATTTCATATACCCTGAGGATGCTGAGGCTAGAGAAGAGAAAGAGAATATATATAAAGATAAGATTGTTCAGCTATCTGACAGTGAACATAAATTTCCAAATGAGGAAGTCATTCCGAGAACTGACAAGGGTAAATAGGTGGTTATTGATACACCCACTGAAGAGGTTGTAAATAAGAAAGATGCTGTTGGAACTTCAAAGAGGAATCTTGTTGAGCTATAGAAAGATCCCTCACCAAGAAAAGTCTTGGATTCAGAATCATCTTCACTTGGACATGATTTCATGGTCCAGTCCTTGAAAAATCTTGTAGGGACCATTTCGATTTTCCCAAGCATAGACTCCAGATGTCAGATGCTTCAACACACACTAAATCAGAAAGTAGATTCAATGTTTATGGTGATGTAAAAGTGTGTCAAGCTAGAGGCATACTTCAAATATTTCCTTATCAACTACAATGCCCACAAAAGGTCCTATAAGAAAATGGTTGGCTGGTCAAAGAATATAGTTGAAGATTTGATAGAACTTGATGAGTTTCAAGATGGTCTCAAGGAGACTTTTTACATAGAAGATGGTAAAATCAAGGATCTCACAAGTATATTTGAGGAAAAGCTAACCCTTGAGCAGAATAACCAGATTCAATAAGTGAAGGATCTGAATGGAAAGTTGTATTCTATTACCCAAAGTTGGAAGAGAGAAAGGGATCTTTAGATTGAGATTGAAGAAAATCTTGTTAAGCAGGAAGAAGTCATGAAGGCTCAGGAATAGGTTCTCAAGGCTCAGAAAGATAAAATCAAAACTCTTGAAAAGAAATAAGAGGATCAAGATCAAATTCTTAAGAGAGCATAGGAAGAACACAAATATCTAAAAAAGCTAAAGACTATAGTCAAGAAGATGGTGCCGAAGGAAAAGTAAGGATAACTTTGTTGCAATCCGATCTTTTGTTTTACTTTTCTTCCTTGTACAAATTATTTCTAATCATAATGAAATTTTTAGTTGCTTATCTTTTGGATGTGTTGTACTAATATTTTAGGTACCATAATTTCTTTTTTACTTTCCCTCAAATTCTTTTTGAAAATCACAAAGGGGGAGAAAGGAAAAAGAATACTAAGTAAAGAAGATATATCCCTAAGTAAGGGGGAGTTTATCTAAGGGGGAGTTTTCATTATAGAGATTTCCGTACTCAAGATAATGAAAAATCTCATTCCGGAAATCCAGAATATGATCCTTAGTGTTCCAAAGCCTAAGGAGGAGTTATTCATATTCATATTTGTCTATATGACAATGGAGATAAGTTTTATTTTCAAAGTCTAGAAAAATATTTTCTAAGTCCTTATATTATTTTTCATAAGGATGTTTGTGCTTTCCAAAAAGGGGGAGATTGTTGAGTCAATAAGGTTTTCCTTATGACTTTTCCATTCCTTCATACTTGGGGGAGATTGTTGAGTCAATAAGGTTTCCTTATGACTCTACCATTCCTTCTTGTTTTGAAAATAACAAACACCTTATCTTAAGGAAAATTTCATTTATCCTATGTTTTTACTTTCATAAGGAAAATTTTCCTTTCCCAAGGAAATTTATCCTCACCATGTTTTTTATTGTTCATTATCTTGTCTAAATGTAAAATTCAGTTTCATATCTAAAACCTCAGAATCATATAATACTTAGATAAAGAGCATTCTGTTTTCAGGATCTGAATTCAGGTTCCGAGTTCTCTGAATTCAGACTCCAAACTCTTCTAAGTTCTGACTTCGAGTTCTCTGAATTCAAACTCTGAAATCTTATGAGTTCTGACTCCGAGTTCTCTAAATTAAGACTCCAAAATTTGTAAGCTCAGACTCTAAATTCTCATGAACTCTGACTCCAAAATTTTTAGGTTCTGACTCTGAATTCTCATGAACTCTGACTCCTAACTTTGTAAATCCAGATTTCGAATTTCCTTGAAATCCAGACTCCAGAATTCTATAGAGTTCAGGTTCTGAATTCCTTAGAAAACAGAATCTGAATATCCTTGTATTATACACACCGAATATGTTTTTTGGTTAGACTCTGGAATTTTATATGCTTACATTCCAAATATTTGATTTTGGTTATGTAACCATATTTTTGCTTACACTTGTTTTTGTTATAAAATTATGTCATGCTTTTAGTTACTAACTAATCGTTGTTTGAGTGACACATGTACAAGTCCCTCTAAAATTCAAGTAAAAATATGACCGTTGGAGGAGGGAGCCGACCGTTGGTGCTGTTCCTATAAATAGGAGCTCATTTGAAAGATCTCACAACAAGTTGATCAATATAGATATTACATTGTGCTGAAGTGTTTTCTAGAGAGAGAAAAATTATTGCTTTGTGCATACTGAACACCTTGTTCAGATTTTCTTTGTGCGACTCCGAATGTTGCTGAGTATATTCGAGGGCTTCCGGGGATAGGAAGACAGAGGTGCCGACTACCTTAACGTTCGAGGACTTCCTTGCTAAGGAAGACAGAGGTGTCGAATACCTTGAAGTTGAGGGCTTGTGGGGATAGCAAGACAGACTCTGATATTTTTATCGAGGGATTAACCTAGTGTGGGTAAGATAGACTTTCTTGAAAGTATAAATCAAGGGACCTTTATCCAAGGTTGTTGGATACCCTTCTCTTTGGGTTAAAAGACTTACTACTTGTTACTTGTTTGTTTCAAGTTTTCCACTATATTTTGATTATTGAGGAAAGTATAACTATCTTATACTTCCTTATACTTGTATACTATGATCTATTAAGATTATATATGCTTTAAGGTAGAATCTTTATCTTTGTAAACTTTTGTTAAGTTTCATTTCCGAATTCACTTTTCCATAATTTCTTTCTCAGAATCATATTTCTAGAATCTAGAAAGTGTGTAGAACTAGAGGTTTTGTGAATTACCTTGTTTAACCTTGTTAAACATAATCATCTTTAAAAGTTCCAAAGGAAATTTTTAAAGAATAAAATTCACCCCCTCTTGTATTTTGAGCATTATTAGATACTTCATTCAGTATCTATATTATTTCGATCCTACATTTGGTATTATAGAGTATATCATACTCCACATACCATCACAACACCCCGGACAACCCCCCAGACATCCCCCCTCCTCCCTGGACCCCGGACAGCCCCCAGACAACCCTCCAGACAGCCCCCAAAGAGCCCCCCAGACAGCCCCCACCCTCCTCCCTGGACCCTGGACAGCCCCCCGGAAATCCCCCCACCCTCCTTCCTAGACCCCGGATAACCCCCTCCTTCCTAAACCCTGGAAAACCCCCCCTCCTCCTACCACGCATAACCCCCGCCACATATATCCTCATCCTCCACTGGGTACCTCACACAACTGTGTATCACTGACATCATCACACCAATCACTACATCATAATGTCACTGATCCTAATCTAATATCTCTTCAAGATTCACCCTAAATCTAAATCTAATTAACATTACATTACTATTACTTCAGTACCAAGCACTGACCACCTACCTTGATTTCGGAGATAATCAAACTCTTAATTCAACGTCTCAGATCCCAATCTAATCTCTCTTCAATATTCACCCTAAATTCCAACAGAAAAGATGGTTTTAGAGCTTCAGAAGAAGATGATAGAAGAGTGAAAACCCTAATCGAAAATAGGAAGCAAGGAGAGGATTTTAAGTAAAAACAACAGACATTCGGAAAACTGACCAAACACTTTCTGATTGAATTGATACTTTGTCACAAGGATACATGGGTCATTTTTGACGTGTAAGAGTCAACCCCGTCTCAATTAGAGGTACGGTGTGGCCAGTACCACTCAAAGTGTCTCACTTTTATTTGAATTGGAAAACATTTTAAGTGAAAACAACAACTGGCATACGGACAACCGACCAAACACATTTAGATTCTATTTATACTTTAGGAAAATGATCCATGGGTCATTTATAACATGTAAAAGTCAACACTGCCTCAATCCGAGGCACGATGTGGCCAATACCACTCAAACTGTCTCACATTTATTTGAAATGGACAAGATTTTAAGTGAAAACAACAAATTTCATATGGAAAACTGACCAAACTTATTCAGATTCTATTGATAATTTAGGATAATTATACATGGGTCATTTGTGACATATACAAGTCAACCCTGCCTCAATCCTAGGCATGGTGTGGCCAATACCAGTCAAACTGTATCACTTTTATTTGAAATGGACAGGATTTTAAGTGAAAACAACAAATTTCATACAGAAAACTGAAAAAATTCTTTTTGATTGTATTGATACTTTAGGACAATAATCCATGGGTCATTTGTGACGTGTAAAAGTCAAACCTACCTCAATCCGAGGCACAGTGTGGCCGGTATCACTCAAAGTCTCTCTCTTTTGTTTAAAATGGACACTGTTTTATTAAAACCAACATACATTTGGAAAACCGACCAAACGTATTCTAATTGTGTTGATACTTTATAAAAAAAATCCATGGGTCATTTCTGACATGTAAGAGTCAACCCCATATCAATATGAGGGATGGTGTGGCCGTTACCACTCAAAGTGTCTCACTTTTATTTGAAATTGACAAGATTTTAAGTGAAAAAAACAACTTGCATATGTAAAACCGACCAAATGCATTCATATTCTATTGATACTTTAGAAAAATGATCCATCGGTCATTTAGGATGTGTAAGAGTCAACTCCGCCTCAATACGAGACACGGTGTGGCTGGTACCACTCAAACTGTTTCACTTTTATTTAAAATGGACAAGATTTTAAGTGAGAACAACAACTTGCATACGGAAAACCAACCAAAAACTTTCTGATTGTATTGATACTTCAGGAAAATGATCCATGGGTCATTTATAATGTTTACGAGTCAACCTCGCCTCAATCCGAGGCAAGGTGTGGCCGGTACCACTCAAAGTGTCTCACATTTATTTGAAATGGACAAGATTTTAAGTGAAAACAACAACTTGCGTACGGAAAACCGACAAAATGCATTCGGATTATATTGATACTTTAGGAAAATTATCCATGGGTAATTTTTTACATGTATGAGTCAACCTAGGCTCAATAAAAGGAACAGTGTGGCCGGTACCACTCAAACTATCTCACTTTTATTTGAAATGGACAAGATTTTAAGTGAAAACAACAACTTGCATACAGAAAACTGACCAAATGCTTTATGATTGTATTTATACTTCAGAACAATGATCCATGGGTCATTTGTGACATTTACAAGTCAACCCACCTCAATCCAAGGCATGGTGTGACTGGTATCACTCAAAGTGTCTCTCTTTGGTTTAAAATGGACACTGTTTTAAGTAAAAACAACAGACATTCAGAAAACTGACCAAACGTATTATGATTGTGTTAATAATTTAGAACAAGGATCCATGGGTCATTTGTGATGTGTAAGAGTCAACCCTGTCTCAATACTAGGGACGGTGTGGCTGTTACCACTCAAACTGGCTCACATTTATTTGAAATGGAAAAGATTTTAAGTGAAAACAACAACTTGCATACATAAAATTTACCAAACGCATTTATATTCTGTTGATACTTTAGGAAAACGATCCATGGGTCATTTTTGACATGTAAGAGTCAACAATGCCTCAATACAAGGCATGGTGTGGCTGGTACCACTCAAACTGTCTCACTTTTATTTGAAATGGACAAGATTTTAAGTTAAAACAAAAACTTGCATACAGAAAACCAACAAAATGCTTTTTGATTGTATTGATACTTCAGGAAAAAAATCCATGGGTCATTTTTGATGTGTAAAAGTCAACCACGCCACAATACGAGGCACTTTGTGGCCGATATCACTCAAAGTTTCTCTCTTTTGTTTAAAATAGACATTGTTTTAAGTAAAAAAACAGACAATCGGAAAACCAACCAAACACATTATGATTGTGTTGATACTTTAGCACAAGGATCACTGGGTCATTTTTGACATTTATGAGTCAACCCTGTCTCAATTAGAGGGACGGTGTGGCCGTTACCACTCAAAGGTCTCACTTTTATTTGAAATGGACAAGATTTTACGTGAAAACAACAACTTGCATATGAAAAACCAACCAAATGAATTTGGATTCTATTGATACTTTAGGAAAATGATCCATGGGTTATTTTTGACATGTATGAGTCAGCCCCGCCTCAATCCAAGGCATGGTGTGGCCGTTACCACTCAAACTGTCTCACTTTTATTTGAAATGGACAGGATTTTAAGTGAAAACAATAACTTGCATATGGAAAACCGACAAAACATATTCAGATTGTGTTGATAATTTAGCACAAGGAACCCTGGTACAGCCTCACACAACCCACTTCTCATGTGAGGAACTTCTACCCCTATTGTAAAACACATTACATTTAATACTCCAATCCCATCCTCAAACAGTGGGTTCTAGGACCAAACCAAAGTCCCTTTGGGAACCCAATACCAAAGACATAATTGAATATTCATACCCACTACCCAAAATGGGGATTCATCTCACATCACACCCAGGAGACCAAATTAAAATTATCCAAATACCCCCTTATTCCAATTGAAAAGTCTATGAAAAACATGTAGGCTATTCAGGTAACCCATCTCATATGTCGAGATTGGCCAATGCTTCCCACTAACACATCAGGAACCATTTATACATGGATACATAGTCATTAGAGGAATATAAGCATCCCATGTGCTTCATATAAATAATCTTAGGTCTAAGAATATGACCACTACCATTGTATATCTTATGGGTATCATGATCCATGTCCACTCTACCCAAGTTTTTCTGTTGGTTTTAAGATAGTCAACCCAAGACCATGAGTAAACATCCCATGTGCTTCCTATAACATGTATCCTTTTTCTCTTGTGTGTATTGGTGTTGTGGTTTGAGTGAGTAGTGAACTCTAAATTTTGAATACTGTTATGGGTGTTATTTCTTTTCAATTCTAAATTTTTGAATTATGGATGTATTGGATTCTGGATATATTGGTAATGAATTCTAAATTTTGAATATTTTTATGTGTATTGGATTCTGGATGTATTGGATTTTAATTTTGTATTGGTGTTATGGGTGTTATTTCATTTCAATTATGGATGTATTGGATTGTGGATGTATTGGATTCTGTATTTTTCTCTTGTGTTGTTGTTTGAGTGAGAAATGAATTTTAAATTTCTAAATTTTTTAATTTTGGATGAATTTTAAACATCCCATGTAGACTTTTGGATTCTGGCTGTGTATGTGTTCTTGCAGGTCATGGAGATTTGTAGGTTGGAGGGGGATACTGGCTGTTGTGTAGCAATGTGAAATGAGTGGGGTGGGGCGGGGCGGGCCAAGCCCATGCGGTCTTGAGCCCATGCGGGCTAGACCTGCAAAAACCCGCATAAAAAACGGGTGGATTTATCAAGCCCGCCCCGCCCCACAGAGGATGCGGGCAAGCCCGCAGACAACCCACATTCAATATTGTTTTTTATAATTTTCTACATTTTAATAGGCTTGTAAAAGCCCTCATGAAAAAAAGTCAAATTATGGTTGGAAAGTATATGAGAATGAGAATGTAAGCTTAAAAATATATAAAAAAATAAAAAATTATTGTAATGACTTTTCAAAATTCCACCAAATTATAAAATTGTCCATGATGAGCTTAAAAATCCAAAGTTTCAAAATCAAAGTTACAAATATAAATTATACAACACTAAACAAAAAATATAAAATGAGGTTGATCTCTTTCACATGCTTCTCCAATATTCCATGCACCCTTGTCTCCTTTAATGCTTCCTCCAAATCCTACATCAAAACACAATTAAAAATAGATTTTTAAATAAATATATAAATTTTTTAATACAATTATTAGTGAGTAAAAAAATAAACAAAACATTAAAATAATTATATTTTTACAATCATAAATGTAAATCAATAAAAATTAAAAATTTATAATTAAAATATAAATACATAAATAATAAATAAGGGTGTATTATGTGATATAATATTTATTGTTGTTATAAGTTATTTTTTAGACTTACATTAAATTATTATGAGAAACACAATAAAAATATGGAAAATATTAAAAATTAATACAAAAAAATAAATCACTTTAATTAAATAACATAAATCAAAAAAAATAACATGATTACCTATCTATTGTTGCAGTACCGGAGTGGAGGAGGAGGCTGGCCTGACCGTGACACTAGGGGGTGGTAGAGTCTAGGGTGGCGGAGGGAGGATGGCGGTGGATCGCAGAGGAGGCAACAAAGTCGGGGGTCGTGGAGGAGCCGCCGAAGGGGGGGGGGGGGTCATGGAGGCTGGGGAGGTGAAGGAGGCGGTGAAGTCGGGGGGTCTGGGAGGAGGCGCCAGAGGTGGGGGTCACGCGACGAAGGAGGCAAGGGAGGGATCAGGGATGGGGTGGGGTGGCAGAGTAAGCGAGGGTGGCAGAGGAGGTTGGGGATGAGCGGTGGTAGTAGAGGTGGCGGAGGAGGCGAGAGGGGCTAGGGACCGGGGGGAGCATGGTTCGTAGTGAAGGCGGTGAAGGTGGGGCGGGGGTCGCGGAGGAGGTCGGGCCCAGGCCGGGGTGGCAGAGTCGGGAAGACAGAAGGGGCAGGGGACAAGGGATGAGCGACTCGGGGCGAGGGACGGTGGTGGAGTCGGGGGAATGGGGGGGGGGGTGGTGAGTCGCCTGGGGTTGGGGGCGGGAGGGGGATGAGAACAACCATGGGGCGAGGGATGATGACCTGAAGAAAGAGAAAGGGTGCCGGCGGTAAGATTCAATGCAGTGCGACGGTGCAGAGGAGTGTAGGGTAGAGAGTTTTTGGAACTTTGATTGGATAAATAAAATAATGAGGGAGTTGGGAATACGAGGAGGCAGCATGCACATGATGATTGTTTAGAGGCGCTATGGGAGTCGAAAATGTTAGGAAAAGGTTGAGGTAGTATTTCTCCACATGCGGGTCTCCCTCATAACATAAAATGAGATTTGAAAATTTAATATTATGATAATTATTATAAAAAAATCAAAATAACCCACGGGCCAACCCGTATCTGTGCGGGTAAACCTACACGGGTTGGATGCCCATGTGGGCTATCCATATAAACTCGTTTAAAATGTGGGTTATTTTTAATAAACCCCCCTCCCCAAGCCAGCCCCAAGCCCGCTTAGCCTGCGGGCCCACTTCCCGTTTTTCACCGCTACTGCTGTGGAGCTGCAGGGCTGCTGGATGCTATGGAGCTGCAGCATATGTATACCAATGGGTTTCAAAACCATTGGTATAGCCTTTTGATGTATATTATACCAACAATTTTGTTATAAACATTGGTATAAACTTGTACCAACGGTTTTTAAAACCATTGGTATATGATTTGGATGAATATTGTACACTATATACCGACGGTTTAGAACCATTGCTATAAGGGTAACATATACCAACAGTTTGTGAAACCATTGGTATATCTCTTATTTTAACACATATACCAACGGTTTACATAGAACCGTTGGTATAAGCCTTTACCCACAGCTTACTTGGCCACGGTTTGGGAAACCGTTGGTATATAATATACCAACGTTTTCCAGGACTTTACCAACAGTTCTGAACCGTTGGTAAAGGGTATAATTCCAGTAGTGTGGTAGGAAACATTCCCTCGAGGTTTCTCATCAGGATAGTGACAACTAGAGTATCCGTTTTGATAATTTCATGTTGTGTCATCAGTGTGGACGATGTGGGAATCTAAAGACTTAGTGTTATAAAGACCCAATGGAGTGTTAGTCTTGTGGTCATATGAGGCATCTTCATAGATTATGTAGGACCTTTCCACTAGCTTCGAGTGGAAAAGGATCAGCACCAGCTCCACCTTTAGGAGTGGGTTCTTTTGTGTCGTGTCAGGCATGGAGTTAGAATAACACCGATAGGATTGGCCGAGGAGGAGATCGTGGCCATGGTAGCCAGACCCATGATCACCAGTAGTAGCAACCAAGCAGTTATGATCATGGTAGTCCAGTTGTTGCATAGGGCCATTGATCAGGCCAGTTCCATGCACTACAAACAATACTCAAGGACCAGGCTACATGACCATCTATAGTACAATGTACTGTTCTCATGTAATATACTATAATATCTGCTTTATTTGATATAGGTTCTTCAAACTCTTTTATCTCTATATCTATTACGGAAAGTCTTAGACTAGATATACAGTATTACTGTGGTGTAATGAACCTAGATACACCGTTTGGATTTCAGTCAAAGGGCATAATAAAATGTAGGGACTTTCCCCTTGAGGTAGGTAGTTACCCTTTCTTATGGAACTTATTTGTTCTTGAGATGTTAGGCTTTAATGTCATTCTCAGAATGAATTGGTTGGTTTAGTATCACAATTTTGTAGACTGCTATCACCGCATGGTATCTTTTACATCACCATAGGGAAAAAATTATCTACATAAGGGTGAGTGGGATGTCCGGGCTGGTAGAGCATGACCAAAGCATCATGGGATAGGTGGTGTGACCACCCATATTTCAAATCTCTTCATGGAGGACTAGGTTTTATGTCAAGTTTATTTCCCTCCAGTAGTAGATCGTTTTTGGGATGCTTTTCTGATAAATTTTCTAGCTTACCTCCTAATAGGGAGATAGATTTTACAATTGATCTTGTTCTGAGAGTAGATCCAATGTCCGTTCCTCCTTATAGGATGACACCTACTGAGCTCCAGAAACTCAAGAAGTAGTTAGAGGATCTAGAGGCCAAAGGTTTTATATGGCCTAGTACATCCTCTTGGGGTTCACCTATTCTTTTCTCTAATAAGGAATATGGAACCTTATGTCTATTCATGGATTAAATAAAGTTGAACCAACTTACGGTCAAGAATTGGTATCTATTGCCTTGAATAGATGATATTTTTAACTAGATATGAGGAGCTAGGGTCTTATTTAAGATCAACATAAGGTCTGGGTATCACCAAGTGTGAGTAAGGTCATCAAACATACCTCGTACATCTTTCCATAGAAGGTATGGTATGTATGAGTACCTTGTTATTCCATTTAGTCTTACGAATGCACCCATCATTTTCATGGCTCTAATGAATAGGATTTTCCATCCCTATCCAGATTCTTTTGTTGTGGTCTTTGTGAACGACATCTTGGTGTATTCGCACACTCGTAACGACCATGACAATCATCTTGAGATCATTCTAATTACACTGAGAGAACATCAAATTTATGCCAAGATTGATAAGTGACACTTTCAGATAAAAAAAGTTCACTTATTGTGTCCTATCATATTAGAATCAGGAGTATCTGTTGACCTAGAAAAGGTTAGTGCTGTAGTTTCCTAGGAGATTCCCAAGAACGTGTTTTGTGTATGAAGTTTCTTGGTACTGGATGGATATTATAGTCATTTCATATAGGACTTATCAAATATTGATTTACCTATTATCGGCCTTACAAAGAAGGGAGTTAAGTTATTTTGGTCAGAAGCGTGCGAGATAGGATTTAAGGAGTTGAAGGAGAGCCTTGTCTTAACACCTATTCTAATCCTTCCAGAGCCTAGAAGAGGTTATACCATCTTTTGTGATGAATCAAGCATTAGCCTAGGAGCAGTGATAATGCAAGAGTATAGAGCCATTAGATATGGATCTTGGTAGTTGAGGCCTCACGAGAGAAATTTCCCGACACATGACCTTGATCTAGAAAATTTTTTCCATGCCTTACATTGCCGGAGAAACTATCTGGTAGGTGGGAACTTTGTAGTGTACATAGACCACAAGAGACTCAAATATATATTTACACAAAATGAATTGAACCTCAAAAAGTGGAGATGGGTATAATTTATAGAATCCTTTTATTTTGAGATTGCCTATATGACTCAGAAGGGAAATGTAGTTACAGATGCATTGAGTTAGAAAACTCAGGCACAAGTCATACAGGTATCCAATGATGAATGGAAGTTGATGGACCTCTTTTCTGAGCTACTTCTAGAGTTTCATAATAGTCACGAGTAGCCTTACCTCTCAGACTTGGAAGCCACATATTCTATCCTTGATAAGGTAAAGGGTATACAATTTTTAGATCTCGTGGGCTTGGTTCTCCGTGAGATTATATCAAAAGATAACCCACCTCTGGATTGGTTTGTGGATAGAGATGACATCTTGTGCATTAATGAACATGTCTGAGTTTCTACAGATACAAGAGAGGAGTTGATGAAAGAGTCCCATGCTTCTCAGTGGGCAGTTCATCTAGGTGTCTCTAAGATTTATCAAGATATACGACATTAGTATTGATGGCCTAGGATGAAATGTTAGATAACAAGATTTATCACTATGTGTTCCACCTATCAATAGGTGAAGGAAGAGCATCATAGACCTGCAGGTTTTTTACAGATACATCTAGTCCCGTAATGAAAATGGGAATATGTTTCCATGGACTTTGTAGTTGGGTTACCTAGGTTTCCTAGAGGTAGCGACACCGTATGGGGTTTCATTAACATGATAACAAAAGTGGCTCACTTCATTCCTATTCAAGAGACTTTATCAGTTGATGAGATGAGAAGAATTTATGTCCATGAGATCATAAAACTACACGAGGTCCCTCGTAATATTGTTTCATATAGGGATGCACTTTTCACATCACAGTTCTAGAAGGGATTGTAGAAAGCTGTGGGAACATAGGTGATTCTAAGAACAACTTTTCACCCACATACAGATGTGAAATTAGAACAAAAAATATAGGTTCTATAGGATATGATCTAAGCATGTGTCCTTGATTTCAATGGTTCTTTGGAGAAGCATATACCTCTCATTGAGTTCACCTATAATAACATATTTTAAGTGAAAATTCAGATGGATAATTTTGAGGCCTTATATGGTAGTCCATTCTGTTCACCCCTATTCTAGTAGGAGGTAGGCGAGGAATCCCTACTGGGTACTCATCTTGTATAAGAGACTTCATGGTTGGTTCAGCTGATCAGAAATCGTATGACTACTGCTCAGTTTAGAAAGAAATATTATGCTGATCGTTGTCAAAGAACTCTAGAGTTCGAGGTAGGGGATCATGTTTTCCTTCAGATATCACCTAGGCTAGGGCATAAACGGTTACATAATCAAGGAGATAGTTTGCCTCATTATGTAGGGATGTTTGAGATTCTGGAGAGAGTCAGACCAGAAGTCTATTGGTTTCTCTTACATCAGGGGTACCATGCCATGAATTGCGTCTTCCACATTTCACAGCTTCACCAATATCATACTAACCCGTATCATACTTTTGATCCTGAGGAAGTTGAGTTAGATATTGATGCTACCTTTGAGGAGTATCCTGTATGCATAATTGAATAGAGAATGAAGGATCTTCGAGGTTGGTCTATGCCACTAGTACGAATGTTATGGAAGAACAACTATGTGTAGAATAAGACTTGGGAGTAGGAGGCTTACATTCATCCCTAGTGTCTAGAGTTGTTCTAGATAGTGTTTCTCCACCCTTGGAAGGTGAACTATGGGATGAGTTCTTTTAAGGGGGGAGACTATAAAAAACTGATTTTTCACTCAGGCATGGATCCTTTAAATTTCGGTCTAATTATTTATTTTGAACCTAATATGGATTCCTATTGAGTTATAAAATGTCCCAAGGGTACCCAGGGCTTGTTCGGAGCCTGGAACCCATATTTTGGGGAAAAGTGGGTCTGTCGCACAATTAGAGGAAACCGTGCGGATGGTTGCATTTTTGAGTAGAGCCATCTCGCACAGTTGGCGCACATTTTACCTAATCATGTGGCCTAACCATGTGGTACACCCCTTACTATAGGTTCCCATACATGGGTTGCATATGATTTTTCAGACCATGTGGACAAACCATGAACAAGCTAAATTTTGGGTAATTTTACCATTTTATCCTTAATGATCTAATTAAACCTTCCTTATTCCCTAATCTGAATTCCAGCAAACAGAACCTCAATTTTCTCCCATTTTAGAGTTTTTAAAGGCCTAAGCTAGGGATCTGGAGACATCCTTCATTCGAGATCTGTTCGAGATTCTGTTCATCACGTTGGATGCACAACAGTAAGTACTTGAGTCCGTTTGAGCCGTTCTTCGTCTCTCTTGCTCTTGACCTAGTTATCGAGGTGTAAGAATTATTACCATTTTCTTATATTTACTCCATTGTAGGACAAATTAAAGGCTAATACTGGATTGGGAGAGTCATGAAAGCCTAAGGTGGGTGGTCTATACCTCATCCCTCAAGTTCATTGATTTTTAAATTGTTATGTGGGGCCCACCGATTTCATCAGGTGTTGTTTATTAAATTTATATTCCATGATTATAATCATCATAACCATATGTTTATGCTATTTACAAATATTCTATTAGTTTTTAGTGGTTATTCCCACAAATCCATCCATCCCATGTAGGATGTTTTTCCATATTTTTCATTTTGGTGTTTTGAAAAGTTTGAGTCGCCGTTCGGGTGTGCCTTAGAATGACCTTTATAATTGAAAGATTTTCTATATTAAATGGTTTGTTTTATATTTTGAATTAAATAATGGAAAGTACCATGTAAGCTCACCACTTGACCCACCTAAGGTAAGTTCTTCAATTTGAAAACTAAATGTGAAATGGAAATTGGAAAGTATACTAAGTATATGACTTGGACTTTTTAAATGTAATTGAATAACAGATTGCATGTCTATAGCACCCCTTACCATGTCCTTAGAAGGTAGCTAATTGAACCTTGATTTATGAAAATGTCTTAAATGGATTAAATGAATGGTTTCATGCTACCAGGCCTTGTCACACTAATGAAAGGCAAGGCTTGAACCAAACAAACTTCTTGATTAATTATGACTTGTTTAAATGGTTTCATGATCAATTAGAATTTTTACACTAATGAAAGGTAATGGATTTAACCTTATAAGATATTATATGAAATAATTATCAAATAGGAGTGGCCTGAATCTATCTCACCATGGATTCCATAGGGAATTCCTTGATCACTCGGGAACCTCATTCTGATTCAAGGATACATCTTGCTTAGGTTGAGACCCATGTAAAACCTGATCCTTGTATAAATTTGTATGTCCAGTATGACATCATAGAATCCCTTCAATAATATTAAAAGATGCCTTGGATACACTCCTTAGATCCATCATCGAAAAGTAGGTGCCATGGTTAAATCCCATCAAGCCCAGTCATTGCTTAGCCCCGTTTTACCTTGGATGAACTCCTTGGACTCGACAGTCATATTATTGTGGAATTCCTTATACTATGATCCTTGGATTACACTCTTACATTTAGCTAGGCTAAATTAATTACTGATTTGGCGACCGTTGAGTTCTATATTTCCTTGGTTGTTACCTTGGAACTTAATTATTTAATATCATTATAGGTTGCCTTGTTACATCTCAGAACCTTCACTATTACTAACGTGTGATTTATTTATAAACCAGTAATAATCAAAAAATGAATTGGTTACATGTTCAGACCCTAGCTAAGGGCTAAAGTAGGTACTTGGATATTTAGTTACATTGTACTGCTTTACTTTATATATTCATTCTTAAACACTGTTACATTTCCATTACACGTGATAGATGTTACAAAAACAATTAGTGGTGGCCCACTGAGATTTATCTCACACCCTCTTCAAGAACTATTTGGTACCCATGGAAGATTACATGAATTCAGATATTGATAAAGGGTAGCATATTAATTTGAACACTTGATTTATTATAGTTTAGGATGGAAATTGATAGCAGATGACTGAGAAAGAGGTTAGGATTCTCGAGATAGTATTTTGATTTTATTTATACTTTTGTGGAACATGTTATGCCTATTGTCTTGTATCCATGTTTTCCAGTTTTCTAGTGATATGACATATCATCATTAGTTATTCCAATTGATTCAGTTATTGTTATCCTTGTCTATTTATTAATTTAGTATGCCTTTTCTATTTACTTATATTACTTCCACTATTTACATATGTTATTATTTATCCTTCATGATACACTATGGTAATGAGCACATAGTATCCCCATAGAGCCACCCCATGCCCTCACTACTAGTCAGCAGCCTGTGGTGTTCAGGGAGATGCGCTTGAGGCCATGTGGCCTACCAGGCATGTGGCACCTATTAAGTGGCATCCGGGTCCAGGACATCACACAATGTATGGTGCACAACACCCAAAACCTATCGATCTAGTAGCACCAAACCATTATCTTACATATCTATTGGTTTACACTGAGAAGCTGTAAGTGTATCTTTTTCTAATAAAGATAATCCTCGATCTACATCCTCCAGTCACTGAAAAAAAAACAGCAGATTAGCAGCGGTTTTTTAGATGGGGTTATGCACAACTCTCTCTAAATTCATTTTAGAGGGGGTTATGCACAACACCCTCGAGTCATCGAATTTAAAGGGGGTTCACAACCCCCTCTAAATTTGTTAGCATACTTTATTTGTAATATTTGGTTGGATTTTACAGGTAGTTGTATAAAAAAACACTGCTAATTTAACAATCAATGGTCCTATATGTTCGGTTGGATTTTATAGGCATGATATATATATTATTCATTTGGATATTATAGTATATATATATAACATGAATTTTTTTTAAAGGAAAAAGTGGGGTTCAAAACCCCCTATAATCTCTTAGATTAGAGGGGGTTCATGAACTGTCGTTAATCCCTTAGATTAGAGAGGGTTTTAAACCCCTTCTAATTTAAGAAATTAGAGGTTGTTGGGAACCCCCTCTAATATATGACAATAGAGGGGTTTTTGAACCCCCTCTAATTAAAGAAATTATAGGGGGGTTCATGAACTGTCGCTAACCCCTTTGATTAGAGGGGTTTTTTTAACCCCCTCTAATTTTTTATTTTTTTTAAAATAAATATCATATAAATTCAAATTTTATAATATATATTTGTGGGTGTGCATGTGTGTGTGTACACACACACACACACATTATACAAACACATTATATAAATGTATTTAAATTTATTATCAGCATATATATATATAAATACATCATATAAATACTTTAAATAAACACTTTAAATAAAAACTTATACATATAAACAAAAATTTAAACATATATAAATATTGGTATACATATTATAAATGTAATTATAAATATATTTATTCAAATATATAAAATTTATATATGATTTTTTAAATACTATACATTTATACTATACATATATTATATTAAATACATTTTTATTGTATATTTATATATAAATATAGTTTATATTATATTATGTATACAAATAAATATAATATAGATAAAATTAACTATAAATATAAATATATATATTATATTTAAACTATATATATTATATTATAATTATTTTATTATATATAAATTTATATATATTACATAATTATTTTATAAATATTTCAGTATACCATATTAATTATAAATTGATTTAGTATATATATATATCATTTAATTATATTATATATTCCCAATTATATGAATATATTTAATTGTATTTATATGTATACACAAATATAATTGTATAATTTTATGTACATTTTTATATATTTATTTGTATAAATTGTAGTTTATATAATATTAATTATATATAATATAAAATAATAAACATATTATATAAATATATGCCTAAATAAAATTTATTTAAAAAATATATCATATAAAAACCCAAGCTTGTAGTTTTTTATAATTTATATAATAATAATAATAAATATATTTTTAAATAATATGTTTATGCTTTTATATTATATATAATTAATATTACATGATATAAAATTTATAAAAATAAATATATATTAATGTACACAATATTATACAACTCTATTTATTGAAATACATATATATTAATGTACATAATATTATACAATTATATTTATTGAAATACATATATATTAATGTGCATAATAATAAATATATGTATTGAAATACATTATATAAATATTTATATAAATTGTATTTCATATAATATTGATTATATATTTGTATAAATTCTATTTCATATAATATTAATTATATATAATATACATATTAATTATATATAATATAAAATTATATTTCATATAACATTATATAAATATTTGTATAAATTTTATTTCATATAGAATATTTTTATTTCATATAATATTAATTATATACAATATTATACAATTTTAAAAAATAAATATATATTAATTTACATAATAATAAATATATGTTTTGAAATAAATTATATAACTATATTTTTAAAGACATTATATAAATATATCTTTAAAGACATTATATAAATATATTAAATAAATACTTATATATATTATAAAAATAAGTGTGGACATAATATATAAATATGTATTTAAGTATAAATGATTTACGTGAATATATATATATATATATATATATATATATATAAATATTTTTGTATATATATAACATAAATAGAATTTTAGAATATATTTACTAAAATGTATATAAATACACATATAAAATATATAGTTTATATAAATGTACAAATTGAATATAAAATAAATTTATTATAATATAAATACATAAATTCATAATATATAAATGTATATCTTAATTTATATATATATATAGGTTATATATTTATATCTATTTAAATATTTATTCAAGTCATATTTATTTGAGTCAGTTTTGAAGTACATATAAATATACTAATGTGTAATTATTAAATCAAAGTTGATCTGGCAGGGTGGTAAAGTGGAGGGCGTTATACAAGGTTGATCTAGGTTTTGAAACCCACTGGAGGAACATTTTACAAACTTTGGGTTTGTGAGGGAGGTGCATGGAGCGACGAACAGGAGGAGGAGTGGGCTCAAGCAGTGCCAAAATAGAGGGGTGGCCAGGGAAACTGTAGGTGGTGGGAAGAAGTGAAATGGAGAAGGGGAGGAACAAAACTGAATCTGGAGGGGCGGGAATAGGAAACAGGAGCGGAACTGGAGTGGTGGGTGGGGGAACCAGGGAGTGGTCTTAAAAATAAAAAAATAAAAGAATTATTAGAGGTGGTTTTCATAACCACCTCTAATCTGTCCTCTATTAGAGGGGGTTAAAACCCCCTCTAACTCCTCAATAAATAGAGGCAGTTTCCAAAACTGCCTCTATTATGAAACTTATAACTTAAATAGTGGTAGTTTATAACCACCTCTAATTTGAAAAATAAATTAGAGGGGGTTAAAACTATCTCTAAACTAAGATTTTGAGGTCAGATTAGAGGGGGTTTTAACCCCCTCTAATCTGACCATCACTAATTTTCCCAATACTTTACCAATGGTTCCAAAAAACCACCTCTAATAGTAGTAGATGGGAACAGTAGCGATGGTTATAAAGAACCACCGCTAATGTATTTAGAGGGGGTTATAACCCCTTCTAAACTAAAAAATAACTCCTTCTAATCAGGTCATTTCTTTGTAGTGAGTAACTGAAATCAATTCCGTCGAAGTGATCGATCTTCACCTTTCCTTCTTCTAAAGTTAATAATTAATTCTAGAAAACCAAAACTAGATATTTTGAACTCAACCACTAATATTAGTTTTTTGGAAATGCTAGGAGTCATAATGACCACAACTACACACAAGTCCTCCAAAAGTGCTATAATAAGGCTTTTTCAGTGTAAAGAAGCGCTAATAATCAGAATGCCCTAAAAAACCCAAGGCCTTTATCAACTCTTCTATAAGCACTGATAAAGGTGACCCTTTATCATCACTTTTATTTAGAATTGATAAAAGGATCCTTTATCAGTCCTTAAAGAAGCACTGATAAAGGGAGTCATTTATCAATACATTTTTAGCACTAATAAAGGGGTATACTGTTGTAGTACTCTATTAAAGTTATAAAATATTGTAGAAACAAATAGGGATCAAATAGAAAATATTGGGAGAGAAAATATATAATTTAATTGAAATAGAATTTATAACACAAATATAAGAAAAAACAATATATTATAGTCATTTTAAATATTGGTTTGTATAATTACATGAGTATGTATTATTTGTCATATAAATTCATAAAAATCAATGTTCCTTTATCATTAGCCCCCAACCCCCAATCATGCTATTATTTAAAAAATAAACCACCCCATCTTGAGAAAAAATGTAGCTGTATAAAAAAATTCTTATGATAGTATACTATAAAGAAATAAATTAAATAGAAAATGTTAGTTTTAAACTAAAAAGATATACATTGAGTCATACCAAGCACATCGTGTATCAGATTGAGTTGTGGTTGATTGTCACACCATTTCTTGTTGTTCTCAAAAGCAAGTGCTCTTGAATTGGCCAACATCTTCAGTGATAAAAAACTCACTAGGAATGTGATCCAATTAAAGAGAACTTTCTTTTTGAGAACAAGTATTTAACTATCAAACCATTTCTTATTCATATTCAAGAATCATCTTTGTGAAAAGTAACTAAATAAGCATCTGATAAAAATTATAAAGAAATTTAATTGAGTAATAGAAGATAAAATTATGAGAAAATAATTTGATCTTATTATGCGCAGTTTTTCCTATGTGATGCACTTTTTAAACTAAAATGAAACTTATATATTCAAAACAAAAAATTCAAGCCATACCCACCACATCATGTGTCATATTGATGTACGGTCAATTTTAAAACGTCACAAATAAATTATGGATCCTTATCCTAAAGTTTGAAAACAATGTGATCTTGTTTTATTGGATTTGGCTGGTGATGTGAGTTTTAAACTAAAGTGAAACCTTTATATTAAAAACACACACTTTTAGTCATATTGGTCACATCATGTGTTAGATTTATGTGTTGTCGATTCTTACAAATCACAAATGAATTATGAACTATTTTCCTAAAGTTCAAAAACAATTTGACCTCATTTTCTCGGTTGTGTCTATTTGATGTGCATTTTAAACTAAACTGACACTTTTATATTGAAAACACATACTTCAAGTCACACTAACCACATCATGTTTCAGATTAAAATGCGGTAAATTTCTACACATGAAAAATGAATTATGGATCGTTGTCCTAAAGTTTGAAAACAATACAAGCTTTTTATACTCATTTTTTCCTATGTGATGCTAATTTTAAACTAAAATGACAATTATATATTAAAAACATGCACTTTAAGTCATACCAACCACATCATGTGTTATATTTATGTACATTAAATTTCTATTTATCAAAAATTTATTATCGATCATTTTCCTAAAGTTTGAAAATAATCCAATCTCATTTTATCAATTTTGGACATTGATGTGCATTTTAAACTAAAATAACACCTTTATATTGAAAAAACACACTTCGAGTCATATCGGTCACATTATGTATTAAATTGATGGGTGTTTAATTATTATACATAAAAAATGAATTATGGTTCATTTTCCTAAAGTTTGAAAAAAATCCGAGCACATTTTATTGGTTTTGGATATTTGATGTATGTTTTAAACTAAAATTAAACTTATATTGAAAACATATACTTTGAGTCATATTGACAACATCATGTGTTGGATTGGTGTGTGGTCAATTCCTATACATGAAAAATGAATTATAGATCATTTTTCTAAAGTTTCAAAACAATATAATCTCATTTTCTTGGTTTTAACCATGTGACATGTGTTTTAAACTAAAATAACACTTCTATATTGAAAACATGCACTTAAAGTTATACCAACCACATCAGGTGTCTGATTGAAGTATGGTAAATTCATACACATAAAAAATGAATTATTGATCATTTTCCTAAATTTTTAAAACAATCTGAGCTCATTTTATCAATTTTTTCTAGTGATATGCATTTTAAAGTAAAATAAAACCTTTATATTGAAACACACAATTTGAATCATATTGGTCACTTTATGTGTCATATTGATGTTTAGTCTATTCATACATATCACAAATGAATCATGGAAAATTTTACTAAATTTTGAAAACAATCCAATCCCATTTTCTCGGTTTTAGCTATTTGATGTGTGTTTTAGACTAAAATAAAACTTTTATATTGAAAACACGTACTATGAGTCATACCAACCACAACATGTGTCAGATTGGCATGCAATCCGTTCTTACACATGAAAAATGAATTATGGATAGTTTTCCTAAATTTTGGAAATAATTCGAGCTCATTTTCTTGGTTTTGGTGATGTAACACATGTTTTAAACTAAAATGAAACTTCATTATTAAAAACACACACTTTAATTCATACCAAACACATCATGTGTTATATTTACATGAGTTAGATTCCTATATGTCACAAATAAATTATCAATCATTTTACTAAATTTTGAAAACAATCCAAGCTTGTTTTATCAGTTTTGGATAGTGATATTGTTTTTAAACTAAAATGAAACCTTTATATAGAAAACACACAATTTGAGTCATATCGATCATATAATGTGTTATATTAACATGTGGTCAATCGATACACATAAAAAGTGAATTATGTACCATTTTCCTAAATTTTGAAAATAATCCGAGCTCATTTTCTGTGTTTTGGCTATTTGATATGTGTTTTAAACTAAAATGAAACTTTTATATTGAAAACACATACTTCGAGTCATACTGACCACACCATGTGCCATATTAGCTTGAAGTCAATTACCACATGTGAAAAATTAATTATGGATTATTTTACTAAATTTTGAAAATAATTTG
This sequence comes from Viscum album, assembly GCA_963277665.1. Lineage (NCBI taxonomy): Eukaryota > Viridiplantae > Streptophyta > Magnoliopsida > Santalales > Viscaceae > Viscum > Viscum album. Next base: position 866,574,112 of record OY728146.1, on the reverse strand, counting down.
ATATTGTTTTCTTGGTTTTGGAGACATAAAACATGTTTTAAACTAAAATGGAATATCTTTATTGAAAACACACACTTAGATTCATACAAACCACATCGGGTATTGGATTAACATGCAGTAAATTCATACACATAAAAATTAATTGTTTATTTTTTTACTAAAGTTTGAAAAAATTCAGAGTTTGTTTTCACAGTTTTTCTAGTGACATGCGTTTTAAACTAAAATGAAACCTTTATATTGAAAACACACAATTTGAGTTATATCAGTAAAAACATGTATCAAATTTATGCATGGTCAATTATTAAACATCACAAATTAATTATGTATTATTTTTCTAAAGTTTGAATATAATACAATATCATTTTCTTGGTTTATTTGATGTGTATTTTAAACTAAAATGACACTTTTATATTGAAAAAACATAATTCAAGTCATACCAATCACATCACATGTAATATTGGAGTGTGGTAAATTAATAAATGTGAAAAATTAATTATGGATAATTTTTATAATGTTTGAAAAGAGTCCAAGCTCATTTTCTTAGTTCTAGCGACGTGACACACCGTTTAAACTAAACTGACACTTCTTTATTGAAAACATGCACTTCGAGTCATACCGACATTATTATGTGTCGGATTGACATGAATTTGATTCCTATATGTTAAAAATGAAATATCTATTATTTTCCTAAATTTTGAAAACAATATGATCCTATTTTCTTAGTTTTGGCTAGTGACATGTATTTTAAACTAAAATGAAACCTTTATATTAAAAACACACACTTGGAGTCATATCGGTCACATTGCATGTCATATTGATGCGTGGTCAATTCATACACATAAAAAATGAATTATAGAACATTTACCTCAAGTTTGAAAGAAACCTGACCTCATTTTCCCATTTTTGGCTATTTGATGTGTGTTTTATACTAAAATTCCACTTTTAAATTGAAAACAAGTACTTAAAGTCATACCGACCACATTGTATGTCATATTGGAATGTGATCAAGTGATACATGTGAAAAATGAATTATGGATCATTTTCATAAATTTTGAAAACAATACAAGATCATTTTCTTAGTTTTGGTGATGTGACATGTGTTTTAAACTAAAATGGAACTTATTTATTGAAAACACACACTTCAAGTCATATCGACCACATCAGGTGTTAGATTTATGTTCGGTCAATTTCTACACATCACAGATAAATTATGGATTTTTTTCATAAATTTTGAAAACAATACAAGCTTGTTTTCTCAATTTTGGATATTTGATACATGTTTTAAACTACAATGACACTAACACATGAACTATAAGTCATACCGACCACATCAGGTGTCATATTAACATGAGTTTAATTCCCCCATGTCACAAATAAACTATCAATAATTTTTTTTAAAGTTTTAAAACAATACAATCCCATTTTCTCAGTTTTGGATATGTGATACATGTTTCAAACTAAAATGACTCTTTTGTATTGAAAACATGAACTTTGAGTCATACTGATCACATCGTGTGTTAAATTGATGTGAAATAAATTTGTACATGTCAAAAATGACTTATGGATAGTTTTCATAAATTATCAAGGAAATATAAATTTCTTTTCTTATTTTTGAGCATGTGAAATATCTTTAAAACTAATGTGTAAATTTTACAAAATAAATATTAGATAAAAATGATAATAAAAATAAATTAAAAAATGAAATAAAATGATGAGAAAATTAAGCAAATGAGTAGTAAGAAGTCACCTCTTTATGATGTTTATATACATTCTGACACCATGTATTTGTCCCATTCATTTATAAATGAATTGATTTCTACCATTATAATTCTCCTTGAGAAACAAATCAAAAATAATATATTTTAATTAAGATACAAATTCTTTATATCCCAAATATATTTATAATTTTATATCCCATAATAGATCACAAAAATAATAGTTAATCACCAAAATTTTATGTTCGAAAACATTATGACACCATGTAATATACCCAATCATCTCTAAACAAATTTATCTCTTCTTTTGAGTATGCAGGTTGATGGAAATATTGGTATTACTAAGAAAATATAGACAAAAAAACAATTAAGAAATATTTTTAATGAAATTGTAATTTCCTTGAGAAATTACCTATTCAAGGATGCTTGTATTTAGATGGTATATGAAATTTTTCATAAATTTGAAAACATAATATCCACAATCATTATTGTCATCTTTCTCTAAACATTATATAAAAATTGACAAAAATAAGTTAATTATTTTTAAATATGTTTTGATAGTTAATCTTTATAAATATACCCATATCCATTTCTATTTGAATAAATTCATAGGCTTCTTATGTTCAGTGACTGATCTCATACCATGATTTAGACTATATTTATAGATCATCCAATCATGACAAAATTATCATTAAAATAAAAATTAAAACATATAATTTGATGTTTATATGTAAAATATTGATTATACAACATTAAAAATTCATAATACACATCATGTGAGGTTTTTTTGATGTAAATACATGTGTTGGATCCAAAAAATAAATATTTGGGGTATTTAAATTGATTGTGATCCACATCTAGTGCTTCCTAAAAAAATAAAATAAGTAATGAAAAATAAGAAAATATATATTATATGATTAGATTGAGGAGTATTATCCCTACATTTTAGGAATCAACAAGAGTCTTTCATCTATTATTTTCTTCTCAAACACCGTGGTTAGATCATATTTTTTCTTATCAATTTCTTCCAACCCTAAAGCTTTTTCTTTTGTAAAAACAATGCAAGGATTAATGAATCCAAATCACGCTTCACAGGTTTTTCACTTTATATAGTAGTAATATAAATGCTTATAGAAAATATGAATAATTATTAACTTTAATGAACTTAGTATAACATTTTTTAGACATTTATATTATAAAAAAGCACTTGATGTATATATTCACAACCGAGAATCCCAGCCATTCAAAACTGAGAACCTTATTTATACTCTCAAGACCAACCACATTTGTAATGAAATATCCAAATATTTATTCTTCATATTAAATGTAGGAAACATATCCTTATTTAAATTTGGTGTCTGTATGAACTTGCAATGTTAATAGATGATGCAGGGGAACTAGTGGGGAGAATGTTTTAAAGGTCATTTTATTTTATTGGTCGATTCATTGGATTATATTGATCCAACCTTCCATTACCCCATATTTTTATCCATATGTAATACCATTCCTCACTTAAGACCATTTTTCATCAACTGTTACTTTTTTTCATTTAAAAAAATTGTTAAATACATACTTCATGTATCTTTATAATATTATATGACCATGCTACCAAAGTTCCAATAGCATCATTGAATGGCGTAATATTAATATCATTAATTAGAATAGGAAACCCATCACTTGAATCTTGAAATACTTCAATACCCACTCTCATGTGATCTTTTGGGAGTTCTTTGGTGTGTAGCATGTCTCTAAGGATATTATACACTATACCCCTCACAAAAAGGTGGTTCATGGGTGTTGATAGATAAAATTCACATACAACTTTACCTGACATAATTTTAGTAACATAAAGTTATAAAAAGTTGTTTGATTCACATTTAAGAGAAAGAGTAATGAAAAAATTTATTACCCTGGTTATGAAATGCAGTTGAGGGGAATGAATAGACTCAAATATAGTGGGTCCATTTGGTTGTTCATGTTCTAATATTTGTTCCTCTACGGGTTTGCTTTGATCCTTCCATATATAGTGGTTTTCTAAAGCAGACCAGACAATAATATCTTACAAAGTATCTATTTATGCATGTAACCCTTTCATCATCTGATATGTACCTTCTTGCAGTTTTTTATTCTCAAAATATGTTCAAGGTGGCACTCAAAAACCTACACCTCTAAAGTGACCATATTGCACCAACCTCTTCAAATATACTAAAATTAGTTTTTATTCAGGTACAGTCACTGATTATTTTTGTATCTAAACTATATAAAAAATATAAGAACATAAATAGATATTTTTATGTAATACTATTATAAAGAAAAATGAATTACACTTATTTCATACTTACACATGTTTTTCATAATGATTTTATGTTTTCATTAACTAGTTTACCCTATTTATTTACACGAGCCTCATTCTATATCTCATGATGCTAGATGGAAGAAACTCTAGGTTTTGATCCCTAAACTTTCATATAAACAAAGGAACATATTTTGTTTCATATCACATAAAACTTTTATTGTATATTTAAAATACATACAATTTTCTTTTCTAACAAAGAGTACCCCATCCTTACTTTGTGATAGGGGCACATTGGTTTTTATGAATATTGTTTATTTTTCATAACTAATTTTATATTTCATGTAATAATAATTTTGAATAAATAAATAATATTAAATAATAAATTATCAACTACAATGCACCTGAAATAATTTATCATTGCAACAACTGATGAAAGAATTTCATTTTTCCTACTTTATAATGCGTGTATAAGTAACTAGTGGGTGGGGATTTACTTTTCACTCAGTATACCTAAGATGAAACTTGGTTAAAAGGGTCCAGAATCCTCTATGAACTTTTTCTAGTATCCATTAATATATATTTATTGTGGAAATCATATAAAATAAGTGAAATCTCCAAGATTTAATGAATAATAAATCAAAATTTCATTATATATTTTTTTGTCTAAATATAGAAATTATATTATAACATTACATTAATATATTCCCAAAGATTTTCCTTCATTACAAGCTGGATATGGTGCCACAAATCTATATCCATTTGAACATTCATTATTGTTGTGACCCAAACATAACCAATGGACATTAACTTTTTGGGGTCAATAATTTGGCCATTTAGATTCTAGACAACCTTAAATTTTATACCCTTGTTTCTTAACTTGACAATTTTAGTTAACATAGTAATTATACATCGTTCATATTTTTTTCATCAACATGTTGTTGATCCCCTAATAATTCTACAGTTTTATTATCAACTGCCTATTCTTCCCTGATATTGGTAAGATCATCATGTGTGGAAGTCATCGTCTAAATGAGTAGTAAAATATTTAATTTATATTATGTTAATATAGTAGAGAATAGATAATATTATGAGAAATATAAAAGTATATAAAAAAACTTTAACATGCTCATTGAAATATCTTTCCTTTAATGTTTTAAGAGATTTGAATCCTCTATCGAGAATCCAAATCCTCTCTTTGTGGTCCCTTACAATGTAAATGACATTGTCTACATTGGCGCTACCATGAAATTATTGTGGCATCATAATGAAAGTGTCATCATTGATTTAATTTTCATCCAACCCTATAGATGTGTTAGTTGATAAAAGTACAATTAAAAAATTATTTTTTTACTAGATCTGAGAAATAAAATACTTACACTGCTCGTGATTCCATTATGAACAACTCATCTTTATTCCATTCCACACTGAAATTTACCTTTATGAATCCCATTTAATCAACTTCACTACACTCCCATTACAACCCATTTACAATGGAAAATCAAAACTTGAAATGTTATATTATCCAACTTGTATATTTGTTTGATGATGCTAAAATATGAAATATTCACATAAATTAGATTTCTATCCTTGAAACTAGATATGTGCATTGGTTTCTCCATAAGCATAACTCCACTATTTTTCATCACATTGTGGCCATTTTGTTATTTTGTATAGAATTTATAACCATTAATGACAAAACTAGTGTAAGAAATAAAATTTTCATTTGGTCCCCTAGCCAGCCATCGAAGTCATTTGATGATTGAATTCAGATTTTTTAGATAAATCCTTATAAATATGATCTCAAAACCATCCTATAAAATGTCTATTACTTGTATTTGATATTAATACTTCATTCCATTATTGATTCAAGTGTATAAGAATTTACTTTTTGGATTCAACATATGAATCAAAATCTTCAATATTATTTAAAATATAAAGGTGATATTTCACTCACTCTATGATAGTAATCATAACAATATTTCTTTCAGAAGTCCCTTCACCCATAAGGCGCTTGCTATGATGAGACTTTGAGAGATCGATGCTATCAAAATACGATAGGTAATTGGTATAGAATTCAATAACATCTTCGGTAATATATTTTTCTGCAATACAACCTTCTCATTGACTTCAATTCATGATGTACCCTTTAAAAATCTTTATATACCATTCAATGGGGTACATCCATTTGTGATTGACAAGACCACTTAGTTAAACCTCTCTAACCAAGTGAACTATCATGTGGACTATTATATCAAAGAATAATGGTGGGAATAACATCTCTAATTCACATAATATAACTACAACCTCATTATTCATGATTGGAAACTTTGATGGGTCTATAAATTTACTACATATGGATTTGAAGGAAAGAATATTATGGTTAATGTATGTCATGAATTTTTATTAAGAATTAAATGTAAAGTGATGGGCATTAAATCTTGCATTAAAACATAATAGTCGTGTGATTTTAGTCTCTATAAGTTCAAATTATTCATTGACACATCATTATTGATATTTTACGAATACCCCTATAGAACTATTACACCTTTAATAAAAATGAAAAACTGAAATTTTTCTTGTATGGATAGAGTATAAGCTATTGGTGGAAGAACATTACAACTTTTAACCTTTACTGATGCCAAATCTTCCCTTATCTCCATGTTAATCATATCCAACCTGGCCTTGATGCCATCTTTTGTTTTTTGAGGAACATTTATCAATGTTCCAATAAAACTATCAAATAAATTTTTTTCTATATGCATGAAATCATGAAAATTTATAAGGTACAAACAATTCTAGTATGATAATTAAAAGAAAAATGATCTATTTTTCCAACATGATTTCGTAAGTTTTTTTAAAAACGGTTTTCCAAAGATAGTGTCAATATATTTTACTTTTTCAAACATTTGATAACCTATTATTGGAGATGGTGTTGTACCTTTTTCGATATCCCATCAAATGATTTCATCCATGATCGGTATTTATGTCATCAAGGTAAAAATTTAAGAAGTCCTAAAAATATAGTATTTTAGGAATGATTCAATCAAAATATGTGTGTAAATTCTTTACAAAATAAACATTCCCATATTCCTTTAATGCTATAGCATGAAAAATTTCCATGAATAAGAAGGTCATTTATCATTCCGTACAACATGACCCTCAATGTGAATTATTCACTTATATAAGAATCATACATTATAACACTAGTATCCCATGTCAATTTTAGTTCCTCAATCAATGAATCCAAATCAACATCAATATCATTACTAGGTTTTTTTGGTTCAAATACAAGCAGAGAAAACATAATTCATTTTTGATTCATGCATAAACATGGTGGCAAGTTATAATTTACCAACATAAATGGCCATGTAATATGAGTACTACTTATTGGAGTTGGTTCCCTAGAACCAACTTCTATGTACTTTATGATAACCTATATTTATAGTTTTGAATATTAATAAACTCTTTATCACATCATGATTGTTCTTCTACGTAACATACTATGTGATAATATCCTAAGAGTAGCTGTCACACCAAAAAGTCATAACAATTCCCCACTATGATGAGAACTCTAAAGTGCTATGCACTATTATTAAATACATGTTATATATCTAGATGAAATCATTTGAGGGACACAAATAATACGAACTATCAGGTATTAAGACTCATAGGACTTTGAGGCACCTTCTCATGGTGCATGCCCTTGGTAATATCCAGTGTGAGATATTATGAGAACAATTCCCGCCAATAGAAAATCCACATTCATATGTGTCATTGGATGTTCCTATCTTAAAATGTGTGTATAGATCCTTAGAATTTAAGATTATCATTAATGAATATTATAATTCACTTAATTTTATGTATTGATGAAAATCATGAAAATATATATTCATGGAAAGGGATGATATGTTGGGTGAGTCACGAGTAATATTACATTGATGAATAATGTGAGAAAGGATTTGTACCTTATGTTTTTTAATTGAAGTTGATATCTCAGTCACTTTAATGGAAATGATATAGCCTAAATAAATCAATGTCCATGATATTCTATGGGAAAGTTTGATATCTGAAAAGTCAAATAAAGAGACATCGAGCACATAGGTTTATGGTACCAGCATGAAACCTGTTTGATTAGAGATATCAGGATAAAAAGATTATATTACACAGTGAGTTTCCATATGAGGTATTATGTTTTTGCGACATTAAATTCTTTCTATATGGTTGACTTTTAATGTTTTTAAACACTAACCTTTACTTTAGGCCACTTCACCTAATGCCACTGAGAAAGAGGATTAGAGGGTCACACACTAAGTGTATCCAGAATCTTAGTTAATAATATATTATTATTTATTATTTAACAATCTGAATGAATATTATTCCCACATGTGGTTTAATAATTATTCATGTTATCTTGAATGCATATATTCCATTACTAGTTATTTGAGAGAATATAATATGAGTGGAATATTTAATAAATAAATATTTTCTATTTAGTGAATATAATATTTATTTATTTATTGGAGAATAATGCAGTGATATTTATTTGTTAAATAAATAGTCATTATTCAAGGCCTGATAAATATTTTGGAGGAATGATAGACTGAATTTTTATGTCCAGTGATAAATAATATATATTGAATATTATTTGATTAAATAATATTTAATTTAATTCTCAAGTTAAGTACATGTCAAGGAAATAATAAGATTTTTATTATTTTAGACACGTGATTCTACAAGGGATTAAATAAATATTAAAGGAAACTTGCGAAGATATTTATTTATAAACCCTAGAGGTATTTAAACCCAATTATATTATATTTTCAATATATCCAATTCATTTTTGTGTTGTGAACAATGATAGCTAGAGAGAATCCTCTCAATCCTTAGAGAGCTCCCTCTCTAAGATCACTCCCAAGAATGGAGAGAGATTTTCCTCCAACATCCACTCTTAAGTCTAGAGATATTAAGAATAATGCTTTGAAAGTAATTCTCGTGGCGATAAAAGGTGAATGAAACAAGTGATAGGATCAGTCATGATAGAACCTGGATATTCCTAAGATGACATTCATAGATTTGTGGAAGACATGTGGATCACTATTATAGAGAATATTCTCTTGATCCCTACAACGCAATGACCGTACAATGTAGATCTGTTATCATATCCATAGGTGAAGAAAGTATTCATGGAAGGTATTTATTTAATTGATTAAATTAATTATAAATAATATTTCATGATTATGCACTTGGTTTCGAATTTATATACCTTGATTATTTTCTTTGATTCAATTCCATTGATTATGGTGTTCATCATCATGTAAATCTTAGATTGATCATCGATCATGACAAAAAGAAAAGTTGGGAATGAACCATCCCATGCTTCCGCTATGCCTGGAACTTATAAGTGGTATCATAGTGGTCATATAATTATTTATAATTATTTAAATATCATTGATTGATTTAAACATTTTTTATTTAGTTTTCAATTCATGTTTAATCTTTATTTAAATTGAATTTAATGATCTTATTCTTCCTATTTTTGTTTCTCGTAGATCTAATCGAATTGGTTAATTTTATGAATAAAATAAAATCGAAGAACTCATCCTTATGTGCTGAGGATTTTGGTCAGATAAAACAAGATTACACATCATGTAACTGGAGTTACACACTATGTACTCATGTTCAATGCACTTGAAATTAATTTAGAATTAATTCAAACCGTGTGCATTGAATACACACAGTGCATTTAATTTCTTATATCATGTATTGAAAAGGATATCCTGGCACATGGTCAACTAGATTACACTTCATATAGTCCACATATACTTGATGTAGTCCTTTAAGTCACAGACAGTCTGTGTATTTTCATACAGGACCTACCTGACTAGTGGCTATGTAACTTAGAGACCACACGCCATATAGCCCTTGTACACGCTGTGTACTACAATTTTCATGAGGTACAATTTACATGTTGATTCCCTAGTTGTGTGTCTTGGATAGATGGTGAGAGACGTACACTCCATGTAGTTCTCTTGTACACACAATGTACTTATACCAAATTATGCAGAATTAAAATTAATTTATTATACTATGTAAACCTTATCGACATGTGTTTTTGTGTGTCCATTAAGTTGATAGTACACACCATGTGATGAGTTTTAGTATATATATATATATATATATATAAATGTTTAATTAATTTACATGTAATGTTCATATTTTCATGTCATGTATTATTTGTATTATAGTTATTACTCTATGTGCATTAAATCATAACATGTGATAGAAAAATCATGTAATTCGTGTAATCATTAAGTTGATAGTACACATCATAAAAGTATGTGATAATTTGTGTATTCCATATTTCACAAGAGTAAACAATATACAATTATAATACATGTTGGGTAGATTAGGATGGGTATTCACTGTATTACCTCCAAGGTACATTTATGTACATGGTTAATTTTAAATAATTTTTTTTAAATTATGATGGATGAGAATCTCAAGGAAGTTCAGATGAGAATTAAGATAAAATAATTGATTAATTAAAGAATATAATTAACTTATTTGAGTGAAATTTATCTTAAATAATATTAATTAATAATTGAATGCTAGTTTTATCAAATGCATAATTTGTTTCATGCATGTGGATGATCATGAGCATAGACTAGACCTTTGTATGTGATTGATTTCATTTAATTTATTATTAAATTAAATTATTGGACTATGTGCCTTCTCACCTCTTATTTTGTAAGGGACTACATTCCCATGGTTTCTTTTATGTAAACCCTTTTCCCCTCACCCAAATGTGAGTAAAATCATATGTAATGGATGGATCTCCCAAGCTAGTGTAGGTGGTTCATGTTTGTAGGCAAGGTGAAACAAATCCAAGAGTGATACAAAGGTGTAAAGGTGGGAAGATGAAACATGAACCTTAATTGGTTCAAGGTGTTTCCCCTCCAACTCAATATTTTGTTTATCATCTGCTAGAAAAATAACCATTATTAAAAGATCATGATCATACTAATTTATTATTTTATTTATGTCAAGTTGCATGGTTATTTAATTATGGTTTTTTTTCATGATCACATGAATTAATGAATTAAAAAATATCCAAGATAGAACTAAAATATGTTAACTTATGCATAAATATTATATAAGACATGGTTACTCACTTAAGTAAATCCACATAATTTTAACAATCATGTGATAAAGATAATAATTGTAAATTTATTCATAAAAGATAAAATACCACAGTTATATATATTAAGTTTCTATATCCTTCCACTACTTCAGTTAGAATCAAACCATAGGTTAAAGTGATTGACCAACCAAAGTTAAGGTATGTTCAATTATTGGGGAATTAAAAAAAATTAAGTTTTGGGTTGACTTAACTGAGTTTACATCAAGGGATGACTTCCAAAGTGGGACTTGGGGTAACTGAGAGGAAAGGGTTACGGAAATCCAATTTAAGGATTTTAGGATCGGGGAGTCCAATCAATAGATCAAAGAACTGTGAGTTAATGTAGTTGAAATTTAGAATGCCTACCTAAAACCATTCAAGTTGCTTTACCAACCAATGTTGGGATAATTAGAAGGGTAATATGGATCTTTTACACTAGAATGTCTAAGAAATATGATATTCCAAAACCAATGGTTAGGGATATTGGGCTTTGATATTATAGTGAGAGATTAATAAATATAATATCTATTTATTTTTCTAAATTTTATTAAATAAATTACTAAATCTCTACTCATATTACTTGTAGAAACAATAATAAAAATGAAATCAAACATTTCACTATGATCCATACTTGAGAAGGATAAACTTCTCATTAGAAAAAATTTCCAAGAGCGGTAAAGGTGCTTAGGCATTATCCTTCACCATGAAAGGAAATTGTATGTTCTGGAAGAACCTATTCCTAATGTGCCTAGAAATGAGTCTAGTGATGAAGAGTTGTCTCTCTATGAGAAAAATTTAGATGATGCTACAAATGTTTAGTGTTTCATGATTTTATCCATGACCAATGAGATTTTGAAGCAACATGAGGATATGGATGCGTATAAAATGATGTATCACCTTCAGGATCTCTACCAAGAGAAGGCCAGACAAGAGATATATGATATCTCCAATGCTTTGTTTACAACTAAGTTTGGAGAGTCTGTGCAAGCTAGGCCTCATGTAGTTAAACTTATTGGCTACATTGAACACTTAGAAATATTAGGGATTAAATTCCTGGATGAGTTTCACATAGATCTCATACTTTCATCACTTCCCAATACCTTATATAGTTTTATTATGAATTAAAATATGAGAAATAATGAAAAGAGACGTTCAAAACTTCTTACTCTGATTTTCCAAGTGGATAAGAAAATGGGGTGAGATAAACCCGTAGTCCTTATAGTGAAAAAGAAAAGTAAGAATAAGGAAGAGGGGCCCAAGACTCACAAAAATTCTAAATATCCCAAGCACCATCCTTCCAAGAAGAGGAAGATTCAGTGGAAGGGAAATGAATGAGAGGCAATATTTTTTTTATGTAGAAATCATGGACACTAAAATAATAACTACACCCAAACTCAATGGGAAGATAAAGGTGTGTTTGTTATCAAGTGTAATCTTTAAATATCTAAACATTGGGTATTAGATATAGCCTGTGGTGCTCACATATATATCCATAATCAAGTAGATTATGAAATATTTATAGAGGAGAGGTGGATTTGTGAGCTTCCAATGGTACGAGGATGGTTTCTCTAGCCATTGGTGACTACCACCTTTCATTTATAATGAGAATGATTTTGGTTTTAAAGGATTGTTATTATGTACCAATGATTACCAAGAACATAATTTATGTATCGTGTCTAGATGTAGATGGGTTTATTTTCATGTTTGGAAATAAAATTTGTTTATTTTATAAAGACAAAATTTGTTATGGTATGTCACATTTAAATAATGGTATTTATGTATTAAATTATGAAAACCATGTATTTAAAATTGACAACGAATCATGTTCACACGACTCATATGAAACCCAACCGTGGAATCATTATATTGGTCATGTAAATGAGAAGCATTTGAAAAATCTATATCAAGATGGTTATTTAGACTCCTTTAAGCTAAAACCATTGGAAAAATTTCATGCTTGTTTATAAGTAAAAATGACCAAAACATCATTCAGTGGATAGGGTGAAAGGGCCACAAAGATTCTAGGATTGGTACACACTAATGTGTGTGAACCATTTCTAGTAGAATCAAGAAGTGTATATTATTACTTCATAACTTTTACCAATGAATTTAGAAGATATGGTTATGTATATTTGATGAGGTATAAGTCTGAGTTGTTTTAGAAATTCAAAGAATCCAAGAATGAAGTAGAGAATCAACTTGGAAATAAGAAAAAGAAGTTTCGATCAAATCAAGGTAGTGAATATCTTAACCAAGAGTTTATCGAACTTTTATAGAAGTTTAGGATTATATCCCAACTCACTCTACCTTATACACAATAGTGGAATGGTGTTAGTGAAATGAGGAAATATACCTTGTTTTATATGGTAAGGTTGGTGATGAGTCATGAAGATCTTTCATTATACTTTTGGAGATATTTATTAAAAAATGTGGTATACACATTAAACTGAGTACCAAATAAAGTGGCAAAGAGAATTAACTTAGAGTTATGGAGTGGAAAGAAACCCATTTTTTTTTGCATACATGTGTATGGGGTTGTGAGACATTTGTTAAGGACTTATCAGGAAACAAACTAGCACCCCAGGGAACAAAGTGGATCTTTATAGGGTATCTCAATTAAACAAAGGGATACTACCTATACAACCACTTAGTAAAGAAAGTTACTGTCTAAAGACAAGCCATTTTTCTTGAGAGGGATATAATACTCAAAAAGGATAGTGGGAGTAAGATTGAATTTGATGAATTTGATTCTCAAGATACAAAAAAGTTGGTATAGTAATAGATTCTAGAGGTCCTCATTGAAGAAGTTATTCCTGAAGCATAAGTACTATGTAGGAGCACACAATAGCTAAGAGAACCAGAGAAATATGGTTTTATTGTCACTGAAGATGGTGACTCATTATTGGTTGTCAATAATAAACCAGTCTCCTATGAAGAGGAAATAGAGATATTAGAACCTAAAAGATGGAAAGAAGCCATGAATTCTGAAATTGATTCCATGTATCAGAACCAAGTTTGGGTTCTGGTCGATGCTCCAGTTGATGTAAATCCCATAGTTTGAAAATGGAAATTAAAGAGAAAACTAGATATGAAAGGTAAAGTAAATACCTATAAATCAATTCTAGTGGATAAAGGGTTTAAAAAATGTTAAGGAATTGACTACGAATAAACCTTTTCACCAATTTTCATGTTTAAGTCCATCAGAATTCTACTTGCTATAGTAGATTACCATGACTATGAGATTTGTAAAATGGAATTAAAAACCAATTTCCTTAATTGGAACCTTCAGGAAGATGTCTATATGACACAACCATATGGGTTTGTGAATACAGGTGATGCCAAAAATATTTTCAATTTATATAGATCTATTTATGGATTGAAGCAAGTATAGGTCATGGAACATTTTATTTGATGAACCTATAAAAGAATTTTATTTCATTAAGAATGAACATGAGATAGGTGTTTACAAGAGGTTTGGTGGGAATGTGGTCATTATCTTATTAGTATATGTTGACGACATATTACTTATTTGAAAGGATATACCAGTTTTACAGTATGTTAAAGACTGGTTAAGAAAGTGTTTCTCCATGAAGGACTTAGGTGAAGTAGCCTATATTATATGGATCAATATCATTCATGATAGATACAAGAGGATACTTGGACTAAGTCAAAGTACATACATTGAACAAATACTAAATATATTTAGTATGGAACAATCCAAGAGGGGATTGGTTCCAGTGTCACATAGTTTACATCTTTCCAAGAAAATGTGTCCTTAGACACAATAGGAGAAACACAGAATGAGTAAGATCCATACGATTCAATGATATGATCAATCATGTATTCCATGTTATGTACTAGACTTTATTTTTCCTATAAATTTATCATGGTAGGAATATATCAAGAAGATCCAAGAGAAAAAAATTGGTATGTGGTTAAGGACATCCTTAAGTATATGAAAGGAACTAAGGATATGTTACTAGTGTGTATAAGAGATTAGGAACTAGTCATTAGGGGTTATACTGATGCTAGTTTTCAAATAGAATATAATGATCTGAAGTTGCAGTCAAGATATATTTTCTATCACAACGGAGAAGTTGTGAGCTGGTGAAGTTCAAATAAGTCAGTTGTTGCTAATTCTGCAACAGAGTCCAAGTATATAGCGACTTCTGATGAATCCAAGGAATCCATTTGGATATGAAACTTTTTCTTGGATCTTGTTATGGTACCTAGCAGTAAATACCCTATCACATTTTATTGTGATAATACTATAGTGGAGAATCTTACAAAAGATCCAAGGTCGCACCAGCGAACCAAGAAAGTACTTTGGAAGTATCATCTATTGAGGTATTTTTATCAAAGGGGTGAATTTGAAATAATTAGAGTAACTATGTAATATAATGGGGGTAGACCCATTGACTAAAATCCTATATCAGCAAAATCATGAGTATTATGCGAGAGATAGTGGATTGAAGGTTATTAGCAGTTGTCTTTATTTCTAGTGGGAGTCTATTGGAGTTGGTTTCCTAGAACCAAATTCTATGTACTTTATGATAAAATGTATTCATATTTATGAATATTAATAAAATCCTTATCACATCATCATTTTTCTTCTTCATAATATAGTATGTGACAATTTACAAAGAGTAGTTGTCACACTAAAAGGTCATAGCAGTTCCCCACTATGATGAGAACCCGAAAGTGCTACGACACTATTCTTAAAAATATATTCTATAGACAATTTCTATCATTTAAGGGACATAAATGATACATACAATTAGGGGTTGATACTTATAGGAATTTAAGGCACCTTCTCATGGTGTATTCCCTTAGTAATATCCAGTGTAGTATTTTATGAGAACAAGACCCGCCAATAGGAAATCTACATTCATATGTTTCATTGGATGTTCCTATATAAATATGTGTTAACTGATACTTAGAATTTAATATTATTATTAATGAATATTATAAGTCCTGTAATTTTATGTATTGATGAAAACTGTGATGTCATATGTTCGCGATGAGGTAGGATACGTTGGGTGCGTCACGAGTAATATTACATTAATGAATAATTAGAGAAATGATTTGTCCATTATATTATTTAATAGAAGTTGATATCTCAATAACTTTGATAGAAAATATATAGCCTAAATAAATCCATGTACATGGTGTTCTATGGGAAAGTTTTATTTATAGAAAGTCAAAGAAAGAAACATCAAGCACATAGGTTGATGACACCGGCATGCAACCTGCTTCATCTCTTACTTAGAGGGAATCCCTAGGTGTGGAATTTTCAAACCCTCCACACCAGGAACCCCCATAAAGGGATCACTCTAGAGAGAACCCCAGCTAAGAAATATCCATTGAAATTTGAGATGGAAGAGCTTCCCATAGGGTGATAACCCAATGAGGTATTATCTCATTACAATATTAAATTATTTATCTATGGGTTCCTTGGTGTGTTTATATATACTAACCTTGGACTTTAGGCTACATCCCCTAATGACACTGAGAAAGTTGCTTAGAGGTATTCACACCAATGTAACCTTCTTGATTAGAGATATTGTAATAAAATAATTATATTACACATTGAGCATCCATATGAGGTATTATGTCATTGAAACATTAAATTCTTTATATATGGGTTTCTTGGTGTGTTTTTAGATGCTAAAATTGGAATTTAGGCTGCTTCACCTAATTCCACTAAGAAATAGGCTTAGAGGGTCACACACTAAGTGTATCCAGAATCTCAGTTAAAGAATATATTATTATTTATTATTTAACATGTTGAATGAATATTATTCCCACATGTGGTTTAATAATTATTAATGTTTGATTGATTTCATATATTCTATCACCATTTATTCAAGAGAATATAATGTAAGAGAAATATTTAATAAATATTTATTTTCTACTTAGTGAATATAATATTTATTTATTTATTAGTGAATAATGTAATGATATTTATTTGTTAAATAAATAATCATTATTCAAGTCTAGATAAATATTGAGAATGAATGGAGGACTGAGTTTTTATATCTAGTGAGAAATAATATATATTGAATATTATTTTACTAAATAATATTTAATTTAATTCTCAAGTTAAGATCATGTCAAATAAATAATAATAATATTATTATTTTAGACATGGGGTTTCACAAGGGATAAAATAAATATTAATGGGAACTTGTGAAAATATTTATTTCTAAACCTTAGCGGTATTTAAACCCAATTATATTATTTTTTCAATAGATCCAATTCATTTTTGTGCTGTGAAAAAAGATAGCTAGAGATAATTCTCTCAAGACCTAGTGAGCCCTCTATCAAAGAATTCTCCCAATAATAGAGAGCGATATTCATACAATATCCACTCTTGAGACTAGGGAGATCAATGAGAGTGATTTTAGAATTGATTCTTGTGGATATCAAAGGTGAATGATGAAATAGATAGGATCTACCATGCTAGCACCTGGAGATTCTTATGATGACATTCAGATATTTGTGAAACACATGTGGATTACTATTAGAGGGAATACGCTCTTGATTCCTACAACACAACGGTCGTAAAACATAGATATATTGTAAGATCCATCAATGAATAAATATTTCATGAAAGGTAATTCTTTTATTGATTAAATTAATTATAAATAATATGTGATGATCTTGTGCTTGGTCCCGATGTTCTATCCCTTTTTTGTTTGGTTTGATTCAATTTTTCTTATTACTATATTCATCATATTGTAAATCTCAAATTGATCATAGATCATGATAAAAAGAAATTTTGGGCATGGACCATCATACACTTCCATTATGACCAGAACCTACACTACTCTATACACCAAAAGGATTTATTCCATCTAAAGATAACATAAGACAAATGTTTCTTGGATTATTTCAAAATTTAGGATACTCATAATCAATTTTATTCCACTAAGGAGGGTCTATTGGATGATGTAGTTTCCCATATTTAATTCTTATATCTACGTGATATTTCAATTGTCTTAGGGTTTCCTGAAATCTATATAGTTTTCTAAACCATGTAATGATATGAAAGTACCATACAACTTTCTAAGGACTTGATTCATATTTCTTGTATCAATTCACACCACACTTTGGGAATTTTATGAGTGATTCATGGTACTTAAAAAACAATATTCAATCATTTGGACATGCATGTATTTTTTAGAGGTCATGCTCATTGAAATTAGTATTCATTTAGCATTATATATTCAACAAAAAAGTTCATTTTATTCAAGTAGCATATCATTCATGAGATCAAGTAGTTTTGTAAATTTGGTGTCACTCCACCCTCTACCATATTTCAAATTATATAACTTTGATAAAACTAACAATGTTGGGTATTTAGTAAAACTAGTATACAATTTTCTCTTAGCATAACTATTTAACTTATTAACAAATTTGGAAAATCATGAAGGTCATCTTCAATTACCATTTCAATTTATTCCATATTATCTCCATCATAATTTACATTTATATTCATATAAAATGATCCATAAACTACAATATAATCCCAATTTATGTGTATATTTAGTTTTCCCCATGTTTAGTCCAACATTTATGGATCTGATCTCTATTCCATGAAAAATAAAATGTTATTACAAATATTTTGAACTATTTTTCTTGAATTACAACAATTTAAACATGGATAAAGGATTTGATAAGTTTTGTATGCTTTCTCTATTGCAAAAATTATAATGTATTTTACTCCATATTCATACTTTTTTGTCATAAAATTAGTGTACATCTATTTTTGATTCATACTCATTCCATTAGGTTCATAAAATATTCATTTCTATATAAAAAATAAATAAATACACAAAAGATATTCATAACAAAATTACAAAGTTATTGATAATTATAATAAGGGAAACACAACATTTTAATATTATTGATTATGATTACTGATAAGTTATCATTTTACATATGGGTGACATGAAAATAAACAACCTGGGGAAAACATGTGTCTGTTCATCTAGGTTATCAATTTGATTTTTTGTGAGACAAAAAGGAGGTAATAAATATTTTGGTAAACAAAATTTATTTATTATTAGATTACAAAATTCCCTTGGGAATTCTTGTTCTTACCTTTCATTTAATTATGACCTGAATTTCTAAATTTTTGTAAAAATATAATTCCTTATAACATACAAGGTCATGTAATCACCATATTTTTTTCACAGGTTCAATGATCTTGGAATCTCATGAAATAACTGGATGAAACTATAATTGACGATAGAAGTGAAGTTTAATTCCATGTTACTCTCTCTTTTTAGATTATTCTAGACCATTTATTATAGGAATACCAAAAAATATATTTGTATTATAACCCACTGATGATCCCCTATTTTAAAAATAGTAGAGTTATCAATCTTAGGTATATTTCACAAATCCTACAATATCCAAAATCTCTATTCAATTTCCTTAAAAACACCACAAATACTTTCTATTAACACACCTTTCAAAAAATTCAGTTAGTATGGATTTCACAACATTAAGATCCAATTTTTTTTATTCCATATCTAACAATGGCAGAGATCACTATAAGATATATCCCACATCTAGTAATCAAAACATTTATAGGTATATCCAAAAGAGTATACCCATTCTTAATAAAATTGTAACACCCCGACCCCTCTAAACCAGAGCCGGTGCATTACTTGTTATATTCACATGGTTAAAAGGAGTAAAAATCCCAAAGTAATGATCAGTTTAGTAGTCTTGAAGAAACTAGATACATAAATGTAACTCAAATTACATTGGAAAAGGTTACAAAATAAAATAGATAACAAAAACTAAAGACTACATCCACAAGAACTCAATAAATGATCTCTTCTTCGTCACCCGTTGAAAGTAAACAATGAAAGGGGTGAGATCAAAGGATTATTAAGGGTTAAAAATGGCGAAATAATGAATTAATAATAACTTAATTGTAAACAATTTGACATAATCAATACGGCATGGTGAATAAATGAAAAAATCACGCCATTAATAAACTGAGAATGACACTGCATCCAAAGATTTTGTCATTGTGAAAACCTCATGGATAGTAATAATTGATAATGAATAAGGAGAATGATTATTAATTGGAAGTTAAGTATCTGACACATGATACCATAATACCGTAAAAACGGTTTAGCTTTATGGGTAGAAACCCGTCTGATTTTTGGAAACAAACTCGAAGGGTTTGTCACCAAATGATTTGTCTCATGAGACCTACCGATGCATCGAGAGGATGTAATGGGTCCCAAACACCTCTTAATCCAAATAATTATTTATAAATAGATTCAACACAAGATAAAAATGACTTTACATTATCTGTATAGAATAGAGGATATAGATTCATCAATATTTCCATAGTCAAAACAACATTCAAAATAAATACCGTAAGTAAAATGGTATACAACTTAGACAATAATAAAATCCATGATATGAGAATATGGATATTTAAATGGAATATAATTTTAATTTAAAAGTGATCTCAAATGGGCATTGGGTACACCACATAAGAAAGAGTAGGTGCACAATATTAAGCAAGTCACAATGAAGTAAAAGTTGAGACGAAGCTTGTTACCATGTTGTAATCAATTGAGTCGTATGACCAAAAGTTAATAACCACCAAATGAATAAAAAAATACCATGAATATAAATATAATCATGATAATATATATCAAATGGAAGTATAACTATACCACAAATAAGAAATAAGAGGCAAACAATGGAAATCCCACAGAATTGAAAGTGAGATGAGAAAACCCCTTACAAACATTTCGGCATGGTAATGAGTGTTCATGCAAGGGATTAATGAGAGGTAAAGGGGTATCCCTTCATTTATATGTCATAATGTCAGTATGGGGGAGGTGAGAAAACATACCCCATTATTAGGCATTAAAAATAAAATAGCACAACATAGGGGAGATTCTTGAATAAAAGTGAGAGAGAGGATCCCTTACCTTGTGCTTGAAGGTGTTCTTGATTGTTCTTAACGACCTAAATAATCAAATTAATCCTCATTAATTAATAACTACATAACCTCATAAACATTTAATTGATATGTTATGACCTTATTAGGTTCATTAGTGGCCTTTTTGATGGTTTAATAGATTCAATTTTATTGTTTTCGTAGCATTTTCTTCTTTGGTTTTCATGATTCGTTTACTTGTATTCACGAATGGATGTTTGTTTGAAATATGGTTAAACATCCATAATTTTTAATATATATTATTAGTGACATTAAATATATATAAATGATCTTATAATTATTCTATTTATATACCATGAGGATGACTCATTCGATGAGTTAAAAATAAATGCTTGGATTTGGCTTGGCATTGTTTTGCACAATAAACTTGTTTTGTATTATTATTCCATATTATGAATGTGTAAGGATTAAAAAAAATTAATCAAGATAAAATACATATATTATGACCTTATTCAACCATTTAAAAGGTTTCATGACCAGTATTGAAGATATTAATGCAAATTGAAAACCCGTCTTCCTTGAGTGTGATAAATTAACACATCTCAAATGGTGTTTGCATTTATTGTATAAAAGGAGGGGAAAAAGAGAGATTATGATGAATTATTCCATTAGAACAATTAAAATACAGTACATTTAAGGTACTGGAATTATTATGGCATTTTTATAAGGGGAGGTGAGAAGGGAGAACAAAAAAATGGAACTTTGCGAAAGAAATTGAAAGAAAAGAGAAGAAAGGTTAACCTCTTAAGTACTCTTCCTTGAGAATCTCTTTAAGACCTTTGATTTTGGACTTTTGATGAGACCAGAAGGTATTGGACATGGGGGAGGAGGTTAGGGAGCTATTTGAGCATAATTTAGGCAAGTATTGAAGCTTTAGTGGTGTGGGAGGAAGAGGGGGTGTGGGGTGGTTTATATAGTAGAGGGGAGAGGATTTTTCTTAATATTATAATCATTAATTTATTATTTCCTCTCAAGGAAAGAAATAGTGAGTATTCCATGACCAATAATAGTAATATATGCATGTGAGTTTGATATTTGGGTTCTTACATCACCCGCGATTCTAGGAATAGTTAATTTAAATTATAATGTATTTATACGATAAATTAATGTATTTTACTATTCAGAAAAAATTCAATTATTTCAGAATAATCCAAAAAAATAACCCTAAACATTTTTCGACATGTAGAATCCAAAAATCAAGTCCATTTTTTAAAAATATTTTTTTAAATATGATTAATTAAATATTTAATTAAATCATTATTTAATAGAAATATATAAACAATTAAAATATTCAAATTTATTTTTAAGGTGCCTAAATTCATTTATACACTCAAGGGTATGGATACCATTCATAGGAGTCATACTAATATTCATAATGGTAAGTTACTATTCATAAGGGCAGGTTACTATTCATAAGGGTATGTTACTATTCACCAAAAATTAAGTTAATTCTATCAGACTCTAAATATCATCTTGAACACAATCGTGTACGTTATATTTTTAAAATTTAAATCACAGAGCTCGAAAATTTAAGTTTAATGGCTAGGTTATGTCTATCTCATAAAAATAACCATGTTTTGTTCCATAGAGGCTCAGTGATTCATGGAATATAGTCTATCTAATGAATACAATGTATTTAAGAGAAACATACCATAAAATGTTTGTGGTGCTACATTATTCCCTCCTTGGGAAATTTCATCCTTGAAATTTTATGTATAAAGACCACCAAAAAGATGTGTGTGGTTCTTCTTCCTAACATCCTTAGGTTCCCATGTTGCTTCCTCCATATTTTGGTTTCTCCAAAGAACCTCTACTAGAAAATTTGTTCGATTTCTCAATACCTGCTCCCTTGTGTCAAAAATCCCGATAGGCTTTTCACAGCATGAAAAATCAGGTTCCAGTTCTATTTCTTCATAGGTGAGTATGTGCATCAGGTATGGTATATATTTCTTTAACAATGACACATGGAACACATCATGAACTTTGGAGAGACTTGGAGGAATTACTAAATGGTAAGCTACAACATTGATTCTTTCCAAAATTTCAAATGGTCTGATGTACCTAGGGCTCAATTTCCATTTATTACCGAACCTTAAGACACCCTTCCATGGAGATACTTTCAGAAAGACATGATCTCCCACTTGGAATTCCAAATCCTTTCTCCGGTTATCAACATAACTCTTCTGCCTACTTTGTACTGCTTTAATATGGGCTTGGATTGTATTCACCTTTTCCATGGTCTCTTCAATGAGTTCCAGGCCTATAAGTTTCCTCACACTAACTTCGTCCCAACAAGTTGGAGTTCAACATCTCTTTCCATATAATGCTTCATATGGAGCCATTTGAATACTAGAATGTAAACTATTGTTATAGGAAAATTTCACCAAAGGAAAGTATTGATCCCACATACCTTGGAAGTCAAGAGAGCATGATCTCAGCATGTCTTTTAGAGTTTGAATAGTCCTTTCAGACTTTCCATCAGTTTGGGGGTGATAAGCAGTACTCATACGATGCTCAATATTCAAAGACTTCTGGAGACTTTTCTAGAATTTTGATGTAAACTGTGGATCTCGATTGGACACAATCGATAGAGGTGCACCATGAAGTCTTACAACTTCATTAATATAAATTATTTCCAGACACTCAAGTGGTAAATCCTCTCTTATTAGAAGGAAATGTGCTGATTTTGTGAGACGATCAATAATTACCCATATTGCATCATTCCTTTTAGGTGTCCTCGGTAGTCTGGTGAAAAAATCCATCATAATGTTATAACACTTCCACATAGGAATAGGTAGAGGTTTCATCACTCCTCTAGGATGTTGTCTCTCTGCCTTTACTTGTTGACAAACTAGACACCTTGACACGTAGTCAGCAATTTCCCGCTTCATATTAGCCCACCAGAAATATTCCTTCAGATCTCTATACATCTTGGTGATACCCGGGTGCATAGAGAAATTTGAGCTATGATAATCATATAATAGTTCCCTTTTCAGCTCATGTATTGATGAAATGCATAACCTCTTCCCAAATTTCAGAATTCCTTCCTCATACATGAAGTCTGTCAATCTCCCATCTTTGAGAGCATTAATTTTCTTGTGCAGATTCTCATCATCATATTGAGAACTTTTTATCTTCTCTAATAAAGATAGTTTAACAATAATTTGAAAGATCAAATATGTTTCCCCTTCCTTAATAATTCCCATATCCATCTTTAGTAGATCCAAAAATATAGTATCTCTCTCAACCCTCATTTGAGTCATAAGTCCATGATCATTCCTGCTTAATGCATTTTCCACATTATTTGCCTTTCCTAGGTGGTAGTGTATTGAAAAATCGTAATCTTTGAGTAACTCAAGCCATCTCATTTTCCACATGTTGAGTTCTTTTTGTGTGAAAGTGTATTTCAAACTCTTGTGGTTCGTATAAATCTCACATGTTTCTCTGTAGAGATAATGTCTCTATATTTTTAGAGCAACGATTACGACTGCTAACTCAAGATCATGAGTTGGATAATTTTTCTCATGAGTCTTCAACTGTCTTGATGCATAAGAAATAACTTTATTGTTTTTTATAAGGAAACAACCTAGTCTATTCTTTGATGCATCGATGTATATTACAAATCCATCACTTCCAGATAGAAGAGTCAAAATTAGAGAATTTACCAATCCTCTTTTAAATTCCTCAAATAATTCTATACATTCTTTTGTACACAAAAACATAACTCCTTTATGTGTGAGCTTGGTTAGTGGGTTAGCCAGTTGGGTGAAATTATGAATGAAACACCGATGGTAACCTTCTAAGACAATAAAACTGCATACCTCGATCATGTTTGTTATCATGGCCATTCTTGGATTGCCTTTTTATTTACAGTATCAACTATGATTCCATCCTTAGAGACAATATGGCCGAGAAAATAAACTTATTGAAGCCAAAATTCACACTTTCTAAACTTCCCATATAATTTGTTTCTTCAAAATTTTTTCAGAATAATTCGAAAGTGATTCCCATAGTCTTCATAGCTTTAAGAGTATACTAGGATATCATTAATGAATACCAAAACAAAGTTATCAAGATATTCCTTGAAAACTCTATTCATTAAATCCATTAAAATAGAGGGTGCATTTGTCTGTCCAAAAGTCATCACTGTAAACTCGTAATGCCCATACCTGGTTTGAAATGATGTCTTAGGAATATCTTCCTTCCTCACACGTAGCTGATGATATCCAGATCAAAGGTCAATCTTAGAAAAGTATTGAGCTTCATGAATTTGATCAAATAAATCATTAATCTGGGGAAGAGGATAATTATTATTTATTTTAATAGCATTGATTTCCCTACAATCAATGCATAGCCTCATGGATCCATCTTTCTTCTTAACAAAGAGGACAGGGGCTCCCCATGGAGAAACACTTGGTTGAATAAATCCCTTTTCACTCAATTACTCTAGTTGTTTCTTTAGCTCCACTAATTCCACGGTGGCCATTATATAGGGAGTCTTCGATATAGGTCTTGCACCAGGAATTAAATCAATAGAGAACTCAACTTCCCACTTTGGAGGATGTCTAGGTAAATCCTCTGAAAATACATCAATGTATTCTTGCACTATGTATCAATATTAAATTTGAATATTTCTTTCCTCACCCATAGATATTGGGTTCTCTTCCTCTCTAAGAATTGAATTTAACAGAGCTATTGGGGGTGTGTCTAAATAAGAATCAGATGACAAGGTTTGTGCTCTAAAGATAAGAGATTATACACCATTTTCAAAAATTAAAACTTCCTATTTCTTGCAATATATCTTTGCATCATAATTTTATAGACAATTAATACTGAGAATTATATCAAATTTAGTCATTGGTATGACGATAAGGTTAGAAACTAAAGCATGTTTATGTGTCATGAGGGGGACTAGTTGACATGACTTTGTTTCAATGATACATACCCTATGAGTTTTAACTGATAACTCCTTTATTAAATCAAATTGTACATGTCTAATTTTCTTGGAAAACTAGGAAGATATAAATGAATGTGATGATCCAGAATCAAATAAAGTGTTGGCTAAGTTTGCGGAAACAATTAAAGTACTTGGAACCACATCATTAGGAACTTCAACTTCCACGGTTGTAATCTCATATGCTCTTCCTTGATCTCTTGGATTTTTCTGAGGCATGTTTCCTTGGTGCTTAGGACACTCATTTTCCTGATGTCCCCTCTCTCTACAATTATAGCATTGAACATCATCAAATTGTTTCTTCCTCTTGCATTCATGAGATAGATGACCCTTTTCTTTACACTTATAGCAGACCCCCATGCCTTTCAAGCATTTCCAGAGATGATTCTTTCTACAGTTCTCTCATAATGGGAATTTCTTCATTCCCTTATTCTTCTTTGGTGCTTCACCTTTCCCTTGGTTATTAGAGTACCTTTTTTTATCTTGGTTCCCCTTGAACGAATTTGATCTAGCAAATTCCTTCTCTATTTTGATGTCACATGATAAAATTTAATCATATGATGAAAATGTTTGAGAAGCCAGTACCCTTCGAATACATGGATTAAGACCTTCAAAGAAATGACCAATCTTGTATGCTAAGTCACGTATGTAATCTATGACATACCTGGCTATCCTTGTGAAGGTAGCCTCATACTCTTCAACAATGTCTTCTTCCCTTTGCTTTAAGCCAAGGAATTTCCTATTCATTTCGGTTCATTGCTCACGAGGGAAATATTTTTCAAATAATATTTCCTTTAAATTCATCCATTCCATATATTCTATCTCTTCTTCCTCCATGGTATTCTAAATCAAGGACCACCATTGATCAGTGTCTCCCTTGAGACAATATACCGCCATTACTACCTTTTTATTTTCATTGCATCTTAATGCCATGAATATCTTTTCAAGGGACTTGATCCATTGCTCAGAAACCACTGGATTAGTAGTCCCACTGAAATATGGGGGATTATGCCGCATGAAACTATCCAACACAGGTGTGTAATGGTTATTCGTTATAACATGAGTAAGTTGTCTCAATATGGTCATGATTTGTTCTACTCCAACATTGATTGTGTTGACTTGATCAGTGGGGAGATCCCTACATTTCCCATGAGTATTGATTCCCCTTCTTCCATTAGATTCCATTTTTAAATAATAGAACACACTAGATTTGGGTATGAATCATAATGTATAATCTTAACTTAACAAAATACTTAGCATAAATTGAGATCCTATGCATGGATAATCCCATAATCAGAAGAATGGTTTCTTTGAGGAATAATTTACATTTAAATCCTTTATAATGGCTTGTAAATAAAATATGAATTATCTTAAGCATATTTCCCAGGATTTTTGTAACCAAGAGTACAACAAGGCCCATTTTTGTGTACCAAGATACCCCGAGTCAAGCCTGAAACTCCTTGTCGGAGCTTTCACTCCTTGGTACATTTGTGCTAGAGCCACCTTTACCTACTCATATACAGACATGGATGTATTTGCTAGAAAGATTCACATAATCTATTCCTTACCAAAATACCATGAAGTTCTTGTACGTTCATCCTCAAATACTACCTTTGGGATTTTTCCCCTAATCTACATTTTCTAATCTAGTTTCCAAGTTTGCTACTAAACTTCCTCTGATACCAACTGTAACAACCTAACCCCTCTAGACCAGAGCTGGTGCATTAATTATTATATTGGAATAGTTAGAAGGAATGAAAATCCCAAAGGAATGACCAGTTTAGTAGTCTTGAAGAAACTAGATACATAGATTTAACTCAAATTACATTGGAAAAGGTTACAAAATACAATACATAATAAAAACTAAAGACTGCATCCACAAGAACACAATAAATGATCTCATATTCATCACCTGTTGAAAGTAAAAAATGAAAGGGGTGAGCTCAAATGCTCAGTAAGGGTTACAAATGGCAGAAACATGAATCAATAATAACTTAATTGTAAACAATTTGACGTAATCAATATGGCATGGTGAATAAATGAAAAAAATAATGCCATTAATAAACTAAGAATGAAACTGCATCCATAGATTTTTTCATAGTTAAAACCTCATGGATAGTAATAACTGATAATGAATAAAGATAATGCTTATTAATTGGATGTAATGTATCTATCACATGATACTATAATACCATAAAAACTATTTAACTCTATGGGTAGAAACCCGTCTGATTTTTGGAAATAAACTCAAAGGGTTTTTCTCCAACTGATTTGTCTCATGAGACCTACTGATGCATTGAGGGGCTGTAGCAGGCCCCACCCACCTCTGCATCCAAAGAATTATTTATAAATAGATTCA
Organism: Viscum album; assembly: GCA_963277665.1. NCBI lineage: Eukaryota > Viridiplantae > Streptophyta > Magnoliopsida > Santalales > Viscaceae > Viscum > Viscum album. The sequence continues at coordinate 866,545,608 of OY728146.1, read as the reverse complement.
ACACAAGATCAACATGACTTTACATTATCCTTATATAATAGTGGATACAGATTCATCAATATTTCCACTGTCAAAACAACATTCAAAATAAATACTGTAAGTAAAATGGTATACGATTAGAAAATAATCATATCCATGATATGAGAATATGGATATTTAAATGGAATATAATTTCAATTTAAAAGTGATCTCAAATGTTCATTTGGTACACCACATAATAAAGAGTAGGTTCACAATACAAAGCAAGTCACAATGAATTGAAAATTGAGACAAAGCTCGTTACCACGTTGCAATCAATTGTGTCGTATGACCAAAAGTTAATAACCACCAAATGAATCACATAATACCATGAATATAAAGAGAATAATTATAATATATATCAAATGTAAGTACAACTATACCACATATAAAAAATAAGAAGCAAAAAATGGAAATCCCACAGAATTGAAAGTGAGATGAGAAAACCCCTTACAAACATTTCGGCATGGTAACGGGTGTTCATACAAGGGATTAATGAGAGGTAAAGGGGTATCCCATTATTTATATAACATAAGGGAAGTATGGGGGAGATAAGAAAACATACCCCATCATTAGGCATTAAAAATAAAAGAGCACAACATAGGGGAGATTCTTGAATTAAAGTGTGAGAGAGGATCCCTTACCTTATGCTTGAAGGTGTTCTTGATTGTTCTTAACAACCTGAATAATCAATTTTAGATTCATTAATTAATAAATCCATAACCTCATAAACATTTAATTTATATTTTATTACCTTATTAGGTTCATTAATGTCCTTTTTAATGGTTTAAGAGATTCAATTTTATTGTTTTGGTAGCATTTTCTTCTTTGGTTTTCATAATCCGTTTACTTGTATTCATGAATGGATGTTTGTTTGAAATATGGTTAAACATACAGAATTGTTAATATAAATTATTAGTGACATTAAATAGATATAAATGATCTTATAATGATTCAGGTTATATACCATGAGGATGACTCATTCGATGAGTTAAAAATAAACGCTTGGATTTGGATTGGCGGCTTTGTGCGTAATAAAAATGTTTTGTATTATCATTCCATATTATGAATGTGTAAGGATTCCAGAACATTAATCAAGATAAAATACATATATTATGACCTGGTTCAACCATTTAAAAGGTTTAATTACCAGTATTTAATATATTAATTCAAATTTAAAACCCATCTTCCTTGAGTGTGATAAATTAACACATCTCAGACGGTGTTTGCATTTATTGTATAAAAGGAGGGGAAAAGGAGAGATTAGGATGAAATATTCCATTATCAAAATGAAAATCCAGTACATTTAATGTAATGGAATTATATTGGAATTTGGATGAGGGGAGGTGAGAAGAGAGAATAAAAGAATGGAAGTTTGTAAAAGAAATTGAAAGAAAAGAGAAGAAAGGTTCACCTCTTGAGTACTCCTCCTTGAGAATCTCCTTAAGACCTTTGATTTTGGACTTTTGATGAGACTGGTAGGTTTTGGACGTGGGAGAGGAGGTTCGGGAGATATTTGAGAAGAATTTAGGCAAGTATTGAATTTTGAGTGGTGTGGGAGGAAGAGGGGGTGAGGGGTGGTTTATATAGTGGAGGGGAGAGGAGTTTTCTTAATATTATAATCATTAATTTATTATTTCCTCTCAAGACAAGAAATAGTGAGTATTCCATGACCAAGAATAGTAATATATGGATGTGAGTTTGATATTTGGGTGCTTACATCACTCATGATTATATTAATAGTTAATTTAAATTATAATGTATTTATACGGAAAATTAATGTATTTTACTATTCACCAAATATTCAAGTATTTTAGAAAAATATCAAAAATTCACCCTAACCATTTTTTGACATGTATAATCCAAAAATAAAGTCCATTTTTCAAAAATAATCTTCTAAATATGATTAATTAAATATTTAATTAAATCATTATTTAATAGAAATATATAGACACTTAAAATATCCATCTTCATTTTTAAGGTGCCTAAATTCATTTATACACTCAAGGGTATGGATACGATTCATAAGAATCATATTACTATTAATAAGGGTATGTTACTATTAATAAGGGCGGGTTACTATTCATAAGGGTTGTTTACTATTCACCAAAAATTAAGTTAATACTATTAGACTCTAAATATCATCTTAAACACAACCGTGTATGTCATATTTTTAAAATTCAAATCACAGAGCTGGAAAATTTAAGTTTAATGGCTTGGTTATGACTATCTCCTATAAGTAACCATATTTTGTTCCATAAAGGCTTAGTGATTCATGAAATATAGGCTATCTAATTAATATAGTGTATTTAAGAGAAACATACCATAAAATGTTTGGGGTGCTACAGAAATCCATACCACAAGTTTGGTTATGGGATATTATAATAAACTTTATAAAATTATTCCACTATCTTCTAATCCTGTATGTGTCCGAGATAAATGTGTTTTAAATTAGAAAATTTTATGGGTGACACTCAAACTATTATTAATGATACATAATAGATCAAAATAATAATAATATTATGTACATGGGTTAATCAAAATATATAATGTTATAAATAAGAAGATGAAACTTATACACACCCACATACCTCAAACCATGAATAAATTTTTCCTTATCCGCCTCTTATATTTAAGGTAACTAGATAAGAATATGAATCTAAAAAATCATTTTCTCAATATCTATATTAACTAAAGAAAACTCAAAACACCTTTAATCATAAGAGTCATATTATAATACAAAAATAAACAGAACACTCTAAAAAACCATGAAAACTCTCTAGGAATTGATAGGTCCATCAAGAAAGAAAAAAAGCACACATGAAATCAATAAAGTAGACAAGCACATAAAATAAAAGTAATTGAATGATCATAGTGAGTTATCAGATGTAAAAATAAAGTAACAATTGATAAACCATTCTTATCAATTCATGATCTAATAAGAATCACAATATATTATAATATATCACTACTAAATTTTACTATAAGACCATTCTAATACACAACTCACAAATTAATTATTTGATTATTTATTTATTTTAATATCACCTCATGAATTATGCACAACCAATTAAAGCTATGATACAACCTTGTATTACATCTTCTCATATAATATTCCAAGATACTACTGACCATAATTTCCCAAGATAAATTAATCAACAAAAATTACACTACATGAATTATCAACCTTTAATTTCATTGTTTCTTTTAATTTTCATCTTATAATAATACTTAAATAATTTTCTATATACACATTAAAACATAATGTGGAAACTTATATTCAAAACTTGAACAATAAGTGGTAGGATAAAAGGGGATTAAAAAAACATGTTCATTCTTCCTCATTATTCATTACAATTCCAAAAATATAGAAATCCATTATACCTATATTGAATTATCATTTTTTTTGATAATTTCACATTTAGAATAATAATTTATTACAAATTCTTAAGAGTAATTTAGGTACAAATACATGTATGAAATACAACATGTTATTAATACTTTAAATAAATAAAAAATATATAAAAATATTATTCATAATATAAAAAAATCATGCAACAACACATAAATAATTATTAATGGAATCACATCAATGTTATTAACTTATTATTTATTTTCATTCCAATTCCATTCCAAAAAAATATTCCATTTCTCAGGGGAAATCACATAATTGAAGTAGAATATGAATGTATTTTAATTAACATAGTAGAATAGCATATGTAAAGACCCAGATTTTCCATGTAATTTTTTTAATTATATGAGAATATTACGAGTCTGTGAAAATTGACGGTGCATGATTCCAAGGCCCGGTGTGACCAGAATTAATTTTTGAACTTTTTTTAAGTACATTTAGTAAACATGCGAGCAGGTTTTTGTAACTTTTGAATCGGTGATCAGAATTAAAATCAAAGGGCACCGTTGAACTCGCCGTGCCAATATTCGCTTAAGGAGACCTTCACCTCGACCGTAGTAGGTCGAGGGTGAAAGTAAGTTTTTGTACTTTTCATGGGAGAAAATAAAATAAATTAGCTTTATTTTATTTATGGGATTTAATCCTCCCAATTTGATTTTGGGTGGTGGAGACCACCCGAGCTTGAGAACTCCCAATTTGAATTCAATGGTGGGGAACACCCGACTCTTGAACTCCCCCTTTAATGGGAGGTAACTCTTGGTTTCCCCTCACATTGATGTGCCAAATCAATTAGTTTAATTAATAAACTTAAACTTATTAATTTGGAATTTCAACTCTTGGTTGGAGGATTTGTTGGAAAAGGATATCTTGGGAGAATTATGGAGAAACAATCTCTCCAATGAAGAACACTTTCTCCAATGAAGAAATCTGTCGAAGGATTCCCAACAAGGAACATCTTCAACGATGATGAACCGATGTCCGTCCTTTCCTCTCCTCACTGACATCAAAGAGAAATCGAGGTAGGGATTGTTGTTTCGAATACCCCTTACCCCATTCTTGTTGTTATTCTTGAATCAAGAACAATTATTTCACTTGCTACCGTTCTAACGTGGAGGGTGCGAGCCAAAAAAACACGGCCTGACCCTTCCATAACCTTTTTGGATTTTGGTGGACTTGAATCGATGGAGACATCCTGCGACAAGTGTGGGAGTCTACGGAATGAATAACGGGCCACTGGGGTGCACCCGGTGACCCGAGGAATGTCACCGACGACCGTGTCGACGATCGGCACCAGTGGAACTTGGGAGCGGCGACCGACTCTCCGTCCATCCACGACGACGGTGGCGGTTCAACTTCACTACTGGAGAAGGTCTGCGGACCATCAGCCATGGAGGAGCAAGGGTGGCGGCCGACACATGGTTGGCCGTGCGAAGGGGCGGCATCGCGCGTCCGCGCCTTCGGGCGTGCAGGAGCCACGACACGAGGACATGATAGTGAAAGGAGGGCGGCCGAATCACTGCCGGCCACCAGTGGTGGCGCGGCGCGCGACCGTGATGCGGAGGAGGGCTGTCTGTCCGGCCATCCGGGGAGCCAAGCGGGACCCTGGGTCCCACGTGCCAGCTGTTGGTGCCACGTGGCACCGATCGATCAGCCACGCAACCCGAACGACAAGGCCGTTTGGGGTACCCAGGGGGCTCCTTACCCTTGGGTGGCGGCTAGGGAAGACTCCACCATGATGCCACCTAGCCGTGGGCCATCACGGGCCAGCGGGCCACCCAACGCGGGCTGCCCAGTGGGCCGGGTGGCGTCAATGGTCCGGGCCGACCCGAACCGGGTCAGGTCCTCCCAGTCTAGGTTGGTTTGGGTCGGTCTGACCGGGTCGGACCGGACACGGACCAACTTCGACCCCTTTCCACTATTTGGGCCATAACTTGAGCTACGGGAATCCGTTTGATGAACTGTTTACGGAACCATAAACCTTGGATCGATATGGTCCTTTTGGTATACCCCACTTGAGTTTTTTATAAAGTAGGGGTAGGGCCGGGTTGGATCGAACACGAATCCAACCAGGCCCTCGGGACTAAAAGGCCAATAACTTACAGGTCGTGCGTCCAATTAACGCACCGTCTATTGCATTGAGACCCCTATTACATGGCGGTCCTTTGGGATACTTATTTGTTGGATTTCATGGCAGTTGGAGTATCGACCTGTGGCTTGAGGAGATGACCCTTCCGGAATCAAGCGAGCATAGCGCGGGAACCCTGTGGTTGGCTGTAACATGAGAAAATGGTTCTATGTGGATCTGTACCTTGGGATCCTACATGGGTATGAGTTCAAGGACCCCACATGGATCTTCTCTAGGAATCCACATGGGACTACTCTTGGATCCTATGTGGGTCTGCTGTACTAGGATCCTACGTGGGTCTGATGATTTAGGATTCTACGTGGGTCTGCCTCTTAACAGAGTAAGATGATTCAATAGTTACATCTAATCATCTTTACTACCATACCAAAATTATACCTGGTGTGAGATAAGTCCTTACCTTTGTGGTATTCTTCTGTATGGAATTACCTTTGTGGTACTTACCTTTGAGGTGATACCTTTGTGGTATTCTTCTATGTGGCAATACCTTTGTGTTACTTACCTTTGTGGCGATACCTTTGTGGTATTATTCTATGTGGCGATACCTTTGTGGTACTTAACTTCGTGGTGATACCTTTATAGTATAATTTTTCGTGGATTTACCTTTGTTGTACTTATCTTTGGGGTGTTATCTTCATGGTAATCTTTCCTCCGTGGAACATTTGAGCTTTTGTATAAAAGAGTTAGGCCTTGTGTTTCCTCATGAATGAGATGGGTGTACTTGATAACTTCGGTATATGTATGGGAATATACCTAAGTAGGGTTGTCAGTTGTTTTCATGCTTTTTTGGTTTATCCTTTGTGAATTTTGTGATACCTTTGAGGGTCTTAATGTCCCTACTGAGTATTTTTATACTCACTCCTGCACAGGCTACGCCCTCACCTTATTGTGTTAGGTACAGACGACGGACGTCGCTGACGGAGGATGAGGGTACCGAGATTGAAGGTAGCTCGGAGGTGGAAATTAGATGAGGTGTACTGCAGAGATGACCATTCAAGAGCTATACCTAACCTTCAGGTAGGATCCTTGGTGGGTGTTCACAAGAGTTGTTTTCAGTTTTACTTGTATTTTTTAGTTTTCCTTGTACCATCCAGTTGAGCTAGTATTTTCCCCCTTTTAATTACTGTACACACTCTTTTTACTATACAGTTTACTTGTGTTAGTATATTTCTGTGTGCTTGGTTTGTGTAAGTTTATCGGTTATAAAGGAAATGCCTTCCCGTTTTAGGGAATACGCCTTTCGGTGCTAGTTTCCTGCCCCTGGCCTATGGAAGGCAGGCTTGGGGTAGTCACGATACGGGCCCCGGGGGATGGGTCGTGGCAAATTGGTATCAGAGGAGTCGGTTCTACCATAGAACATCAGACTATGTTATTTTAACGGCAATAATGTTATGTGTTATGAGTGTGGTTATCAGTTTAGGGAATCCAGTGTTGGTGCGGTGGCTGACGTATCCATACAACAGGACCCTGACTTATGATTTGTGACTCAGTGCACAAAAACACTGATTGTGTGTGTGTTTTGAAAGTTTTCTTTTTGATATCTTTGAGTCAGCTCAACATGTATAACTTATTGACCGTGGAGCACCTGTTTTCTTTCAGGATGCCTCCACGTAGACAACCAGCCAGGGTTCCGGGTATAGTACATGATGATAGTCCACTGAGTGATGGGGCCTTGGTGCAGGGACCTATTTCAGTAGAGGCACTAGTGGAGGCACCAATGGTACCATTACCTATTGGGACACCGATGCCACCATCCCCAGCAGTAGAGAGTGCATGCCGCTTGAGTGCGTTGCATGAGTTCCAGTGCCAGAGGCCACCCAGGTTCAGGGGTGAGACGGATCCACAGGTGACTGAGGATTAGCTGGAGGCCATGGTGAGAGTCTTCCAAATGGTATGGACACCAACTGATCTCATGGTGATCCTTTCCTCCATTATTATACAGGTAGTAGTAGGAAGATGGTGGAGCTTGATTATCCAAGTTCACAATGAGTTGACACTTCTCTGGGCAGACTTTGAGAGCCTATTTCAGGAAAAGTTTGTCCCAATGACCCTTCACGTAGTGTACATACATGAGCTTCTTCATCTGTAGCAGGGTAGCATGATTGTGGCTCAGTACTCAATGATATTCACCGAACTCTCATGCTACTCCAATGATATGGTGCGAGACCCATTATTCAGGGCCCGAACCTTCAAAAAGGGACTCAGGTGGGAGATCAGGGCTTTGATGATTTCTATCAGCATCCCGACACAGGCGGGGATGTTAGAGCGAGCCCTCTTAGTGGAGAGTTTTCTTGCTGAGCCGTCACCAGCAGCGAGACCCACCACTGGGCGTCACGTAGAGGAGTCTTATGCAGCTAGAAGCAGACATATGACACAGAGGTCCAATAGGACCATACCTACAGGTGGACGACCACAGGATTCAGGTTCGATTGTGCAGGGCACCCAAGACAGGGCTAGTCATAAGAGGAGCAGGCAGTGTTACACATGTGGCAGGTAGGGTCACATGGTTCGTAACTGCCCGAACCACCATACGGATGATCAGCAAACAATCGAAGGACCACCTAGGCAGAGACATAGGTTTGACCGAGGAGGTCTGTAGGGAGTAGGCGGACGTGGAAGAGGATCTAGTCATGCAGTTGGAAGTGGGAGATGATTCTAGGTGTTACCAACACCACCACTAGGTGGCCCACCCTGACCACAGGGAGTAGGTAGACAGGGGTGAGCTCAGCTCCAGGTAGTTGAGGTCTACGACCATGGTGCTCTGGAGATGATACGAGGTACGATCTGTGTCTAATCCACCTTAGCTGCAGTACTTATAGACACATGTTCTAGTCGTTATTTTATTGCCACTGCCCTCATTTGGAGCTCGGAGATTCCGGTGGAGCTGTTGGCTCGATCCTTACGGCTATAGACTCCTACGGAAGAGGATTCGACAATTACACACGGGTGCTGGTAGTGTGAGCTTACTCTAGGAGGCGATAACGTTGACTGAGATCTTCTAGTAGCCACGTCAAGGCCTTACGACGTCATCTTGGGTATGGATTGGTTATCTACAATCCATGCTCAGATTAACTGTATTAGGCACAAAGTGTGGTGTGTTCATACAGATGGAACTAGTTTTACCTTCACCTGTAAGAAGGGAGCCTTTTCAGCATAGGATGGACTTATCTGGAGGGGAGTGCATCCAATCACTCATTAGTTGGCTAGCCTTACCCTTGGGGTGGTTGACGTGGAGAGTCCGAGCTATCCTATAGTGGTGGACCAGTACACGGATGTCTTCCCTGATGATGTTTTGGGTCTAACTCATCATAGAGAGGTGGACTATTACATTAACTTGTAACCCGGGATGACACTAATATCTACACCAACGTATCGGATGGCTCCTGCAGAGCTTCATGAGCTACAGGTACACCTGGAGGACTTACAGGGGAAGGGGTTCATCCGGCCCAGTGTTTCTCCTTGGGCAGCCCCGATTTTGTTCACCAAGAAGGAATATGGGAGCTTGAGACTTTGTGTTGACTATTGACGCCTAAAACAGGTGACCGTGAAGAACAAGTACCCACTTCTGATGATTGACAACCTCTTTGATCAGCTGAAGGGAGCACAATGGTTCTTGAAGATAGACCTCAGATCAGGATATCACCAGCTCATAGTACAAGATGAGGATGTGCAGAAGATGACTTTCAGATGTTGGTATGGCCACTATGTGTTCTTGGTTATGCCATTCGGTGTGACCAACTCTCCATCTGTGTTCATGGGACTCATGAACATGATCTTTCAGCCATACCTTGATCGCTTTGTAGTAGTCTTCATCAATGACATTCTGATCTACTCGATTACCGAGGAGGAGCATGCCTATCATTTTCAGGTAGTTATGGACACACTTCGAGAGCACCATCTTTATGACAAGCTCTCGAAGTTCCTGTTCTAGATCCGAGAGGTTCACTTTCTAGGACATGTCATATCGGAGGATGGAGTTGTGGTGGATCCAGTGAATATTGAGGTGGTACATTCTTGGGATACACCCAGGAGTGTGAATAAGGTACAAAGTTTTATGGGTTTGGCCACATACTACCAGCGATTTGTGCCAAATTTCTCCAGAGTTGCAGCACCTTTATCAGTGATTATGAAGAAGGGGAAAACCTTTATGTGGTTGGAGAGATGACAGTGGAGTTTTCAAGAGCTGAGGCAGAGCCTGACTAGTGGCCCCATCTTGAGGCTTTTGGAGGAGGGTGTTGGGTACATAGTCTTCTGCGACACATCAGGGAACAAGCTCAAATGTGTCCGGATGTAGGAGCGAGCATTTATCACATATTTTTCTCGAAATCTGAGACAACATGAGCATAACTATGCTACCGATGACCTTGATTTAGTAGCAATGGTCTTCACTTTGAAGATGTTGCGACACTATCTGATGGGCGAGCGATTTAGGGTCTACTCTGATCACCAGAGTCTTAGGTATATCTTTTCCCAGAAGGACCTGAACCTGAGACAACAACATTGTCTTGAGTTCCTCTTGGACTATGACTTCGAGATAGTCTATACTCCTGGAAAGGAGAATGTTGTAGCAGATGCACTCAACAAGAGATCTAGTATATAGCTGCTATGTGAGGCGATAAAGCAACTGGATGCTTTTCATATATCCTTTGTGGATTGATATGAAGTAGCTTTTCTTCAGTCTCTTACAATCACTCCCCCAATTCTTCAGCGTGTCAGGGAGGCGCAACATGAGGATGCTGACTACGAGGCTCAACGTGTTCAGATATCCACTAGACATGCACCTAATGGATTTTCTGAAGGTGGGGAGCACGTCATCTTCCTCAGAGGATGTACCATGGTACCAGTGTCTCTTCGAGAGGAAGTGTTGAGGGAGTTACATAGATCCCCTCTAGCAGTACATCTAGGAGTGGAAAAGATGTACCAGGACCTCCGATGATAGCACTGGTGGTCAGGAATAAAGAAAGCAGTAGCATAGTTTGTCTCTCGGTGCCTAACTTGTCAGCAAGTGAAGGCAGAGCATCAGGTACCGGCGGGCTTAGTTCAGCCTTTAGAGGTCCCAGATTGGAAGTGAGATGGGATATCCATAGACTTCATGATAGGACTTCCACGTACATCCAGGGTTCATGATTCTCTCTGGGTGATCGTCGACCGACTCACCAAGTCAGCCCACTTCCCACCAATCAGAGATCAGGGTTCTGTAGAGAGCTTGTGACGCCTCTATATGCAGGAGATTGTGTGGCTACATGGAGTACCCACAACGATTGTATCCAATTGTGATGCACGTTTCACTTCATGGCTATGTAAGGGGTTGCAGGAGTATTTCAGGACACAACTTCATTTGAGCACTGCCTTTCATCCTCAGACGGATGGCCAGACTGAGAAGACCATTCAGACCCTCGAGGACTTGCTGCATTCTTATGTCCCCGACTTCGGTCACAGTTGGGAGGATCACTTTCCCTTTTTGGAGTTTTCTTACAACAATAGATATTACTCTACCATTGGTATGACACCTTTAGAGGCTCTGTATGACCGAACTTGCAGATCGGCTTTGTACTGGACTGACCCAGGGGAGTCAACACTCATGGGACTAGATATGGTATGGTCTACCACGGAGAAGGTGTAGATTATCCAGGAGTGGATGAAGACTGCACAGATCAGGCAGAAGTATTATGCCAATAGGATACAGAGACCTTTGGAGTTCAAGTATGGTGACCACATCTTTCTACGGGTCTCACCCTGATGAGGTTTGCGGAGATTTGGCCGGGGTAGAAAATTATCTCCTAAGTTCATCGGACCCTTCCAGGTCCTCAGCAGAGTTGGAGAGGTGGCTTACCGCCTAGCACTTCTCCCTCAGTTGCACCGAGTGCACAAAATTTTCCACATATCCCAGTTGAGGAGATACGTGCATGACCCATCTCACGTCATCGAACACGGCGAGATGGACATCGACGATGAAGCGACGTTTACAGAGGTTCTAGTTGAGATTAAGGATCGACAGGAGAGAGTACTTCGTGGGTGATCGATACCTTTAGTGTGTGTACATTGGAAGCACGAGAACCTCCATGAGAGTACGTGGGAGTGGGAGGCTCAAATTCGTGCTCAGTACCCCCACTTGTTTTTCTAGTTTTTGTGATGTGGCTTTCAGGGATGCAAAGCCCTGAGGTGGGGAGAATGTAAAGACCCGAATTTTCCATGTAATTTTTTTAATTATATGGGAATATTACACGTCTGTGAAAATTGACAGCACGTGATTCTGAGGCCCGATGTGCCCGAAATGAATTTTTGAACTTTTTTTTAAGTACGTTCAGTAAACGTGCGAGTGGGTTTTTGTAACTTTTGAACTGGTGATCGGAATTAAAATCTGAGGGCACCATTGAACTCGCAGTGCTGATAATCTCTTAAGGAGACCTTCACCTCGATCGCAGTAGGTCAAGGGTGAAAGTTAATTTTTGTGCTTTTCATGGGAGAAATTAAAATAAAGTAGCTTTATTTTACTTATGAAATTTAGTCCTCCCAATTTTATTTCTGGTGGTGGGGACCACCCAAGCTTGAGAACTCCCAATTTGAATTCAATGGTGGGGACCACTCGACTCTTGAACTCCCACTTTAATGGGAGGTAACTCTTGGTTTCCCCTCACATTGATGTACCAACTCAATTAGTTTAATTAATAAACTTAAACATACTAATTCGGCATTTCACCTCTTGGTTGGAGGATTTGTTGGAAAAGGAGAGCTTGGGAGAATTGTGGAGAAACAATCTCTCTAACAAAGAACACTTTCTCCAACTAAGAACTCTATCGAAGGATCCCCAATGAGGAACGTCGTTAACGATGATGAACTGAAGTCCGTCCTTTCCTCTCCTCACCGACTTAAACGAGTAATAGAGGCAAGTATTGTTGTTTCAAATACCTCTTACCCTGTTATTGTTGTTCTTCTTGAATCAAGAACAATTATGTCACTTGCTACCATTCTAACACGAAGGGTGCGGGCCAAACGAACACGGCCCGACCCCTCCACAACCTTTGTGGATTTTGGTGGACATGAATCGATGGAGACATCCCGAGATGAGTGTGGGAGTATATGGAACGAAGAATGGGCCACCGGGGCATTCCCAGTGACCTGAGGAACGTCACCGGTGACCGTGCCGGCGACCGGCACTAGTGGAACTCAGGAGCGGCAGTTGGCACTCCGGACGACTGTGATGACTAAGGTATCACAAACGTGCCACCGGAGAAGGGCCACGACCCGTCGGCCGTGGCAGAGCAAGGGCGGTAGCTGGCGCACAGCCGGCCGCGCGAATGGGCGGCTGCGCGCGTTCGTGCCGTCGGGCGTGCAGGAGCCGCGAAACGAGGCTGTAGCAGCGAAGGGAGGGCAGCTGGCTCACTGCCAATCGCCGGTGGTGGCGTGGCACATGACTGTACTATGGAGGAGAGCTAGCCGTATGTCCAGTTGGAGAACTGAGTGGGACCCTAGGTCCCGCATGCCAGCTACCTGTGCCACGTGGCGTAGGCCGGTCGACCACCTAACCCGAACGACTGGGCTGTTCGGGGTACCCAGGGTGCGCCTCCCCCTTGGGTGGCATCTAGGGCAGACCCCACTACAGGACCACCCATCCGCGAGCCAGTTCGGGCCAGCGGGCTGGACCCAATGGGCCAGGACGGACCCGGACCAGCTTCAACCCCTTTCCACTCTTTCAGCCATAACTTGATCTACGAGTGTCCGTTTGACGAACCGTATATGGAATTGGAAACCTTGTATCGAGATGGTCCTTTTGGTATACCCCACTTTAGTTTTGGATAAAGTTGGGGTATGGCCTGGTTGGATCGAACACGAATCCAACCGGGCCCTCGGGACTAAAAGGCGAATAACTTACAGACCGGGTGTCCGATTGACGCACCGTCTGTTGTGTTGAGAACCCTATTATGTGGAGGTCCGTTAGGATACATCTTCGTGGGATTTAGTGTTAGTTGGTTTATCAAATTGTGTCTTGAGGAGATGACCCTTCCAGCATCAAGCGAGCTTAGCGCGGGAACCCTGTGGCTGACTGTAACATGATAAAAAGATCCTATGTGGGTCTATGACTTGAGATCCTACATGGGTCTAAGTTCAAGGATCCCACATGGATACACTCTAGGAATCCATGTGAGACTACTATAGGATATTATGTGGGTCTTCTATACTAGGATCCTATGTGGGTATGATGATTTAGGATATTTTGTGGGTCTGCCTCTTAACAGTGCAAGATGATTCAGTAGTTACATCTAATCATCTTTACTACCATACCAAAGTTATACCTGGTGTGAGATAAGTCCTTAACTTTTTGGTATTCTTCTGTGTGGCATTACCTTTGTGGTACTTATATTTGTGGTGATACCTTTGTGGTATTCTTCTGTGTGGTGATACCTTTGTGGTGCTTACCTTTGTGGTGATACCTTTGTGGTATTATTCTGCGTGGAGATACCTTTGTGGTACTTACCTTCGTGGTGATACCTTTGTGGTATACTTCTGTGTGGCTTTACCTTTGTGGTACTTATATTTGGGGTGTTATCTTCGTGGTAATCGTTCCTCCATGGAACAGTTGAGCTTTTGGCTAAAAGATTTGGGCCTTATGTTTTCTCATGAATGAGATGGGTATACATGATAACTTAGGTATATGTATGGGCATATACCTAAGTAGAGTTGTCAATTGTTTTCATGCTTTTTGGTTTGTACTTTGTGGATTTTGTGAGACCTTTGAGGGTGTCGGGGTCCCTACTGAGTATCGTTATACTCACCCCAGCATGGGCTACACCCGCACCTTATTGTGTTTGGTGCAGACGATGGACAATGCTGCCAGAGGACGAGGGTACCAGGACTGGAGGTAGATCAGAGGTGGAAATTAGACGAGGCATACCACAGAGACGACCATTCGAGAGGTGTACCTACTCTTCAGGTAGAATCCTTGGCGGGTGTTCATAGGAGCTGTTTTCAGTTTTACTTGTACTTTTCAGTTTTCCTTGTACTTTTCAGTTGGGCTTGTATTCTGGACCCTTTTACTTACTGTACACACTCTTTTTACTATACAGTTTACTTGTGCTTGTATCTTATTGTGTGATTGGTTTGTGTAAGTTTACAAGTTATAAAGGTAATTCCTTCCCATTTTAGTGAATACGCCTTTCGGTGCTAGTCACGGTATGGGCCTCGGGGGATGGGTCGTGACAACATAAAAATGACCAAATATATAAATTTTTTCACTCACATAAAATATGAAAATAATAATATAAATAAAACAAAAAAAATTAGAATTTATATGGATGAAGAAATATATATTAAACCCTTCTTAAGAGAGATGACTAGGAAGTGAGAGGGGGTAGGTTTACTGCATCGATCGAATGAGGGAATGGAAGATGGGGAAATAGTGGTCATCAGAGGGCCACTTCTCAATAGTGGGTGGTCGGCCTGGGTTGAAGACAGTAATGTCAGGGAGGTGAAGAGATAGAAAGCAAGAAATAAAGGAAAATAATAACGTAGTTTGGAAAAAGTGGTGATATGAAAAACATAAATGAGAGAGGAGTATAAATAATAACATACCTTATATTTGAGAATTGATTCTTCCGAGAGAAGATCGATGGGGAGTGGTGGCAGAGCTGAACTTCCATGAGAGTTTGAATGACATGATGGAAATCACTTTATTTAGGGTTCTATTTAAAATATCGGGGAGGTTTTTATCATCACATTTAAAAAAGCACTGAAAAGAGGGGTTTAATCAACACTAAAAAAACACTGATAAAGACCAATATAATTAATTTTAATAATATAATTAAAAAAATTAAAAAATTAAAATTCATGTAATTATAAATAAATAAATAAATATAAATGTATATAATTATAAATATATTAAAATAATTGTAAATATATATTTATAAATATAATTATATATATAATTATATTTATAAATAAATTTATTTTTAAATATATTTATAAATATTTATATATAATTATAAATTTATTTATATAATTATATATATTCAATAAATTAATATACTCAAAACGTTGTGAACCATGGGTTATCACCCATGGTCCCAAAATTTATTGAAAATAAAACAAATGAAAGTACAAGGGGAGATGAAAAATATAGGCAAGTGACAAGCCAATGCCACAAATAGAGAAGCATACAACTACATAGGAAATAGAATAAGATTATTCATTTATGGGATCAACCACCACCCCCATCTCTCAGATGATGGATCCTCCTCTAGGTTTTGGGATTTTCCATGTCTCATTATCCACTTGAGGATCAATATTGTCATCCAGTGGTATGATATCCTCAGGTGGCTGAGGATCATGTTCACTAGCCAGGCCTAAGCCCTCTGGTAATACTTAATCAGAATTGATTCTTTCTTTGACTATCTCAGTGCCTAAGGATTTTCCTTCAAGTTGAATAAGTCCATGAGCACTGAAAAATTCCTTATGGAACACCAAATTAATATTAGATCTATTTAATATGTCAAGTATACTAAATTTACTAGAGTCAGAGTTAGGTGGAGTCATCTCTCTACCTACAGTGGAACTGTTCTCATTGGTGTCAGATTCAATACTAGTGGTATGAGAGGAAATTAGATCCCCAACATATATTTCAATTACTTCATCCACACCAGTAATAAGATTTACCACTGAGTCCTTAGCTTATTCTTACTTATCTTCTCTATTTCATGTCTGACCTAACATGACTGTAGGATGGTCACCTACCTCATCCCCAACGAGATTTGAGGGTCTAATAACATGATCACTCTCTGTCCCCTAGATGATAGCAATGTCAGCCACATTTATTTGATCATAAGGGGAAATAACAGGAAAATTATAATCCTTTTGAAATTTATAAGGCTTAACCTAAATAATAGACATTCCTTTTTCATTACCAACATTTAGGTAATCATACTTAATAACATCAACAAAATCCATCACTTACTCAAAATCAGATGAATCATTCACCTGATGCAATGCATAATATACCTGTCCACCATCCAAGCTACCTAATTAATCATCATTCTTTATCCTACTGAAAGTGCCATCAAGAATGCTGTCAACAACCACATCAGTAAAAGAAACAGATGCCTAATCTATAAGATCCCCACTCACAGGCCTATATATTCTATTTTCTAACATGTTACCCTCTTTACCAACATCCTCACTTCCCTACTTGGATGGACGATCAACCAACCTGACATCGTCATTTATTTGCATCATTCTGAGGGCACTACCTCCATTTGAGGGACTGGATCATTATTTCATAGCACCTATAGATGAAATCTTGAGCTTTCATTACTCAAGAACATGTCTAAATGTTTTATATTTATCACAACACAACCCTTTATGAAAATTTTCAATAGTATTCCCAATGTTGCAACATTTCTGAAAAAAATCAGGCAGTTTCTCAGATTTAATACATAGTTTGAATATATGCTCATCTTCCACTAGAATAACTATGTCAGAGAGAGTAAAAACCATATCAATATTAAGGAGAATTTGATAAAAATTCACAAACCTTGAATGTTTAATTTCATTGTCAAATTTTATTGGGATCCCAACCGTAGAGGCCACATCCCATAGGATCTGAGGGTGCTAAAGATACCAAATGAGGCAGAAAACACAAATCCAGACCTAGGTGGTTGATTTTCCAATAGTCAATGGATTAAAACCAGAGTCCCAGTCTTGGATTATTATAATTCTGGGTTTTTGAGAGATTAATCCCATTCCCCACGCTTTAGACTTCAGATTAGATGATGAAAATATAATATGAAAAAATAACTTACTGAGAGATGTGATTTTCAATCTTCCAAAGCTCCAAAAAAAGAGAAGATGACTTCACATATCCTTAATCTTCCCAGAATTGGACCCCTACCAGACCACCAACTGAGCAATTATTGAATTTTTTCACTCTACAATCCATTACGAGATAATTGAATGATTTTACTCGATGACCGAAAGTGGTCCATTTTTTGTTATCCTCCCAGACGAAGAGGATCCAAATAAAAAATCATCCAAAAACCTGGAAGAGATTCCATGACTTTGATTTAGTTCATCATTTCAAGCTAAGGGTGGATCACCCTCCACCACAATATTCTCATAAACGAGGGAATCTTTCAAGTCACCAGATTCTAATCCAGTTCCATTCAGGATCCAATTTCTGGAATCCCTAGGATTTGATGGAGTGTATACCAAGAACTCTTTGAATTAGGGACCAGATCCATCAGCCTTATTTTAGGAATTATAAAGAACACTTACAAAGTCGATATTGGAGGTGATTGTTAGGGTTTCATTCAGAAACCCCTTGTGGTGACATGACGATGCTCCCGAATGTCAGTTTATTCTCCCCTCTTATCTATATTTTAGTAAATAAATATAAATATGAATATAAATATAAATATAGTAAATATATCTATTATTTAAATATATATTATTATAATTTTATAACTATTTAAATATAATATTATATCTTTATAATTATATAAATATATTTTTAAAAAATTCTATTTATTTATTTATAATTATAAATATATAATTTTATAAATATAGTAAATATAAATTTATAAATATTTTTATTTATAAATATTTATTTAAAAATATATTTTTAACATTATTAATGAATATATAATCTTAAATTCATGAATGCTAAAAATTAGTGAAATTGAATAAATTAAAATGAGTGGACTTTAAAAATATTAAAAAATGGATAAGTTTTATTAATTATAAAAATTATTTAAAGAATAAAATATGGATATATATTGAAAAGAAGATTAATTCATATTGGAAATATTAAAACATAGTAAATAAATATGTAAAAATAAATATTAGAAAATAATTAAATTATAAAAATAAAAATTATTAAAAATTAATAAGTAATACTAACTGAAATAATATTAAAAATAAATAAGTCAAATTTACTAATTAAAACTTAATATATTAAATATATTATGTTTCTTAATGAAATTATAAATGAATATTAAAATTTGAATAAATTACATAAATATTAGTTGCGTGTGTTTCTATAGAAGATTTAATTAATTACGTAAATATTTGTGTGTGAAATCATAACAATGATTGAAATCAAAATGAATATTGAGATTTGAATACCTCACGCTTGAAGGATTCTTCACCGTTCTTGAAAAAACATGATGATCCTGGCCAGATCTCTTTCAATGGAGTGTTGGAGAAGCTAGATCTACTAGCTCAGGGCTCGAGGATATTCAATTCGAAGAAAAACTCCGTTTCAGGTTCCTCGCATCGAGACTCTTTGAAAACACTATATAAGGGCTTGTGTTTCACTAAATCCCAAAATAAAGGGGAGTATCAAGTGTCTGATAAACTCTCCCATGATGTTCATAGACCTCATTTTTCTATATTTAAAAATGGAAGCTTCACAGTCATCATGAACCCTGATACACTCAAAGAGAAACTGAAAGCCTGTAAGTACTCACTTATTGGGTGTTTAATTCTTTCTAAGGGTGAAAAGATGATGAAAAACAAGGATTTAAAGTCTCATATCTCTCAAATTTTAGGAATTTTCAATTGGAATATTGTCCCCATTGGCAGAGGCTATTTTCATATCATTTTATTTCATGCAGATGATTGATCATGTGCTTGGAGATCTAGTTTTTATGAGCTTAATCTTGGGGGTTTTCACCTTTATTCATGGGAAATTAACTTCAACCCACACTCATATAAGAATACAAATACGTAGATTTAGAACATAATTCATGTTCTCATTTGGGCGCTTTGGTATCCTATTATTCTTAATGATCTTGTATCCTGCATTGGTACACCCATTAATATGGATGATAAAAATGTTGAAAGTAAATTTGGGTACTTTTATAGAGTTATTTTCAATGCTATCATGTTCAACCCATTGCCTAAATATGCCACTTTGTGTAAAATGGTGAGAAAATTAAGGTTCAATTTGAATATGAATTCATCCCATTATTCTGTGACTTCCACAGGATTATGGGGAATGCGATCTTCAATTGTAGAAATGTTAAAAAAATTCAAATTAAGAAAGCAGGAACTCTTTCACAACATTAGAGAAAGAAAAATCTTGGTACCTTAAATATGAGGAAGGAGGTAGCAAGTGGTTGTATCTTTGTTTAGATTGTCTTCAAGGAAATAAATAAGGAAGATGACCAGAAGGGGAAGAGGATTGAGATAAAGGTGTAGGTCTAGAAATCATTTAAGTTAGGATGTAGGAATATTGATACCCATGTATCTATTAACCAGATACAACTAAGTTTGGGAACACACACTGCTAGAAATGATAGAATTTCTTCTGGGATGGATGAGCACACGGTTGAATCTGCTAATGCTGGTGTAAGACATTCTTAAAGGAGGGTTAAATTTAATCAGAAAGTTGATTTTAAATTTGATCATACCAGTTGAAAGACCAACTCTTAGACTAAGTATAAAGATGGAAGAGTCAATTTTAAATATCCCCTTATTGGAAACTCTAAAAATATAGGATTCAAGGAAGGGGTAGGAAAATTATAGTGGATGAGGATGGATTTCAACAGGTATCATATAAGAAATCAAATCAATCTGTTTCTCCCTCAAATATGGGAAAAACTCACTCGTTATGGATGGATTAGATTCAATTAGAGTGTACATTCTTGGTGATTTTATGCCATTATAGAAAGACTCATGTGGGATGAGAGTGGCTGATGAAGCTATTTTTGAGGTAGACATGGATGAGGAAGCTGGCCTTGAGATAGAGGAGGGTGTCATGTCCTTCTGGACTCTAATCACAATAAGAATTTTAATTTTATTGACATTTTGAATATATCTAATTGGAGGGACATTTACCACGTGTAATTTATCAATGTTCATGGACCATTTGGAGGAAAATTCTCAGATAGTAAAACTATTCAGGAAAGGTGAACTTTTGATTTGAAGGAAAATGCGTCAAATCAAGATATTCATGATGATGATGAGGATTCATCAGGCATGGATAACTAGGATGAAAATTGGTAGGCCCCTAAGTAGTGGAAGAGGGGCAAATATCTGAGAGGTCGGGGTTGTTCTCGAGGAAGGGGCGACAGACATAAAATATGGTGACTTTTGAATGATCTTTTGGTCTTAGTGGCATTTTTTGGACCGACTTTTTTCTTTGTAACCCCCCATATTTCTTTTTTTGTGCACCTTTTTTCATTAATAAATATTCCAGGACCATGAGCTTTAATCCATAGTTCATGCCATTTCTAGTACACACACACACACACACAAATTTGACATATGTTAAATTGAACAATGATATTATATAATATGTAACGTCTATTGATGAAATAAATAATAATAAGAATGAATAAATTTAAAAAATGGATAACTGTTATTAATCATATAGATAATTTTAAAAAATTAAAAATGAATATTTATATATGTTAAAATAGAAATGAATACATATTAATTATATAAATTACAACCATATTAAAGACATTAAATGTTAATGAACAAAAATGTATAAATAAATATTAGAAAATGTATAAAATTACAAAACAATTCAAAAATGAAAAATTGAAAATTAATAAATTATAAAAATATTAAATATATTAATAAATAATTATGTATAAAAAAACATTAAAAATGAATAAATTACAAAAATATTAAATGAATAAATATTTAAAATCTATAAATTATAAAAAAGTAAGCACAAACTTAACATTATAAATGAATAAATTATATTAAATGAATGCATATTAAAAATGAGTGAAATTTAATTATATATATATAATTAAATAATTAATATGATTTTTATAATTAATAAAAATGAATAAATTTATTAAATACTTAATATAGTATTTAAATAATTAATATACTATTTATTACTATATATATATATATATTAAGTTTAATATTTTTTTTAAATTTTATCCATTTTAATTAATTATAAGCAATATATTATTTATTTTATCAATATAATATTTATTAATATATATATATATACATATTAAATTTAATTATAAAAAATTTGGGGGTTGACCTAGTCCAACTCGTGAACCTTCATGAATATATGTTTAAATAAAAATGAATATATATATTAATTATATAAATTAAACTCTATTAGAAAAACTAAATGGTAAAAAATTTTATTAAATAATTTTTTATTAACAAAAATGAATAAATTAAATATATATATATATATACAGTAATAAATAGTATATTAATTATTTAAATAGTATGTTAAGTATTTAATAAATTTATTCATTTTTATTAATTATAAAGTATGTTTTAATTATTTAATTATATATATATATAAAATTATTGTAATTTAATAATTTTTAATTAAATAATTAATATACTATTTATTAATATATATATATATATATATTTATTAATTTTAATAAATTATATATATATAATTAAATAATTAATATACTATTTATTAATAAATGTCAATATATATATATCAATATATAATTTATATCAATATATTTTTATATATGTCAATATATATTTTTATATATATCAATATATATTTTTATATATTTACATTTAATATTTCAATATATAATTTTTATAAATGATATAAAAATTTTATTATAAAAAATGAATAAATATAAATAAATTTTAAAAATGAATAAATTTTAAAAAAATTTAAATAATTAAAAATAAAAAATAAAAAAATAAAAAAATAAAAAAAGAAAAAAAAATATATTAATATTTAATATATTCATATATATCAATATATATTTTTATATATGAAATAAGAATTTAATTATAATTTTTTTGTAACTCAACTAGTCCTCAAGGAAGACCTATTAACATTGACCATGGCAAAAAGAAGGCGAGCCGACGTCTAAAGGGGCCCATGGAGAGTGGACAGAGGAGAGTAGAGAATGGTTCAAGGCCCGCGCGTGCCAGTACATGCAGGCATGGGCCCATTTAGGTGTGTGTGGAGAGTGTATGCATGAGCCCATTCCTAAAGCAGGATTCTGATGCCATGATGCTGTGGAATGATATAAAAATAAACAGCCAATCATCAGTATTTTCGATGCGAGACCCGCGTGTTAGTTTTATCATCACTCTAACTAGCGCTGATAAGGACGACCTTTATCAGTGCTAGAAAATGAATTATTAAAGGGTACCCTTTATCAGTGCTTCAAAAAAAGTGCTGATAAAAGGAACCCTTTATCAGGGCTAAAAAAGTGTTAATAAATGTGTTATTTCATCAGAGATCTTTTTAGTGCTAATAAAAGGAACTATTTTGAGCATTTTTTTAGCATTGATAAAGCTAAACTTTATCAGTGATTTCGAAAAGTGATGATAAAAAATAGCACTGAATAAACCTAAAACTGTAGTAGTGGACATAACTTTTTACATATGAAGAAAACAAATAACAAAAAGATCCCTACATTCATGGAGAGGTAGAAATTTTACTGTGATCTAAAGAAAAATTACAGGAAAATTTTAGAGTTTCAGACACACCTAGAAACCATATCTCAAATGATCTAATAAAGAAGATAATGTAATAGTGCCACCAATCACATAATAAGTCCATTATGCTATAGTGTCCGATAGTCAGATGTTTGATGAGTTATAGTACCTCTATCTCCAAAGTACCAGATGTTATAGTAACCATGTTAAATTCCACACTACTATAGTGCCCTTTTAGTGCCAATTGGTCAGTTTTTCTACAGTGAGAAAGAGTTTCTACATTGTCCAATAGTTTTAGTTTGGTGTGTAGTATGGGTCACTATTATTTAAACCAACTTTATCCAAATGGTTCGGGCTACACCATTCTAATATATCCCTCTCAACTATTATAAAAAAAATCCACCAAAACAAATTTTATTACATATTTTCGCCTGAAGGTCCTATGACTTGAAGCCTATTTTTCTGAACTAAAGGCACTTGATCTACAATGAGGTTAGTGTATTTTAGGTCCATGAAGACCCTTTTTATATCCCAAAATCTGTTCTATCATAAAGAATCAAATCTTCAATGAGGACGGTGCTTCTGGTGGCCTTGAAGTCCCTTGAAAATGGAACAAAGTCTCATCTCGGTGAATAGTGTCTAACTGTTACATTACCTACTACACTGCCTAGCTGCTATAGAACCTACAATACTAAGGAAAAATACCACTAAAAAATCCCCCATAAATGGAAGCCATTGAGGGTCAAACCCCTGACTTCATGGATGTGGTGATATAGAAGAGGCTCTTTCCCATTTATTAAAAAAAGAAATATACAATAAAATAGATGAGGTTAGACATAAAAAAACCTACCCTCATCTTGAAAACATAACAATATCACAAAAGAAAACCCAATCAGGGATACTGATATTGGCCAAAAACTAAACCTATGAAAAAAGACTCTTATTATGGAAGTCCACAAGCTGCTCCTACCACTGGGGTGAAGATTCCCTAGAAATTGATCTTGAGATCGAAGAATCATGTAATGATGGCCCCCTGACCTCCTCATCCATGAGAGTGATATCATCATCACCAATTCCCAGCATCTTTCTAATGGGTGTATTCTTCTCATGAATTCCCATCTATAACTATATTAATTCCATGGTTAACTGTACCTAATGTTGATCAGCAAGACCATCAAGTGAGGTAAACATGCTAAAAATATTAGATGTAGACACCCAAGCCTTGCTGCTCACAAGTGTACTCATTTTAGAAGTTCTCAAACTAGGAGAAGCTATTGTAGTGATCTCCATAGATGGATCAATTTTTTCAGAAGTCCCCACAGAGGATTTCTTGGAAACTCCCATAATTAGAGTTGGAGTCGACAATGATCCCCTCCCTAAAAAATGACTCTGACAAGATATGTTGTTATTTGCTACTGAAAATGCCAGAGAATCCTTATTGTTAACTCCCAACACACTTTTAGATTAAAATTTTTTCTCATCCATAAATAATTTCTACTTGGAATCAATTTAGGGAGTTTCCAATTCCATAGATTCCAATATGGAAGCCTTGAAGATAGAACCATCCTTATGTTGACTAATTTAAGTGTTCAACATTATCATAAGAATAGAATTCATAGTAACAAAGGTGGATACTCTAATACAAACAAATCCAACCTCCAATACCTTACTACCCACATCTTGCTGTATTCCATCATTAATTTTGATACCAGGATCCATGACCACATTTTGTGAGGCCCTAGACACCTCCTAATATGCCTCAGAGAAAGTAGGACCATTTTTGGGATTTTGATTTAAAGTAGAAGAAACTTCCAATTTCATTTTCTTTTACTTTTACTTGAAGAATTTAGCTTATGCTCTTACCACATTTTATGATCAACGTCTATTTGATTAACAATTTCATTTTCAGATTGATCATCATTATCAAGATCTCCATCCTTATCCACCTCTATATTATTGACGAGAACATCCCTAAAAGAACCACCCCATGGGGATAAGTTAATTATACTATTAATTATTAATAATAATATTAATAAATAATAAACAAATAAATAATATTATTAATTATTAATTGATAATTTCATTTTTAGTTATTTATTATTAATAATTAATTATATTATTAATTATTAATCATATGATTAATTACTAATTATATTATTACTTATTATTAAATAATAATAATAATAATTAATAATTAATAATTATTATATTATTAACTATTAATTACTAATTTATAATTAGTAAAATATACGATTAGTTATTAATTATTATTTTTCATATTAATTATATTAATAATATTATTAATTATTAATTATTAATGACGTTATTAATAAATAATTATATTATAAATTAGTATTTGTCATATAAATTATTAATTATATTAAATATAATATTATTTTTTTATTGTTTATAATATTAATTATTATTTATATTAATGACATTTAATTTGAATTTAACCCCAAACATTTTAAGGACATAGTCATCCAAACCCAATGGCTCATTTTTATCCTCTCTCCTCCTCTCACTCTCGGCTCTGCCTAGGGTTTCCTCCTAAAACCCTTTGCTTTGAGGTAAGAAACACGTCTAATCACTCCCCTTCTTCTTTTTCTTCCTTTCCTCCCCTATTTTTATCTCATAAATCATTCTCCCGCTCTGTTAGCATGGTTTTTTCATGGGTTCTTCCCCATTCATTTATTTTGTGGCTTATCCATGACAAGTTTTTTGTCTTCCTCTTTGGTCCCAATCCTCTCTTTCGCTTTGGTGAATGTGCTTCAGTTTTCAATCATGTCAACTACATATTCTTCAAGGATTTGTTGGGTTCTCGATGATGGTTGTCTGCCGTTGAAGACCTTAAATGCTCTTTTTATGGCTTTGATCTCATGTTCCTCTGCACCTCTCCAAGTCAAATATGAAGCAGTGGTTCAAAGAGGTTTTAGGTTTTGCGGTTTGGTGGTCGATGAGTCTTGAGGTGATACCTTGGTCATCTTGCTTCTATTTTGATGGCTTCCAGTTTTCTACCTCGTCGACATTGTCGTTGTTCAGAGACCTCATTCGTTCAAACCACTACTCTGACCTCACATTCTTCTACTCCTCTCCTGGTCAGATCTGGAGTGGTGGTAACAATGAGGTTTTGGGATGTGTGGTTTAGTGGCCGTCAGTGTTCTAAGTGAGATCCCTTCAATGAAGGTTATGGTTTTTCAGATTTCTTCCTCAAGTTATCGGTGAAGTTTTTTTAACTCCTTCTTGGTAGTCTATCTATTTGATTCTTATTTAGTGGTGTTCTGATTTGTGGTTTGGGTTTAGTTTTATTCCTGTTTGGTTTTGGTGGTACCGTCGGTGTTGCTCTCGACAGTGCCGTGTTGATGGTTTTTACTTTTTGATGAGGTGAGATGATTCTATATTGGTGTTTTGATTATTTCTGGTTCAATGGGGAATGCCGAAAATATGATGTGATGTTTTACGACAACTTTGACAAACTCTGAAAGTTGACTGGTGTGGTGGTTGGACAGTGACAATGACAGTGGTGATGGATGGGGATGATCACAGTGGTGAATCATGATGATGATGGATGGTGAATTGAATTTGGCTGATGTAGTGAATCTGGATCATGATATTCTCAGTTGGTGTCTAATTTTTAAATTTTTAACTTTGAATTTGGGTTTAATTTGTTTTTTGGTTCCCTCCTAGTGTGTAGGTTACTGCTCAACCATAAAGTAGCTTTTAAAAATCAAATAAAAATCAAATTTGCAGTCACTTAGTTTTTTTTAGTATATGTTATTTTTTATGTATTATTATTAATATATTAATATTATAATACATGTAAAGTGAAACGAATACCACATAAAAAATCCATAAGATATTTCAAGATCCCTTCCCATATAAAAGGTTGTCATGAGAGGAATTTTTTGTTATATATTTTAATTACTTTAATGATGGTAATATAGAATAAAAAAATAATATTTTAAATACTATTTAATATATATATATATATATATATATATAACAAAAAATACTAAATAAAAATATATTTTTTTCCAAAAATAGTATTTTAAATACTGCTTAAATTTTTGACGTGTGTGTGTGTGTGTATAATAAAATAAAAATATTTTTTTTTCAAAAAGAATTGTGATCATCAAATTGTTTGAAGATCTCAGCCGATATTGTTGAGTGTCAATTAATTTGTTTCTAAAAAACATATATCCACAAAAAATTAAAACCAAGACCCAATAAATAGTAAAAAGTTACATAATTTGACAATTTTCCCATATATATACAACCCCAATCTGTAAAAATTAGGTTATTGAATTTGTATTTTTATCCAAATGATAAATGAAACAATTTGCATTTTCGTATTCATTTAGTAACCTTCAAATAATTATTGTTGTTTTCAAGAAGATAAACGACCCTGATAAAAGAAAAATGAGACTCTTAAACAACTGAAAATGGTTGTTGCTAATTTGTTAATTATATAATATTACATCACACTCTATTATAGAAAAACCATGAAATAAAAAAAATACCCTGTAAAAAAATTAGGGATTCCATTATGGGATTAAATAATTAGTCAAAAATGGTAATTAATCTCACAATAATGAATTTGGACTTACCCAATAATGATGGTGGACAAATTCAAAGAACCAACATTTGACTGCTATAATTTTTGATCTTTAAAATGAAATCCATATCCTGTAAAAATATAAATTGTAATCCTAAAAATATTTTTCTAGATAAGAGAAATGAAATTCTACCCCCATTATCCCATGGAGTAGGTATGCCACCAAACTATGTAAATCCCTAGCGAACTTTTTATTTTTAACCTCTCTTTATGTGCTCTTTATTGTTTGCAACTTCCACTACCCCAATAAAGTGGTATCACAATCAGGTTGGTCAAAACTGAGATGAGCACTGAATGTTTTCCAGTGATTAGAAAATTCAAGGTGGTCAAAAGAAAATTTTTAAGGTAGATTCATGAAGATCTCTTCAAAATAATCCCAATAGTGTAAACGACATTGAAAATAGAGCTAAAACAAAGTCGGTAGTGGTTCTCAAAGTTCAAGTCATACCTAGGATGCAATATTAACCCCCTTCCAGGTAAGAATAAACCATTCAAATTGGTACTAACTTTTCTATCCCCACCTCTAGAATGAAACATCAACATCACATCATTGGTCAATCTTGACCATTGATAATGTTTTGACCATATATTGGTCAATCAGATTCTGTTTTCAATGATTTAGGAGTCGTTTCCAACCTTTTCAATAATTTCAAACACATCAGTATGGTTAGATATTAAATATTCTCTTTTTATTAATGTATGAAAATATCGGTAACATGATTAAGCTTACAGCTTTTAATTATGATATTTGGAATCCCAGAATGGAAGATCTATTGTATATTAATGATTCTTGGAGGCCTATAGTGGAGGTCACTATTCCTATTTAAAATCCATTGAAGAAACTAGAATATGATAAACAATTTTATAAAAAAACTATTTATTATTAACCCACTAGTTGATGTGGAGCGTGTTAAGCTCAAGATGAAACATGTTTCTCAATTTCAGTAGTGGATCAACAATAATATTTTCTTAAAATTTTCCAATGAATATAATGTTTCTATTATATAGAGAAAATTAGTAAATATGTACCCAAGAAATACCACACAAAACAATAAAATCTTGATACATCGACTATTCGACAAGAATTATAAGGAGGGGAAAAATCTATTGAGTATATGAGTGAGTTACAAGGTATTATTGATCAACTAGATTATATAAAAATGATGGTTAATGATGAGTTATAGGAACTATTGATATTGAGTTTTTTACAATGATATGAGACACACTTGTTATGTTGGTTAGAAATTCATTTCCGGATGGAAAGATCTCCCTAAAAATGGTGAAATATTGAATGATGAATAAATAATCTAGAAGAAAATATGAGGGAGATACTCCTGAATCAAAGGCTCTTATCACTAAAAGACTGGGAAATAGAACTGGAAGGGAATAAGTAGAGGAAAATAACCTCATGATTGAAATCAATAAAGGAAGAAGCACTTCCACAAAACTGGGTTTTCACAGCACCACCCTTTAACAGCCTAAAAAAGGGATGATAAAGGGGGTGCCTTTATCAGTACTAAAAAAAGCACTAATAAAGGGTACTTTTAATAGTTCTAAAAAGCACTATTAAAAGTTCCTCTTTATCGGTGATTTTTTATCACTGATAAAGGCACTCCCTTTATCAATGCTTTTTTATCACTGTTCAAGGGCCCCCTTTATCAACACTTTTTTTAGCGCTGTTAAAGGGTCCCCATTTATCAACAATTTTTTTAGTAGCGCTGATAGGGGGGCTTTATCAGTGATTTTTTTCCTAGAGCTGATAAAGTGTATATGTTAAAAAATTATATTTCATAAAAAGTAATATGTTGATTTATAAATATATAAGTATATTTATATTGATATAAATATAATATTTATTTTAAATATGTTTTAGATAAGTATAAATAAACATTTTCACTTAATATATAAGATATGTAGTAAAAATAACTTATAAAATATCTTAAAAAAATATTAATTAATATTTTTCTATTTATCATCGACTAATAATCATTTAATAACAATTTGAAGACACAAAAAATCAAAAAATAAATAAAATATCTAAAATAAGTTGAAAACGTAACTCATACTTCAAACAACCATAACTCACTACTATAAATATGGCCTTTATCAGCACCTGAATATATATATATATATTTGTGTGTATATATATATTTGTGTACTTGTATATATATATATATTTGTTCGTTTTTATTGAAAAACTAATATATATTATCTATATATTCTAAACATATGTATATACATATTAAATATAATATTTCTAAATATATGTAAATATGTATAATTATATTTACAGATACATATATAATATATATGTATGTGTGTGTGTTGTATATATGTGTTTATTTTTTTATAAACACACACAAAAATCATATTTTATAAATGTATTTGAAACCGATCTTATAAATATATATTAATATATGAATAAATATATTAATATATAAATAAAACTATATGCATATTAATATACAAATATATATATATATTAATATAACTAAATATATATATATTAATATAAATATATATATGTTAATATAAATATATATTAATATATGAGTAAATATGACTAAATATATATATATATAAATAAATAGATATATTATTAAATAAACAAAAAAGAATTATGGTGGAGTGGTAAAGGTTTAGGTGCACATGCAAGAGGTTCCGGGTTCGAATCCAGGGGGAGGTAGGGTGCGTCCGTGGGTGGAAATGGGGTTAAGTGCTGTTAAAGGCTAGGTTGGGGTGGCTACTGGGGTGTGTGGGCTGGTGTGGGGAGGGGGCTGTTGAATGGGGCTTCAAACATTGTTTAAGCCCCTCCCCGAATTGCAGAATTATTTTTTTATTTTTTTTAATGTTTTTTAACTTTTATCAGTGCTAAAAAAAGCATTGATAAAGGGCCCATTTATCAGTGCTTTTTTTAGTACTAATAAAAGGGGTCTTTATCAGCGCCACAATTAAGAGCACTTTTATTAGTGTTGTAAATGGACTTTATAGCACTGATAAAATCCATATTTGCAGTAGTGAAGTGGTCAAAATCTCGATTAATATAAAAAAATAATTTCCACCATTATGAAAAGTCTATACACTTAGTCTGGGAGTTTCAAAAGTCGAAGGTAGAGTAGAATAATTAGGAAGGTAAAACCCAAAAATAATGATGTTGTAGTTTTAAATGATGGGATAATTATTTCTTAAGAATAGTATGTAAACCTTTCAATCCAATATTCAACATGGTTGACTGATTTAAGTACCTTTTACCATGTCACAACAAGAAGAGTTTTCTTCTCATCTAATACACTAGGGAATTTTTGTCACATAAATATGGTAAATAATGATGCATCCAAAATTACTAGATCAAGTAATCTTTTTCCGGAGACTAATATTGGGTGCATGTTACTATTGAAGGATGCGATACATGTTCTTTCTATTTAACTTAATCTGATATCCATTAGAATGATTGAGGATGATGTATACATCGGTTCCTTCAGTGATGATAAATTTAAGCTTACAAAAGATAATAACGCAATTTAAAGAGGACATAAAAAATACTTATCTTTACCATAGAGATTCCATACCATGTGGAAGAGAGGTCAATGAAACTATAAAGGAGGTTCCTATATAAGTTTTTCACATATGGATTTTCTACATGAGTGGGAGAGAGATAAAAATTCTCTCTAATAAAGACATCCTATAAGGAAAATGGAAGAGATTGTTTTAAGGTTATTTATCATATATAAAGGAAAATATTTTAAATTTGATACACACCGATGCCGGTATGATGACAACCAAATCAATGGGAGGCAATACTTAATTTGTGACCTTCATTGATGATAATTTTATAAAAGTTTAATATTTATATTTGAAAACTAAATATCAAGTACAAATTTTTTTCAATAAGTTTTATATAAATATGGAAAGAGAAAAATACAACCAATTAAAGTACGTGAGTGTAAAAAATGTAAGAGAATACCATGATCCATTTGATGAATATTTTAAGAGTTTCAACATATGGTTAGAAAAATCATTATTAAATATTCCTCGACATAATGGAATTGCTGAGAGGATGAACAAAACCATCCATGAGAAAGTAAAGTGTATGATCTCAAATGAAAATATACTAAGAACTTTTTGAGGGGAGGTAATGAGAATTTCGATTGATCATATAAACATTTATCCATCATTTCTAGTGAAATACAATGTACTAAAAAGGGTTTAGATAGGTAAATATTATTTTTACAATAACTTGAGAATATTTGGTTGTAGGGAATTTTTACACATTCTGAAATATGATAGGGTGAATTTGGATGGAAAGAGAAAGTAGTGTATCTTTTTGGGATATAATCATGAGGAATTTGGATACTGATTATGGGATCCTATAAGTAGAAGGATCATTATAATCATAGATTTATCATTTCTTCAAGATCAGATGATTGAATATTTTGAGAAGCCATGAAATACAGAGAAGATATAGTCTCAGTAAATTACAGTAAATATAGAACTAGTATCACCACTATCTATTCTATACAATGTGAGAGAGATTCATGAAACTAGTGATAAATCACCACTAGGTAATATGTCTCCATCTATTGATATATCTCCATTATATGATATTATAAAACAAATTCCACCCAAAGATTAGTTAAGGAGATCCACTATAGAGTGATAAATGACTTTGAGATACTCACCGTATGAGTTTGTAATTCTCACTGATGGGGTAAAACCAAATAGTTATGATGATGTGATCTAGAGTAAAATATAGAATGGATAAATTCTATGTAATAGGAGATAAGTTCCTTTCATAAGAACCACACATTTTATATGCTGGATTTACCACATAGAAATAAGGAACTCAAGAAAAAATGGGTGTACATAATCAAAGGAGAATATGTCAACTCACAACCACACCCAAAATCTAGGATGGTTGTGAAGGGATTTGTTTAGAATAAAGGTATTAGATATGATGAATTTTTTTCTCATGTAATAAAAATTCCTTCAATCAGAATTATGATTAGATTGACGACTATTCTTAATACGGAGGTTTAATAAATGGATGTAAAGAATGCATTATTACATTATGATATTGATGAGGAGATTTACATGAATTATCTAGAAGGTTTTAGGTGAAAGGAAAAGGAAAAATGGTATGTTAACTTAATAAAAGTTTATATGGTTTTTAAATAGGCATTGAGGTAATGGTACAAGAAGTTTGAATCATTCATGGAGAAAAATGAGTACAAAAAAATGAATAATGATCGTTGTTTTTTCATGAAAAGGTTTTTAGTGGTGATATCATTATTTTATTTCTTTATGTCATTTATATGTTTCCTATTATAAGATATATTATAAATATTGATAGTTTGAAGAAGTATATGAATAATTATTTTGAAATAAAAGACTTAGGAGAGTCCACTAAGTTTCTTGGTTTGGTGATTAATCATGATAGGAATCATAAGATTTGGATCTCTCAAGAATGATACACTGAGAAAGTTCTTGAATGGTTCAACATGGAAAGGTAAAACTAGTTATCACTCTAATTGAAAGGTATTTTAGTCTCATGAAAATACAAATTCCATTAACTTAAGAAAAAAAAGTTGAGATAGAAAATATTCCCCATCAATCAGTATTTGGAAGTATCATGTATGTTATAGTGTGAACCAGAATAGATAATGATCATGCTATTGGTGTCATTATTATATTGTTATCAAATATAGGAAATGTGCATTTGGTATAAATCAAATGGATATTGAGGTATCTCTAAGGCATATCTAGTCATTCTTTACACTTTAGATATGATAAACCTATTGTATAAGGATAAATTGATTTAAATATGGATGAATATATAGACACATGTAAATCTATATCTGGATACATAATATCATTTATAAGGGGAGAAGTCTCATGGAAATAATGACTTAAATAGTGTATTTCCATGTTTAATGTAGAATAATAACATGTCACAATCATTGAAGCTTGTAAGGATATACTATAGATAAAGTAATTTATACAAGACTAGGGATAGAGACTAGTGAATTATATCCTCTACTATAATAATAAATTTACTATCTATCTTAATAAGAACCAAACATTTCATTCCAGGTCTGAACAAATTGGTGTGTGATATCACCAGATCCACAATGTTTTGGAAGAAAAATTGATAAAAATTGTGAAAATATACACTAATGATAATAGAGTAGATATGATAACAAAGGTACTACTAAATGAGAAGATTGGATACTAAAATGATATTTCAAGAATATACTCTACCCTAAATTGGTTATTAGTGGGATATTTATGAGGTCCAATCCCAAATTTGGGGAGTAAATTATGATAGAAATTAATATATCGGAAATGAAAACTACTCTGTTGATAATGAATTTGAATCCATCCAATAACAATAGTGGTCATATTGAAGGAAATATACTTTGACTACTATGATTGTTAATATTTATAATGGTATCCATATCCTATAAAAATGAAATTGTAATCCTTTAATGAATTATTTTGAGGAGAGAAATAAAATGACAGGCCCATTCTCCTCTAGAACAGAAACACCACCAATCATAATAACTATTAAATTCAATAAACGCTACAATATCCAAAAATATCCAAGAAAATAAGTAGAATCAACTATAACCCCCACATTATAAAATTATGTTTTTAAAAGTTATTATGAGAAAATAGTAAAAAAATCCACCATATAGATGAATTCAATTCAAAACTGATCCCCTTACTTCACTAGGATTTAATTATAATTTCTATAGAAATTGATTTATATATACAAAGAGCATTGATCGAATAATCTTGAAGTAAAAGTGGTTAAAATAATAATACCTACCTCAAAAAATTTACTAAATTGGAAGTAATGGGTGAAGTGAGTTATTTAAAAAAGAGAGAGAGAGAGATGATCCCATTATATAGTTAAATTTGTGAGGTTGGATACAGAAGATTGTGCTAAGATCACACACAAGATCAATTGAAGGAAGAATATGTGTGGATGAGAGGGTAATCTAAATATTATGGATGGGTTAATATTATAGAAGAGAGAATGATATGGATGATGGATGGGCCTGAAAACCACCATGATATGGATGGAGGAAATAAATTATGGCTGTTGTTAATGTCGATTGAGGGAGTAAGAATAATTGTATGAGAATATAGAGAGAGTTGTGGATAAATATTGAGTTCACACAACACTTATGGTTGGAGGTAGGTTAGGTTTTTCAATGGATTTAGGGATATAGGAAGAAGAAATAGACCGAGCAGCCCTGAAAGGATTGACTATTGTTTGAGAGGTGATAAGAGGGAAACAAAGTGACCTAAACTAGATGAAATAAATTAGGAATTGGTTGGGTTGGTCAGTTCATTATTTTTCAAACCCTTGACTCAACCCAACCTGATCCTAACCCAACCCAAATTAACCTAACCCATACATATAGTCACAAACCAACCCAGGTTTCCCATGACCCTGGTCCCCCAGAGTTGGATAGTGACATGGATTAAAGGGAATTCCTAATCCCCATGGGAAATAACTATCACTTAAGAATCAAGAATGTACTTTGGGAACATTTTTACCAATAAATCCATCAATACAATACAAATTATAGCTTTTAGAAAGAACACAAAAATCCATATAAAAAATTCACATCCAAATACAACACAAAATAATCAATAATACATATTCCCAAATGATGGGATAATAAAACAAAAGAGTATAAAAGTGGGTTAGGGTGCTATAATCAAGACTCAAAATAATACAAAAATAAATATACCAATCACCGTGTGAACTGAGGGCCAAGTTCCCACTGTGTCACCTCAATCAACCAAGATAAACTAACATGAGTACCAACCCCCTACAGGCAATGCCTTGCCTTTACTTGTGTTTGGAAAAATAAATTCTATGTACAACCATTGATAATATATAGGGTGTGAGCATATCTATCCCAGAAGGGGCCCATTAAGTGTTAAATGAATAACCATTGTTAGAAAAAAATAAACATGAAATTCTGAAAACAATTTAATGAAACCATGATTTTAACATTTGAATAAAAAATGGGAGTATAATAAAACTATAAAGAAATCACATTGGGATATCCCAATGGTATCAAATATTAAGGATTCATCTTAGGATCCCTTTGCTCTCAACTATTGAACCATTCCTAATTGTCTGCATGTATGAACCAATATAGAGGACTATGCTAAAGTCCCATCTGTAACCATATCCATATTATCATTTTTTAGTTATAGTTGTGTAATAACCAAAGGTATAGGGAGGTAGAACCATACCTAGTGGTATTTATCCTAGTATTCCCACTTAGGCATCTGAGGTTCCTATGAGATACCCCCTTTCAATTTAATTCCAATTATAATTCCACCTTCAATTCATTCCCACTTCAATATAAATGGAAACATTTTATGATCAACCAAACATACATAATAAATCCTCAAAATAACCATTTTTCATCAAAAAAATGGAAATATATTTTAGAAATTTATGAAAGTATATTTTGTTCATCAAGAAATGGTATATCATGAAACCACATACCTCAATCAACAAAACTAGTAAAGAATGGGTGGAACCCACATGCAATGGAGGAGGAAGGCCTTGAGAAGGAAAGAAGATACCTTAATCATCAAAACAAAAAAAATTCAATTTATATTATACCCTATTCTACCATTTATATGGGGAAGAAGGAGAACAAATAAAGTAATGTAGAAAGATCCAAGTGAAATAAAAGGAAGTCCATAATTGATGTTTCCTTGAAGATCCAAGTTGAATCCCCGCCAAAAATTGATTTGGGGGGGGGGGGGTAGGAGGAGAGTTAATATGATAGAGAGATAGGTTCTTGGATTGAGTGAGGTAGATAGGAGGAGAAAATAGGGTTATATTAGGAAAGAGAAACAAGGAAATTTCATATTTTTAATGTTTTGGGAAGATTACACAGTTTTCCAAATTGTGTACTGATCATGCAGATCAGCCTTACCACACTTAGTCACCTACATGGTTGGTCCACATAATTTGAAAAAACATGGACTGACTATGAAAATACACACTATTAAAAACTATAGATCTATTTTATGATTATCCCATTGTTCCTCCTAACCATGAACTAACCGTTCAATAACCCATTTTTTCTATTTTTTCTAAATTTCAAAGGAAAATGACTCAAAAAAGAAATAAAAAAAATCCAATAAATAAATGATCCATAATTGAAAGGAAATCATGGGAATGATACATATCTTGTGTATAACCCAACCCTACCCCATTGGGTCGGGTTGGGTTGATAGAGTTGGGTTTGGAAACCCCTATTTTTAACATTATGAAATGTTACTATGAACCATTTCAATAACTATTTATTGTTTCAATAGGTAAATTACAACAAAAAACCAATTATATAAAGAAAAAAATTATCACTAGAATCATTATATTGAATACTATACTCTTCAAAATTCAAATAAATAAATAAATAATTATTTAACAATATATTTCTACACTAAACCATTATTTATTATTATAAAAAATTAAAAATTAAACAATTATTTAATGTAACATGTGAATAAGAGTTCTCCCCAAATAAACAATCCTTCAAATTTTAACCTAACAAACAAATGTACATGTAATTGAAACAAGGAACATATAAGGAATAATGACGTGTTTTATTAATGATACTTAACAAATATAAAACTAATTACATATAGAAAAATACAATTTATGTCATTTTGTCCAAAATGCACATCATAATTACTTAGCATTCATTCATACATGTTTTAAATGAACCAATTATCATTGTCAGATAGTTTCATGAAAATATGAGCTTGTTTGTTCAGTTCTGAGAATATAACGCAAATTTTGTACTAAAATATCAATTTTAATTTGAAAATATAATCTTTTAGTAATAAAAACCACATATTGAATAAGAATGATGTACGATTTATTCCTATATGTCACAAATGAATGCATGATTATTTTTATAGAGTTTCACAAATATCCAAAATAATTTTCTCAGTTTTGATCACGTGACACATGTTTTTAAATTTTGTAACACTAATAATGAAAAAACAATCTTTAGTAAATTTCAACCACACCATGCATTGGAATGATGTGTCATTTATTCCTAGATGTGAAAAATGAATCAATGATAATTATTATAAATTTTCATGATAATATAAGATCATTTTCCCAAATTTGACCATGTGATGTGAATTTTAAACACATTTATCTCTTTTTAATGGAAAGCCTTTGTTTTCTATCATTTTATTCACATCATGCATTATAACAACCCACAATTTTTTTTATTAAATGTCATAAATAATTATAAAATCATTTTCCTAGAGTTTCATGAAAAAATGATCATATTATCTAAGTTTTGAGCATGTGACACATGTTTTTAACTTATTTAACACTTGAAATGAAAACAATGAACTTTAGGTTATTCTGACCACAATATGTTCTGGTATGATGTGAGGGTTCATTCCTACAAGTAAAAAATGAATTAAAAATATTTTCCCTAGATTTTCATGATCTTTTACTCAGTTTTGGAAATGTGACAAGTTTTTAATTTAAATATCTCTTTTGTATGGAAACAAATGTTTTTGGTAATTATAACTAGACCAAATTGTGAAATAAAATGTTGTTCCTTCTTATATATCATATATTAATCTAAAAATTTTTTCCTTGATTTTCTTGACAATTCAAGGTATTTTTTTGATTTTGGATATATACTGCACATTTTGAACTTCTATAACACTAATAAAAAAATTAGGTTACCTTGAACACACTACATATTGGAATGATATATGGTTTATTATAATAAGACACAGTTTAATTAAGTCTTTTTTTTTGTATTTTGACAACAATTAATGTTTATTTTATTATATTTGAGTATGTGGAAAATGTTTTAAACTAAAATATCACTTTTAAATTGAAAACACATATTTTTGGTCATTCCAACCATGCCATGTAACATAATGGCATTCGGTACATTAGTATACGACATAAATGAATATAATTTTGTTTTCATAGAGTTTCATGAAAAATTGAGCACAATTTTTTAGTTTTGAGACCATGACCCATGTTTTGAACTTTATTAAAACTAAAAATGGAAAAATACACTTTAGTAAATTCTGAACACACTACACTAATAATGATGTTTAGATAATTCCTATAAATCTAAAATTATCAATGTTTATTCTTTAAGATTTTTATTATAATCTATGATGAGTGTCTTAGTTTTGAGCACATGACACAAGTTTTGAAAAAAAATTATCAATTTTAAATTGAAACCATAAACTTCTATTCACCTTGACTAGACCACAAATCAAAATGACACGTGGTACATTCATACATATCTCAAATAATTAAATGATCATTATCATATATTTTCATGAAAATCTAAAATAATTACTAGTTGTCACATTTGACTCAATTATCATTTTGATGTAGTATTATAATGATCCAAGCTACTTTTCTTGGAATTTATCATACAATTAGCTAATATAGGTCACAAATTAGATAATAAAATTAATTAATAAGTCAAAGAAAAATACCATTTTAAGAATCTTTTAAATATTTCATGACAACATAACCTTTACATTGATCCCTAAATATATCTACGTCAACCTTTTAAAAATAATCTATCAATAGTATCCAAATAGTATGGAAAAAAGTTGATTAATAAATGGTCAGTAAACATTTCAACTTTTTGTGTATAAATTAAAAAACATACACATATAATAGATACCTTTAAGAGGATTTGAGTTTTTTTATTGGCTAAAAAATCATTTATAAATTTATAATTATTATAGACATAGTTATAACAATTTTTTGGTTTTAAATAATGTAAGAAAACTTATAGTTATATAAAATTTGTTATGAAATACCTTCTAGTACCAAACTATTAATTTATATACCTAAAGAAATTATCATCTATTATAATCCATCAGTTTCTTATTTTTTTTTCATTTTACTTAAAACATTTACTGAATGATACATTAACACTATATCTCTAAAGAAAATATGAAATTTTATACATATTATATAACATATAATTAAGAGACAACAAAATTATTAATATATTTTGTTTAATTTATAAAACGGAACATCTTGTGTATATGATTTATATGATATCCATGATTTGGATCCATAAAATATTTTATTGTATTACTGATATTTATTAGAATTATCATTGAATAATCCGTAGAAAAAAATTAGAAACTAATGAGTAGTACATATAAATAAAAACAAATTATCATTATAGTAATTAAGGTATATAGTTTTACAATTACATGAAAGGTATTAAAAATTTACCATCCTCTATTGTATTTGCTACAAAAAATTTGTATTTTTTTATTTTAATTATAATTTGATCTAAATCAAATGTTTTTTCATCTATAGAATGAAGATAGATCCATAAAAATAAAAAATATGCTTTTATTTTCTAATTATTTCACAATAGTAATATAAATATATGGAAGAAAAAAATCATTATAATTGTAATAAAAATTGTATATCAATAATTAAAAATATTTTTTGCAATATATATTATATATAAATTTATGATATAGGCTTTAAACCAATCATGATGAACAATTTTATTTACATTGGTAAGAGAAATAAAGTTGACCACCAGAAGAAAAAATTGTTATCGATAATTTTTTTAGATTTATCTATGATTTAAACTAACACTAAAGGTTTTCTGGTAATTTCTAAAAACCATAATGGATTGTTGTGTTGGGAATCATTTCACGATTGTTGTATCATGAAAGGATTTTATTTCACAATAATTGTTTTATGGTTATTTAAATCACCTCTAATCATTTAGTTGTGGTTTTTATTCAAATATGTTATTTTAAAATTATTAATTAGAATTAAAAAATAATTATCAATTATAAATTATTTAAAATATAATTTATATTTATTTATCATTTATTATTTATTTTATACTTTTTTCAATGTTTCTATATCTTATATACATAAAACAACAACTTCCAAAGTGGTTTCACATCCTTACTCTACCCCAACCAAATCTCACTTAACTGTCTAAGCACTAACAACTCCACCAAGAGAATTTACATGTAATAACATGTCAGTAAATGTTATTTAACATATTTTATAAATAAAACACATTATATAAATAACTAATAAATAAACCTAAACATTTATGCTGAATTATTAATTATTAATACTTATTAATTATTAATATTTACTAATAAAAATTAATTAATTAATTAATAATAAATGCATTAATAACGAGTAGTTTCTAAATGTTAATTATTAATTATTAATTAACCAGTTATTAAAATTTTAAATAATAAATAATAAATAATTAAAATAATTAATGATTGATAGTTTATAGTTAATAATGTATAATGTATAAAAAAATTTAATAATATATAATTTATAATCTACAAAAAATAATTTTTATTTAATAATTAACATTCATAAGCTTCAAATTAATATTTACTAATTAATGATTAACAATTAAAAATTAAAAATTAAAAATTAAAAATTAATAATTAAAAATAAGAAATGAAAAATTAGTACTTAATAACTAATATTTAATTTAGATTTTAAATATTTAATAATTTGTAGTCCTAAATAATAAATATTTAATAATAAATAATTTATAAATAATAAATAATAAAAATTAAAAATAAATAAGAATTGAGCTCTAATTAAAATTCTAAATAATAAATAATTAATAACTAGAAATAATTAATAATTAATAATTGATAATTGATAATTAATAATTAATAAATAATATAATGTATATAATATGTAATATATAATAATTAAAAATTAAAAATTTATAGTTGTCAATTATTTAAAATTTTGTATAATAAATAATGATTAATAATAAATATTTACTTAATTTAATACATTTCATTACCGTTATTAAAAAAACATAGCTAAAAGTGAAAAAAATAAAATTCAGTGTTTAGTGATGGTTTAAACTAATGCTAAAAGATCATATTGAATTAGAAATGGTTTTTGAGATCCACTACTAAAATAATCAAACAAAAAATTTTAACAACAATTTTAAAAAATTCTAGTAAATTACCATTTTCTTGTATTGAATGGACTTTTTATTGTGTTTGTATTCTCAAAATAAAAAATTAAAATACAAATTTTCAAGAGCCATCAAAGTCATTTATTGTGTAAATGTCAGCGGTGTAGCAAAATTATTGTTTGCAATCCACTTTTGTTATATAGTAGGTGATCCCTTTGATTTCCTTGATGAAGTTGTTTGTTTCCCATTCTCTTATTACATATAGTATATTATAAAATTTTCATTATTCATAAAATAAATTAAACATAATAAATGTTGTAAATTATATACCCCATTCTGGTCATGTCCCTTTATATGATTGACCATTCATGATTAAAAAATTCCTATAGCTTATTCAAATGTTCAAACATTAACATCATCAATGGGATTAGGTTTCTTAGGTTTCATCTCACGAGCTTCCAAAATCCCACATTTCACATGGTCTTTTGATAGTGGCATATTATGAAAGGTATCTCCTTGAATATTATACACCACTCCACTTGAAAATATTTAGTGCATGGGTACTGATAAATATGTCATAATCTATTATACATAGAAATATTTCAAAACTAAATAATTAATACCTGTTTACTGCAAAAATATTATAAAATATTCTTAAAAAATTATTACCTCCAGAATGGTATATATTTGAGGATAAAACATCCCTTTAAACTCATTGTTTGAAGATATGACTTTGGTGGTTGGTCCACCAATTATTAAAGTTTCATTAACATCTCATTCTATTTCATGAGTAGCATGTTTTATGTAAACAATAATTTATTTAGTTTCTTATAGTTTTCCTCAAATGTATTAATTTTATTTTGTTACTCTTCATATTCCTCCTCAAAATGCTTATATATTTTGTCTTTTATTGACATAGTCTCTCATTGCGACTAAAAAACCCTCCCCAATAACACATCCATACTATTTTAGATGATTAAATATAACACCCACATTATTTTAATAATGGTTTAAAAAAATTATTTTTAATGTAAACCTATAAATTTTACTATTTAAAATGGATTTTAATTTATTTAAATTTAGAATATATTACAAGTGTTTTTTAAAGAATATAAATAGTTCAGTTGGCAAGTGTTCCAACCATTCATAACCTACAGGGTGAGAAGAAATTGGAGGACTACAAAGTAGAGTAAATTGATGCTGATGTTACCCCTATCATGGATACAAATACTTTTGGGAAAGATCAGACTATGGATTCTATAAATCTTGGAGGTAATAAGGGAAACACAATGTTGAAAACTATTATTCCTTTGAGGAACACCAATGTTTCTAATACTATTATAAATATTATTGAATATGTTCCAAATGGAATGCATGATGATAGTAAAATTACACTAGGTCTGAAATTATATGTAGTAAATATCACCAAGAATTTGTAGGATATTTTTAGAAATTTCAAATTTATGACCTCTGCTGCTAATCCAACTGATTCTAAATACTATGATGAAAAAAATTCATTTTTTGATTTTAATCAATATGAACATTTCGTCTATAATTACTAATGATTCTACTAGTTAGTAGGTTAGTTTTGGATTTGGTGCTCCTTCTTATGGCAATGCTTTGGGTATGGTGAAAAAATTTGATTCCTCTAAATCCTACGCTATGGGGGGGTGGATGATTTGGTCAAGTTATTTGGTTTTTGAAACTCTGAGATAGTACCGTATCAAAAGATCCCTCAGTCAGTGTCTATTCAAGTTGGAGAAAATATAAAGAAATATCCTATATAGAACCCTACAACATGCTTTGGAAATATTATAGAAGTTGAGAAGGATATAGAGATATTTACATGGGATTCAACTACTACTCCCACTATAAAAAATAGTTGATTAATGGCGATTTTTTAGAAGGGGTTATGCACAAACCCCAATAAATTTTTCGCATTTTTTTAATATTTAGTTTGATTT
Organism: Viscum album; assembly: GCA_963277665.1. Lineage (NCBI taxonomy): Eukaryota > Viridiplantae > Streptophyta > Magnoliopsida > Santalales > Viscaceae > Viscum > Viscum album. Next base: position 866,502,059 of record OY728146.1, on the reverse strand, counting down.
TAGTAGTGGTTATGTAAAAACCAACTCTATTTTAATAATTAGTGGCACTATATATTTTTTTTGGATTTTATAGGAGCTATATATATAACATTCATTTGGATATATATATATATATATATAAAATTGATTTTTTTAAAGGAAATAGTGGGGGTTCACAACCACCTCTAATTTAAGATATTAGAGGGGGTTCATGAAACGACACTAATCCCTTAGATTAGAGGGGGTTTTGAACCCATTCTAATTTAAAAAATTAGATGGGGTTTTGAATACCCTCTAATTTAAGAAATTAGAGGGGGTTTTGAACCCCCTCTAATTCATGACATTATAGGGGGGTTATGAACCCCCTCTAATTCATGAAATTAGAGGGGGTTGTGAACCCCCTCTAATTTATGACATTACACGGGGTTGTTAACCTCCTCCATTTCAAGAAATTTGATGGGGGTTATGAATTGCTGCCAATCCCTTTGATTAGAGTGGGTTTTAAACCACCTCTAAATTTTTATTTATTTTATAAAATAAATCTCATGTAAATTAAAATTTTATAATATATATGTGTACGTGCACATGTGTGTGTGTGTATATATTACATAAACACATTATATAGATGTATTTAAATAAATTATAAACACACACATATATAATGACATTATATAAATACTTTAAATAAATACTTATACATATAAATAAAAATGTATACATATATAAATATTGATATACATAATATAAATGTAATTATAAATATATTTATTCAAATTTATAAAATTTATATATGGTTTTATAAATAATATACATTTATATTATCATTTATATTATACATATATTATATTGAATACATTTTTATTTTAGATTTTTGTATAAATACATTTATATTATATTATGTATACAAATATATATAATATAGACAAAATTAAATTAAAATATACATATATATTTTATATAATTATATTATAAATATTTAATTATATATAAATTTATATATATTATATAATTATTTTATATATATTGTGGTATATCATATTAATTATAAATTAATTTAGTGTATATATATATATATATCATTTAATTATATTATATATTTCCAATTATATGAATGCATTTAGTTTTGTGTGTGTGTGTGTATATATATACATGATATAATATGAATGTATATAATAACATACATAAATATATAATATAAATGTATTTTATATAATTTATGTATAATATAAATCCTAAAATATATAAATTATAAAACTAACATATAATTTTTATAGTTTAAAAAATAGGTGTAATAATAATGAAAATAGTAATTAATAATATTATTGTTATACACACACGTACATAAATACATTTTTATTGTAAATTTATGCATAAATATATTTATATTATATTATGTAAACAAATATTCATAATTTAGAGAAAAATAAAACTAAATATAAATACAAATACATTATTTATTTATATTATATATATATATATTATATTATAAATAAATTTTTACATATTTTACAATTATTTTATGTATGTTTTAGTATAGTATATTAATTATAAATTAATTTATTATATATATATATCATTTAATTATATTAGTTTTTTTACAATTATATGAATGTATTTAATTGTGTGTGTATATATATGTGTTTTGATGATATAATATAAATGTATTTAATATAATATATGTATAACATATTTTATAATTATATTATATCTATATATATTATATATATACAAAAAATATACACACACACATAAATATAAATATATTTATAAATATATGTATTGTAAGAAACCGGTTTTTCTTTAAGGTATGGATCATGAGTTTTCCATCTATTACCTATTTAATCGATTAAATATAGAATAATGTGGATTCCCATTGGGGTCATAGAGATATCTGGGGTGTTCGGGGCTAGTCTGAAGCCTGGAACCCAAGTTTTGGGTGAAAAGAGGAGGTCACACAGTTAGTGCAAATCATGCAGATTGGGGCGCACGGTCGTGCGGACATGTCTACAGTTTTAGGAAACTTTAGAGAGGCATCTGCATAGTTATCACATGGTTAGTAAAACTATGTAGGGTAACTGTGCAATGTTTCCTAGAATTCCAGTGAACTGAGCATGATTTCCGCATGGTTAGGCAAACCGTGCGTAAAATCCATGCGACCCAAGTATTTTGGGTAAATTTACCAAAATTCCCCTAAAATGTTTTTAAGTTAAGTTTTATTCTTTCTCCTTCATTGCACAGTATAGGGGACCATGTGAGAGCTCCTTGGAAGCCTATTCTCCCATTTCAGATCTACTCTCCATCTGTTGTCCGTTTTGACCACCGTTCGTCTCCCTAGATCCGCAATGGTAATGCATTGATTGATTTTTATCCTTATTCAATTATTTTGGATATTGATTTTTCTTTTTATATTTATTCTAATATTCCCTAATATCCTATTCTTCGTTCGTTCTACATATTTCTCCCAAACTAGGGTGAATCAGAGCTTGATACTAGACGAGCTATCTAGCACAGGTCTATGGTAGGTGGTCTCATGATTTTCATTGAATGTCGAGTTGATTATATATGCCAGAGTGTCTCACGCCCATTTTTGGGGTGTCACCTTGGTTTACAAATCATGCCTATTGTTTCCTATCATTTTTTAGGTATTTGATCAGGTGTTTCAAAGCATGTTGTAGGTTTAATACCCAGATTAAGGGGCACCCCATGGGCGAGTTCCCATTTTGACCACTTATTGGTCATTAGCCTATGATACCTATGTGGTGTGCCTTTAATCTCTTCTGAGGGATAATATAAATGGAATTGATTATATAGATTTTTGTGTCATGTTTTTATATGGTTTTATAATTGGATAGGGTGCGGGATAGATGAATTTCCCCTTGACCCATGTTATGCTTATGCTTGGTGAAGCATGATTGGACTGTTTAATTCCAACTAAGAACCTTCCCACGTGAGTTGGGATACATTAATGCCTTTTAATGATTTATATTTCATGATAGGATTGTGATGTTATATGTGACCTTGTGAGTAATGATAGGCCTATCTTTTGAGGTTGGTCCTAGTTGAGACACCCTTAGTGGTAAATGAATATTAGATGCTTTTGTTATTGACCATAGCATGTCTAATACAATTGTTAAATGAAACTATTATATTTAAGGGGTAAATGGAATTGGGTGAAACATGGATTATGTGGGAATGCCTTGGATGAGATTATATGTCTATTTTACCTTGGACCCTTGAGTGAAACTTGGATTCCTTGAAATTCCTTGGATAGGCTCAATGGGTTTGGTAAATTATTGTTAAGCCGTGAGTGAACCATGAACTCTCTGGACGGGCTCACAGAGGCTATGCAAATGATGGGTGAATCATGGATCATTTAAGGATTCCATATATGGGATCAAGAGGTAGGTATTATGTCATGGGAAATACTTGGGATCCCTATAGGACCACCAAGTGCGGGCTCAGTGACATAGGTTATTCCACACCTATAGTGATATCGATTTTTCCTTTATGATGTTATCTAGGGACTAGCTCATAGGGTGTTTGTGGATTTTTAACTTGAGTGATAATTGAACTACACTTTAGGAATTTCATGGATGGGCATGTGGTAATTTGGATATTGAATAGTTCATGACATGTCTATCAATCCAAAGAACAAGCTTGCTTTCAGTCTTTTCCTATACTTTCCTAGATGGCCTTCGGAGGCATCTGTGGTGTTTACTACTATATAGGGTATTTCTAGGATTAGGAAGGATCCTAATACTTATATACTCAATGTAATTGAATTATAAATTGAATATAAATGGAATATAAATGGAACCAGTGCTTGTATGATTGTTTTCTTTTGAGTATTTCCTAGCTTACTATTTCACTATCTTTTTTCCTTGCCCATTATATATACTCACTGATAGATTGAAACTGAACTTGGGAAGTTTCCTAATGGGATTTAGTCTCAGACCCTATTTGGGTCATGATTTGGGCCCAAAAAGATTATATGAATGCATGTGTCGATTAGGGAAAGCGCCCTCCTACTAGTACATGATATTTTGCTTAGGAGTAGGAGAGCCTGGGACCAAGACTAGGCTTGCGATGCTGCTAGGAAAATTTTGTTCTTTTTGTAAATTTTTGGATCTTGTACTGTATATTATAGCCTTGTGACATGTTTGGATGTTTTCTTAGAAACATGTGACATGCATCATTTATACATGATATGACATCTAGTTATCTGTATTATCATTCTTTCAATGTTTACTTCTATTGTATGGTATTACTACTTTCACAATAAGTATGTTGTTTCCTCTATGTTATACTCTACCAAGGAAAGAATAGTCTCCCCATGAACATCAAATTTTCCCTCGTTGCTAGTCGGAAGCCTCTGGCATTTTGAGATATGCACTTGAGGCTATGTGTCTAACCGGGCTCGGAGCACTGTTAGGTGGCATCTAGACCCAGGATGTTACAAAGTGGTATTAAAGGTAGGTTTTATGGTTTGCTTTAATATTTGGCACAGATAGACTAGGAAAGGAAGGAATTGGTATTTGGTAATAATTTTTGCCCTGGAGTAGCTACCCTACATATAGGGAAAATCTAAATTTCCATGAATTGAATTGTACATTTGTTTTGTATTTTAATCTATTACAGTTGATTCTTTTTCACCGTTGGGTGACACACTTGTATTGTTCTATTATTATTGATACTATTGTGGGTTATATTGTGTTTCAACTCGATGATATGAGGGTATTCCATTTCATGCATCATATAGTTACCTATTAAAAATAAGATGTCATGCATTCTTATCATTCCATTTTATAGAATTAATGATTTTATGCTATTTTGATAGGTACTATGATAGATATTACTACCCTTTTGATAGGTTTATTGGTATGTGCTATGGTTTGAATTGGATGAATTCCAATCTTTGGTCCCTAAGGTGTATGGGACCTCTTGGATCAGAAGTTGGTGGATCATGTTTCAGCCTGATATTGAACTGTACTACTATGTTCTATAATTAGATGCCAATATTTTATTCATGGGGAGTATGGGTCCCCATGGGTTGGAATTAGGCATACCACTGGTTACCCTTTGAGAATGGAACGCGATAAGCTTGAAATGAGTGCCAATTCTAGTTTTGAATGTGGAATCAGCCTAAAACTTGGAATGAATGTGAAACGAAAGTGAACTGAAATTTTCTTTTGATAGAGAAATTGAACATACCTGACCTTAATAGTGGGCTCTTGGTGGTGGTTCTTATTGTATTTCACCTAGAACTAACCCATGGAGAATATATAGGGATGTGTGTTTAATGGAAGATTTTTTGAACCTATACTATTTATTTTATGCTTTTGAATCAGGACTTTGTTTTGATCTAGAACTAAGGTGCATGCTTGAAATTGTAGAGTCATGCCACCATGAATAACTCCAGCTATAAGCTAGGAGGGTGGTGATGATTATAACTCAGAGGTGGTTGGATATGGGCTACCAATGGATCCTCCAGTTATGCCAGTTACAACACCAACTATTATACCAGATGCAGGTGACGATGCACGGTTCCATGAAGGATTTATGAGGTTTATGAAAACCTTCTAGGGAGTACCCCAACCTACCACATCTATGGTTGAGTTGATAGAGTTGTTCCAAAAGCATCATCCGCCCACATTTTCTAGGGATAGTGGACTATAGGCTACAAATTCATGGAGAGAGGCCATGTTGTCAATCTTTGAGCATCTGGATATGCCTATCGAAATAAGGGTAAAGATGATGACTTATATACTGTGTAATTATGCCAAGATATGGTGGGACATGACTACTCAAATAGATCATTATCAAGATATAGCTTGGGTAGATTTCTAGAAAGTATTTTATGACTACTACTATCCCAAGACACTGAGGGATAATAAAACCCAGGAGTTTAATCATCTAGATTAGGGTTATTTCTCAGTGATAGACTACTCGGCCTATTTTACTAAGCTCTAACAAATCACACCTATCCTGATGGGTGAAGATTTATCAAAGTCTAGGTGGTTTGAGGATGATCTCAGATATAACATCTAATCTCAGGTAAATCTCTTCAGGTTGAATTTTGTATCTGCTATAGCGAATCAGGAATTGATCACAGAGTGCAACCTGAAGGAATTTGGAGGTGTGAGCTAGGGCGGGTTGACACCTAGATCATGTACTATCTTGATAGGCAGTGTTGTCTAGAGCTTCCTCGTAGTGATATGACCAGTCATAACATTTCTTCCAGTATCCAGGTGAGATGCTACCAGTGCAGTCATCTAGGGCATACCAGGCCACAATGTATGTAGGACATAGTTGAGTGCTGATCTTGTGGTAAGAGTGGCCATTTTAAATATGTTTTTCAGACTTTTCCTCTAGAAGCTAGTGAGAGAGGATCTGTATTTTCTCTATGTTCAGGATTGGGGTCTGCAACTTCTCAAAAGTTAGGTAACTATAATGCATCAGGCCGTTTAGGTTGAGGTGGTGGTCATGACCGTGGTATCCAGAACCCAGGTTCGTAGAGACAATAAGGTGGATTATATTAGGTACTATTCTAGTAGCCTCCATTTTAGCTTCTATGCTTTTTGATATGGGTTATTCACATAGTTTTATATCTATTTCCATTGTGGAGATCCTTGGGCGTTATGTTTTTATTTATGATGATTTCATGATGATAATCACTCCATTAGGAATTAGAATAGTAGGTGTGAATTAGTGCAAGGAGTGAACCTGGAGGTTAGTGGGTGTCACTTCTCATAAGATCTCTATGTCCTAGAAATAATAAGTTTTTATGTCATTCTTGGGATGGACTGTCTAGTCTCCTCTTAGAACTTTTTCATTTTCTATCACCATGGGGTGAGTTTCACATCACTAAAGTGAAGATCGAATCTATATAAAGTTGAATGGGATGTTCATGTGAGTTGAGATGGACCCGAGTATCGTGAGTTGGGTGGAATGACAACCCAGATTGTGAGTTTGTATTTGGATGACCAGAGAACATGTTAGATGGATTTCCCTCAAGTGGTTGATCATTTTCAGTATGTATTCCTAGATGAATTTTTAGGTTTTCCTTCAGTAAGAGAGGTATATTTTTCTCTTGATCTAGTTCCAGGAGCTTCATCAGTATCCATTCATTCTTACATGATGATGAAGATAGAGTTTTAAGAGCTCAAAAGGAAGTTAGAGGACTTGGAGTTTAAGGGTTTCATCTGACCCAACACTTATCCTTGGGGTTTTCCAGTCCTTTTTGAAAAAAAAAGATGATGGTACCCTCAGGATTTGAATGGATTATCAGAAAATGAACTAGTTGATGGTTAAAAACTACTATCCTCTACCACAAATATATGATCTATTCAACAAAATTTGTGGATCTCGGGTCTTCTCAAAGATTTATATGAGATTCAGTTATCATCAGGTGTGTTTTAGATCATCAAAAATACCTCTCACAACCTTTCAGAGTAGGTATGGTATGTATGAGAATCTTGTTATGCCATTCAGTATCATGAACGCGCTAGTTTTTTTCATAGAGTTGATGAACCGTGTGTTTCATCCTTATGTTGACTCATTTTTTGTGGTTTTTGTGGATGATATATTGTTATATTATCATAATCAACACAACTATTCCAAAAATATTAATATCATAATGAGTACACTAAGAGAGAATCAATTATATTCTAAGATCACTAAGTTCCACTTTTGGATGGATAAAATTCACTTCCTGGGTCACATCATCTTGAAGAGAGGAGTATCAATGGAACTAAAGAAGGTGAGAGAAGTAGTTTCCTAGGAGCATCCCAAGAATTTCTTTGGGTTTCAGAGTTTCTTAGGGTTGGATGGTTACTAAAGGCATTTCATACAGGACTTCTTAGATTTAGCAACACCGTTAATAGGCCTGACTAAGAAGGGTATAAAGTATGTTTGGACAGATTCCTACGAGGCTTCCATTAAAGAGTTGAAAGGGAGATTTACTTCAGCACTGATATTGATTTTTCCAGTGCCAAGAAGGAGTTACACTGTGTCCTGTGACGCATCAGTTATCAGTCTAAGAGAAATTATTATGTAGGGGATTGAGTCATCACATAAGGGTATCAGCAGTTAAGGCCACATGATTGGAATTACCCAACACAAGATCTAGAGTTAGCTGCGGTTGTTCATGCTTTACGCTGTTGGAGACACTACTTTCTGGGAGATCATTTTATGGTGTACACTAACCACAAAACCCTCATGTACATATTTACTCAGCATGTTTTTAAATTAAGAAACTGAAGGTGGGTGGAGTACCTTCAATATTTTGACTTCGAGCTTGACTACATGCCTGGTAAAGGAAATGCAGTGGATGATGCTTTGCGTATGAGGAATCAGTTGCAAGCAGTGCAGTAGCGAGTGTAAACTTATGGTGTTGTTCTTTGAGATTCATTTTTAGGTGCACAATAGTTAGAGATAGACGTTTCATTCATCCTTAGTTGTTACCTCCACCCTATTGGACCGAGTAAGGATGAGGCATCTATTAGATCCTGAAGGCATAGTTCTACAGAAGAGTATGTCAGGTGAGGACCCTCCTCCTGTTTGGACCATAGGTTAGGATGAGGTTCTACGTCTATATGGTCGCGTGTGGTTTTCAATAGAAATGTGTGAGGAGTTGATGCAAGATTTTCATGCCTCAGTATGGGAAGTGCATCCTGGTGTCACCATTATGTATTAGGATTTACATCATCAATATTGATGGCTAGGTATGAAAAAGGATGTAGCTGGTTTTGTCATGCAGTGTTCCACCTGTCAACAGGTGAAGACAGAACACCAGCGACCAATTGGACTTTTACAGTAGCTACCCATTCTTGAGTGGAAATGAAATGACATCATGATGAATTTTGTGATGGGTTTACCAAGGTCACCTCAAAGTAACAATGTCTTTTGGGTTTTTATTGATATGATTATGAAGGTTGCATATTTCTTACCAATCAAGGAAACCTTTAGTGTTGATGATCTTGATAGGTTGTACATCCAGGAGGTTGTACGGTTGAATAGGGTCCCACATTCTATCATTTCAGATAGGGATGCCTAGTTTACTTAGAGATTCTAGAAAGGAATATAGAGGGAACTGGGTACATAGGTTCTTCTGAGCATAACTTACCACCCCCAGACAGATGTCCAGTCAGAACGCACGATTCTGGTGCTTGAGGACATGCTTCAAGCATGTGTCCTGGATTTCAGGGGTTTTTGGGGGAAGCATATACCCCTAGTGGAGTTCTCCTATAATAATAGTTTTTAGGATACTATTCATATGGAACCATATGAGGCTTTATATCATAGGCCATGCTGATCACCCTTATGTTGGCTAGAGGCAAGAGAGGCAGCTATGTTGGGATCTCGTCTTGTCTAGGAGACCACTGAATAGGTTTAGTTGATTAGGAAGTGGATGAATACTACATAGTCTCATCAGAAATAATAATCCAATCATCGTAGACGACCTCTGGAGTTCAAGGTTTGCGATTGGGTTTTTTTTATGTGTTGTACTGTGGCTGTAACACAATTGGATCCGGAGACAAGGGAAATTTTTGCCGAGATACGTCAGGTCATTTGAGATTCTAGAGAGAGTCGATCCGATTTTCTATCGGTTGCAGTTTCCTCAAAGGTACCAGGATATGAAAAAGTTTTCCATATTTCTTAATTGTGGAATTATTATTCATACCCTTCTCATGCTTTTCATCCTGAGGAGGTTGAGTTACAAGAAGATGCATCCTTCAAGGAGAATCCTATACGAATTGTGGATCATAGAACAAAAGTTCTCCGGGGCCGGTCCATTCCTTTCGTATGAATTATATGGTATCACAGACGAGTGGAGGATAAAAACTAGTAGAGGGAGTCCAATGATCAATTGAAATGGCTGAATTTGTTCTAAGATACTTCTACAATACCCTTGGAAGGGAAATTTAGGGACAAATTGCTTTAAGGGGGAAATTTTGTAAGAACCTGGTTCTTCTTTGAGGCATGGATCATGATTTTCTATATATTACTCATTTAATTAATTAAATATGGACTAATGTGGATTCCCTTTGGGTTCATAGAGATATATGGGGTGTTTAGGGATGGTCCGAATCCTGGAACCCAAGTTTTGTGTGAAAAGAGGAGGCCACATGGTTAGTGAAAATCATATAGATTGGGGAACATGACCGTGCAGGCATGTCTATAGTTTTAGTAGAATTTACAAAGGAATCCATATAGTTACCACATGTTTAGTCAAACCATTCATCATAATCGTGCAATGTGACCCAAACTTCTAGTGAGATGAGCAATATTTCCACACGGTTAGGAAAACTGTTCACAGAAACCGTGCGACCCAGATATTTTGGGTAAATTTAACAAAATTACCCTAAAATTTTTTTAAGTTAATTTTTATTCTTCCTCCTTTTTTTCTCATTCGAGTGGACCATGTGAGATCTCCTTGGAATCCTATTCTCCTATTTCAGATCTACTCTTCGTCTGTTGTCTGTTTTGACCGCCATTTGTCTCCTTAGATCTGCTATAGTAATGCCTCAATTCCTTTTTTAGACTTATTCAATTCTTCTAGATATCGATTTCACTATTTGGATTTAGGATCATATTCCCTAATATCCCGTTCTTCATTCTTTCTTTATATTTCTCCCAAACCAAGGTGAATCAGATCTTGATACTGGACAAGATATCTAGCATGAGTCTAAGGTAGGTGGTCCCATCCTTTTCATTGAATGTCGAGTTGATTATATATATCAGAGTGTCTCACGCCCATTTTTGAGGAATAAAATTGGTTTATAAATCATTACTATTGTTAAATATCATTTTTAGGTATTTAATCAGGTGTTTTAAAGCATGTTTTAGGTTTAATACTAGGATTAAGGGCCACCCCATGGGTGAGTGCCCATTTTGACGACTTATTGGATGGTTGGCCTAGGATAGCTATGTGGTGTGCCTTGAATACCTTTTTAGAGCTAATTAAAATGGAATTGATTATCAAGATGTTTTTTCCATGTTGTTATATGGTTTTATAATTGGATAGGGTGAAGGATAGATGAATTTCCCCTTAACCCATGTTATGCCTATTCTTGGTGAAGCATGATTGGACTGTTTAGTTCCACCTAAGAACCAGCCCACGTGAGTTGAGATACATTAATACCATGTAATGGTTTATATTTCATGATAATATTGTGATGTTAAATGTTTCCATATGAGTAACGATAGGCCTAGACTTTGATGTTGGTCCTTATTGAGACACCCTTAGTGGTAAATGAATATTAGATGTTTTTGGTTTTGACCCGATCATGTCTAATAAGATTGTTAAATGAAACCGTTATGGTTAAATGGTAAATGGAATTGGGTGAAACATCGATTATGTGAGAATTCCATGGATGGACTGATATTTCTATTTTACCTTGGACCCTTGAGTGAAACTTGGATTCCTTGGAATTCCTTGGATATGCTCAATGGGTTTGTTAATTATTCTTAAGCCGCAAGTGAACCATGGATGACATAGACATGCTCATAGAGGCTATGTAAATGCCGAGTTAATCATAGATCCTTTTATTATTCCATGGAAAGGATCAAGAGGAATGAATTATGTCATGGGTGATACTTGGGATCCCAATAGGACCTCCAAGGATGGGCTCATGGACATAGGTTAAACCTCACATAGAGAGATACCTATTTTTCCTCTTTGAGGTTCTCCAGGGATTGGCTCGTAGGGTGTTGGTGGATTTTTACCTAGAGTGATACTTTAATTCCACTTTAGGAACTTCATGGATGGGCTTGAGGTTATTTGGATATTGAATGGTTCCTGATGTGTCTTTCAATACAAAGAACAAGTTTACTTTTGGTCTTTACATATACTTTCCTAGATGGCCTTCATAGGAATCTGTGGTGTTCACTGCTATACGGGGGATTTCTAGGCTTAGGAAGGATAAAAGGACTTATAAAATAAATTTAATTGAATTTTAAATTGAATATAAATTTATTGTAAATAGAACCAGTTCTTGTAGGACTATTTTCTTTTGAGTATTTCCTAGATTACTGTTTCACTATCTTTTTACACTACCTGTTATACATACTCATTGAAAGATTGGCACAGACCTTGGGTGGTTGCCTATTGGGATTTAGTCTCACACCCTATTCGGGTAATTCTTTGCGACCAAACAGATTATATGAATGCATGTGTTGATAAGGGAAATCACCCTCCTACTGGTACATGATATGCTACCTAGGAGGAGGAGATCATTGGACCAAGCCTAGGCTTGCGATGCTACTGGGATAATTTTTTTCTTTTTGTACCTTTTTGGATATTGTACTATATATGATAGCATTGTGAATTGTTTGGATATTTTATTCGAAACATGTGACATGAATCATTTTTATATGATATGACATATGGTTATCTGTATTATCAGTCTTTTGCTATTTAATTCTGTTGTATGGTATTATTGATTCTGCTATATATACATTGTTTTGGCTATGTTATAATCTGCCAGTGAGGGAATAGTCTCCCCATGAACATCACCATAGCTCTTGCTACTTGTCGACAACTTTTGGAGTTTGAGGAGATGCGCTTGAGGCCATGTGGCCAATCGGGCTCAGACCAATATTAGGTGACATCTTGACCCGAGACGTTACATGTATAAATATGTATTTATATATATTATACACACACAAATAATATATATATATATATATATTATACAAAAATATATTATAATTATACCCAAATATATATTATATATAAATATTATACAAATATATATATATATATATTATATTATAGAGAAATATATTATATGTACAAAAATATATTATATTATTTATATTTCTATAAACAAATATATATATATATATAATCTCATATTTATGAATGTAAATAAACATATTTCATTCTATTATATTAATAAAATGTTTATCGGTGTAGTGGTAAGGGTGATAGGGGCTATTTCTACCAGTCTTCGGTTCGAATCCGGATGAAAACCTATTTTCTGTGGACTGGGGCGCAAGCGCACACGTGCGCGTGAGTGCTTGGGGTTCTGGTATTTATGAGTTTGTTTCGCAGACTTGAGAGGTGGGCCCTGCGTGGTTGTCTAGGTCCCGCAGGCTTGGGAGGTGTCATGGGGTGTCATGGGGGTGTGCCTGTGTGTGGGTTGTCATGGGGTTCCTGGGGTGTCATGGGGTGTGTTGTGGGGGTTGTCAACTGTTTGTCCCACTAACTACAGTGGGTACATGCTTGGGGGGTCTTTCCAGGTGGTGTGTGTGGGTTGTCCTAAGCTTAGGGGGGTTTCATGGGGGTGTTCCTATGTGAGGATTTTAATGGGGTGTCATGGGGGTGCCTGAGGTGTCATGGGGGATGTGGGGGTTGTCAAGTGGGTGTCTTGGTGGCCTGAAATAATTAATAAAAATAGGGGGAAGATTAAGGGTGGTTATAGAACTATCTCTAATCTTGAGGATTGACAGTTAATTAGGACCTGTTAGAACCACCCATTATATTATCTAAGGAATAAAGGAGGTTAAAACCACCCATAAACTATAATATTTTAATGAATTTAGAGAAAAATTAGAGGGGGTTAAAACCCCTTATAATATAATTGCCGCTAAATAGAAGCCTATTTTACCAGCACTTCCCCATAACTGCCTATAATCAGAGTAGACGGTCACTTTAGTGGCGGTTATGAGTATCCACCACTAAATTATTTAGAGGGGTTTAAAACCCCTTCTAAATGAAGAAAACAACCCCTTCTAATCGCCTTATTGTTTTTGTAGTGACCAAAGATATAGATTGATAAAACAATAAGAGATATTAGGATTGGTGAGTTAGAATATCTTGTTATAGCTTCTAACTCCAAGGAACATGTAACTTCTTACTCAATTACTTTTTACTCTAAGAGGGATAATGAGGATCAAGATTGGAAAAAATTAAATTATTAGCGATAAGGATATCACCCTCATGGTTAGAGAGCTTGGGGGCGCACCATAATATGTCTCTTTGAAATGAGGCTAAGTTTTTGTAGGATCAATTCCATGACCATTGAATATTTTTCTTTAGTATAGTGTTTTTATATTGTTTTTTACTCTAATGAGAGTGGTTGCTACAATGTATGACCCCATATCCCTCTTTATACTCTTTTATTTCTCTTAATAAAAGAGATATGGACTATAAGCTATATCGTCTTCTTATTATTATTACTACTACTACTACTACTGCTGCTGCTACTACTACTACTACTACTAGTACTAATACTACTACTAATACTACTACTACTACTACTACTATTCTTATTGTTATTGTTATTGTTTTTTAATTTTCTTATAAACTCCAAGAGTATAAATTAATTATTAATATAGACAAAGTCACTGATTATTGGTTTTGTTATCTATTCCATATTAAACCAACTTGGGTTATAATATCAGTGGTTGTTCTACTCACAGAAATGTGGTGTATTTTTATCATTAAATTTTTAAATGAGGGTGTGTTATGGTAAAATAGCATACAACTACATGATGAGGTGAAATTGTTAGACAACATATTTATACTAGGCTTGAAACTAGAAGCAAATGGGTCAGACGTGGCTAAATAATGACACATGTAGAGGCAAAGGTGAGTTATGGAGCTTTATGTGATGTGGTGGGGCACATCATGTGGTTGTAATGTGGAGTAAAAGGGATCTGATAGAAAAATGTGTGTCTTATATGAGAACATGTAGTAGAACTACATGTGACAATACATACGACCATTAAAAGCATATTTTAGGATAATGACTTAATTTTAAAGAAGGGAAAAATCATCAATGATATTGGGTCAGATGAAATTAATCCTCATGGAATGAAATTATAAGAATTTTGTCCCTTTTTAATAAAGTGGGTAATTAGAGGCGGGATAGCCATTGAGGGGGGGGGGGGGGGTGGTAGCATGGTCTAATTGACCTCATGCAGGTGTTTGTGTGTGGGATTTTCTATGATTTGTACCCCTAATTAATTTACTTGATTATTATTATTATTATTTTTTATTTTTTTTAAATAAGTAAAATCTACCCTCTTATCTTGGATTAGGCGACACACACACACACACATGAGCAACCCTCTCATTTATTCAAAGCTTCTTCATTATCCAATTTTTCACCATGGAATCTTAAGATCAAGGGAAGATTGATCATCATCATATTATTCACCCATTTATTTTATTCTACTTCTAATATAAGCTCCCTAATGTAGAAATCCCATACATCTAGGGTTTTTAGGGATTTAACCATGAAATAGTAAAACCCTTTATTTTAGATAAGACTTTTTCCCAAAAAAGGAACGAAGGAACTGGGATAAACCCAAAAATAAGATTTGAGGATGAGGTGTTACCAATTAGATAACTGACGAGTATATCAACAATTAGGCCTTTCCAAGACCGAATTTTGTCTTTGAATAAATTTTTATCTAGGTAATATATAGTTTAATTGGGGTTGATTCCTGATTATTTGATTTATTTGTTTGATTCATTACTTGTTTATATTGATGCCTAGAGGTACGGTGTTCTATACCTCTTCTATCAGTTGATTTAAACTTTAATAATTACTTTTTTTAAACTATTATTTAAATTTAATAAAAGGGTAAAAGTTATATAATTGATAATAACATGGTAATTAATTTATGTTTTCCTCTTGTTTGGTTCTTTTTACAGTGTACGATTTCTTTAAAATTTACGAATTATATTCCCTTATTAATAATGATGACTAAGTGTTTATAAAATTGATAGAAAATGTTTTATAATGAAAAATATATAAATGTTTTTATGAGATGTCTTGGTAATAATTTTAAATGGGTTCTAAAGTTATTTTGTGAACAAATTCCTTTGTTAATGTGATTTTTACATTTATCCAAAGTAATTTATCAAGTGGGTCGAGATTTAGTCAATGTTTCCAATTTGGATTGTCATAAGATTTATATAACTTCATTGATGGTAATTGAATAATTAATTAAATGGGTTATTTCATATATTATTTTGGATTATTTAAAACTATTTGACTATAGAGTAGATTTTTGGGAATAACTTGGGTTCTTAAGAGTCATTCTAGGACATGTACCTATGATAGGTGAGGATTATACTCTGCCAAAACCTATTTTTACCATCAATATGTTTCTATTTAGCTAGAATTAACTAGCTATGTACTACACTCTGGATAAGTCCATTATGTTACCACTATAATCTTAAGATTCCACTCAGGTAGGTGGATCTACCCACTAGTTTAGGATTACACTATGACTAGCGACCTACATGATGATGAATATGGATGTGGCTTGGACTTAGTAAGATGATCCTAGGTTACCCTAACATAGTCCCATATGTATTATCCCATGATACCATAGAAAACTAAAAATAAATAATCATTATCACTTATGGTTTTATTTATGAAAATGAAAATACTTGAAAAAAAAAATTAAATAATTTGCATCATCTCTAAGTGAACCCTAAATGCAATTCTTACATGATATTTTTTTAATAAAAAAATAAACTAATAATTTTTTTTATTTTTATTTAAAACTAGAATGTTAAGTTTATCATTATATATAACTGTTATAGAACCATTAAGAGAAATTCATACTAGGTTTTTGTATACTCAACCCTTACATATCCAACATGAGGATCTATCTTATTATCTTCATTTTCAGGAAATATAATGGTATCTTATATGTTTATTGGTTTTTATGGGATTTATTCTTTCATGGTACTTAGAGATGTATTGAAGTTTATCTTTAGAAGATGGGAACTATTTAGGCCATGATTATATTTTGTGTATTATTTCATTTTGATAGTTTATATTAGATATATTTATGATGTTGTATGAAAAGTAACATTACCATTCATTCATTCCTTGATGATGTTTTATTTAATATTTATATAGAAATATAACTTATGGACTTATTTGTGTTTATAATAACCATTTCTAAAATGGTGTAATTATAATCCTCACCACTTTTCAATAATATTGGATGATTAGGGGAAACACACTTGAAGTTAGTGGAAAGTCACCTTAGGTCTAAGGAAAATATGTGGCAGTTCATTACAAATGGTATTCGAGTGGGTATAAGAAGTTGATTATATGGTAGGTGTGGGGATAAGTGTTTCATAATATATGAGTTATATTAATAAAAATGTATTTCCAGTATATTTATTAATGATCCATGACTTTCTAGGGAATGTATGGGTGAGAGTTAAATTGAGACACCTTTGGAAGGTTTCTGATGTGAATTTATTTTTCTTCATTCCTTTATGGGGTGTGTTAAACCCTGACTGGGAAGAGATTGGAATTTAGTGTCTAATGCATCACAATTTTATATAAAAATCATATTAATATGTATTAATTCTTGTGATTATTGTTATTATGTTTTATTCCATATGTTTTATGACTCATTTTTGTTTAGAAATAAAATGATAATTATTATTATAATGTTTTTTTGTGAATGTTAGTAGGATCTCATAAAAAATGATGATACTCCAAACAATATTTTTATCATTAAACAACAATATAACATAGGTAAAATATTTTTTTTTGATGGTGACCTAATTTATTAGGTATTATTGGTCCACTTTATAAGTAGTGTGATTTTTGAATTTTTTTACTTGTAAAGATTCTATTTGTTTTCCTCATAACATGTATTATGGTTTGGGGTTGGTAGTTTGATTATGAGTGACAATTGTTTTTAATTTTTAAATTAAAAGATTATTTTAAGATCTAAAATTATAAAGGGGTGTGCTAAAATGTTTTAGAAGTGGTTTACCCAAAGAAATGTATCAATTTATAGATGTTTTGTTTAATTTTAAATAGAATGGGTTTGTTATTTAAAATGTTTTCATGATATTTGGAAACATTATATTCTTAATTTTAGGTATCCTATTTTAAATAAAAGTGTTTATTCATATTCATATAAAATTAGTTTTAAATGTTTTTATTTTACAACAAATATAATGTATTTTTATGAAATATACTTATTTGGAAGTATAACCATTTTTAAAAGGCATTTAAATGTTTTACTTGTGTTTAAACCATGTACAGGTAATGTTTTGATCCAAAAAACTATTTTTTAGTTTAAGGATAATTTGAGAGTTAATTAATAGTAATATTAGATATTTTTTAACATATTTATTTTCTTTTGATGTGTGATAAAATGGGATTTTTACAATATGTTTTTTGGAAACAAAAGTTTAAGTAAATTTTTTTTGGGAATTGGATGATTAATTTTTTTATTAATGTCTTAAAATATGTTTAAAATTAAATTTAATGTTTTTAGAATGTGTGTAAATTTTAAATTTTGTTTAGAAAGTGATGTTATTTTAATTAAATGTATATATTTTAAAAAATGAGTATACAGATCAGTAATTGTTTTAACTACTAATTTTAGTGAGTTTAAATTGGAAAATTGTTTTTTTAATTAAAATTTTAATGAAGTAAATACAGTTTATTAATTTGGAATTATTATTTTGGTATATTTAGTTTTATTGATGTGAGTTTTGTTAATTGATTTTGAAAATATATTTTAATATGTTAGTTGAAGTTAAATTTTTGATGGTAATAATTGAATATTTTTTTAAATGGCGTTTTTTGTTATGTTATTTATTTAAATATATGTTTAATGTAATAAAAGCATAATTTTTTTTTATAAAAAATGGTTTTTGATAGTTAATTTAGACCCTTTTAGTGAAAATCAGAAATATTTTTCATATAGTATTTGGTCATGTTTGGTTTTTGCTAAAAAGGGGTTTATTTATGAGATTTTGGATTTCAAAACTATTACTTGATTTAAAAAACATGGTTATTATTTAAAAGAGATTTATTCACATTATATTTTATTTTAAAACCTATTTCATATAGTTTCTTAAATTTTTTTTGGTTCTATTGGTATTGATTTGTTTTAATATTGGTATTTGTGTAGTGGGAACCATGATAGGTAGAGTTTCTTAAAGGGATATTATGAATTGGTTTTTTTGGGTTTTCATTTATTATTTAGTTGTGACTATGTTGGTTTTCCTTAGTTTGGGGAGTAATATAGTTATAGGCCATGTTTAGATTAAGGGATAAATCTATGAATTCTATATATTTCCCATAGTTTTTATCCTACAAGAGTTTTTAAGATTAGGTGACCCTCTTGAGTAATGATCAAACATTATTTGGCGGTGATTGGGTTCCTAAATTCTAACATGGGACTTTTTATTGATTTTTTTGTTCATTAGGTTTTATAATGGAGAAAATTTACACTTATCTTGGAATTGGTGATCTTGAAACTTCATGGGATACATATTGAATGTCTTAAAATGGTATCAGTTCTAGAAGGATGCATGTAAGTCCCCAATATTGCTGATTTGGGTTAGTTTTTTTGGTCTACTGATTCAACCCTTCCATAATTATGCACTATTAGTGATTATGAAATCATTGGTTTCCCTTATCAAAGTTTATTCATCTACTCTAAATCTTTCTAGGATGTATGTTTCCAGGGTTTGTTTTGAATTGAATGTATCTGTTGATCTTCCTCCCTTGGTTTGGATTGAAAATGGAAACAATTTTTTTTTCTTTAGAAAGTGAATTATGATGAGGTTTTATTGTTTTTATCTAAATATAGGTGATGAAGTTATTCTACATTTTCCTACGGAATAATAATTCTGATTCAAGTGGATAATATTGAATTTTCACTTGGGGAGAATGAAAATGTAGTTTCTACCATTAGTCCTTTGGGTCACTCTGATCCTTTGGTTGATGAATGTGTTTTGGATATGAATTAGGTAATGTAGGTCCTAAATAAATCCACCTCTTATACTCTTAGGGGATGGGGTGGTATACCTAGGCTAGTAGAAATTTGCAACACCACTAGTCTTTCCTTGAGAACAAATAAGATTTATAGGGAATCTTAAATAAAGAAAACCACGAGGATAATTGAGGGTAAAACTGATGTGGATCAATCAAGTATGATAGTTTTGGTTATGAAGGTTGTAGGGTGTGTTAAAGAAAATATGATGGTGAACTTTGGTTTTGGAACTCAATCGTTCAGAAAAAGAAATTTTATCGATTATTTAGAGGATGAAGTGGTGTAACACCTATTTATTATGAATATAGTAAATGTATGAACCCATATATTTTAAGAAGCATAAAATTAGGTATTTTAAAATATTATGGGCCTATATTCATTCTAAAGCATCAAATCCAATATACCCATTCCTGGATTCTCCCATGGATTGTATGTAATGAAATTTAAGTATGAAGAATAAAAATTTAATGACACCGTAAACGTTACCTTGTTTATTCATTAACACTGATGTGATTCACTCATCATCAGTATGTTATAGATGAATGTAACTATAAAAGGATCCTCTATATCATCCACACAATCATCATAGCTCCAAGTTCATCATAACTCTATCATCAAGTGTTAGCGTAGGAAATCAAAGTGCTTTAATAGGTCCCTTTGATTAGTGAAAGATCACACATTTTATCTATAAACTTGTATCAATGAAATACTTATCTACCCTTGGAATTATATCTCTAGATATTGAGAGAGAGATTTAGAGGATATAGGGGCTTCAAATTCAATTCATGTACAATCAGCCTCTAAAAATGGGTTAAAAAAATATATATATATATAATAGTTGTTTGTTTCTAAATACACACTTAAGACCTTTAAGATAATAAACCTTAAATATTAAACCCAAAAAAGGATTAAATTACTTTCTCAAACTTGTTATTTCCCCCATAATATTTAATCATATACTTGTAACATCAAAAAAATTCCACATGATTAAATGTGAGTCATTAACTCAACTTTTCCTACCATATTTATCTAATGAACCTTAGATAAATAATATCCATCACATTTTTTTCTCATATTCAATTATGTTAGCTTAAATAATACATGAATACCTTGAAAAATAAATTCAATTATAATTATTCTAAACTTAAAAAATTTAATTAAAGTAATTAACTTTCACTTGTTCACACTCAAACATACACCAACCCCACACATGAGCCCATTTTTCCTTAATTTCATATTCATCTGAATAGCTCGAATTTGTTGATATTATTTATGTGTGACACTCTATGACCTTATCTTGATAATGTTGAGTCATACTCACATACCAAGATCAACATCTAGTAACTCATCATGGACCTAAAGAAGACAAGGATAAGTCATAGTTATTCCTAACTCTGAAGAACATGAAATTTGTAATATAATCTATTTTTCTTATAATATATCTTAAAGAAAGATAAAAACATTGTGTCATAATACTTAAATGATTTATTTATCATTTTAATGGCTATTATATATGATCTTGACTTCTTCTACCACGGACATGAACTTAATAAAGGTACTACCATCCTGGTCAATTAAGTATGAGATATATCTTCCTTTTAAAACTGATACATATCATGTTGATAATTCAATCAGTGATATACTACTAATTATGTACCCAAAAAATACTACCTTGTGAGAATATAAATGTCATGATTTTCCTCTTTCACCAAAGTACACAATTAAATGGTACGGTCTGATAATGATCTCAAGTTAAGAAAAAAATACATATGTTTTTTAATAATAACTTTGGATGACACTTGTAAAATGTGTTTTTTGATGATACATATCATGGTTGGATAAAAAATAAATTATTTCTCCTAGGTTAAATGTTGTACTAGTGGTGACCCTTGGGTTTTCTCTTGAGAGGAATGCACAAAATAAGTTGTCACTTTTATTTTTAATTAAAGAAAGGGGTAATTTGAATTTGGTTATATTTGTTAACTAAGTGAAAACAATAGATTAAAAAAAATATTAAGATAATGTTGATTGGTTCAAGTTTGGTTCTCTAATTTAAATTTTATCCCAGTCCTTTAAAATATTCACCTATTTTTATGGTTAATTGATAAATGAGATGATCTATAATCACTTACCCTCTCACTATTTATTGAATGGTGCTGGAGAGGATATTACAAACTGAGATCTAAACTTAGTCTTTAATCATTATTATGAATGTAATAATTTTATAAAACCTCCTTTATTTTACTTAGGAAATACTTGATCATGTATTTTTCTCCCTAAATAACCAAGAGTGTCCAATACCCCCTCCACATGTGCTGACCATCACCAAACACCTCACCAATCAGTCTTGACACATTTTATCATATATATACCAGAACTAAATGGAGTGATATTATGGATCATTGAACAAATAAAAAAATAGAATTAAAACCAAATAAAATCACATCAAATTCCAAGGATTGTTACTGAATATCGAAACCAGTTAACAAAAGAGAGAGAATTTTATTTAATGAAGTATAGAGACCCATACATTATAAAAGGATAAAATTATTATAATAAATCACTTGAGAATCTCCCTTCCATTATAATGGTTCCATATAAAACCTTGTATTTTTATGAAATATTTTTTTAAATAAATTTAATTTTTTATTTTATAGCTTGTGTTACACACAACACTGAGTTTTTGAAATTCGAAACACACTATTAATATTATTATTTGAACCTAAATTTTATAACATAGCTATTAAATTAGAGGGAATGAATAAGACTAAATAAATTATAAAAAAATTGTGGTTTATAAATTAATAAAATAAATTCATTATTATCAATTGATTATAAATTAAAATAAAAACCAGTTGAAACTATTTTTTTTGTTAAAAACTGTTTTTATACACATAGAGTGTTTTTATATTAATAAATTAAATTAGTAAATATTGGTGAATGATTTAAATTAAAAATTTATATTATATATTCAATAAAATGTTTCATCATTCATCTAATATTTTCTCTAATCATGATATAAGAATAAATCCATTTTATGTAAAAAAATGTATTTTTCTAAAAAACAGCTTTATCACATTTTGTACACTTATTTTAGAACTTTTTTAAAGTTTTTGGAAAATTTATTTTAATAAATGAATTTAATATTTTAAATCAAAATTTCAAAAATATATTAGGGCGAATTTTTGAGATTTTTTTGAAAAAGATAATTTTTTAATGAACAGTGAAAAATAAAATTTTTTATTGAAAATTACCTTTTCATTTAAAGAATTTATAAAGTTAAATTTTGTTTTAATATGGTTTTAAATGTAAAATTATTTCAGTTATATTATTATTAATCCAATTTAGGTCATTTTAATTAATTCTATGTTTAATTTTGATATAAAAACTTTTTATACTTGTGAAAACTTTTTCTTTAGAAAACTGCTTTTCGTCGTGTTTGTGGATTTAATTTTAAATTAAATTCTGTAAATTATGTGAATTAAATTTATTAAAATATATTAATTTTTTTAATAATAATAATTAATATTATTTAATAATTCTAACATAAATTTTCATCATAATGAATTGTGAAAACAATAAAAATTAATTATCGTAGTTAAGGTCTAAATGGGACTATCGTGGGGTTAAACTACAAAGTTAAGGGTTAAAATGAACTAAAAAATTATAAAATTCCTATTTTATAGGAATATTTAGACCTTATATCATCTAATTTTTTATAATTATCTATTTTGGATCCTTATTTCATGTGTAAAACATGGACATAGCATTTTATTTTCAAATATTCCAAGTGTGTCCTCTCCAGCACTTATTAAAGGGAACACCATTTCCTCTTCTATTGACACTTAAAAAGACTTTTTATTACAAAAATACCTATAAAAATACCTTAATTACTTCCATTAACATGTATTATAGGAATTATTTTGATCATGAAAACTTCATAATTAATATTTTAGAGAAAACCGAAGGAGGTTGTCTGAAGAAGAGGTATTGTTCCAAATTGAGTGTTTTTATTTTATTTATTATTTAATATCCTTAAAATAGTATTAAAATATGTTGATATAATAACATAATTATCTACCATATATTTATAGGTTATTATGTTAATAGAATAACCCATATCTATCTCATCTTCCATCAAATGGGAAACAAAACCGTTAATCGTGTGTACGACGGACTAGCGCCACACAAATAGAAGTAATTCGTTTTCCATAATCACCTCTCAAGACTAGATTTAGTGATGTATTTAAAATATTTATATGATATTTATGAAATAATTATACTTCTATAATTTTAATATCATATCTAACTTCTTACCTTCCAATCCTTTGAAAAATTATAACATCGCTCGTGTGTACATGTGGACTACCGCCTCCACAAAGCGACACGATACATTTTACATTTTATTTTGGAATGGATGGTAATAAGGATATATTAAATGAATATATATGATATATATGATATAAAAATTATTCTATAATAGTGAATTAATTTTTACCTTTATTTATTTCTATCCTTCAAGAAATTGGAAACAACATTTTTCTGTACGTATGACCTACCGTCTCCATGAGTGATGTAATTCATTTTCCATATTTAAGTTTTTTGGATTAATATAAATAAATATATAATAAATATATATTATATTTATATCAGTTTTAAAATTATGTATATTATGGTACCATGATCATATTTAAAGGACTAAAAATACCAAACCAAAACATACATGAAAAAGAAATAGTTATTACCTGAAATGTGATTTTAACAAGGAATTCTTAAGAAACATTTTATAAAAGGTCATAAATAAATCATATATGGTATGATATATCTGAGAATGATTTGTAATGGATATATAATAAACCTATATTTATTATACACGAGTTTCAAATGTGTACAAAGAAATTCAAGACTTGAGGCAAGAGATTTTCGTCTCACTTTTATTTCTATGAAACACATGACATATCCACCAATTTTTTATTTTGTGTGGTGTATATATTAATCATGATTTATTTTATGATTATTATCATGAAAATTATGATATATAAATATTCATTTAATATTATTTCTTTCATGGGGCTTATGATTCAAACATTACCAAAGTGGTAAAGATTTTATGTTACAATCTCACTGCTGATCAAGGTTGTTTATGATTATGATTCTGATGATGAAATATTATGAAATTTATATCAAGAATCTCATGTATTTATCACTATATATTTATTTAATTATAATACACTTTCCCTATCATTTTAAACACTTTAAGTACTCAATATACAGAAATAATGTTTTTAAGAAAAATTGACTTTATTTCTCTCTTTGGTCAAAAATAATTTTTATTCTATGTACATGTTTTATAAAAAATGTTTTAAATTTTTTTTTTAATATTATGCCATTATTTTTAAAATAAATATTTACCCAAGTTTTCATTTTTAGAAAATGGATTAAAATTAATCATCTTTTCATTTTCCAAACAAGCTATTTTTGTTATTTACAAAAAAGTAAAAGGAATCTTTGTTTTACAATACACGACATAAATTTTTTTATGTCTTCATTACCAATCAATGATTTAATTATTAATTTAAAATTTTACAAGTTTATTTTCAATTTTTTATTTAATATTTAAGAAATTTTTTATTTTAAATAAGTTATTTCAAAGTGAAAATGTTATTTTCATCAAGAAATGTTCCACGTGATCTTTAAAAACCGTTTTCCATATAATACACCATCATTTTATATTACTTAAGATTTTTTGGGGATATGATCAATGATACCATCTTTATTTTTTACTTAGAAGGTATATATTTATTATTACAAGATGTTTATTGAACCCTTTCATTTTACATGGTTTATTCTATGATAAAATGATGAAATGTTTATGAAACCAATTTTTTTTCATGAGTTATGCTATGGTGAAATTTTCATGAAACCCATTTATTTTTATGGGTTCTAATATGATGAAAGTTTTATGATCTTTTGGGTCACATATATATGACTTTAATTATGTGATGGGTGGGAACTACATATCTCTCTAATTAATTGGGTAATGATTAATGTTCTATGAGCTTAAAGGTTACATGATAGGTTACCCCAAGCCGAGAATAATGCACACATGAGGTTATCCCAAGCTCAAAAGAGGGAACATGGGAGGTTATCCCAATCCCTAAAGTGGGTACATAAAAGGTTAAAACAAGTCCAAATCACATATGCAAGTGTTTATATAAGCCTAAAATGTTATGAATGTCTTGGTAGATAGCCTTGACATAATATTTTCTATACTTATGTGTATTAAAATAATCTATGACTTATGCCAATGTTATACTCTCACGGATCATGTACTTAGATACCTTTATGATTCATGTCTTATGAAATTACAATATTTAATCCATGACTCAATATTATGATCTATGATATGCATGGTATGTTTTTCAACTATTATTATCATGTTATCATACCTTATGTTCATGTTATGTTGATATCCCTCTTGTTTACCCTTAATGAGAATATGATCTCACCCTTTATTATGTTTCCTTTATCTAGGTTATGAAGAAAGGTATTATATATGATATGTATAAGAAGGGTTATCATTATGAATAAATTAGTGGTATATGACACAACTCACTTATAAACTAATTTTTATGTATCCATGTTTCTAAAGGCACTAGTGATAAACAATACCAACATGGATAATTATGTTATGTAATGAATATTTATCTTTTAAGATGTGATATATGTGTATGAAAAGTGTGGGTTGGTATAATTGGTATCATTTTAAGGTTTAGTTTACATTTGAAAAATAATATGAGAAAAATTTAGGGATATACCTAGGGATTTGGGTAAGCATAAGTCAAATTATGGGAAAATGTCCTGGAATTTTGGTGAAGGATAGAGAGAGTGGTTTCTATGCAATTACATCCCTATATTAATACTATAAGTGGATTTGGATCTAGCATAATTGTACCTAGGGGTAATAACTCTGAAAAGTATCATTTGGGTTTGACTCTATCATCACTTTGTGCACAACAATGGGCCTTAATGAACACCTAGTTTGACACTCCATAGGATATATTTTGGAAACAAACCAACTCTCTACAAACCATAATTATGGATTTGAATAGATTATTATCATGAATAAACTAGGTTAAACCTAAGGTGATGTAGATTGGAAATAAGATGTCATTATCTAGATATAATATTAATGATCGATCACTCTGATAAAATATTCCTAATGGACATCATGACCATTTCTATTTTATTAAGGGATTGAAGATAGAACAATGAAGACGAGGTGGTGAAGGAATGATAAAATATTGAAGTATATTATTTGATATTACTTATATAAATTACCTCATATCATTAAAAGTATCTAGGAATTCTAATTCATATACCCAATGATTATACTGTGAATTATTAATAAAAACCCCTAATGGTATGATGATCACATCTTAAGTCTATAATTTCTCTAGTTGAAGCTTGTGAGAATGTTCTTCCTGAAAATATCACTATTACCCCTCTAGTTGAATTTCATGTTATCTTAGGCATGTATTGAATTTATATACAAAAAATTCTACATTAATTGTTGAGGAAGTGAAGTCACGTTTTATATTCTAAACTAAACTCTGATCATCTATCAATACGATGATAAATATTAACTTCTGATGGAAATCATTATAGTGCCCCAATCCAAATAGACCACTAAGAGGGGGGGGGGGTTAAATCATTAATTTATTTTTATAAATTCTTTTTGATTTGAATTAAATCTATGGAACTTGTTATGTTTCTCAATCCACTAAGTGATATCTCTCAATCTCACTTTTTGTGTAGTGTTAGTAATAGATAGAGAAACACAAAATATTTATAAAGATAAGTATAAATACCTACTCCTTGCCATGTTGGTTATCCCCCAAACATGGATTATATATTATAATATTATTATAAATTACAATGGCCAATATAGAGGCACACTATATCTATCCTAAATCCATATAGGTGGTTCTTTATACCACATCCCACAGTGTTTCCAAAATCTACACTGGCCTACTCCAGAATCTGCACTAGAGACTTCTCCTCTTAAATTACACAAGAGGCATCTCATGAACCCAACTCCAACTGAGAGGATTATTACATTATTTAAGGCTTGATCCACTATAGGTTGATCTTTTTATATTCTTAAATATTTCTAGATAACACTTTACCATGTACACATCTAGAACCATTGCAACTTGATGGTATTATTCAAAAATATTCGATCACTTATAATTGATTAGTTGCCTTAGTAAAACAATGACTAGGATATTATTTCTTCTGATGATGAATTTCTATCCTCAATTGAATGTGTTCAGGATTTTCACACCATTTCTTAAATATATTTTACAATATTAATACTTGTACAACTCAATCCACAACCTTCTTAAATTCTCAATTTAATTACTCTTCTTTCATGGATTTCATGGAATTCTAAATCCTAGAACATTCATTTATGTTCTTTACTATTATGTGATTCTCAATTATGTTTAATGTATTTTCTCATTCTCATGTTATTTTTTATATTTATTCAATGCATTCTACACTATCCACTTCTTTGTTTCTTTGCACACACACACTTCCCAATTTTGTTTCTCAATGTATGTGTAGGTTAACTTCCTCCTTCACATAAACTTTACACAAACTGTAAGCATGGATATTTATGTCCTTCGTGAAAGTGTAGTGCACTGTCTCTATTATTTCATGCAATTTACTTCATTTAATGAACACATAGTCCACTTCTTAATAGACTTACTTTATGAAAACAATATGTATGTATGACATACATTCACAATGTAATACTTGTGTGAAAATGGAATTTCTTCTCCATGAAATATAGTGTGGGTGACACTATATTGTGGAATATCAATTATGTTTGTGAAAACCATTAGGATAACACATGAGGAAATATTGTAAACTTGGGGGGATTTGTGGAACCGATTCTTCATGAAGACTTTGATAGTGTTAGAAACAAGTCAAAAGATCTATAGGATCTTCTATTCTCATTTTCATAAGATTATCATGAGGAGGAATTATCTCTTTATGCAAGAAAGAGCTGTACAATGGATCTATTTTATTTGAAAAAATGAGACCACTCTCAAGATAAATGATAGGATCTCTCAGGATTTCTTTATTACCCTTTGTAGGATGCTCTACAATGCTAATGATCCAAGAATTATTATATATTATATTTCTAGTTTTTATGATGTTTCAATCACTATATTTGAATGCCTAAAGATATCAGATTCTTTGAATCCTCATGAAAACTAGGTGATGATGAAAATAAAGTCTCCCCATCTTATGTAACAAGGCCTTATTCTTAGATTCACATGCATTTCTATAACCAAATGATCCTCATTTATAAGATCGAAAACATATTTTAATATCAATGAGATTTTAAAACTTTATTTTCATTCGGCTGAATATTCATACTTTAAAATAATTGCATTCATGAGAGAATTATATTACATGCATGGTAATACTTTGTCTCATTGTTTCATAATATCAGTCTTAGAACAACCATAATTATTGCGGCTTCGATCGATTATGGTTTGTCCATCTTCTTTAGTAAATTATATCTCTGATAAAGGCTAAGGTAGAAGACAATGGGTGGAAAAAAAGAACAACTCAAATGAATTAGATGATATGGATCCTAAAATGTTCATAAAATTTTATACATGATAACAATAACTAATGCTTGGTTGTCCCACATAGGAAATTATTTTGGTCTGGGCCATGGTTTATTAGAAAATTTGTGACACAACACTTATGAGCTGGTTGTAGGGGATCAACACCCATCAAAACTTCACACACCATAGGCTTCGACCCCGTAGGCTTCTGGACCAAACTATACACAACTCCTAATGGGTACTCTCTTTGTGGGCCTTATACATAGAATCGAGCACACTAAATGGGCACTATTCCTTCCCTCCTCTACCACCCATGGGTTGTCTTGAGCTAGGCTCCCATGGGTGTGGTAGACCTCCTGGTCCCATAGGCTCCCTTGGTTAAGCCTGGAATAGGTGGCTTGTGAATTGGACCTTAAATTTTTTTATGTCTAAAATAATACTTAAAAATATCTAATTATTCAAATATATCCCAATCCAAAACTCAAAATCCTTATTTATTTAATTTTTCTCCTCAATTATTCTTCTTGTAAAATTTATTTACATTTTACATGGACTTATATAAATTCATTATGAAATAATAAAATATCACATGACCTTATTCTAATTATTATTCTTATTCAAAAAGTTTATAAAAAATGTGTCTTCCTTGGAACATTTATTTGTTAGTAAGAACAATCCAACAATCATCACAATTAACATGGAAAATTTCTCAATCATGAAATCCAATTCCATCAAGTAAATCTATAACAAATTTTCAAGAACCACCAAATTATCCAAACTCACCAAATTCAAATTGACACATCATTGAAAACAAATGGAACACTGGGCCGAATAATCATATCCATTTTATTGGTCTTGATTCCCATTCAAGATGGTTGGGGAGAAACTTAACACTGATGTTATGAATATTGTGTATGATTTCTTTGATATATTTCAAGAATAGTTTCCTAGTATTTCATCAAATCATGAATTTGAGTTATCAATAGAACTCATACCTTGTGCTACACTTATTTCAAAGACTCCATAGAGAATGGTACTAATTGGGTTTCAAGATTTTAAGAAGTATATCCAGAAGAATCTTAACAAGGGGTTTATTTTTCCAAGTGTTTCAACTTCGACTGCACCTATTCTTTTTATTAAGAAAATTTTTGGATCAACGAGACATTGCATTGATTATTGGGAAATGAACAAGATCACAATCAAGAAAAAGTATCCCATACCCCATATTGATGACTTTTTTGATCAACTTCATGGATCTTAATAATTTTCCATGATTTACCTTTATTATATATATCATCAATTAAGAGTTAATAAGAGGATATACTTAAGAAAATATTATGTTAAAGGTATGAACACTATGAATATATAGTGATTCAATTTGGTCTTACTAATACCCCCACTATATTCATGGATTTAATGAATAGAGTATTTAGAGATTTCCTTGATCAGTTTTTTGAAGTATTTATATAAGATATTATAATATATTCAAATATTAAGGAAGATAATGAATATTATTTGAGGATTATACTAAATACCCTAAGATAAGGGAAGTTGTATGAAAATTTTACAAAGTGTGAATTTTATCAATAAAAAGATTCATTTTTGGGTCATATAATCTCAAGAGAGTGTGTATCGGTGGATCCATAAAAGATAGAGGATATTGAATATTGGACTAGACTAACCACTTTGATTGAGATCCAATTTTTTCTAGGTTCGGTTGGATATTATTGAAAGTTTGTGGATATCTTCTCATTGCTGACCAATCCACTCACTAAGTTAACTTGATAGGGATCCAAGTTACTCTGGACAAATGAATATGAGGAAAATATCAAGTAATTAAAGAAAATATTATTCAGTCCACCTATTCATACACAAACTTATAGTAGATAAGAGTTTGTAATCTATAGTGATGAATATAATAAGGTCTGGGATGCATTCCCATATTGAATGATATGGTTACAACTTATGCCTTATGATAATTGAAGGTTCATGAGAAAAATTACCAAACTCATGATTTGGAGTTAGCTGTGGTAAATTTTTCATTAATGATATAGAGGCATAATATTTATGGATAAAGGTGTGATATATATACAGATCATAAGAGTTTAAATTATATATTCACACAAAAAGTGTTGAACATGCGCTAAATAATATGGTAGTAGGTGATTAAATATTATGAATGCTCGATACATTACCAACTTGGGAAAGTGAACAAGGTGGACAATGCTTTGAGATAAAAGGATCATGCTAGCATATCTATAATGAGGATCACAAAAGAATCAATATTTATGGGTTTTAAAAGGATGGATCTAGAAATTTTGAAGGAATGGGAGAAATATCATCTTTCTCAAATGAGTGTTCAAACATTTACCTAAGTGAATATTAAGAGGCATAGAAGGATGATATAGAGAAGAAGAATATATTTAAAAATATTTTTGAATTTAACCTTTATTATGATGGAATGATAAGGTTCAGTAACTGTGTATGTGTTCTACCCATACCTGATTTGAATAATTATCTATTAAAAGAAACTCATAGTTCCCCATTCCCTATTAATTCTGGAAGTATGAAGATGTATATATATTTGAAAGAATATTTTTGGTAGGATGAAATATAGAGATATATTATAGAGTTTTTATATTGTTGAATGGAATTTTAGAAGGTTAATGTGGGGAGACAAAATCCTAAGGGGGTTTTAGAACAATTACCTATACCAGAATGGAAATGAGAAAACATCACCATAGATCTTATCATTGGACTGCCCAAAACATCTAAAGGGAAAAATTCTATATGGGTTGTAGTCTATCACCTTATAATGTTAGTTCAATTAATCATTATTAAAGAAAATTTCTATTTGGATAATCTTTCCAAGATATAAATTAAGTAAGTGGTAAGGGTTCATGGATTACCACATTCTTTTGTATCGAATCGGGGTCTGAGGTTTACCTCAATGTTCTGGAGTAGTATTTGGATGGATCTAGGGATAGAGTAGAGTTTTGGTGTGGAATATCATCCTCAGATAGATGGTAAGTCTAATAGGACCATTAAAACCCTAGAAGATATGTTGAGATATTATCCTATGGATTTAAAAGGTGGTTGGTATCAATACCTTCTTCTAGTTGAGTTTTATTACAACAATTACATTCACTCAAGAGTTCAGATGGATCATTATAAATCCCTCTATGAAAAAAGTGTAAAAATCTAACATGCTATAATAAAGTTGGAGAAAGAAAGCTATTGGGACATGAGATGACTAAATAAATGGTAGAGAAGTTTATCTCCATTTAGCAACACATATAGGAAACACAAAGTTAATAAAAAAGTTATCTAGATAATTATATATGGGATTGGGAGTTTGAAGTCTGTGATAATGTGTTTTTTTTTGAATTTATTATTGGAATAATGTTATGAGATTCATAAATAAAATAAATTTGAGTCCTCTATATATTGTACCCTTTGAGATTCTTGATGGAGCAGGGATAGTTGCTTATCACTTGGTGTATCCACCTAACCTCTCTCAAGTGCATGATGTGTTCCACATATCTCTAATGAGGAAGTAAATACCTAATACTTCACATGTAATAAACCTAGAATTAGTACCACTAGATGATGATATTTCTTATGAGGAACAACTAGTATAAATTCAGGATCATAGAGACAATGTGCGGTGAAACAAGACCACCCACCTAATCAAGGTTTTATGGAAGAACCAAAAATTTGAGAAAGAGACATGGGAACTTGAGGATATGATGAGAAAGAAGTGTACTTAGTTGTCTATAAAAATTGGTATAATTTTGAGGGAAATTCATTTTAAGGGGGGTATAATGTAACACAATTTTTTTATTAAATATTTTTTCAAATAAATTTAATTTTTTTCTTCGATAGCTTACATTACATGAAACACTGAGTTTTGTCGAACCCCAACACAATGTTAATATTATTAATTAAATATGACAATTATAACATAGATATTAAATTATCATGTACAAATAGGCCTAAATAAATTATAAAAAATATGTGGTTTACACATGAATAAAATAAATTCTTTTTTATCAACTGATTAGAAATAAAAATAAAAATTATTTGAAAGAAAAAGAAATGTTTTTCTAAAATACTATTTTTATACACTCAAACTATTTTTATATTAATAAATTAAATTATTCACTATTTTTGACTGATTTTAATTAAATTTATATAATATATATTCAATAAAATGTTTCATAATTTATATAATATTTTTTCTAAGCATAGGATAACAATAAATCCATTTTTTTGTTAAAAATGTATTTTTATAAAAATAGGTTTCATCACGTTTTTCACACTTATTTAAAAAATGTTTTTTAATAATTTTATAAATTTTATTTTAAAAAATTAATTTCATTTTTGATATAAAAATTTCAAATTTATCTTATGGTGATTTTTTTAGAATCATTTGAAAAGATTATTTTTTAATGAATAGTGAAAAATACTACTTTTTATTGAAAACTACATTTTCATTTAAAGAATTTATAAAGATAAATTTTGTTTTAATATGGTTTTAAAAGTAAAATAAGTTTAATTATATTTCTATTAATCCAGTTTATTTTTTTTGAATCAATTCTATGTTCAATTTTGATATAAAAGCTTTTTATATTTATAATTTTTTTTCTTTGGAAAGCTGTTTTCGCCGTGGGTGCAGGTTTAATTTTAAATTAAATAATTCTAATAATATGAATTGAATTTGGTAAAATGGATTCCATATTTTTAATAATAATAATTTTTATTAGTTAAAAATTCCAAATTTATTTTTGGTCATAATGATTAGAAAAAAGAGTAAAAATTAATTACCGCGGTTAAGGTTAAAATGAGTTTATCGAAGGTTAAACTAAAATTATAAGGGTTAAAATGACCCATAAAATTTTACAATTCATTTTTTATGGATATATTTATACCTAATATCATATAATTTTTGATAATTATCAAAATTTTCATCCTTTTTTCATGTGTAAAATCTGTGTATAACTTTTTCTTTTCAAATATTTTATGTACATCATCTCCCCCTATTATAAAAGGGAATACCCTATCCTATCATTTTAACACTTAAAAATACTTTTGTTTTAATTCAAAATATTTCCTATATTCCATATTTTTATTAGAAAACCCTCTTAATAAGGATTTTGGTGCGAACCTAAGGTGGTTGTCTAAAGAAAAGGTATCGTTATTAAGTGAGCATTTTTGTTTTATTTATTCATCCACCTCGTTAAAATATTATTAAATTATTATAATATAATAAAATAAGTATATACCATATAATGATATTTTATTATGTTAATTTTATAACCCATATCCATCTCATTTCCAGGAAATGGGATACTAAACGGTCGATCGTGTGTACGACGAACTATCGCCTCACAAACCGATGTAATTCGTTTTCCATCACCACCTCTCATGGTTGGATTTAATGATGGATTTACAATATTTATAAAATATTTATGAAAAAATTATATTTATTTAATTATAATAACTCATATACCATCTTACCTTCCAATCAATTGTAAAATTATAACGTTGTTTGAGTGTACGTGTGGAATACCACCTCCACGAAGCGATGTGATATGTTTTTCATTTTTTTTGAAATGAATGGTAATAAGGATAGATTAAATGAATATAAATGATATATATTATATAAAAAAAATTCTATAATGTTTTATTAACATTTAAATTTCTTTTTTTCCAACCATTGATAAAATGTAAATAACCTTCATGCGTAAGTATGGCCTATTGTCTCCATTAACATTGTAATTCATTTTTTACCTATAAATTTTATGGATTAATATAAATAAATATATTATGAATACATATTATATTTATATCATGTTTCAAATTATGAATATTATGGGAGTGTGATAAAATTTAAGAGGACCAAAAATACCAAACCATAACATGCATGAAAAACAAAACAGTTATTACCTGAAACATGATTTTAATAAGAAATTGTTAATAAATGGGTAATAAATTATCATAAGTAAGTCATATATGATATTTTATATATTATTATGGATCTTTAATATATTTATAATATACCAATTTTTATTATATATTAGGTTCAAAATTTTATGAATAAAAATTGTGGGAAAGAATCCTGAATATCCCACTTATAAAAGTAGTGGGAAGAAGCATCTTGGGAACTATCTAAAGGGAAATAAGAGTTGCTTAAAATGTGGAAGAATGGGACATATAGATAAAAACTGATGATGGGATATAAATAATCCCACTAATGTGGAAGAATAAAAGAAGGTTTATATCAATACTCAGCCTATAGTGCAGTGTTACAACTGCAAGGAGAATGGGAATTATGTGAACAACTGCCCTAAGCCAAGGGTTGTCAGAGGAAATCAAAAATAATATCCAAGGAAACAAGGAAGGGATTATACTATCACTACTTCTGAGGTGGATCTAGATAACAATGTGGTAACAGGTACACTATTTATTCATTCAAGAATGGCGAACGTACTATTTGATTCTGGTTCTACGCATTCTTTCACATCTTGCATGTTTAGTAGAACTATTCAAACACCACCTCAAAATTTGGAGGATATGTTATCTTTGAGAACATGGAATGTTGAAATTATTGCATACAAGGTTTATAACACCTCCCTGGTAAATGTTTGTGGACTTAACCTCCCATCAAATCTTGTCATACTCCCTTTAGCAGAGTTTAGTATTATCTTGGGTATGGATTTTCTATATTTATAAAAATACAAAATTAATTTTCAGGAAAGGGAGATCACTCTTCACATCCTGAAGCATCCCCCGATTATTTACAAGTGTAAGGAGGAGGATGAATCTTCTTTAGAATCATTGTCTCAAGTGTTGATGTTAATTCCTTATGAGAAAGCATGTCTAGCTCAAATGATTGATATAATGGAGAGAATAATGCTTGAATACATACCCATCGTGAGAGATTACACAGTTTTATTCCCAGAAGAGTTTCTTGGTCTTACTCCTGTTCGTGAGGTTGAGTTCTATATTTAAATTATTCCTGGATCTCTACCTATATCAAAGAAACCTTATAGAATGGCCACCGTAGAGTTGGAAGAGCTGAAGAATCAGTTGCAGGATAATCTGGAGAGGGGATTTATATACCTGAGTGCTTCACCATGGGGTCCCCCAGTCCTCTTTGTCAAGAATAATGACGGATCAATGCACCTCTTCATTGATTATTATGAGCTCAATAAAATCACAATAAAAAACAAATATCCCCTACCATGGATAGATGACTTGTTTGATCAACTTCATGGGGCCAGTTATTTCTCTAAGGTGTACCTTCAGTTGGGTTATCACAAATTGAAAGTGAGGAAGGGAGATATTCTAAAGAATGAATTTAAAATGAGGTATGGAAACTATGAGTTCATAGTGATTCCCTTCATACTCATTCCAAAAATTTTCATGTATTTAATGAATAGAGTCTTTATATATTACCACAAAAAATTTGTGGTAGTCTTTATTGAAAATATTCTGATATAGTCCAAGAGTAAGGAGGAAAATGAGAAGAATTTTAATACTATGTTAAAAACAATGAAAATGGAGAAGATGCATGCAAAGTATAGTAAATGTGAGTTTTGAATGGAGAAAGTATCATTCTTGGGGCATGTTATCACCAGCAATGGGATATCTTTAGACCCTTCCAAGACAAAGGAAATTGAAGAGTGGCCTAGGACATCATCTGGAATAGAGATACATTGATTTCTGAGTCTAACTGGGTATTATAGATGATTTGGGAAGAAATTTTCATGATTGTCAAACCCAATTACCAAGATGACATAGAAATAAGTAAAGTTTGTCTAGACTCAGGAATGTGAAGACTGTTTTAGGGAGTTGAAAAAGAGGCTTATCACTATTCCAGTACTCACACTCCCAACAAGTGGAGAACTCTTTGTAGTGTATAGTGATGCTTCAAAGAAGGGATTAGGTTTTTTTCTGAATCAAAATGATAAATTGATAGCCTATACCTCATGGAAACTGAAAATCCATGATAAAAAATATCCCATGCATGATCTGGAGTTGGTGGCTATGATCTTTGCATTGAAGATCTGGAGGCCTTATCTCTATAGGGAGAAGTGTGAGATATATAATGATCATAAGAGTTTCAAATATATATTCCCAAAAAAAGAGCTTAATATTCACTTTCAAATATGGATAGAGATCATCAAGGATTATGACTGCTCAATACACTACCATCTCGGTAAGGAAAATAAGGTGGCATATTCTCTAAGTAGAAAGGATCCGACATCTTTATCTATCATGAGAATTGAAAAGGATCCAATATTCTTAGATTTGCAGAGGATGGACATGGTAATCATTAAGGGAGGAACATAATAAATCCATTCTCAAATGATTGCTCAACCATACCTCATTGAGAAAATAAAGGATTCTCAAAGAAAAGATGTGGAAATTATGAAAAGGGTGGAAGCTATCAGAAATGGGAAATCATCTGAGTTCAAGATTGATGAGGAAGGAGTTATAAGATTTGGGTCACGATTATGTGTACCATATGATCCAGAGATACAAAAGTATATTCTAAATGATGCACATATCTCAACCTTCTCTATTCACCCAGGGAGAACAAAGATGTATCAAGATCTCTGAGAGAAATTTAGTGGGAGAATATGAAGAAAGAGATTGCTGAATATATATTAAAGAGCCTAGTATGTCAACAAGTGAAGGATGGAAGAAAAAATTCTAAGGGGATGATGCAACCACTACCCATACCAGCAAGGAAGTGGGAGAATATCACCATAGAATTTGTCACTAGACTTCCAAGGACATCTAAAGGAAACAATGCTATATGGGTCATTATGGATCATCTTAAAAAGACAACTCACTTTATCGTGATTCGAGAGGACTTTTCATTGGATCAACTTGCATAGATATACATCAAAGAGGTGGTAAGGCTTCATGGATTACCACAATCTGTTATATCTGATTGAGATCCAAGATTCACTTCAATGTTCTCGAAAAGTCTCTAACATGCTCTAAGAACTGAACTGAACTTCATTATAGCCTATCATCCCCAAACTGATGGCCAATCTGAGTGAACTATTCAGAATCTAGAAGACATGTTGAGAGCATGTTTTATGGAATTCAAAGGAGGATGGGACCAACATCTTCCACTGGTTGAATTCTTCTACAATAATAGTTTCCAATCGAGCATTCAAATGTAACCATACAAAGCCCTTTATGGGAAAATATGTTGAACACCGGAGTGTTGGGATGAAGTCAAAGAGAATATGCTACTAGGACCTAAAATGGTTGAAGAAATGGTGGAGAAGGTGAAAACCATTCAGTAGCACATCTAGGTGTCCCAAAGTTGACAAAATAGTTATGCAGATAATTGTTGATGAGACCTTGAGTTTAAAGTTGGATACATGGTATTTCTCTGTGTATATTTGTGGAATAAGGTCATGAGATTTGGGAAGAAAGGGAATCTAAGTACTAGGTACATCGGCTCCTTCGAGATCCTTGATTGTGTCGGAGCTGCGGTCTATCGACTGGCACTTCCACCTACCATGTACAAAGTACACGATGTCTTTCATGTATCTCTCTTAAGAAAGTACATACTAGACCCTTCATGTGTAATCTTTTCAGAGGTGGTACAGTTGGAGAATGATCTTTCTTACAAGGAGCAGCCAGTGAAGATCTTGGATCATAGAGATAAATTTCTACATAAGAAGACTACTCACCTGGTCAAAGTACTATAGTAAAACCACAAGTATGAAGAGGAAACATGGGAAATGGAGGAGGTAATGATGGAAAAGCACCCGCAACTATTTATGGATTAGAATATAAAACGAAATTTCAATGGCGAAATTTCATAAGGGGGGGTAATGTACCGACCCAAAGTTTTCAATGGAAATTCGCTTCTTATAATTATGTCATATGATCACATGAAATCACAATATAATGAAATACTAAGTTCTATGTGACCTTTAAACATAATTTTGTCACTTTTGTGATTTTAATTTCAAAAATATGACATACACAGTTGCGATCAATAAGTTATTTGGAGTCTAATATGACCAACTTAATTTTTGGTGAATAATAACATACCCTTATGAATATTAATGTTACCCTTATGAATAGTGACATACCCTAATGAATGGTAATATTACCTATGATAGTATATAAATAAGATTCAAGTGGAAGTACGATATTCCTATATTTGGGAATAAGAAAATAAACGTTTTAAAATTATTATTTTTTCGAGTAAATTGTGATTTTAATTAAAAATTAAATTAATCATATTTAGAAAATAATTTTTTAAAAATGGATTTTATTTTGGGATTCTACACATCGAAAAATGGTTAGGGTTAATTTTTTGGATTTTTCTAAAATACTTTAATTTTTAGTGAATAGTAAAATACATTAATTTACTGTATAAATACATTATAATTTAAATACACTATTCATGACATCATAAGTGATGTAGGCACCCAAATCTCAAACTCACAGAAACTTATGAGTATTCTTGGTCTTGTAATCATCACTATTTCTTGTCTTATGGGAAAATAATAAACTAATTTTTATAATATTATGAAAACCCTCCTCTCCTCCGCTATAAATATCACCCCTCCTTACCTCTTATCTTCACTCCACTTAAGCCTAATAAATTTCCTATATTCAGCCCAAAAATCTTCTCAATATCCCCCATATCCAACATACCTTAGTCTCCTGAAAAGACTAAATCCTCTCCCCTTAAACGGATCTCGTGGAAGATTAAATCAAGAGGTAAATTCATCTTTTCTTTTCTTTCTATCTTTTATTTTCTTTCTTTTTCTTTTCAAGTTCATTTGTTTTATTTATATACTTACCTATCCTTATACAAATGTTATAAAACTTTAGTAACTTACAATTACTGAATTTTTTTTATGATAATGGAATAATTTGTCATCATCTCTCCTTTACTCTTTCTTTTATTTTAGTAGTAAAGACACCATCTGATATGTGTTAATTTACCACATTCAAGGACGTTGGGTTTTCAATTTCTGTTACCATATTCAATTTTGGTCATGAAAGCATTTTCATGGATGAATCAGACCATAATGTTTTATGACTCATATATGGTTCTGAAATCCTTTTTTACACATGTTTTTGGTTTATAAAACAAAACGTGTTCTTCGTGGTCAAAAAACCGCCAATTAACCCAAAAGTTTGTCACTAAAGTTTTATATAATGATTCAACTTCACTCCAAGTAACCAAATTGAATTTTAAACCATTTAACCTTATGGTTGTTCAATAATAAAATATAAATTTAATTCTAGACAACCACCTTCATCATACATGTTTATCTGAACATGAACCGATCATTAAAGCCAAGCAAGCAAACAGACCAGAACAATGAAATTGAACCTCATAACCAATCAAAATGGTTATAAATGAACTTAAAAAAGTTATAATAATTATTTTAAATATATAATAGGTTATTTAATTATTAATTAATGAACCTAATTTTATTATTCAGGTCATTAAGTTCAAGAAAAGATCACCATCATATTTAAGGTAAGGGATCCTCTCCATTTCACTTTTATTCAAGATTGTCCTCTATGTTATGAACTTTTATTTGTACTTCCTAGTGATGGGGTATGATTATGAACCTCCTACATACTTTCCTCATGATGTATAAAATATAATAAATACATTTATTTCTCATTAATACCTCTTAAGTACACTCGATACCATGCCAATATTCTGTAAGGGATTCCACCCGAACAACCTTTATTCCTTTGGGTTTCTCTATCTTTATTTTCACCCAACTAAATTTGTATTTTATTTTTATGTACAACATATAAATACTGTTTATATTCTCCAAAATCTTGTTTCAAGGTCCATCCCTCATTATCTTTCGGGGTTATACATGTTTTTAAGAGATCCCCTCCTCAATACTACCCGATAAGCAAACCTGTTTTGAGGGAACTTCCCAAATTATTACCCGATTTCAATTGAACTATATCTTCTATTTTAATCCACCATTGTCTTTATAAAATAAGTATTTTTATTATAAAAAACTTTCTTGGTACACTTCTGGTTTTTTATAAAGTATTTTTCCCTTTTCTATTTTTAAGGCTCTATTTTATTTTCCTTTACACCTCTAAAAAATGTTTTAATGATAAAATTTATTAAGTATTTTTCTTATATGTTGTCAATTATACTTGACATCAATTCCAATGATACATTAATATTTTCCATCATGAATTTCCATGTATATTTTAGCTCCTTTCTTTCGTGGACACTATTATGATACGACCATTTGTTATGATTTATGACATGATGGTGGTACCCAATTCTTTCCATGGGTATCCCTTTTGTTTATATAAGATTAATTATGTATGATTATTTATGTAGAAAGCATATTCATGAAAATTTAAGATGGGTGCACCCAGATAGTGCTCCAATGCATTGGGTAAAGTTATGTCTCATGAGATATTATGTGCGACAGTCTTGGCGGTTAGCCTTGTCTTGTGCTACTATGTGAAACGATATTGACGGTTAGCCTTGAATCATACTAAACTCATGTTTTATATTTCTTCCAAATTTCTATGATTCCATGTTTAAATGATACCATGTTTATATTTTCTGATTCCTTATGTTACATGCCTTTTTATATCTTTATGTCATGTCTTCTAACCCATGTTCTAAGGATTTATTCTTATTATTATTCCCTTACTAGGATTTTAGCTCATACATTTGTTCATGTGATCCCCAGGGTACCCTATGCAGATGTAAGGGCTCAAGATAAGTTAGGATATCTTTAATAAGATTAAATAAAGAAGTGTTTTTTAGCCCCATGTTTTATGTTTTATGTACCTAGTTACTAAATACACTAGAATTATCGATCCTTGTCTTGTACTCTGAGGTATAATTATGCTTAAAATCATGTAATGTTATGTGTAAAAGGATAGGGTCTTTATAGCTGGTATCATAGGATTGTTTAGTAATTTTTGGAGATTAGGAATAGGGAACTTTAGTAAGAACATTAAGTATGATAATAA
Organism: Viscum album; assembly: GCA_963277665.1. Lineage (NCBI taxonomy): Eukaryota > Viridiplantae > Streptophyta > Magnoliopsida > Santalales > Viscaceae > Viscum > Viscum album. The sequence continues at coordinate 866,459,619 of OY728146.1, read as the reverse complement.
GTATAAGAAAACATCCCTAAATTTTGGTAATTATAGATTAAGTAATTTTTCATGAAAATATATCCCTGTTTGGAAATGAATAGGTAGAGGTGACTTTGGCACAAATGTACCTAGGAGTAAAAACTCCGAAAAGGAGTTTTGGGCCTGACCCGGGGTATCCTGGTACCTAAAATAGGTATTTGCTTCACTCTTGGTTTGACACTCCCTAGGGGATATGCTTTGGTAAATTCATGATATTAGTAAAAACCATTATTAAGGGAATAAAAAAAATCCCATAAGAATATAAGTTAAGAAATAGATCAAGAATAACCTAGATTTATACCTAAAGAGTCATAAGTAAGGATATACTTCTCCTTTACAAGTTCATCCTTTTATATTAAAAAGTTTTATTTTTTATGTTCAATAACTATGTAAACAAACCCTCTAATTTTATTTTTTTAGTTAATGGAAGGAAATAGAAGAACACGTTTCTACAACCAATGTGATAGGAAATGTGAAGATTGACCTAATGATATGCCTGATATGATGGGAACAGATGCTCAAAATTTCATGATAGTACTTTCTCATTTGAATTAAGTTATAAATAATAACTTGAATCATTTGGAACGCCCTCCTCCTCCAATTAAAGATCAATTTGCCATAGAATCCTTCATGAAACAAAGGTCTCTCATGTTTAATGGATCTTTTGATCCCCTCCTTGCATAAAAGTTGATTAACTCCATTGAAAAGATATTCTCTATCCTCCAGTGCTTGGAAGAAGATAAATTTATACTGGAGGTCTATCCTTTTGATGGGGAAGCTGATCCTTGGTGAACAATGATCAAGAATACAAAGTCTCGAGAAGAAATTGATTCCATGGATTGGGAGGAATTTAAGAATATGTTTTTCAATAAATATTTTCCTCGAACCCTCCATCTCAAGATGGAAAGAGAGTTACTCAATATCAAGAAGAAGGAAGATGAGTCAATCAGGGTGTATGAAGCAAAATTTACAAGGCTTGAAAGGTATGTATCTGGATTTCCATGAAAACCAAAATCAAGTTGGATCTCTTCTTTAGCGGAATAAAGCCGAGTCTATGAAAAGTGTTGGCGATTCGAGACTTCAAAAGTTATGATAAGATTTTTCGTTGTGCCCTCATGGTTGAAATGAAGATTGGAGACTCTCAGTGGTATCATATGCCCATTTATAAGAAGAAGAAAATGGAGAACAATAAGGGTGGTTCAAAAAACAAATACCATGATGGAAATAAGCCCAAATATCCAACTTATAAAATTTATGGGAAGAAGAATACTGAGAACTATCTAAAGGGAACCAAGAATTCCTTAAAATGTGTAAGAATGAGACATATGGATAAAAAAAACCGATGGGATATGAATAATCCCACTAATTTGGAAGAATAAAAGAAGGTTCAAATCAACACTCAGCCTGTAGTGCAGTGTTAAAACTGCAAGGATCATGGGAATTATGTGAACAATTTTCCTAAGCCAAGGGTTGTCGGAGAAAATCAACAAAAACCTATAAGACAACAAGAAAGGGCTTATGTTATCACTACTGCTATGGTAGAACCAGAAAATGATGTGGTTATAGGTACACTAGTTATGTAACACCCCAAGATTTCATAGTACGTCATCTCTTCAAAGTAATTCAATAACATGCGTTACACACAACACTGAGATAGAGCGCACAACAACTTACCAAACATACCGTTCAAAAAGCGGTTATGAATAGTATTAAATGAATTTTGAATTTTATATACTCCATATAATTCTAGAATCATTATTATGTGTTTCTTTGACATAATAAAACAACAAATTTATTTTTTCAGAGAAAAGAAGCATTTTTCAAAAAATGCAATTTTACCGCCTTTTAATGGAGAAACTTTTTTAAAACCCAAATTTGTAACTTTTATATATTAAATTTAATGAAATTAAATTATTATTTAGAATAGGGACAAATAAATTTAGTTTGGATAAATTTTTGGTACTTTTATGATAACTTTCACATTTTGATGAATAGTGAAATATACTAAATTTTAATTAAAAACAATTTTTTTAATTGAAATAATTTATAGTGTTAAATTATGAATTTTAGTGGTTTTAAAGTATCATTATATTATATTTTTATCATTTAATATAATTTATGTCATTGGATGTAATTTCACATTTAAACTGGACATAAACAAGTGTCAATCTTTTGATAATTATTATTTCTTAAAAACACGCGTTTTGTTTTGACAACGAGAATTAATTTTAAATTAATTTCTTCCACTTATGTGTTTTGAATTTGGAAAATTGGATTCAATATTTTAAATCAGGAGGTCCAAATTGTGTAATTAGTTAACTTTTATATTTATACGTTATGAATATTTACTTCAGTAAATATTTTATTTACCATGATTAAAAGGTAGATTTGGTAAATAAGGGTAAAAAATATTATTATAATGATATTAAGTTACCCTAAAATGTTTCTTATTCCTATTTTCTGATACATGTCCGACCATGGGTATCCTTGGGTTGATTTTGGGACCCCATGGAGCCACTTCAGAGTGATAATGACATTTTATATTAAATAATCTAAATAAAGACAAAAATAACAAAAGCATATATCTTTTAGTAAAAAAATTTTATGTGAGGTTATATAATTGATATATTAGACTATAAATATTAATTATAAATTTATAAATATTTAATAAATCATGATATTTTATTTATAATTTTTATACAGAAGATAAATATATTTATATTTGACACAATAATGATGCAGTATTTTCTTTATTAATGAAAAAATAAAATAAATGGTATTATAAATATTTAAATAAATATAATTTCAAAGTTTTTATGACATACACGAATTTTATAGGTTAATATGTCATGTTAGGGTTGATTAAATTTATTTGGTTCTTAGTAATAAAGTTGTGATGACTTTCACAAAAACCAAATTTTAAATAGTGTCAAAATTGACATAAATGAATTTTTAAAAAAAATATTATATTATTAAATTATATAATAGTCCTAAAAATCTAATTTTCTTCCAAAGAACTTATATAATGATAGGTATATCATTAATGAACCACTTGAGTATATCTTGGAATTTTATAGTAAGTTTATTAATCAATTATTAAAATAATACAAGAATACATGGTAAAAGTTAAACTATTTAACTAAGAGTTATATCTAAATGATAAGGTTAATATGGTGACCCAAACCTATATAAAACCTATTTTTTATAGGTTTTAGACTCATACTCAACTTAGCCTCTAAATAAATTATTTTTGAGCCATTAAAAACTGGAAATTATTTTATTATAAAATAATATTTCAATCTTTTCCTAACATGCCCCTCACCTCTGTTATAAAAGGACACTTCCCCTTATCTCAAAATCACACTTCCAAAGGAATTTGGCTCAGCCAAACCCTGACTGAATATCCTCCCAAATTTCCTCACATCAACCTAGAGTCATTACTTTTATCAGAAAGCCAAACTAAGGATCCCTTTTGATCAAATCAAAAGGAAACACTCGAAGAATAGGTAATAATTTCACCACCCTCTTTCAAGTTCTTTTCTTCTTCCAGTTCCTCTTTTTTTGTTGTTTCCATACCAAAATAATAACTCCAGTACGTCCTACATACTGTGATGTTACTATAAATATGGTACAACCATATTCTTTATTCTATCCTTCTTATAAATGACAAAGTCACCATACGTATGACTTACCGTCTCCACATCATGGGGTAGTTTGTTATTGAAAAACTTCATTATTTGGATGGGTATAATAATGAGTATAACTGATGTAAATAATAAATAATAAATATTAATTATTCTGTATATATGATATAAAATCCAATTACATACGATTTAACCATCAATATAATGATTTTTTTCGCTCGTACGTACGTACAGATTACTGTCTCCATGACACGATAAGATTCATTCCCACGTTCACCATTCAACGATGATTATAAAAATATATATTATTAATAAGTATGTAATATATAAAATAATAATTCTACTGGATATATATATATATATGTATGTATTTACTTACATATATCTCATTTACTTACTTATCTTCAATACAATATGAAAACAGAAACAATGTTTATGCGTACGTATGACCCATCGTCTCCATAAAAGGTTCCTTATATTTAAATATCTATATATCATAAATATTTATATTCTAAATATATATGATATATAAACCAAGTTTTATATTCTGGAAGTATTTAAATCATGATCTAATTGATACGATCAAGAATAACAAGTTAAAACACGTACGATAAAGAAAGAGATTATTACCCAAAATGTTAATTTAACATTGAAATCATTATTAAATGGGTAGTATAAAGACCTAAACGAATTATGTATGATATAATAAATATGAATATGGTTCTGGTATAATTTAATAACATACTATCGTAATTATAAATGAGGTTAAACGTACCCTCGGCCAAAGGAAAGTGCAAGGTAAGGGTTATTTCCTCAATCTCATTATTATCTGAGATTGTTTATGTGTAAGTATTTACTCGGACATATTTATCATTAATACCAATATTTCAAAAAAATATTTTCAAAAGGAATATTTTAAGGTTTTATGGGAGGGTCTATTTAACTAGATCACCATTTTAAATGTTTTAAAGATTTATCTTTCTTAATCCTTTTAATTAATGTCCATGTTTTCAAAATGATTTTAAGGATTTATTTATATGGACATGAATATTTTGAAATGATAATTCTTTTCAAAATTTTCAAAGTGGTATGGGACAATTTGATTCAAAAATATCTTTTAAATTACATCCTTTATAAACATTTGACTTTTAAATGATTTTACTAAAAGGGATATTTCTCTCAAAAAATTTTATTAATCATTTTCAACTATGTCAGCATCCATTACTGGATATTATTCTTGATTAAGGTTGATTTATTATAATATAATATTCTATATTATATTTAATGATTTATGATATGTGTGACCATGAATGTTCTATTTTTATACCATTCATGGTTTATGGTTAATGTATTGACATTTCGTATACTAGTTTTAATAGGAATGTTTATGTTATATTTCAAATTTTTCATATGAGGAATGCAGTGGAGTTAGTAAGTGACAGGTGGAGCCTTCTATAACTCCTAGATGCATTAGTAGGTCTCATGTGAAAAACTAATGTCTTGGAATAAGGCCTTTACAAAAATTTTATTTGTATTCTTGGCACAAGGCCTTGACCATGTGGTAATGATGTCCGGCGTTAGGCATTACCTCATTATGAAATTAGTTATTACATGTGATTATTAGACTAGTAGAATATCCATGTTCATGTTTATATGGTGATGTTTGATTTACTTTTTCCATATTATGTTCATGATTATGTTTAAAAAGGCTATTATTTTTATTACACATATTACCTTAAATGTTTATAGCTTCCGGTAAATTATTTACCCTTACTGAGAATCTGAGCTCACCCCTTTCTTATGTTTTATTTTCCTAGGATTATAAGATGTGTATTATGATTAATATGCAGGGTTAAGCTAGAGGGAATAATGGAATTCTCAAAGAACTATCTATGATGTGTTTTATGTTTGAAATTGAAATGTAACGTTAATGTATGTAATCTATTTTACAAGACTTCTAAACTGATCATTCCTTCGGGACTTGATTCCTTGTAATAATGCCAATGTATTAAAATAATTCACCGACTCTGGGATTCTGGGGTTGGGATGTTAAAAGTTATTCATTAAAGAATGGAAAATGTACTATTTGATTCTGGATCTACACATTCTTTCATATCTTGCAAGTTTAGTATAACTATTCAAACACCACCACAAAATTTGAAGGGTATGTTATCTGTGAGAATAGAAAATTAGGAAATTATTTCATCAAAGGTTTATAACACCTCCCTGGTAAAGGTTTGTGAACTAAACCTCCTAGAAAGTCTTGTCACACTTACTTTAGTAGATTTAAATTTTATCTTGGTCATGGATTGAATATTTTTATACAAAGCCAACATCAACTGTCGGGAAAGGGAGATCACTCTTCACATCCCAAAACATCCTCCGATTCTTTACAAGTGTAAGGAGGAAGATGAATCTTCTTTAGAATCATTATCTCAATTGTGGATATTAATTTCTTATGATCTAGAATGTCTAGCTAAAATGATTGAGACAAAGGAGAGAATCATGCTTGAAGACATGCCCATCATGAGGGATTATGCTGATGTATTCCTTGAAGAGTTTCCTGGTCTTTCTTCTAATTGCGAGGTTGAGTTATTGATTAAACTTATTCTTGAATCTCTAACTATATCAAAGAAACCTTATATAATGACCACCATAGAGCTGGAAGAGCAAAATAAGTGGCTACAGGAGAATCTGAAGAAGGGTTTTATACGCCCAAGTGCTTTACTGTGGGGTGCGCTAGTCCTCTTTATCAAGCATAAGAATAGATCAATGAGCCTATGAATTGATTATTGTGAGCTCAATGAAATCATGATAAAGAAAAATTATCCATTTCCACATATAAATGACTTGTTTTATCAGATTAATGGGACCAATTATTTCTCTAAGGCAGACCATCAGTCGGGTTATCACCCATTAATGGTGAGGAAGAAAGATATTCCCAAGACTGCATTTCAAATGACGTATGGAAACTATGAGTTCATATTTATTCCCTTCAAACTCACTAATGATCCATTAATTTTCATATATTTAATTAACAGATTCTTTAGATATTACCTTGAAAAATTTGTGGTGGTATTTATTAACAATATTCTGATATACTCGAAGCGCAAGGAGCAACATGAGAATCATTTGAATACTATGTTAAAGTCTTTGAAAATGGAGAGTCTGTATGAAAATTATAGTAAATGTGAGTTATGGATGGAGAAAGTATCATTCTGGGGGAATTTTATCACAAGTAAAGGGATATCTGTAAACCCTTCCAAGACAAAGGCAATTTAAGAGTGTCCTAGGCCAACATCTGTAACTGATATCCATAGATTTCTGGGTCTATCCAGGTATTATAGATGATTTGTGAAGAACTTTTCATGATTTTAAAAACCAATGACCAAGTTGACACGGAAAGGTGTAAAGTTTGTATGGACTCAAGAATGTGAAGACTGTTTTAGGGTGTTAAAAAAGAGGCTTATTACTTCACCATTACTCACACTCCCAACAAGTAGAGAACTCTTTGCAGTGTACAATGATGCTTAAAATAAGGTATTAGGTTGTGTGATGATTCAAAATGATAAAGTGACAGCCTACACCTCAGGGTAACTAAAAATCCATGAGAAAAACTATCTCACACATGATCTGGAGTTGGTGGCTGTGATCTTTGTGTTGAAAATGTGGAAGAATTATCTCTATGGGGAGAAGTGTGAGATTTATACTGATCACATGAGTCTCAAATATATATTCACACAAAAATAACTTAATATGCGCCATCAAAGATATATATATCTCATCAAGGTTTATTACTTATCAATACACTACCATCCTGGTAAGGAAAATAAGGTGACATATACTCTAAGTAGAAAGGATCCTCTGTCTTTATCAATGATGAGAATTGAAAAGGATCTGATCTTATTATATTTTTAGAGGATTTATATGGGAGTCATTAAGGGAGGAAAATCATCAATTCTTTCTTAAATGATTGTTTAACCACCCCTCATGGAGAAAATAAAGGATTCTGAAAGAAAAGATGTGGAAATTATGAAAAGGGTGGAAGCTATCAGAAATGGAAAATACTCAGAGTTAAATATTGATGAGGAATGAGTTGTAAGATTTGGGTCAAGATTATGTGTACCATTCGATCCAGAGATAAAGAAGGAGCTTCTGAATGACTCCCATAGATCAACCTTATCTATTCACCTAAGGATCACAAAGATGTATTGATATCTTCAAGATAAATTTTGGTGGGACAATATGAAAAATGATATTGATGAATATACATCAAAGTACCTGATATGTCAAAAAGTGAAGGATTAAAGACAAATGTTTGAGGGGATGATGCAACCACTAACCATACCAACATGGAAGTGGGAGAACATCACCATGGACTTTGTCACTAGAATTCTAAGTACATCCAGAGGAAACAAGCTATATGGGTCATTGTGGATCATCTTACAAATAAATCTAACTTTATTGCAATTCGAGTGGACTTATAATTGGATCAAATTGCATGGATATCTATTAAAGAGGTAGTAAGGCTTCATGGAGTAAAATTATCTATGGTATCCGATCGAGATCTGATATTCACCTCAAAGTTATAGAAAAGTCTCCTACATGCTCTAAGTACTGAACTGAACTTCTGTACAGCCTATCAACCTCAAATTGATGACCAATATGAGCATACTATTTAGACACTTGAATAAATGTTGAGAGAATGTTCTATGGAATTCGAAGGAGGATGGTGTCGGGATCTTCTAATGGTTAAATTCTTCTACAACAAGAGTTTCCACTCGACCATCCAAATGGCACCATACAAATCCTTTTATGGGAAAAGGTGAAGAACAACAACTTTTTGGGATGAATTTAGTGAGTGTAAGCTGCTAGGAGCTAAAATGGTTGAAGAAATGGTAGAGAAGGAGAAAACCATTCAGCAACACATCAAGGCGGCCCAAATTCAACAAAATCATTATGCAGACAATCATCGATGAGACATTGAGTTCAAAGTTGGAGACATGATATTTCTCCACATATCTCCGTGGAAGAAGGTCTTGAGATTTGGGAAGAAAGGAAAGCTAAGTCCCATGTACATCGGTCACTTCGAGATCCTTGATCTTGTCGGAGCTGTGGCCTATTGACTGGAACTTCCATCTACCATGTCCAAAGTACATGATGTATTTCCTATATCCCTCTTAAGGAAGTACAAACCAGACCCTTAACATGTACTCTCTTCAGAGGTGGTACAATTTGAGAATGATCTTTCTTACAAGGAGTAGCCAGTGAAGATCTTGGATCATAGAGATAAAGTTCTACATAATAAGACTACTCACCTGGTCAATGTATTGTGTCAGAACCACAAGTATGAAGAGGAAACATGGAAACTAGAGGAGGTAATGATGGAAAAGTACCCGCACCTATTTATGGCTTAGAATGTAAAACAAAATTTTGAGGGTGAAATTTTATAGGGGGGGGGGGGGGGGTAATGTAACAACCCAAAGTTTTCAATGGAAAATTCCTTCTTATAATTATGTCATACGATCACATGAAATCAAAAACAAAATGGAATAGTAATTTCTATGTGACCTCTAAACATAATTTTGTCACTTCTGTAATTTTAATTTCGAAAATTTGACATACACGGTTGTGATCAATAAGTTATTTGGAGTCTAATATAACCAACTTAATTTTTAGTGAATAGTAAGATACCCTTTTGAATAGTAATGTTAACCTTATGAATAGTGACATACCTTAATGAATAGTAACCTTACCTATGATAATATATAAATAAGATCCAAGTGTAAGTATGATATACCTATATCTAAGAATAAGAAATTAAATGTTTTAAAATTGTTGTTTTTCTAGTAAATTGTGATTTTAATAAAAAATTAAAATAATAATATTTAGAACATAATTTTTGAAAAATTGAGTTAATTTTTGGATTCTAAACATCGAAAAATGGTTAGGGTTATTTTTTGGTATTTTTTTGAAATACTTTAATTTTTAGTGAATAGTAAAATACATCAATTTACCATATAAATAAATTATAATTAAATCCACTATTCCTAATATCATAAGTGATGTAAGAACCAAAATCTATAACTCAAATGCACTTATGAATATTATTGGTCTTGGAATCATCACTATTTCTTATCTTATGGGAAAATAATAAACTAATCATTATAATATTATGAAAACCCTCCTCTCCTCCACTATAAATACCACACCTCTTTACCTTTTCTCTTCATTCCTATAGTGTATTGTGTCTTGCCTATATTCTACCCAAATATCTTCTCAAGATCATCCACAACGTCCAACATCCCTTGGTCTTCTCAAAATACCAAATCCTCTCTCTTTAAGAGGCTCTCAAGGAAGATTGAATCAAGAGGTAAATTCCTATTTTTTGCTTTTCAAGTTCATTTGTTTTATTTTCTATCCTTACCTATCATCATACAAATTTTATGACAACTAAAATTACTTACATTTACTTTAATTTTTTATGATAATGGAATAAGTTATTATCATCTCTTCTTTACCTTTTTTTTATTTTAGTAGTAAAGACACCATCCGAAATATGTTAATTTACCACATTCAAGGATGATGGGTTTTCAATTTCTATTAACGTCTTTAATTATGGTCATGAAACCATTTTCATGGGTGAAAAAAACCATAATATATGTTTTATTCTTAATCTAGGGATCTATAATCCTTTTTTTACACATGGTTTTGGTTTATAAAACAAAACGTGTTGTTTGTGGAAAAAGAACCGCCCATTAACCCAAAAGGTTGTCACTAACGTTTTATATAATGATTCAAATTCACTCAAAGTAACCAAATTAAATTTTATACCATGTAACCTTATAGTTTTTCAATAATAAAATATAACTTCAATTTTGGACAACAACCTTCATCATACATGTTTATCTGAACATGAACTGATCATTAACACCAAGCAAGAAAACAAACCCGAACAATTAAATTGAGCCTCATAACCATTAAAAATGGTTATAAATGAACTTAAAAAGGTTATAATAAATATTTTAAATATATAATAGGTTCTTTAATTATTAATTAATTACCCTAATTTTATTATTATGGTCATTAAGTTGAATCCAAAATCACCATTAGATTTAGGGTAAGGGATCCTCTTCAATTCACTTTTATTCAAAAAATTTCTCTATGTTATGCCCTTTTATTTGTAATTCCTAGTGACGGGGTATGATTATGCACCTCCCCCATAATTTTATCATGATGTATAAAAGATGAAAATACCTTTCTCTCTCATTAATCCCTCTTAAGTATACCCGATACCATGCTGATATTTCATAAGGGATTCCACCCGAACTGCCTTTATTCCTTCGGGTTTCTCAATCTTTATTTTTACCCAAATGAAGTTTTATTTTTCTTTTTATTTAAACTTGTAAATATTTTTTATATTCTCCAAACTCATGTTTAAAGGTCCATACCTCATTCTCTTTCAGGGGTATACATGTTTTTAAGTGATTCTCTCCTCAATACTACCCGATAAGGAAACCTGTTTTGTGGGAACTTCCCGAATTCTTACCTGATTATAAGTGCACTATATCTTCTGTTTTAAGCCAACATTATCTTTATAAAATAATTATTTTTATTGTGAAAACCTTCCTGGATCAATTTTTTTTAAAAAAATATATTGTTCCCTTTACTATTTTAAAGGCTCTATAGTATTTTTCTTAAGACCTCTCAAAAATGTTTTTATGCTAAAATTTATTAAATAACTTTCTTACATGTTGTCACTTATAATCGAAATCACTTCCCATGATACATGAATATTTTACCTTATGAATTTCCATGTATATTTTAGTTCCTTTCTTTCATGGACACTACTATGATATGACCATTTGTTATGCTTTATGACATGATGGTGGTACCAAATTCTTTCCATGGGTAACCCTTATGTTTATGTAAGATTGATTATGTATGGTTGTTTATGTGGAAAAAATATTCATAAAAAGTTCATATGGGTGCACCTAGATAGATCTGCAATGCATTTGGTAAAGTTAATTCTCATGAGATGTTATATGCGATGGTCTTGGTAGTTATCCTTGGCTTGTGATACTATGTGAAACAATCTTGACAGTTTGCCTTTACTCATACTAATGGTACATTTTATATTTCTACCACATTTCTATGATTCCATGTTTAAATGATCCCATGTTTATATATTCTGATTTTTTATGTTATATTCCTTTTTATATCTTTATGTCATGTCTTCTAACCCATGTGCTAAGCATTTATTCTTATTATTATTCCCTTACCGGGCTTCCAGCTCATCCCTTTGTTCATGTGATCTCCAGGGTACCCTATGAAGATTTAAGGGCTTAAGGGAAGTTAAGATCTCTTTATGGAGATTAAATAAAGAAGTGTTTTTTACCCCCTTGTTTTATGTTTTGTGTACCTAATCTTCAAAGACACTAGACTTCATGATCCTTGTCTTGTACTCTGATGTATAATTATGCTTAAAACCATGTAATGTTATGTGTAAAAGGCTAGGGTCTCTATAGTTTTCATAAAAAAATTAATTTACTTTTCTTATGCTCTTGAAGGAATAGAGGGTCATTAGATTTTCTTTATTAGGTTTGAATACCCCAAATTATGAATTATATTGCTTCTATATTATGTGTCATAGGAACTTTATTTCAATAGCTCTAGTGCGTCCTTTCAAATTGATTCTCCCAAATAGAATAACAAAATTTAGAATTTTTGAAGTATATTTCTTCTCCTAAAAAACTCTTGTTTTCCTCCGATATCTTCTTTAGTTTATTGGGAATTCCATGTAATGACCCAAAATTTTGAGTAATATTTTTTTTCTTGAAGATGTATGTCTTACCGTGTCATAATAAATAAAATATATATAAGTATAAATGAAATGTGACCTTTGGTTTTTGACCGTTATATGACCATTGGTAAATATGAGCATTGGAAATAATAATAAATTTTAATGCTATAATTGTTGTTTAAAATATAAATAATAATGGATAACTAATGGAGAGAGAAGAGATGATGACCTAATCCAATAGACCTAGGCCATACGAAGCCCATATATCAGAGCTTGGGAAAGTGGTAGCATCACTAGGCTTTGCTTTGGACCAAGCCTAATCCGTGCTTTAACATGTTAAGATTGAACATAATCGCCTTCGAGTGAAGTTCAAGCTAATAGAAATCACTATTCGGGAAATGTTATCTGAGCCGCCCCAAGATTCTATCACCATTTCACACCATACTCTTAGGTAATATTCAGGTGTTATAAGTGGATATGTAATGTGGACTTAGTTACATTGTGTAATTATATTGTATAAATAAAATTTTTATTTCTTATTATGGTAAATTTTTTGAATTTCAAATGTCAAAATAAATGTAGGATGAATTTTTAGAAGTTTCATATTATTGATGAATATTGAAAAAAAGAGTATTTTATAGTATTTTTTATACTTTAAATAAATAATAATGTGAAATAATTTTCAAAAAACAGACATATACAATTGTGATTAGTAAGAAATTGAGAGTATGATAAGATCAACTTAATTTTTGGTGAATAGTAAATTATGAATAGTAATAATACCATTATGAATAGTAATACAAAAAATGGAATAGTAACCTCACTTAAGTAAGTATAAATATAATTTAGGAATCTTTAATAGTAATATGATTTAATAGCATAAGTAAATAACTGTTTCGGAAATTATTAGTCAAGTATTAGTTTTTTCAGGTAAACAGTGACTTTATAAAAAAAATTAAATATCTCATATTTAGAAAATTATTTTCATAAAATGAAATTTAATTTTAAATTCATAACATTGATATTATATTAGGGTGAATTTTTTAGTTTTTTATAAAATGTTTTGTTTTTCAGTGAATAGTAAAAATATAGTTTTTGAGTTTTCAATGTATTTTATGACATCATAATGATGTAATGTATAATATAAAATTTTGGTAGACTCATTTGAATTAATATATTATACGAGGTTTCCCAAGTGGGAAAAACCTTGGGAAAATACCATGGGAAAGCCCATGGTTTTGCAAATTCCACTAACGAGGTGTCCCTTGGAAATTAATAAAATATTCCCTCACTTTTCTATAAATACCAACCTTTTCCTTCATTCCTTTAATTAAAAATTCCCCTAAAAAAGATCTGATATTTTTACCTCCCAATTAGTCTTCCCAAGGTTCCCTCATGCCCCCAAGGTCTCGACCGTCTAGTTTTAGAAGTTACTCTTCAAGGTAAGGGAACCTTTCACCCTCTTCTTTTAGTCAAGACTTATTTTATGTCATGTCCTTTAATTTCCATTTTATTATGTTGATGTATGTTATTATGTATCCTTATTTCTATAAATTTTATTCAAAAATAATGAGAGACCCTTTCCTCTCTCATCAATTGATTTTCTTAATTTTTAAGCGATGTTGTTAGGCTGCTGAATTTTCGTAAGGAAATTCTCAACTTCTCTTTTTTCCATTCAAGTACACTTCTATGTGGTATGTATTTAAATTTTCAATACTGTGTTCTTATTTACATTTTATTATATCACTCTACTATATTATTAGTGTTTTATTAATGGGTTATCCCTATCCCCTCTCTTTTTAATGTTTTTTAAAACCATGTTGCATAGCCGTTATGATGAAAACATTTCATCTTAAAATATCTTTATTTTTATCAAGAAATTATTTTATTTTTTTATATTAATACCCAAACCTATTTAATTTATAGGGGTATTCATCATGACAAAAAAACTATTTATTTTAATCTGGAATTGTCATATATAAATCCCTCATTACCTTTCCATGGGTTATAAATGACATAATGATCATGTTTTAAAGCACTTTTTAAATGCCATGATTTTGATATAAAACCCATTTATTTTATTCTCTATGGATTATTTATGAAATTTTTTATTATGATATATGTGGATCACATAAAAATAAATAAATATTAAGGTTTTTTTTCTGATATCACTCCAATTCATTGGGTAAAGGAAATTAATCTCTAGATATGACAAGTTTTATGATACCCTGGTGAATAAACATGGTAATTTTTATGACACCTTGGGGATGAACCTTGGTGATATTCTTATGAATGTCTAAATTAAAATTTTAGCCATATTTTCAGGATATTAATTATCATGATATGTCTCTTATCTTTTTTTTATGATATTTACTCATGTTCTTATTGTATTCTCTCAAGTTCACATGTAAACTATTTTTCCTATTTTTCCTATTTTCCCTTACTGGGCCTTAGGCTCACCCTTTCTTTTGATGTACGTTTCCAGGTTATGAGATGTAGTAATTGTTCTTAGGATAAATATTTAAATAAGAATTTAAATAGTATTAAAATAATGTTATATATTTTCATGTATTATGTACCTTTTTTACAAGAAATTACACTTTAAAGATCCTATATTTGTAAAATGAAATGAAAAGTTATGTAATAAAAAGACAAGATGTTGTAGTTGGTATCAAAGGATAGTTTAGTTATTTTTTGAAAACTAGGCTATAAAAAATTTAGGAATAAACCTATAGAAAAGTTTAAATATATAAAAACTTCCTTGTATTTTAGTGAAATATTAAGTAAGTGGTTTCTGAAAAAATAAATCTCTACATGGATACAAAAAACTGGATGTGGTTCTGGCATAGATATATCTTGGGGTAAAACCCAAAAACACCGCTTTGATCTAGAATCAAACAAGAATTGGTTCCTGAAAATGGGCCTTGATTAACTCCTAGTTTTACACTCTCTGGGGATATGTTTGGTTAATCATAAGATTTTTATGAATCATTATGAAGAATTTATAAGGAAATGTAATTTTTGTTAAAGAATAATATGTTTAAGCATGAAGTTTTAAGACATAAAAATACTTTGTAGTTAAAATATTCGTAAATGAAATAATCTTCTAACTAAGGTTTTATTCTTTTAGAAAATGACAAGTAATAGGAGGAACCATGCCAATGGTGAATGCAATGGACCATGCACTGATGACATTCTGATGGAAGCTGTAATATAAAATTTCATGAGAATGATGAACCAACTAACTCAAGTTATGGGAAATAACTTGAATCAAGTTGATAGACCAATTTTACCATGAAGTGAACAACTTTTTGTTGAGTCCTTTATATTTCAATTAACATAAAAATTCAGTGGATTTACCAACCCATTGATTATTGAATAGTGGATCAGCTCTATTGAAAATATATTTTCTGTGCTTCACTGTTTAGAACAAGAGAAGGTCTCCTTGACTGTTTACCACTTAGAGGGAGAAGCTGATCAGTGGTGGTAAATGATTAAAATCATGAGGACAAGAGAGAAGGTTGAATCTATAGATTTGAAAGAGTTCATAGGGATATTTTCAATACTTATTTCCCTTGTTCGATGAGAACAAAAATAGAGAAGGAGTTTCTTGAGCTGAAGCTGAAGGATAATGAATCTGTTGGAATCTATGAGATGAATTTCACAAGACTTTCACATTAAAGATAAATCTTTTTCATGGATTATAATGGGATGGTTGATAGATTATTTGGTGGACTAATACCTAATCTAAAAAATAATCTATTCAACCAAGACTATGATAGCTATGAGGAGATCATGCAGAGTTCTATGAAAGTCGAATTGGAGTTTGGTGAGACACAGTGGTCTCATAAATCCAATGATAAGAAGATATCAATGAAGCTAAGATTAGAGAGGACCTTTGATCATGTAAGGGGAGGAAAGAAAGTGCAATGTCCTATGTGTAATAAATGTGGAAAGAAGCATTCGGGGAACTACCTGCTCGGGAGTGGGAAGTGCTACAAGTGTGGTAGAGATGGCCATATCGTGCAGAATTGTTGTAGTGAAGTGAAACCTCAACTTATCAACACTAAAGATAAAGGGAAGATGGTGTAGTCCCTACCTAATTTCTAGTTCTTCAAGTGTGGATAGCTTGGGAACTTTCCCAATCACTGTTCAAATCTGAGTGCAGTAGAGGGGAATCACCATTAGCCTTAACAAAGGCTAAGGGAGTAAGGTTGTTCTTTTAATATCACGATAACTAACGTTGAATCTTAAAATGATGTGGTGGAAGGCACTATTGTTGTTCTCTCAAAGATATAAAGTACTTTGATTGATTCTAGTTCTACACATTTCTTTATTTCCTTCATGTTTGTAAATAATTTAGAATCAACCTCTGGATTTCTAAAAGTAGAGTTATCAGTCAAGACTCCAAGTGAGATTATAAAAGCATCATCAATGTTTAAAAACTCTAGTATTTACTTTAGTGAGTACAATATTATCACATATATAGTAATCATTCTCATGTTGGAATTCGACATTATACTAGGTATGGACTAGCCCTCAAATTATAATGCTAAGATAAAATATTGAAGCAAGGAAATCTCAGTAGTCTTAAATGGGAAACCTATAGTTATCTTCCTTGGAGAGATTTATCGACCGGAGTTTTTTCTAGAAGCACCTCTTATAACCTTCTTTATGGAGTTGATCAGTGAATAAGAAGACAAAAATGAGGGTATAATGGTAGAAAATTTTCCCATCATCTAGGAATACATTGACGTATTTTTAGAGGAGTTACCCAAACATCCCCTTAAAAGAGAGGTAGAGTTCTCAATTGAACTCGTACCTAGATCTCATCTGATATCAAAGATCCCTTGTAGGATGAAAAATATAGAGCTAGATGAATTAAAGAAACAACTCCAAGATCTTTTGTAGAAGGGGTTTATTCAACTAAGTGTGTCTCCTTGGAGATCACATGTTCTCTTTGTGAATAAAAATTATGGATCAATGCGGCCATGCATTGATTATAGAGAACTTAACAAGATCATAGTGAAGATAAAATACCCTCTTCCAAGAATTGATGACTTAATTGGCCAACTTCGTGGGGCTCAATTTTTCTCTAGGATTGATCTTCGATATGGTTATTATCAATTAAGGGTAAAGAAAGAAGATATTACAAAAACTACCTTCCGATCAAGATAAGGGAATTATGAGTTTGTTTTTATGCCCTTTTTTTTTAACTAATACTCATACTATTTTTATGGATTTGATGAATAGAGTCTTTAAGGACTACCTTGATAACTTTATGGTAGTTTTATTGATGATATTCTGATATATTCTAAAAGTCGTGAGGAGTATGAGGATTATCTAAGGGTTATTTTTGAAACTCTACGGAAGGAGTGAATTTTTGGAAAGTTTAGAAAATGTGAATTTTGGTTACAACAAGTTTCTTTCTTGGGGAACACTGTAACCAATAAAGGAATCACATATAACCCTGAAAAGACAAAGGTTTTAAAGGAGTGGCCTCATCCTAAAGTAATAACTATTATTTGTAGTTTCCTTGGATTAGCGGTATATTATAAGAGGATTGTGAAAAACTTTTCACAAATTTCTAATCCACTAACCAAGTTAACTCAAAAAGGGGTTAAGTTCATCTGGACAAAGGAGTGTGAGGAAAGTTTCCAAGAGCTGAAGAAGAGATTGGTTACATCACCCATGTTAACTCTACCCTCAAGTAGAGAAGGATTTGTAATTTTAAGCGATGCCTCTCTGAAAGGGGTTGGGTGAATCCTTATGAAAAATGACAAGGTTATTACTTATGCATCTTGATAGTTGAAGACTCATGAGCATAACTATCCTACGCATGATCTAGAGTTAGCTGCAGTTTTTTTGCTCTGAAGATATGGAGGCACTATCTTTATGGGGAGAAGTGTGATATATACATAGATCGTAAAAGTTTGAAGTATATTTTTACACAAAAGGAACTGAAAATGAGATAGAGAATATGGTTGGAACTTCTTAATGAATATGATTGTTCAATTCATTATCATCCTAGAAGAGAAAACAAAGTTACTGATGCATTTAGTGGGAAATACCTAGTTCCTCTAACCATGATGAGAATTCAAATAGATCCTTTGATAAATGACTTAGTAAAGATGGACATAGGAATTTTAAGGAAAGGGAAATTATAAACCCTAACCCAAATGATTTATCAATCGTCATTACTAGAGAAGATAAAAGTTTTTTATAAAGAAGACTCTTTGTTACAGAAGAAGTTTGAGGCTGTGAAGGATGAGAAGTTTCCTGAGTTCAATATTGATCAAGAAGGCGTACTAAAATTTCTTACAAGACTATATGTTCCATATGTTTTTGAAATAAATAATAATCTGATAGATGAAGCTCATAGATCTACATTCTCTATACATCCTGGAATCATGAAAATTTATAGGGACCTTTGTGATCATTTTTGGTGAGATAATATGAAAAGGGAGATTTCTGACTACACTAAAAGGTGCCTGGTATGTCATCAAGTAAAGGCAGAGTGACAAATTCCTAAAAGGTTATTACAACCACTACCCATACTAGCATGGAAGTGAGACAACATCACTATGGACCTTTTCACTGGTCTCCCAAGAACTTCCAAAAGAAACAATGAAATATGGGTTATAGTGGACCATATCACCAAGAAAAACCATTTTATCTATATTTGGGAAGATTTATCTCTTGATCAACTTGCCAAGATTTATGTGAAGTAAGTGGTAAGGATGTATGGATTTCCACTTCTATCATATCTGATCATGATCCAAGGTTGACATCAAAATTATGGATAAATCTTCAACATTATCTATGTAACTAATTGAATTTCATTATGGCCTATCACCCCCAAACTGATGGCCAATCTAAAAGGAATATTCAAACACTTGAGGATATTATGAGAACATGCTCAATGTAATTTAAAGAAAGATGGAATCAATATCTCCCATTAGTTTATTTCTCTCTTACAATAATAGTTTCCACTTGAGCATTAAAATAGAACCCTTTGAAGATCTATATGAGAAGTGATGTAGAACTCATACTTTTTGGGATAAAGCTAGTGAGAAAAAGCTTCTTAGGCTCGATCTTTTTCAAGAGATGATAGAAAAGGTTCATGCCATCCAACAACACATTAAGGATACTCAGAGTCAAAAAAAGTTCTATGACAACAACCGTCGAAAGGACTTGGAGTTCGATGTTAGAGATAAAGTATTTCTTTGAATTTCACCTTGGAAGATATTCATGAGGTTTGGGAAGAAAGGGAAGCTCATCCTTAGGTACATTGGCCCCTATGAAATCCTTGATCGTATAGGAGTAGTGTCCTATCAACTTGGAATTCATCCAAATCTAGCTCAAGTTCATGATGTCTTCCACATATCCCTCTTAAGGAAGTACATACCCGACCCTTCATATGTACTAAATCCATGGGTGGTACAACTGGAACATGATCTCTCTTATGAGGAGCAGCCGATGGAGATCTTGGATCTTAGTGACAAGGTTCTACGCTACAAGAGTACCCACCTTGTTAAAGTGTTTCGGAGGAACCACAAATACGAAGAATCCTCATAGGAACCAAAGGAGTTTATGAGGCAGAAGTACCCACACCTTTTCTCTTATGAGGGTACAAGTTGAAATTTCAGGGATGAAATTTCTAAAGGGGGGAAGAATGTAACGACCTAAAATTTTGAATAATATTTTGTTTCCTAAAAATGTATGTCTTACTATTTCATAATCAATAAAATATATTTAATTATAAATGAAATGTGACCATTGGGTTTTGACTATTATATGACCATTGGTCAATATGACTATTGGAAATAATAATAATTTTTAACATTATAATTATTATTTAAAATATAAATAATAATGGTTAATTAATGGAGAAAGAAGATTTGATGGCCTCATCCAGTAAACTAAAGCCATACGAAGGCCATCTTTCAGAGCTTGGGAAGGAGGTAGCATCACTGGGCTTTAATTTGGACCAAGCCCAAGCCGAGCTTCAATATGTTAAGCTTGAACATAATCACCTTTGAAAGAAGTTCAAGCTGATAGAAATCACCACTCGAGTAATGTTGTCCAAGCCTCCCCAAGATTCTCTCACCATTAAAAACTTTAATCTTAGGTCCCATGTAGGTTTTATAAGGGGATATATAATGATACCTTAGTTTCTTTGTGTAATTACTTTGTATAAATAAATTTTTTATTTCTTATTATGGTAATTTTTTTTGAATTTCAAATGTCAAAATAAATATAGGATGAATTTTTAGAAGTTTCATATTATTGATGAATATTGAAAAAAGAGTATTTTAAAATATTTTTTATACATTAAATAAATAATAATGTGAAATTATTTTCAAAAAAATAGGCATATATGGTTGTGATTAGTAAGAAATTTTGAGTCTGATAAGATCAAATTAATTTTTAGTGAAAAGTATTAGTATTTTTTTGGGTAAATAGTGATTTTACTTAAAAATTAAATATATCATATTTAGAAAATTATTTTCATAAAATGGAGTTCATTTTTTAATTCAAAACATCAATATCAGGTTAGGGTGAATTTATGAGATTTTTATAAAATGTTTTGTTTTTTGGTGAATAGTAAAAATACAGTTTTTGAGTTTTCAGTGTGTTTTATGACATTATAATGATGAAATTTGCAATTTAAAATTCTGGTAGACTCTTTTGGATTAAAATATTATATGAGGTGTTCCAAGGGGCCAAAACCATAGGAAAATATCATGGTAAATGCCATGGTTTTTCAAATATCACTAATGACGTGTCCCTTGAAAATTAATAAAATATTCCCTCACATTTTCTATAAACACCAACCATTTCCTTCATTACTTTAATTAAAAATTCCCCCTAAATGAATATATGGTATTTTTACCTCCCAAGGAGTCCTACCAATATTCCCTAAAGCATTCAAGGTCACAATCATCAAGTTTTAGAAGTTACTCTTCAAGGTATGAGAACCTTTCACCCTGCTCTTTTAGTCAAGACTTATTTTATGTTATAAATTTTAATTTCCATTTTATTATGTTGGGTTATGTTATTATATACCCTTATTTCTATAAATTTTATGTAAAAATTATTAGATATTATTTCCACTCCCATCAACTAATTTTATGAATTTTTAAGCGACACCGTTAGGCTGCTGAATTTTCGTAAGGAAATTATCAACTTTTCTTTTTTCCATTCAAGTTCACTTCTATGTGGTATGTCTTTCAAGTTTACATAAAATGTTCTTATTTAAATTCTATTCTTCCCCTATAATATATTATTAGTATTTTAGGAACAGTTTACCCCTCTCCCCTCCCTTTTTAATGTTTTCTAAAACCATGTTGCATAACCATTATGTTGTAGAAATTTTGTCTCAAAATCTCTCTCTTTTTATCAAGAAATTATTTTATTTACTTATATGAATTCCCAAACCCCTTAAATTTATAAGGGTATTTATAATGATATAAAAATTATTTATTTTATTCTATAATTGTTATACATAAATCCCTCATTCACTTTCCATGGTTTATAGCTGACATAATGATCATGTTTTAAAACACTTTTTAAAACGCCATGATTTTGATATAAAACCCATTTCTTTTATTATATATGGATTAATTATGAAATGTTTGATTATGATATATTTGTATCACATGAAAATAAATACATATTAAGGCTTCACCCTGATATCACTCCAATGCATTGGGTAAAGAAAATTAATCTCTAGAGATGACATGTTTTATGATACCTTGGTGAATAACCTTGGTAATTTTTATGAAACCTTGGTGATGGACCTTGGTGATATGTTTATAAATGTATAAATTAAATGTTTCAGAAACATTTTCAAGATATTAATTATCATGATATGCATCTTCTATTTCCTTTATGATATTTCCTCATGTGCTTATTGTATTCTCTCATGTTCATATGTAAACTGTTTTCCCTATTTTCTCTTACTGGGCCTTATGATCACCCTTTCCTTTGATGTATGTTCCCAGGTTATGATATGCAGTAATTTTTATTAGGATTAAAATTTAAAGAATACTTTCAATATTATTAAAATAATTTTATATTTTTTCTTGTATTATGTACCTTTTTTCCAAGAAACTAGACTTTAAAGATCCTCTGTTTGTAAAATGAAATGAAAATTTATGTAATAAAAAGGTAGGATGACATCGTCCACCTTTGATATCTTCAAAATAAATGAAATATTCATTCCTATTTACCTATTTTTTAAAGATCCTCTGTTTTCTTCACGATAAATTGCTTCGCGAGGCACCTTTGCTCCATGAGGCAGTGCTCCGCAAATTTCTTTCCACTTCGCAAATCACCTCCTATGTACACATCTTCCATATTCTTAGGCTGGGATGCTCTACTTCATGAAGCACACCCCTTCACAAGTACCCTCCACCAAGCGAAGAACCAGAGCTTCACAAGGCCCCTACTTATGAACCCCTCTGATACGCAATTCCTTTTCCCATGCGACCCTCCAGGTTTGCATGATGTGATTTTAAAGTCCCTTGGATGATAATGACCATTGCGTTGCTTCGCGTCATGCCTCTTCTCATAGGCTCGCTAACGACTATTTCTTCTTCGCATAGCCACACTAATGTGGACCCCCAATGGTTCTCTCCATGATACCCCCCAGCCATGACATTTCTGGTACATTCCCTTCACCAAGGTGTAGAGGGTACCTATTATATAAGTCATAGGGGTGCAGAGTGAACCCACCTCATCCGAGATGCTGGACGTTAAACTTCCAAGAACCATCATCCTCAATACATGATGTTAAACTGTGACTTCCCCCCACGCATCCTACATAGGGAAAAGGCAACCACCCTGGTGTAAGCCCCTAGATTTTATTGAAAGAGGAAGCATCCCTGCTCCTCCTTCTTTTCTAGTGCCAAGGGTCGACAAAGGGCGTGGTGGGGAATGATGCTCCTCCTTTCTTTGGTGCCAAATTCCTCTCCCTCTGGGATTTTTTGCTATCGGGCTTCCATCCTGAAGTAAGTCCCAACCTCTTCAGGCTGCAAACCACGCATCAGCCCCTGTTTCCTCTTTGGGCTGCGATCATGTGTTGGCCCCGCTCTATTTCCCATAGACGCATATTTCACGACGTGATCGTCAGGTCTTTGCTGCCTCTTATTTTCTCACACTGAGCATGACTCACGTGGGCTTAGATTAAGTATCGACAATGACATCCTCCATTGGAATCCAAGAGTGTAATCCCCACACACCCATCCTGAATTATGTGGTCTTTGATCCTTGCCAAGGCGAGGTACGTAGGAAGCCTCCACAATGTTCAAGCCCACCACCCATGGGACCCCAGGTCCTCCTTCACGTCGGTTCACCAACGCCCCTTCCTGAACTACGTGGTCTTTGATCCTTGCCAATGTGAGGTACATAGGAAGCCTCCACGAGGTTCAAACCCACCACCCATGGGACCCCAGGTCCTCCTTCACATCGGTTCACCAATGCCCCCATCCTAAACTATGTGGTGTTTGATCCTTTCCAAGGTGTGGTACGTAGGAAGCCTCCACGAGGTTCAAGCCCACCACCCATGGGACCCCAAAAACTCCTTCACGTCGGTTCACTAACGCCCCATCCTGAACTATGTGGTCTTTGATCCTTTCCAAGGCGAGCTACGTAGGAAGCCTCCATGAGGTTCAGGCCCACCATCCATGGGACCCCAGGTCTTCCTCACGCCAGTTCACCAACACCCCATCCTGAACTACTTGGTATTTGATCCTTTCCAAGGCGAGGTACGTAGGAAGCCTCCACAAGGTTCAAGCTTACCACCCATGGGACCCCAGGTCCTCCTTCACGTCAGTTCACCGACACCCCACCCTGAACTACGTGGTCTTTGATCCTTGCAAAGGCAGGGTACGTAAGAAGCCTCCCTGAGGTTCAAGCCCACCATCCATCGGTCATCTCGACCATCTTCACATCGGTTCCCACCACCTAAACTATGTGGTATTTGATCCTTGCCAAGGCGAGGTATGTAGAAAACCTCCAAGAGGTTCAAACCCAACACTAGATCACTCCGATCACATTCACATAAGTTCAACCCCATCCAGAGGTAAGCCGTTGCAACCTCATTTGGCAGTAAGCCGTTGAAGTCCCCCATTGATGGTAATCCATCATCAGATAAACTACACATACTTTGATTCCCTACCACGGGGATACGTAGGAAGTTTCCCTGAGACTCAAGCCCAACATTACCGTCGTCCTCCCGGCAGTTCCATCCCATTCACCACCCATTTTACTCAGCACCCATCATCCATCTTGATTCTTACCTGGGCTACCACATCCCAGCAAGGTTATGTCGACCCATTTACTTGAGAGTGTCCTCTAGGGGTTACACTCATCTAAACCACTCCAGTCAGTGTTCTAATCAGTCCGATCCATCTCCGCTGGATGTTAAACTTGTGGAATACCCCATGTTAAACATGGTAAGATGAGGAAAACCTCAGATACATGACCATGGAATATAATTCCTCACATTCTAATTAGGATGCCTCAGGCTTCTACGCCCTCAAGAATCCCTATAATAAGGGACAAAAGATAGACGCGCCAGTGTACCAGCGCCCAGACACGCCAGTGATACCCAACATGACTACTCCCCTAACCGAAGGTTGCTGCCCTGACCAGACCCCTTGGAATGTCCCGACATAAGAAATGTAATTAACTAGTTTCCTTGAAGATATGACTCTAGGAAGAATTTCATGAACAACGTATTAAATATATAAGGGATACCCAAACTAGGTGAAGAGTTCTGAGGAGGAATCCAAGGAAGGAAGAACTAACATCCCATTATCCCGTTTTTGATCAAGGAGCAAACTTCCCTGAAAAAGTGGCGGATTCCGCCCACCTTTGGAAAGCGGGAATGTGGGGAAACAAAACCGCACCTTTCATCCCCCAAAAGAGACGGACGCGTGCACCCCAGCGAAAGCACGGAAACAGAAATGGTGAACCCAACCTAAAGTTCTTCTCCTCAAAATGAAGATTAGTAGCACTCGAGGCATCAATTGATTAACATGTCACCTAATACAGTTATCCGGTGCCAGGTCCCGCTACGTAAATAGCGGGCCTGGCGTGAAACACACCAGAAGAGGGGGCGGTAGAACGTTGGAAATCCCGTTCCATGACGTTGTCAGTGTGGATTCCTCTTACCAGCCATGGAAGATGGGATGATGCTGGGGAATTTGTCATCGATTAATTTTTCTTTCATCACTGACGAGTTAATCTTCATGCTCCCAGGAATCAAGTTGTTGCTCCAGGGACGCGATCACCACCTGCCCATCGACGCAGGGGCAGGGGCAGGGGCAGTGCCAACACGGCCGCTCCACGTGGCTTCACCTATCCCCTGAAGAACTTTAAATCTACAACCTTGGGGCGCCCATGCCCCCTATCCCCATCCGAGGTCATTCAACGGAGGGTAATCAATGACCTCGTGTGCCGTTACGAGGAGGAGGGCATAATCCCCACCCGAGATATGTCCCGACTAGATCTGGAGGCATTTGCGCCTCGTCTCCAATGCCGCCCCGAGGGCCACGTAGGGATCCTATGATCCCCACGCCGACATACAACCATTTCAGGAGCCTCTCCTCGGAACACTTTGACAACTCGATACCTTATGCTGACAAGGTACGTGATGTCCGCCCCAACCCGGTCAGAGTCCCATTCCAGGGGATCCCAGCGAGGACTCCCACCAGGCCACATCAGTTCCACCACCCGGTCATTCTAGAAGAGGATAATTTATGCTACGTACCTACAACATCGGCCTTGGTTCGTCCGACCTGATGCCAGCATCAGGCACAAGCTGAGGAGGATGCCCGCTAGGGGGCGTCCACGTTGACGACTACTATGGCCCAATCCACCGCCGATGCATATCATCAGTTGCCTGCATACAATGAGCAGGGGAACCTATATTCAAAACCAAGATTGAGGCCCCAACCACCCCAAGGGCAGGTTGGGTTGACTCTCTTGGTCACCGACACGAGCAGTGGTCACCGCGAGCTAACCCATAGCGATGTCACCCAGTACAGAGGTCCTCCCCGTACCACTACCATAGAAAGTGAGAGCCTTCCCTGATTCAAGGCTCAGCATGGAGGTCCAGACCATGCCAACCTCAATCCGAATGAGTGTCTTCCCCATGATAGTGATACTCGGCACAGAATCCTCTTCTGTGCCAATTATACTGGGTATGAAGTCATTCCTCCTGCCCTCAACCATCAGTGTAGGGACATTGCCCATTCGGTCTCTCTTCAACATGGGGATCCTCCCCATGTTATCTTAGTTTCTGGTGGAGGTCCTCCTTGCCTAATCAATAAGAGGGGTGAAGGCCAACCTCGCTCCACCCACACCCAGCACGGAGGACCAACCCGTGTGCAGCTAGACCGATACAAGGACCCTCCTCATTCTGAGATCGCTAGGGAAAACAAGCATGGAGGTCCTCCCCATGATTCTTCCATTTCTATCAGAGGTCTTACCTACTTCAGTGCTACCCATGGAGGTCCTCCCTATGTCCCCTTTGAAATTTTTCTTGGTGCTCCTCGCACCCCAACTTTCTTGAGTGGAAACCCTCTCCGCCTCAACACCGGCGCAGCCGAAGGACCTTGCGTTAGAAATCAGCCCTGTCCCAAGGAGCCACCTAGGGGAAGGAAGGCCGGTCGCCACCTACATAAAAAAAATTATGAGAAGGTCCAGACAGAGATCAAACCAGTCTGCTTCTCAGAATATAATGCAGAATATGACTCAGCTCGGGAACCCTCCCCTCGCTCATCCGAGTTAAGGGATGGGGTAGGAACAAGGAGCATAATCTTGGTACTCCCGGAATGTGAGGTCCATTAGATTCTTACCTCCCTCCACTGGTATATCCAATAGGATACAAATATGTCAACCCCATAGGTCACGGTCGTGCAGTCACCACCGTTGTCACCAGAAGCACTCTCCACCTCGACAAGAGATCATATAGAGCTATTTTGGGGGCCAATGGTAGGCGAGCAGCAACGCAACCTATCACCCATATCCCTATCCCCTGAGATAGGAACCAAAGTCGTTAGACCATCTTACCGTGACGTTGTGGCCTGGTCGCTACACTCTTCGGAGGACAACCAGAGATTCAGTAGCCAGTCAGCCCGCTCGGCGTACTCTCCACTGGCTAGCCTGCCGTCCCAGCGGTCTGCCTCAGTACGGCTACCAGTTCCTCAACCACCCCCGGTTGATGAATGGGGAAATCAAGGTCCAGACTATGAATAAGGTCTGAGAATCTTATGGAACATCCTCTTAGCAGACCACTTCCCTGAGAATTTTTGGCCCGTGGCAGCGCCGAATTTCTACATACCGGAATCCCTCACCCCGGAGGAAGTTGAGTGTTTCCGCCACACCCTTTGGGAGACAGATTTTAGTCTTCGTCATCAGCGAGTGGTTTATCCTAGGAGTCAACCGCATTTCGAAGACATTAGAAAGCAATGCTGTCTGGTCGATTTAGCCACACTCCCTATGGCCTAGTGCCATGAGTCACTAGGTCTCTCTGAGGTCCTCCAGCACCAATGTGTTCAGAGTATCAAGGTGCTCCATAAAATTATCAAGGAGGCTACCCTCCATGTGCAAATCTGTGGCTGGGGGAAGTATGCTGCCCTCCTCTTCAGTCCTATCCAGTGGTAGCCAGAATCGCAAGGTGACATCGGAGACATGCCTCTGGGAAGGGTCACGGTCAACATGGCCGACATAGTGGATGAGGAGGACAAGCTGGAGCTTATCGATGGAGACTTACCCCCCGAGGGCGTGCCACCACCATTGGACCCATCAGGAAGGATTACTCGTCATCATAGGAACCTACTTGGTCTCTCTACGCCCACCGAGGCATTGGTACTCAGCAAGAACTCTAGTAAGGGCAAAGAGAACGTTGGAGCTGCCAAACACTCTGACCCGTCTTCCTCTGTGAAAAAGATGGAGGAGGACCATGAGAATGCCACGTTGCGACAACAACTTTCTGAGCAGAAGAAGTTAGTCAGAAAATTTTTGGATGAACGCGTTGTAGAGCGACGAACCGACTATGACAATCCTAGGCCAGTACAACAGGGGCAGGAACAACTTCCCCTTGGTGAGCTTCCCCCAGGAAACCCTGATCAGGCTACTCCTGCAGACAGGGCTGAAGCTGGAGCTCATGGCAAGAGGGCATGGTATGTCTCGCCAAACCCTCCGGAACAGTGCGGAAATCCAAGGAACCCAGCTCGGGTCCCCGAACTGCCCCGCGGGTCGCCCAACGAGCCGCTCCATGAGACGCTGAGCCTGTTTATCGTGTCGAAGAACCCGCCAACACAATCATGGTTAGGGATCCCTGTCAAGATAGGGACCCCCGCCCAGGTGACCCAATGGCGGAGCTTATTTCCCACTGTGAGGCATTGGAAACATGACAGGTGGCGATCCCGCTTGATGGAAATCCATATCCAGCCTGGGTAGATGACATGCCAGTACCTCCGGGTTTTGGGAATCCCATATTCTCTCACTTTAATGGAACTGGGGACCCACCGCAGTACCTATACTACTTCAATTCAAGGTGTGGTCCCATGTTAGGGACTCCAGCGTAGTAGGAGGCTGCCAAGCTCCGTTGTTTTGTTCAGACATTGGAGGGGCCGACATTTGTCTGGTACAGCCAGCTCCCCGTCAGATCCGTAACCAGCTGGGAGGACCTTTGCTGGAAATTCCTCTACCAGTTCAGCTCCACCACATGGAAAAAAGTATCGCAGACCTTTTCAAGTGGAAACAAAATCCTGATGAGCGTGTCACAAACTTTATCGCTTGGTGGAAAGAGATCACATACTCACTTGACACGCCACTAACTCAGGAGAAATTACTGACGATGTGCGTAGGGAACGTCAAGACAAAACTGGTTCCTTCTCTAATCACCCAGAACTACCATGGAGGATTCTGTGACTTTTCTAATAGGGCCCAGTGCCTGAAAGAAGCCCTACAATAGGCCAACCAGGAATGTCTGTTGCCCCATTTAATTCCATCAAGGAGGGCCTCCAGAGCCAAGCCCGCCGCGGTGGCCCAAATAGAATCCCCCAGGCAACTAGAATTGCTACCAGTGGAACCCGCCCCGCAGCCTTGCTGAGGCCCTCCACCTCAGGCACAGCCTTCGGATTAGCATCGTCCACCTCAGAATTAGCAAGTGCCCCCGCAAAATGTACTGCCACCACCTAGGTGGGAAAACCAGGCTCCGCCCCTTCGACAGGCTCCTCCAACTCCTCGTCAGGGTCAGGCTCCAAGGTCCCCCTTCCCAGATATAAGAAACCAGACCTACTCATTCAATGAGAATCAGGTTCCCAGCTATTTTAAAAGTGGCTCGGAATAAGGGATCATGCATTTTTCTGAGTGAAGAAGGCCAGAACAGGCAATCCTCACTGACTGCCCCAACTACTACCCCTATCACCGGATCCTAGGGCACACCCTCAAGCAGTTCTATGTGTTCAAAGAATAGATTCAAGACCAGGTCGATAACAACATAGTCAGACTGGGCCCGGCATTGGCACAAGTGGAATGTGTCACCGTAAGGCCAGATAGTAGCAGTGACAACAAGGGTGAGTGGCAGAAGGTTCCTAACTTCAAGTCCCAGAAGTATGATGATTGGATGGCTTAGAAAACGTTCTCTCATTCCCATGGAATCATTAGGTCACACCTGAATCAGTCATAGGTTTCAGAAGCTGCAGCCACCACTTATGCATCATCATCTCAGCCGGCCTCTTCCCAGAAGAGAAAGCATCTGTAGTATGAGGGAAAGAAACACGTCCCGCCAATTCCATCGTCATCCCGCACTCTCGTTGACTTCATGCCCCCTGAGATGGATATTCCTCCCATAATCTTCCCAGTGATGGATAAATATTCAAGTGATTATCAAGGGTATTCTTCGGTTAATAACGTGGAGTTGGTAAATCCTTATATGACTCACGACGACGGGGAGCACCAGGCGAACCTCCCCAACGTCCCCAACCGATTCCAACATCGGAGGAGCTGCGACCATATGGGTCATCGAGGAACATCAGTTGGCACCTCCATCCAGGCCATTCATACCACTGATACTAGATAGTAGGCCCAACATAGAGCTCAGAACACACAACCTCCTTATCCGGTGTCATCAGGCCCGCCTCCACCGCCGTTTGTGCTTCTGGATCTGGCAGAGCTACCTCGACCATGCCGTAACCAGCCTCGCCCTGCTATGGGATGGTCTTAGTCATCCAAACCTCATCCAATAACTACTTTCCGGGCTTCGACTAGTTAACAATGGGACATTCCCATCACTAGCCAGCTACCGGTCCAACCGATAGAGCCCGCCATGCCTCCTATCACAGAGCGGCCTTCTACAAGTAGAAGTTTGCTCCTAGCACAGAAATATGATGTCCTCAAGCACCTTGCTAGAATCCTAGAGAGGATTTCAATCATTGAGGCCCTTAGACTATCACCAGATATGCGTGATTCCCTCACTGAGGCTTTAATAAGCCCCCTTCAGTTTGAGACGGAGGTAGCAGCTATAGAAGCCTTTCTTGCTGAAGCGGTCAGGAACGCCGAATGTCAGGTCATCATTTCATTTTCTGGATAAGATGAAGGCTCTACCATATAGTGGCACATCTTCCCACTGTACATTATTGTCCAATTTAACGGCGTGGAGGTTCACTGCTATCTTGTTGACACGGGCTCTGGGATTAGCCTTATCCCGACGCGGACACTGCAAAAGCTAGGGTTATCCGAAGGTGACCTAACTCCTTCTGATTTAAGAATCCAGGGATACGACATGAAAAAGGATACCCCAGTTGGTAATATCCATTTGAAAACCTAGTTCGGTGGCTTGGTTTCCAGCACTGAATTTATGGTTGTCTCTCAGGACACCACATACAATGCATTGATGGGTAGACCATGGCTCCAACTAAACGCGGCGGTCCCCTTATCATATCACCAATGCCTAAAGTACTCCCTCAATGGTCGAGTAGGCATAATCCAAGGTGACACATCTCCTTTAGCCTCTTGTGAAGCCCACTACCTAGACACTGACTATTACAAGGTCATGGATAAGCTGATTCAGGATAGTGAGGTTGAACTCGTCATAGTTGCAATTGATCCGTGGGAAGATCTGGATGACGCCTACGTCTTCCTGATCCATCGATTGGAGTCCACGACCCCTGATATGGGGTAATGTTTTTTTGTCTCTGGTATGAGGGGGAAACATATTCCCAATAATAAGTGATGGAGGGAAATCACCTCGTACTCCTACACAAATCAGGCTCAGGTGATCCTAGAGCCCCTACCCCCGTAAGGTATCTGGATGTCCACCCCATGGCAACAGTAGTACGTCATACGTGTCTATTTCATCGGGCTAGAATTAACTGGATCAAGACAACGCACCACTATTGCTTTGATATCATTAAGCATGGCCCCTTGGACTAAAGACTAGATGGGATCGGGTCAACAACTTTCATTGCTATGGTGTCGATATCACTAGAATCTCTCGATGCGGTGACCACTGCTACTCAGGCAGGTAGCAGCCTCCCGTCAGAATCTTCCGACCTAGAAGAAGCTTCTCCCACTGGGGATCCCTCCTTTGCTAGCAAAGAAGAGGATTTGGAGGAATCTCCCCCCTCCTTTGAAGAGGACATCTCCGCCACAGTCGATGAATTGGTGTAGGTAAACCTTGGTAGCGAGGTGAACCTGAGACCCATGTTGATTAGTGCATCCATGCCTCTCGAGGAGCAACAACGGTATGTGGACTTCATGAAAAAAAATCTTGATGTATTTTACTAGAGCTATGACAAGATTTCAGGACTATATCCTCAGGTAGCCGTCCACCACCTCGGTCTTCCGGCTAATCATCACAAGCTGAAACAACCTCCCAGAATGATGCACCCTTATCACGATGTAATGGTAGAGGCCGAAGTTGACAAGATCATCAGATCCAACTTCGTCAAGGAGGTCCTATACCCCAAGTGACTAGCCAAAATTGTGTTAGTCAGGAATAAGAATGGATAGATCAGAGTCTGTATCGACTTCCAAGATCTCAACTGTCACTGTCTGAAGGATGATTTTCCCCTTCCTGTGACAAAATTGTTGATCGATGCTACAGATGGGTTCCAAGCCCTCTCCTTCATGGATGGTTACTCCGGATACAACCAGATCCGAATGGCCCCCAAGGAAGAAGAGTCCACAACTTTCAGGGTGCCCAAGGTACTTTTTGTTACCAGGTTATGCCCTTCGGCTTTAAAAATGTAGGTGCCACCTATCATCGGGACATACATTGCATATTCAAGCCAGTCCTTGAAACACTGGTGGAATACTATGTGGATGATCTGGTTGTCAAATCTCACTAGTACAAGGACCATATCAAGGACCTTGAGAAAGTGTTCGGCTTCCTTTTTTCCCACCATATGAAGATGAACCCGCTGAAATGTACTTTTGGTGTCACCTCTGGGAAGTTCCATGGCTTTGTTGTCAAATACTGGGGTATCAATATCGACCTAGAGAAGATCAAGGCCATCAGACATATGCCTCCCCTGAGCAATATTCGGGAGCTTCAAGGTTTCCAAGGCCACTTAGCCTACATACACAGATTTATTGCGAATCTGGACGGAAAGTGTAATCCCTTTTCTCAGATCATGAAGAAAGGCTCTGCCTATGAGTGGGATGAAGAGTTCCAGGCTGTGTTCGAAGAAATCAAGTAGTATCTGCTCCAGCCTTCGGTCTTGATGCCACCCATCTCCAGAAAGCCACTGATCCTATACGTGACTTCCCTGGAATGATCTCTTGGGACCGTTATCACCTAGAAGAACAATGAGGGGATGTAGAATAGTCTCTACTACCTTATTCATATGCTCATCAACACGGAGATCAGATACTCCCCTATAAAAAAGAGCTGCCTTGCGCTGGTATTCACTGTACAGAAATTGCGATATTACTTGCAGCACCATGAGGTACAGTTGTTGTCTCGATTAGACCCACTAAAGTACATTCTGAACCATCCAATGTTGATAGGCCTCCTAGATTAGTGCGCAGTGATTCTTCAGTAGTTCAACATCAGGTTTTTTCCTCAAAAAGCTATTAAGGGGAAAGCACTGGCAGACTTCCTTGCTGCCCATCCAGCTCCTACTGACTAGCCCTTGGATCTTGATTTTTATGATGATGAAATCCTCTCATTAGATCATTTCATCCTGTTTTGTTAGATGCAATTTGATGGTGCTTCCCAGAGCCCCACTGGCCAGAGGCTCAATGATCCCAGGCTCAACAGAGTAGGCCTGAGTATTGTCTTCATCACCTCGGCGCTGGCCATTCTTCCATACTCAATCCTGTTGTCAGAAGGCTGCACTAACAATGAGTCATAATATCAGACTCTTATCACTGGCCTTGATCTAGCCCTTGAGATTTATGTGCCCCATTTACATGTGAAAGGGGAT
Source organism: Viscum album (assembly GCA_963277665.1). Lineage (NCBI taxonomy): Eukaryota > Viridiplantae > Streptophyta > Magnoliopsida > Santalales > Viscaceae > Viscum > Viscum album. The sequence continues at coordinate 866,425,699 of OY728146.1, read as the reverse complement.
TCCGAACTAATCACCAAGAAAGTCAACGATGACTACGTCTTCAAAAAGCCAGAGCTCATACCATTATTAGAGCACACTCTCCAGCTAATGGCCCAATTTACATCTCGGACGGAAGTTACTCATGTCCCTCAATCTCATAACGGTTGAGAAGATGCCCCGGCTAGCCTAGCCGCATCACTTGCAGAACCTGAGCAGGATGATGTGATTATCCACGTGGCACATTGAAGAGTCATCACTCCTGTCACCCCAGATGATAATGAAAACCAGCGGGTAAGACATTTTACCACCGGAGCCTCCAAGTTAGGACCCATAGGTTCCTCAGATGCAATGGTTTAAGTAACCCCTGACTGGAGATCCCCCTTTATCGAGTATCTCCAAAATGGTTACCTTTAGGCCGATCGGGCCAGGCGCGAGCGAATCCGATGGCACGTGATGCAGTTTACTCTCCAGAGTGATCCCGGTATTGATAAGGTTCTACAAAAGCACGGGTTTGATGGTGTACTCCTCCGTTGCATCCAAGGAGTTGATATTTCTCAGGTCATGCCGGAGGTTCACACCGATTCTTACGACGCCCACCAGACTGGGTCGAAGCTATCTCACCAGATCCAAAGGTTGGGGTACTTCTGACCCTCCATGATCCATGATTGTATCGAGTTCAACAAGAGATGTCACATGTGCCAAATTAATTCTAACTTCATGAGTCAGCTTCCAGAGCATCTCCACTCCATCGAGTACTCTTGGCCGTTTGCGGTGTGGCGACTCGATGTCGTGGGACCATATCCACCGGCGACAGCTCGCCAGTGCAGGTTCATCCCGACCACTGCATACTTTTTTTCCAAGTGGACAGAGTTAGTTCTGCTCAAGGAGGTCAAGGACCATTATATCATCAACTCTGTGAGCTCCAATATCATCTACCGGTTTGGATTCCCTCATGTTGTCCTCACCGATAATGGCACCAACTTCCGTGCCGCGGAGTTGAAGAAGTTGTATGCCAAGTACAACATCCGTTCAAACCATACCTCCCGCTATAACATGTAGTAAAATGGAAAGATCGAGGTGTTAAACAAAACCCTCTCCAACATTTTGCAGAAAATGGTTCTTCAGAACAAGAATATTTGGCCGGACAAGATCCCTAATTCCCTCTGGGCTTATCGGACAACAAATCGTAATTCCACCTGGTTAACCCCGTATTCGCTGGTGTATGGAGCTGAGGCTATCCTACCCATCGAGATCCAACTGGCTTCATTATGCACAATTGTCTATGACCAACAGGCTCCAAATAAGGTATCTGAAATTCATCTGGATGAATTGGAATCACTTGATGAAAATAGGCTTCGTGCCCTGCACAATCTGTAAAGACACCAGAACAAGATATCTAGGGTGTTTAACAAGAGAGTTCATCTCCGCTCTTTCCTGCAAGGTGACTTGGTATTGGCCTTACGGACACCAATGATCCCTGGAAGGAAACCACCCAAGTTGGAGCCCAAGTGGAAAGGACCTTAAATAATTCATAGGGTTTACCCCAATGGTGCATACTCCCTGTTGACCATGGATGGTGAGCGTATAACCCCTCCCACCAATACCAAGTTCTCCAAGCAATAATTTTTCTGAGCCCCATGGTCCGACATGACCTTAAACTGTTCGGTACCTCATGACCCTAAACGGCATGGTGGTCCTGCAAGAACCTAAAATGCTTCATCTTGCATGATGATAAACAACATATCATCGTGCAAGACGTTAAACTACACCTGTAGAACTACGTGTGGCCTGATTCCCATCCGCATGGGATATGTAGGAATGCTCAAACGTTTCTTCTTGAGACCATCCCCAAACTCTCTTCTTCTTTGACTATTCCCCTTGGATATAGTTCTCTCAGCGGGACCTTGCATGATATGGTATAGGCCTCCCTATCCCCACTCATGCCAGGATTACGATAGTCGCACCATGTGCCCTATCCTCATTCTTCTATCCTTCAACGTCCTCAACATATGACGCTAAATTGCATGGCCTTAAAGAACTACGTATGGCTTGATTCCCATTCTCATGGGATATGTAGGAATTCCCAGACATTTATTCTGTTGGCCCTGACCAAATGCCAGAATCTTCCACTGGGTTGATACATATGGTGTGGTGCAAGATTTTTCCCTAATTCATGTTGAGCTAATATCAATCCCGCCAACGTCCCACTCCATATAGGTGTTTACCTCTTTCACAGATGGGTATAGCTATGCTTCGCCCACTCCTTTGATTGGGACTCCATCATCCTTTCCATCCAGAAGGGCCCTCGAATGGCATGGATTCTAGGCCTAAGGGTCCTACTACCACTTCAGGCCAATGCCCTCGAGGATTTTGAAAAAAAAGCCAATACAAGTACTGCGTTGCGAATATGGTCAGCGGTCGATGCTCATTTGTTTTTCCCAGTCTAGGTCACTATAGGGACATTGTGTTTCGAACATGATCAATAGATATCCTTTGTCATTAGAGCCACCCCAAGATGTCCCAAACATTGAGTGTAGTGGTTCATTCTTCCCAGTTGTATCTCCAACTGAAGAAATCCATTTGGGTAATGCCAGCTATTATACACCTACATGATAGGGAGAGCTAAGTCCGGTTCCTTGTTTCCCACATCGAGCACTGCCCAAATGGGATTAGGAGCTGTGATGAGGCGGTAACCGTACAAGAGGTCACAAGGATACCTTTGGCCGGGACGCCCAGACTCAGGCCCCTTTGCCTTCTCTGGACACTTGGCCTCTTCGGGCCTTGACCCAAGTCCCTATTTAGAGTTGTACGGTGTGGTATGGGATTATATCCTCATTCACGTTGGTTTACTCACTATGACACCCCCCTCGTTGAGGTATCTTACCCCTATGTGGATCATTTCTAGAACTACGTGTGGCTTGATTCCCATCCTCATGGGATACATAGGACCGCCCAAGCATCTCGTCTTTAGGTCCATCCCCATCTTGGCCCCTTGGACCACATTCCCTAGATAGAGGAATATATGGTGTGGTATGGGATTATGTTCTCACTCACGTTGGGTGTTGTAGAGACCATGCCCTGTACCTCCTATTCCCGAGAGTTTTCCATCCCCTTGTTCTATTCTTGCCTTCTCAAATCATCCGCTCTCAAGATGAGCCCCTCGTTCCTCTTCAGCGATTCACCAATGTGCCTGAGGGTACTCTGGTCTAGTACCTGGAATATCGGACTCTACTCGGACATGATTTCACCCATTTTTCAGGCTTCGTGTTCTCCTTAATTAGGGCTTCCATCACCTTTCACATCTAAAGGGACCATCAGATGTCATGGATTCTCGGACCAAGGGCCCTCCTACCATTATGGGCCAACGAACTCAAGGGTTTCGAGCAACAAATTGATACATGTACCGTGTTGCGAATTTGGTCAGCGGTCGATGCTCGTTTGTTGTTCCCATTCCAGGATAACGCGATATGGATGCTGTGTTTCGAACATGGTCAACAGTTATCCTCCATCGCCACACCAACCTCATTAAGCCCAAAATGTCAGTTACATGACTCACACCCTTCTCCACCTCATCATGTCCAAGTATAGTTTCAAGACTCTTGGTACTATTCATCAGTGCACCTCCGCATGTTAGGAGAAAAAAATCCGTGATAGGGAAATCATTTGGGGCTCCACTGATTTCGCCTTTACATGTATTCCATGTATTGAAAATGCCTTATCCGCCCTTGTTTCCTACACCAAGTTCGACTCACGTAGGATTAGGGATAGGGTTAAGGTCCGACTTTACTTGGGATAGTCCCGATTCTCTATGGACCAAGTTCTAAGACCTTAAACTAAGATATTTTCGTATTGCCCCTTTGTAGAACTATGTACAACTTGATTCCCATTCTATGAGATATGTAGGAACGCCCAGACATCTCGCCATTCGGCCCAGCTCGGTTCTGCTAATTTATCTCTTCTAATCTGCCTTTTAGGCCCCCACCCTTATAGGACCGCGCGATGTGGCGTGTATGGGTTTCTGCCCTCATTCATGCCGGGTTTGCAAGAGTCGCACCACATACGCCCCCTACTAGGTATTTTCCTGCATGACATTAAACTATATTTTGTCCTACATGACATTAAAAGGAACCTTCAAGAACCACTTGTAGATTTATTCCCGTCCTCATGGGATACGTAGGAACACCCGGGAATCCTGTCTTCAGGTCCAGCTTAACCGAGAGCCAGCCTCTCCTACTTCCTACCCTCTTACCTCTTTTTGGCCCCTTGGACTAAGGTTTATTTCTTGGATTTGCACACGGTGTGGTATGGGATCATGTCTATTACTTTTGTGCCGCACGATGTTAAAATGCATGGTTAGTCCAATCACATGACCTTAAACTAAGACAATATCGTCTTGGACGCATGATGAAAAACGAAACTGCGTTGTGATGTCCTCACTCAAGGGACATCATGTTTGGTATCAGTCAAACACTATCAAAAAATAGTTTTTCCCAGTGCCAAACTTTATTAGAGCTAATGAAAAAGCACTGATAAAGGGGGTACCTTTATCAGCGCTAAAAAAAGCACTGATAAAGGTACCCCCTTTATCAGTTCTTTTTTAGTGCTGATAAAGGGACCCCCTTTATCAGCGTTTTTTTAGTAGTGATGATAAAGGGGGCCTTTATCAGTGCTTTTTTTAAAAGCACTGATAAAGGGTCAACTTCAAAAAAAATTAAAATTAATATATTAATATATAAATATATAAATATAGTTATATTGATAAAAATATAATATATAATTTTTAAATATATTTTAGATAAGTATAAATATACATTTACACTTAATATACGTAATATATAAGATATTTAGTGAAAATGACTTATAAAAAATTAAAAAAATATTTTTAATTGATAATTTTCTAATTATAATGGAGGAATAGTCATTTCATAACAATTTGAAGATCCAAAAAATCAAAAAATTAAAAAAAGACCCAAAATATGTTGAAAATGCAACTCGAACTTCAAACGGCCATAACTTTTGATCCGGTTGTCCGTTTGAGCTCTACCATATATCAAATCGAAGCTTGCGACGAGATCTACGCACTTATAATTGGTAAGCCTAGGTAAAGGTTTTTGAGAGGCCAAAAAAGGCCCAGAATGCCTCCAAAACTGAGTTTTTAGTCGGGGCACCCTGATTTTTTAACATTTTGTGGATTTTAATCCTCGTTTAAGGGGGTATTGTTTCCTTTTTTTGGTGGGGAATGAATTTATTCCAAGGTATTACATTCATATTGATATTATGTCTTTGAAATTTTATCGTTTTTTATAATGAAATGCTATTTATAATCAAATATATAACTATATATACATATTTTTTATATATTCACACCTAAAAATTTAATTTTTTAAATAAATAATTAAACATATTTACATATAAAATATATTAGCTTTATCTAAATAATAACTAATATCCATTTTATTTAAAATACCAATATATGAATATTTATATAACTATATATTAATATAACTATATATATATTAATATAACTATAAATATATATTAATATAACTATAAATATATATTAATATAAATATATATATATATTAATATAACTATATATATATTAATATAAATATATATTACTATATGAATAAATATAATGATATATATATATATAAATAAATAGATATATCATAAATAAGAGAACACATCAATATAGGGGAGTGGCAAAGGATTCAGGCGTGCAGGGGGGAGGTCTCGAGATCAAATCTGGGTAGAGGTAGGGGCATGCGCGCAAGGGTGAATTTAAGGGCCTAACACTGATAAAGGTGGGGTATAGTGCTGGTAAAGGGTGGAGGCGGTGCGTGCGGGCGCTGGAGGTGCGGGAAAGCGCTGATATAGGGGAGGCTGAAGCGCTGTAAAAAGTCCCCCTAAGATTGGTAGGATTTTTTGTAATTTTTTTTAGTTTTATCAGTGATTTTAAAAAAGTACTGATAAAATGGGCCTTTTATCAGCACTAAAAATAAAGCGCTGATAAAGGACCCTTTTATCAACATTTTTTTAGCGTTGATAAAAGACCTCTTTTAACAGTGCTTTTTTTAGCGCTGATAAAAGGGGTCTTTATCAGCGCTTTTTGGAGCACCGATAAAGGGGACCCCCCTTTATCTTCTCTGGAGTTAACTGTTCTTTTCTAACGCTGTTAAAGGCCATTTTAGCACTGATAAAAGGGATATTTGTAGTAGTGAAACACCATACCATTTTTGAATGCCTTCCTTTGGATTGATTCTTGTGGCCATATTGGGACTTTCTATCCTAGGCTTGTCGCATCACACAAAAAAGAACTCTATTCACCCTAAAGGACAAACAAGTTTTACCAAATGCCACTTCTTTTAGTGAGAGGTCCAGACCCATGCACCCTTTTTCCCCTGGCACTAGTACCTTACCGTGCCACCCCTTAAAACTATGTACGGCTTGATTCTCATTCTCATGAGATACGTAGGAATGCCTGGGCACTTACCCTTGGGCCTAGTCTAACCTTAGTGTTCGGTCCCTTGACCTAAACACTTCCCCAAGTAACACATGGTAATCTGGAATTATGTCCTCATTCACGTTGGGTTTCATAATCACCTTACCATGCGTCCCTTTAATCCCTTACCAATCCTTGGTTTGAGTTTTAAGACCTTAAACTAATACGCTCTTAGAACTACGTATGGAATGATTCCCATCCTCATTGGATACGTAGGGACACCCAGACATTTTGCCTCGGGTCCAGCCCTAGGAATCATAAATCCGGTTCCTCCTCCTTTTTGCCCCCCCTGGCCTGACCCCTTGTGGGGAACTATGTAACTACAGCTATGCCCTGAACAAGTTTGGGACACCCACGATTATATTGGGAAGCGATGAATCCCCCGCCAGAGATGTCCTATCTAAAAGTAGGAATGATCCATGATCAGACTAATGCACCCATATAATGTGCTTCCACCATGGTGGTGTAATTTCAAGAGTGTTGGATTCTGTTCAAACAAACCATTACTCCACATTCCACGCTTTGCGTGCCCATTATTCGGACCCTCGTCTTCTTTAACGTCTAAGGGAACCCCCTAATAGTATGGATGCTCGGCCTATGGCCCACCTATTATTCTGGGCCAACGTTTCGGAAGACTAATTGATGAAATTTTGAGTCAGGCCCCATGTTTCGAATGTGGTCAGTGGTGGACCCTCATGTGCTATCCCCATTCCAGGCTAATGCAATAAGGATGCTGTGTTTCGAATGTGGTCAATAGTTATCCTTCATTATCACATCACCCCCACAGTGTTCCGAATCTCGGGTATCGTGATTGACACCTTCCATTTCCATCTGTTTGGATTGATTCCAGTGCCCCTGGCGTTACCCCGTTTGTGCACAAGAGCACACTGGGAAAATGCTAATTCGGCTGTTCTGAGAGATTCATTCTCCAGTCAGGTCTCTCACATTTCCTCCCAGTAATCTAGTCCAGCTGTTCAAACCCCGAATTCCTGAAGCTTGGTTTGTACTCCTATATTCGGATGGGGTGATAAGGTGGTCATCCCTTGTTTCTCACATTGGGCCCAACCCACGTGAGCTTAGGGAATAATCACTGGACGCTCCGCAAATATCACAAAAATGCAATAAACCAATGTAAACAACGAAACTCATGAATTCTATGGCATCAAACAATCAAATCATGAAATTATTTTTGAGGTTTTGTAATCGTTACAGTACCCGAGGGTCGATTCCCCCGATGGATGGGTAAACCTCATCAAAAGAGCTTAGCAGCTCTGCTGTAACACCCCGAGATTTTATGAAAAATATTCTTTTTAATTTCATTAATGTCTTGTGTTGTACGCTACACCAAAAGGAGCTTGCACAACACTCACCCTTGACTTGACTTGCATTACACGCAATTTCGACCTTCCTCGATAGCGTGTGTAGTACGCAATACCGAGTTTCACTAAACAACGATATGCTATTAAAATATTATTAAAACTCACTGTTATGAATAGTAATAACCACTTTTTGAAAATTTGTAAATTTTATTTTTCAAAATGGACTTCATTTTTGGATTCGGAATATCTAAATTAGCTTAGGGTGAAATTTTGGTACTTTTGGGATAACTTTCATTTTCTGATGAATAGTGAAAATTACTAAATTTTAATTAAAAACAACCTTTTTAATCAAAATAATTAATAGTGATAAATTATTAATTTGAGTGGTTTTAAAGTATATTTAGAATATATTTTTACAATTTAATACAATTTTGTTCATTGGATGTAATTTCACATTTAAACCAGACATAAACAAGTGTCAATCTTTTGATAGTTATTATCTCTTAAGAACACGCTATTTGTTTTGACGACGGGAATTAATTTTTAAATTAATTAATGAAACTGATATGTTTTGAATTTGGTAAAATAGACATCATTTTTGAGACCTTAATATCAAATATATCTTAGGCCTAATTTTTTGGTATTTTTCTGGAAACTTTCATTTTTTGATGAATAGTGAAACCACTAAGTGGTAGTTAAGAAAAATGAATTTTTCATAAAACTTAATTTTACCGCTTATGTGAGTGGAATTTTAAAAATCCGAGAGACATGGTTGATGTCAGTAAGTAAAATGCGATTCAATGAAATGAAAATAATTTTTGGTGAATAGTAACTTTTTACTTTTTTTACCACGGTTAAAAGTAAATAGCGTAATTACAGGTACAAATGATATTATTATTACCCTAATACATGTCCTAATTCTATTGGATAAGTTTAATTCGACCAAAAAAAACCTTAGGAATAAAATATGACCATTTAGGCCCACTTGGATTAGATTAGGACATTTATTATTAATTTATTTAAAGAAGGGTTAAAATAGTTAAAATCAAAGTTTAATAAGTATATCATTTTTAATATAGGGTTATACATAAGATAAATTAGACTATAAATATTCATTAGAAAGATAAAATGATTTAATTCATAATGATATTTTATTTGTAATTTTTAGACTTTAATAAGTTAATTTATTTATGACACAAATATGATGCAGTAATTATCTTATTAATAAAATATTGACATAATTGATGTTATAAATACCCAAATAAATATAATTTGAGACTTTTTATGAATTTCACTAATTTTATAGGTTAATATGACATGTTAGTATTGATTTAATTAACATTTTTCGAACTAATCATTTTGTTATGATTTTCACAAAAATCAATTACTAAATAGTGTCAAAATTGACATAAAATAGTTTTTAAAACAAATATTATATTATTAATTGTTATTTTATTCCTAAAAATATAATGTTCGGACAAAGGACTTAGAAAAGGTTATACATATTAATAATAAACAACTTGGGGTTCTTTTGGCTGATTATAGTAAGTTTATTAACCTTATAGTATGAGAACACAAGAAGACACGGTAAAAGTAAAATTATTTAACTTAATGTTAAATCTAAATGATAAGGTTAAAATAGGAACCAAAAATTGTATAAATTCTATTTTATGAGAGGATTTCGACCCATTCCCACCTTGAATTCGAAATATATCAATTTTTAACTATTAAAAACCTAATTTTACTTTATAATAAAATTATATTTTTAGTTATTCCAAAGGTGCCCCTCTCTTCCCTTATAAAAGGGCACCTCCTCCCTCTCTTCCTCACACCACTTTGAGCCTTCAAGCTTGGCCAAACCCTGCCAAATTCTCTTCTCCAATTTCATAGAAACATCCTAGAGGTTATGGTCTTCCTCAAAGACCAATTTTAGTGCCCTAAAAGGAGATCTCAAAGAGGCGATTCAAAGAAGAGGTAATGTCCGTTACTGATTCTTTCAACTTTATTTCTTCTTCCACTTCTTCTACTTAGGTTGTTTCATTTTTAAGTAATAACATAAGTATCACTCATATAATGATATGTTATTATAAGTATGAAACAACCCTATTTCACCATCTATCCATCCTACGGAAAATGAAATCACCTTGCGTGCGTACGTACGGAATACCATCTCCACGCCGTGGTGTAATCTATTTTCCACCACCACCTTACATGGATGGGTATAATGGTGAAAATAAACAACTATATATGAATATTGTAAAGTGTTATTAATTCTGAAATATTATTCATACACTCCAATACAATTCCACGATCATGAGAACGATATCATCGCTCGTGCGTACGTATGGACTACCGTCTCCACGACGTGATGAGATTCATTCTCCAAGTTAACCATTCATGAATGATTATAAAGTATATATATAATAAGTAATAATGAAATATATGACATAATAATGATACTGGATTTATGTGTATATATATGTATGTCATCTACTTAATTCCATTCAACTCAATAAGGAAATGAAAACAGCGTTCATGCGTACGTACGACCTACCGTCTCCATGAATGGTGTATTTCTTTCCATTTACTGATCTATTATATATATGTATATTCTGAATATATATTATATATAAATCATGTTTTATATTCTAGAATTAAGTAATCATGATCTAAGTAATCATATGAATAATTACAAGTCAAAACAAAGACGAAAAATGAAACGATTTACCCAAAACGCTCTTTAACATGGAATTTACAAAAGAACGGGTAAAATAAAGTCATAAGTGAACCATATATGATATCATAACAATGAGTATGATTCTGGAATAAGTCAATGAAATTATTTAAATCATTATACAAGAGGTTCAGACACTTACGAAGCAAATCGGACCTAAGGTAAGGGAAAATATCACAATATCATTTTTATCCGAGATTGTTTATACTTTGGTATTTACTGGGGTGTATTTTATCATCCACATCCATGTTTCCTCAACATGTAATATTATTTACATCCACCTAAAATTTTTTAAATCCAATTTTACCCTTCGGTGAGTTTTTAGTAAAAGATATGAAAGGAATCTTTTGTCATTTTTCGTACGAGGTACTTTTTGACTTTTCTGAAAAAAGTACGAGAAGAATGTTTTTTAACTTATATGGAATGAATGGATTTTTGAAACATTATTTCCAAGAAGCTTCCTTTACAAGTTCTCAAGTTTATTTTTAATCAACTTCTTTTAGTTTAAAATAGTATGACATGTTAAGAAAGGAAAAATGTTTTTGAAGTAGAAAAGGATATTTTCCTCAAGAATGGAGTTCAAGTGTTTAATCAAAATTATTTTCCATCTAAGAGAATATAGGGTTCTGTTTCTATCGCTATTATTACATTGATTTGATTATGTTGTGATGGAATTATTTTTATGAATTCCTTTATCTTATATGAATTGTTTTATGATGTCATGATGTTTAAGAATCCCAGTTTTATTACATGGGTTATGCTATGATGTATGATTTATGATTTTGTGGCACACATAATAATGGTATCATTATGATATGGGTGGGACCTATATCTCCCTCCAATGAATTGGGTAAAGATTTTATATCTCATGAGATAGACATGGCTGGAACGGTAGGTTAAACCAGTTCAGTGAAATAGGACTGAAACGAGGAGTGAACTCAGTTTAGAAATGGACTTTGTCCACTAAGATAGTCTTGGAAATGATTCTTGACTAATAAGAAATGATTATCTATGATTACGTGTGTATGCCACAAAGTTTCATGTTTTAAGTTATGATTATTGGGATTACATTTCACTACTATGATTTATCCCATGTTATGAAATTATGATTTCTTTTGCAGGTTAAGATTTCCAAAAGTTATATTCTTATGTATATGATGTGATTGATATTTCTTTTTCTTACCCTTACTGAGCATTTGAGCTCACCCTTTATTGTTTTCTTTTCCCAGGATATAAAGAAAGGTTTTAGGTAAAAAAAAGAATATCTTTATGGGAGATGTTGAAGATCTTTCACCACGATTAGAAGATTATATTCCGAGTTTTCAAAGACACTAAACTATTACAGTCCTTGTGTGTGTGTGTTTTTGTTATGTAATAATTATTCTGCAAAAGTAATGTAATGTCCATGTACGTTAAGCTTCGGGTCTCTACAGTTGGTATCACAGGAAAGGTTTAGTCAAACTTTGGAAACTAGGATGCGATAACTTTAGTGAGATCCCTAGAGATATTTATAAGGTATGTATAGGGATGTCCCTAAGGTTAAGTATAAGTATATGTTATAGTACTAGAATTACGGTAACCTAAGATGTTAGATATTGAAGGTACTCCCCCTTTATTATGTTGTTTTCCCTAGTATGATTTTTTACTCTCACACTATTCTTTTTGGGTTTTAGACGATGGCTGGAACCCGAAGGAACCGTGTTGATCAATGCAATGGAAAATGAAATGATTGTCCTCCTGAACAAACAAATGTTATGGGAGATGGAGTGAAAAATCTTATTGCTATACTTACACAATATATTAATCATTCTGGACTTCCAAATGAGCAGAGAAGGGAACAATATTCTATTGAGTCCTTCATGAGGCAACATCCACCTTCTTTCAGTGGGTCTTCTGATCCACTTGTTGCTAAACAATGGATCAGTACCACTGAAAAAATATTTTCAGTTCTTCAATGTTCTGAAGATGATAAAGTCATCTTAGCAGTATATCATTTGGAAGGTGAAGCTGATAAATGGTGGAATCTTATCAAGAATACGAGGCCAAGAGATGAAATTGAGTCCATGGAATGGGATGAGTTCAAGAAATTATTTTTCAATAAGTACTTCCCTTGTATTCTTTGAACAAAGATGGAGAAGGAGTTTCTTGAACTAAAGCAAAAGGATGATGAATCTGTTGGTGTATACGAAGCGAATTTTACAAGGCTTGCAAGGTATGCATCTGGCTTTATCATCCAACCTGAAAGTAAAGTTGATCGATTCTTCCGTGGATTAAAACCAAATCTTCGAAGGGCATTAGCTATAAGAGACTTCAGTAGCTATGAAGAAATTGTGCGTTGTTCTATTAAGGTAGAAATGGAAGTTGGTGTTACATATTAATCTCATGGTTTTGACAATAAATGAAAGATGGAGTTCAAGGAGAAATCTCAGAATAATGGTGAAAAGAAGATGAATGTTTTCTTATGCTCAAAGTGTGGAAAGAAGCATGGTGGAGATTATATTAAAGGGACTAGAAAATGTTTTAAGTGTGGAAAAGAAGGTCATCGAGCAACTGAGTGTTGAAGTAATGGAAAAAGGGTTGCTAATGGTGTGAATAAAGAAAAGACTACAGAGAACGCACCAACAACACTTCAATGCTTCAAGTGCAATTAAATGGGGCATTATGCTAATCAATGCCCTAATCCAAGGGTTAATGATGATCGATATGAGAAACCACTTAAGGCAAAGGACAAAGGGAAGTCACATGCGATCACTATTGGTGATGTTGAATATGACAACGATGTGGTGGAATGATTAAGTGTTTATGTAATGGGATTCCAAAATAATGTTGTATATAGTATCGTGGAATATTGGAATATTTATGTATTGGTCTATTGTGGTTTTCAATAATTTTATGGTACCGATAACCATGGAAAGTGATTGAGATATTTTTGGTAAGCAGATGATATGCGCATAATGAAGGGATAAGAAGATAATGAGATGTTTGATTGTATTCATGAGCTCATGATTGATATAAGGACTAAGTGATATCATGGTTTGAGTATAAATAATTTTGAGGATTTTGGTTTGTGGAAAGTGTTAACTTTTAACTGCATTCATGTTTTCACTAAGGTTCAATGGGTATACATGATTAAGGTATTCACATGTTTGTAATTTGACCAACAAGATATATCTTATGATATATGGGGGATAAATGATGGCATTCACATGATTGTTATGTGACATTTCAAGTAATCATTTTTATACTATGAGCTTGGACCGAAGTATTTTGGATAAGCCTAAAGATTGGGATGGATTATGTTGGACATAAGTTTAGAAGTTTTTTTGATATTATTTATGGGATGTTATATTAATTTAGTTTTAGAAAAAGGACAACCTGAAGGATGGGTGAAAGCCCATCGCGTCGGACAAGGCTGTGGGAATCAAACCCACAACTGAAGTGCGACTGGCCTTTATCACCTACCACTAGCCTACAGGAAGTCCCTGTTTAGTAGAAACTAGTTTTATTATGATATAATAAGTATAAGTCCATTTTAGGAACCATATATGATTAATCTCACTATAGATCGACTTATGTATATTTAATAACTTTTGCTAACCTTTTGTTTGAGACAGATGGAATGACCTGTCATTCTATCACTTGATCTGCTAACACTTCACGAATAACAAATTCAACTTCATTTCTTTAAGAGATGAAGTGGAAATTGTTCAAGGCATGAACAACAGCGAGATTGTACCAAAATAAAGTAAGTATTTATTCTTCAACTTTAGGGAAATAATCTTGAAAACCAAAAATGTTGTCCTAGTGATCTTATATCTGATGAATCAGATGGTACCTTAGATCGTCACAAATTTATGGCTTTGTGATTGCTGGATTTTCTATAGCCATGTTCTCTACCACTCTCCATCAGAACATGATGGTTAGATTTCTCTTCCATATCCATATTTTCACCTATGTGGAAACCCAGTGATTAGTTTTTTTGGGTAACCATTACGTTTCATAATTTTGTTTTTAAAGATTGGTTTTGGTATTCCTTTTTACGATATGGGTTTCTATTAAAGAAACTTTCTAGTAGTAAACCATTTATAACCTCGATGAATTTCGAGGCCGAAATTCATTTTAAGGGGGGTAGAATGTAACACCCCGAGATTTTATGAAAAATATTCTTTTTAATTTCATTAATGTCTTGTGTTGTACGCTACAACAAAAGGATCTTTCACAACATGCATCCTTGACCTGCCTTGCATTACACGCAATTGCGACCTTCCTCGATAGCATGTGTAGTACGCAATACCGAGTTTCACTAAACAATGATATGCTATTAAAATATTATTAAAACTAGCCGTTATGAATTGTAATAACCACTTTTTGAAATTTTGTAAATTTTATTTTTCAAAATGGACTTCATTTTTGAATTCAGAATATCAAAATTAGCTTAGGGTGAAATTTTGGTACTTTTCGGATAACTTTCATTTTCTGATGAATAGTGAAAATTACTAAATTTTAATTAAAAACAACCTTTTTAATCGAAATAATTAATAGTGATAAATTATTAATTTGAGTGGTTTTAAAGTATATTTAGAATATATTTTTAAAATTTAATACAATGTTGTTCATTGGATGTAATTTCACATTTAAACCAGACATAAACAAGTGTCAATCTTTTGATAGTTATTATCTCTTAAGAACACGCTATTTGTTTTGACGACGGGAATTAATTTTTAAATTAATTAATGAAACTGATATGTTTTGAATTTGGTAAAATAGACATCATTTTTGAGTTCATAATATCAAATATAGCTTAGGCCTAATTTTTGGTATTTTTCTGGAAACTTTCATTTTTTGATGAATAGTGAAACCACTAAGTGGTAGTTAAGAAAAATGAATTTTTCATAAAACTTAATTTTACCACTTCTGTGAGTGGAATTTTAAAAATCCGAGAGACACGGCTGATGTCAGTAAGTAAAATGCGATTGAATGAGATGAAAATAATTTTTGGTGAATAGTAACTTTTTACTTTTTTTACCACGGTTAAAAGTAAATAGGGTAATTACGGGTAAAAATGATATTATTATTACCCTAACACATGTCCTAATTATATTGGATAAGTTTAATTCGACCAAAAACAATCTTAGGAATAAAATATGACCATTTAGGCCCAATTGGATTAGATTAGGACATTTATTATTAATTTATTTAAAGAAGGGTTAAAATAGTTAAAATCAAAGTTTAATAACTATATCATTTTTAATATAGGGTTATAAATAAGATAAATTAGACTATAAATATTCATTAGAAATCTAAAACTATTTCCTACATAATTATAGTTTATTTGTAATTTTTAAACTTTAATAAGTTAATTTATTTATGACACAAAGATGATGCAGTAATTATCTTATTAATAAAATATTGACATAATTGATGTTATAAATACCCAAATAAATATAATTTGAGACTTTTTATGAATTAAACTAATTTTATAGGTTAATATGACATGTTATTATTGATTTAATTAACTTTTTTCGAACTAATCATTCTGTTATGATTTTCACAAAAATCAATTACTAAATAGTGTCAAAATTGACATAAAATAGTTTTTAAAACAAATATTATATTATTAATTGTTATTTTATTCCTAAAAATATAATGTTCAGCCAAATGACTTAGATAAGGTTATGTATATTAATAATAAACAACTTGGGGTTCTTTTGGCTGATTATAGTAAGTTTATTAACCTTATAGTATGAGAACACAAGAAGACACGGCAAAAGTAAAATTATTTAACTTAATGTTAAATCTAAATGATAAGGTTAAAATAGGAACCTAAACTTGTCTAAATTCTATTGGATGAGAGGATTTTGACCCATACCCACCTTAGCTTCGAACTATATCAATTTTGAACTATTAAAAACCTAATTTGACTTTATAATAAAATAATATTTTTAGTTATTCCAAAGGTGCCCCTCTCCTCCCTTATAAAAGGGCACCTCCTCCCTCTCTTCCTCACACCAGTTTGAGCCTTCAAGCTCGGAAAAACCCTGCCAAATTATCTTCTACACTTTTATATCTACATCCTAGAGGTTCTGGTCTTCCTCAAAGACC
Source organism: Viscum album (assembly GCA_963277665.1). NCBI lineage: Eukaryota > Viridiplantae > Streptophyta > Magnoliopsida > Santalales > Viscaceae > Viscum > Viscum album. The sequence continues at coordinate 866,409,060 of OY728146.1, read as the reverse complement.
AATTTTAGTTCCCTAAAAGGAGATCTCAAAGAGGCGCTTCAAAGAAGAGGTAATGTCCGTTACCGATTCTTTCAACTTTATTTCTTCTTCCACTTCTTATTATTCCGTTGTTTCATTTTTAAGTAATAACATCAGTATCACTCATATACTGATATTTTATTATAAGTATGAAACAACCCTATTTCACCATCTATCCATCCTACGGAAAACGAAATCACCTTGCGTGCGTACGTACGAAATACCGTCTCCACGCTGTGGTGTAATCTATTTTCCACCACGACCTTACATGGATGGGTATAATGGTGAAAATAAACAAATATATATGATTATTGTAATGTGGTATTAATTATGAAATAGTATTCATACACTCCAATACAATTATACGATCATGAGAACGATATCATCGCTCGTGCGTACGTACAGAGTACCGTCTCCACGGCGTGATGAGATTCATTCTCCACGTTAACCATTCATGAATGATTATACAGTATATATATAATAAGTAATCATGAAATATATGACATAATAATGACACTGGATTTATGTGTATATATATGTATGTCATCTACTTAATTCCATTCAACTCAATAAGGAAACAAAAATAGCGTTCATGCGTACGTACGGCCTACCGTCTCCATGAACGGTGTATTTCTTTCCATTTACTAATCTATTATATATATGTATATTCTGAATATATATTATATATAAATAATGTTTTATATTCTAGAATTAAGTAATCATTATCTAAGTAATCATATGAATAATTACAAGTCAAAACACTGATGACAAATGAAACGATTTTCCCCAAAACGCTCTTTAACATGGAATTTACAAAAGAACGGGTAAAATAAAGTCATAAGTGAAGCATATATGATATAATAACAATGAATATGATTCTGTAATAAGTAAATGACATTATTTAAATCATTATACAGGTGTTTTTGACACTTACGAATCAAATCGCACCTAAGGTAAGGGAAAATATCACAATCTCATTTTTATCCGAGATTGTTTATAATTTGGTATTTACTGGGGTGTATTTTATCATCCACATCCATGTTTCCTCAATATGTAATATTATTTAAATCCACCTAAAATTGTTTAAATCCAATTTTACCCTTCGGTGAGTTTTTAGTAAAAGATATGAAAGGAATCTTTTGTCGTTTTTCTTACGAGGTACTTTTTGACTTTTCCGACAAATGTACGAGAAGAATGTTTTTTTAACTTATACGGCATGAATGAATTTTTAAAACATTATTTACAAGAATCTTCCTTTACAAGTTCTCAAGTTTATTTTTAATCAACTTCTTTTAGTTTAAAATAGTATGACATGTTAAGAAAGAAAAAATGTTTTTGAAGTAGAAAAGGATATTTTCCTCAAGAATGGAGTTCAAGTGTTTAATCAAAATTATTTTCCATCTAAGAGAATATAGGGTTCTATTTCTATCCCTATTATTACATTGATTTGATTATGTTGTGATGGAATTATTTTTATGAATTCCTTTATCTTATATGAATTGTTTTATGATGTCATGATGTTTAAGAATCCCATTTTTATTACATGGGTTATGATATGATGTATGGTTTATGATTTTGTGGAACAAATAAGAATGGTATCATTATGAGATGGGTGGGACCAATATCTAACTCCAATTATTTGGGTAAATATTTTATATCTCATGAGATAGACATGGCTGGAACGGCAGGTTAAACCGGTTCAGTGAAACAGGACTGAAACGAGGAGTGAACTCGGTTCAGAAATGGACTTTTTCCACTAAGATAGTATTGGAAATGAGTCTTGACTAATAAGAAATGATTCTATATGATTATGTGTGTATGCCACAAAGTTTCATGTTTTAAGTTATGATTATTGGGATTACATTTCACTACTATGATTTATCCCATGTTATGAAATTATGATTTCTTTTGCAGGTTAATATTTCCAAAAGTTATGTTCTTATGTATATGATGTGATTGATATTTCTTTTGTTTACCCTTACAGAGCATTTGAGCTCACCCTTTTATGTTTTCTTTTCCCAGGATATAAAGAAAGGTTTTAGGTAAAAAAAAGATCTTTATGGGAGATGTTAAAGATCTTTCACCACGATTAGAAGATTATATTCCGAGTTTCCAAAGACACTAAACTATTAAGGTCCTTGTGTGTGTGTGTTTTTGTTATGTACTAAGTATTCCGCAAAAGTAATGTAATGTCCATGTACGTTAAGCTTCGGGTCTCTACATCTGCCACCCTCTCACTGGTGGCGTCCAGGAGTTGTTGCTGCCTGTTCAGCTCCCACCCATCCTCGGCAGCAATGGGGCACAATTCATCGGCCACAATCTAGGCCTACACTACGTCAGTCTGAATGATGGACATCTCCTCAGAGGCTCACCTCATGACCTATTAGACCTCCACCAGCTGGGCTTTCAGCCACGATACGAGATCTGATTGCGCATCAAGGGAAGCATAATGCTCATCCGCCCATGCTCGCAGTCATTGAACCTCATATTCAGCCTCTTGGAGCCTCTTGATGTTCACCTATTTCCTCCGCTGCCAACCCACACCGAGGCCAAAATCATACTACCGAATCTTTTCCTCCATAAGATTTCAGATGAGCATGTGAGGATGCTAGGAATCCACTCCCCCAACACACAGTTCGCGCAGTCGTGAGTGAAGTCTGTCCATCTCATCCAGCCATAGTGCTAGGGGGTATCATCAATGAAGTGCTTGATCAACTTCCATGATCAGTGGTAGACTATTTTTCTATCCTCTTTATCAGAGGCCGTCTTATCCCAGTAAGTGCGGTTGTCAGGCTCATATGCAAGGTACTCTCTCAGGAACTCATCATCTAGGTCCACATCTGGCATTTGGTGAGGCATGGCGGGACCTGGACTATCTGATTGACCCTCATCATTGGACCCCAACTCAATGATCTCAGGCGCAACCCCACTGACGATCCCACTGGTGATCGGGAGCACCGTAGTTAGGTCGGTTTGGACCTCCGCCTCCACGACCACTAGAATTCCCTTGGGAAGGACACCGCCAGAAGCCCAAACCAACCTCACCAAGGAGGCCCATTCCATTTGAAGAACTATACACACCCCAAAAAAAATAATGGGGGGGGGAATGAGTGTCCGTTGGAATGGTTATTGTATGGCGGTCATGAAATTGATAGAAGGAACTTACAAAGATCGAATTACTGATCTCGATCTTGGGATGGTGTTGTCAGGACCCCGATGCATGGACCCTCGTATATGGTCAGAAGTTCTGAAAACTCAGGAGGGGTCTCCTCAGGTATCCTATCCCCACTGGATGCAGCAATAGATGTGGCAGAAGGCATAGATCTCGAAGGTCCCGCATTTTTATCCATTGAGGGACGAGAATGAGTTCTATATATAAGACTCTCCTGCATAGTTCAGATGTTAGAAAGGAGTATAGAATGACCTAAAAGCAAGTCTTGGAGAAGGGGGTTTCAAATTTTTACCTCAAATGCATCTACGAACTCTTAAAGATACGAGTCTTGCTCTCCAACTTCACCTCCTCCAATGGGCTCCCTCTCTTGGCCTCATCTCCCCAAGAGGACTCTTTTGATTTTTCCAGTAGAGGGAAGCTCTCTCTTAAATCAGCAGCTAGAAACTATGGGGGAGTAGTACGATCCAAAAACACCTTGAAATGGTCCATCATTGGATGAGGGGAACCCCAATAATGCACAAAGTTCTACAGCTCTTCCAGATACCGCTCCGCCTCTGCCTGGGGCACCGCAAAGCTGGCCCAGATCGGGACTATCCCCGGTAAATCCATCCTAAAACAGTTCAGGTGCTTCCACTACTCGACGGGGCCGAGGAATTTCCTGTTGAATTCCCAGATGTCCCAGGCCTCTGGGAATACATCATTTTCCGGCAAGTCGATATGGCGTAGCCGCTTCCACGGAGCCTGGGTGGGTATCCTGTGGAATCCTCTCGGCGGCCTTCCCTCTGGATGGTTCTGTTCTTTTGGAACCATCAGGTTTGCTACCACTGCTGGATCTATGGCTGCTGCCTCACCCTCAACTGGTGTAGGCCTCACCGCCACAGCATCCCGCCACCGCGGGATGCCCTTGCTGCATTCCGACCCTGACCTCGAGGTCAGGGGGGTTAGCCATTACCAACCCGAATGGCTGGTTGCTTCAACATCTCCCCTGGATAAGCTGCCTCCCAGATTATGGAATACTTCTTAACCAGCCCAAATATGGTGGTAGGTAGAGGCAGTTTGTTCCACATCTTCCTGTCTTACCGTGTGAACATGATCCACATCGACCTCATCACACATGGGTATTCCTCGTGGCGCACCTCCAAATATAACCACGGGGTTAGTCACTGCATGCACCGGAATTGCCTGGAAAACTGGTGTGGGGGTGTACAACTCACAGAAGGGCTCACGGTCCACCCTTTCCACCAAGACTCCACCTCAAAAGGCCCGGAGATATGATCAGTGCTCTTCTGTTCCCTGTCCATCATCAGTGAATACACTGATCGGAAATGGAAATGGGTGAAAATTGAACTCTTCCGCCTTCCACACCCGGTTCAATATAAACAGTGCGGTCAACTTGACCAAAAAGCTCCCCGCGGCGTTCAGGATTGATGGGCAGAAGCCCGAGTCTGGAGGAGAGATAGGGTTTAGGTATTCATAAACCCCCCCTGATATGTGCCGCTATCCACCCATACAAGAGGTGGAATGGCCCACATACCCTATGCAACCTCTTCCCCTCACTGATATTCCACATCATCTTATACAGTTTGGTGAGAATCAAGATTCCTAGGTTGACCCTCCCTCCTGTCGCCAACATGGACGCCATGATAAATGTGCTTGGGCGTACTCCCATGTTGGTATCCCACACCTGAAGAATGTAACCACAAATAAGAGACACGATGAATGCCGCCAGCCTGACTATTGGATGCTGCTTAGTGATGACGCTAAACCCCCTGGTCTTCCACTGGATGTCCTCTAAGATCCGCCAGTACGAGTGCTCCTTGCCCCATTGAGCCCCCTTCGGGAAAGTCTGAGGTCTCACTGGAAACTATCGGTCTACCAAGAAATTCAGTAATTGCTTGAACCACCACTTAAAGTGGACATCTCTTACTTATTTATTTGTCCTCTCTTGGAACCAGCTCCATCAATGCTGTTACCAGCCGTGAAATCTACTCCGGATCCTCCCACGCACTCATGACAGGGATGAATTCATCGTACACCTCCCCCCGTATCGGAACCCCCAAAATTTGGTGGACATCCCATAAGCTAATACCAACCTCCCCATGGTGTAAATGGAAGGTATTGGTCCTCAACGACCACCTGCACAACATATCCAGCATTAGCTATTTCGGTTGATAGATGTAAAATTGGGAGGCCCAAGATGCCTCATAAAAACCCACTCTCCTCAGCTCAGACCCAAACTCCTAACATGAGGCTCCTACCCAATAGGCCCAGGCCCAATCGTTTATGAAGTTGCCACCTTGGCGCAGGTCCCACTCATCAGACCACCCCTTCCCCGGGTTCCTCAAAGCTTCCTTTAGTATCATGTGGTATAGAGGAGGAGACGTCTCCAGCTGAAATGCCTTCCCATCGATGTTATTTAGGTGGTTTTATTGGTAGTCAGCAGTGATTGGTGTGAAGTCTTCTCGGGCATGCCCGTCAGCTGTCTTGAACCATTGATGCTGGCATCACGTACTCCTGAACCAGTAATCTGGTTCATCCCTACTTGCTTCAGGGATGAATACATCATCCCTCAGACCACATCCATCTAAAGGAAAACTCTTACACAGTGGGTAGTTCTTCTGGATTTCTGACATCAGCACCACCAACGAATCATGGTCAGAGTGGCTCCAGAATAACTCTCCTTGACCCAGACTGTTCGCCATCTCATCCCTCCAGGCGGCATCATCACGAACCCCCTAGGCAGCTTCTCTATGGGCCATTCAATTTTTGAACTTGGATGATTTTTGGGTTGGTTTGTGAATCTCTTTCGCGGAGAGCATCCGCAAAGCCTATTCGCAGAGTCTTGCCTACTCCTTCAAGAGCAAGATCGCGAAGCGCTGTTGCGGAGTCAAAAACTTGCTGTGCGCCATGAAGCGAAGACCCTATTTATAGAGAGAAATCGTGGAGTATGTGGAGCTTCGCTAATTGAGAGTTCAAAAAGAAACTTTTTTGGAGAGGGGAAAGGAAAAAAGAGAGGTCAACTCCCCTTTTTATAGGTGACGACCTTAGGAACTTCGTGGTGCGTCTATTTCGTGCTGAGCTTCGCGGCACGCTCGGCCTGTGCATCATCTATCCACCTCGCGAGCCCTCTTCATGATACAGCTTCACGAACAACTGAGGATTTTTGTGATTGACCCTCGGACTTCAACCCTCGATTTCTCTATGGCTCCAAGTATGAGGAAGGGAATTTGTTGGCGCCAAAATGAAAGAAGAAGACAAAGAAACGAAAAGTGTCACGAACCATCCTTGGGGCTCGTGTCGTGACTACCCCATGCCCGCCTTCCATAGGCCAGGGGCTGGAGACTAGAACCAAAGGCATAAATCCCAATAATTGGGAAGGCATTGCCTTTGTAAAAGTAAAAAAACACCACAGAGTACAAGTGGAAGTAAAACACTAAGTAAAAAAATGAAGTGCTGAAAAGTAAATGGGCCAGAATACAAACCCAATCGAAAGTACAGCTACAACTGAAAGAAAGTACAACAAAGACAACAGATAGAAGAAAGGAAGCAACTCCTGGGTCGTCCTCCTTGGATCCTACCTAAAGGGTAGGTACATATTGCGCATCTGCTAGATCGTCCACCACGGATCCTACCTGAAGGGTAGGTACAAATAGCCTCCACAACCCTCTCGCCCGTCAACCTTCTCTGAGTTTCGCCTCATCGTGAAGTCCACCACTGGATACTGTCTCGTCGTGAGGTCCACCTACGGGTACCATCCAGTCCTCGAACACACGGCCTCTGTCTGTGTTGCCCATCGTCTGTAACCAACACAACGAGGTGTGGGCATAGCCCGTGCAGGGGTGAGTATAACGATACTCAATAGGGACCCCGAGACCCTCAAGGTCTCACTAAATCCAACAAGGATAACCACAAATAAGATCTCAACAGATAACCTCTACTTAGGTATATGATCATACATATACCCATGTTATCAAGTAACCCATCTCAATCATGAGGTAACACAAAGATTTATGAAATCAACGGATAACCACTACCTAGGTATATGCCCATACATATAACTAAGTTATCAAGTAACCCATCTCAATCATGAGGTAAACACAAAGGTCATAGACTCAGCTCAACCAGGATTTTATTCATGAGGTCAAAACCACGACTGCTGGAGAACTCCTCCTCTGTTGAGTACAGTGGGACTGCCGCTACAACCAAGCACGCCGAACTCCTCCTCTGTCGAGTACAGTGGCCCGCCGCCACAACCAAGCACGCCCCACTAACCTTGGACTGCTGTAGTACTCCACCTGTCGAGTACTGTGGGACTGCTACTATAACCAAGCGCTTCCCACCATGGGTCTACCACTAAAACCAAGCGCTCCCCCTCATAGGCTTCAGAGGTACTCCTTATGTTGAGTACCGCAGGTCTGCCACTACAACCAAGCGCTCCTCCGCCGTGGGTCTGCCCCTACAACCAAGCGCTCCCCCTCATAGCCTCTAGAGGTACTCCTTCTGTTGAGTACCGTGGGTCTGCCGCTACTACCAAGTACTCCTCTTCTGTGGGTCTTCCGCTACAACCAAGCGCTCCCCACTGGGCTATCCGAAACACACCGAGTCAATAGATCAGCAGTCGTCAAGTCTCAGCCAGTTACTAGGTCTTTGCACTCTGCTAGCTCATCACCGGGAGGGTCCTCTCCAAGAGCTACTGGTCGATACTCCAAGTATCACAAGGTTCCACAGAGAAGTATTTAAAAGGACTGCCTCATCATAGGGATCTCAACACAATAGACGACACGTTAGTTGGACGCCCGGTCTGTGAGTTACTAGCCTTTTTGTCCCAGGGGCCCAGTTGGTTTCATGTGCGAACCAACCTGGACATATCTCGACTATACCCCAAAATCTCATAGGGTATGATCATAGGGACCATTTCTCAACATGATCACCAACGCCGCTGACGGTTCGTCAAACAGACGTCTGGTCTGAAAGTTATCAGCTTTTCCGTTCTAGGGGCCCGGTTTGATTTCGGGTTCAATCCAACCTGGCCATTATCCAACTATATCCAAAACTTAGGTGAAGAATTCCAAAAGTTTCGACTCATCAAGAGGAAACCAACAAAGTCGATGACACGTCAATCGGACGTCCAAAACTCGAGATATAAGCGTTTCCGCTCCGAGGGCCCGGTTGGTTTCGTATCCGAACCAACCCGACTGTACTCAAAGTTCTCCGAAACCTTGAGTGTAATATACCAAAACGACTGTCTCGATCCAAGGATCTCATAGAAACTGATGGTGTGTCGATCGGGGCTCCGTAGCCCAAGATATGGGCGTTTGAACGAAAACAGCCCGAAAAAATAGGGGGTTCGGGCCCGGTCCGACCCGGACCGAGACCCCCTGGGTCGGCCCGAACCGGGTCGACCTGAACCGGGTCTGGGTCCAGACCAAAAGGGTGTGGACCGACCCAGTGGCGTGGCCCGACCCGGCCTGGGCGCAGCCCGTCCCGGCCTGGGCGCTGCCTGGGCGGCCCGGCCGGTTGGGTTGCCGCGCTGGCACGACCGCGTGGCCGCTCGGCTGTCCGGCTGAGCGGACAGGGGGGTGCAGTTGCCCCCTGTGCACAAAGCCGCAGCCCTCACGTGGGGGCCACCGCCTCCTGGCGGCCGGCGCCGCCTAGCCGGCGTGGCGTGCCAACGGGATCTTCCGCGGACCACCGGACGCGCTCTGGTGGTCCGTTTGGCCTGCCGTCTTCGCCAGTGGTCCTCTCGGGACCGACCCTTCACTGTGAAGACCTCATAATGCCTTTGCGGTCCACTTCACCGCCGTCCGTCGATCCACGCACACTAATCAACCAGCGGAGTCTTCAAATCACCTCTGCGGCCCCGACTCCGGCCGTGGTTTCGTTCGGCCTCAACGGCGCGGCGCGACGGTGCCACGCTTCTTCGTCGCGTTCTTCCTTGTTTCCGCGCGGTGCCATTGCACCACGCCGCCTTTTTTCATGCCGCAATGAACAAAACAACAAAGGGGGAGGAGAGTCGTCTGTGTTCGTGCGGTCCGACCTCCTCCCGTTAAGTTGATAACAAGCGGCTTAAAAATGAAGAACGACAAGGATTGTTTTTCACGAACAAAAAGTAATCAACCCCAACCTCGAGCGTAGTCTTCGAACGAGGTTGTCGCGGAAAGGGATGTCGCAGAATTGATCGCCGTGGAAGAAGGCGGATCATCGCATCGCGAAGGAATGGTGTCTCCCTTCTTTTGACGTGGAAAGAAAGAACGAGGTGATGCACGTCAGGTCGTCGATCTCCGAGGAAGGCGTCTCTCACCATTGTACGTCGTCAGAGGTCGGTGTTCTTCGCATTCTTCGTCGAGGAGGAAGAACTTCAAGAACTTGAGTGAATTCTCCCCAGCCTCTCACAACCCAACAACCCTTAATAAAATAATAGTTGTCTTAATTTATTTCTTAATCCATGCGTTTGAAAATAAAAAAACAAAATAATCAATTAAAAAGAATTAATTACAACGTTTTAACCGTCCAAAATTAATTGAGGCGTTTCTTAAATAGAAAAAAGCAAGGTTGACTTCCACTTAAAGGGGGGGGGGGGGTTTAGGAAGAAAAGAAACGATAGGGCTCGTGTGGGCCCCACCTCACAAATATCCTACCAAGTGGGTAGGATATTGTGGGTCCCACTCCAATCACTAAGCTTAGGTTAAACAACCTTAAGTAAAATAAAAACTGGTCGCACCATTTTTATTTTAATCCTTTACTTAACACAAAAATTTAAAAACCACACCCGAGAAAATGCAACTCTGGAAAAGGTTTTTCTAAGAAATTACCAGCACTACAATTCCATCGGTGCCCTCATAATTCGATTCCGAGCACTGGTTCAAAAGTTAGAAAAACCCGCTCGTTCGTTCATTGAACGTACCTGAGCTAAACTTCGGAAAATTATTCTGGGCACACCGGGCCTCGTAATCAGGTGCCGTCAGAAACTGTGTACTCATAAAATCCCAAAGAAAATAAAAAAAAATTCCTTGAAATTTCTGGGTCTTTACAAAAATCCTCAAGGGGATGCCTCGCGGAGACCATTCACTGAGCCCCAATCGCACCATGCCCGCCGAAGAGCAAGGATGCAGGCTTCTTCACAAATGGATTTGACGTTCGTGAGGCCGTCATGAAGTGAGGAGGTGGTAATGCTTTGCGAATGCATTTGAGGTTCATGAACCCACCGCGAAACAAAAAAATCCCTCTTCACACCGAGTGAGCGCTGCTTCGCAGCGCCTCTCCCTTATAAATACCTATCTCCCCCCCATGTCACAGAGACGGATCATCTGACCTTTAAACTTCCTAGATCCTGAATCATGATGCACATTTTTCTCTACGAACCATGAGCTGCGTGAGGTACTTCTGATATTCTAAGTTCCTCCTCTTCACCTTGTTTTAACCCCCTCTTTTGAGAGGGATGTCTTTCGCGAATCCTAAGGATCTCTGCAAAGGAAGGGGATCCCCAATGGGACCCAGGTCGTCACAGAGAATTTATGCTTCACAAAAAATCCTTCATGTACACATGATCCACATTCTAAGGTGGTGTCATTTTACTTCATGAAGCATATTGATTCACGATACCTTGCTTCGCGATGCACCTTTTCTCTGCAAGGCTGTGCTCCACGAATTCCTTTCTATATCGCAAATCACCTATTATATGAACCTATGCCCTATGCTTAGGCTGGGATGCTCTACTTTACAAAGAACACCCCTTCGCAAGTACCCTCCACCAAGCGGAGCACTAGAGCTTCACAAGGCCTCTACTTATAAAATCCTCTACTTTAAAATTCCTTTTTCCGTGAGACCCTCCAGGTTTTCACGATGTTATTTCAAAGTCCCTTGGACGATACTGCCCATTGAATTGCTTCGCTTCATGCCTCTTCACATAGGCATGCTAATGACTATTTCTTCTTCGTATAGCCACACTAATGTGGACCCCCCAATGGTTCGCTCCATGACACCCCCAGTCATGGAATTTCTGGTATATTCCCTTCACGAAGGTGCAGTGGGTACCTGTTATGTAAGTCCTAGGGGTGCGGAGTGAACCCACCTCATCTGAGCAGCAGGATGTTAAAATGCCAAGCACCATCGTCCTCAGAACATGAAGTTAAACTGCGACTTCCTCCCACACATCCTACACAGGGAAAGGGAAACCACCCTAGTGTAAGCCCCTAGATTTTCTTTCAGGAGGCAGCATCCCTCCTCCTCTTTCTTTTCCGCCGCTAAGGGACAGAAAAGGTCTTGGTGGGGAATGATGCTACTCCTTTCTTCGGTTCCAAATCCCTCTCCCTCTGGGCTTTGTTGCCGTCGGGACTCCATCATGGAGTAAGTCCCAACCTCTTCGGGCTTATAAACATCCATAACCCTGTTTCCTCTTTGGGCTATGATCACATGTAGGCCCCGATCCATTTCCCACAGACGCACCTTTCGCGACGTGATGATCAGGTCTTTACTACCTCTTGTTTCTCACACCTATCATAACTCACGTGGGTTTAGAGTAAGCATCGACCATGACATCCTTCATGGGCAATCTAGAGTGTAAGCCCCACACACCCATCTTGAACTACGTGGTATTTGATCCTTGCCAAGGTGAGGTTTGTAGGAAGCCTCCATGAGGTTCAAGACCACCACCCATGGGACCCCAGGTCCTCCTTCACGTCGGTTCACCGACGCCCCATCCGGAACTACGTGGTATTTGATCATTTCCAATGCCAGGTACGTTGGAAGCCTCCACGAGGTTCAAGCCCACCACCCATGGGACCCCAGGTCCTCGTTCACGTCGGTTCACCGACGCCCCATCCTGAACTACGTGGTCCTTGATCCTTGCCAAGGTAAGGTACATAAGAAGCCTCCACGAGGTTCAAGCCCACCACCCATGGGACCCCAAGTCCTCCTTCACATCAGTTCACCGACACCCCATACTGAACTATGTAGTCTTTGATCCTTGCCAAGGTGAGATATGAAGGAAGCTTCCACGAGGTTTAAGACCACCACCCATGGGACCCCAGGTCCTCTTTCACGTCGGTTCACCAACGCCCCATCCTGAACTACATGGTATTTGATCTTTTCCAAGGTGAGGTATGTAGGAAGCCTCCACAAGGTTCAAGCCCACCACCCATGGGACTTAAGGTCCTCCTTCACATCGGTTCACCGACACCCCACCCTGAAATACATGGTATTTGATCCTTGCCAAGGCATGGTACGTAGGAATCCTCCTTGAGGTTCAATCCCACCATCCATCGGTCGTCCTGACCATCTTCACATCGGTTCCCACCACCTGAACTATGTGGTCTTTGATCCTTGCCAAGGAGAGGTACGTAGGAAGCCTACAAGAGGTTAAATCCCAACACTTGGTCTCTCTGACCACATTCATGTCTGTTCAACCCCATCCAGTGGTAAGCCGTTGCAACCTCATTCGGTGGTAAGCCATTGAAGTCCCCAATTGACGGCAAGCCATCGTCGGATAAACTACGCTGACTTTGATTCCCTGCCACGAGGATACGTAGGAAGTCTTCCTGAGACTCAAGCCTAATATTACCATTGTTCTCATGGAGATTCCATCCCATTCACCACCCATTTCACTTAGCAACCCATCATCCATATTGATTCTTATCCGGGACACCACATCCCGGTGAGGTCATGTCGACCCATTTACATCAGAGTGTCCTCTAGGGGTTACACTCATCTGATCCACTCCAGTCAGTGTTCTGATCAGTCCGATCAGTCTCCTATGGACGTTAAAATTTCGGCATAACCCCTGTAAAACATGGGAAGTTGAGGAAAACCTCAGATACATGCCCATGACATATAATTCCTCGCATTCGATGAGGGATGTCTCAGGCTTCCACGCCCTCGAGAAGCCCTATAACAAGGGACATAAGACAGACGTGCCAGTGTCCCAGTGCCCAAACACACCATTGATGCCCAACATGACTACTCCCTTGACCAAAGGTTTCTTCCCTAACCAGAACCCTTAGAATTTCCTGACTGAAGTAGTGTAATTAACTGGTGTCCATGAAGATATGGCGCTAGGAAGAGTTTCATGAAAAACATATTAAATCTATAAGGGAGACCCGGAATAGGTAACGAGTTCAGAGGAGTAATCCAAGGAAGTAAGAACCGACATCCCATCATCCCGTTTCAATCAAGGAGCAAATGTCTCTAAAAAAGTGGCAGATGACGCCTGCATTTGGAAAGCGGGAACACATGGCAACAAAACCACCCCTTTCGTCCCCCAAAAGAGACGGACGCGCGTGCCCCGACAAAAGTGTCAGAAACAATAATATTTTAATAAAATATTATTTCTAAATTACGTTTTATTAAATATAAAGGATATGATAATTTTTATGAATACAATTGTGATTTTTATTAAGGTTTGAAAGCCGTTTTTTTCAAAACTCATGAATTTTTTATAAATGTCAATTTTTATTTTAAAAGTAAAAATTTAAATATTTATAAAATTATTTAGATAAAATTAATATTATTTTTTGAATCAATATTTCTAAATTATTCAGCGGTGAATTTTTCATAATTTTCTAGGACAAATGAATTTTTGGGTAAAAATTAAATATTGTTTAATTGTATAATGTGTTTTAAGACATCATAATGACCCAATAGTGATGTAATAAAATAATATAAGTGAGATTTTTAGGAAATATATGTTTTAAAATTAAAATAATGTGATTTTAGGTTTGTTTAATTTTTTTACAAAGCTTTAGTGGACCTTCTAAGGATTATAAAATATTTTAACCTTTTAAAATGTTTTCCTTGGGAGTATGACTCAGCTCCACATAAGCAAGACTAATATTTTAGGAAGTTAGGTCATTGGACTTATAAAATAATGTTTTACACTACCATTTTAAAAAAAACATGGGAAAAACTATGGGTTGGTTTGTGGTTTCGATTAGTTTAATGTGTGGTGGACAAAACACGGATAATAAAGAATTCCCTCTCTTTTCCTATATAAACCCACCCAACCTCCCACTTCCTCTTCACTCAAAGAATTTAGAGCTCAAAACAAATATTTCCTAATGTCTCTATAATCTTACCAAGGCTCCCCAAGCTCCCAAGAATCCTCTCTCAATCCTCTCTCAAGCCTTTGGAATTACACTTCCAAGTAAGGGTTTTTTCCTTTCTCATTTTTGTCAAAGTTTCTTAATGTTGTTATACCATTTTAATTTCAATTAAAAATTTTTGGGTATGATTTATAACCTACCCTATACTGACCTAATTATTTTTTAATGATTATATACCACTTTCCCTCTCATTAATTCCTCCCATGTACACCCGTTACTGTGCTGAAATTCCGTAAGGAATTTCTCTTTTCTCATTTACATTAAAGAATTGTTTTTGTATTATGAATACAAATTCCATTACAAATGTTGGGAGATGTATCTATATAAACCCTTAATATCTATTTCATATACATATGATGATACACACATTTCTCTCTCAGCAATAAATTTTTATGAATTCTTATGTCACGCCGTTATGCTGTCGAAATTGAACCACGATTTTCCAAGCCAAAGTTATTATGTAGTGAATACCATGTCCATTTCTTTATCAAGGGTATCACCTTTATAAACATTTACTTATTTATTATATAGTTTCATGTATTAATTAAATATTCCTTTATCTTGTAATAAATGATTATTTTTTATTAATCCATGTTATATGATCCATGTGGCACACTTATGCATGAAATGAAATTATTAAGAAGGGTGTGCCCTGATGGCATTTCAATGCATTGGGTAAAGATTTGTATCATGATACATCAAGTGAAATTAGGGTTTAATACTGCTAATTAAAGTGAAATGAGTGTTTATTCATGATCCATGTGCAATGAGACTTATCTCATGCTAATATCATGTTAAATATTATTTCCAAAATTCCATGTTATGATAATCATACTATATCATTCCTTTATGTTCATATTTCTCTTATGCTCCATTGATATGCCTATTGCCTAACATGTACTATATTTTTCATGTTATTCCTTGTTTACTCCATTATTGGGATTTATAGATCACCATTTTCTTATGCATGTCCTCAGGTTATCCCATGCAATGCTAAGTATGAAGGAATGTTGTGGTCATGTAAAAGAAGTTTTCAATAAAGATATTGTGTTTTATGTTCTAAGTTGTTATATAATGTTCCTAAGACCCAAAGACACTAGAACTCTTAATGTTATATATTGTATCCAGTGAAGATTTTATGTAATAAATCATGTTTAAGTGTGTAATAAAGATAAGTTTTGTTATAATATACACCACACAAAATAATATAGGCGCATAACATAACTTATGTAAAAAAGAAGGCAATTTGAGATAGAAATACCTTACCTTAAGTATGAATTCCTTCATACATGTTCAAACATCCAGTATAATATATATACATTTATTTTAAATCTTTTATAAAATCATAATAATATATATAATACCATATATGTCTTACTTATAACCTTTTATCACATATTTATTAATAATTCTTTATTAAAATCACTGTTTTAGGTGATAAATATTTCATTTTTCATGTGTGTTTTGGTATTTTATTTTCAGTCCTTTTAATCTGATAATATTTAAATTATCTATATAATTTTTAAAATGATATAAATATAATATATATTAATTATATAAGTATTTATAACTTTCCTTAAAATTTAGGGACATAAAAATGAGTTATACCATTCATGAAGACGGTAGGTCGTATGTATGCATGAACGCTATTTTCATTTTTTCAATGGATGAAACCAAAAATAGGTCAAAAAAATTCACCTTTAAAGAATCATTATTATATCATATAAATCATATATGTTCATAAAATACATCCTTATTACCATCCATTTCCAAATAAAATTTTAAAAGAGTCACATCACTTTGTGGATGCGGGTGTCTACAGGTATGCACGAGTGACATTTTCATTTTCCAGCAGTTTGTTAGGTAATAAGGTATATGTGATATTATAAATCTATAAGTATAATTATTACATAAATAAAATATACATATATTAAATCTATAATTATATTCAGTCATGTGGGGTTGTGATGGAAGACAAATTACATCAATTTGCGAGTTAGTGGTCCATTTTACACACGAACGCGGTTTTATTTCCAATTTGATGGAAGAGATTATGGATGTATGTTATTAAATCAACATAATAAAATCAAATAATATGTCTCATACTAGTTCTATTATATTATAATTATTAATACATTAATAATGGTGGTAATAGAATAAAAAAAATAAAGAGCTTAGTGAAGATAATTACCTTCGCTTAGAAAAACCTTCCTTTAGATATCTTATTAAGGACACCAGGGTTGGTATTTTGGGAATAAAAATATCTCTAGATCATGGATAAGGATATTGGAGAAATATTATTAAAGGGTTTGGTTGAGTCAAATGTATTATAAGGTGTGGATAAGTGACGAAAGGATGTTTCCTTTTATAATTGAGGAGAAGTGGAAATTTTGTAAATACCTAAAAATATTCAATAATGGGATGTCACTCTCAACCCAAGTGTAACAACCTAATATTTTATGAAATATTTATTTCTCAATAAATTTAATTTTTTTGATTGCTTGTGTTACATGAAACACTGAGTTTTAACGAACCCTGAAAAACTATTAATATTATCATTTAAATGAGATCGTTACTATCTAGCCATTAAACTTGATGGTATGAATAGGAATAGCTAAATTTTAAGAATTAAGTATAATTGTTTTATATAAATAAATCATATTTTTAATAACCCAAAATTCTATAAATGAAATTTACATTCTTCTAGTAATTTTATATAGTATAAATCACATAAAAACACCTAAAGAATATAATACAAACTTTATAAATGAATAATGAATGAAATATGAGGTATTTTTAGAATTTAAGGAACCTATATCAATGGAATAGTAACTTGACCTTTGGAATAGTGTTATGACCATTAAGAATAGCAATATGATCAATATAATAGTAAATTCACCTATGAAAGTTTAAATAAAATCTGGGTATCTTATAAATGAAAATACTATATATTTATATCCTGATATAAGTAACTAAATGTTTAAAAAATAATAAATTAAGTGTTTGTATTTTTGTAATTCATAAATATCTAAATAAAATTTTATAATTAATTTAATGATTTAAAAGAAAAATTGTTTTCAAAAAATAGACTCATAAATTAATATTTTGTCATCTTATGATTATAAGATAATTTTCTGAGACATTAATTATTTTTTCAAAGTGTCATAAAAACTGTTATAATATTAAAATCAGTATTTTTCGAGTAAATAATGATTTTATTTAAAAATAAAATTTATCATATTTAGAAAATTATTTTCATAAAATGGAGTTTATTTTTGAATTCTACACATTGAGATATGGTTAGGGTGAATTTTTGTGATTGTTCTAAGATACTTGAATTTTTGGTGAATAGTGAAATATGTTAATTTACAGTATTTAATAAATACATTAATTATTGAGTCATAGATTATGTATGGATGATTTAATCCCATAATATAGAAATATAATTCATTATTTTAATATATTTGATGAAAATTTTTAAATTATTCATAGTATTGATAAAAAATAGTAAATAAATAAATAAAATATTCAAAAACACGCCTCTCTCCACTATAAATACCACCCTCACCACCTCTTCTCCTAACACATCTTAATCCTTAAATATTTTTCAATTTATACCCAATAATATTAATTATACTCTAACCCATTTACAGGATCCCTTGGTCTCATCAAAAGACCAAAACCTTTTCCCTAAAGAGGTTCCCAAGGAGGAGAAATTCAAGAAGTAAAATCCTCTTCCTTTTCATTTATTTTCTTTTCAATTTCATTTGTTTTCTTATCCTCTATAAACATACACTTATCCAAGAGGAATGATAACTTTATTATCTTTTATATACTGTAATTTTATTATGTTTATGGAATAATTCATTTTCTAATCTCTTTCATCTAACTTTTATTCTAAAAATGAAAATATCATCCACGATGTGTTGATTTACCGCCACTGTGGATGATGCTTTTTAATTTTTAACTAACGAATTCAAGTCTGGTCATAAAAACATAATTATGGTAAAATAATATTTTATTATATATATAATAATTAATTTATTTTTCTATAACCAGTATATATACATGATATTAATTAATAATACAAAACTAGTTCCTGAAGATCATAAACCGTCAAAATGATCTAAATGATTATGATTAAAGTTATATCTAAATAATCATCCTCATACCTGTAAAAATAATATATAATACCATTAAATATTTTATATGTTCATTAATAACATGTAATTTTAATTCTAGAAAATTATTTCCATTTTACCTGATCTGTCATAAATGGGTAAAAGTAATCTGTTCATGAAAACAAAGAAAAATAACACCCCTGAATGATGAAATTGAATCTCATAACTCATAAAAAGGCTATAAATGAAAAAAATAAAATTATAATAAATCAAAATATTTTAAATAGGATATGAATTAATTTATTAATGAATCTAATTTCATTATCTAGGTCATTAAGTACAAGATAAAACACTTTCAAACATAAGGTAAGAGTTTTCTCATCTCACTTTTATTTCTGTGAGACATGCCTTTTTCACCACTATTTATTGTGTGTGGTGTATGTATACTATCAATTGATATATAATATCATAAATATATTTATATTCATGTTATTAAATGTATTATTTTATGATCATTAATTTAATGGGTCATATATTTTGACTTTTTGCATAGTGGTAAGGGTTTCTTCCCGAACCTCCATTTTCATTCGGGTTATGCTTTATCCCTATTTAAACCAATGAAATTATTAATTATTTTTATGTAATTCTTATAAATTATGTTTATATTTTCCAGAATCATGTATCTAAATCATTTCATCTTTATTTTATTGGGAAATACATGTTTTACAGGGTTCCCTTCTAAATTCTTCCTGATACACAGTCCCAATTAAAGAGAACTTCTCAGTTTCTTACCCATTTTCAAGTACCACCCACAATATATTTTAAGACATAATTATTTTTCTAAAATCAATAATTTTTTCATGAAAAACTATATTCTTTAATTTTTGGTTTTAGACAAACAATTATTACAAATAAAAATGATTTTTCCAAAAGGAATCTTCTTTGCCAAGTAAAAAGGGTATTTCTCTCAAGATTTACTCAATGATTTTATTATAGTATTTTCATATATTTAAAAACCTATTTTTAATTTTATGATTTATTTATATTGATATCTTATTATTATGATCTAATATATTTTATTAAATGGTTTATGATCATTTTTACTATGGATGTATTATCTTGATACCATTCACCATCCTACTCAGAATGGTTAGTGATTATATTTTCTGATCGGGGAAAGTTATTTACATTTAATATGTATATGTTGTTTATGCTTAAACCCATTAATATTAGTAATTAATTGTACTTGTTAAGTGATTTATGGGGCCCTATATAGACTCTTTATGCATTGGTGGGTCTCATTAGAAAAAACCGAAATGGATTTGGGTGAGGCCTTAACCATTTATTTTTTGATGTCTTGGATGGGGCCTCGATGATATGTTTGTGATGTCTGAAATTTTTTATTCACACAATTTGATATTATTAATTGATAAATAATGTGATTATTCGACTATTAGAATATCCATGGTTAAGTTTCATGTGATTATTTATATGGAATTATTTATTCCACTTTTATTGTTGCCATATTATGCTTAGGATAATGTTCCAATGGAATGTGTTTTTAGTCATCCAACATGCCTTATTATTTATATTCACTTACACACTACAAAAAAACCCTGGTTTAGCGGCGGTTTTGTGGCGGAGGTTCACAAAACCGCCGCTAAACGTTATCCGGGAAAGGTTTCGCGGCGGTTTATTAAAAACCGCCGCGAAACCAATTTTTTTTAGAAAACTCGCGACGCTTTCCCCCTCGTATTGTCTCCCCTATTCCCAGATCCACCTCACAAACCCTCTCCTCACAAACCCTCCCCGATCCCCGGCGACACCTTCTCCCTCCGGCGACCCCCGGGCCCCCGGCGAACCCCGCACCCCCCCGGCGCCCCCTTCGACCGCCGGCGACCCCCATGCCCCCCGCGCCCCCACGCCCTCCGGCAACCACCACGCCCCCCGTGGCCTCTGGCGACCCCCGCACCCCCCCGGAGACCACCGCGCCCCCCGCGGCCTTTGATTTTGGTAATTAGAGGTTCCATTTTCAGATAATCATCTTCATTGACTGTAATATTTTATACCAAATCCCCTCATTCTATCATATATGTGTATGTTGTGAAATATTTGAATATTTTTATGGATCTCAAACACTATGTAATTGGTATTTCTGCTCCTACAAGAAAAATAAGAGACAAGGATTTGTTATTACCTATCTATACTTTATTTATTTCATATTTAAATCTTGTATGATATTTATTGATTCTGTATATGAAATCTCTACATGTCATTGTTATAATGGATTGGTTGATTTCCCATAATGGTCTTATTAATTATTACATTCATTTGATTTCCATTGCTAGACCTAATGGGTTTTTATGTATTTCAAGTAGAATGGAACCATATGTTGATTTGTGTTAGATATTCTCTTCTAGAGTTACATAGGATGATATACATGATTACAATTTTTCCTGAAAAGTGATCATCGTGTAGTGATCTTCCTCCCATATGTTTTGAGTTTCCAATGTGTTTTATTATAATATTTTGGTTTACATATATTGAGAAGGGGTGGAGTTTTATAATAACATGATTTGTAAAATGTATCCTATTTTTTCACTTTTATCAAATCACACCATCTAAAATGAAGGATTTTAAAACATAGTTTGATGGTTTTTTTTTCTAAAGGTTTTATCCAACCCATTTAATATGTTCTTGTAGGTTAAATAAGGTACTCTATTGGTTATATAATCTATTTGATCAGGATATTGAAATCTTTAATTTTTTTAATCTTTTTGAATTTATGAAAAAAAGTATAAAGTAACCTCTACCCTGCCTCCGCCCTGCTTCCGCCCTGCCCCCCGCCCTGCCTCCGCCCTGCCTCCGCGCTGCTGCCGGTGCCTCCGGTGCCTCCTCCTCCACCGCGACCTCCTCCTCCTCCACCGATGCCTCCTCCTCCTCCGCCGGTGCCGCCAGTGCTTCCACGTCTCCTCCTCCTCTGCGGTCACGCCGCGGTCATGCTGCGGTCACGCTGCGGCCACGCCGCGGTCACGCCGGGGTCACGCCGCGGTCACGCCGCGGTCACGCCGCGGTCACGCCGCGGTCACGCCGCGGTCACGCCGCTGTCACGCCGCGGTCACGCCACGGTCACGCGGCGGTCACGCCGCGGTCACGTCGGTGCCTTTGCAGCCGCCGCCTCCTCCTCCGCCACCGCGGCCGCCTCCTCCTCCTCTGCTCCTGCTCTTCCTCCTCCTCCTCCACCGGCCACATCCTCCTCCACCTCCGCTGCCTCCGATGCCTCCGCCCTGCCTCCGCCCTGCCTCTACGCTGTCGTCGGTGCCTCCTCCTCCACTGCGGCCTCCTCCTCCTCCACCAATTCCTCCTCCTCCTCCGCCTGTGCCGCCGGTTCCTCAACGGCCGCCTCCTCCGCCGCGGTCACGCCGGTGCCTCCGCGGCCGCCGCCTCCTCCTCCTCCGTCGCGGCTGCCGCCGCCTCCTCTGCTCCTGCTCCTCCTCCTCCTCCACTGGCCTCATCCTCCTCCTCCTCCGCTTCCTCCGCTGCCTCCGCTGCCTCCGCCCTGCCTCCGCCCTGCCTCTGCGCTGCCGCCGGTGCCTCCTCCTCCACCGCGGCCTCCTCCTCCTCCAGCGCGGCCTCCTCCTCCTCCTCCGCTGCCTCCGCTGCCTCCTCCTCCTCTGCCGCGGCCGCCGCCTCCTCCTCTGCTCCTGCTCCTCTTCCCCTCCACCGGAATCATCCTCCTCCTCCGCTGCCTTCGCTGCCTCCGCCCTACCTCCTTCCTGCCTCCGCGCTGCCGCCGGTGCCTCTGGTGCCTCCTCCTCCACCGCGGCCTCCTCCTCCTCCGCCGATGCCTCCTCCTCCTCCGCCAGTGCCACCAGTGCCTCCACGTCTCCTCCTCCTCCGCGGTCATGCCGCATTCACGCTGCGGTCACGCTGCGGTCACGTCGCGGTCACGTCGCGGTCACACCGTGGTCACACCGCGGTCACACCGTGATAACGCCGCGGTCACGCCGCGGTCACGCCGCGGTCACGCCGCGGTCACGCCGCGGTCCCACCGGTGCCTCTACAGCCGTCGCCTCCTCCTCCGCCTCCACGGCCTCCTCCTCCTCCTCTGCTTCTGCTCCTCCTCCTCCTCCTCCACCGGCCTCATCCTCCTCCTCCTCCGCTGCCTCCGCTGCCTCCGCCCTGCCTCTGCGCTGCCGTCGGTGCCTCCTCCTCCACCGCTGCCTCCTACTCCTCCGCCGATGCCTCCTCCTCCTCCACCGGTGCCACCGGTGCCTCCGCGTCCACCTCCTCATCCGCGGTCATGCCGCGGTCACGCCGCGGTCACGCCGGTGCCTCTGCGGCCGCCGCCTCCTCCTCCTCCGCCGCGGCCGCCTCCTCCTCCTATGCTCCTGCTCCTCCTCCTCCTCCTCCACTGGCCTCATACTCCTCCTCCTCCGCTACCTTCGCTGCCTCCGCTGCCTCCACCCTGCCTCCGCCCTGCCTCTGCGCTGCCGCCGGTGCCTCCTCCTCCACCGCGGCCTCCTCCTCCTCCACCGCGACCTCCTCCTCCTTCTCCGCTGCCTCCGCTGCCTCCTCCTCCTCCGCCACGGCCACCGCCTCCTCCTCTGCTCCTGCTCCTCCTCCTCCTCCTCCTCCGGCCTCATTCTCCTCCTCCTCCACTGCCTCCACTGCCTCCACTGCCTCCGCTGCCTCCGCCCTGCCTCCGCCCTGCCTCTGCGCTGCCGTCGGTGCCTCCTCCTCCACCGCGGCCTCCTCCTCCTCCGCCGATGCCTCCTCCTCCGCTGCACTGGGCATTGATGATATTTCATTAGAGAAGTTGTGAAGCCATTATTTTGGACTAGTATTTGAGATAGATATAACCTTTCTCTCCTTTTAGGTTTTATTGAAGAACATATCTCTTTATTGTTGGGTTAGTTTTTCGTCAATCTTTAGGCTCAGATGTCTAATATTAACATGTATTCTATTCCTCCTATATCGGGTTTGGATGCGGAAGGTTGGGTATATATGTGCTCAAACCTAATTGAGTTATTCCCACACATGTCATGTATATATAGATAATGTACAAATTAGTTGTGTATTATGTTGGGAAAAGTGATAATTGGGTTAATTTGACCTTACATGGTGGTCGGTGATTATAGATCAATAGTCGATCTCTCTATAATTCATTCGTTTCATATTATTGTCAGGATATGTAATATTTCCCTATTAGGTGTATATTTTTTCCATTTGTTTTCATAATACCTATTGTACTATTTTTTATTCTCTAAAGTAAATAACATGATAGAATGTAAATTTAGTTTATTTTCTCTTATTTTTATTATTATGAACATATTCATATATATGGTTGGGTGCATGCCTACATGTACATTATGAAGAGGCCTACCATTATAATTATTCATTCTCGTCACTTATCTTTAAAAAATGGCCTATGGTGGAAAGAATTGGGTTTTGGTGGCCTAGTCTTCCACCGTGAGGAGGTCATTACTGCGTCGAGTCTCAAAAAACCATAATGGGAAATAAAAACACATGGGTCATCAAAATAATGAAATATCTAAAAAATTATTTCAATTATGACAAATATACATGCCACCTTATCAACAACTACATGACTTAAATATGTCAAAATACCAACATATATTCCTATGATGTAGACATTGTTTTTGGGAGAGGCAGATAGATAGAGAAGGGGAAGGGGAATAAATTATATGGTTAGGAAGAAGTATATGTAACCAACACATAAAAAAGGTGATGCTAATGTCAAATAGGACATCATTTGATTATAAACTACTTGCATCAACATTGGATAAATTCCTCTACAACATCATTCATGGCCATGGTTTGGGTCAAACATGTAGTATTATTTCCATTATGTATGACTACATTTGATGTTACCTTTATATTGTTCTTCATTTATTTTTGGATTTTTTGGTTAGATTTTGGAGATTATTTACACTGGATCATTGTATAAATCATCTGATCTGATAATTATTTTTCTCAAAACTGATATGAGATGTCCCAACATTATTATCTCATGCTGTAACATGTCATTGGGTTAAAGGTACATCACCATTTATAATTTTTAAATAGTTTTAATTAAAATTAGATTAAGTTAAGTTAATTTGTTGATTGACTTGGTTCAACTTCATAGGTAATTTTTTTGGGATAAAGGTTGGAGTTCACCACAAACAATACATAAGTGGTTGGTTATTATATAGGTGTGATGAGGTGGGCTGGTGATTTTTAGGCAATTATTCCTTGTTGGTTTTAATTGAAATAAATTATAATTTTTATAATAAAATTATATAATTAACTATAAATTGTATATAATTATGTATTTGGTGTTGTGCCTTGAGATAGGTACTAAAGATATGATTTCAGATTTAAAAAATCATAGACAAGAGTTATAGGGTTGTTCTTAAAAAGTGAAAAAAATAGAATTGATGTGAGTAGTCCTTCTGCATTTCCCATGTGTTTATGAATTTGATGTATGTATGTGTTTTACATTCTCACCACTATAGTGATCAAACCATTTTAAAAAGTTAATTTTTTTATTAAAATAAAATTCTTATAAATGAGATTAATAATGTTTCAATGTCTAAGACAACCCTTGAATAAAAAACTGGTTCTTTATATGTCGATGGTTGAAGACATTATTATAAATGTCTGACTTGTAATACTCAAACCTAGAGAGGTGACACTTCGATGAATAAAGTGAACATAGTGGCCCTCTTTATAGTTGGTTGTGTATGAAACCATTGAGAAACAGCATTCCTCTTGGAGGACATCTAAGGTCAAGCCTAAACAATCACATAATGTCTCAGGTTTAAAATGCATTATGATCAGTTTCGATCACACATCAATGGGGTGTTGTTTGAGGCAACATAAATGTGTGATCGATAGTGTTATGATAAGTGTGTAGCCCGATATTCGTATTGCTCCTCAATGAGGTGTTGACGCTGTCTCCTATGGACCAGACTTGTTCTGTTGGTCTGAAGTGGTAAATGTGATCAATGAATCATCTTTATTATATTATGCATACTTTATGATCAATGGTTCATCTTTATTATATTATGTTTCTGTAATCTTACACTATCGTATATTTTTGTGTAGGCACATTGTGATATACATGGATAAAAGCTAGATCACATTACTGAGGAACACACCTCAATATGTTAAGGGTTTGAATGAGTTTTTAGATTTTGCAATTTCTAATAGATCCGTTGAAGGGAGAATAAGATGTCCATGTCCTAAATATAAATTTAGAACATGGTTGAAGAGGGATGAAGTTTATGAACATTTAATACTGAAGCAATTCCCTGATCAATATTTGTGTTGGATTTGGCATGGAGAATCAAACAATACAGAAAGATTGAGGACTGATGTTAATCCACAGATGAGGTCCCAAGTTTGTCGCCAATGGAAAATGAAATGCAAAACCTCATAAATGATGCATTCGGCACTGCAAGACACCACTATGAGCATAAAAACATATCAGAACAACCAGAATATGATGCTACAAATTGCAACGTGACAAGTGATGTTTTTGAGACTGTAACACAAGCAGATCAAGATTGTAACATATCATTGGATCCTCCTCTTGATTCTGTGGAGCCAAATGTAAGGGAAAACTTCAGTGAGAAAAATGCGTTTCATGATTTAGTTGATGATGGAAATCACGAGTTGTATAGTGGGTGTTTGAAATATTAAAAGCTTTCATTTCTGCTGAATTTGTACCATATCAAATGTCTTTGTGGAATTACAAATAAGGCAATGTCTATGTTATTGGAATTGATTCGTGATGCATTTCCAGAAGCAAAAATCCCAGAATCGTTTTATGAGATGAAAAAAGTTGTAAACAAGCTTGGTCTGAATTATACAAAAATACATGCATGTCCCAATGATTTTATGCTTTACTGGGGAGAGGATTCAAGTAGAAAGAATTGTAAGAAATGTTCTTCTTCTAGATGGCAGTAAAAGGGTAATGTTGGAAGTATGACTGGACATAATTTCATGGAGAAGAAGAAAAGGAACACACCTGCAAAATTTTTGCGTTACTTTCCTTTGAAGCCTCGATTGCAAAGATTATTCGTGTCATCAAAAACCGCCGAACACATGAAGTGGCATGCTATAGATAATAACAATGATGGGTTAATGAGACATCCACGAGATTACCAATTGTGGAAGACATTTGATTCATTACATCCAGATTTCTCAGCTGATCCTAGGAATGTTCAATTGGGATTGGCTGCCGATGGATTCAACCCATTTGGGACTTTGAGTACGAGTTATAACATTTGGCCAGTTGTTTTGATCCCTTATAATCTGCCTCCGTGGATGTGTATGCAACAAACATCTTTTATCATTTCGATGATTATTCCTGGAAAACAAATGCCTGGAAATGATATTGATGTATACCTGCAGCCTTTGATTAAAGAATTGCAGGAGTTATGGAGCAACAGTGTTGAGACATTTGATGTTTCTTCTAAAACAATGTTCAAAATGCATGCTGCTTTAATGTGGACCATTAGTGACTTTCCTGGGCTTGGGAATTTATCTGGTTGGAACACTTATACGGGTTTGGCTTGTCCCGTTTTTAACTTTGATTTCGAGCCCAAACGGCTACCTCACAGTAGAAAATGGTGCTTCTTATGCCATCGAAGATTTCTTGATGCATCTCATAGATTTCGGCTGAACAAATCAAAATTTAATGGTTCCATTGATCGTAGACCACCTCCAAAGTTGTTAACCGGTTCTGAAATATTGACACAGCTTGAAAATGTTAAAACAGAATTTGGGAAGGTTCAACAATTGAATGATAGCGGAAAACGAGTGCGAAGTGTATCGTCAAGTGAAATCAGAACGCAACAATGGAAGAAAAAAAGTATATTCTTCAAACTTCCATATTGGGAATTTAATTCTTTGCGCCACAATCTTGATGTGATGAATATTGAGAAGAATGTATGTGATAATTTGATTTTCACATTACTTAATGAGCATAGAAAGTCGAAGGATCATCTCAATGCTCGCAAAGACTTACAAGTAATGAACATAAAACGTGATCTCTGGCCAGATGAGAATGAAAAGTATGCTCCAGCCATTTTTTCAATGAAAAATAGGGATAAAGATACGTTCCTTCAAATTATAAATAATGTTAAGGTATCTGATGGGTATTCGAGTAACATCTCGAGGTGTGTTGACTTGAAGAATCGTAAGTTATATGGATTGAAAAGTCACGATTCACATATTTTGTTACAACAGTTACTACCATTGGCATTGCGTACATTATTACCTGAAAAAGTTACTGCTGTTGTACTCCAATTCTACACATTTTTCAGGCAATTATGTGAGAAAGCTCTACATCCATTTCATCTTGACAACCTACAGGAGAGGTTTTTATTGACCCTTTGTGCAATGGATATGATCTTTCCTCCATTGTTTTTTACTGTCATGATGCATTTAACTGTGAATTTGGTTGACGAAGCTAAATTAGGAGGCCCCGTTCATTATCGATGGATGTATCCAATTGAGAGGTATTTTATTTATATGTTTCCAGTTAAGTAAACAATTTTTGGCATTTAAATAAATGCATAATATTTTTTTTCACAAATATCTTGGGCATTTGAAAGCATACGTGAGAAATAAAGCTCAACCAGAAGGCTCTATTGCTGAAGGCTATTTGGCCGAGGAGTGTCTCAACTTTTGTTCCAGATATTTGGATGATATTGAGACAATATTTAATCGAGTTGGACGTGTTGACGACACATCAAATCATTCTCAAATGCATCAGAAATCAAAAATATTTCCTGCTATTGGCCGATCAGTTGGGAGGACCTCATACGCGACACTAACAGAATTGGAATTATTACAGGCACATAGATATGTGCTGCTGAATAGTGAAATTTCAGATCCATTTATTGAAGAGTTGAGGATACAAACAAAGAGATGAATGAGAGGCCGAACACAAAATGAAAAAGATATAACGAAAGCTGTGAATAAAGAGATAGTAGAATGGTTTGCACGACGTGTAAGTTTATAAATATTGCAATAAATACGAATATTAGTTTGACACATACAATTTGCAAATCTATTTTTTTTTTCAGATCATGAATACTGATACTCGAGCAGACTTGTCAGAAGATTTGAAGTTTCTTGCTAGAGGTCCTATAAAACAAGTTAGAAAGTTCGGCGCTTATAATGTGAATGGTTTTAGATTTCGTACAGTCGATCGAGAAGTGGGTTTGAAAACACAGAATAGTGGTATATTTACATTTGCTGAAGTGGAATACTATGGAAAGATGCATGATATTATTGAATTAAACTACCACGGGCATTTTTCTGTTGTTTTATTCAAATGCAAATGAGTCGATATTATCAGAGGTGTTAAAAGAGATTCCTTGCAATTTACTTCTGTAAACTTCTCTCGCTTGATGGATGCTGGTGATCGTGAACTACATGATACATATATCTTAGCATCACAGGAAAAAATGGTATATTATGTGAATTATGTTGTGGATGAAGGGTGGAGTGTAGTTACTCACGTAATACAAAGAGATTTGTATGATATGGGTGATGAAGTGGAAGATTTGACCTCTACAATTGAATTTCATCAACAACAGGAAGCAGAATTATTTGTCCATCATGATATTGAAAATATTAGTCTAGCAAGGATGAATGAAGTGGATGAAGCAATGGAGCACGAAACCGACATGATTGAAGGGGAAAATTATTGTATGTAAAATTATTTATTCATTCAGCAACCAATTGTTTCATTTCTGTAGTCATTCATTATCATTGTTATATATATTTTGTTTGTTCGTACTGGGCATCTATTATCATTTTTAATTTTTTTTCTGCATAAATTTTTTGAAATATATATTCTGAACTTAATTTTATTTGATTAAATGACAGGAATTCCAAGGAAGAAGCGGTACACCATTCCTTCTACCTCTGAGACAGATGACGATATGTCTGTCCCCATGACATCTGAGGCAGCAGCTACCTACATCCCTGCATCATCTCCCCCTGCACCATCTCTGACACCATCAGTGGATGCCTCATTAGAGGATGAGTCATCGCCTCCCCCTATAGGAGCCTCAGCAGTGGGGCAGCGACACGCCCCTTCCAGTTCATCACGGACATTCTGGAGGGTCACAGTCATAGGTACAAATTTTAATTAAATAAATTTATTGCATTTGGTTTATAGTAATTGTTTGCTCATTTCAGATGAAAACAATGCAACCGTGGAAAAACTCATAAAAATTTCTGATGTTTGGAACATGCATGGAGAGAAGATAGTGGTGCCATTTGATTCTTATGGGGTCCCGACGTATGACGCCGCAGGTTTACTTGGTCAGATTATAGGTCAACCGGCAGCGGAGCCCATTTCCATGCCTATTTCATATGATGATTGGAGGCATATGCCTCCAAACTGGAAAAATGAAGTTTATGATTCTCAGATAAAGGTAATTTTATTACTTTATGGTTTAATTTAATGTCATGTTACTAATATATTCAAAATGAATTTCTGTATACAGATGTTCTTCCACTTTACTGTTGCTGATGTGATAGCACGGAAGTGGACATTGAAAAATCTTGGAAAAAAATGGAAATATTTCAAATGGAGGTTGTGGTGTGATGTCAACGATACTTCGTTGACCTTGCAGCAGATGTATGAGAAGATACCCAGTGGGGTACCGAAAGAACAGTGGAAGGTTTTTGTCGATAGACATCGTGATGAGAAACGGATGGTATTGAAATATATATTATTATATTATCCTCATTTTACATTTATACATGTACATGAAGAGGAGATAGACATTGAATACAATACTGTTAAATTGAATTTTATTTATTTCAGGATCTCTCAAGATAGAATGCTTCAAACCGGGCAAAGCAGGTCATCCCACACACTACGGGTTCAAAAATATTTTCAAGAAGCCGAATGTCATTGGTAATATTTTAATTAGTTTAAATATTTATAAGATAATATTATCTATTTAACATATTTAATTGTTGATTTATCTTTGTTTAATGCAGTCACAGAGTTTAGGGCATGACGCATCCCGAACAGAACTGTGGCTGGATGTTCATAAAAAAACAGATGGAAGTTTTGTTAATGAACCTGCCAGAGAAGTTGGGGTATGAAGTCAATTATTTATTATAATAACTTATTATCAGTTTTTACTGTGTTAATATATATTGATATTTGATTTATAGGTAAAAATTAAAGAAATATGGGATGCCAATCCTGGGCAATCCTACTCAGTCTCCCAGGATGACCCAGTTGGTAAAGTCCTTGGGAAGGAGCATCCTAGTAGAGTGCGTGGGATGGGTTTGGGACCTGTACCATCTGAGGTCTTTCGCATGCCATTAGGGATTTCAGCTACATCTACTCCTGCTTATAGTCATTTCATACCTGAAGATTCTCAGAGGGAGATGTCTTCTCTACGAAACACTGTTCACCAGCAGGGGGATCAGATATCTGGTTTGTAGAAAGAGTTGCTTGAAATACGTCAGTATATGAGCAGATATGCCCCCGGTGGTAGTGCATCGGGTAGTGGTGAGCAGGTAAATCACAAAAAAATCAAAATCATTTAGTTTGAAAACTTTTATTGGTTTTAAGTTTTATTATAAATATGCAACAATATTTAATTTTCAATATAATGTTCTTACAGGTGGCAGCCGGTGGTGGAGATGAAGTTGGAGAGGGTGACGATGCAGCATCAGATGATGAGTAGTAGTATTATTGATGTGTTGAACAAGTATGATAATAGTTGGTTTGTATATGTAACATTTATGGAACATAGTTGATGATATTATTTTATCTCAAACTTATTGTCGGACTCAAAGGTGATGTTTAAAGAGTAATGATTATAGTGGGATGGATCTAGGTTCCACCCTTGTTCATGCTGGGGAACAATGTATTAAATGGTTAGGTGAGGGAATGACTAATAAATTTCATTGAAAGTCAGGTATGGGCTTATGTGAATGTGCTTGTGGTAAACACGAGATTTCATAGAGGAAGGAATTGTGGTTCAGGTTGTGATATGTGAGTCATCTAAGCTGAGTATCTTGGGAATGGTTAGCTGAAAGTGGATTGAATTATTATACTTCTTCTTAGATGTATATAGGTGAAATTATCCATTTAAATCATGTCACTAGGATAATGTGGGTGTCATGAAAGGGTCGAAAATTTCTTCTGAGAAAGATTGCATGACTAGTTTCAGTTAGGCTGATTGGCATTTGACTGTTTCTTTATAGTAAGGTCCCTATTATGGCCTCCGAAGTATTTAGGATTTCCCAATTAGAGGAAAAATTCCAATATTATCATTGGAAATCTTTGGATATTCTTTATAGGAAATTACAATGGTGGAGAATACTATGGTTCATAATTTTCTGTTAATGTTAAAACCTATGGTGGGGAGCACGATCGGTTGGATGCTTAAAGGGATGACGATGTGATCATTTATCTATATTCTGGTTTGATTTATTTTTCAGGGCAGTGGTGTAGTACAACCAAAATTATTTTTTTTCCAGTTCAGCATTTAGCGGCGGTTAAAACCGCCACTATATATATTACGTTTATATTTAGTGGCGGTTTTTATCGCCGCAAAATAGGCCCATCAAACGGCATAATTTTGCGGTGGTTAAAACTGCCGCGAATAAAAAGGTGTGGCATACCCATAAAACCGCCGCTAAATGGAGAGAAACCGCCGAGAAATGAGGCATCTATGACACATATTTTAAACCGCCGCGAAATAGAAAAAACCACCGCAAAAATATTGCCGACGCCAAGTTTAGCGGCGGTTTACAAAAACCGCCGCCAACCCATTTAGCGGCGGTTTAAACCGCCGCTAAATGGAAAAAAAACCGCCGCTAAGGGATGCTTTTGTTGTAGTGACACTATTTTACTTTACCTTACTAAGTATATAATCTAATCACTTTATTATGTTTTATTTTTCCCTAGGATGTGAAGATGTATATTATGAATGGTATGCAGGTATAATCTATGAGTTATAGATGTTTCCAATGGAGTTTCTATGTTATTTTTCCTTCAAGTTGTAATGTAAAAATTATGTTTTTATTTGATTTTCTAGAACCACTAAACTATTTGGTCCTTCAGGATGTGTCTTCCTTATTTATTATACCAATGTAATAAAGTAAGGCACCATCTCCGAGAAACTAGGGCCGAAATCTTTACCATTGGTATCAGAGGAAGTTTTTTAGAAAACTTAGAAACTGGATTTAGAAAACATTGATTAGGGAACAAAAACCTCAGATAGAATTTAAGTATAAACATATAATAACATACTCAAATTTTGGTAGGGTGGTGATTATATGGGTATTCTTAGTAGTACATCCTTGCCTAGATACTAAAAGTGGATTTGGTTATGACATAGATATACTTAGGGGTAACAACTCTAACAAGGTGTACTGGGCATGACTAAGAGTAACCTAGTGAAAAACTATGGGCCTTACTACACACCTAGTTTAAAACTCTTAGGGGATATGAGTAGAATAATTTTCATTTTCTTTACAAACCAATATGAAGGATTTAAAACTAAACAGACCCCCAAAGAAACCATGTTTATGATTATGAGATTATTTATGCATAAAATTCCAATTTATGTTAAGTGTTTTTATATTATTCATTATTATTCATAACCTAATTTAGTGTATTAAATTATTTAGAAATGGACCCTAGTGGAAGGAATGGAAACCATATTAATGAACATACCCCATATAGATATTTCCATCCTATGCAAGATAATTATGTTGGTACTGGAGTTGTGACTGGTGCTGATGAACTTATAAATATATTGGGAAAACTAACTAAGGTTATTAATAATAACCTTAATTATATAGATCATCCATATCCACAACGTGGAGGAATATTTTAGACCACTTTATGAGACAATAACCTCTATCATTCAATGGGACTACAAACCCATTTGTAGCTAAGTAGTGGCTATGTTCCTTAGAGAATATATTTGTTGCCTTGGGAGGTAATGAAACGGAGAATGTTACCATGGTAGTTTATCATCTCTCGAGAGATAAAGATCAGGGATGGTTGTTAATTCAAAAAAAAATGTGGAGGCTGAAATTTAAAACATGGAATGGAAATATTTTAAGGATTTTTTTGGAAAAATATCTCCCTCACAAACAATGATTATGATATGGAGAGAAAATTCATGAGTCTGAGATAGAAAGAGGATGAAAAAATTATGATGTATGAAGTGAACTTTACAAGGTTAGTATGGAATGTCATGGACTACATACGTAATCCAAGGAGAAAGATGGATCAATTGTTTAATGGTGTAAAAACATTCCTCTGAAGGGAACTAGTCTCTCAAAATTTCTCATCATATGAAGATATAGTCTCATGTGCTATCAAGATAGAGAAATAATTCTATACATCTTATGAATTTAAATGAAAAAAAGATAAGAAGAGGGTGGCATAGGAAATAATGTATAAAGGGATAAATAAAAAAGGAAATTAGTCAACATGTGATACTTGTGGAAGGAAACACATTGGAGCCTGCTTAAAAGTAAAAGGAGTTTGTTACAAGTATGGAGAAAAAGGTCACCAAGCCTTTGATTTCAAGGGAAGGAAATAAACTACCAATGTTCAATGTTACAATTTTAGGGATATGAGATACTATATAAATGATCATCATAAGCATTAATGAAAATTTCCCTAGAAAATTCCAAGAGAGAAAGTCTAAGATTATGCGATCACAATTGTGGAGGTTGAAGCTCTTAATGATGTGGTGGTTGTTACTTTAATCATTTCCTAAATCTTAGACAATGATTTATTTGATTTTGGATCATTTAATTCTTTTATATCTTTTCGGGTTTCCAAGAAAATTATACATTTCCCTTTTTATTTAATAAATGTGTTGTTAGTCAAAACTCATAAGTGAATTATTATTTCAACAAAGATGTGTCAGTTCGTCCCCTTTATAATACATAAACATGATTTAGTAGTAAACCATATCATAATATCTATGTTTTATTTTGATATAATCCTTGAAATGGAAAGAATTTTGAAAATATGATGCGAAAATCTATTGTAAGAAAAAAGAAAGTTACAATTTTTGAGGAATATATCGAATCCTATATCTTTAGAGAACAAAATTCACCATTTGGTTCTCATCCAGATCCAACTCCAGTAGCTATTCTAAATAAAATTATTGTGTAGGATGAGAAAACATCATCAATGGATCTTAAAATTGAATATGTACTTATTGTTTAAGAATACATTAATATATTTCTAGAGGATTTACCCTAACATCCTCTAAAGCATGAAGTTTAGTTCCCTGTTGATTTAATTACCATTTCAAGACCCATATCAAAGTCTCTTTTTAAAATAGACACTTTGGAATTAGTAGAGTTAAATAAATAACTATAGGAATTGGGTGATAAGGGATTTATTAACCCTAGTGTTTCTCCATGGGAATCCCCTGTTCTCTTTGTAAAGAAAAAAGATGGATCCATCAGGCTGTGCATTGATTATAGAGAAATCAATGTTATTACAATAAATAACAAGTATTTTATATCATATATTTGATGATTTATTTGATCAAATTCATGGACCTCAATATTTTTTAATGATTGAACTTTGATCTGGATATCATCAGTTGCATGTAAAGAAGGAAGATATTCCAAAGACAACATTTTGAACCAGGTATGGACATTACACATTTATAGTAATTCCATTTTTACTAACTAATGCACCCTCTATTTTTATGGATATAATGAACATAGTGTTCAAGGATCATCATGAATATTTTTTTGTGGTATTTCACTACTACAAATATGGCTTATAATAGCGCTAAAAACAGCCTTTAACAACGCTAAAAAAGCACTGTTAATATCGGCAAAGATAAAGGGGGGTCCCCTTTATCAGCGCTAAGTGAGCGCTGATAAAGGTATTATTTATCAGCACTATTTTCAGCGATGATAAATATATAATATATCAGCGCTATTTTGAGCGCTGATAAAAACTAACTTTATCAGCGCTCAAAATAGCACTGATATATTATCCATTTATCAGCGTTTAACTAGCTCTGATAAAGGCCAAAGATCCCATCCAAATCCATAACCTACACAGAACCTGCCCAGCACCTGCACACATTATAGCACCTACACAGTCCAAACAAAACCTGCACACAGGACACACAACACCCACACACAAAGCACAGAAGAACAAAAAATGATACATGCATTTACTTGAAATCATGAATACAAAACAACACACTTCTATATACATTTCAAACAATGTTTAATTTGGTTACAATTACATTTATCCAACAAACAGTTAAAAAAAATGATGTTCCATCCTTTTTGCATCCATTCGCTCTAAAAAATTGTCGTCCACGGCGGCGGTTTCCGAACAAAGCATTAGAACTGAGGAAAAATATTTCACCTACATAATAAAACAAATATTATGTTAGTAA
This sequence comes from Viscum album, assembly GCA_963277665.1. Classification (NCBI taxonomy): domain Eukaryota; kingdom Viridiplantae; phylum Streptophyta; class Magnoliopsida; order Santalales; family Viscaceae; genus Viscum; species Viscum album. Next base: position 866,373,191 of record OY728146.1, on the reverse strand, counting down.
TACAATAATGAAATAAAGAATAGGGTTGCTAAATAGAATTATACTAGTGAGGCACAAAACATAAAATAACCAATTATACTAGTGAGGCATAAAACATAAAACAAATATTATGTCCCCCCATTCCATAAAAAAGAAGCACCCCTGCCCCCTTCCCCAGCACACCCCCTACACACTGCCCACCCCCGAGCACACCCCCTACCCCTGCACACTCCCTGCCCCCTGAACACCCCCTGCCCCCTTCCCCAGCACACCCCTGCCCACTGCACTTCCCCCCTGCCCATTTCACACCCCCATGCCCACCCCTATATATTTCAAAAGAACCCATCACACCCCCTACCCCTTCCCCCTACCACTTTTCCCCCTTCCCCCTCCCCCAGAAAACCACCCCTGCCCTCTCACCCTCTCCCCTACACATCATAAAGAAAATACCTTGTATGGAAATTGTGCTCAATTTACATTATACACATCATATATATCAACACATTCTCATGTACTTTCATTCAATGTAAATACACATATATAGAATCTCTACATCTCATAAGAAAACCCTCTTTAAAATTCACAAACACATTAAATCCATTTGAAAACACCCATCACACAACTTTCTCATTTCTTCAAACACATTTAAAGGACTTAAGCATGAAAATCCACAAGAAATACAACTGCATTCATTTTAAAAATAACTTTCAAGTCTATACACACCCCAAATTCCTTTGATAACACATTTTTAACCACAAAAACATTTCATATAGTACACTTAGCAAGAAAATACTGGATAATAAAATCATCATATAATGTAAAAGCATGAAATCACCTACATAAAGCGTGTAATCTTCTGAAATCTGCTGGAAAACATAAAACCACACCTCCACAATACCTTAATAAGGACTGATTAAACATTAATATTGAATATATTAATGGAAACCCATGTTTAACTTGTGATATTCCATGAGTTTAACATCCCACAAGGATAGAGGGTCATGATTTAATGTCTTACAGATATGTAAGACCTGGGTGGATCAAAAAACTTATAAAGGTGGATTAGGTAGGTACATCTCTAGGAGGGAGCACCTGGAATGTTTACCTGATAGATGGATCAAAACACCCAATGAGGTCTGACCCAAGTGTGGTGCATCCCATAAAGGTAAGGTTTCTCATTTTGAAGAATTATTCAGACGCCACTAAGTGAAATACAATAGGTAAAATAAGCGAAGGTGTACCCTAGTGAGGGGGTCACCATGGTTTACCATTGGTTGGGATTTAACCTCATGGAGGCTTCCTACGTACCCTATTTAGAATACAAGGATCAAAACCCATATATTTAAAAGAGGTATGTTGTGGGTATTACCCATGGTTAGCTTCCCTTCACACTAAGAATACTCTTGGTTGGACGAGTATGGGTCTTTTGGGGCTTATGCATTGTCAGATTTTCAGGTTCTTCCAAGAGTAGCAATGGGCTGAATGGGACATACGTGCTAAGATGGACCATGTGAATGGCGTGATCCTTGTAAAGAGGCATGAGGCACAAAAAACATGTGGAGCTATCTGTAAACATTATTTATGGTGGTCATGTGGCTTATCAGACTCCCCATACCTTCCACAAACACCTCAAAACATCATGAGGACCAGATTCTACATGATGGTGCATCACATGGTTGATTCTTTTGATGATGTAATGGTCGTTTGAGCTTGGATTTCATCTCAACCAGCCTTTCCCTTACTTGAATTATCCTGGGACACATATTTTGGTTCCAAAAAATCCCTCAATGATACTGATTATCTCATGCATCTACCTAGAAATAATTGTGCAAGTCAAACAACAACACATGTGCTCAAATACAAGTTCAAACAAATGAGATATAGAAAATGGGTTTTGTTGATCCTCTGTGGTTTCGTCGTTCACCCCATACACACTGCACACCATCATGCCTTACTTCAATATTGATTTGTTCAAAGATCAATAATATGAATCCAAGGATAGAAAACATTGAGTAATAAATTAAGATTTCAATACATCGGAGCATTATCAATTCACCAAAGAAGGTTGGAGGATAATCAATGATCATATATAGATAACATAAGTGGTAGGAATTCACCTTCATCCTATTTGTGTACAATCTTCCATCAGGTATGTTGCCCATTCGTTTCTAAACACATGTATATCATCTTCTGAATATGAGTTTTTGCGACAGTCATGGTAGTACTGAAAAAATATAAATACACAAAGGGTTAATAAATATTTTAAATGAACTCGTAATTATTTTCAAAAATACCTCATCATGGATGCTAGTTTGTTGATGAAATACGATCTCTTTCATAAATTTACAAACATAATAACCACAGTCCTTTCCGTTTGTTTGTTTTGGACACTACAGAAACATCGACAACAATAAGTAATTTTTTTTGATATGTGTTTGGATAGTGAAATGTTATTATATATACCCGGATACTTTTCCAGTTGTAGATCTTGTAGGCGTGCTTATCCTTATGCCCTGAATTCATTCCATGCATTAGATGATATTGATGCACCTCCCTATCATAACAGAATCCTCATTAAAAGATAAAATAAATTATATAACTAGATGTTTAGTTTTAAAATGTTGAATCTAGTGCATTACAAATTAAGAAACACCATCATGCATGGTCGGTTTGTTGCATATCCATGCATTGAATCCAGAAAATAAATCTTTGGAGTATCCAAATTGACTACAATCAGCATCCAATGCTCCCTAAAAATACAAAAAGGAATAAGTAATGAAAGAAATGAAAATATAGTTGATATGATTAAATTGTAGAGTTTTACCCCTACATCTTTGGTATTAAAAAGAGTATGTCATCCGTAATTTTGTTTTCAAACGATTTGAGAAGGGATCACATTATTGCAGCCTCTTTAACAGAATCTATTTTGTCTTTTGAAGATGTGGTGTGAGGACTAACGAGTCCAAATTTTTGTTCATGGGGAAATCCCTTCAATTGTTTTTCATATATACGTCTGCGACAAATATAAAATGTATTTCGTCAAAATTATCAGAGTATATCATCTTTTATAAAATCAAATCATGAAAACTTACCTCATGTATACATTTACAACTAAGGCGCTTAGCCATTCATACTTGAGGAGTTCATTTACATTTTCAGAACTAATGAAACCTGATATCTCCTCTCCATACATATCTTTTTCGAAAGCAACTATGTGAGTACTGCCGTCTTTCAACTTTGTATCCACATGAGCCTGGAATGATATTAAATGTGGATATAGAACGGGCGGGGTGAAGGTGCTCTCAGTAGACCGTTTCAATCGGTTGGTTGATCCTTGAGATAGTTTTGAGCTGATATTTCATTTCACCCCATAGTCTTTGTCATTCTGTAATAACAGTCATCGGTTCAGACCTTTTTTCATTAAATGTTAAAGGCCCAGCTTGAAAAATAAATAAGAAATGAATACCTTTTTGTCAACATGTTTTTTTACAAGAACTTCCGGCCATGCGATGAATGTTCCAACATCTTGTTCAACCATATGAATGTCGTCATCGTAATTTGGAACAGGTAGCTCGGAACTCGGCTCATTAGCTATGTTAATTGACACTCTAAGATGATCTTTTGGAAGCTGTCTGTTGTGTAGTATGTCATTTTGAATATTGAACACCGTAGCCCTCGCTACAAGGCGATAGGTGGGAGTTGATAAATATAAATCACAGTTATTTTCACCCTATGTAATATTAGTACAGGAAAGGTATCAGTGTCTATGTAAATCAGATTTCACAGAAACAATTATTAAAACATTGATTACCTCATATAAGTCAGGTTTTTTAGGGGAATGGCTCGCCTCAAAGCTGGTGGGGGGTGGGGCGAGATCGTCACGCACGGGTTGTTGTTGAGTTGTTTCTTCTCTTTGCCTCTCCCCCATCAATTTTGCTATCATCTCTATCTGGTATTGTAATTATTCTTGAAAAATAGATAATTGTTCTTAAAGCTTTTCCATTTTTTCATTTTGATCCTCCGCTTGTTTTTGTTTTTGAAAATATGTTCGGGGTGTCACCCCAAAACCCGCACCTCTGATGCGAACATACTTTTCTGACTGCTTCAAGGCTGCTGAAAGTATGTCTGCATCTGGTGTGGTTGTTGTTGATTCTTGTGACTATTTCAGATAGAAAATATAGAAAAATAAGTATTTATTGTAATGTAATATCGATTTAAAGCAACTGAAATTTATATTATGTCATACTTACACATGTTTCCCACACTTTTTGTGTGTTTTCATCTATCAATGTCCCCTCTTTATTTACACGAGCCTCCTTCCATAGCACATGTTGTAGGATGGATATGGATTTCGATTTTGATTCATCAATCTGCATATAAACAGAGAAATATGGTTATGGTGTTGTTTTATGTCACATACTAGTAGTATGGTAGATTTAAAAGAGGTACCAATTTTTTCTCAAGTTCAGCGTTCCCCATCCTTGCTTTACGGTAAGGGTATACTGGTTCTATTGCGTGTTTTTTATTTTGAGCACTCAGTAGCTGTTTCATAAATAAAAAACTGTCAATCAGAGTGATGAATATAAGAAAATGTTAAACAACTTATTACCCCACACAATGTACATGAAAAGTATGCTACCCACGATGGTTACTAAATGCATCCCATGCTCCTTGGGATATCAAGTGTGCGTAAAGAGGAGGTGAGTGTGGCTTGATTTTCCCTTCTTCATCTTTAAGATTATATTTCATTAAAATTGTGAGGAAACCTCTATGAATCCTTCCTACAACTCTTAATACATATTCCTTGTGCGAGACATCTACTATAAATGCACTCTGCAATGGATGATGAAGAGTAAGTCAATGTTTTGGTATTTTATTTTATTTTAATAAATTAAAAAATGATATCATAATGTTACCGTAATCTCTTACCACATTAGTGTCTTCAGCCCGGTGACAACATGGTGCCACGACTGTACATGAATCGGCACGCGTTGCCAAGTGACGATTCCAATGTAGCTACTAAAGATGGCTTTGTTGGGGTTAACATGTTGGCCTCACTTATTCCATCCCACATCAAATTTGATGTCTTTTGCTTTTGCCTAAAGGATTTTGGCCAACACTATCAAAGTACGATGCTCTTGTTTTTTTTGTGCTTTCAGGGTTTAATTTCCTACCATTTCCTCAGAAGTAGCATCAATATCTTCCCCCGGAGCACTATCATCGGCAATGGGACCAGCAGCAACAGGTTGATAAACCTGTTGTACCTCAGCACTGGGACCAACAACAACAGGTTTAGAAACCTGTTGTTTTTCTACACTGGGACCACTAGCATTTGGTTGAGAAACCTATTGTTGCTCTGCAGTGGGACCACCAGCTGCTGGATGAGAGACCTTTTGTGCCTCGGGATTAGGCGCATCAGTAGGTGCAGAAGTCATTATCTGCAGAAGTTGTTTAATATTTAATTTAGATTACATAAAAATGGAAGCGAACTGATAATAACATAACGTAACACAATGTATGTTACAATAAACAAATAACCTGATTATTGTACTCTCTTTTTTTTCTTTAAATGCTGAAGTGATTTGACTCCTCTATCGACTATGTAAATTCCTTCATTGTGGTCTCCTCTGACATACAAAACGCCGTCTACATTTAGACCGCTGTGAAATGATTGTGAAGTACCTATAAAAGGGTCAACCTCCGTTGAACTTTCATCTGACCCTTCAGTTGTTTTGGTCGATAACAGAACAATTGACCAAATTCGGTTTGCGGGGTCTGGAACATAAAATACTTGTACTGCCTGTGATGCCATTATAAATGGTTCGTCTTTCTACCCTTCCTTACTGAAATGAACTTTCACGAATCCTAATTCATCTATTTTAACAGCAGTCCTGTTATCAACCCACTTGCATTGAAAAATCGGCACTTTGAATTTTGTATAATCCAACTCCCATATTCGTTTGATGATGCCAAAGTATGACATATTCACATAAATTGGATTTTTGTTCTTAGCACCGGAAACATGCATCGCCTCAGCCACAAGTGTAACCCCACTATTCTGCATGGTACTGTCTTCATCATGTTCATTAGTATAGAATGTATAACCATTAACTACATAAGAATTGTAAGATAATACGTACACACTTGCTCCTCCGGCCAGCCATCAAAGTTGTTCTGAAATTGACTCTGGATTTTCATCTAACTTCTTAAAAATATGGTCTCGAAACCATCCAATAAACTGTCGATTATGTGTATCTGATATCCATTTTTTAGCCCTAGAAGGAGTCAAATGCCTAAGAATTTCTTTGTGGGTTTGAACATATGGGTCAACGTCGAAACTGTTATGAAAAACGTAAAGGTGGGCCTGCTCCCGATCTGTAATATTGATTGTGACAACCTCTCTTCTAGAAATTCCTTCACCCTCAAGCCACTCAGTGTGACGAGATTTCGGTAGGCCAATGATTTCCACACCATATGGGTATTCGGTACAAAATTCAACAGCTTCCTCAACAATATATTGCTTCGTAATACAACGCTCTGGCTGACTTCGGTTTTTGACATACCCTTTCAAAATATTCATATACCGTTCAATGGGGTACATCCATCTATAATGTACATGACCACATAGTCGAATCTCTCTCACCAAATGAACCATCAAATGAACCATCATATCAAAAAATGTCGGTGGGAAGAACATTTCCAATTCACATAATATGACGGCAATTTCTCTTTCTATAGTTGGAAATTTCACCGGGTCTATAACTTTGCTGCATATAGATTTGAAGAAGAAACAGAGCTTCGTTAATGTATGGTGGACATTCTTGGGCAAAATGCAACGTAAAGCTATAGGAATTATATCTTGCATCAAAACATGGCAGTCATATGATTTCAGACCCTTTAATTTTAAATCTCCCATTGACATGATGTTCTTGATATTTGATGAAAACCCCTATGGAACCTTTACGTCATTCAAGAAGTTTCAAAACTGATATCTCTCCTGCCTGGAAAGAGTGTAAGAAACAAGAGGAAGAAATGTTCATTTTTCACCCTTCACTGGTGCCAACTCTTCTCGTATTCCCATCTCAACCATGTCCAATCTAGCTTTAATTCCATCATTTGTTTTTCCAGGTGCATTTAGCAACGTGCCGATGACACTATCACATACATTTTTTTCAACATGCATAACATCAATAAAATGTCTGACATACAGACAATTCCAGTATGGTAATTCAAAAAAAACTGATCTCTTTTTCCAACCAGTTTTCGTAAGGTTTTTCAAAAATGGTTTACCAAAAGTAGTGTCCAAATATTTCACTTTCTCAAACAATTGATCACCTGTTAGTGGAGACGGTGTTGTACGTTCCTCTGAACTTCTGTCAAATGATGTCGTCCAAGATCAGTACTTATGTCGTCGGGGTAGAAATCTGTGATGTCCTAGAAACACGGGTTTTGATGAATGTTTCAACCTAATTGACTGTGTACCTTGTTCGCAAACGGGACACCCTTGAGTTCCTTTAATGCTATATCCTGAAAAATTTCCATAAGCAGGAAAGTCATTTATCATCCCGTACAACTTGGATTTCAAAGTGAACTGTTCATTTTTGTAAGCATCATACATCATAACACCTGAATCCCACAATATTTTCAAATCCTCAATCAATGGGGCCAAATAAACATCAATATTATTACCCGGTTGTTTTGGTCCTGATATAAGCATAGATAACATGATGTATTTTCATTTCATGCATAACCACAGTGGTAAATTATAATTTACCAACATAACCGGCCATGTACTGTGACTGCTGCTTTGAAAACCAAAAGGATTCACCCAATCTGTAGATAACGCCAGACGAAGGTTTCTCGGCTCATTCCCAAATTCAGGATACTCGTGATCAATTCTCTTCCACTAAGGAGAGTCTGCAGGGTGACGTAGTTTCCCATCTTTAATTCTTGTATCTTCATTCCATGTTAATTGTCTTGCATTCTCCTCACTTCCATATAGGCGTCTAAACCTAGGAATGATTGGAAAGTACCATACTAATTTCGTAGGACTAGAATCATGTTTCTTGTATCAGGAAGCACCACACTTTGGGAATTCTTTAAGTGATTTTGGGTCCTTGCGAAATAATATAGTGTCATTCAGGAAAGCATGTATTCTTTCAGAGATCATACCCATCGATCGTAGCATTCGTTTGGCATCATATGTTCGTCTTGGGAGTTCATTATCTTCTGGGAGCATGCCATTCAGGAGAGAAAGTAGTTCCGTAAAACTGGCGTCACTCCACCTGTTGCCTTCTTTCAAATTATACAGCTTCAATACTGCTGAAAATGCTGTATATTTAGTGTAACCAGCATACAATGACGTTTTTTCACAACTCTTTAACTTCTCAAACAAATTTGGGCAATCAGAAAGTTCATCTTCAAATGAACTTTTCATTTCCTCAATACGATCTTCATCATCGTTCACATCTATAATCACACCCTCCATACGATCGTCTTCACTGGTCACGCTTCTAATCATATCAGATGATCTATAAAATGTCGTGTTCTCTGATTCACTACCTACATTGGTTTTTTCCCCGTCTTTATTCCAACATGTATAACTTCAATCTATTCCATGACAGATAAGGTGTTCTTCCAACTCCTCTGGACTAATTTGTCTTGAATAACAACAGTGTAAACACGGATAAAGGATTTGAGAAGGGTCACATGCATGATCTTCAGCAAACTTGATAAACTCTTTCACGCCATCTTCATATTTTTTTTTCAATCGATTGGAATTCATCCATTCTTTATTCATATTCATCGTCTTTATGGGTTCGATCTCGATAACTTGCCTAATATTATGTTTTAATTAATCAGGTAGCATTTTTTGGGTTTTATAAAAACAAATCATGGTACAAATGCCTTTAAACACATGTGAAATCCATATAAATGGTGTGTCCAGTAGGGTGAACATCGTGTATGTATAAGATACCTGATTTAATCTGACATATATCAAATTTATTCCATGTTAGTCTTACAAATACTGAATGATGCCTTAGAAAATACATGACATGCGAATAAGAGGAAACCAATGAGTAACAGGAGAAAATAGTAATAAATATGATGCTATCTCAATGTACTCAAGGTGATGATAAGATGTTGGTCAAGATCAACTATGGATTGGGAGTACACTAATATTTAATTGAAAAAAACTACTAAAAACTGATCCAGAAAAGGATGAAATATCCTATTCATCAAGTCCCTTAATACAACCAAAGCGTTAGTTAAACAAAAAATCATCGCTAAAAAATCATACAGGCCATAACTACTCCTAAAAGTAGTCCATGGTAGGTCCATTGATGTCCAACTCATCTAATGGTATCCTAATGTCAAATCTGTCTTGGAGAAGATCATAGAACCTCATAGATGATCAATGTGACTATCAATGCGTGGATGAGGATACATATTCATGACTCTCATCAGGTTCAATCTCCAATAGTCCAACAAAATAATAAATACTAATCAACCATCTATTTTAGAGAACTATAAAACCCCATGGTAAAGTACTATGCCATATGAAACCATTATATTCTATATCATCAAATTGTAATTCAAACAACTGATTCTCTTTTGGTGTTATTTTAGAAATTGTGATAGAAACTGAATTTTCTCCCAAAACTAACTAGATTATAAAGTTTATCTATTTATTAAGAAGTAAATTTTATACCTCATCAGTGAAAACATCCTAAAAATGTACTACCATTGGGGAAAAAGAATCCTACAACATTCTAGCAACATCTACAATATTCCTGACTATTTGAGCCATTAGGGTACAGTAAATATATAATTATAACATGATATTTAAAATGAAATGTGGAAACAGGAAATCATACAGACTCCTGATAAACCCATAATACAAAACATATCACCTAGTATGTCTGTCACATATACAAATAAATAAATTATAAAACAACATGCTACAAATCATAAAGGTACCATTAAATACTTACATAGGTCAACATGTTTTAGAAATTTTTTATCTTCATCCGTGCATTGTACTTGCACCCATGAATTTGAAGGTGAGTATGAGTACACGATAGTTGAACTTCTTAGAGAAGAGTTTCTGGAAGAGTATAAGAGACATGAAGCAATGAAGATGTTATTATTCATTGTGTCAATCATCTTGTACAACGTGGCCTAAGTTACAATACCTACAAGTTATAACTTCGACCGCATTGCACAAGACGATTGCCATATTGTTTGTAGCAACCACATTTTCTCCAACACTCTAATGATCTTCATTGCATCATGTCTCTTATAATCTTCTAAAAACTCTTCTCTAAGACGGTAAACTATCGTGTACACATACTCAACTTCAAATTCATGGCTGCAAGTACAAGGCACATATGAAGATAAACAATTTCTAAAACAAGTTAACAAATGTAAGAATTTAATGGTACCTTTATGCTTTGTAGCATATTTTTTTTCTAATTTATTTATTCGTATATGTGACAGACATACTAGGTGATATGTTTTGTATTATGGGTTCATCTTTGTCTAATCATATAACTATGAGATTACTCTATGTGATAAAAATTAATATGGATCCATCATCATTTCCATTGGGATAATCTTTGGGAATCCATATAACCATAAGATTAAAAACTATTTCCTTTGTATATCATACATAAATATTCAACTCGAAGGAGTAGAACTTACCGCCCATGGTAACTCAAAATAAAAAAAATGAAAAAAAGGGTTGGTTATCCACAGAAGTCATCACACATAACCTTGGTAGACCTCTCACACATGTGAACCATCATAACTAAACAATTACCATATACTTCATCTTAGAGTCAAGATATCCCTATGGAACCTATAGGGTATCCAATTCCACATCATTCACAAACAACCCACTTGTGTTGCTAAATATCAATAACATCTCTTATTTCAACACTCATCACTAATTATGAATCACATCCCTAGACATAATCATAATCACATTAAGACCACACTATCTATTATGGAAATCCTTACTGGAATTAGACTCAATATATGGTATTATTTCTATCTCACATCTATATTCACTATTTGGTCCTCACACAAACAATATATAAAGAATATACCAAGGGAATACCATCCATGGAACTCACCTCCCACCTTGAGAGCACGAGGAGGAAGAGGACGAGGCGACGATGGTCATGGTAGTGAGGGTGGAGGAGGCGGCGGCGGCTGAGGCGGAGTCGGCGGCAGTGGCAGAGGCGGCGGCGGTCACGACAGCGAGGGTGGAGGCGGCAGAGGCAGAGGTGGTCGCTGTAGCGGGAGCGGGGGCGGAGACGGCGACTGCAGCGGAGAAGGAGGAGGAAGAGGAGGATGAGGAGGAGGAAGGAGGAGGAAGGAGGAGGAAGGAGGAGGACGAGGAGGACGAGGTCGTGCGGCAAGGGGCCGGGTTCAGCTTCCGCGAGAGCTTGACCGTGTGCAAGCAAGGATGGCCTATTAGGGTTATTAAATAAAAATCGATAGAACCATTATCAGCGCTCGTTAAAAGCGCTGATAAAGGTATGTTTTATCAACGCAAAAATAAACGCGCTGATAAATGTTACCTTTTATCAGCGCTAAAAAAGCACTGATAAAGGGGTACCCTTTATCAGCGCTTATTTTAGCGGTGATAAATGTAATATTTATGAGCGCTTTTATATAGCGCTGATAAAGGCATACCCCATTATCAGCGCTTTCTGTTTAGCGCTGATAAAGCGCAGCGCTGCCCTTTCCCTGTTTTGTAGTAGTGTTTATTTATGATATCTTGATATATTCTAAAATCTATGAAGACCTTGAGAACCACTCGAGGGTTGTATTAGAGAATCTTAAAATAAAATAGTTATATGGTAAGTTTAGAAAGTGTAAATTATGGATTCAAAAAACTTCTTTTCCTAGCCATTTTTTTCTAAGGATGAAATATCAGTTGATCCTGTGAAGACAAAGGCAGTCTCAGAATGAACTAAACTAACGAACATAACTGAGGTATGTAGTTTCCTTGAATTAGAAGGTTATTATCAGTATTTTGTTCAGATTTTGTATTGATTGGATAACCCGTTAACTGAGATTAATCATAAAGGGGCTAAGTTAATATGGATAGAAAATGTGAAGAATGTTTTGAAGAATTTAAGAAAATACCAGTCAGTGCTCTGATCTTGACTCTACCATCGAGAAATGGTGGATTTGTGATTTATAGTGATGCATAAAAGAAAGGAATTGGCTATGTCTTTATGTATAATGAAATAATTATTGCCTAAACTTCAAGGAAATTTAAAAATCATGAACAAAATTATCCAAATCATGATCCCAAGTTATTAGCTATAATATTTTCCCTAAAAACATGGATACATTATCTCTATGGTAAAATATGTGAGTTATATAGAGATCATAAGAGTTTGAAATATATCTTCTCATAGAAATAACTCAATATAAGGCAAATATGATGACTTTAACTACTCAAAGATTATGAATGTTTAATACACTATCACCCAAGGAAGGAAAACAAGGTAGTAGATGCATTGAGAAGGAAGGATCATGGAATTATAAATAAAATGATGATTGAAAGGGATCCTGTGTTCTTGGATCTAGTAAATATGGATATGGTAATTATCAAGAAAGGTAAAACATCACTACTTTTTCAATTATTTAACCAATCATATTTATTAGAAAGGGTTAAAATTTCTCAGTATGAAGATGATAATTTTCTAAGGAAAATTAAAGTTATGAGTGATGGAAAGTTGGCATACTTCATTTTAGTGGATGTAATTCTAAAATTTGGGAATAGGATTTGTGTTCCCTCTATACCTGATCTAAAAAGTGAATTATTGGATGATTACCATATCTCAATTTGTTCTATACTCCTTGGAAGTACTAAGATGTATAGATAATTTAAGGAACATTTATGGTGGAATAATATGATGTGGGAAATTGATGATTATATATCAAGATGTTTAGTGTGTCAAGAGGTGAAATATGAAAGACAAAATCATAGAGGTTTCATGAAACCTCTTCCCATGCCTACATGGATATGAGATGACATTACTATGGATTTTTTCATTGAATTACAAAGGATTCCAAGAAAGAATAATGTAATATGGGTAATTGTGGATCGAATTTCCAAATATGCACATTTAATTTTTTAAGGGAAGATTTTACACTAGATCCCCTTGCATGAATCTATATTATTGAAGTTGTAAGATTTCAGGGTGCACCATTTTCAATTGTGTTTGTTCATGATCCACGATTTACATAAAAATTTTAGAAAATTATTTATAAATATTTGGATATTGAGCTTCATTTGAGCACTGCTTATCACACTCAAACTGATTGGAATTCCTAAAGGACCATTAAAACATTAGTATACATGTTGAGATCATGCTTACTAGACTTTCAAGGTATGTGGTATCAATATTTTACTTTGGTATAATTTGACTATGAAAATAGTTTCCATTCAAGTATTCAAATGGAACCATATGAAGAATTATATGGAAAAAGATATTGTACAACAAATTATTGGGATGAAGTTGGTGAAAGAAAGTTTGTAGTCCCAGAGCTTATGGAGTAAACAATGTCAAAGGTAAAGACTATTCAAACACAAATCAAAGCAACTTAAAGGAGGAAAAACAACTATGTCGATAAATGAAGGAAAGATTTAGAGTTTCAAGTAAGGGATCATGTTTTTCTAAAAGTATATCCATAGAATGGTGTAATATGGTTTGGTAATAAATGTAAATTGGGCCCTAAGTACCTCAGAACATTTGAAATTCTAGAGATAATTGGAGTTGTGGCTTATCATTTGGAAATTCTACCTAGCCGTTCCAAATTTCATAATGTGTTTTACATATCTTTTTTAAGGAAGTAAATTCAACAACCAACACATGTTCTCACATATGAATAAATAGAATTAGAATGTTATTTATCTTTACATGAAGATCCCATCTAGATTATGAATACTAGAGAATAGGTGTTGAGGAATCAAATGACTTGGATGATAATGTTACTTTGAAAAAACCATAAAATTGAAGAGGTGACATGGGAACCAGAGGAATTTATGATGAATAACAACTCAAATATTTTTATGAGGTGACATTCTGGAAATTTTGAGGATTATTTTTTTATAGGAGGGGAGAATGTAACGACCTATAATTCTATCAATGCAATTTACCTTCTTTTATTAATTTTATATAATATAAATCACATAAAAACACCTAGGCCAAATGACCTTCTTTTTTTATTGAATTCTTTGATAACCCCTATTTCAAGGGATGAGGGGGTACCCTTAAAAATCCCATAGGATTAGAAATTATATGACACATAGGTCTTTGGAAATATACATACTATAATTGGAAATGCTCCTCCCCAGCTTCTTCATCATGATACTAGCACTCCACCTTCAGACAGATTGTTCAGCTAGGCTTCCCATGTAAGCACTGACTAGTATCGATGGAAATTCCATACCCTCTATTTCTAACAAATCTTCTTAGATTATACTCTAGTGAATGCGCCTGCTCTGAATCCCCATCTAGTGACTGCTTCTTATAGAGTCTGTCTGATCATTAAGCACAATTCACTACCACAAAACTGGGCAAGGCCAGCGCCATCCTTTATCAGCGCTAACGAAAAATCACTGATAAAGGGTCCCTTTATCAGTGCTAAAAAAGCACTGATAAAATCACCCTTTATCAGCACTTTTTTTAGCACTGATAAAGGTACCCCATTTAACATCATTTTCTTTAGCGCTGTTAAAGACCCCCCTTTATCAGCGCTTTTTTAGTAGTGCTGATAAAGGGGGGGTCTTTATCAATGTTTTTTTAAAAGAGCTGATAAAGGGTCTACTTTAAAAAAAAATTAATTAAAAAATATATTAATATTTAAATATATAGATATAGTTATATTGATATAAATAAAATATATAATTTTTAAATATATTTTATATAATTATAAATATACATTTACACTTAATATACTTAATATATAAGATATTTAGTGAAAATGGATTATAAGAAATTTCGAAAAATATTTTTAATTAATAATTTGCTTATTATTATGGAGTAATAGTCATTTAATAATAGTTTGAAGAATAAAAAAATAAAAAAAATAAAAAAAGATCCAAAATATGTTGAAAATGCAACTCGAACTTCAAACGACCATAACTTTTGATCCAGGTGTCCGTTTGAGCTCTACAACATATAAAATCAAAGCCTGGGATGAGTTCTACACGCTAATGACTGAAGAAAATCCTCTATCACATTTCTCAAGGCCAAAAAAGGCCTATAAGGCCTCCAAAACTGAGTTTTTAGTCAGGATACCCCGATTTTTTAACATTTTGTGGATTTTCAGCCTCATTTAAGGGGGTATTATTGGATTTTTTTTTGGTGGGGAATGAATTTATTCCAAGTTATTAAATTCATAATGATATTATATCTTTGAAATTTTATCGTTTTTTATACTTAACTGCTATTTATAATCAAATATATAACAATATACACATATTTTATATATATTTATACATACAAATTTAATTATAAATATAAATAATAAAATATATTTACATATAAAATATATTTTCTTTATCTAAATAATAACTAATATCGATTTTATTTAAAATACAAATATAGGAATATTTATATACCTATATATTAATCTAACTATATATATATATATTAATATAACTACACAGATATATATATATATATATATATTCATATAACTATTTGATTTTTTTTTAATTTTTTTTAATTTTTTTTTAATTTTTTTACTTTTATCAGCGCTAACAAAAAGCACTGATAAAAGGGGTCTTTTATCAGTGCTAAAAAGAAAGCACTGATAAAGGACCCTTTTATCAGCGCTTTTTGTTAGCGCTGATAAAAGGGGTCTTTATGAGGGTTTTTTAGAGCGCTGATAATAGGGACCCCCCCTTTATCTTCACCAGCTTTAACATGGATTTTATAGCACTGTTAAATGCCATTTTTAGCGCTGATAAAAGGGGTATTTGTAGTAGTGATTTCAGGTGTCCTGAAGGCCTTGAGGTGACCCAAAGGCCTTGATGTGGCCCAAAGGCCTTGAGGTGGCCTGAAAGCCTTAATGACCCGAAGGCCTTGGGTGGACCAAAGGACTCAAAGTACCTGTGGCCCAAACCAGTGGCCCTAAAGCCCAAACAAATGAATAGTTCCGGCTGCTACAGTACCGAACAATGTCTGCTATAGTACCTGGAATAGTACCTGCTACAGTGCCTGTTACAGTGCCTGATACAGTGCCTGCTATAGTACTGCTATAGTAACATGAACAATAGAATAATAAGTTCACTTATAAAAGTATAAATAAAATTTGGGTATCTTATAAATGAATACATGGAATATTTATATCTTGATATAAGTAACAAAATGTTTTTAAAATAATAAATTAAGTGTTTGGATTTTTTAAGTTATAAATACTTAATTAAAATTTTATAATTAATGTAATTATTTAAATTTTTTTTTTCATAAAATACACTCATAAATTAATATATATTTCTAATTATTATAATATAATTTTATGAGACCTTAATTAATTTTTCAAAGTGTCATAAAAACAATTATAATACTAAAATCTGTATTTTACAAGTAAATGATGATTTTATTTAAAAATTAAAATTCTCATATTTATAAAATTATTTTCATAAAACGGAGTTAATTTTTGAATTCTAAATATTTAAAAATAGTTAGGGTTAATTTTTGGGATTTTTCCAAAATAATAGAATTTTTGGTGAATAGTGAAATACGATTATTTATAGTGTTTAATAAATACATGAATTATTGAGTAATAGATGATGTATAGATGATTCAAGCCCATAATATTAAACTATCCTTCATTTTTTTAATATATTTTGTGATAATTTTCAAACTATTCATAATATTGATCCAGAATAATAAACAAATGAATAAAATATTCAAAAAAAACACCATACCCTCCACTATAAATACCACCCCTCACCACCTCTTCTCTTCCCACCTATTAAGAATTTAATATTTTTCAATTTATGCCCACCAATTTTCCCAATACTCTGAAAAATTTCTAGGATACCTTGTTCTCATAAAAAGTCCAAACCATTTTCCTTAAGGAGGTTATCAAGGAGGAGAAACATAAGAGGTAAAATCCACTTCCTTTACTTTTATTTTATTTTCGATTTCATTTATTTTCTGATCCAATCATCACCTAAACCTATCCAAGAGTAATTATAACTCGAAAATATTTTATATAATAGAATTTTGTTATGTTAATTAAATAATTCATATTTTAATATCTTCCCTCTCTCTTATATTTTAAAAATGAAAATATCATCCGTGGTGTGCTGATTTACCGCCACCATGGATGATAGTTTTTCATTTTTCACTAATTACTTCACGTCTAGTCATAAAAATATAATTATAGTTAAATAATATTTTATTGTACATATTATAAGTCATTTATTATTCTATAAACAATTTATATACATGATATTATTTAATAATACAAAATTAGCTCGTGACGATCGAAAAACCGCAAAAATGATCTAAATGACCATCATTAAAGTTCTATATAATGAATCATTATCATATCTGAAAAAAAAATAATATATAAAACCATTAAATATTATTTATTTTCATTAATAACATATAATTTTAATTCTATATAATTATTTACATTTTACATGATCTTTTATATATATGTAAATGTAAACCTATCATGAAAACCAAGGAAAAGAACACTTCTGAACGACAAAATTGAATTTCATAACTCATAAAAAATTATATAAATAAAATTAATAAAAATATACTAAATAAAATAAATTCTTATGATGTTATAAATTAATTTATTAATGAATATAATTTCATTATCAAGGACATTAAGTTGAAGTGTGAAACACTTCCAGACATAAGGTAAGGGTTTTCTCATCTCACTTTTATTTTTGTGAGATATGCCTTTTTACCACTATTTCTTATGTGTTGAATGTATGATTACTATTTATGTGTAATATCATGAATATATTTATATTAATGGTATTAAATATCTTATTTTATGATCATTAATTTTATGGGGCATATGGTTTGACTGTTTACAAAGTGGTAAGGGTTTCTTCCAGAACCTCCCTTTTTATTTGGGTTATGATTTATCCCTCTTTACACCAATAAAATTCTTAATTATTTTTATATAATTATCATAAATTATTTTTATATATTATATAACCATTTATCTAGATCAGTTAATCTTTATTTTATGGGTAAATACATGTTTTACAGGGTTATATTCTCAATTCTTCCCGATATGCAAGCCTAGTTAAAGGGAATTTATCGATCTCCTACCCATTTTCAAGTACAATCTACAATTTGTTTTAATACACCATTGTTTTTATAAAATAAATAATTGTTTCATGAAAAAATATATTTATTCATTTTTCGTTTTATATAGAAAATTATGACAAATAAAATTATTTTTCCAAAAGAACTCCTCTTTTCAAAGTAAAAAGGGTATTTCTCTTAAGAATTACTTGATGATTTTATTATATTATTTTAATATATTTCAAAAACTATATTTAATATTTTAATTTATTGAGATTTATATCTTATTATTATCATATAAAATATTTTATTAAATTGTTTATGATTAGTTTGACTATGTATGTTCTATCTTGATAACATTCACCATACTACTGAGAATGGTTAGTGATTATAATTACTGAATGGGGAAAGTTATTTTTATTTCATATGTATATGTTGTTTATGTTTAACCACATTAATATGAGGAATTAATTGGACTTATCAATTTATATATATGACACTATATAGATCCCTTATGCATCGGTAAGTCTCATGAGTCAAAACAGAAATGGATTTGGATGAGGCCTTAACCATTTATTTTCATATGTGTTAGACGAGGCCTAGATGGTATGTTTATGATGTCTAGAATTATGCATTACCTAATTATAATATTATTAATTGATAAATCATGTGATTATTAAACTATTAGAATATTATTGGTTAATTTTTTTGTTTTTATTTATATGTAATTATTTATTTAGCATTTATTATTTTTATATTATACTCAGGATCATGTTCTAATGTATTGTTTTTTAGTCATTCACTATGCCTTATTGTTTATATTATCTTCTACTATATTAATTACCCTTAATTAGAATCTAATATCACCCCTTTATTATGTTTTATTTTTACCCAGAACGCAAATATGTATATTATGAATGAAATACGGGGATAATATAATATTTATGGATGTTTCCAATGGTGTTTCTATGTTTTTCCTTTCTTTTTGTAATGTAAAACTTATATTTGTATCTACTTTTACAAAACTACTAAAATATTTGATTTTTTGGGATGCATATTTATTATTTATTATACCAATTTAACAATTTAAGGCATTAGATATCAGAAACTGGTTTCGAGGTCTTTATAATATTGATAGAAAAGTAATCATTTTTTTTATTAAAGTCTTCACATGATTTGAAAATACCTTTTCTTAAAAAATATTTTTTTTTCTTTTATGAAAAATACTAAAATTAATTTTTGAAAATTTTAGAAAATGTATTTTAAAATGATAACTTAATTTTTAGAATCAATATGTCAAAATTATCTTAGAGTTAATTTTTTATATTTTTCTAAAAAGATTAATTTTTTGATGAATAGTTGAAAATACTCGGTTGTACTAAAAACTTCATTTTTGTTTAAATAATTGATAAGGTTTCATTTTTTTAAAATAGTTTAAAAAGTAAAATTAGATAAACTTTTGGAAAACCGTTTTTTCGTTGCATTTGTGGGATTAATCTTAAATTAAATTATGCCAATACTATGATTTTAATTTGATAAAATATATTAAATTTTTTTATTTATTATAATTTATATTATATAATAAGTTCAAATTAATTTTTGGTCATAAAAATTAACAAATACAATAAAAATTACTTATCGTAGTTAAGGTTAAAACTAGGTTTTGCTCGTTACATGAATTTGTTTTAAAATTAATTTTCCAGTGACATAAGTTTTTTTAATAAATTTGATTTAATATTTATAATTATTGCCTAATAATTATATAATGAGTCACATTTTAATTTTACTCTTAAAGGATAAATTACATAGGCAAATAAAAAGATACAAGTTATCGTGGTGAAAACTAAATTGGTAAAATTATGTAAACTTATAGGATAAGGAATAAAATGTTTAAAACAAGTATTTTATTTAAGTTAGAGGTGTTTAATTCCCATATAATCTCTAAAATACATTATTTATAAATCTTTTAGGAACTTGGGATGATAGTGACTTCCCATTATTGAATATTTTTGGGTATTTACAGAAATATCACTCCTCTCACATTATAAAAGACCACCTCCTCCCCTCACATATCCACATCTCTTAAGAATTTTTGATTGAAAAAAAACTACCAAAATACCTCCCCAAAATTCTTATCCTTTTTCTAGATATTACATTCATCCCAAAATACCAACCCTCGGGTCCGTAATAAGAGATCCAAAGGGTGTTGTTCCAAGCGAAGGTAATTGTCTTCACTAGACTTTTTTTAATTATTCTCTTAACACCTTAATTAATGTTATATTAATTACAATATAATAACACAAGTATCTAAAATATAATAAGAAATTATTATTTTTATTGAATAACCTATATCCATATCGTTTTCCATCAAATGGAAAACAAAATCGTTGACCGTGTGTACGACAGACTACCGCCTCATGTATTGATGTAATTTGTTTTCCATAACCACATATCAAGGATAGATATAATTATGGATTTAATATTTTTATATAAAATTTATGATATTATTATAATTTTTGTATTATAATTTCATATATAACATCTTACTTTACATTCCGTAGGAATATGATAACGTCACTTATGTGTACGACGGACTACCGCCTCATGAAGTGATGTGACTTGTTCTTCACACACTCTTTACATAGAATGTAATAAGGATAAGTTTAATGTTACTATGTGATATATGTGACATAAAAATTGTTCTTTAAGTTTAATATATCATTTACCTTTATATCATTTTATCTTTCAAGAAAATGGAATCAATGTTCATACATACGTATGACCTACCGTCTCCATGAATAGTATATTTCATTTTCAATCTATAAATTTTATGGATTAATATAAATAAATATATAATGAATATAATTATATTTATATAATGTTAAAAAAATATTTAAATTATTTAACCACGATAAATGTAAAAGGATTGAAAATACGAAATCAAAACATACCTAAAAAATAAAGCAGTTATTATCAGAAACACGATTTTAACAAGGAATTATTAATAAATGGATAATAAATGTTCATAAGTAAATAACACATGGTTAAATATATATATAAGTATGGTTATTTAATAATTGTATAATAAAATTATATTTATTACATAGGAGGTTTGAATGTATATGAAGAAAGTCAAAACTTCAGATAAAGGATTTTCGTCTCAATTTTCGTTTTCTTGAGACACATTCCATATTCACCATGTGTTTATTTTATGTGGTGAATATACTAAACATTAATGTATTATAAAATTATTATCCTTAAAATTATAATTTTTTAAATATCCATTTGAGTATCTCTATTTCATTGTGTTTACAGTTCAAAAGTTAACAAAGTGGTAATGGATTTTTGTCTCAATTTTACTTCTTTGAGACATATGTTATGTTATTAACATATCCTCTTTTATGAAGTTTTTATACAACCCATTTTACTAGTTATATAATTAAAATCCTACTATTAATTATATTTAAAGATTAATTTGATTTTATTCTTTAATGGTGCTATGATTCAAAATAAACCAAAGTGGAAAAGGTTTTATGTTAGAGTCTCATTGATTATTGGGATTATTTATGATTAAGTTTGTGATGATGAAATTTTATGATCTACATCTCAATAAACTCATTTATTTTATTATACTAATTTATTTGTGGAAAATAATTATTTTCCATTCATTTCCCTCTCTTTAAGGATTAAATAGACCCAAATATTGTTTTTAAGAAAAATCATCTTTATTTCTCTCATCGGTGGAAAAACCCATTTTCTTCCACATACATATTTTATAAAAATATATTCAAAAAATGTTTAAAATTTTATAAATTATTTATAAAAAACTTTTTTACCCATGTTTTCCTTTTTATAAAATGTTTTAAAATGAATATTCATGACCTTTAAAAAAAATTACATTTGTCTTATATCGAAAACATGAAAGGAATCTTTTTTTTAACGTGTATGACATGAATTGAATTTACCACCACCATTATTATTATTTTCTTTGAAAATTCCTTTTTATGTTTTCAAGGTTATTTTCAAAGAAAAGTATTTTCACAATTTGTTTCTTTATTTTTAGTTTTAAAAATTTATTTTCAAAGTGAAAATGTTATTTTCTTGAAGAAATGTTTTAAATTTAAAGCATCCTTTATAAGTTTACAAGGTTATTTTCAAAGAAAAGGATTTTGAAAATGTTTTATGTTTTAAAAAGTGATTATCAATGTGAAAAAGGTTATTTTTCTCAAGAAAATTTTTAAATAATCTTTAAAGATTTATTAATATGTTTTAAAGTTATTTTAAAAGAAAATCATTTTGAATTTTTTTTGTGTTTTAATAATAAAATTTCAAAGTGAAAAGGTTATTTCCGTCATGAAATTTCCAAGTGATATTTCAAAATAATTTTCTATATAAGATGAAATCCTATGGTTTTATTCATGATTTACTAGGGATATGAACCATGTATTTTATTATTATTATTTATCTGAATGGTTTATGTTTATGATGATAAGATGTTTATGAAACCTGTTATTTTTTCCATGGGTTTTGTTATGATGAAATGATGAAATGTTTATGAAACCTATTTCTTTTAAATAGTTTATTCTATGATAAAATGTTTATGAAATCCATTTTTTATGGATATTGATATGATTAATGTTTTATGATCTTGTATCACACACACACATATATATGATTTTTCATTATGTGATGGGAGGGACCCATATCTCACTCAAATGTATTGGTTAAAGATTCATATCTCATGAGATAATAATGGGAAAAAAGTTTACAATCTTGATCTAAAATGAGAAACATGAATATAGGATTGATCCATAATGGTAATAGGCTGATAGACTAGATCCACAATGGGAAATAGTTGATGTAGCTTGATCCACTATTTTTTATGGTCATTGTAGTTAACCTTGATAAACTAAATTGTTTTTATACCTTTGTTTGTGCCAAAATTTTATGACATAATATTATGGTTCATAAATTATAATTTTTTACACTTTTATAAATCATTTATTTTGGAATTATTATGATTTATGCCATGAATCATGTTTGTGATCTATGATAGTCTGGGTTTGAACTTTGTAAGTTATATTCATGATCTCATATCTTTATGCTTATCATACGATTTTACATGATTATAGAATAATATCCTCAATGTTTTTCATTACTAAACATCTTATCTCAACCTTTCTTATATTTTATTTCCTCAGGTTATAAACAAATATTTTAAGTAGGGTATATTTATGAAGAGTACAAAAGGGGAAGATATTTATGGGAGACATTGAAGATATTTCAATAAATAAAAATATATTGTACATAGTTTTCAAAGGCATAAAAAATTATTATTATTGGGCCTGTATTTGTGAAATATATTGAATATTCATCTAAAAATATGTGATATTTATTCATGATAATCTTGGGTCATTATAGTGTGTATCAAAAAAATTTTTTTGTTAACCTTTGGAAAGTATGATGAGAAAAATTCAGTGAGATCCCTTGGGATATGTCTAAGGACATGTCTAGGGATATGTCTAAGGATAAGTTTAAGGATAATTAATTTTCTAGGAAAATGTACTAGAAGTTTGGTAAAGGATAGAGTGATTGGTTTCTAATAAATTACATCCCTATTTAGATACTACAAGTGGATGTGGCCATAAAATAGAGGTACCTAGGGATAATAACTCTAAAAGGGAACATTGATATAGAATCAATTATTACTAGGAGGATGAAAACAATCCTTGATTCATTACTTGTTTGATACTATTGGGGTATATGATTTGGAAATTTATAGACTCTTTACAAACCATCAAGAAGGATTTAAATAGACTATGACTATAAATTACCTAGGATAAACCTATGGTGACATGGATTGAAATTAATGTGTTATGATTTGGTCATCCTGTAAGAGTTTTTTTTGATAATGTGGTTTCCCACTATGATTATTGTTATAATTTTATTTTTGGTTTTAGTTAGTGACTGTAACATAAAGGAATTATGTTAACATTGAATGTGATGGAAAAGTTGGTGATTTTGAGCAACTTAAATTGGATGATTGATGTATAGAAATATATTTTCATTATTAATAATGTGATATCATGATATATGATTAAAAATGTGAACTTAAATGATATTTATAATGTGTAAAATAATATGGAAATGTAATTTTATGAAAGTTCATGTAGTAATAAACATAAAGTAAAAAAGATTCATATTCATACATGTCCAGAATGTGGTAATAAAAACCTAGAATAATATCACAAATGGAGGGGAAGATGTTTTCTATGTAGAAATTACGGTTATAGATAAATTATTTGAAAATGAATTCAATGTATTATATGTGGGGAACCTAGGAATTATCTGATTCAATGCCCCAAACTAAAGGTTATACACCATAACATAGAAAGACCTATTCTATTCCAATAATTAATGTGAAAGGATTTAAGCATGCATGTATTTAGATTAATGAATTATGTTGTATAAGTATCACAATAATGGTATTTCATTTATAAGAATCAAGAAACATCTATAGATTGTGTTAATTTTGGAAGCATATAGAAAACATTAACTTAAGAGTTATGGGTAACATCATGGGTTTATGAGATCAAGGTTAATCATAATATAAATGTATTAGAAACCCCATATTAGGTGTTATGCGATGGGTGTTTATAAATATTAAGGATATATTAAGTGACATTTATGCGAATACAACCCTTTGGTTTTGTATATGTTTTAGTGAAAAAGTTATTTGGGGAGGAATGTCTTTACATTTTGGGGACATAAGATTAAAGTTATTGGTAACCCTTAAGGTTTATCTTATATTTGAGGTTGAATTAATTATGAATATTAAAGGAATTATTTTAATATAGTTTTAGAAAAAGATAACCACATGCTGGGTGACAAACTTCACATTCGGCAAGGCCATGGAGCTTGAACCTAAAATAAAAGGATAAAAGGGGTATAATTCCCACCACTAGCCTATGTGAAAGCATATTTTTAGTGGGACAACATAAATAGAGATATTATTGAGTATGTATCTTAGTGCTTAGTATGTTTGTAAATTAAGGATTAGAGATATAAGTTTATGGGGATGTTACAACCATCACCCATACCATAATGGAAATGGGAAAACCTCACCATAGATTTTTTGATCAGACTCCCCAAACTATCTAAAGGCACAATGATGTATTGGTTAGAGTTTATTTCCTTAAAAAATCACCATGATTAATTTATATTAGAGAATATATCTCTTTTAATCATATTTATAGGATATATATTAAGAAAGTGGTAAGGTTTCACGGAGTACCATTTTTAATTTTGACTGACCACAATCCAAGGCTTACCAAAATGTTCTGATGAAGTCTTCAGCAAGATTTGGATATGAAGTTGAGTTTCAGAACTATGTATCATCCTCACAAATATGGTCTATCGAAGAGAAAAATTCATACCCTAGAGGATATATTGAGATCTTATTACATGGATTTCAAATGTGGTTGGTATCAATAACTACCTTTAATTGAGTTTTATTACAATAGTTGATTTCACTCGAGAATTCAGATGGACCATTTTGAATACATATATGTAAAGAAGTGTAAAAATCAAATGTAACAGGATGAATTAAGAGAATGAAACCTATTAGGACCAGAGATATTGAAAGAAATAGAAGAGACAGCTAGATCAATTTAGTAACACACTAGGGAAACATAAATCAATAAAAAATTTATACTTATAATCATAAATGTGATTTGGAATTTGATGTTAGTAATAAGGGGATTCTAATAATTTATCTATATAAAAAGGTAATGAGATTTAGAAAGAAGATAAAAATAACCCCTTGGTATATCTGACCCTTTGAAATTCTAGATCATATCTGGATTGTAGCTTATTTCTTGACACTTCCACCAAACCTCTCTTTGATTAATGATATGTTCCATGTATCTCTCCTGAGAAAGTACATAGCAGATCCATTATAACACTCCATGATGTTGTGTATTTTTTTTTGAATTTATTTAATCTTTTTGATATTTTTTAACACTAAATATAACTTTTGTTATACAAAAACACTAAGTTTGTCTTGCATTATACACTAAACCAAGTTAATATTACACTACATGAAATAAGTAGAATACCTTATGGTATATGAAACACTATGTTTTTATTTTGTTTCACACAATACTGAGTCCCTTTGACTACTTTTGTTCCATGCAAGATAAAGTTTTACCGAACTGAAATATACTATTAATAATATTATTAAAATATTATTATTATTATCACCTAGTTGTTAGAATGGAATATATGAATGATGTTGAATAAATTATGAAACTATGGTTTAAATATGTATATAAAATTAATACTTTTGTTATAAATTAGTTAGAAATTAAAGTAATAACTATTTGAGAATAAATAAAATCATTTTCTGAGGAAACTGTATTTCTACTTACAAACACCATTTTATCTCAATAAAATTAAAAAAACAAATTTTGATGAATATTTTCAATAAAATTTATATATTATATATTAAATCAATATTTTTATACTCATCCAATAGATTTTATATGCATGAGATTAAAATAAATCCAATTTTATGAATAAAAAGATATATTTTTCTAAAAAGTAATTTTACTACCTTTCAATGGAGAATCCATTTTAAATATCAATTTTGACACTTTTATAATTTTTATTTGAAAAAATAAACTTTTGTTTTTAAATATTAAAAACAAAATTTAGTTTTGTTTAATTTTTGGTATTTTTTCTAAGAAGTTTCATTTTTTGATCAATAGTGAAAAACACTGAATTTTAATTGAAAACTGTTTTTTGTCTAATTTATTTATATAGTTTAATTATATTTTAATTTTATTTTAAAGTTTAATTATATTAATTTTAAATAAATTAATCCAATTTATGTTATTTGAATCAATTTCACATGGAATTTTATATAAAATCATTTCAAACTTTTGAACATTTTTACTTTAAAAATCCACTTTTCCATCCCGTCTACATGATTAATTTTAAATTAATTTCTAAATATTTTCTATTTATAATTTAGGAAAATAGATTCCATATTTTCAATAATCATAATTTATAAATTATAATAAGTCCAACTTAGTTTTTTACCACAAATATTAATGAAACTGATTAAAATTAATTAGAGTGATTAAGAAAAAAATTAGCTTAACAAAGGGCTAAACCTTAAACTTAAGGCCCAAAATTACCTATAAAATTGACAAATATCCATCTTATGTTCATATTTATACCATATACAACCTTTAAATAGTTTTGGACCATTATTGGAGCCACTTTAGTTGGAAAAAACGTGGGTGTAATTTTTTTTTAAAAAATTTAAAGAATGCCACTACCCCTCCACTATAAAAAGTCACTCAACCCTCCCACTTATTCACACATATAAAGCCATTTATCTCGACCAAAATCTTCCCAAGTATCCTACAATATACCCTACCTTAGTCCTATAATCCTCCCTTTAGGAATAAATCAAACCAAGGAAGACCTTTGTTTCAAACCAATATAAGTTGCTCAAAGAAGAGGTAACATCCTTCCTCAAGCTCCTTTGTTTTATTTTTATTTTCCACCACCTCAACTCTTTCTATTGCATGATTATATAATAACATAAATATAATAAATATAAAGTTATTTTTTTATTCTAATTTTTCTACCTATACTTATACACACTTCTATTTAATGGGTAACATACATCCTTTTCTTGTGTAAGGTGAACTACAACCTCACAAAATTATGTTGTTCATTTTTCCATTACCACCTCTCATGGTTTGGAATTATGATGGAAAATATATTTTATATTATATATATATATGATATTTATGATGTATTTATTCTTTATTAATTATTATATATAACATACCTTTATGATTTTTATTTTTTATGAAAATGATAACTTCTTTTGTGGACATGTGGACTACCGCCTCCTCAAAGAGATGTGATTCATTCACAACTTTACATGGAATGTATTAAAGATGAATTTGTTAAATGTAAGTGATATAAATGAAATAATAATTACACTATAATGATAATATATATATATATATATATATATATATTTAATTTACTTACATTCTTTCAATATGCATGACAAGAAAATTAAAATAGTGCCCATGCATACGTATGACTTACAGTCTTCATGACCGAAGTGTTCCATTTCATATATCTATATTTTATATATTATTATAAATATTTATATAAATTATAAATTTGATATATATATATATATATGTATATCATTTTTTACATTATTTAAATAAGTAAATCATGATCTAAGTAATAGGATCAAGAATAACAAGTCAAAACACGTACAAAAAACAAAGCAGTTATTACCAGAAATTTTACTTCAATATAGAATAGTTAATAAATAGGTGATATAAATTAATAAGTGAATCCTATATGGTATTATATATATGAACATGGTTCTATGGTATACGTATAATAAAATTATATTTATTATATATAATGTTTTAATGTATACGAAGAAATTTGAGACTTAAGGTAAGGGTTTTCTTGTCTCACTTATAATTCTGTGAGACTAATGCCTTATCCACCAGTCATATCTTTTGTGTGGTGTATATAATTCAAATTAATTTATTATATGATTATTATACTTAAATTTATGTGTATTTATATATAAATTTTATTATATTTCTTTCATGTGTTTTATGGTTCAAAAGTTACCAAATATATAAAGTAATTTTTGTCTTAACATGCCTTCTTTGAGATACATGAAATGTTATACACATATATTTTTCTATGGGGTGTTATAATTCTATTTTACATTTTATATCATCAATATACTTTTCTCATGATAATAAAAGATTCATTAGATTTTATTATCTCATGTTTATTATGAGTCAAATTCCCCAAAGTGGTAGTAGTTTATTGCTATAATCTCATCATTTATCTAGATTATTTATGATTATACATCTATTGATGAAATATTATGATTAATATCTCAATAAAACTTATGAATTGTCTTATCCTCTCTTTATTCATGAAATATTCAAGTAAATATACCATTTTTCACTCTTTGGTACCTAAGATAATTAAGAACGTGTTTTTTTAAAAATATGACTTTATTTCTATCTTTGGTCAGAAATTTATTTTATTCGGATTTTTTTTTTAAAAATAAAATAAAAATTGTTTTACTATTATGTGTAAATAACATTTTCACCCATTTTTACCTTTTTAATAAAATATGGTTTTAAAAGGAATCTCTTTGTCATTTTCTAAAAAAGTCACTTTTTAAAACTTTTTACAGTGTTAAAAGAATGTTCGACATGTATGTATTTTCCTACCATCATGGACTTCATTTCCTTGAATGTTCCTTTGAAAGTTTACATGGTTATTGTTAAAGAAAATATTTTTCTTAATATTCTTTAAATTCATTTTTTAATGTAGTTTTTAAATAAAAATGTTTTCCAAAGGTTTTTATGTTCAAAAAGTGTTCTAATTTTTTTTTTCAAATCATCCTTTATAAGCTTTCAATGTTATTTTAAAGGAGGAAGGCTTTTAAAATGTTTTATGACATAAGAGGATTTTTTTAAGTAGGAAATGATATTTTCACAAGAAATGTTTTAAATTATTTTTTTAAATCATACCTTATAATTTTTCAAGTGGGTTTTCAAAGAAAAGTATTTTTAAAATGATTTAGGTTTTAAAATGTTATTTTAAAATAAAGGTTATTTTCCTTAAGAAGTGATTTATGTAATATTTTAAGATCCTTATCCATATAATATGGAATAATTTGTTATAGTTTATGCTTTAATATGGAGATGATATAAGAATACAATTCAAATTATTTCTTTAATGGTTTATGTTTTGATGGAATGATGGTTGTGACACCCGTTTCTCTTGCATAGGTTATATAATTTTGAATCCTGCTTCTTTTAATAGGTTATGATTTGATGAAATTATTATAGGACCTATATATTTTTATTATTTAATGATATGATGAAATTTTTATGATACCCATTTCATTTCATGGGTTATTATATAATGATTTTTTATAATCTTGTGGGACACATATGTATGATTTTATTATGTGGTGGGTGGAACCTATATCTCCCTTCAATGAATTGGAAAATTATGGATGAATCATGAGTATATATGTTTTGTGTGAAAATGATTACATGTTCAAAATGTTATGCATGAACCTGATCACATTTTCATGATGTTATGCATATTTTTGGTTGCATGTCTATAAGTTTATACGTGAACCTGATTATATGTTCACAATGTTCTGAGTGAACTTTATTACATGTTCTCAATGTTATGAGTGAACCATGTTCACAATATTATGTATAGAACTTGTTTTACATCCATATGTTTATGTGTGATCCTGATTATATGTTCACAATATTATGCATGGACCTAGTAGAATATCCATAATTTTATGTGTGGGCCAGATTTCACATCCTTAACTTAATGGGTGAACCTATTTCTACTTATACATGTTCACAATGTTATAAGATGATGTGTATGCCACAATTACATGTCTTATTCATATTATATGATTTAATTGATTATGCTCTTAATTCCCTTATAGTTCATGTCTTATTAACTATCAATCTTCATGTCATGATTCATGTTTATTATATTTGATATTAAGGGTATGATCTTCTAATGTTATGATCATGTTCTAATACCCTTATTCTCATGTTTATACTCACATATATCTCATGACTTCCCATACTGAGCATCTGAAATCACCCCTTTTTTATGTTTCATTTCCCCAAAGTTATGAAAATACGTATTATGTATGATGTGTCTAAGAAGGGAGCTAGTCATGAAGAACCTAGTGGGAGATAATATAGCTCACCTATGTACTAGTGTTTATGCTTCCAGGTTTTCAGATTCACTAAAATAACATAGTCTTTAGACATCCATTTTTGTAATGTTTTAATTATTCCATAAGATTAATGTAATATCCATGTATATTAAGTCTTGGCCACTATAGCTGTTATTAGAGAAAAGGTTAATCAACCTTTGGAAACTAGGATGAGAAAACCTTAGTGATATCCATAAGAATATTTCTAAGGATATGTTTAGGGATGTATCTAAAAAAAATCCATACATGTTATAGATTTAAAATAATGTGTTATAATTTATACATACTATAAGATGTTTTTCATGATTATGTGGTTTTTCACTCTGATAAGTGCTATTCACACTATGATTTCTGTTTTTGATTAGTGGTGGGAAGCATAAGGAACTGGGTTAACATTGAATGTGATGAAAATTTTGCTGATGATAAGTAAAATGGGATGATCATTAGAGTGAAGGATATTATTATTATTCCTAACTAGTTTTCACATAACATGATTAACAACGTGTACCTTAACCAACTCTCAGACTCACCAAATAAGTGAAGGGAGAAGTTTTCTGAGATTTTAGGTAATGGAGACCCCATATGAAAGAAGATTCAGTTTCCTACATGTTAATAATGAGTAAAGAATCACCCAAGTGAATGTCTTAGATGAACAAGAAGATGTTTTGACCGTGGAAAAGAAGGATACAAAGAAATTAATTTCAAAGGAAAAATGTATAGTTTGGTTAACAAAATGGATGATAATATTGTTTTCTATAAGACCTCATCAAAGGTTAAAATTTTTAAGTGTGGAATGAATGGTCATTATGAAAATTGATGTACCAAGTGGAATGATAAAGAAGATAATCGACAAGGTGGTACAAGTAATGGGTATATTTCTATAATGATGATACTACAAGTGACATGTGAAAGGAAAAAGGTATTGTGTAATAGGATACGGTACCCTTATTAATGGATTATGGTTGAAGTAGTGTAAAATAAGTGTTTATATATTTGGATTTGATAATTATGAGTTGTAAAATATAAAAGGATTGTCCACTTTAGGTTTTGTGATAAGGATTTACAAGAATATTTTGAATGATTCTGATGGGATAGAAAAGTGATTTAATAGAAAGGTGATATTCATTTGAAACATATGATTAAGGAAAATATAACCTAACATATGTTCCTAATGTTGAGATAATTATATGTGGATAAATATATATTAGACATGAATAAGTAAATTGGATGGTATTTATTACCTTTAAAATGAAAAAGTATTTTTTGATAAAGTAGTTTGTGCTATCATGGATGGAGTTTATAACTTTTTTGGGATTTAAAAAATATATCCAATAAGCTTTAGAATAAGGAAAAATTCATGTTTTCAATAATTATGTGTAGTAATTAAGGTTATTACCATGTTTGAAGAAAATACATGATAAAAGTATTCATATGTTTGGAATGTGACAACCAAGAGATACCTTATGATATACGGGGGATCAATGTTAAACTGGTTAAGTTAAATTCTTTAAAGGTTTTGTATTTTTATCTTTCAAAAGGGTTACAAGGTTGACCATTGATGGAATGGTTTAAGTTGAACTTTATATGCGATTTTAGATATTAAAGTATTATCTCACCAAATGAATGTTTATTCATATAGGATAACCTATAATAAACCTTTTTTTTGTGATAATTATATATGGAATGACCTAAAATTATATTTATGATCCCCAAGATCTACTAATGATTTAGGAATAAAAAATTCAACTTCATTTCATGGAATAAGAAATGAAGTGGAAATTGATAAAGGCACAATAAAGGGTGATATTGTTTTGAATCAAGTAATTATATCTTCTCATGAAAACTATTCAACTCTAGGGAAAGGAACTTGAAACCTAGATTGTTATCCCAATACCTATTTTTCCAATGAATCAACTAGTTCTGTAGATCGTTACAGATTTATGTCTTTGTGATTTTTAACTTTCTCCTGACCTTGTTATCTATCACCCTCCATCTGAACATGATGGTTATATTTCTCTTCCATGTCTATTTTTTCACATTACATCCATTTTTTCCTATGAGGAAACCTAGTTATGAGTTACTTTGGGTAACCTTTATGGTTCCAACATTCTCTTTTTAAGGTATGTTTTAGTATTCATTTTTAAGATGTGGGTTTATATGAAGTGAAATTTTAAGTATTAAATTTTTGATAACACAAATGAATTTTGAGGGAGAAATTAATTTTAAGGGGGGTAGCATGTAACACCCTAAGATTTTTTGTTTTTTTTCAAATTCGTGTAATATTTTCTATATTTTTAAATATTTAATATAGATATTATTATACAAAAAAACTATGTTTGGATTGTGTTATACACAATGCCAATTTAATGTTACACTACATGCAATAATTAGATTAGCTTTCAGTACATGAAATAATATGTTTGTACTGTGTTATATATAATACTATGTCCCTTTGATAAGTTTTCTTACACATAAAACAAATTTTTACCGATAAAAATATACAATTAATATTTTTATTAAAATATTATTATAATTATCACCTAGATGTTATAATGGAAGATATGAATGTGGATAACTAAAATATGAAACTATGGTTTACACGTGTATATAAAATTAATCCTTTGGTTATCAATTAGAATGAAATTATTGTAAGAACTATTTGAGAATAAAGAAACTCTTTTTATAAGAAAACTAATTTTCTACTTACAAACCCCACTTTATCTCAATAAAATTAAACAAACCAATTTTGATTAATGTTTTCATTAAAATTTTTATATTATATATTCAATTAATAATTTTGATACTCATCCAATATATTTTATAGGTATAATATAAGAATAAATCTAATTTTATGTATAAAAGATGTATTTTTATAAAAGGTAATTTTGTCGCCTTTAAATGGTGAACCCATTTTAAATATAAAATTTGAAAATTTTGTAATTTTTATATGAAAAAATAAACTTCTTTTTTTAAATAGGTATATCAAAATTTACTTTGGGTTAATTTTCGGTATTTTTATGAGAAGTTTCATTTTTTGATGAATAGTGAAAAACATTGAATTTTAATTCAAAAATACTTTTTTGTATTATTTATTTATATAGTTAAATTATATTTTAATTTTTTTTTAAAGTTTAATTACATAAATTTTACATTATTTAATCCAATTTATTTCATTGGAACCAACTCCACATTGAAATTTGATATAAAATCATTTAAAAAATTTGAACATTTTTATATTAAAACATGCTTTGTCATCCGATCTATATGATTAATTTTAATTAATTAATGACACTTATGGGATTAGAATTTTGAAAAAGGGATTAAATATTTAGAATCATAATAATTTATAATTTCTAATAAGGTTAAATTAGTTTTTTTACCAAAATTATTAGTGAAAGTGATTAGAATTAATTATAATGGTTAAGGAAAAAATTAGCTTAAAAAAGGACTAAAACTTAAACTTAAGCCCCAAAATGACCTAGAAACTTATAAAAGATCCATTTTATGTATTTATTTCGGCCCTATAGTTCCTTTTATTAGTTTTATAACATTATTGGAAAAACTTAACATGGGAAAAATGTGGGTGGAATTTCCTTTTCAAAAATTTACAAGAATGCCACTCTGCCTACACTATAAAAATGAACTCACTCGTCCTTCACACCTATCAAGAACAATTGATCAAAAAATATACCCAATTATCCTCCCAAATCCCCTAACATCCTCCAATAATCCTATATTTTGAATAACTCCAACCAAGGAAGCCCTCTGGCGAAATCTAATAGCAGTTACACAAAGAAGAGGTCACATCCTTCCTCAAGATCATTTGTTTTATTTTCATTCTACACCACCTAAAATATTATTATTAATTTATTATATAATAACCTAAGTATACTCAATATACTAAGGAATTTTTATTCATAGGGTTTTACCTACAATCACACACACTTACATCTAATGGGTAACGAACTTACTGTTCTTGTGAACGGTGAACTACCGCCTCACGAAACGATGTTGTTTATTTTTACTTTACCACCTATCAAGGTTGGGATGGAAAATATGTTTTTATATGATATATATGATATTTATGATTAATTTATTCTTCTGGAATTATTATATAAAACATCCCTTTATGATTTCAAATTTGTATAAAAATGATAACATCATTTGTGGAAGTGTGGACTACCGCCTCCTCAAAGCGATGTGATTCATTCACACTTTACATGTTGTGTATTAAGGACGAGTTTAGTAAATGTGTATGATATATATGAAATAATAATTCTAATGGAAGGAATATATATATATATTCATATATTTCATTTAATTTCTTTCTTTCAATACGATAAGAAAATAGAAACAATGTTCATGCGTACGTACGACCTACCGTCTCCATTAACAATGTATTCCATTTCATATATCTATATTTTATATATTTTCATAAATATTTATATAATGAATATATATGGTTTATAAATTATGTTTTAAATTTTTTAAATAATAATATCATTATCTAATTAAGAGGATCAATAATAACAAGTCAAAACACATACGAAATGCAAAGCGGTTATTACTAGAGACATCACTTTAACATGGAATTATTAAACAATAGGTATCATAAAGTAATAATTAAATCATATATGGTATGATATATTGTAATATGGTTATGTGGTATATTTATAATAAGATTATATTTATTATATAGGAGGTTTGAATTTGTATGAAGAAAGTCAAAACTTAAGGTTAGGGTTTTCTCATTTAACTTTTAATTCTCTGAGACTTATGCCTCATGCACTACTAATTTATTTTGTGTGGTGTATATAATGGACATGAATGTATTATATTATTATATAATTAAATTTATGGGTATTTAAATATCAATTTTATGATATTTATTTCATAGGTTTTATGGATCAAAAGTTATAAAATCTTTAAAGTAATTTTTGTCTCAACTTGCCTTCTTTGAGATACATGTCATGTTATGAACTGATATTTTTATATGGTTTGTATATAATATCATTTGATATTTTATATCATGAATAAACTTATTTAATGATATTATAAGCTTCGGTTAATTTTTTTATATCATACGGATTATGAGTCAAATGCACTAAAGTAGTAATAGTTTATGTCTATAATCTCATTGTTTATCGGGATTTTTTACTATTATGCTTCAATTGATGAAATATTATGATCCATATCTTAAGAAAAATCAAGAATTTTATTATACTCTATTTATTTATGATATCTTCAAGTAATGGTACCGTTTTCCCACTCAATGTTACTGAATATAATTAAGAATTAATTTTTAAGAAAATACGAATTTATTTCTCTCTTCGGTCGGAAATTTGTTTTATTCAAAAAACCATTACTTTTAAATGTTTTAAAAAATGTTTTACTGTGATGTGTAAAAGAAATTTTTACCCATGTTTTACGATTTTAACAAAAAAGGGTTTTAAAATGAATCACTTTGTCTTTTTCTAATCAAGTAACTTTTCTAAACTTTTTACGCTAAAAAAGGAATTTTAGGCATGTATGTATTTACCCACCATCATGACTGTCATTTCCTTAAAGATTCCTTTGAAATTTTATAAGGTTATTATTAAATAAATTTTTTCCTAGTATTTTTGAAATTCATTTCCATAAGTATTTTTTTAATGAAAAAGGTTCTCAAAAAAATTTATGTTTAAAAATTATTTTAAATTATTTTCAAATCTTACATTATAAGTTTTTTAGGTTATTTTAAAAGAATAAGGGTTTCAAAATTTTTTATGAATTAAAAAGATTTTTTTCAAATAATAAAAGAATATTTCTAGAATAATTGTTTTAAATTATTTTTTAATTCTTACCTTATAATATTTCAATTGGGTTTTCAAAGAAAATTATTTTGAAAAGGATTTATGTTTTAAAAAGAGATTTTCAAATAAAAGTTATTTTCCTTAAGAAATTCTTCATTTGATCTTTAAAAATACTTCCCCATAGAAGGTCATATAATTTTTTATTATTTATGATTTACTAGGGATATGATCCGATAATACCATTCATATTATTTCATGAATGTTTTATGTTTTGATGGAATGATGTTTGTGACACCCATTTATCTTCCACAAGTCATATGCATTTAAAAAAAGCTTCATTTCAGGCATTAGGATTTGATGAAATTATTATGATACCTATTGCTTTTCTATAGGTAATGATATGGTGAAACATTTTTTGTTGCCAATTTCATTTCATGGGATATGATATGATGATTGTTTATAGTATTGTGTCACACATATGCATGATTTTATTATGTGACGGGTGGGACCTATATATAGATCTAATGAATTTGGTAATGAAGGATGATTCGTTAGTATTTATTTTATATATGACCCTGATTACATTTTCATAATGTTATGTGTGATCCTGATTACATGTTCACAATGTTTTCATGGACCTAGTTGAATGTCCATAAATTTATGGATAAACCTGATTAGAAATTCACAATGTTATGAGTGATCCTTATTATGTGTTCACAATGTTATGTGTGAACCTTATTAGATTTTTACAATTTTATGCATGGACCTGGTTTCATATCCATAAGTTTATGAGTGATCCAGATTACATGTTCACAATGTTATGCGTGGACTTGTTTTCAACTCCATAAGTTTATACGGGGGCCGGATTTCACGTTATTAACATTATGAGTGAGCATGTTTCTACCTATACAGGTTCAAAATGTTATATGATGATGTGTATGACACACTTCTATGTCTTATTCCTATTTTATGATTCCACAGATTATGCTCTTGACTCCCTTATGGTTCATGTCTTATGAAATTCCACTCTTTATTCCATGAATCATGTTTATGATCTTTGATATATAGGGTATGATCTTATAATGTTATGATCACATTCTCATACCCTTATTCTCATGTTTATGGTTACATATATCTCATGATTACTCTTATTGAGAATCTGATCTCACCCATTTTTATGTTTCCTTTCCCCTAGGTTTTGAAGATATGTATTATGTATGATGTGCCAATAAAGGTGCTAGTTTTGAATAGGCTAGTGGCAGACAATGATGCTCAACTATGTACCAGTTTTTGTGTTTCCATGTTTCCAAAGCCACTAAACTAACATAGTCTTTGGGATCTGTTTGTGTATTGTTTTAATTATTACTCTAAAATGATGTAATGTCCATGTATGTTAATCAAGAGTTTCTATATCCATAAAATGTACTGAAATTAGTGGACATTCCACCGGATCTTGATATTTATTATGACGAATAACCACTTGAGATTCTAGATCATACATATAAATTTTATGAAACAAGACCACTCACTTGGTTAAAATTTTGTGGTGAAACCACCAACTTGAGGAAGCTATACGGGAGCATGAATATGTAACGAGGAAGAAGTATCCACAATTGTTTTTAATAAAGTGATAAAATTTTTAGGGATAAATTAATTTTGTGTGTGTGTGTGGGGGGGTATTTTAACACCCTGATATTTTATGATTTTTTAAAAATAAATTTAATTTCTTTGATAGTTTGATTTATATACAACACCAAGTTTTAACGAACCATGAAAAATTATTAATAATATTATTTAAAGGATAATGTTTTTGTCTATTCTTTAAAATTTGTGGAATTTATAGGAATAATTTTTTTTTCAATTTAATTATAATGGATTCATATAAATAAATCATATTGATATAAACATAGTTATTTTTTAGTAAAGTCTATATATGCTTCAAAAATATCTTTTAAAAAATTATTTTTATTGATTTTATGAAAAAATAATAAAATAAATTCTTGAAAATTTTATAAAATCTATTTTAAAAAAATAAATTCATTTTTGGAATCAACATGTAAAATTCTATTGGGGTGATTTTTTTATTTTTCTAAAAAGATGAATTGTGAAAAATACTGGTTTTTACTATATACTGCGTTTTTATTTAAAGAATTGATAAGGATAGTTTTTTCCGAAAATGGTTTGAAAAGTAAAATAAGATCAATTATATTATAATTAATATAATATTTTTCATTTTAATTAATTTCATATTGAATTCGTATTTAGATTCTTTTTAAACTATTGAAAAATTTCTCTTTGGAAAACCACTTTTTTTTTCACATCTACGAGATTAATCTTAAATTGAATTCTATCAATTAAATGATTTTAATTTGATAAAATGGATTAAATATTTAGAATAATAATAATTTATATTATATAATAAGGTAAAATTAATTTTTGATTATAAATATTAATAAAGATAATAACAATTAATTACCACAATTACAGTTAAAACATGGTTTTACATATTAAATGCCCTTATATTAAAATTAATTTCCCACACACATAGTGTTTTTATTTAATTTTTTTTTTCATGTTTAGAATAATTACATACAAAGTATAAAATAAGGCACATTTTAATTTTATTCTTAAAAGATAAATTACCAAGGTAAATAAAAAGAAACAAGTTACCTTGGTGAAAAAAAAATGGTGAAATTAAGTAAACTTAAATGATAAGAAATAATATGTTTAAGAAAAAGTGTTTCTATGTGTGTTGGACATGTGGATATAACTTACCTTACATCCAATTCAGTATTTATAAATTTTTTAGGCACTTTGTGTGAGGGTGGATTCTCATTATTGAATAGTTTTGGGTATTTACAAAAATAACACTCCTCCCCCTTTATAAAATACCACCTCTTACCCTCACTTATTCACACATATTAAGCTATTTTTTCTCAACTTAAACATAAATAAATATCTCCCAAAAATACTTATAAATGTTATATAATTTGTTTCACCCAAAAATACCAACCCTAGGGTTTTTAATAAGATATTCAAAAGGGATTGTTCTAAGAGAAGGTGATTGTCTTTACCAAACTCTTTATTTTTTAATTCTTCTATTAGCACCTTAATTAATGTTCTATTAATTATAATTTTAAAATATATTTATATGTTATTATTTTTTATTTAATAACCTATTTACATCTTATCATCCATCAAATGAAAAATAAAATTGTCTATCATGTGTACGGCAGACTACCGCCTCGCAAACCAATGTAATTTGTCTTCCATCACCACCTATCATGGATGGATATAATAATGGATTTAATATTTATATATTATTTTATTCATATTATTATACCTATTTAATTATGATATCACATATTTCTGCTTAATTTTTATTTCTTGGGAATAAGATAATACCGCTCTTGTGTACAATAGACTTCCACCTTGCGAAGCGATGCGACTCGTTCTTCACTTACAATTTGCATGGAAAGTAATAAGGATAGGTATAATAAAAATATGTGATATATATGAAATATAAATTATTATTTATATTTAATATATTATTTACCTTTATTTCATTTCATCCATCTATAAAATGAAAATATCATTCATGCGTAGATACAACCTATCGTCTGGATGAACGGTGTATTTCATTTTTCTCTCCAACTTTTATGGACCACTAATATATATATATATATATACTTAATATATATAATATTTATAACACGATTAAAATTATATATATTATGAAACCATGATCAAAGTAAAAGTATCAAAAATACTATATCAAAACATACCTGAAAAACAAAGTAGTTATTACCCAAAACATTATTTTAACAGGGAATTGTTAATAATCAGGTAATAAAAGTTCATATGTAAATAATATATGATAGGATATATATAAGTATGTTTCTAAAATATTTTTATTATAAACCTATATTTATTATATTGGAG
Source organism: Viscum album (assembly GCA_963277665.1). Classification (NCBI taxonomy): domain Eukaryota; kingdom Viridiplantae; phylum Streptophyta; class Magnoliopsida; order Santalales; family Viscaceae; genus Viscum; species Viscum album. The sequence goes on along the minus strand of OY728146.1, from coordinate 866,332,323 downwards.
GTTCAAATGAGTACGAAGGAATTCGAGACTTACAGTAAGGGATTCCTGTCCAACTTTCATTTTCCATGAGACACATGTCATATTCCCTATGTGTTTATTTTAGGTGGTGTATATAATGACCATTTATTTATTTTAAGATTATTATCCTTAATATTATTTGGATTTAAATATCCTTTTTGGATCCATATTTCATGGGTTTTATGGTTTAAAAGTTACCAAATAGGTAAGATATTTTTGTCTCACTTTTCCTTCGTTGAGACATATGTTATGTTATGAATCTATCTTATTTTATGAGGTGTATATAATATAATTTTTTAATTTTAAAATATAATCTCATTATATACATGATATTTAAAGTTTTATTTGATATTATTATTTAATGGGGCTTATGATTCTATAGATACCAAAATGGTAAAGGGTTTATGTTACAATCTCATTGATTATTAGGATTGTTTATGATTAAGTTTATAATAATTGAATATTATGATCTACCTCTCAAGAAATTCATTTATTTTATTTTTCTCAATTTATTTCTATAGAATACATGTTTTCCCTTTATTTCCCTCTCTCAAAGGATTAAATATACCAAAATAATTTTTTTTCATAAAAATCATCTTTATTTCTCATTTTGGTCAAAACCCCCCATTTTATTCTATTTATATTTTTTAAAATATTTTAAAAATATTTTAACATTATCAAAAGTATTTATTATAATTTTTTACCCATTTTTTATTTTTAAATATTATTTTAAAATTAATATTCATGTCTTTTTCAAAAATAATGCTCATTTTTCTTTTACCGAAAATATAAAAGGAATATTTGTTTTAACGTGTACGACATGGATCAAATTTCCCACCATCAAGAAAATTATTATCTTTGAATATTAATTTATAAAATTTTTAAGGTTTTTTTCGAAGAGAATTTTTTTCACAATGTTTGGAGTATTTTTAGCATTGAAATTTATTTTCTAAGTGAAGAGGTTATTTTCCTCAATAAATTTATGAAATAACATTTACATATTTCTTTATAAGTTTCCAAGGTTATTTTTAAAGAAAAATATTTTAAAAATGTTTTATGTTTTAAAAATTGCTTTTCAATGTGAAGATTTATTTTACTACTAAAATATTATAAATAATATTTAGATATTCATTTAAAAGTTTCTAAGTTTATTTTCAAATAAAAGAATTTTCAAATTTTTTTATGTTTTAAAAAGTGATTTTCAAAGTGGAAAATTTGTTTTCTTCAAGAAATGTTCTAAGTGATCTTTCAAAATCATTTTCATTCTAAGATTAAATCCTTTGATGTTAATCATTCTCTAATGGGAATATAAACCAAGGGTACCATTATTATTCTTTCTCTGAATGGTTTATGTTTATGATGACAAAATATTTATGAAACTTGTTCCTTCTTCAACAGGTTATGTTGCGAGGAAATGAATTTTTTAATGAAACCTATTTCTTTTCCACAGGTTATAATATTTTTAAATGATAATGAAACTTATTTATTTTCATGGGTTCTGATATAATAAATGTTTTATGATCTTGTGGCACACATATGTATGATTTTTAATTATGTTATGGGTGGGACCTATATCCCCCTCCAATATAGTGGGTAAAGCTTTATATATCATGATAATACAATGGAAAATAAGTAGAATGTATTGATCCACAATGAGAAATATGATGATGGTCTTGATCCACAATGGAAAATAAGAGATGAGGAATTATCCACTATGTTTAATGGTCTTGGCAGTTAACCTTGACAAATGAAATGGTTTTTATACCTATTTTGGTGATGTAATTTTATGACATGATCTTATGGTTCATTAATTACGATGATTTCACACTTTTATGAGTCATGTATTTTGGAATGATAATGATTTATTCCATGACTCATGTTTATGATATATGATAGGATGGGTATTAACTTTATAAGTTATATTCATGATCTCATACCCTAATGCTTATCTTATACTTACATATGATCATATAATGATATATCCCTTGTTTAACCTTACTGAGAATTTGAACTCAAATTTTTTTATATTTCCTTTCCCTAGGTTAAAAAGAAAGGTTTTAAGTATGGTATGTTTTTGAATTATAAAAAAGGGGAAGATATTTATGGTATATAATCAAGATATTTTAATAAATAATAATATTGTGCACCTAGTCACCAAAGGCACTAAATTATTATGGTCCTTGGGCATGTATTTGTAAAATGTATTAAATGTTAATCTAAAAGGATGAACTATTTATATATGTGAAGCTTGGTTCATTACACCAAGTACTTAAAAAATTAATAAATAATATTTTTGAGGTAAAATATGTCCAAGAAACACCACTAACAAAAAATATATGTTTTAAACATGTTTTTCCTTATCAAATAACTTTACTGACTTTTACCAATTTTATTTTCACAATGGTAACTAGTTTTTTTATTTATTTACATAGGTAATTTATCTTTTAAGAATAATAATAAATTAAACTTATTATATAATTTTGACCCATTTATTCTAAATATTAAATCCAATTTATCAAATAAAAGTCACACCTACGTGAAAAAATAATTTTAACACAGGCACATGTAACACACAAAACCCCGTCTGAACCTTTATTATAGTAATTAATTTCTACTATTTTTATGATTCATTATGAAAAAAACTATGTTGAATCCTAATTCAAAATATGGAATCCATTAATAAAATTCATTTTATATAATGGGAAGACTTTAATTTAAAATTAAACCCACACACACGGTGAAAATTTTGTTTTCGAATGAAAAAATATGCATAAGTACAAAAAGTTTCAATATCAATGTTGAATATGAAATTGACTCTAATGATCCAAATTGGATTAATCATAATATAATTTAAATAGTTTTATTTTTGAAACCATTTTAAAACAATATGAGAGTTTTTAAATTTTTTAAGCAAAATGATAGTTTTTAACAAAAATCAGTATTTTTTACTAATCATCAAAAAATCAAGATTTTTAGAAAATTATCAAAAATAAACTATAAGATAATTTTTACATTATGATTTGAAAAATTAAGTTAATTTTATTAATTAAATTTTCTAAAAGTGTAAAAAATTAATTAAAAAAAGTTCTCGATGAAACCACTTTTTAGAAAAACAAAGTTTTAAGTATAAAACTGGATTTATTCTTATCCCATGCTTAGTAAAAAATATTAGATGAATGAGAATTTTTTTATTGAATAAATAATATATAAATTTTATTAAAATAAGTAAAATTAGTTATTAATTAAGATACAAAAATATTTTGTGAATCAAAATAATTTTTGAGAAAAAGCATTTTCTTAGTTTCAAAATGATTTCGATATCCATTTATAATCAATTGATAACCGATGAATTTATTTATAATTTTTTTTAATAATATACTTTTAAAAGTTTATTTATTCATATTAATACCTTCTAATTTAATTAACAGGTTATAATTATCACCGTAAATAATAATATTTAAACATTATATCATGGTTTATTTAAACTCAATGTTGCTTGTAACTCAAGACATCACAGAAATTTAATTTATTTAAAGTGAAATATATTATAAAATATCAAGGTGTAACTTTCTACCAGTTTATATAAATTGAGTCCACAAAATTTGAACTTGATGTTGGTAATCAAGGGTTTAGAATTTTATAATTACATTGTAGAAAACCCAAATCATAAAAGGGTTGATAAAACTTCCTCTTAAAAAGATGGAAAAAGAAATAAAAATGTTATCTAGAATAAAAGAACTACATTCTAGATAAGAGAAAATTGAGTGAAAATATGAATATAGAGGAGAAAAATAATTTATAATGACTAATAGAGAGTGATATAAAAAATGGTTAGGATAAATTTAATAGCTACAAAGGTATAAATATATGATGGGTTAAATGACCATTAATTCAACGAAAAAGAAGTCAATAAGATAATATTTTCATTTCAAGATACTTTTCCTAAAGTAGAAGGATTATTTTACTTTTCTATAGAGAACATCAGAAAATATAATTACTTTTTATATTTTTATTCCATAAGAAAAATTTAATTATTTGGTTGTGATTCAATAAATTTACCCTTTATTTATTTTTACAAGAAATGAATATCCTAGATGAATTTTTTTAGGCCTGAAGTACAAAAATTAACTTTTAATAGATCATAAGATCTATGAAAGTGTGAAAATTACTTCTGCTTATAGATAAATATTTACCAAAACCAAAATTGATAGCATAAGTTGTCTAATATAACATATTAATCTCTAATCCTCAACCTAACACCAAAATTTCAACTTAATACATTCTATAATTAGTTAACCTTAAGACTCCTCCAAAATGTGTTTGACCAAATTTAAATACCACAAATCTGAAATATTTGGTCACATTTTTGTTCAATATAAACTTTAACACTTTTCCCTAAACAACATAATGCTGCTCATAATGTCACTCATCCAACATGATAATTACATGATCATATATTCTCTTGAAACATTCTAATAACCTGAATCCCCATACAACCTCAATGAAAATACAAAACCTTTAAAAACTAGATATACCCTTATCCATTATATAAAATCACAAAATATCAAATATATTCCATAAATATGAAAGTGAAACAATCTGCATCGTAAATTAATCTATCCCTAAATCACGAATAATTTTCAAGGACACCAAAACTCACTGATTTACTTCTTCAATTTCAATCATCACTTTATCCAAACTATACATTATTACTTAAAATAAGGGACAAATTAAGGGTTATCATTCCCCAAATCATGTTATTTACATAAAATATCATCTTATATTTAAATAAATTTTATAGGTCATCAATACAATTAAATATATTCTTTAGAATACTTAAAAAAACTTCAGAACAATCCTTAGACGTTTCTAGATTCATATGAATAAAACATCATTTATGTAACACTTATATAATATTATTATAAAATCCCAATACATAGAAACTTAAATCTTTACAATTTAATTATTTTCATGGTATAATTCCTTCCTTGGTTTAGGAGTTAACTATTTGATAAGGGGATTGAATCAGATAATGCCCATATTCCCCACACATAATAAATTTAAATAATTATCAATTTATTTCTATATACCATTATTTTCTACATATATAATTTTATTCGCTTCCTTTGAGACATTCCCGGGGGTGCCTCATTCTATATTTCTAACATGAAGGAAGTTGGGTCTTCTTTCATTCATTTTCTCTACTATTTGATCTCTCAACAAATTGTATCCTTATATTATTTGGTGAGTCTAAGAGGTGGTTAAGGTGAATGATTTTAATGATATATCATGACAACTGATTAGGCACAATAAAAATATATTTATCTCCAATCATCATCCAAATTGGATTCTCATAATCAACATATTATCTAAAACATTTTGAGTTAACATGGTTCCTCCAGGTTCCAGCCATTGGCTAAAACAAAAAATAATAGTATGAGAAAAAAATACTCATAGCACGAATCCACATAATTTTTTTAGGATGTATAAATCATAAAAGTTTATTTTCATCCTAATAAACCTTAGTTTTAACCTAGGTCATCCATGGTTATCATCTGTTCAATTCCTTCAGGATGGTTTATAAAGAGTTTATGAATTTCCAAAACATATCCCCTAGGAGTGTCGAACCATGTGTACAAAAAATAACCATTTTGGTACACCAGGTGAAGATCAATTTAAAGATAAATGTTACATTTTTAGAGTTATTACCTCTAGGTAAAACTATTACAGAGCCACATCTAATTGTTGTATCTAGATAGGTATTCAATTGCTTATAAATCACTCACACCATCCTTCACCAAAATCCCAATACATTTTCTTATATTTATGCCAAGTGTTCTCACTAATGTTTTCACATCCTAGATTCAAAAGGATAACTAAACCTTAATCATATACCAACTATAATAAACCACACTTTTAATACATACATATTATATGTTTTTATAAAAATATTCATTATATAACATAATGATCTATGGTATAATCATATACGACTAATATTTTTGGGAAATTGTACACATAATAAAATGGTTCATAAGTGAACCACATCATCTCGCACAAAGTTATTTATAACCATTACTATTCTTAGAAATATCATAAATAATATATTTCTTCATAACCGTGGGAATGGAAACATAATAAAGTATGATCTTAGATTCTCAATAAGGGTAAAAAAGTGAGATATCAACATATCATGTGCATAAAGGTATGATATATAAAAACCCTTCTTTTTATTACACACTTAAACATGATTTATTACATAAAATCTTCACTTGATACAAAATAGAAGATCGAGAGGTCTCGTGACATTGGGGATTAGGAACATTATATAATATTTTAGAACATAAAACACACAACATCTTTATTTAAAAATTTCTTTACATGACCACTACATTCCCTCGTACTTAGCATTGCATGGGATAACTTGAGGACGTGTATAAGAAAAGGGTGAGCTATAAATCCCAGTAAGGGAATAAACATGGAATAACATGAGGAATGAAATACATGTTATAAAATAGTAATATCAATAGAGAACAAGAGAAACATGAATATAAAGGCATGATAAATCATGATAATCATAACATGGAAATGTGGCAAAAACACTTAACATGGAATTAGCATGAGCCAAGGTTCATTGCACATGGAGTATGAGTAAACCTTAATTTCACATAAAGCACGAGTAAAAACTCATTGCACTTGAATTATAATGAGTCAGCACCCATTTCACATGACCTATCATGATACTATACTTTTCCCAATGCATTGGAGTGATATCAAGGCGCACCCTTCTTAAACATTTCATTTTATGCATAAGTGTGCCACATGGATCATATAATATGGAATCAATGAACATAATAAGTTATTCCATGATTAAGTAATGTGAAATAAATAAATGAAATTAACATTAAATATGTATATTTTAATAATGGTGAATACCCTTGATAGAGACATGGGTATGATATTCACTACACAATGATCCTTGTTTGGAGATATGGGGTGCAATTTCAGCAACATAACGGCGTGGCATAATGATTCATAAAAAATGGTTTATGAGATATAAAATGGTGTCTCATCATATTTACATGAAATGTAATGTAAGGGGTCATATGGATACATGTACCAACAAATTTAATGGAATTTAGATTGATAATACAGAAGAATTACTTGGATGTAAAAGAGGAGAGAGAAATACCTCACAGAATTTCGGCATGGTAACGGGTGTCCATGGGAGGCATTAATGAGAGATAAAGGGGTCTCAATACATCCAAACATAAATATTGAATTATGGGGGAGATGAAAATTCATACCTCAACATTTTTAATTAAAAAAAATGGCATAACAACTTAAAGAAAATTAAACAAAAATGAGAAAGGAAGAAATCCCTTACTTGGATGTGTGATCCCAAAGGCTTGGTAGAGGCTTGAGAGAGGCTTCTTGGGAGATTGGGGTACCTTGGTAGGACTATATAGAGATGAGGGAAGAGGTTGGACTAACTAAAAAGGCTTTTAGTGAGTAGGAATTGGGATCTCGGGTGGGTTTATATAGGAAAGGAAAGGGAACTGTTTATTATTTAGGTTTGGGTCACCTCACATTAAACTAATCAAAACCACAAACCAAACCATGGTTTTTGCCTATGTTTTTTTCCAAAGGGGAGTGGAAAACAATATTTTATAAGTCCAAAGTCCGAACTTCTTAAAATAATGGGGTTTCTTATGTGGAGGTGAGTCACACTCCCAAGGAAAACAATTTAAAAAGACAAAATGTTTAAAAAGTCTTGAAGGGTCCAGTAAAGCTTGGTAAAATAAATCAAACAAACCCAAAATAAAATTAATTTAATGTTAAAGCATATATTGGACGAACATATAGTTTCTAGTATTTTATTACAACAATATTGGCTCATTATGATGTCATAAAACACATTATATATTTATACGATATTTTATTTTAACCCAAAAATTTGACTGTCTCAGAAAATTATGAAAGATTCACCATTGGGTAATTTTGACATCTTAATTACATAAATAATATTAATTTTATCTAAATAATTTTCTAAATATGTTAATTTTTACTTTTAAAATAAAAACCGACATTTATCAAAAATTCATGGGTTTTGACAAAAAATGGCTTTCAAACCTTAATAAAAATTACAATTTCATTCATAAAATTACATGATCATTTATATTTAATAAAAATTAATTTAATAACAATAAAAATATTTTATTAAAATATTATTTAATTCAAAAATCCATTAATTCATAAAAATATATTTCTTAGTTGAACATTAACTAAAAATACTATTTGTACTTTAAAAACTATTTACATGGTAACAATAATAAAATGAAAGTATATTCATTATTATATACAAAAAATAATGTACATAACCATAGTACTAGGGTCCTTTTACATAACCCCTTATAACACCTGCATAAGACCAAAGAGTAAGGTGTGCTATGGTGACAGACTCTTGGGGTGACTCAGATAACATTGCTCAGGTGGTAATCTCTATCAAATTCCACCTCTCTCGTAGGAGGTCCCACTTGAGCTCAATATATTAAAGCTCGGATCAAGCTTGGTTTATAGTGAATCCCAAATACGGAACCTCCTTTCCCAGCTCTGACAAATGGGATTTGTATGGGGCATGTCTACTGGATGAGGCCATCACTTCCTTTGTCTAAGTAAATTGAATTTGTTAAAGCCCTATATTTAGAGTAATCATGTGATCACTATTCAACACCTTTATTAGAAATAGTCACAATTCTTAACAGTATTTTAAATTCCAAAAAAAAATCACAAAACCAAAAAAGTTCACATTTTACATGATGAGACATTTAATTAGATCAAGAGGGATTTCCATTAATGAAAGTTTGGTTCATTACAATCTTCCCCCCTTAAGAAATTTTTCCCTCAAAATTTCATTTTCCCACACTAAAATAGATGTGGGTAACTTTGCTTCATCATTTCCTTAGATTCTCACATCGCTTCTTCAAACTTGTGGTTTCACCACAACACCTTGAAGAGGGGCATTGTCTTATTTCATAGAAATTTTTCTATTCGATCTAAGATCTTCACTGGTTTCTCCTCATAAGAAAGATCATCCTCTAGCTATACTACCTCTGAAGAGAGTACATGTGAAGGGTTTGGTATATGATTCCTTAAGAGGGATACATGAAAGACATAATTAACTTTGGCCATGCTAGGTGGAAGTTCTTGTCGATATGCCACAACCCCAACATGATCAAGAATCTCGAAGGGGATATGTACCCAGGACTTAACTTCCCTTTATTTCCAAACCTCATGACCATCTTTCATAGAGATATTCTTCGAAATACCATGTCTCCAACTTTAAACTCAAGGTCTCTTATATGGTTATCTATATAAATCTTCTGTCGACTCTGGGATTTCTTGATATGTTGTTGAATGGTTTTCACCTTCTCCACCATTTCTTCGACCATTTCTGGTCCTAGTATCTTACTCTCACCAAATTTATCCCAATATAATGGTGTTCTACACCTCTTCCCATATATGGATTTATAAGGTGCCATTCGGATGCTCGAGTGGAAACTGTTATTGTAAGAGAACTCAACCAGAGAAAGATGTTGATCCCATCCTCCTTTAAAATCCATTGAGTATGCTACCAACATGTCCTCAAGTGTTAGGATAGTCCGCTCAGATTGGACATCAGTTTGAGGATGATAGGTTGTACTAAAGTTCAGTTTAGTATTCAGAGCATGTTGAAGACTCTTCCAGAACTTAGAGGTGAATCTTGGATCTCTATCGTACACAATAGATAGTGATACTCTATAGAGCCTTACGACATCCCTGATATATATCCATGCCAATTGATCCAATGATAAATCCTCCTGAATAGCAATGAAGTGTGCAGCCTTTGTAATATGATCCACAACAACCCAGATTGCATTGTTGCCTTTGGATGTCTTTGGATGTCCAGTGACAAAGTCCACGATGATGTTCTCCCATTTACATTCTGGTATGGGAAATTATTGCATCATTTATTTAGACTTCTGCCTCTCTACCTTCACTTTCTAACACACGAGACACTTTTATGTATATTCAGTGATCTCCTTCTGCATATTATCCCACCAATAATGCTCTCAGTGATCTCGATACATCTTTATGTTTCCTGGGTGAATAGATAAATTTGATCTATGTGCATCATCCAAATGTTCCTTCTTCAGCTTTAGACTTGATGGAACATATATAATTTTCCCAAATCTCACAATTTCTTCTTCATTAACATTAAACTCCAAGGATTTCCCTTTTCTGATAGCTTCTATTTTTTCTTGAATTCCCACATCATCCTTTTGAGCATCCTTTAACCTTTCCAAAACTGATGGTTGAGCAATAATTTGTGAAAGGATTGATGATGTTCCCTTATTTATGATTCCCATGTCCATCTTCATCAAATCTAAGAAGATTGGATCCTTTTCAATTCTCATCAATGACAGAATCACAAGGTCATTTCTAGTTAGGGAATCCTCCACCTTGTTCGCTTTCCCACGGTGGTAATGGATTGAGCAGTCATAGTCTTTGATCAGCTCAAACCATCTTCGTTGGAAAATGTTCAACTCTTTCTATGTGAATATATACTTGAGGCTTTTTTGGTCCATATATATTTCACACTTATCCCCAAAGAGATAATTCCTCCAAATCTTCAAAGAAAAGATCACTGCAGCTAACTCGAGGTCATGTGTTGGATAGTTCTATTCATGAAATTTTAATTTCCTTGAAGCATAGGCAATGACTTTGTCATTTTTTATCAACACACAGCCCATGCCCTTCTTCGAAGAATCACTGAATACCAAAAAAAGTTACCCACTTGTGTGTAAAGTGATCATGAGCGCAGTGATAAGACTCCGTTTTAACTTCTTGAAGATTTCTTCGAATTCATCACTCCAAGAAAACTTTACTCCCGTCTGATTTAGCTTGGTAAGAGGGTTGGAAAATCATGATAAATTTCTCACAAATCATCAATAATATCCAACTAACCCCAAGAAGCTACGGATATCCGTTACAGATGTTGGCCTCGACCATCCCTCAATTATATCTGTTTTGGAGGGATCCATAGATATCCCATTTCTTGTGATGATATGGCCCAAGAATGAGACCTCCTTTAACCAGAACTCACACTTTCTGTACTTTGCATAGAGATTATACTTTCACAAGTTCTCTAGTACAGTTCTTAGATGTTCCTCATGATCCTCCTTGGTTTTGGAGTATATCCGAATATTATCTATAAAGAATACAACAAATTTGTCAAGGTAATCTCTAAAGACTCTATTCATCAAGTCCATGAAGATTTCTAGAGCATTAGTGAGTCTAAAAGGAATTACTATGAATTCATAGTGCCCGTATCTTGTACGAAAAGTAGTTTTAGGGATATCTTCCGTCTTCAACCTTACTTGATAATACACCGACCGCAAATCCACCTTTGAGAAGTATTGTGCTCCATGCAGATAATCGAACAAGTAATCAATACGTGGGAGAGGATACTTGTTCTTTATCATGATTTTGTTAAGATCACGATAATCGATGTAAAGGATTATTGACCCATCCTTCTTCTTGACGAAGAGGACATGTGCACCCCATGGTGAAGCACTTGGGCGTATAAACCCTTTATCAAAATTATCCTGTAGTTGTTTCTTCATCTCCTCAAGCTCCACAAAATCCATTATATACAGATTATTGAATATTGGCAACGACCTAGCTATAAGATCAATTGATAATTCAACATTCCTTCTGGGAGGAAGACAAGGAAATTCCTCAGGAAACACTTCAGCAAATTCCCTCACAATAGGCATGTCTTCAAGGATGCTTGCCTCCTTAGACTCAATCATATGAGCTAGATATTCATCCTCATAGGGAAGTAATAACCACTCTTGAGATGATGGATCTAAATAAGGTTCATCTTACTCCTTGCACTTGTGAAGAATCGGGGGTCGATTCTCCACATGGAGAGTTATTTCCCTCTCACGACAATTTATGTTGGATCTATATAAGTAAAGCCAATCCATTCCAAGAATTGCATCAAATTCTACTAGAGGGAGTATGATGAGGTTTTCTGGGAAGTTTAATCCATAGATTATGACAGGGGAGGAGTTATATTCATGGGTTGTAATGATTTCCCCATTTTCTGTACTCACCGACATCTTCACATCCATGATTTATGGTGGCGCTTGGATTGTTCTACTAAACTTTCGAGATATAAAAGAATGCGTAAAACCTGAATCAAAAAGTACATTCACTATTCGTGAATGAATAACTAGAATAACTATCACCACTTCATTGTTAGGGTTCACTTTGGTAGTAGTGAGGGAAAAAAATCACCCTTGATGCCTTGGAGGTTGTTGGTTGCCTTCGAAAACCCTTGCCTTCAGGCACAAATTTGCAAGATACCCTAGTTATTTGTAGTTGTAGCAATAAACCATGTGTTGAGGTTAGAATGAAAAATTACTCTCATCTGTCACAGCCACGAGTCTTTCTTGTCGACAATTAATATCCAGGTACCCTTCTCTTCCACACCTAAAGCATTTCCTTGTCCCCTTCAGGAAATTTTTGGGGTGCTTCTTTCCGCACCTTTGCCAAGTGGGGTGCTGGATCTTCTTAGCACCGTTGTATTTATCAATCAGACCGCCATAATTGAATTCCAACTTAAGATTCTTATCCCCATGATACCCCTAAGATTCTACGATCTCTATTTTTACCTTGAGGGCACATCAGACAATTTCCTCATAGCTGTCGAAGTCATGGATCAACAGCGCTTTACACAGGCTAGGTTTCAGGCCACCAAAGAAGTAGTCAAACTTGCATCTGGGGGTAATGACAAAGATGGAAGCATATAGTTCAAGCATTTTGAAGTTTTCCTCTTATGATCCGACAGATTTGTTGTCTTTTTTTTTGAGGTCAAGGAAGTCCCTTTCCATATTATGTCGGAGGGTGCGTGAAAAATATTTATCGAAAAACATATTCCAGAAATCCTTCTATTCCAACGCCTCAATGTCCTCCTCAGGCTTCATATTTTTGATCAATGTCCACCATTGATCATATTCACCTCCATATGATAAGCATCCAGAAGAACCTTCTCTTGTTTGGAACATTGAAGGATAGAGAATAGTTTATCCATTTTTAGGTGATTGAGGGATCAGATGATCCATTTAAAGTAGGAGGGCTTTGTCTCATGAAGCTCTCGATAGTGACTTTTTCTTTCTTGGGGGGGGGGGTTGAACATTCCTCTTGAACCATGTTTTTATTCAAATCTTGAGTTAACTGAGAGAGAAGCATGATAAATTTTGCGACCCCCACTCCCATCGGATTGGGCATCTCATTAGCACAATCATCACATTGATCTTCACATCGGTTGTTAGCTCGAGTCCTCCTATTACCGGCCATTGGGTGTAATAAAAGTAAAGTTAGGGGTAACACATAAAGGGTAATCCAAGGATAAAACTGATGCCTTATAAATAAATTTTATTTCCTTAACTTATGAATCCATAGGCTTCAATCTATGCTATTAACGATCTACTTTCTAACATATATTCTTAGGGGCATTTTTTTAATTCCCACAATAAAGGTTCATACTAAGCTTATGAATTTACCAAAGAATATCCCATGGGAGTTTTATAACCAAGAGTATATAAAGGTCGGTTGTTGTGAACCATTTCTCGTTTGAGTCTAGCTCAAAGCGGTGTTTTCAGGTTTTACCCCTAGGATACATCTTTGCCAGAGCAGCCTCTACCTACTCGTATCCAGAGAGGGATATATTTACTTCATAAAACACTTACTCAATACTCAACAATACTTAGGAATGTTTTTATTATACATATTCTTGTCTCTATGTCTTCACTTGGGTTTTCTAATCATAATCCCAAAAATAACTAAACCTATCCTCTAATACCAACTATGACAACCCTTCTTTTTATTATACACTTAAACATGATTTATTACATAAAATATTCACTTGATAAAAAATAAAATATCTATAGGTCTAGTTTATTTAGGTCTTAGGAACATCACATAATAGTTTAGAACATAAAACACACAATATATTTATTTAAAACTTCCTTTACATGACCACTACATTCCCTCATACTTAGCATTGCATGGGATAACCTGAGGACATGAATAAGAAAAGGGTGATCTATAAATCACAGTAAAGGAATAAACATGGAATAACATGTGGAATACAATAAATGTTATAAAATAGGCATATTAATTGAGCACAAGAGAAACATGAACATAAAGGCATGATAAAGTATGATAATCATAACATGGCAATGTGGTAACAACACATAACAAGGAATTAACATGAGCCAAGGATCATTGCACATGGAGGAAGAGTAAACCCTCATTGCACATGAAGCATGAGTAAAACCTCGTTTCAATGGAATTTACATTAGTAAACACCCATTACACATGAAGTATCATAATACTATAATTTACTCAATGCATTGGAGCGCTATCGGGGCACACCCTTCTTAAATATTTCATTTCATGCATAAGTGTGCCACATGGATCATATAACAGGGAATCAATCAACATCATAAGTTATTCCATGATTAAGTAATGTGAAATAAATACATTAAAGTACCATTCAATATATATATGTGAATAAAGGTGAATACCCTTGATAAAGACATGGGTATGGTATTCACTACACAATGATCTTGGTTTGAAAAAACATGGTGCAATTTTGGAAGTATAACGATGTGACATAAGGATTCATAAAAATGGTTGATGACATAGAAAAGGGTGACTCATCATATTTACATGAAATTTACATTAAGGGGGTCATATAGATAGATGTACCAACAAACATAATGGAATTTAGATAAATAATACAAAATAATTACTTGGATGTAAAAGAGGAGAGATAAATCTCTCACGGAATTTCGGCATGGTAACAAGTGTACATGGGAGGCATTAATTAGAGAGAAAAGGGTCTCTCATCATACAAACATAAATAGGGAAGTATTGAAGAGGTGCGAAATCATACCCAATCATTTGTAATTGAAAAAAGGGCATAACAACTTAAATAAAATTAGAAACAAATGTGAAAGGAAGAAATCCATTACTTGGATGTGTGATCCCAAAGTCTTGAGAGAGTATTATTGGGAGCTTGGGGCACCTTGGGAGGATTCTAGAGAAAGGAGGGCAGAGGTTGGACGAACTCCAAAGGCTCTTAGCGAGGAGGAAGTGGGAGCTTGGGTGGGTTCATGTAGGAAAGGAGAGGGAATTGTTTAGTATTTAGGTTTGGGACACCTCATATTAAACTAATCAAAACTACAAAATAGCCCATGGTTTTTACCCATGGTTTTTTCCAAAGGAGAGTGGAAAAAAATATTTTATAAGTCCATAGTCCAAACTTCTTAATATAATGGGGTTGCTTATGTGGAGGCGAGTCACACTCCCAAGGAAAACAATTTAAAAAGACAAAATGTTTAGTAAGTCTTGAAGGGTCCACTAAAGCTTTTTAAAATAAATCAAACAAACCCAAAATCACATTATTTTAATGGATAAACATATATTGGCCAAACATAAAGTTTATAGTATTTTATTACAACACTATTGGGTTATTATGATGTCATAAAACACATTATATATTTAAACGGTATTTAATTTTTACCCAAAAATTTGACTGTCTCAGAAAAATTCACTGTTGGAAAATTTCGACATCCTGATTCTAGAAATAATATTCATTTTATATAAATAATTTTCTATATATGTTAATTTTCACTTTTAAAATAAAAACTGAAATTTATCGAAAATTCATGGGTTTTGACAAAAATGACTTTCAAACCTTAATAAAAATTACAATTGCATTCATTAAATTATATGATCATTTATATTTAATGAAAATTAATTTAATAATAATAATAATATTTTGTTAAAAAATTATTTAATTCAAAAATCCTTTAATTCATCAAAATAGATTTCTTAGTTTAACATTAACTAAGCATACTATTTATTCTTTAAAAAATATTTACAAGGTAACAATAATAAAATGAATGTATATTAATTATTATATAAAAAAATAATTTACATAACCATAGTACTAGGGTCTTGTTATATAACCCCTTATAACACCCTAATAAGACCGAAGAGTAAGGTGTGTGATGGTGATAGACTCTTGGGGTGGATCGAATAACATTTCTCAAGTGGTAATATATATCAAATTCCACCTCTCTCGTAGGAGGTCCCGCTCAAGATTAATATATTCAAGCTCATCTTGGGCTTGGTCAAGTGCGAAGACAAAAAACGCAACCTCCTTTCCTAGCTATGAAAAATGGGCTTTGTATGGGGCACGTCTACTGGATGAGGCTATCTCTTCCATTGTATAAGTAAATTTTATTTTTTGAATCCCTATATTTATACTAATCATGTGATCACTATTCAAAGACTATATTAGCAATGATCAAAATTCTTAATAGTATTTTAAAATAAAAAAACACAAAACCAAAGAAGTTCACATTTTACATAATGAGGCATTTAATTAGATCAAGAGGTATTTTCATTAATGAAAGTTTGGGTCGTTACATGATAACATAAGATTAAAATTTGAAAACCATTCTATTCATAAGATAGATCGTAATTCTAAGTCAATACATAAATATTTGTAGTTTATACGACATGAATCTTAAAGGAAATCTACAAACATGATCCATGAGAGAGTATATAGCCATATGAGTTGGGAAGAAGCTTTAGTTTATGACACTGAAAACATGTATAAATAAAAAAAGGTTCACTCATTAAGTTAGGAACATGAAATATGGCCGTCACATAAAATTATAGGCATTAAATCTAGGTCTATTCATAATCATATAGATAGGAAATATTGGTCTATTAACAATCTTATAGACATGAAAACTAGGTCAACAATTAATCTTAAAGACATAAAACCCATGTCCACTCATGAAATTATGAACATATAACATATTTACTCATGATTTATCCATTTATACCCAATGTGTTATATGACTATATAATTCCAAAAACACCCATCACATAATTAAAATCATAAATATGTGTTCCACAAGATCACAAAACATTCATTATATCATAACCTATATAAAGGAAATTGGTTTCATGAACATTCCATCATTGCATAACCCATGGAAAATAAATAGATTTCATAAGCATAACTCATGGGAAAGAAATGATCTCTATAAACATATTGTCATCATAATCATAAACTATCCATAGAAATACTAAGGATGATATCATTTGATAATATCCCAATTATATCATGATTATATTTAATTGTTTTTGTCATTGATGCATAAAAATACCATTAAAATATCATTATAAACATTCATTAAAATAATACCCTTTATAATTTGAATACCACTTTTTAAAATATAAAAATTTCCAAAATATTAAAGGAATAAATTTATTGAAATTAAAATTGAAAAATTATTAATTAATCCTTAAATAACTGAGTTTTTATTATGCCATGAAATACTATTCATTCCATACATGTTAAAACAAATATTATTTTTTTCATTTTTAGAAAAAAGTCTAAAGTACCTCATTTATAAATAGACAAGAAGATTCAATTTAAACTATTTTGTAAAAAATAAAAGATGGATAAAAATTAATTTAAAAAATCATTGTAGAATAGTAAAATCATTATGGATTTGTATTTCAAAAAACATGGATATGGAAGAAAAAATAAATTTCGACTGAAGAGAGAAAAAATCCGGTTTTCCTTAAAAACATTATTTAGACACTTGATTACATAAAAAGAGGAAAAAGAAAGGAAAAAAATTTAATTTATAGAAATAAATATATTTGGATAGATTTCATGACTTTCTTGAGAGATATATAATTGGATTTTATCATCATAATCGTAATAAAAAATCCTGATAAACAAACAGATTGTATTATAAAACCCTTAGGACTTTGGTAAAATTTGAATAATAAGCCCCATGAGATAAGGAACCCTATATAGATATGTTTATACCCATATATTTTACAGTAATAATAATAAAATACATTCATGGAAAGTATATACACCACAAAAATGAAATAATTTGCGAATAAGGCATGTGTCTCATAGATATAAAATGAAATGAAAATTCTTTACCGCTTTGGTAAATTTATAATCATGATATCCATGGAAGAATAAATTTAAATGAAACTTTAAATATCATTAGAATAAATAAATTTATGTTAGAAAATTTTCAAGGTGATTTATATATACCTCATAAAACAAGATATGTGCATAACATAACTTATGTCTCAAATAGGTCAATTTGAGGTGAAAATCCACTACCGTTTTAGTAAAATTTTAATCATAAGCCCCATGGAAGAATAAAATTAAATTAAAAATTAAATATAATTAGAATAAATATATTCATAATATTAAATGTAAAATGTCATGTATGCACAACTTATAAAATAAAATAGGTTTATAACAAAACTTATGTCTCAAAGAAGGTAATTTGAGATAAAAATCCCTTACCTTAGGTCTGAATTCATTTTTACATGTTCTAAACTCATGTATAATTAATATATAAAATAACCATAATAATATATATAATAACATACACTACTTACGTATATCCTTTTTTCACCCATGTAATTACAATTGTTTATTAAAATTACTCTCCCAGGTGATAACTGATTCATTTTTCCTATATGTTTTGGTTCTATAGTTTTGATCCTTGTACTTTGATCATGGTAACATTACATTATGGATGTTAACCATGATATAAATATTATATATATTCATTATATAATAAAATATAATAGTTCATATAATTTAGGTTTAAAAAAATTAGTTACATCATTCATAGAGATGGTAGACCGTGCGTATGCATGAATATTATTTTCATTTTTTCAATGGAAAAAACAAAAGAAAGGTAAATAATTATTCAATTTTAAAAAATTATTATTATATCTCATAAATCATATATTTTCAGAAAATAAATCCTTAGTACCATCCATGTCAATATAAAATGAAAAAACATTCACATCGCTTCGTGGAGGCGGTAGTCCACACGTACGCATGGACAACGTTATCATTTTCCAATGGATTGGTTGGTAAAAAAGTTACATGTGATATTATAATTAAATAAGTGTAATTATATCATAAATATAATATAAATATATTAAATATATCATTATATCTATCCTTGAGAGGCAGTGACAAAAAATGAATTACATTGGTTCACGAGGCGATAGTCCACCATACACACGATCAACGGTTTTGTTTCCCATTTGATGGAATAGGGGATGGATATAGATTATTAAATAAAAATAATAACATATAAACATATTTTATGTAATTGTTATATTATATTATATTATTAATACATGAATGAAGGTGGTAACAGAATAATTAAAAAGAAATAACTCAATGAAGATAATTATCTTTTATTTAAAAAACCTCCTATGAATCCCATTTTAAGAAAATTAGGGTTGGTATTTTAGGAATAAAAAACCTCTATAATTTGGATAATTATGTTTAGATATATTTTTAAAGGGTTTTGTTAAGAAAAAATGTATTATGATGTGTGAATAAGTGTGAGTGGGAGGTTCCCTTTTATAATCGAGGAGTGAAATTTTTGTAAATACCCAAAAATTTTAAATATTGGGAATTCAATCTCAAACAAAGTTCATAAAAAACTGAAAAATAATGGGGTTTAGGGAAAATAAATCTCATACACACATCCCCCACAAAAAAACATGTGTTAAACATGTTTTTCCTTTACTTCTATGTTTACATACTTGTACCATTTTAGTTTTCACCATGGTAACTAGGTTTTTATTTATTTACCTCAGTAATTTATCCTTTAATACTATTAATAAATGATCCTTATTATATATTTTATACCCATTTATTATAAATTTCAAATCATATTTATCAAATAAATTCCTCTGTGTGTGAAAAATTAATTTTAACACAAGCTCATGTAACATGAAAAACTTTATTTTAACCATAATCACAATAATTAATTTCTACTATTTTTACTATTAATTATGACCAAAAACACATTTGAACATATTAAATAATATTAATATTGATTATTCCAAATAATTAATCAATTTTAAAAAATTAAATTCATATAATTGGTAGGATTTAATTTAAAATTAAACCCGTAAGCACAATTAAAATGTGGATTTTCAATGAAAAATGTTCTTATAAGTATCAAATGTTTTAATATAAAAGTTAAATATGAAATTGATTAAACTGATATAAATTGGATTAATTATAGTGTAATTGAACTAATATTTCTTTTAAACCATTTTTAATTTTTTTTGGAAAATTTTAAATGCTTTAAAAGAAAATGAAATTTTTAAAAAAATATGTGTTTTCACTATTCATAGAAAAATTTAATCTTTTCATAAAATTCCCAAAAATTCACTCTAAGATAATTTTGAAATTTTTATTTTAAAGTTGAAGTTAATTTTTCAGATAAATTTCAAAAAATTTCAAGAAATAATTTCACAGTAAGTACACGACACACCCTTTTTTTTTTCTAAAAAACACAATTTAAAGCATAAAACTCGATTTATTATTATCCTATTATTTGAAAAAAATATTATATTTATAAAAAAATATTTAATTTAATATATAATATAGAAATTTTATTGAAAATAATCAACCAATTTTTATTAATTAAGTTAAAAACACATTGTGTTCATAAAAAGAGTTTTTCAGATAAAACATTTCTTTTACATTCAATTTTTTTATTTATATTCCTAATAAATTGAAAACCAATGAATTTATTTATACATGTGAAAACCATATATTTCTCATAATTTATTAGTTAATATTCATACCCATCAAATTAAAAACTAGGTTACGTCTGTTACTTTAAATAATAATATTTAAATAGTATATCATGGTTTGTTTAAACTCACTGTTGCATGTAACAAAAGATATCGAATAAATTGAATTTATTTAAATAGAAATATATTCTAAAATCTCAAGGTGTTACAAATAAATTAAGATTTGAATTTATCTAAAGGGCTCAAGGTATAAAAAATGACTGGAGATCTACCTTCATTTCATTAGGATAGTAGTGATCCTGGAAATTTTTTAGAAGTTTTAAAAAATTTCTCAAAGGGTTGTTTCTAATTTCTTGAATACATCACTAATGTAGTGATTAATCGATTTTTAAGTCATCAAAATAATTATTTCATTCGAAATAAAAATAAATTACATCTTCTTACAAAATTAATTAGGAAAGGTGAAGAATAATATTTATAAAATCATTGATAAAACTTCTATAAAAATATGCACAACCTAAGAAAGATCTAGCATGTTTCACAAAAGTTGGGTAAGACAATGAAATTATCACTTTAATTTTACGTTTAGTCATATTAATTCCTTTTTTTTAAAATTAAATGTCCAATGATTATTCTAATTTCCACCATGAAATGACACTTCCCAAAGTTCAAAACATTATTCTATTCATATAAGTTTTTAATTTCTTTTTTTCTAGATTTAACAAGAAACGATCAAATGAATTTCAAAAAAACCATGAAATCATCTAAAATACCACAAAGAAGTCTTTAATGTTTCATGAAAATAGACTTTATATGAAACTATAAAATATACCCAGATAATTTCAAAATCAAAATTTAATTTTTTTAAGAAAAGGTAGTAATGGGATAGGTAATGATAGTCTCCTCTTGACCTATAAGATCAATGGGTACCAGAAAATATCCTGAAAAAATATCCAGGAAAAATTAGAATGTTCTCCCTAATAATCTATCTAGTATTTCTTCATTTAAAGGGATAATAAAACAATCCTTTTTAGTGACATTAATAATATTCCAGTAATCAATGAAAATTCTATTTCTATCTTAAATTCCAATAGGAATTAACTCATTTTATTTATTCCTAACAATAATCAGCTGTGTTATCTTGGAAAATACATGAATGGGGCTGGCCCATTATGTGTATAAAATGGGATATATGATCCTTACCTCAGGTAGATTATTAACATGATTCTTAAAAGTATTTATCATGGTGAGATTCATCCTTATTTTGGGATTACAAATAGGTATGGAATTCTCCTCATTTAAAATTTTGTGTATGTAGATATTGGAACTAATTCCTTAAATATCATAGAAAATTAAAACTACTTCTTCAAGATTTTATCTCAAAATATGAATAAATTTATGTTCTTTATTTGTTGATATATTATTCTCAATTATCATAGGTATTTTTTCTCCTTCTATGAGGTAAACATACTTTAAATCAATGGGAAAAAGTTTAAGTTCCATGTTTTGGTATTGTTCTAAATATGAAATTAAATTTCAGTCCCTTACCACTAAAAATTAAATTTACTTCATAGAATATGACATTTAAAATTCTTATTCATGTTTAAAATAATCCAATACTTTAAAAAACTCATAATTTACTTTTTCCTATAATATTAAAGAAGATTCTCTATAATCTTGGACAACTTTGTTCTCTATGGAATTTTCAACCATAAAATATTTCCCCTGATAAAAAAATTCATGAAACATACTTAATATTAAATTAGTTTAGTCACTTAAATGTGGGAAATTTTAAAAAGTTAATTGTAATTTAAATGGAGCCTCATATAGTCAAAGATGATACAATGTAAAATACTTTCCCAAAACTCCATGGAAAGGGTTCCTTCATGAATATAGATGATTATATTAGTTTTTTTTGAATTTTCTAACCAAAAGTATTGGTGTGTGGTCATGTAATATATAATCCTCCATGTTTAACACATATAAGTCAATTAGAAATATCAATTATTGAACTCTAATTAATATATATTCCAAGATTTATTATATAAATGTAGTAGATCCATTAGAAAGTTAGACAACCAATCTATTGGGATTTGATTACCCCACTTGAAAAAATATAAATACAGGGTTAGGTAAAACATTAATCATTATTATTAGATCATATAAATCATTATAAAAAATCATGGAACTAGTAGTGAAAGGGATAGAAAATATCCCTGGATCATAACACTTTATTAGAATTTATGGTGTGACTAAATCCAAGATACTTCTTCCTAATATTACCATTTAATTCCCTTAAAGACTATATTTTTTTGTTCAAATATCCTTGAGACATATTGCATACCTTTGGATTTGTTTTAGAGATTCTAAAATGTATATATTGGTCTTCAATTTTTTAAACGTTTCCAAAAATATGTTTTTGAAGCGATTCCTCCAAAATTTTCTTGGATTGGATCATTTTTGAGGGGAAAGGAAGTGGTGGTTATTTCTTATACCTTTTATGAATTTTTAATGGATTTTAGAGTTTCTTTCTTCTTGAAAAATCATTTTATTTCTATTCTTTTCTTTTGGGATCAATCTTTATTATTTTACCAAGTATTTTCAGAATCTCTATCTTCATACTCCTATTCTGGTTGGTGTAACATAAGTTATTGAGGGTATGGTAGTTTCTATTCCTTTACTTATGGTCATTATATTAGATTATCTTCAGGATTTGAGACTGATTGGGAATGAATTTTCCTGGAATTTTTGTATTGAATCTTTATAAGTCTTCTTATCTTATTTCTTAATTATCACACTTCATTTTTAATTTTGTCTACCTCAGGATATTACTATTTCTATAAAAGTTGTGTACAATAAATGATTTCTTATGAAAATATTTATTTTATTTTAAGGGGGAGACTAATAGGATTTTTTATTATAATCTTTCTTCATGGTGTTTTGAATGTTTCTGGGTTTTGGAATTTGTGGTTTTGATTCTAGTATGGCAGTTGTATTTGGTAATGGTTTAAAAAAGACAGTTTGGATTGATTATGAAAATTTTCCAAATATATATTAGAATTAGTAATTGTCTCTCAATCTTTGGTTTTATTGTGGGAATTTCCTTTTCTAAAAGGCTGTTGTACACCTCTCTGAACCCTATAATTTAGCACATTGTTTAGTGACATGGGTAGGAGATGAACATAAAACACATAAATTGGCTGGTACTTTTTGATTACCAACATAATTTAATTCTATTTGTATGATAAGTATGGTTAGTTATTCAAGTCTATATTCCAAAAGAGGTGACAAATTATAAGTTCTTACCTCATAGACACCTCTTCTACTAGTACCTCTTATGCTAAATTGTTGTGAGGTGTAACAGATCTTCTTGATTAGCCCATTTTATTTTGTTGGTAATTATTATATGAGATATAATCATGATGATGCATCTATAAAATTCTTATCATTATTTAATAGGCCTTTCTACAGTCATACTTGAAATTTTTTCACCTCTATAGATTTTTGTGGGAAACTAACACATATTTTCTTAGACCATTACCAATACTCATAGAGTGTCTCTTTAGAATATTGTCTGATGGAATATATATCTTTATATATTTATGTACTCCTAGAGGTGGAGAAAATAATTGTAATAATCTTATTTGAATATCATCCCATTCATTGATCTATCCTGATTATAGACTGCACAACCATTCCTTTGGTGCTCCTTTAAGTTATAAGGGAAATTACCCTCACATTAATTATTATTTAGGAACTCCTATTAGATTAAACGTTGAATATAAAATTTTTAATTAATTGATATTATTATTTGTATCTTCACTTAACAAGACATGGAATTTTTGGTAATTACTAAATTAACCTATTTTTTAGTTCAATTTTTTTTAAGATCAAGCATAAAATTTCATTTTTGTTTGTTTATAAAATGTGGGGAACATAGATATCCAAAGGACTTGTTAGGATTACTATCCATGGTAACTAGATCATGTTCAACACTACTAGTTTTAAATGAGTCTAATGATCAATCAAAATTAAATATTATTATAAGTTCATGTTTCTTAGTTTAATTATAAAAGTTATTTCAATTTCTAGATCAAATTAAAAAAAATTTAGTAGAAGATCTGGTCATGAAATTAGTGTTAGTGATTTGAAAAAACCTCTTCAACAATGATGCCATGTTTTTATGCTACTTTTTATAGGTGGTTCAAAAATCAATTATTTTTCCTCAGTTAAATTTATTTATAGCATTGACCCTAGGGATGTCTCTAGAGTAGAGTTCACAAAATTAGTTGTCACTTTTTTTTGGGGTGAGATAAATGATCTCATACATTTTTTTTGGTTTTGAAAATAATTTGAAAACAAAATACTATAAACAATATAAAGGGAAGGTTGAGGGGGTCAAGTTGGGTTCTCTAATTGAAATTATATCATATCCCTTTAAATTATTCAGCTCTTATTTTGTTTAACTGATAAGTGAAAGGATCCGCAATCCCTTCCCCTATCACCATTGGATAAATAGTATTGGTGGGGATATTCCAAACTAAGATGTTTTCTTGGTATTTCCTCCTTCTTATATGTGTAAGAGTTGTAGAAAACCACCTTTAATTATGAAATACCCAATCAAGTCTTGTTCTCTGTAAACAATCAAGAGTGTCCAATGTCACTTCTACACATATTTCCATCTTTGAACACTTTAATACTAAATCTTGGCCCAATCCAGAATATATAAACAAAAAATAAATAGATGGAGATTATGGATCATTTATCAAGGTAATAAATAAATAATATAATTAAAATAAAAAAATCACATTTGATGTGAAGGACTACTACTAAATGTAAAAACCAGATAAAAATGTAGATAATTTTATTAAATAAAGTTTGAGGACACAAGAATTATAAAAGGAGAGCTTTATTATCCCTAATAAATTTAGAATTAACAATCCATTATAAGGGAAATATATATTAATGAGGAAACATAAATCAGCATATAACTTAAAAAACATATAATAAAATAAGTAAAATCATATATAAACTACATCAACCTATAGAACAAACTTCATCCTCCAAATTTAACACATAATACTTTCTAAGATCTTTGGTTTCAGAACTCTTTAGACATGTTTGAAACACCAAGATCCCCACTTTTGAATTTCTATAATGTTTCTTTCTTTCTTGTAGCCTCAAATATTCACATGATCCTTTCTCCCTATAAATCAATATATTACTTATTTATTTTTTTGGAAAAATATTATTCATATAATAATCCATGTGGAACCCATTAATTGGTTTCATTCATAATGAGTTTTCATCCCAAAATCATATATTTAAGTACAAGTAAATCCCCTGAAGTCCACTCGTGATCATCATTTGAATGAATTTTCAAAATGTAAATTATCCTACATGCAAGGAAATATCTTATATAGCTCATTCCCTTTCCATTTCATTCAACTCATGTTTTTTCCCAGACCAGAATATCCCATGCATAACTAAATTTTTAGGATCTAAATAATTATATAGATGCTCAATATACAAGAGGAGGGGGGGGGGGGTGAATTGTACACTTTAAAAATTTCATTAAACAAGGAAAGATCTTAGTTTAACAAAATTAAACTGAGTAAATTCACAACACCTCTAACACCAATTGAAAGACTGGAACAAAGTAAGAAGTTAAAAACTTCTAGTTCTATACACTTGCTTAAATCTGGAAAGTGATTCTGAAAAACAGGTTCTAGAAATATGGATCCAGAAAATGAAACTTAATCAATGTTTACAATATGAGATTCTACCTTAAAGTATATAGAATCTAAATTAATCAGAGTAAAAGTGTAAGGAAATATAAGAAGGTTATACTTTCCTTACAATACACAATGCAGTGAAAAAACAAGTAGTAAAACTACAAGTAACAAACAATAACACTTTTAACCCAAAGAGAAGGGTATCCAACAACCTTGGATAAAGGTCCCTTGATTTACACTTTCAAGCAAGTCTGTCTTACCCACACCAGGGTAAGACCTCGATACAAAGATCAGAGTCTCGGTCTTAATATCCCCGCAAGCCCTCAACATCAATGTAGTTAAAACCTATGTCTTTCTCAGAAAGGAAGCCCTCAAACTTCAAGGAAGTTGGCACCTCTTTCTTCCAATCTCCAGAAGCCCTCGAATGTAATCACCAACATTCAGAGTCGCACAAAGCAAGTCTGCACAAGGAAAAGTTTGAACGAGTCGTTCAAACTTTCTGAATGAAGCTTGAGAGTTGATAAGAGCCTATCTCTCTCTAGAAATCACTTCAACAACATGTATACACAGATTTCAAAGTTGTCAAAGTTGTGTTGAGATCTTTCAAATGAGATCGTATTTACAGGCTCGGTTAGAATGGTCAGCTCCCTCCTCCAACGGTCATATCTTCCTTAAATTTTGAAGGGACCTGTACAAGTGTCAATCAAACAACGGTTAGTTAGAAATAGAATGGATGACATCGTTTTATAACAAAACATGTGTAACTAAAAGCAAAAAATCATTTTATAATGAAATGAGTGTAAGCATAAGAAAAAATGTAGTTCGGAATGTAAGAAAATAATAATTCAGAGTCTAACCAAAATGAAATTTGGAGTCTATAATAAAGAGATATTCAGATTCTGTGTTATAGGAATTCGGAACATGAATTCTGTAGAAATACGGAGCCAGAATTTATAAGGAAATTCAGATTCTAGTTTCACTAGAATTCAGAATCTGAACTTACAAATTTCGGAGTCGAATTGATAAAAGTTCAGAGTCGTACTCATATAAGTTCTTAGTCATACTCATAGAAGTTCGTAGTCAAACTTAATAAAAGTTTGGAGTCGAACTAGTAAGAGTTCGGAGTCCACAATTCGGAGTGGAACTATATGAGAGTTCATATCCAGAATTCAGAGTCGAACTATATGAGAGTTCATATCTAGAATTTGGAATTGAATCTTCATTAGAGTTTATATCCAAAATTCAGAATGGAGATTCATTAGAGTTGATATCCAGAATTCGGAATGGAACATCGTTACAGTTCATATCTGGAATTCGGACTGGAACTTCATTACAATTTATATCCAGAATTTGGATCGTAAAACTGCATGCTTCATATCAAAGTATTATATGATTCCGAGGTTTTAGGTATGAATCCGATTTTTATACTTAAGAAAAATATTGATATGTATAAGGAAATCTTGGTTAGGGTAAATTTCCTTAAGGAAGGAAGGAAATATTCCTTAGAAAAGTAAAATATCGATTTTCTTAAGTATAAGGTGTTTGTGATTTTTAAAATAAGAAGGAATGGAAAAGTCATAAGGAAAACCTTATTGACTCAAAAATCTTCCCCTTTTTGGAAAGCACCAACAACCTTTTTGAAAAATAATATAAGGATTTTGAAAAATTTCATTGGACTTTGAAATTAAAACTTATCTCCCTTTGTTCACGGATGATAATGAATACAACTAACTCCCCCTTAGGAATTGAAACTCTAAGGATTGTATTCTAGATTTTTGGAATGGAATTTTCATTAGAATGAAGGAATCATAATGAGAACTCCCCCTTACTTAAGGATAGTTCTTCTTAGTTTATAAATTTTCCTTCTCCCCCTTAGGAGTAATTCTTTTTCCTTCTCCCCCTTTTTGATTTTCAAAAATAATAGTAGGAATAGAAAAAAATAAAGTACCTGAAACATTAGTACAAAATAACACCAAATACAAACAACCAGAGATTTCATTAGAGTTTAAAATATTTTTACAAGGAAAATCAAATGAAAAAAAGATCATATTTGTCTATTTTTCCTCCTTTTCCTTTGAAATAAGCTTCTTCAACAAGATTTTGAGCTTATTCAAGTCTTTTTGATCCTCCTCATCTTTCTTCCCCAAAGCTGTGATCCTTCCTTATTGAGATTTCAACACCTTTACCTAAGCCTTCATGGCCTCTTCCTTCATATTCACTAACTCATCTTGCTTTAAAAGTTTTACTTGGAGCTTAATCCGGAGATCTCTATCCCTTTTAAAAATTTAAGCAAGAAAGTTAACCTTATCATTCAAGTCCTTCACTTGTTGATTCTAAGAACCCTACTCAATGATCAGCTCATCCTAAAGATTCTTTATCTTTGTATCCTCGGTATCAAAAGAATCTTTTACCTCATTCTAAAAATTATCAAACTCAGCCATGTCTTCTTCAACTTTCTTAGACCACAAATTGATTTTTCTGCATGATTTTCTGGGAAAATCATAATTGATAAGGAAATTTTATGATCTGCTTCAATCTTCCGATAGTTATCCATCACTATAGATAAAGATTCTGACTTTTGATTCAGACTGTGTTGCAGCATCAAGCATCTGGAGTCTATCGTGGGAAATATCAAAATTGTGTCCACCAACGTTTTCAAAGATTCAACAACAAAGTCATGACCCTGTGCTGATGACTTCGAATCTGATAACTTTCTTGGGGATTGTTCTTCTTGAGTTTTCACCAGATTCCTTTTGGAAGAACCACTAACTTCTTTCTTCCTGATGATATCTTTTGTTGGTGTATCCATGAACACTTTCTTTCCTTTATTAGTTTTCAGAATGGGTTGATCATCTGGAGATTATTCCTCACTCTCTGATAGTTGAACAATCTTGTCTTCATCAATTTTCTCCTTCTCTGTTTCTTATTCAAGATAATTCTTCTCATAACTTACTTCCTCATCAGATAAATCATTATCTTTCTCTTCTTCCTCAAATTCATCTTTCTGACCTTATTTCTCAACTCCCTTTCCTGGAGTGACTAATTTTGCATATACAACCTTTTCTTGATAATTTTCTTACTTGTTTAATCAAGTCATCTAGATCATCACTTCCTTCTTCTTCTTCTTCTTCAACAACCTCTTCCTCTATTTTTCACCAGCTTATTTTTTTGCCTCTTCAACAACCTCTTTACCCTTAGAATTTTCCAGAGTGGGGTACTTCTTCACGGGAGTCTCTGGTAAAGGTTTGACACCAAAAGTTTCAGGAATGAGAATCTTTTCAGAAGCCATCTCTGTTGCTTTCAAAAGAGATTGAACAATCTCTTCTTCTGACATATTATTCTTCAATTTATTTTCTTTTTCTTTCTTTTCTAACTCATCAATAGCTCTCTATTTTAAGGCCTAAGCCTCAACAGGGTCCAATCCGAACTGTGGATCCCCTTCTTTCCTTTTCTCCTTGTCTTCTCTCCACTTAGCTTCCACCTCATCCGGATATGCTTTCTGTTTTTTCATCTTGGGAGGTGTGAACTGGATTTCCTTAGCTTTGGGGGTTTTCTCTTCAGCAACCACTTCCTTATGCTTAATCTTCTTAGCAACCTTCTTCACTGGTTCAACCTTCTCCACATTTTCCGGAATGGTTTCAGCCTCTTCCTCAGTCAAATTATAAAAATATCCTGTTTCCTTAGAAAAATCCATATTCATTCTTTTCAGCATGTCATCACTGACAAGCATAAGTTTGCAATTTCGAACTTTAGACTTACATGAAATCTTGAAAGAATCTAAACACCAAAATATCAACTTTGATAGTAAAGCAGGGTACATGATGATTTGAGCTCTCAAATTTCCTTCCTTGATGTTCTTGATTTTCACAAGAACATGCCTCATTAGATTTATTTTTATTAGATTCACCATGAAGTCTAAGAAATAAATGTCACTTTTCTTTAGGGTATATTTATCACCCTTTCTCAGAACCAAGAACCCTTGTACCCAAAGTTGAAGAATCCAATTATTAGAAGATAGGTGAGATATATTTGCTGTCTTGACATCAGCAAGTCCAAGACATTGTAAGGCCTTAACCTTAACAAAACTACCTTGAGCATCCAGGAGTTTGTGTGAACAGAATCCAGCTTCTCCTTCGTATACTAGCCCTACCAAGCTTACCGCCTTGGTGTAAGTAAGTTTTTAAGTCTTTATATAAGACTTGAAATAAAACTTTTCTCTTCCATATTCCTCATAAAAACATGTTGATTCATAGAATTCTACAAGTAACTCTAGATAGACCGGATCTTGATCACTTGTCTTGGATACACATGCATCTTCCCAACCATTCATCTTGATATTCTTAGAGATGATAGAATCATACATGTAAAATTTAGGATGCACCAGTCTTTCTCTGTACACTTTCCATTTTGAAATTGGCTTCGAGGTAGACATATCTTGGGAAGTGTCTTCTACAGACATTCGGAATGGAGGAGATCTGAAGGATTCAGAATGGCCTTTATCAAATGATGGAGAGCTTTGACACGCTAGAGCTTGAAATTGATGTTGGACAACCACCGGGGGTTCCTTTTATATAGGCGATGGAGTTGACCTTTGAACTACCAAAAACCATCAAACGATTGAAAAACCCTTTGATCTGATCTGATGGTTGAAAAAATATCCGAAAAGAAATCTTTAATCTGATCTTTTGAGGTTTTAAGAAAAAAAATCGGATTTAAGAAAACTGGAATCCGAAATTTTTTAAAACTCATAGGAAAATACCAGCAAGAAAAATATGACTATAAAAACTTAATTAAGAAAATCATACCTTTCGGATTGGCCAAAGATTTTATTCATAATAGGTGATATTATTATTGAAGAAAAAATTGTCTATGAAAAACTAACTATGAAAAACTTAAAGTTGAAAGTAATTTGAGTACCAAAAATCTAATATGAAAAGTATGAGTACGAAAATCACAGTACAAAAAATATCATTATGAAAGTTTCAGTTCTGAAAATTTACATTACGAAAATATCAGTTCAAAAAACTTCATTAAGAAAATTTCAGTTCCAAAAACTTCATTACGAAAATTTCAGTTCTGAAAACTTCATTAAGAAAATTTCAGTTTCGAAAGCTTTATTAAAAAAATTTTCAGTACGAAAATTTCATTACGAAAGTTCTAGTACAAAAATTTCATTACGAAAGTTCCTGTATGAAAATTTCATTTTGAAAGTTCTAGTATGAAAATTTCATTACAAAAGTTCTAGTATGAAAATTTCATTATGAAAGTTCAAGTACGAAAATTTCATTGCGAAAGTTTCAGTATGAAAATTTCATTACGAAAGCTTCAGTACAAAAATTTCATTATTAAATTTTGATTTTGAAAATTTTGAATAGCTCATAACGAATTTTTTTTGAAAATCTCATTTTGATTTTTTTTTGAAAAACTCATATCCAAATGTACTCTCCCTATGAAAAGAAGTTTAGTAATTTAAGGATATTGTTTTAACAAAAAGTTAATGAAGGAAGATTAACTCACGATTATCATTCTTAAAATATATTTAATGTATTCAAATCTATCGGAGGGTAAAGTTTTTGTGAAAATGTCAGCAAGTTGATCTTGCGTTCCGATAAACTGAAGAATTATATCTCCTTTTAGTGTGTTATCTCTAAGAAAGTGATGCTTAATATCTATGTGTTTTGCTTGAGAGTGATGTGTAGGGTTTTTACTAAGGTAAATGAAACTTATGTTATCACACAAAATTTGAGTCTTAGTAAAACCAAATCCATAATCTGTGAGTGTGTGTTGCATCCACAACACTTGAGCACAATAACTTCCAACTGCTACATATTAAGCTTCAACAGTGGAAAGTGCTACTGAGTGTTGCTTCTTGCAAGACCAAGAAACTAAAAAATCTCCTAGGAAATGAAAAGTTCCTGATGTACTTTTTCTATCCATTCTACACCCACCAAATTCAGCATCTGAAAAACTTTTTAAGATAAAATCATTTCCAGAAGTATAAAATAATCCTAGATCCATGGTTCTCTTTAAGTAGAGAAAGATTCTTTTCACTTCCTTTAAATGGGATTCCTTAGGATTGGATTGATATCTTGCACATAATCATAATGAAAATATCAAGTCTGGTCAACTGGATGTCAAGCAAAGTAAACTTCATATCATACCTCTAAAAGATGTTTGGTCTACTGGTTTCCCAGATTCATTAAGATCAAGTGTGTTTGAGATACCAATAGGAGTACTTATACTCTTACTGTTTTCATACCCAAATTTTTTTAAGAAGATTTTTAATATACTTATGTGGGGATATGTATATTCCTTCTGGTTTTTGAGAAATTTTAAAGCCCAGGAAAAATGTTAACTCACCCATCATACTCATTTCATACTCAGATTTTATTAGATCCGCAAAGGAATCGGTTAAAGATTGCTGAGTTGAACCAAATATAATGTCATAAACATAAATTTGAACAATAATTTTTTTTCTTCTTATCTTTATTTATAAAAATGGTTAGATCTACATTTCCCTTAACATAGTCATTTTGAAGCAAAAATCCTGTTAGTCTATCATACTAAGCTTGTGGGGCTTGTTTAAGTCCATACAATGCTTTGGTAAGTCTAAAAACATGATCAGTATGTTTTTTTATCTTCAAAGGCAGGAGGTTGTTCACCAAAAACTTCCTCTTGAACATAACCGTTAAGAAAAGAACATTTCACATCCATTTGAAAAATCTTAAAATTGAAGAATGCTGCAAAGTCTAGTAAGATATGGATAGATTCAAGTCTAGCTACTGGATCATAGGTTTCTTTATAGTCTATTCCCTCTTGCTGATTATATACTTTAGCAACTAGTCTAGCTTTATTTCTTACAATGGATCCATTTTCATCACACTTATTTCTGAAGACCCACTTTACTACAATAACAGAAGTTTCCTTAGGTCTTTCAACCAAGGTCCAGACTTTATTCCTTTCGAATTCATTTAGTTCAACTTGCATGGCTTTAATCCAATCATCATCACCTAAAGCTTCATTAGTTCTTTTTTGGTTTCAATTGGGAAAGGAATGCTAGATGCTCTACTTCATTTCTTAAGTAACTTATAGTCCTTATAGGTTGATTCACATCATCAATGATATTATCATTGGGATGATTCTTTAGAAATACCTGACTCGGGTTTTGTAAAACCTTTTCATCAACATAGGGTAGAAAGTCTTCTGGGGTAAATGTTTTAGAAATATTTTATTGAAAATTTTCCTTATCAGAAGGATATTCTATCAAAGGTTGATAATCAGTTTTTGAAAACACATTCGAGGATGTATGTTGGGATGGTTTAAAAACAAAAGGATCAGACTCATCAAATTTTACATGTACTATTTCCTAAACTGTACAAGTGTTTTTATTGAAAACTCTATAATCCTTAGAAGTTGTGGAGTAACCTAAGAAAATTCCTTCATCAGATTTTGGTGCGAATTTGTGTAGATTATCTTTAGTATTTAGGATGAATACCTTGCAACCAAAAACTTTTAAGTAGGAAAGTCTAAGTTTTCTACCATTCCATAACTCATAAAATGTTTTATTAAGAAAAGTTCTAATCAAAACTTGATTTATAGTATAACAAGCGGTACTTACAGCTTCAGCCCAGAAATGTCTAGCTATAGAATATTCACTCAACATGGTTTTAGTTATCTCTTGAAGAATTCTATTTCTTCTTTCAACTACACCATTTTATTGAGGAGTTCTAGGTGCTGAGAAGTTGTGAGTGATACCTTTTCTAATACAAAAAGTTTCAAAATCAGAAGTTTGAAATTCTCCTCTATGATCACTATGAATAGTTTTCAGTGGAAGGTTTTTCTCATTTTTAACTTGGGCTCTAAAAATTTTTAAATAAGAAAAAGATTCATACTTCTTTTCTAGAAAATAGACCCATGTAAATCTATTGTAATCATCAACAAAAACAAAAACATAGTATTTGCCTCCAATGCTTCCAGTTTGTGTTGGACAAAAAATATCCATGTGCACCAACTGTAATGCATCAGTTGTTGAGACTTCACCGATTGATTTAAAACTAGATTTATGTTGCTTTCCATATTGACAAGGATAAAAAACTTTTGAAGATTCAAATCTAAGCTCTGTTAGATCCTTAACTAGTTTCTTCTTAGAGAGGTTACATAAGTTTCTAAGCTTACAGTGTCCTAACCTTCTATGCCATAACCAAGAATGATCTTTCATTTCACTTAGGAAAGGTATGTCTTGGCTCATAAGGTCTTCTAAGTTCAAAGTGTAAACATTCTCTTGCCTATTAGAAGAGATAATAAACTCTTCCTTGGGATTGTGTTATAAGCACTTATCATTCCTAAAATTCAGAAGGTATGATTCATCACATAATTGAATTATGCTAATGAGGTTGTTCTTAATACCATTTACGAACAAAAAATTTGAAATCAAAGTTTTACCAAAAAGAACAATATTACCTATACCAACAATTTCTCCGTGAGCATTATCTCCGAAAGTTACTTTTCCTCCTTTCGTCTTGATAATCTTTTCAAAATAGTTTATGTTACTAGTCATATGCCGAGAACACCCACTATCCATGTAACAAGTATTGTTATTGGTACTTCCTTTATCTTCCTGAAAATAAGAAAAGAATTAGACTTTCACAATCCAAACTTGTTTGGATCCAAGATTTTCAGATAACAAAATTTTGGGTATCCACATTTGTTTAGAGAAATATTCTTTATGAAACCTAAGATATTGAACTCTATTCAAAGAAAAGTTTTCTTCCAATGCCCACCACTTTGACACTTGGTGCAAAAAGGGGCTCTAGAAGGAACAAAATAGTTGTTTTTGAAAACTGGTTTTTGGTGAGTATAACCTACTCTAGTAGTGTTTCCATGAGTTTTAATTTGAGAATAAATCTTGTCAAAACTTTCCTTCCCAGAGGTAAAATTTTCAAGAAGCTTCTTAAGAGAAAATATTTCAGATTTCTGTCTAATGACTAAATTCCTATCCTCATGAATCATTTCCTTAGAGTTAGATTTTTCCTCAAAAACTTTCATCTTTAAAATTTCATTCTTAAGATATTTAGAAAGTTTTTCCTTATCAGAATTTTCTTCCTCAAGGTCTTTAGAATGTTTTTCTAAAATCTCTTCTTTATCTTTAAGATCTGAAGAAAGATCTGAAATCTCTTTTGTAAGAATTTCTTCCCTAGTATTTTCCTTGTCTAATTTCTTATAAATTTTACAATTTTTTGCTTCAAGTAACTTGTAAATTCTAGATACTTTTTCATATGAAGGTTCTTCATTTTCTGAGAATGAAGTATCTTCATTAGAAGTACTATTTTCGGAATAGTAATTCTTATCAAGAGATAAATTTGTTAAAGCCTCTATAGAGCGTACCTTGGTCATAAGACATGTACATGGAAAAGAATTATTAGCAATGAATCCCATATTCTTCTGAGCTAATGAATCATATTCCGAAGATTCTCTTTTTGAAGATTCTCCACAGCTAGCACTCCAAGTAGTATTAGATTTCATACTTTTCTTATCTTTGGCTTTATAGAACTTCTTCTTATTCCTTTCAGAATGACTCTCTTTTCTTTATTTCTTTTTAAGCATTGGGAAATCAGGTCGTATGTGTCCACTTCTCTTGAATTCATAGCATGTGACCTCTGAATCTTTCTTATCTTTTCTCTCCTTCTTCTTATACCTGGATTGGAAATTTCTTTGACCAACTATCTTGTTCATCCTTCGAGCAAGATTAGCTAACTCATTTTTTGAGACTTCACTCTCACTAGATTCAGATTGGATAGTAACCTTCTTAGACTTGGATCTAGTTACTCTCTCATGAGTCTTAGATTTCATGTGATTTTATGTTGTAGTAAAATCAACAGTACCATTCCCATTATTCTTTTTGATGTTTTCAGCATCTATCTTCATCCTTATTTCATGTTAAAGAAGAGTTCCAAATAATTCATCAAGAGAAATTTGTGTGACCTTCCTGTTCTCATCAATAGCTATTGTCTTTGATTCCCACTCATTGGGAATAATATCTATAATCTTGTCCACAAGAGATTCATCATCTACACCTTTCTCTCCCGTAGATTGTATGCTGTTCACGATAGTCATAAACCTTTGCTGTAATTTTCTAATAGGTTCTCCATAAGGAAAGTTAAAACCATGATACTCAGCTCTAAGCATAGATCTTCTTGTCTCAATCACTTTAGATGTACCAAAATGAGTAACTTCAAGTTTCTTCTCTATACAGTTAGGTGTTTCACAAGAATAAATTTAGATATATATGTTCCAAGTCATTGAACATAGTAGAGTATTACATACCTTATAGTTTAATTGATAATAACGCTTCTCTTGGTTTGTGAAAGAACTAACTTCCTTATCAATAATTTGATAGCCTCTAGTAAGAATAACAAAATTTTCTACTCTAGTATTGATAACGAGAGTCTTCATTCAATCTCTCCAATAATCATAATCATTTCCATCAAAAATTGGTGGTTTTGTAGGATTTAGGTTGTCGATGGAACCAACATTTAAACCTGCCATCTTAAAAATCTTTCTACACAAAAATTTGTTAATAACAAAAGTTCGGATTCAAGGAAAATATTCCTAAGCAAGGAAAATGTAGAACAATGAAAACCTGAGCAAGAAAAACTTATATGTGAGTATAAGTATTTCAAAGACCACCTCTGATACCAATTATAGGATCAAAATAACGATGTAGATGCTCAATATACAAGAGGGGGGGGGTGTGAATTGTAAACTTTAAAAATTTCCTTAAATAAGGAAAGATCTAAGTTTAAAAAAGTTAAACTAAGAAAATTCACAATACCTCTAACACTAATTGAAATATTGGAACAAAGTAAGAAGTTACAAACTTCTAGTTCTATACAATTTCTTAAATATGGAAAGTGATTCTGAAAAATAGGTTCCGGAAATATGGATCCGAAAAATGAAACTTAATCAAAGTTTACAATATGAGATTCTACCTTAAAGTGTATAGAATCTAAATTAATAATAGTACAAGTGTAAGGAAATATAAAAGGGTTATACTTTCCGTACAATACACAATGCAGCAGAAAAACAAGTAGTAAAAATACAAGTAACAAACAATAAATCTTTTAACCCAAAGAGAAGGGTATCCAAAAACCTTGGATAAAGGTCTCTTGATTTATACTTTCAAGCAAGTCTGTCTTACCCACTCTAGGGTAAGCCCTCGATACAAAGATCAGAGTCTCTGACTTGATATCCTCGAAATCCCTCAACTTCAAGGTAGTTGGAACCTTTTATCTTCCTCAGCAAGGAAGCCCTTGAACATTAAGGAAGTCGACACATCTGTCTTTCTATCCTCGGAAGCCCTCAAATTTAATCACTAACATTAGAAGTCGCACGAATCAAGTCTGCACAAGGAAAAGTTTGAACAAGTCATTCAAACTTTTTGCACGAAGCTTGAGAGTTGATAAGAGCCTCTCTCTCTCCAAAAATCACATCAACAACATGTATACACAGATGTAAAAGTTGTCAAAGTTGTGTTGAGCTCTTTCAAATGAGCTCTTATTTATAGGATCGGTTGGAACGGTCGGCTCCCTCCTCCAACGGTCATATTTTCCTTAAATTTCAGAGGGAACTATACACATGTCACTCAAACAACGGTTAGTTAGAAATAGAATGTATAACATCGTTTTATAAAAAAACATGTGTAACTAAAAGAACGACATCGTTTTATAATGAAACAAGTGTAAGCATAAGCAAAAATATAGTTCGGAATGTAAGAAAAAAATAATTCGGAGTCTAACCAAAATGAAATTTGGAGTTTATAATATAGAGATATTCGGATTCTGTTTTATAGGAATTCAGAACATGAATTCTGTAGAAATCCAAAACCTGAATTTCTAAGGAAATTCGGAGTTTGGTTTCACTAGAATTAAGAATCTGAACTTACAAAGTTTGTAGTCAAATTTATAGAAGTTCAGAGTCGTACTCATATAAGTTCGGAGCCGTACTCATAGAAGTTTATAGTCGAACTTAATAAAAGTTCAGAGTCAAACTAGTAAGAGTTCAAAGTCCAGAATTCGGAGTGGAACTATATGAGAGTTCGTATCCATAATTCAGAGTCGAACTATATGAGAGTTCGTATCCATAATTTGGAATGGAATCTTCATTAGAGTTCACATCCAGAATTCGGAATGTAACTTCGTTAGAGTTCATATCCAAAATTCAGAATAGAACTTCATTATAGTTCATATCCGGAATTCGGAGTGGAACTTCATTACAGTTCATATCCAGAATTCGGATCCTAAAACAGAATGCTTCATATCTAATTATTATATGATTCCGAGGTTTTAGGTATGAATTCTATTTTTATACTTAAGAAAAATATTGATATGTATAAGGAAATCTTGGTTAGGGTAAATTTCCATAATGAAAGAAAGGAAATTTTCCTTAGGTAATTAAAAGACCAATTTGCGTATAAGGTGTTTGTGATTTTCAAAACAAGAAGGAATGGAAGATTCATAAGGAAAACCTTATTGACTCAACAAAATTAACTTATTTTATGGAAACTTATAATACATATAGAAAAAATATCTTACATGTATGATGTTTCCCTTTGAAAGATTCATGCTTTCTCAAATATATTATAGCTTCTTCAAAATATACTTCGACCTCTTGAGATGTCATACCTATAGTACAACTCTCATATGCATAGATGGAATTTTAAACAAGTATACTAAAAATGTCTTATGGGATCATTAAATCTCCTATGTAGGAACCATAAGATAATTTTCTTATACATATTTTACACCCTTGGATAGTGTTTCTAGAATTTCTGTAATTATGATATGAACCTATTGAAATCAATTTTGGGATTTCAAAACCACCTACGATCATCCTTTAATCACAGAAAACACCTAAATTTATGTGAATGTTTTATTCTAATAATTATATGGATAAATCAAATAATAAAAATATCATGTTTTAATATATTTAATAATTAAATGACAAATTACCCACACAACTAATAAATGTTATATTTATGCAATAATTACTTAAAAAGAAGGGATTGGGATAATTTAAACATAAGAAAACATATATGAAAAAATTGGATTGTTAGTGTTACTATTATCAGTTCAGTAATCATGACATTCTTAACACAAGATCACCAAATTTGAACTTGATGAGGAGAATTATCAGTGCTTATGATCTCCCAACACATGAAATTAACACATAATTTGTGTCCTATAAGTATGATGTTTCTAGACTATAAGACGTATATTTAAAATATTTCCATAATATCTTATGGTTCTCATTATAGTTGGGATCTACTATAATCAATTGATATGAAAAATAATCTATGGAAATTACCATGTAAACAGTGGATGTAGAAGTATCAACACTATTATGGTAAGAATACATAAAGCATAACTCTCTATATACATGATATGGTAATTGAAAACTAATATTCATGTTGGGTCTAGATAACTCACTTTCTCTACATTCCCACTTATACTAGATCCAACTTGCTAATAGTAAACATATTGTCTCTCACATGACAATATCATGATCTTATTGAATAATTTATTTAGTCACTGGTCCAACCATGTTTCCTTATATATCCTCTCTACTATCAGTAACTTCATATCCTTAAGTAGAGATAAATTCTTTGAGAATATCCCTTTTTGTACTCTGTCATAACCTTGACTTATTTTATAATAATAATATAATAATCTTATCATAATTTATATTATGAAAATAATTTATTTACTTGGTTTTATTCCAATAACTATAATAAATTATTAGGTATTTCAAACTAATTCTTTAAATCATCAGAAGCTATAATATATTCTATATTTTTACTCATGGATACCACTAGTTTAAATGAGTTATACTTGTAAATTTCCTTTACTTAACTATGATATTGGATAAATTTATGGACAAGAATATCAGTTTTACATGACTTTATATATATTCTTCTTTCATCTCTATGTACCAGGTATATATCCTTTATACTTATTTCAAGTTCTATTGGAGAAATCTGATCAATTACCATGTAATTATCTTATATTTATCTAATACTTTCCAACCATAATGTACGCTATGGAAATATAACTTCCAGTATAGTATATCTCTAGAGACCCAGGCTTCTTATACATGGATACTACATATTTTTAGATGAATATTCATTACATTATACAAACTCAGATCTAAGGACTGTAATAGTTTAGTGACTTTTGAAACTTGGAACATGATCTTTTAATCTGGTGAAAATCTTCAAAGTCTCCCATAATGATCATCCCCTTCAGTACTATTACTTTAAAAAATTATTCATAACTTGGGTAAAGGAAAAATAAGAAAGTAATATCTCAGATGCTTATTAATGGTAAACAAAAGATATACGTAAGCATAACATGAACTTAAAGGTATGATAACAATATCATAACATTTGAAATTCATAATCTATATATAAAAGATCATAATCCTATATAATGGCATAAATATTTGAAGTTCATACGACATGAATCATAATATAATAAAATAACTTGATCCATGAGAGAATATAATTTACATTAGACATAAAATTTTGATATACACATAAGAATGGAAAATCATTTCCTTATTAGTCAAGGATTATTTCCAAAAAACTTACAAGGGAAATCTATGGGTGGATACACCTCCTGGGAGGGACACAAAACCATCACTAGTGGAATAAATTTCCTCATAGGGAAATGATTTCACTCCCCAAACCTTCATAGTAGTCACGATTCACTCCCAAGACTATCATAGTATGCAAAATCCCATACTGAACTGTGTTCACTCCCCATTCTAGTCCTATCTATATCATGAGGTATAAATCTTAACCTAAAGCACTGTAGGGAGATATAGGTCCCACCCATCTTGGGTTATAATGTAACCACCATCCTTGGTTATAACACAACCACTATAACATAATGAAAATAATACACATGCGTGACACAAGATCAGAAAAAATTCGGTATATCATTACCCATGAAATGAAATGAGTTTCATAAAACTTTTATCATATCATAACCCATG
The DNA here is from genome assembly GCA_963277665.1 of Viscum album. NCBI lineage: Eukaryota > Viridiplantae > Streptophyta > Magnoliopsida > Santalales > Viscaceae > Viscum > Viscum album. The sequence goes on along the minus strand of OY728146.1, from coordinate 866,290,768 downwards.
GAAAAAATATTGGTTTTATAATGATTTCAACATATCATAACCTATTAAAAGAACCATTTTTTATAATATTTCTATAATGGTATAATCCATGGAATAAATAAAGGTGTCATACACTTCTTGTCATCATTAAAATAAATCATTCATAGAAAGAATAATAATGGTAAATTTTTTCATATCCTAGGTAAATTATAAATTACATAAAAGTGTTTCATCTTAGATGGTAATGGATTATGAAGAATCAATTGAAACATGTCTTAAGAAAAATAATTTTTTTAAATCACTTCTTTAAACATAAAAACATTTTCAAAATCCATTTCTTTGAAAATAACAATGAAAACTCATAAAAGAATATTTAAAAATCATTTAAATCATTTCTTGAGGAAAATATCATTTTCGCATAAAAACCCACTTTTTAAATTATATATATTTTTGGAAATAATTTTATTTGAAAATAATATTGAAAACTTATAAATGAATCTTCAAAGTAAATAATAGTCATGATGATGGGAATTTTTTTTCCTACTGTACATGATAAATCAAATATTCATTTCACATTTTCGATAAAATCCAAATGAGCGTTATTTAGAAAAATACTTGATATTTCATTTATTTTTTTGAAAAAAATTAAAACATGGGTAAAAATTACTTTTAATGATTAATTTAAATTATTTTCAAATTATTTTTTAATTTTTTTAGAAAACATGGTTTTTCATAAAAATATTATTTTAAACTATTGATCACATAAAGAGATGAAAATAAAGGGAAAACTTGTATTCTTAAGAAATTAGAATAGGATAAGAAAATTTATGAGTTCTTTGAGAGATAGATCATAACATTTTATCATTGGAAGCATAGTCATAAAACATCCCAATAAATGATGAAATTATAACATAAAACTATTACCACTTTGGTAACTTTGAATCCTAAGACCCACGAAATAATAACATTAAATGAAACTTAAATATCATTAATATAAATACGTTCATGGTATAACATGTCAAACAAGTATTATATACACCTCATAGAAGAGGATAATTTCATAACATAACTAATGTCCCAAAGATAAGAAATTGAGACAAAAATATCCCTTATAGATTTGTTAACTTTTGAACCATAAACCCCATGAAAGAAAAATAATAAAATGTATATATATATCATCTTAATTATAATGATATGAATAATAAAATAAATTCATGGGATGCATATACACAACATAAAATAATTAAGTGGTGAATATTTCGTGTGTCTCATAGAAGTAAAAAAGTGAGACAAAAATCCAATATCGTATATCTCGACTTCCTTTATACTCATTCAAAACCACAGTATAATAAATATAATTTTATTAAAAATCTATAAAATTAAAAAAAATTACATATTTCATACCATATATTATTTTCTCATGACATTTTTTACCCGTTTATTAACAATTCCATTATAATGAACCGAATCCAGAGCCACTCAACTGGTGCCCCATACCTGGTTCACCACATGACCTCAAGCGCGTTTCCCCAAATTCCAGAGGATGCCGACTAGTACCGAGGGCCTTGGTGAGTCAGTGGGGAAACTATGCCCTTATTTGGTAAAGTATGCAGTAGAAGGAAAATAATAAACAATAACGGAAGCAGTAAACAGTATAAAACAAATGAAACCAAACAGTAGAAGCAATGTATAATATAAAAATGATGCAGCATAGTACATGTATCTATGGAAGCAATAAACAAAGAAACATGCTGCAATACAACTAAATCCCAAGTACTAAAAGTAAACAGTAAACTCCAGCAGCATCGCAAGCCTAATCTCGGTCCCATGCTCTCCATCTCTAACCTGAAATCAAGCAACTGAGGCAGAAGGGCCACAATCCCTACCCACACTTGCAACCATATAACCTGTTTGGGCCAAAAAGCAGGACCCAAACAGTGTGTGAGACTAATCCCAATAGGCAACAACCACAATATCTGTGCCCTACTGTCAGTGAGCAATATAGAAAAAGTAAATGAAATAAATGCAGCAGAGAAATAGGAGTACACTGGGTAAACAATATTAGAAAACTCCATTCACATTTATTCATTGATTTAATTCAATCATTTAATCATCAAGAAAATAATATAGAAAAAATCTCTATAATCCAAAGGCATAGCAGGTAACACAACAGGTATCTCAACAGACTACCAAACAACAAGTAGTACAAACCCAAGCTTGTTCTTTGTCTTGGTGGACTCATCACAACCAACCAACATTAATTTATCACGCTGACCCTCTGGGTGGCTCACGCAGGCATACCCCTATGGTCAAGTATTCAAAAAAAGGTAAAGTCACTCTAAAGAAGCACTCATCGTCAATTCCCCCTATGGTCTTGCAGCGATACTACAAACTCTTTGAGGAAGCACTTACGTCTAATTCCCCATTTAGTATCGATTCGGTAATTGTCATACCCTCTGAGAGATCACAAAGTCAATCTCTCTTATGGTCTCGTAGTGGTAATAATTAAACAGTCCATCTGAGGAAGCACTCAACATCAATTCCCCTTATGGTCTTGCTACACCATGTTCCCGTAACCCTGAGTAAAAGCGATCATACGTAACTGATTCATAGAAGCCCTAAGTATGTTCAAAAAACTACTTGACTAATAGCTACAATTCATCAAAAACATTTAAACTGTAAGGAACACATGAAATTAATCATATCAAGGCAGTAAATCAGTGTAACAAGGTTTTCCTCACAGGAAACCTAATCCAAACGGCGATAAACAACCAAAACAAGGAAAACACCCATGGTGTGATCGTCAGACATGCAAACAGGAAATCATTATTCATCTAACCGCCTCAAGCACACAAGAAATCTAAGGCAGATAATATTACAGGATCAAAACCCTAACCCGAGATACCTGATACATGGAATCCGACACTTTTTGACAAAAACTAAAAGACATTTAACGTAAGGCATCAAACCACCTACCTCGAAGGTTTTGACGAAAACCCCAAAAATGAAGAATGCACAAGAAACACAGGTTAATTCTACAAGAACCTGACTTAGATTCCTTCTCCAAACAAGATCATGACCCAAACTCATCAAATTTTACATCCACACACATAGATCTACCCATAATGGGCATAGATCTAAGAAACCAAGGGAAGAGGAGAATTAGATCAATGTAGATCTAATAAAACAATCAAGAATGAAGAAGAATGATCACATACCTCAAGAATCCGGCTTCGATTTTCCAAGAGAAGCCTTCGAATCGCCTCCGAAATGCTTGGGAGAAGTTTTCCAACCTTCAGGGGAGAGTAATCCTAAGTTATGGCCACTTAGGAGCTTAAACAAGGAAATTAGAGGCCAAAAGAGTTAGATCCACAATTTAAGGATCTAATTTAAGTGCCCACATAGTTAGAAAAACCGTGCACCAATCGTGCGGTCTGTACTACCTTGCAACACTCCTCACATGGTCTCGTTGCACTGTTTCCCTTAACTGTGCGACAACTGTGCTGTCTCCACTGCCTTGAGTGCCAACCACTCATGGTCTGGCCGCATGGTTAGACAAACCGTTCACCACCCGTGCATCTCCCCGTTTTTTCTCAAAACTTCATTTCAAGTTTAACTTACTCTCCCAAGAATCACCCTTAACTTTAAAACCAAGAAAAACATCAACCAAGGGGATCACATACCTGAAAAGAAGATTCGGGTTCTTACAAACTTCCCCCCTTAAAGAAATTCGTCCCCGAATTTCCTAACGCGGCGTATAAGAAGAAACCTCAAACAAATCTAGGCACTGCGATCGTACATCAGCCTCCCTCTCCCAAGTCTCGTCTTGTACTCTCTCGTGCTTCCATTGCACCTGTACTAGAGGAACAGACTAGCCATAGAGAACCTTGGCACTACGATCAACAATTCTGATTGGATGCACCTCGAAAGATGTATCCTGCACCAACTCAACCTCCTCGGGTTGAAAAATTTGAGACGGGTCTGAGAAATACCGTTGAAGCTGAGAAACATGGAAGACGTCGTGCATAGCCCAGTACCTCTAAGGTAACTGCAACCTGTAAGCAACCAGCCTGAATCTCTCCAGAACCTCAAACAGCCTGACGTATCTCGGTGAAAGCTTTCCCTGTCTCCTAATCCTCTTATGTCCCAACCTTGGGGTAACACGCAGGGAAACCTGATCTCCGACCTTGAAATCCAAAGGTCATCTCCGCTGATCAACATAAGATTTATGCCGAGACTGTGTGGTATCCATCCTATTTCGAATCAAATCCACCTACTCTATGGTCTCTCCCAAACAGGATGAGGTCCCAGTATAGCTGCCTCTCCTACCTCCAGCCAACACAAGGGTGATTGGAATGACCTACTGTACAAAGCCTCGCAAGGTGCCATATGAATAGTTTCTTGAAAACTATTATTATAGGAAAACTACACAAGAGGTATATGTTTCTCCCAAGAACCTACAAAATCAAGGACGCATGCTTGCAGCATGTCCTCCATCACCTGAATCGTGCTCTCTGACTGTCCATCTGTTTGGGGATGGTAAGATGTACTCAAAAGTACCTATGTACCCAAATCCCTCTGTAGCCCCTACTAGAAATGTGAAGTAAAGCGAGCGTCCCTATCTGAAACGATGGTGTTCGAAACCCCATTAAGTCGTACCACCTAATGAATATACAACCTCCCATGCTCATCTACATTGAAGGTCTCCTTGATCAGAAAGAAATGAGTAACCTTCGTGAGCCGGTCAACAAAAACCCAAAACACATCATTCCCTCGAGACGAATTCGGTATCCCTGTCACGAAGTCCATCGTGACATCATTCCATCTACACTCAGGAATGGGTAACTGTTTCAAAATCCCTGTTAGTCGCTGATGCTCTGCCTTCACCTGCTGACAGGTGGAACACCGCATAACAAAACCAGCCACATCCTTCTTCATACTTGGCCACCAATATTTACGACGTAAGTCTCGATACATATTTTTGACACCAGGATGAATTACACAAGATGAAGCATGAAACTCCCACATCAGCTCCTCACGTATGTCTGTTGAAACCCATACATGACCATGAAAACGTAACACCACATCATCGCCCACTGTCCACCCTGAAGTAGGGTCTCGACCTAACACACCCTCCCGTAGGACTAGGCCTTCTGAGTTTGATAGTTGCCTCAATCTAACTTGATCCAAAAGAGTAGAGGTAACAACTATAGAAGAAAGAACTGTCTGTCCCTGTTTTTCATGCACCTCCAGATGCATCTTAGAGAATAGAGACATAAGCTTCCACTCACTACTGGACTCTTGAACTGCCTGTAGCTGAGTCTTACTGCTCAGTGCATCTGCTACAACATTGCCTCTTCCATGCGTATAAGAAAGATCAAAGTCGAAATACTGTAGGTAATCAAACCACCTATGTTGTCTCAGATTTAAGTCACACTGCGTGAAGATAGTAAGTCTAAGGATCCCCACCGTGTGCATAGATATAAATCTATGAGAAGATCATGTATTGAAAAGTTCAGAAGATAAAACTGAGGCCACCAAGATTGTACCTTGAACTGTAGAAGGTCCAGGATCCTGCTCCTGATGAGTCAGCTCTACTGCAAAAGTTTGGCCTGTACTACGGCCCTGTATAATAGCTTGAGATCCCTGATATGATCCTCCCTGAGCCTGACCACCGCATCCACGACCTCTACCCTAGCCTGAATGACCCGAAGAACTCCATCCCCCAGTCTTCTGCAGAACAGGTAATCCTGCACCTGTACGCGGAATCAAAACCGACCCACCTTCACTAGCTGCTAGAAGAAGAACCCTAAAAAACCGCTGAAGGTGACCCATCTTGCCGCAAGCTCAGCACTCCACTGGGTCCATTGGGCACTGTGGATTCTTATTCCCATCCTTCCCACACTAGTAACACACAACCTTGCTACCTTAAGGAATATCTTGCTTCCTCAAGTCACCTCATGTAGACTCTCGGTGGCGCTTTTTGCTGTCAGTGGAAAGAGTACTGACTCTGGATACTGAACCGCCCTGGCTCACTACTCTAGTATCCCTCAGATTCCTCTCCGTGATCAATGCCTGATTGACTATCAAAGAAATAGAAGTCAAATGGAAGAAGTTCACCTGTGATATGATCTCTGGTCTGAGGCCCTCCTCAAAATTACTTGCTAAAAACAGTTCGTCATTCCCCAGAACGGGAGTGAAATGCAACAACTCAGTAAAACAGGAGGAATACTCCATAACTGATAGAGTACCCTGATGTAGGCTCATGAAATCTCTGGCTCTGTTGGCCCTCAGCGTCGTCCGATATAATTAGTCGTAGAATGAACGCTGAAACTCATACCAAGCAACTATCTGCTGATGCCATGCCTAAGAAACTATGTACCACCATCTCTTGGCGGAATCTCACAGCATGTAAGTTGAAAGCGTCTCCCTTCTGTCTGGAGGTGTCTCGAGAGGGTCGAAGATAGAAACCATAACTTCGATCCAAGATCCAGTAGACTGAGGTCCTCCATCCCCAGAGAACGTGGGAGGATGCTGGTGCTGGAAGACTTTCATAATCTTTTCCATAGACTGGGTAGGTTGCTGAGCTCCCTGAAAGGTTTGTATGAACCTCATGAATCCCTCACGGAACTGTGTGTCCGCACCAGTATCCAGGATATCTTCTGGTGCCATATCCAACATATGATCTTTTTCAGACCCCTGACGTGCAATGGGAGGACGTCTTGGCGACATGATTCTGCAGGGTCAAGCACACCTTTATCAATGATGAGCATAGTTGAAAACATAAAAGGGTGAAAACCGAATATAAGAGGCAAAGTTTTTAATTCTGGAAAAACATGGTTACACGATGTCTAGTCTCTATACACGGCGTGCTCCAGAAAGATTTTACTTGGGCGTGTACACCGGCCAAAATGGCTGTGTAAACCCAAACTATGTGGCATGTTCTTAAATATACATGGCATGTACCGCCCTTTTTTCCTCCTGCCCGGTCACTCCTACACGACTAAGTCACACAGATTGTCCCAGATGAAGACTACATGGCATGTTTTTCCACTACACAGAGTGTCCTTGAAGATTTTTCCCGTCCGTTTCATTAGTCACACGGGCTGGTACACGGGCCACAAATACACGATGTGTCAACAATGTACACGACGTGCTATCCCTAATATTTTCCAGCCCATGTATTCAATTACACGGCTGGATCACCCGGAAGGAAAGTACACGATGTGTACTTCAAATTACACAGTGAGTAACAACGAAAAGTAGTTCTTCCCAAATAAAAGAACACATGGCATGTGTTCCTAAGGCCACCCGCCATGTTATCTAGGTTTTTGGGTAGTAGGCATACAAAACTCCCCAAAACCACCGAAAAACACTGAAAACCAGCACCTATGTGTCAAATTCTGATCCGTGGGGGCCCATACTCCCCGTGAATCAAAGATTAACATCATAATAATGAATATAAGAAGTAAATAGTATGATAATCCCATGATCCACCAAATTATGATCCTTAATGGCCCATAACACCTCTAAGACCAAATCTTGGATTCCATTCTAAATAAGTAGTAAGATTAAAAACACTCTTTTAGTATAACAGGTATCTCTATCACAACAACTATCACAAAATCATACATAATATATCAAAACATCTATCATAACATCATGCACTTTCTAATTCACCCTAGATAGCATTGTAAAATGCATGACATGTGATTTTCTAACCAGTGACTATATGATGCATGAGATGGCATACACTCATATCATCGGGTTGCAACAAAATAGAACCACAATCATATAAACTGTAACAACACAAAACAAGTGCATCACCCAATGGGGAAATATAATCAACTGTAACACTTGAAAAAACTAAAAATTACAATCATGAGGTAATATAGATTTTCCCTGTACAAAGGTTAATTACTCAGAGGCATAGTTAAGTACTAACTACCCATTCCTTCTTATCCATGTCTATTGTCCCGAAACAGTAAGGAAATAGAAAAGAAAAAAACTCCTCTGATACCACTTTGTAACGACCCAAATCCGGAGCCACTCAATTGGTGACCCATACCCAGTTTTCTACATGACCTCAAGCGCATTTCCCCAAATGCCAGAGGCTTCTGACTAGCAGTGAGGGACTTGGTGAGTCAGTGGGTAAACTATGCCCTCATTTGGTAAGGTATGCAGCAGAAGGAAAATAATAAACAATAGTGGAAGCAGTAAACAGTATAACAACAACTGAAACCACACATTAGAAGTAATATATAATATAAAAATGATGGAGCATGGTACATGTATCTGTGGAAGCATTAAACAAATCAACATGCTGAAATACAATTGAAACCCAAGTACTAAATGTAAACAGTAAACTCCAGCAGCATCGCAAGCCTAAGCTTGGTCTCATGCTCTCCAGCTCTAACCAGTAATCAAGAACCTGAGGTAGAAGGGCCACAATCCCTATCCACACCTGCAACCATATAACCTGTTTGGGCTAAAAAGAAGAACCCAAAGAGGGTGTGAGACTAATCCCAGTAGGCAACAACCACAAGATCTGTGCCCTACTGTCAGTGAGAAATATAACAAAAGTAAATGAAATAAATGTAGCATAGAAACAAGAGTACACTGAGTAAACAATCCTACAAGACTCCATTCACATTAATTAATTAATTTAATTAAATCATTTAATCATCAACCCTAGAATCTAGCAAAAAGATCAATAATCCAAAGGCATAGAAGGTAACACAATAGGTATCTCAACAGACTACATAACAACAAGCAGTACAAACCCAAGCTTGTTCTTTGGCTTGATGGACTCATCACAACCGACCAACATTAATTTATCACATTGACCCTCTAGGTGGCTCACGCGGGCATAACCCTATGGTCTAGTATTCAAAAAAGGCAAAGAAACTCTGAGGAAGCACTCATCGTCAATTCCCCCTATGGTCTTGCAGCAATACTAATGACTCTCTGAGGAAGCACTTACATCTAATTCACCCTTTAGTCTTGATTCGGTAATTATCAGACCCTCTGAGAGAGTACAATGTTAATCTCCCATATGGTATCATAGTGGTAATAATTAAACAGGCCCTATGAGGAAGCACTCAACATCAATTCCCCTTATGGTATTGCTACACCAGGTTCTTGCAGCCCTGAGTAAAAGCAATCGTACGTAACCGATTCGTATCATCCCTAAGTATTTTCAACAAACTACTTGGATAATAGCTAAAATGCATCAAAAACATTTAAACTTTAGGAAACACATGCAATTATTCATATCAGGGTAGGAAATCAGTGTAACAAGGTTTTCCTCACAAGCAACCTAAGTCAAACAGCGATAAACAACCAAAATAAGGAAAACACCCATGGTGTGATCCTCAGACATGAAAACAAGCAATCATTATTCATCTAACAGCCTCAAGCACACAAGAAATCTAAGGCAGATAATATTACAGGATCAAAACCCTATCCCGCGATACCCGATACATGGTATTCGACACTTTTTCATAAAAACTCAGACATTTAACGTAAGGCATCAGACCCCCTACCTCGAAGGTTTTGATGAAAACCCCAACAATGAAGAATGCACAAGAAACTCGGGTTGATTCTCCAAGAACCCACCTTAGATTCCCTCTCCTAACATGATCAAGATCCAAACTCACCAAATTTAGAATCCACACACTTAGATCTACACATAACAGGCGTAGATCTAAGAAAACGAGGGAAGAAGAGAAGTAGATCTAAGTAGATCTAAGAAAACGACCAAGAATGAAGGAGAAAGATCACATACCTAAAGAATACGACTTTTATTTTTCAAGAGAAGCCTTCAGATCGCCTCCAGATTGCTTGGGAGAAGTTTTCCAACCTTCAAGGGAGAGTAATCTCGAGTTATGGCCACTTAGGAGATTAAACGAGGCAATTATAGGCAAAAAGAGTTAGATCCACAATTTAAGGATCTAATTTAAGTGCCCGCATGGTTTTCTTGCACGGTTAGACAAACCATATGCTAACCGTGCGGTCTATACTGCCTTGCCAAAAATACTCACATGGTCTCTTCGCACGGTTTCCCTTAACCATGTGACAACCGTGCGGTCACCACTGCCTTGAGTTCCTGCCACAAACGGTCTGGCCGCACGGTTAGAAAAACCGTGCGCCGCCCGTGCAACTCCCCTTTTTGCCTCAAAATGTCATTTCAAGTTTCCTCGACTCTCCCAAGAATCATCCTTAACATTAAAACCAAGAAAAAAAATCAACCAAGGTGGTCACATACCTGAAATGAAGATCTGGGTTCTTACATCCATGTTAAAGTTACGTTTCAGGCAACAGTAGTTAGGTTTTCGTACATGTTTTGATTTTTTATTTTTTGGGTCCTCTTACTTTTATTTTGATTTAATAATCTATATAATTATAAACATGATATATATATATATATTATATTAATTATATAGTTATTTATATTAATCTATAAAACATAGTGATTGAAAATGAAATATATGGTTCTTAGAGACAGTAATCCATATGTACGCATGAACATTGTTTAAATTTTCTTGTTGGATTAAAGTAAATAAAGTTAAATGATATATTATAATTAAACAAACATTTTTATGTCATATATATAACATATTATCATTAAAACCATCCTTAATATCTTCTATTTAAATCATGAGCGAATTACATCACTTCGTGAGGTTGTAGTCGACCGTACACACGAGCGATATTATCGTATTCCCAAAAAATATAAAACATGAATTTATGTGTGATATAATAATTAAATAAGCATAATAATATCATAAATATTATATATAAACAATAAATCAATCATTATTTTAAACCATGAGAGGTGGTAACAGAAAAAAAACGATATTGGTTTGTGAGGCGGTAGTCCTCCATGCACACGAACTATGATTTCATAACCCATTTGATGGAAGTGGATATGTTTGTAGGTAATGAACTTAAAATAAAAAAATATTAATATATTTAATATATATTGTTTTTTATATATTCATGGTATAATAATAATTTAATGGGGTGTAGTAAGAAATAAAACAAAAATGCTTATTGATGAACTTTACCACGTCTTGGGGTATCCCCCTTAGGTTTGCACTAAAATACTTCCTAGAATATATTTATACCAAAAATAATTATTCTAGGGTGAGGGGATGGAATTTGGGAAGTTATTTTGGTAGGTCTTTTCCAAACCAAGAAAGTTTGAAAGTGTGAAAAAATGGTTGGGTGACCTTTTATCAGTGGGGGTGAGGAAACACTTGGTATATTTTTGAAAAGAATCGAGTGAAACCATGTTTTTCATATGCCACAAGAGTACCAAATGGTCCATTATAAAATATTAGAGGTTTAATGGTCAAAATGGTTCCATAAAATAATTTTTAAAAGAGTTTAAGGGTCATTTTTACTCTTATATTTTTAGTTAAACCCCCCAGTAAACATATTTTTTTTTACTTTAACTATGGTAAATAATTTTTATTGCATTCAATCATTTTTTGTCAAAAATTAAGTTGAAATTGTTATATAATATAAAATATTTGTATTTAAATTATTTAGTTTTTTTTTAAATTAAATTTATTGAAGTGGAAAATTTTAATTTAAAATTACTCACGAAGACACAATGAGAAAACAAGATCTTAAAGAAAAAATTTTTAGAAGTTTTGAAAGTTTTTATATCAAAATTGAATATAAAACTTATTCCAATAACCTATATTGGATTATGTTTTGTATTATTTAACTAATTTAACTTTTAAACTAATTTAAAATATAATTTAATATTATAAATAAATTAAATGGAAAGGAAATTTTCAATTAAAATTCTATATTTTTCACTATTCATCAAAAAATGAATTTTTTTAGAAAAATCTCAAAAATTCACCATAAGATAATTCTAATATTATGATTCATAAAATGAAGTTTATTTTTTTCAAATAAATTTTATAAAATTGGTAAATATTAATTCTAAAATAAGTGCACCAAAGGTGAAAAAACTATTTTTTTAGAAAATATAGTTTTAAGTGTAAAGTTGGATTTATTCTTATCTCTCATCTAGAAAACAAATATGATGAATTTTAAAATTCTGATTGAATATATAATATATAAATTTCATTAAAATTATACACTCAAACTGATTCATTTAATTTATTTTGGTAAGGCGTGCTTATGTGCATAAAAATAGTTTTCCAGAAAATGATTTCCTTTATTTTCAAATGTTTTTTATTTTCATTTATAATTAATTTGTCAGTAAAAATTCACTTTATATAAAATTTTGAACTATATATTTTTATAATTTAGTTAATCCTATTCATACCTGACATCCCAACATCAAGGTGATATCTATCATATTAAATAATTATATTTTAATAATATGACATTTTTAGTTTAAACTTAGTGTTGCGTGTAACACAAGAAAAGATTGGTATTGTGTGTGATGAAAGATAAAATCAGTGATTTATTTAACTAAAGGTAAAATAGATATTATGTGTAACAGGAAATATCAAAAATATTAATTTCATTTGAAAAAATAACATTTCAGGAAATTTAGGGGTGTTACATTCTACCCCCCTTAAAATTATTTTTCCCTAAAATTTAACTTGATCATTAGAGGTTTAACATTTGAAAAATTATTTTATAGAAACCCTCACCATACAATTGAATAATAAATATTCCTTTAAAAAGGGAAATTTAGGAACATAATGGTTACCCAAATTAACTCATAAATTGGTTTCCACATAGAAGAACCTAGATGGGAAGTAAATATTTGGATATAGGAGAAAAGCGTAAATAGTTATAGAGGGTAATAAAGATCACTGATCTTAAGAAAATGGGTGATCTAGAGAAGTTTAGTGACTATAACAACATAAAAAAATAGGTGTTGAAAAGGTAATTAATATAATCATAAATAATGATAATATGACAACATTTTATATCAAGGTCCTTTTTCCTAAAGTTGAATAATTTACAAGAGAATATATACTTAATTGATTTTATTCCGTCTAATAAGAAAAATCTCATCCATTGGTTGTGACTTGTTCAATTTACACTTCATATCTTAGAGATATAAATAAAGGTGACTATTTTGTTCTTGAATAACCAATGGATCATAAGATCCATAAATTGAATGATAAATAATTTGGTCTATCTTTAGTTGTCATCACAACAAAATAGTTAACATAGTTTATCCAATATGAATAAATCCTCATACGGTGAAGCAATATATTAATAACTAAAGGTTCATCCAAATTTCCACTTAAACCATTACATAAATGGTTAACCTTATGAACCTTCCCAAAAATTTAAATCCAAAACTTTATAAATAAGGTCATTGAATTCTAAAAACAAACTTATCATTAATCCCTATATATTATAAAGTGGCTCTTGATTGTACCATACAAAAAATGTGAATAACTTCATCATGTATTTACTTGAAATATGGTAATAACTTTAATTACAATTAAAAATTATTTAAAACATATATTTTATTTATTCGTTAAATGAAATATAGATTATTTTATAAATTAATGAAATAAAAAAATGTTTTAAACTCCATTAATGATAGCATAAACCACTTTTCCCAAAAATCCTTAATCTATTAAAAGGTCATTAATACTATCCAATTTAATTTATTTATATAAATAATCTTTTTCTCAAAACTAAAAACCGTTTTCTCAACTTCAAAAACATATTAAGGGTTACCATCCCTTAATATTTCACTTTTCATAGAATATAACCTTGTTATTAAATAACCTTTTTAGGTCATCAAAATTATTCAACATATTTTTGAAAATAATAAATTAAAAACTTATACTTGAAAAGTGTTATATATTTCATTATTATTAAATTCCAATACATAAATACATCAATCATCCCCCTTAATTCTCAAAATAGTAACTAGGATTCATAATCTTATTCATTAATACCTATTTATTTTCAAATGAAACCCATAGTATCTTCATCATCAATATAAAAGTCATTGCTCGTACAACCATGTTGATATACTTTATGATCACTACCCTTAAGACATAGATTTGTATAATTCCTATTTTGTTCCACATTTAAAACATTACAAAGTAGATGATACCTTAGAAATAACATTATTATAATCCATTTCATTGATTTAACATTTCATTTTTACCTTGAAATTACTTTCTCGGTGTCCTTTTCTATACTCAAAACATCTCCCTATCCTTCTAAGACATCCCCTTGAGTGTTTTTCTTACATTGTTGACATATAGGAAAATGAATCTTATTTCCTCCATTGTCTAAATTACCTAAAATCTAAATGAAATCCAACCTTCTCTTCTTTGGTGAGTTTGAGAGTTTTTTGAAGATCAAATTGTTAATCACGTTTTGTTAAAACTGATTAGGAATAATTAACATATCCTTTACTCCAGTCATCACCCCATTTTAATGTCCATTAGAAAATTGTCTCTTATATTCAATGTCAACCAAATTACTTCTGGTTCCCACCATTGAATAAAACCAAAAATTATTTTTTTAGAAACACTAATCAAATTAAAAATGCATATAATCATGAAAAATTACTTATTTTATGTCAAAATCATGAAAAATTATTTCTAATCTATGACACCTTAGGTTTATCTGTGGTCATTCATAGTTATCATATATTTAAATACTTTATAATATTTCATAAAAAGTTTATGAATAACCAAATTTTATCCCATGAGAGTGTCAAACTAGGTGTAAATCAAGTACTATTATCATTCAACAGTTCTTGACCGAGTCTAGTTCAATATGGGTTTTTAGGGTTTTTAGCCCTAGGTACATCTATGCCAGAGCCACATCAAGTTTTAGTATCCAGACAATGATGTAATTTCTTGGAAACCACTTCCTCAATCCTTTTAAAACATTCTATGAAATTTTCCTGTACTTTAACCCATCCTTAGACATATCCTTGGAGACATCCCTAGACATATCCTTATAAATATACCTAGTGATCTCACTAAAGTCTTTATATCCTAGTTTCCAAAGGTTAACTAAACCTTTGCTCTGATACTAACGCAAAGATCTCATGCATCTGATAAATGGAGATTAAATATTTTTATATGAATATTAATTTCATTATACAAACACACACATGAGGACTATAATAGTTTAATGACTTTGGAAACTTGCAACACAATCTTTTAATCTGATGAAAGATCTTCAATGTTTCCTATAAAAATATTTCCCTTTAGTAATCCTACATAAAACCTTTCTTCAAAACCTGGGGAAAGGAAACATAATATAGGGTGAGATAAGATTATTAGTAAGGTTAAACAATGGATATACATAAGTATAACATGAACATAAGGCTATGGGAACATGATCATAACATTTGAAAGTCATACCCTGCATATCTAATATCAAAATCCCAAGTCAGGTAATAAAGATTGGCAATTCAAAAGAAACGAATCCCAAGATAATCAAAGATCATGATCCATGGGAGAATAACATTGGAATAATACATATAATTATGACATACACATAATCATAGAAAATCATTTCCTTAGTAGTCAAGGATAATTTCCCAAAACTAATAAGGAAACTCTATGGGCGACTACACCTCCTGGGTGGGACACACAACCATCCCCAATGGAATCCATTTCCTTATAGTGGAATGGGTTTACTCCACAAACCATAATAGTATTAAAGGTTCACTCCCAATACCACCATGGTGGAAAAAGTACCTTTATAATATCCCAGACCCCGTAATCCTAGACCTGGTTCTAAAATCATAAACTTTACATTTTCTTCTTTCGTGAAGATAATTTTGACCAAATTTTTTTCCATCCAAGCCTTACAAAATCAAAAATAAAAATTGGTTCAATTACATTATCAAGGACCTTTTAGGTTTAAAATTTTAGATAATTAGGAAAAAATCCTATATAAACAATACACATTTAGTCAAATTATCATTTCTCCTACTTAACCCGTTTTTCCTTTCTTTCACAATAAGACATCATCCTCATCCAAATGAAATACTTTCTAAGAATAAGTTTTTCAACCACATTCTTTATAACCTGGGATAAAATGAAACATAATAAGAGTGATCCCAAATTCTTAGTAAGGGAAAATGTAAGAATTAAAAAATTAATGTCATTAATGAGCATATAATGATAATAATAATATAATGACATAATGAATGTGAATGAGTATAACATAAGAATATTCATATCCATTAATACCTAGATTATCAAATATAAAAATAGGGAATAAGGATTTAGCAAAGTAATAATCCATAATATTCAATAATCATTATCCATGTTATATCAATCTTAAACATATGAAACATTATAAACCCATATAAATAAAATAAAAAACATATTGGTATCTTAGGACATAATCTTCATAGAACTATTAAAAAACCCTTACAAAACCCTTAAAATTAGAATAAACATATGTAGGACTTTCAATATAATTATCTAAAGAAAATAATCATTACCCAATGCATTTGAGAGCTATCTAGGAACACTCATCATATAATCTATAAAGAGATCACCTGACGCTATCTGGGGACACCCATTATATATAATGTCTAAGAACCACAACATGGATAAAGTACATAGAGATTTTATCATAAAACACAAAGAAACAATAATTATTATTATATAACCTAATTAAAACATGGAAAAGAAATAGATTTCATGTCAATATCTTTGAAACAAGATTAACCTATGGAGAAAAAGTTCCATAAGAACCTATTTGAAATATGATTAACCCATGGAAAAGAAAAAAGTTCCATAAAAATCTATTTCAAAGAATCT
This sequence comes from Viscum album, assembly GCA_963277665.1. Classification (NCBI taxonomy): domain Eukaryota; kingdom Viridiplantae; phylum Streptophyta; class Magnoliopsida; order Santalales; family Viscaceae; genus Viscum; species Viscum album. Next base: position 866,274,023 of record OY728146.1, on the reverse strand, counting down.
TAATACAACCAAAGAAAGAATGATGATGGTCTGAATATAAAATATCCTCAATGGAGAATAAGTAAAAATAAGGGATGTTGACATTAATAAATGGAAATACCATTAAAATACCATTTATTTTTTAAATAAAATAAACTTTTCATTTTGAAATCACTTTAAAAAACCTAAAAATTAATAAAATATTATAAAAAAATTATATTTTAAAATAAACATGAAAAAAATAAAGGAATATTTTAAAATAATTTAAAACATTTCTTGAGGAAAATAACCATTCATATTAAAGAAAACTTTTTGAAAACTTAAAACATTTTGAAAATACTTTTCTTTAAAAACCATGTTTTTTAAAAAACCTTGAATTTCATGAATATTAAGAATCACATTTTCATTAAAAAATATATTTGTAAATTTCAAAAGGAAGATTAAAATAAATTTTGATAATGATGGGGGATGATTCCATACATTCCAAAAAAGTTAAAAATAATATTCCTTTTTTACTGTAAAAAGGACATAAAAGCTCCTTGTTTAGAAAACAAAAACAAGATTCCTTTTAAATTTTTAGTAAAATCTAAACGGACATTTTTTAGAAAAAAAATGACGATTAGTTTTAATTTTTTTGTTAAAAGGTAAGAAATGAATAAAAACAATTGTTATAAAACAATAGGATATTACTAAAATATTTTGTAAAATAATTTTAGAAAACATTATTTTGAAAATAAAACGGATTTCTGACCAAAGAGAGAAATAAAGTCACATTTCATTATAAATAATTATAAATTATTTTAAGTATTAAATTGTATAAAATGTGGTATTAATTGTAAATATAATTAATAAAAATATTATAGTACATTTCATTAGTTTCTTGTGATATAGATCATAATATCACATCATTGGACCTATAATCATAAACAATTATGATAAATGATGAGATTGTTATATAACACTCCTACCACTTTGGTAGATTAAAATCATAATAACCATGAAATAATAACATTAAATGTTATTTATAATATCGTTAAATTAAGTTTATTCAAGATATAAATTTTTAATTGTTCATTATATAACATCATAAAAGAATAAAGGTGTATAACATAACATAGATATCAAAGAAGAACAATTTTGAAAAAATACCTTATCACTTTGGTACCTTTGAAACTGTAAACCCCATGAAATAGAGATACTAAAATTTATATTTAAATCCCAATAAATTTAAATATAATTATAATAAAATAAATTCATGGGTATTATATACACCACACAATAAAATAAGTGGTGAATATGTCATATATCACACAGGAATAGAAGTGAGTTGAGAAATCCCTTAACTCAAGTTCAATTCACCATGCTTGTTATTTATATTCATGAATAGTAAAATTATGTTAATTATTTAATTGATTAATAATTTTTATAGTTTAATATTTCTTTTATTTCACTTATTACCATGTTATATATTATTAGTTTATTAATTTGGTTTATGTCAGATGTTTCGAGCATATTTGGATTATATGTCAATAATGACTTCAGTAGATTGAGTATGGTCAAATTTTTAATTATATAAACATATCCAGAATAATAATAGTTAAATAATAATCATATTTATACATAAATTATACTTTAAAAATCAAACATTAAATATTCTTATGAGAAATAAACTAACGTTACGATCATGGAGACTGTAGGTCATATGTACACATGAGTAATGTTTCCATTTTCTGATAGTCAATATAGAAAGAAGGAAAGTAATGTTTTATCTTTGCATAATTATTATTATATAATATATTAAATAATATTTAATTATATATACTTATATATATCATTATTTTAATTTGGAAATTAAAAAAGTAATCACATCGCTTCAAGGTGGCAATAGTCCACACATCCACGAATGACGATATTAGTTTTTTAGTGAGTAAAAAGGTAAGAAATAAAATGATATATTATATTTAAATGAAGATAAATATTTCATTAATTTCATTTATATAACATATATTCCTTATAATTACCCTTATTACATTCAATTTAACACGTTAGTGAAAGACAAATCACATCGCTTCGTGAGGCGGTATTCCGTCGGACACACGAGCGATGTTATCACGTCCCTTACAATTTTGAATGTAAAAAGATATATATGATATACTAACTACATAGGTATAATTATTTTATAAATATTATATATAAATTTTAGATTCATAATCATTCCGAAAAGTGATAGGTGGTAATGAAAAAAATAACATCGTTTCGTGAGGTGGTAGTCCATCGTACACAGGAATGATGACATCATAACCCATTTGATAGAAGAAGGAAATTATTTAAGTTATTACATTAACATAATAAAATATCATTATATGTAATATAATGAGTATAATATATATTCTTGGTTTAATAAAAATTGAATGAGGTGGAGAAATAAATAAAATAAAAATGTTCGTTGAAGAGCACTACATCTTCTTTAGGGATCCTCCTTAGGTTTCAACCGAAGCCCTTACTAGGTTTGATTTATGCCAAAAATAAAGATTATATAATGAAATGAGGTAATTTGGAATGTTATTTGGGCATTTATTGGCTGAAACAAATAGGTTTTAATGTTTTAATAGTAGAGGATAGGGGGTGTCCTTCTATAAGTGGGGGATATGATACACTTGGTATTTTTGAAAAGAAATGAGTGATCCCATGTTTTCTATATGTAACAAGTGTCCAAAATGAACCATTATAGAAAAATATATGTTTAATGGTATAAATATTTCCATAAATTAGTTTTTAGACAAGTTTTTAGCTCATTTTTACCCTTATCTTTTTTAGTTTAACCCCCAGGTAAATTTATTTTTACATTAACCACATTAAATATTTTTTACTATTTCACTATTCATTTTGGTAAAAAATTAAGTTGAACTTATTAGGTAATATTAATTATTCCAATTTATAAAATAGAATCCATTTTTTTATTTTCCATCCAAGTTAGTGAAAAATATCAATTTAAAATTTATCTCATAGACACGACTAGAAAATGAGTTTTTTAAATAGAAAAAGCTCAAAAGTTCAAAAAAATTTATATCTAAGATCAATATAAAATTGATTAAAATAACCTAAATTGGATTAATGTATGTATAATTTTACTAATTATACTTTCAAACCAATTGAAAATATAATTTAACTTTATAAATAATTTAAACGAAAAGGTATTTTTTCTGTTGAAATTTAGTAATTTTCACTTTTCACCAAAAAATTATTATTTTTATAAAATTATCAAAACATAAACCTCATATAATTTTGATATTATGTTTATAAAAATAAATTTTATTTTTTAAAATATATTTTCTAAAAGTTTAAAAAATTTAATTTAAAGTGAAACCCGCAACTACGGTGAAAAATCAGGTTTTCGAGTACTATATTTTTTTGAAGCACAATATAATTTAATATTAACTCTATTTTTAATAATAATAAATAAATAAATAAATATGTATATATTTATTGATATATAATACATAAATTTCATTTAAATAATTCCAAAATAGGTTTTATTTTAATTAATTAAAATTGAGAAATATTATGTACTTTAAAACAGTTTTCAGAAAAATCCCCCTTTTAAACCGAAAAAATGTACACTAAAATCAAAAATAAATTTTATTCAAAATATATTAAGTGCGTTAAATATAAATAAAAAATAATTATTCTACTTTAAAAAATAATGAGACATTTAAATTACTTAATTTACTAAAAATTGAAGATAATTTTACAAAAATCGGTATTTTTTATGTTTTTAGTGAAAAAAGAATATTTTTAGAAAAATTCCAAAATTACACCTAATGTAAATTTGATATTCTAATTCAAAAAATAAAATTTATTTTATTAAATAAATTTTATAAACGTTTCAAAGATTTATTATAACATTATTTTCAAGAAAATCTATAAAAAATCATTTTTGAAGAAAACATATTTTTGAAGAATAAAGTCACTTTACTAAAAATAGATGGATTATTTACTAAGAAATTATCAATAATTTATATTGAGTAGGAAATATATATATATATATATATTTCATAAATTAGTTAATACTATTTATACTCTATAATTTAACATCTAGGTTATCACAGTTATATATATCATGGGTTGTTTTAGTTTGGTGTTGCGTGTTGAATACACTATCAAAAAAAATATTACTGTTATAAATACCACAGAATATCAAAGATATTAAATTTATTTTAAATTATGTATATATTAGAGTCTAATGTAGTTACATTATCATCTAAGATCATTATTTAATGTTTTCAAACATAATTATATTCTTTTGAAATATTGGGGTGTTACACCATTACTAAAATGAGTTCAGTCCCTGTTCCAGTCCTGTATATCTCTTAAGATACAAATTTTTTACCCAATGAATTTTAGGGAGATATAGGTCCCACCCATCCTTGGTTATAATTAATCCACCATAATCGGTTATTATATAACCACTTTCACATAATTAAAATCATAAATATGCACGAAACAAGATTATAAAGCATTCACCATATCATAACCCATGAAATAAAATGGATTTTAAAAAAATTTCATCATATCATAACTTGTATAAAAGAGATAGGTTTCATAGTCATTTTAACATAGAAAAACCCATGAAAATAAGTGGGTTAAATATATTTCTATCATGGTATAACTTGGGTAGGAGAAAAAAGTTCATAAATATATTTTCATCATTAATACAAACCATTTAGATATGTAATAATAATTGTATCCTTGGTTCCTATCTCAAGTAAAGCATGAATTATATAAAAGGGTTTCATTAAATATGGAAAATTATTTTTTGAGATCACTTAGAATATTTATTAATGAAAATATATTTTCTAAATAAATTTTTAAAACATAAAGAATTTTCAAAATCCATTTCTTGGTAAATAATAGTGATAACTAGTAAAGGAATCTATAAAATTCATTTAAAAAAATTGAAAAAAAATAATTTTCACATACAAGAATTTTTTTTAAAACATAAAAAGATTTAAAATCCATTTTTTTGACAATAATATTTTGAACTTATAAATTAATCTTCAAATTGAATAATGGTCATGTCTATGGGAAGTTTCATTCATACCGTACTTGTTAAAACAAATATTTCTTTCACATTTTTGATAAAAGACAAACATGAATTTTTTGGAAAATGATATGAAGATTCCTTTATTTTTTTTAAAAGTAAAAAATGAGTAAAAATTTCTTTTAAATATAATTTTAATAATTTTATAAACTTTTTTTAAAACAATTTTAGAATACATGGTTTTGGAAGAAAAAGAGTTTTTGACGGAAAAGCTATTTTTTCCTAAAAACCTTTTTTAGAACTCTCAATAACCTAAAGAGAGTAAAATTAAGTTAAAACATATATTATCATTATAAGACCATAGGATCATAAAATTATTGGGTTTTTTGAAAGATATATCATAATATTTTATCATTTGAATCATAATCATAAATAATCCCAATGAACAATGAGATTGTAATATAAAACTCTTATCACTTTGGTAACATAGAATCATAAATACCATGAAATAAAAACCTCAAATGAAACTTAAGATATTAGTAAAATAATAAAATTCATGATATAACATGTAAAAGTGGTATTATATGAATCTCATACAAGAGGAGAGGTGTATAAAATAACTTACATTCCAAAGAAGGCAAATTGAGAAAAACATCCATTATCAGTTTATTAACTTTTGAACTATAAAACCCATGAAATAGATATCATAAAATGGATATTTAAATCCACATAATTTTAAGTATAATTATCAAAAAATAAATTCATGGATAGTATATAAAAAATATAAATTAATTAGGCGTTGAATATAACATGTGACTCATAGAATAAAAAGTGATACGATAATCCCTTATTGTAAGTCTTGAATTCATTCATACTCATTTAAAAATCATGTATAATTAATATAAGTTTATTATAAATATATTAAATAACAGAAATTATATATATGATTTCATATATTATTTTCTTATGAAATTTTATTACCCTTTTATTAATAATTTCATGTTAAAGTTACATTTTAGTTAATAAACACTTTGTTTTTCATATATGTTTTGATTTTTTATTTTTTTGGTATTTTTACTTTTATAATTATTTAATCAAATATAGAAGAATAAAATTTTTATTTATATCATATATATTCAGAATATATATATTTATAGTAATCCATAAAACTTTGTGATTGAAAATGAAATACACTATTCATGGAGATGGTAGTTTGTATGTACACATGAACGATATTTATATTTTTTGTTGGATTAAACTAAAGAAAGGTAAATGATATATTATAATTCCATAAAAAAATTTATGTAATATATATTACATATTTTCCTTAAACCCATCCTTAATACCTTCTACGTAAAGCATGAACGAATCACATCGCTTCACAAGGTGGTAGTCCACCGTACACACGAGTGACGTCATCGTATTACCAAAAATGGAAAGCAGGAAGTTATATGTGATATAATAATTCCATGGTCATAATAATATCATAAATACTATATATAAATAATAAATACATCATTATGTAAAACTTTGATAAGTGGTAATGAAAAAATGAACGACATCGATTTGTTAGGTGGTAGTCTTTCGTACACACGAACACTGATTTCTTAACCCATTTGACAGAAGTAAAGATGATTTTAGGTCATTAAATTAAAATAAAAACATTTAAAAATATGAAATATAAATAGTTTCTTATATAATCAGGTTATAATAATAATTTAAGTAGGTGTTGGAATATATAAAAAACCACTCATTGATGAACACTACCACTTCTTCAGGTATCCTCCTTAGGTTTGCACTAAAATCCATAATAAGATAGATTTATACCCAAAAAATGCCTCTAGTATGAGGTAAGGTAATTTCAGAAGTGATTTGGGTATGGATTTTCCAAACCAATACAGTTTTAAGGAGTGAAGAAGATAAGAGAGGGGGTGACCTTTTATAAATGGGGGAGAGGACACACTTGGGATTTGTTGGAAAATAATTGAGTGATCGCATGTTTTTTATACGTAAAATGGGTCAAGAATGGTACATTATCTAAAATTATATGTTTAATGGTTGAAATATATCCATAAAATAGTTCTTATATAATTTTATAGGTTATTTTTACCCTTATGTTTTTTCTTTACCCCTTAGTAAACCCATTTTTACCTTAACCGTGATAATTAACTTTCACTACATTCACTATTCATTGTTTTTTTCAAAAATTAAGTTGAAAATGTTAAATAATATAAATTATTATTATTCCAAATATGGATTCCATTTTTCCAAAATCTATTAATATTATTAGAAAATTTTAATTTAAAATTACTCCAAGAAACGCGATGAGAAAGCGGGTTTTTAAAGAGAAAATGTTCAAAAGTTTAAAGATTTGTTTTATAAAAATTGAATATAAAATCGATTAAAATGATCTATATAGAATTAATTAATATATAATTTAATTAATTTAATTTTTTAACCAATTTAAAATATAATTAAAATTTATAAATAAATTAAAAAATGCAGTTTTTAATTAAAATTTAGTATTCTTCATTATTCATCAAAAAATGAAACTTTTTTAAAAAATACTAATAATTATCCCAAATATAATTTTAATATTAATATTTAAAAAATTAAGTTTATTTTTGCAAATAAATTTTATAAAATTGGTAAAAATAAATTGTAAAATAAGTGCGCTAAAGGTGAAAAAACTGTTTTTTAGAAAATATAGTTTTAAGCATGAAATTGGATTTATTATTTTCTCTTATATAGAAAAAAATCAAATGAATGTATAAAATTTGATTGAATATATAATATATACATTTTATTAAAATCATTCACTATAAGTGATTCATTTAATTTATTGAGTTAAAGTGCATTTATGTGTATAAAAATTGTTTTCTAGATATTAATTTCCTTTAATTTCAAATGGTTATTAATTTTATTTCTAATTGATTTGTCAATAAATAATTCATTTTATATACATGTGTAAACCATGTATTTTAATAATTTACTTAACCCTATTCATACATTCCATTCCAATGGCTAGGTGATAACCATTATATTAAATAATAATACTTTAATAACATGACACATTTTGTTTAAACTTAACATTATGTGTAATGAAATCTAATATGAATGTTGTGTGTAACATAAGATAAAATAAGTGTTGCGTGTAACGCAAGATAAAATAAATATTGTACATAATAAAGTCTATCAAAATGATTAAATTAATTTGAAAAAAATATCTCGAAATATCTAGGTGTGTTGCATTGACACATGTGATAGATCCATCATTGAAGAATATAGAATTCTAATTCCCGTATTAATATACTCATTTGTCTCATGAATTACTTCTTGTAATGATTTATTCCATTTGAGAGTGGAAATAATTCTCTCATTAATTTTATCCATATTTATTTTTCAATTCCTTGTCATTATATGTATTTTGGATTTATTAGAGTAACCTTGAGATCTACCTCAGTAGATCATATTCCATAAAAATTAGGTTACTAATTTAAGTTCATATTTATATATTTTAATTAAATATATTATTAACTAATTTTAATAGTAATAACAGTTTTCTATATATTTTACTTGGAAAACTATAGTTCTCCCAGTAATCTCTTATAAACACATGAAAAAATTTAGTTTGAAATGAATATTCTATGATCATGATGCATGATTTAATCCAAAATTGGATCTATATAACTTGAAACCATTATTATAATTATACAGTGTCCCCAACCCTTTGTAGTTATATTGTATAGACACTTTCAAATAAAGGTGGTCTTGATATTCAATTACCAATATGATGATCATAAAAATTTTCTATAACAAGAAAAAATTTAATATATTTAATAATGAAAACTTGGTATAACCAATTGATATTTATTGGTACCACAATTATATAAGAAAATATAAGTATAAAGACTTGATTTTGGTACATGGAATCTATTTTACCTAATTCATATTCATTTTTAATTTTAACTTATTGGCACTTTGTTTACCCGTTAGGATTTATTATTCTTATTAAAAAATATTTCACTTAACTAAGTTATCAAAAAACCATATGACATTGGTTTTATTTTTCCTAAGGATTTTGTTTCTCTATAACATACCTTTTAATGAGTTGTTGTACATGAAAACTATTTATGGAACTATAGATTTGATTTTTTCTAAGTCAACAAAGAACCCACTATATTAAATATATATATACAAACTCTTATAAAAATATAATATATTTCTTAAATCTAACTTTTAAATATTATGGATTTACATAATATCCATTATAAAATTTAGGATAATTACCAATATTCACTTTGTATTTTTCTTGATTCAAGTTTTTTTATTAATTTAGCCTAAAAAACATTCTATATAAATATTTGTTTTATGAAATAATGGATTTAATTCATACTATGACTCATATGATATCACGTTTTCATTATAGTAGGAAAATATTTATGGTTTAATGCCTCCATTTTTGAAACATGTATAGATAATATAATGGAATAATTTTCATGATTTACTAGTATCATATCCTCCTTAAACATACATAATGGATTTTTTTTGTGTACAAGTAAATGTGAGTTTAGGAATAAATCCACTCTATATTTTAATGATCAATGAAATCTAAAAGTAATCATCATCAATCCCCCCATTACTGACATCATAGTTATAATATGGATATGGAAATTTGAGTTTATAAATAAATCCACTCTACATTTTTAACAATCGATGAATACTTGGTTAATATATAATCTGACAATCCCACCCAAAAGATCTAATACTTTTACTAAGAATATTCATCTACTCACTTTTAAATTCCTTAAATTTATTAAAGTAATATCATTAAGAACATAAATTTACCTCTATATTATACCTAAAATAGTTCACTTATATAATATTGAATTAGTTATAGAATATTTTTTGATTTATCACCATTAATGTCAAAAGGTTCCTTGGTCATTTGTTTACATAGTAAGCAATCATACTGAATACTTAAGTGTTTTAGATCATGAATAATCTACACAAAATTCTTAGTATTGATTTCATATTTTCTCTTATATCAACTTTACCTAGAATAAAAATTCTATAATTGGGTATTATTTAGTCTTACATTTTATATTCATAATTTATTTCCAATGATTCAAGTATTACTGAACTATTAGTTGAGTCTAAGACACCACAAATAAAATTTATTCCATAATGAAATTATTTATCGTAGTGTCCAATGGATATATGAGATAAATGTTTTGGTAATTCTCAATAATAGTTCAACTAGAATCTTAGAAAAATATAAGTTGTGTTCTTATCACTTCTAACATAGATACCACCCTTACTCAACTACTTGGAGAAGTCAAACAACCTATTATTATGTTTTTAGACTTAATTGGTTACTTTACTTGGATATAACTTTGTGACAAATATTTATTAACTAATAACTAAAAAGTGATGAACAAATATTCCATGTAATAATTAATATTAATGAATTTAAAGCCTCCACTTTATTTTACATTGATTCATCCTATATAGTTTTTCTTCCAATTACATGTCATGCCACATGCAATGAAAATAGCCTCATTTTATATGTGATTTCTATTTACCTTTGGTTTATTATAAAGTCATTATAAAAGATTCATTTACTTAGAAGTATTTATCTATTTTTAACATTTTTCTATCCTTTTCACTATAAGAATATGTGAATTAACTTTCTTTATGTTTTTTTTAACTTTGATAACTTTTCCCAAATGATATTAAAGTTGTTTCTCCATATAATTTATTTTAATATTTTTAATGAATCTGGTGTAACTAAGTGATGAGGATGAGAGGATGAAATTTATTAAGATATCATGATTCGATATGAATATATTTTTAAAGTTTCACGTGATCAATGTAATCATAACCTTATTAATTTCTTTCTTCACTTTAAACCCCACTTTCCTTTAAAGCTTGATCAACTGGTAGTGGATACTTTAGCACACACAATTTTGTTTCATATCATTGTACTATAAAAAAACCTATACCACTCTTAGAAATTAGTACCATTTAGGACATGTTATTTTCCAAAAATTGATCATAGTTTTTTCATGGAATTACTTTCAATTTTTTATAAAATAAAACATAATAATATTAGTATATTTATCTTGATTGTCGATTTTTTAACTTTATTAATTTATTAATATTAAATAGCTCCCATTATTTTAAAAAATCCTAGTATCCCTCAAATACTATATTAGAATTTTTTTTCTTGAGCATTATAGTGTAAAATTTTCTTAAATATTCTCCTTACAGTACAAGTTAAGGTTACACCAATATGCAGAGAGCTTCAAGGTAGACTTTTGGATAGAAAACTATATTAACTCATGACTCCTTGAACTATTGAGTGGAGTACCAACTCTTAAAATGTGTAACTTTGTTTTACTCATCACATCACCTCTAATGTTGAGAGATTCTAGCTTGAATATATCTTTCTAGCTAATTTTTTTTAAGTTGATCCACCATTTTTAAAAGAACTCCCTAGTAGTAAGAGGAACCCTAAACTAGAGCAAAAAAGCATATAACATGTATGGTTTTCTTTAAATGTAAGTTATAGAAAGAATTAATGACATAATATTTACATTGGGAGTTTTTTTAAATTTTTCATTTGAAAAGAAATCAGATTCTATTTATCATTCTTGTTATTATGTGATCTCACTGACAAAATTAACCATGAATAAATATAAATAATTCACCATGCATATTCAGTTATTTTATCCTTCTATTCTAGTTAATTACACTATGTTATCAAAAATCATACACACATTCACAAATAATTAGTCATGTAAAAAAATAAAAAAATGACATGATCATGAGTTGTTTGTATTGTTTGACCCATAAAATAGATGATGGATAAATGAAAACTCTATGGAAACTCTTTGATCCATGTAATGAAATAAGTTACAGTGCCCCTCAAACCATAGTATATTTGTCTTTTTTAGTTCTATGCTGTATTTGGATTCAAACTTCATCCGTGTAAACTCCTCCATTTTACAAAGTATATTGACACACATGGGAGGGGGTACCCAGGATGTGGGAATACATTATTATCACTCAAAATGTGGATATACGATCCCTTATACATTTAAATATAGAGGGAAGATACAAAGACTCTCCAAAAAGATATTTAAAAATTAATTATTATAAAAATACAACTTTTCAATAATTTAAATTAAATAAACAAATAAACCAAACATGCATAGGTTAGTATTAGCTTATGATAAACTAAAATGAAATAATTTTAAATAAAAAAATAAAATTGTAATTAATTAAACTCAAGTGTATTATTTATGAATTAAAATAAATACAAATAAATATAATTTACTAAATATAAGTTCTATATCCCCAAAAAGGATTCTAGGATTAAATTTTGACCGAAATGGCTACACAGGTTATAAAAGACTAAACCCGACCAAACCCGGGTTGGGATACCCTACTAGACCACCAGGTCAATAGGGGCAGGGGTCAATGGATGTTTACGAAAATAATAAATAATATCTTTTAAATATTCCAGTTCATTATGCACTAACCTTATCCCTAAAACAATGGAAGGCACAAGATACCGTGGGAAACATTACGACATATAAAATTTTACTCTTTTTTAATTCCATGAGAGATAATCCTCACCATATTTTTTTCTTTATTTTTTGGTTTTCAGCACCTAAAATTTTAAGGTATATATTTTTTTCTTTCTTGAATACATATAAAAATTCCCCATGGAATCATGGTTATCTGGCTAGTGTGATAACTTCTATCAGTGATATCATCCTCCTATATCCAGTAACACATACTCATATAAAATATTATATATATATATATATATATATATATATTGAAAATATATTTTTCTCCTAAAAATATATTTTTTATCTTTGGATGACTATAACTCGACCATCAGACCTCACATCATAGTTCCATTGCTATATTTTGTACTATTGTGGCGACCTCTTCTTAAATTCATGAAAAATTAATTTTAATTTGAATTAAATTACTACATGAAACTATGATGACACATTGAGGAATCAAAGGTGTTTTAGAATCTTAAAAAATAGTTATTTTTTAATTTTCTAGGCATGGATTCTTGATAAAGCATAAAATCAAATATACTCTTGTCCATATTCTCCCAAGGATGGAGAAAAATTAAATTTTAGCATAAAAAATAAAATTCAAACAAAATCGTAAATGGTAACTTGTTTTTTCATCAATGTCAATGCGATATTATCATTGTTAGCATATCATTGATTGAAGTATCCAATTAAGAAATAATCTATATCATCCACATGTGCACCATAACTTCTGGTTCATTATTCTTATAACATATTAATTTTAATAACTTTACAATGTCCCTTCAATTTCTATAAAATCATGCATTCGATATGTGAAATTGGATCAATGAAATCTTGATATTACCTTGGGTTTTAATCTCTAGATATTGATAGAGATATGGGGAGGATAAAGGTCTCTGGAAATTCTATACATGAGTATTCACCCTATAAAAATGGGTTAAAACTATATATATAATTGGTTTTCATTTCAAAATTTCTCTTAGGCCTTTTTAGAAACTAAAAATTAAATATTTAACCCAAAAAAAGGTTTAAATGGATTTTCTAATCAAAATTTTGAAATCTGATTAAATATGAGTTATTAACTAGACTTTCCCTCACATATTTATTTAATAAATCCTGAATAAATAATATTCATCAAAAAAACAATCTCTCATATTCAATTATTTTAAATTAAATAATTGGAAAATACATTGAAAAATAAATTTAATTATTATTATTCTTAACTTGAATAATTTAATTAAAATATTTAAATTACAATTGTTACACTCAAATGTACACCGACCTCTCATGTGGGGAATGCTTAATCCTAAACTCATATTTATATGAATAAGTAGAATTTGTTGATATAATATGTGTGTGACCCTCTAGGACGTTATATCAATATTATTATATCATACTCATATACCAAGAGATATATCTAAAAACAAATAATAACCCTTGAGGAAACAAAGATGTGTTTTAGCTATGAAAAACTCATATGAACAAGCACTATGTATTATAATATCTTTGTATAATGATATTAGATAAAGCATGAATCACTCTTTGTGTCATCATACTTACATGCATTATTTATTTTTTTAATGATCATTTTGGATGAACTTACCATATTCTACCACGGAAATGAATTTAATAAAATTACTACTATTCTAGTCTATCAAGAATAAGTTATATCTTCCTTTTAGAAGTTAAAAATCCTATGTTTATCAATAAATAAATCAATATCATATCAAAAATTAAGCACCTAATATAATCCAACTTACCACAATATAAATGGCCTGATTTGTTTTCTTTTATAAAAGTATGCAATCAAATAGAACACCCTGATAATTATTTAAAGTTAATATACTAATATAAATGTCATAGATAGGAACATCCAATGAAACTTGTATCATGTGGTGTTCCTATTAGAAGGAAACATGATGATCTTCTATAATCTAGATCACCAAGTGAGAACTCCATGAGATAAGTTTCAATGATTATGATCCCTTAAAATTAGATATTAAAACATAATATGTGTCCCATTAAGATGATGTATCTAGACCAAAGGAAAAAATATTTAAGACTTCCATCATGGTATTTGAAATTTTCCATGCCCTCTTAGTCTATTACATAACCAGTTTTGGTTGTTGGAGGTGTTCAAGGTAGGTTTGGGGTGTTTTTGATGGAATTTGGAGGTGCAATGGAACTACAGTAGAAAATAAACACAGTGTAAGTGTATTACATGACATGTAATGGTGGTTCACATCTTTTGTGAGGATGGTTCATTATGTGTATATTTTTAGGGATAAGTAATATAAAAGCAATGTGTTTTTTAGTGAAATCAAACCCCAAGCATTACACGACGTAAAAAACACTACTACACATATGCCCTTTAATAACGCACAAAATGACTCTTAACAGTGATACAAATCACTGTTAATCACATCGATGATATTGGTGGGTTCCCCTTTATCAAAGCCATCCATACTAAAAAAACACTGATAAAGGACCCCCTTTATTAGTGCTTTAAATAGGACTGATATTGGAGGCCCTTTATAAATGCTCGAAATAGCCCTAATAAAGACCTTACTAGCTGTAATGTGCTGTTAATATAACAGTACACCAAACAAAAACCTGCAAAAACCTATAATTTCAAACAATGATATATGAATTTAATTTGAAATGAGGAATAAAAAAATCACCACCTATGTTACATACAAGAAAACACCGATATATACATTTAAAATAATGTTTTATATAATTTTATATAAAATTATCCCATAAAAATTTAAAATAATAATATTTCATATTTTGATGCTCGTGATGCCCTATCCAAAATGGACCCCATGGTATGAGTTGTTGAACAAATCATCTCAACCCAAGAAAAATATTCTTCCTATATAAGAAAACAAATATAATGTTAATAATACTATAAAGAAATAAATTAAACATTAATACAAAAGAATACATTAATAAAATGTCAATATTTAATAAAAATACTCATATAGAGTTATACTGGTCACACCATGAATCCTATTGAAGTTGGGTTGATTCCTATATGTGAAAAAATATTGATGGACCATTTTCCTAAAATATCAAAATAATCCGAATGTGTTTTCTCGATTTTGAGTATGTCACTTGTTCTTTTACAAAAATTAATGTCAATTTTAAATAATGATACATTTAGAGTTATACTGGTCACAATGTGTATTTTATTGGGGTGTATATTATTCCTAACTATCAAAAATTACTTATAGATCATTTTCCTAAATTATCAAAACAATCCAAATTCATTTTCATGGTTTTTTGTTTGTCATATGACAACCCGTCTTTTTATTACACAATTAAAAGTAATTTATTACATAAACATCACTTGATAAAACATAGAAGACCGAGAGGTCTAGTGTCGTTGGGGCTTAGGATCATTACATAACAACTTAAAACATGAAATACAACATCTTTACTAAAAACTTCATTTACATTACCACTACAATCCCTCGTACTTAGCATTTCATGGGATAACCTGAGGACATACATAAGAAAAGGGTGATCTATAGAGCCTAGTAAGGGAATAATCATGGGATAAAATGAGGAATAAAATACATGTTAGAAAATAGGAATTTAGATAGAGCAGAAGATAAGAATAAACATAAAGGCATGATAAATCATGATAATCAAAACATGGAAATGTGGCAACAACACTTAACATGGAATTAGCATGAGCCACAACTCATTGAACATGGAGCATGAGTAAACCCTTATTGAACATGAATCATGCGTAAAACCTATTTTCACATGAATTATCATGAGTAAACACCCATTTCACATGATTTATCATGATACTATACTTTACCCAATACATTGGAGTGCTATCAGGGCACACCCTTCTTAAGCATTTCACTTCATGCATAAGTGTGCCACATGGATCATAAAACATTAACTAATTCAACATAATAATTTATTACATAATAAAATAATGTGGAATACATAATTGAAACTCTTTAAACAATAATTAAATGTTCATAAAGGTTAATACACTTGATAAATAAATGGGCATGGTATTCACTACACAATGACTTTGTCTTGGAAAAACGCGGTGCAATTTCGGCAGCATAACAGCGTGACATAAGAACTCATAAAAAAGGTTGATGAGAGAGAAATAGGTGTATCATCATATTTAAATTTGATGGATATTAAGGGGGTCATATAGATACATGTACCAAGAAATGTAATGTAATTTTGATTCATGATACAAAATAATTTCTTGAATTTAAATGAGGAGAGAGAGATTTCCTTCAGAATTTCGGCATAGTAACAGGTGTACATGGGAGGAATTTAATGAGAGATAAAGGGGTCTCCCATAATTAAAAAATAAATATGGAAGTATGGGGTAGGTGGTAAAACATACCTCAACATTTTTAATTGAAATTAAAAGGGCATAACAACTTAAAGAACATTGGACAAAAATGAGAAAATAAGAAAACAATTTACGTGGAAGTGTGCTTCTAAAGGCTTGAGAGAGGCTTGAGAGAAGCTTTTTTGGAGCTTGGGGAACCTTAAGAGGATTATAGAGATAGGAGGGAAGAGATTAGACGAACTCAAAATGATTTTAGTGAGGAGGAAGTGGGAGCTTGTGTGGGTTTATATAGGAAAGGAGAGGGAATTGTTTATTATTTAGGTTTGGGACACCTCACATTAAAATAATCAAAACCACAAACCAGACCATGGATTTTTACAAAGGGTAATGTAAAACAATATTTTATATGTCCAAAGTATGAAATTGTTAAAATAGTGGGATTTATTATGTGGAGGTGAGTCACACTGCCAAGGAAAACAATTTAAAAAGACAAAATGTTTAATAAGTCTTGAAGGATCCACTAAAGCTTTGTAAAATAAATCAAAAAGACCCAAAATCACATTATTTTAATGGTAAAACATATATTTTTCTAACATAAAGTTTATAGTATTTTATTACATCACTATTGTGTCATTATGATGTCATAAAACACATTATATATTTAAACGGTATTTAATTTTTACCCAAAAATTTGACTGTCTCAGAAAATTATGAAAAATTTACCATTGGATAATTTCAACATCCTGATTCTAGAAATAATATTCTTTTTATCTAAATAATTTTCTAAATATGTTAATTTTAACATTTAAAATGAAAACTGACATTTATCGAAAATTCATGGGTTTTGACAAAAATGGCTTTCAAACCTAAATAAAAATTACAATTACATTCATAAAATTATACGATAATTTATATTTAATAAAAATTAATTTAATAACAATAATAATATTTTATTAAAATATTATTTAATTGAAAAATTCATTAATTCATCAAAATATATTTCTTAGTTGAATATTAACTGAGAAATACTATTTGTGCTTTAAAAACTATTTACAAGGTAGCAATAATAAAATGAAAGTATATTTATTATTATATACAAAAATAATGTACATAACCATAGTGATATGGTCTTGTTTTATAACCCCTTATAACACCTGCATAAGACTATAGAGTAAGGTGTGTGATGGTGACAAACTCTTGGGGTGGCTCGGATAACATTGTTTAGGTGGTAATCTCTATCAACTTCCACTTCTCTCATAGGCAGTACCACTCGATCTTAAAATATTAAAGATAGTCTTAGGCTTGGTCAATAGAGAAGCCTAAATATGCAACCTCCTTTCCTAGCTCTGATAAATGGGTTTTTTATGGGGCTCATTTACTGGATGAGGCCATCGCTTCCTTTGTCTGATTAAATAGGATTTGTTAAAGCCCTATATTTATACTAATCATGTGATCACTGTTCAACAACTATATTAGCAATAATCAGAATTATTAACTATATTTTAAAATTCAAAAACATAAAATCAGAGAATTTGACATTTTATATAAAAATTTTACATAAAGAGACATTTAATTAGATTAAGAGAGATTTCCATTAATGAAAGTTTGGGTCATCACAATCTTCCCCCCATCGAAATTTCTCCCTTAAAATTTCATTTTACCACACCAAAACAAATTTGGGTAACTCTGCTTCATCATTTCCTTAGATTCCCACATCACTTCTTCAAACTTGTGGTTTCTCCACAACACCTTGACGAGGGGCATTGTCTTATTTCGTAGAACATTTTCTCTACGATCTAAATATTCACGGTTGGATCCTCAAAAGAATGATCATCCTCTAACTATACCAACTATGAAGAGTGTACATTTAAAGGGTCCAGTATGTACTTCTTTAAGAGGGATAAGTGAAGGACATCATATACTTTGGCCATGGTAGGTGGAAGTTATAGTTGGTAGGCCACAACCCCGACACGATCAAGAATCTCGAAGGGACTGATGTACCTTGGACTTAACTTCCCTTTCTTTCCCATGCTCATGACCTTCTTCCACAGAGATATCCATAGAAATACCATTTATGAAACTTTAAACTCAAGATCTCATCAATAGTTATCTGCATAACTCCTCTGTCGACTCTGGGCTGCCTTGATATGTTGCTAAATGGTTTTCACCTTCTCCACCATTTCTTCGACCATTTCTAGTCCTAGCAGCTTACACTCACTGATTTCATCCCAATATGTTGGTGTTGTACACCTTTTCACATATAGGTCTTCATAAGGTGACATTAGGATGCGCGAGTGGAAACTATTATTGTAAGAGAATTCAACTAGTGGAATATTTTGGTCCCACCCTCCTTTCAAGTCTATAGAACATGATTTTAACATATCCTCCTATGTCTGAATAGTTCACTCATATTGGACATTAGTTTGAAGATGATAGGCCATACTGAAGTTCAATTCAGTATCTAGAGCATGTTGAAGACTCTTCCAAAACTTATAGGTGAATCTTGGATCTTGATAAGATATAATAGATAGTGGTACTCCATTCAGCCATAACGGTTTGCTGATATATATATATATGTGCTAGCTGATCCAATGAGAAATCCTCCCAAATTATAATGAAGTGTGCATAATTTTTAAGATGATCCACACAACTCAGATTGAATTGTTTCCTTTGGATTTCTTTGGAAGTCTGGTGAAAAAGTCCATGGTGATGTTATCCCATTTCAATGCTGGTATGTGCAATGGTTGCATTATCCCCTTAGACTTATGCATATCTTCCTTCACTTGCTGACACACTAGGTACTTTGATGTATACTCTATGATCTCTTTCTTCATATTATCCCACCAATAATTCTCTCGGATATCTCGATACATCTTTGTGTTTCCTGAGTGAATAGAGAAATTTGAACTATGTGCATCATCCAAAATTTCCTTCTTCAGCTCCGGACTTGATGGAACACATAGACTATTCCCAAATCTCACAATTCATTCTTCATTAACATTAAACTCCGAGGATTTCCCTCTTCTGATAGCTTCCACTTTTTCTGGAATTCCTACATCATCCTCTTGATCATCCTTTAACCTTTCCAAAATTAACGATTGAGCAATAATTTGTGAAAGGATTTATGATGTTCCCTTCTTTATGATACCCTTGTCCATGTTCATAAAATCTAATAATATTGGATACTTTTCAATTCTTATCAATTATAGAATCATTGTGTACTTTATACATAGGGAATCTTCCACCTTGTTCCCTTTCCCTGGGTGGTAAAATATTGAGCAGTCATAGTCTTTGATTATCGCTAACCATCTTTATTGGTGCATGTTAAACTCTTTCTACGTGAATATATACTTGAGGCTTTTGTGGTCTATCTATATTTCATATTTCTCCCCAAAGAGATTATGCCACCAAATTTTCAAAGCGAATATCACTATAGCCAATTAGAGGTCATGTTTTGGATAGTTATGTTCATGAAATTTCAATTTCCTTGAAGCATAGGCAATGAATTTGTCATTTTGCATCAACACACAGCCCAAGCCCTTCTTTGAAGCATCAATGAATACCACAAAAAGTTCTCCACTTGTGGGTAAAGTGAGCATGGGCGCAGTGATAAGCCTATTTTTTTAACTCCTTGAAGCTTTCTTTGCATTCATCACTCCAAGACGACTTTAATCCATTTCGATTTAGCTTGGTAAGAGGGTTAGACAATCATGAGAAATTTATCACAAATCGTTGATAATATCCAACTAGCCCCAAGAAGCTACGGATATTCGTTACCGATATTGGCCGTATCCATCCCTCAATTGCATCTATTTTGGAGGGATCAACAAATATCTCATTGCGTGTGATGATATAGCCCATGAATGAGACCTACTTTAACCAAAACTCACACTTGGTGTACTTTTCATAGAGCTTCTTCTTTCTCAAGGTCTCTAGTACAGTTCTTAGATGATCCTAATGATCCTCTTTGGTTTTAGAGTATATCAGAATATCATCTATAAAGACTACCAAAAATTTGTCTAGGTAATATCTAAAGACTCTATTCATCAACTCCATAAATATTTATGGAGTATTAGTGAGTCCGAAAGGCATTACTATGAATTCATAGTGCTCGTATCTTGTACAAAAAGCAGTCTTGTGGATATCTTTCTTCCTCACCCTTACTTGATAATATCTCGACTGCAAATCCACCTTGGAGAAGTATTGTGCTCCACACAGCTGATCGAATAAGTAATAAATTCATGGGAGAGGATACTTGTTCTTTATCATGATTTTTTAAGCTCACAATAATCGATGAAAAAGCGCATTGACCCATCCTTCTTCTTGACAATGAGTACTGGTGCACCCCATGGTGAAGCACTTGGGCGTATAAACCCTTTATCTAGATTCTTCTATAGTTGTTTCTTCATCTCCTCAATATCCAAAACAACCATTATATATGGAGTCTTGGATTTCGGCAATTCCCCAGGTATAAGATAAATTGAGAATTCAATATCCCTTACTGTAGGAAGACCAGTAAATTACTCGGGAAACACTTCAGCAAATTCCCTCACAATATGAATGTCTTCAAGGATGGTTGCCTCCTTAGACTCAATCATATTAGCCAGATATTCCTTCTCATTGGGAAGTAATATCTATTCTTGAGATGATAGAGCTAAAGAAGATTCATCTTTCTCTTTTCACTTGTATTGAATCGGGGGTCGATTCTCCACATGGAGAGTGATTTACCTCCCACAACAATTTATGTTGGCTCAATATAAGGAAAGTTAATACATGCCAAGAATTGCATGAAATTCCACCATAGGGAGTATGATGAGGTTCACTGGGAAATTTAATCCCCAGATTATGATTGGGGAGGAGTTATAATCACGGGATGTAATGATTTCCCCATTTTCCGTACTCACAGACATTTTTACTTCCATGATTTTTGGTGGTTGTGGGATTGTTCTACTAAACTTTTGGGATATAAAAGAATGCATAGAAACTGAATAAAAAATTACGTTCACTATTATTGAATGAATAACTAGAGTACCTATCAGCACTTCATTTTTGGGGTTCACTTCAGCAGTAGTGATGGAAAAATTTCACCCTTGCTGCCTTGGAGGTTGTTGGTTGCCTCTGAAAACCCTTGGCTTAAGGCACTGATTTTTAAGATTCCCCGGTTCTTTTTAGTTATAGAAATGAACCACACATTGAGGTTCTAATAGATAGTTCCTCTCATCTGTCACAACTGCGGGTATTTCTTTTCGACAGTTAATAGCCAGGTGCCCTTCTCTTCCACACCTACAGAATTTCCTCATCCCCTTCAGGCAATTTCCAGGGTGCTTCTTTCCGCACCTTTGGAAAGTGGGGTGCTGCATATTATTAGCACCGTTGGATTTAACCATCAGAATGCCAGCATTGAAGTCCACCTTACGTTTCTTATCCCCATGATACCTCTGAGATTTTCTGATCTCCATTTCGACCATGAGGGCACATCAGACAATTTTTTCATAGTTATCAAAGTCAAAAATCACCAGCTCTTTCCACAGGCTAGGTTTCAGCCCACCAAAGAAGCAGTCAACCTTGCATTCGGGGGTAACAAAAAAGCTGTAGGAGTATCGTGAAAGCATTATGAAGTTTTCCTCATATGCTCTGACAGATTCGTCATATTTTTTCTTGATGGCATGGAAGTCCCTTTCCATATTAAGCCAAAGGGTGCGCGGAAAATATTTATCAAAAACATCTTCCGGAAATCCTTCCATTCCAACGCCTCGATCTCCTCCTCATGATTCATATTTTTGATCAACATCCACCATTGATCAACTTTAAACTCTATATGATAAGAAGCCATGAGAACCTTCTCTTGTTTAGAACATTGAAGGATGTAAAAGATCATTTCGATGGATTTGATCCATTTTTTATCAATTGAGGGATCAGATGATCCATTAAAAGAAGGAGGCTTTTGTCTCATGAAGCTCTCGATAACGACTTGTTCTTTCTTAGGGGGGTGGGGGGGTTTAAAATTATTCTTGACCCAAGTTTCTATTCAAATATTTTGTTAGATGAGAGAGAAGCGCAAAAAAGTTTGCGATTCCCACTCCCATCGAATTAAGCATCTCATTAGCACAATCATCAAATTGATCTTAACATCGGTTGTTAGTCCGAGTCCTCCTATTATTGGCCATTAGCTGGAATAAAATGAAAGTTAGTGGTAACACATAAAGGGTAATCCAAGGATAAAAATGATGAATTATAAATAAGTTTTATTTTATTAACTTATGAATCCTTAGGCTTCAATATATGCTATCCATGATATACTTTATAACATATATTCTTAGGGGCCTTTTTTTAATTCCCTCAATAAGGGGTCATACTAAGATTATGAATTTACCAAAGAATATCCCATGGGAGTTTCATAACCCAGAGTGCAGCAAGAACTATTTTCGTGCACCAGTTCCTCTGATACCAACTATAACAACCATAATTTTTATTCTTGTATCTACATCTTCACCAGGGTTTTCAAATCCTAATCCAAAAAATAACAAAACCTATCCTCTGATACCAACTATAGAAACCCTGTTTTTTATTACACAGTTAAACATAATTTATTACATAAAATTCACTTGATACAACATAGAAGATCTAGAGGTCTAGTTTATTTGAGGATTAAGATCATTACATAACAACTTAAAACATTAAATACAACATATTTTTTGAAAACTTCCTTTACATGACCACTACATTACCTCTTACTTAGCATTGCATGGGATAACCTGAGGACATGCATAAGAAATGGGTGAGTTATAAAGATCAGTAAGGGAATAATCATGGAATAAAATGAGGAATACAACATATGTTAGACAATAGGAATATCAATATATCACAAGAGAAGAATAAACACAAATTCGTGATAAATCATGATAATCATAACATGGAAATGTGGAAACAACACTTAACATGGATTAGCATGAGCCAAGGCTCATTGCACATGGAGCATGAGTAAACCCTCATTGCACATGAAGCATGAGTAAACCCTCATTGCATATGAAGCATGAGTAAACCCTCATTTCAATTGAATTAGCATGAGTAAACAACCATTTCACATGAAGTATCATGATACTATACTTTACCCAATGCATTGAAGTGATATCAGGGCACACCCTTCTTAAACATTTCACTTCATCTATAAGTGTGACACATGGATCATAGAACATTGAATCATTTAACAAAATCATTTATTCCATGATAAACAAATGTGGAATAAATACTTGAAACTCTTTAAATAATAAGTAAATATGCATAAATTCGAATACCCTTGATAGAGAAATTGGCATTGTATTCCTACACAATGACTTTGGCTTGGAAAAACGTGGTTCAATTTTGACAGCATAACAACATGACATAAGAACTCATAAAAATTGTTGATGAGACAGAAAGAGGTGTCTCATCATATTTACATGTCATAGAAATTAAGGGGGTCATATTGTTACATGTTGTAACAAATTTAATGGAATTTAGATTCATGATACAAAATAATTGATTGAATGTAAACGAGGATAGAGAGATTCCATTAGGAATTTCGGCATAGTAACGGGTGTACATGGGAGGCATTTAATGAGAGATAAAGGGGTCTCCCATCATTAAAACATAAAGAGGTCTATATGGGGGAGATGTGAAACCACACCCCAACATTTATAATTGAAATTAAAGGGTCATAACAACATAAAGAATACTGGACAAAAATGAGAAAGGAAGAAAAACATTTTCTTGGAAGTGTGCTTCCAAAGGCTTGAGAGTGGCTTGAGAGAGGATTCTTGGGAGCTTGGGAAACCTTGGGAGGATTATAGAGAGAGTAGGTCATGGGTAAGATGAAATCAAAAGGCTTTTAGTGAGGTGGAATTGGGATATTGGGTGGGTTTATATAGGAAAGGAGAGGGAATTGTTTATTATTTTGGTTTTGGAAACCTCACATTAAACTAATCAAAACCACAAACAAAACCATGGTTTTTGCCCATGTTTTTTTACAAAGGGGAGTGTAAAAAAATATTTTATAAGGCCAAATTCCTAACTTCTTAAAATAATGGGGTTGCTTATGTGGAGGTGAGTCACACTCTCAAGGAAAACAATTCAAAAAGACAAAATGTTTAATATGTCTTGAAGGGTCCACTAAAGCCTTTTAAAATAAATAAAACAAACCCAAATCACATTATTTTAATGGTAAAACTTATATTGTCCGAACATAAAATTTATAGTATTTTATTATATCACTATTGGGTCATTATGATGTCACAAAACACATTATATATTTAAACAGTATTTAATTTTTACCTAAAAATTTGATTGTCTCAGAAAATTATGAAAAATTCACCGTTGGATAATTTCAATGTATTAATTCCAGAAATAATATTAATTTTCTATAAATGATTTTATAAATATTTTAATTTTCACTTTTAACATGAGAACTGATATTTATCAAAAATTCATGGGTTTTTGACAAAAATGGCTTTCAAACCTTAATAAAAATTACAATTGCATTCATAAAATTATACTATTATTTATATTTAATAAAAATTTATTTAATAACAATAATAATATTTTATTAAAATATTATTTAATTTAAAAATCCATTAATTCATCAAAATAGATTTCTTAGTTGAGAATTTACTAAAAAAATAATATTTTTGCTTTAAAAACTATTTACAAGGTAACAATAATAAAATGAAAGTATATTCATTATTATGTACAAAAATAATGTATTTAACCATTTTGCTAAATTATTTTTACATAAACCTTTATAAAACCCGCATAATACTGAAGAGTAAGGTGTGCGATGGTGACAGACTCTTGGGGTGGCTCAGATAACATTACTCGGGTGGTAATCTCTATCAACTTCCACTTCTCTCGTAGGCGGTCCTGCTCGAGCTTAACATATTCAAGCTTAGCTTGGGCTTGGTCAAGAGAGAAGACTAAAGATGCAACCTCCTTTCTGAGCTATGACAAATGGGATTCGTATGGGGAACATCTACTGGATGAGGCCATCGCTTCCTTTGTCTGAGTAAATTGGATTTGTTAAATCTCTATATTTAATACTAATCTTGTTATCACTGTTCAATGACTATATTAGCAATGGTCAGAATTATTAATAGTATTTTAAAATTAAAAAAAAAATAAAACCAAATAAGTTGAAATTTTATATAAATATTTTACATAAAGAGACATTTAATTATATCAAGTGGAATTTCTATTAATGAATGTTTGGGTTGTTACATGCCATGTATGTTTTTTTACTAAAATGTCATTTCAAACTAGAAACATGCATTATGAGTCATACTGGTCACATCGTTAATCATTTTTATGTGAGAATAATTCATATACATCACAAATGAATTATTAGTCATTTTCATAAATTATCAAGACAATCAGACCACAATTTCTTAGTTTTTAATGAGTGACATGTTTTGAACTAAAATGTCAATTTTAAACTGATAACAGACAATTTTAGTAATACCAGTCATACCATTCATCAAATTGAGGTGTGTTTGACTCCTACACATAAAAAATGACTCATGGATCATAGTCCTAAATTATCAAAAAAATTTAAAAGCATTTTATCAGTTTTCAGTATGTCAGTTGCTATTTTTTACTTAAATTAATTTCAATTTTAAATAAATTGAGACACTTTGAGTGATAAAGGACATACAATGAATCATATTGAGGTGATTATAATTCCTAAATATCAGAAATTACATATAGATTATTTTCCTAAAATAACAAAACAATCCGAATGCATTTTCTCAGTTTTTAGTATGTCACTTATTGCTTTTACATAAATTAATGTCAATTTTAAATAAAAAGTGAAACTTTGAGTTTTACCAGCCACAACATGCCTCGTATTGAGGATATTATGATTCCTAACTATCAAAAAATACCTATAGATCATTTTTATAAATTATCAAAATAATCCAAATGCATTTTATTATTTTTTAGAATGCCAGTTGTGTTTTTTACAAAAATGTCATTTGAAATTAGAAACATGCATTATGAGTCATATTTGTCACATCCTGTGTAAATTTTACGTGAGAGTGCTTCATACATGTCCCAAATGACTTATTAATTTTTATACTGAATTATCAAGACAATAGGAGTGCTTTTTCTTGGGTTTTAGTGAGTGTCATGTTTTGAACTAAAATGTCAATTTTAAACTAATAACAAACACTTTTAGTCATACTGATCACACCATGCATCAGATTAAGGAGTGGATGATTAATAAAGGTTAGAAATGACTCATGGATAATTTTACTAATGTATCAAAACAATCCAAATGTGTTTTCTTGGTTAGTAGTATGTCACTTGTTTGTTTTAACTTAAAATAATGTCAATTTTTAATAAAAAGACACACTTGGAGTCATACCAGTTATACTATACATCATATTAAGGTTCCGTTTACTACTAAACATCAAAAATTACTCATGTATCATTTTACTAAAATGTCTAAAAAATATTAATGCATTTCTGCAATTTTTGGTATGTCACCTGTTATTTTTACTTAAATTGAGGTCAATTTTAAATAAAAAGAGACACATTGAGTTATAAAGGCTACACCATGCAGTTTATTTAGGTGAAGATGATTATGATATGGAAAAAATGTCATTTATATCATTTTATAAGAGTATAATAACAATTCAAATATGTTTTTTGAGTTTTCAGTATTCCAGTTGTGTTTTTTTCACTAAAATATCCCTTAAAACTGGAAACACAAATTATGAGTCATACCTATCTCATCATGTGTCAGTTTTAAAAGATTATACTTCATACACATCAAAAATGACTTAAGAATCACTTTCCTAAATTATCAAGATAATTAGAGTGTGTTTTTTTGTTTTCAATGAGTGACATGTTTTTAAATAAAGTGTTAATTTTAAAATGAGAACAAAAAAATTTAGTAATACCGATAACATTGTGTGTATAATTAAGGTGCGGTTGATTCTTGCATGTCATTAATGACTCATGGATCATTTTAAAAAATTGTCAAAACAATCCAAATGCATTTACTCAGTTTTCGATATGTCACTTGTTCTTTTTTCATAAATTAATGTCAATTTTAAATAAAAAGACACACTTGGAATCATACCGATCACAACATGCATCATATTTAAGTGATGTTAACTCTTAGACATCAAATATTACCCATGGATCATAGTTATTAAATAAAAAAACCAATCCGAATGTGTTTTCTCAGTTTTCAATATGTAACTTGTTCTTTTTACATAAATTAATGTTAATTTTAAATAAAAAGAGATACTTGGAGTCATACTGGTCACACCATGCATCATACAGAGGTTAAATTTAATCCTAAACATAAAAGATTACTCATAGATTTTTTTCGTAAAATATCAAAACCATTCGAATGTGTTGGCATGGTTTTTAGTAGGCCACTTGTTGTTTTTACTTAAATTAATATAAATTTTAAATAAAAGAGACACTACGAGTTATATAGACCACACCATGCATCATATTGAGGTGTGGTTGATTCCTATACATAAAAAATTACGTATATATAATTTTTCTAAAGTATCTATACAATACAAATGTGTTTTCTCCATTTTCAGTATGCCGATTGTGTTTTTTACTAAAATGTGATTTCGAACTGGAAACACACATTTTGAGTCATACCAATATCATCGTGCATCAGTTTGACATAAGACTTCTTCATACACATAAAAAATGACCTATTAATCTCTTTCCTATATTATAAATACAATCATATCACATTTTTTTTCTATGAGTGACACGTTTTGAACTAAAATGCCAATTTGAAACTGATAACCGACACTTTTAGTCATACCAGTCACACTGTGCATCATATTGAGGTGTGATTGATTACTACATGCCCAAAATTAATCATGGATCATTTTACAAATGTATACAAACAATTTAATTTTTTCCTCAGTTTTCAGTATGTCGCTTGTTCTTTTTTCTGAATTTAACATCAATTTAATTTAAAAATAAACACTTAAATTCATACCGGTCACACTGTGAATTGTATTAAGGTTCGGTGGATTCCTACACATAAAAAATGACTTATAGATCATTTTACTAAAGTATAAAAGCAATATTAATTATTTTTATAGGTTTTCAGTATGTTACTTGTTCTTTTTTACTAAAAGTAATGTCAATTTTAAATAAAAAGAGACACTTGGAGTGATAACAGTCACTAATTATTTTATCTCAGTTTCGAATATGTAAAATGATGACAAAATCAATTAATTAAATAAGTAGTGTGAATTAAAATTTATACATTCTTGACCCATTTACTTATTTTCATTATCTCAATTGTAGCCTTGAAGTCCAATCTCTCATGAGCATGATCATTTTCGTACAAAATTCCCTAACTCAAATAAAGGAATCCACATATATAAGAAAACAATTCTTATGTGAGTAATACTAAAAAAATTAAATTAATCATAAATATGAAAACAATGAACTAATTCTACTGAAGTCAAATATTCATTCTCTTTTTGTACATTCTTCCATCAGGTATGTTGTCCATTCTTTTCTAAACACATCTATATCATCATGTGAATAAGAGTTTAGTTGTAGTCATATTAGTATTGAAAAAACATAAATACACAAAGGATTTATAAATAATTTAAATGAAATAATAATTATCTTTTAAAATACCTATTC
This sequence comes from Viscum album, assembly GCA_963277665.1. NCBI lineage: Eukaryota > Viridiplantae > Streptophyta > Magnoliopsida > Santalales > Viscaceae > Viscum > Viscum album. The sequence continues at coordinate 866,244,415 of OY728146.1, read as the reverse complement.
AGGGATGCTAGTTTGTTCATGGAATATGATCTCTCTTATAAATTTTAGAAAAATAATAAAGGAATATTTACTATTAGTTTGTTTCAAAATATGTAGAAACATTGAGGAGAATAATTAATTTGTTTTGATATGTGTTTGGATAGTGAAATCTTATTATATATACCTTGATACTTTTCCAATTATATAACTTCTCTTATTTCTTGTTCTTATCCCCTGACCTTATCCCTTATTTTTAACGATATTGATGAACCTCCCAATCATAACATAATCCTCATTAAAAGATAATACACATTTTATATATTTATGTTTAGTAATAAAAAATTGGATGTAGTGTATTAATTATTGAAAAAATCTATCATATATGGATGTTTTTTGGGATATCCATGCATTGAATCAAGGAAATAAATCATTGGATTATCCAAACATACTGCAATGAGCATCCAATGATACCTAAAAACACAAAAAAGAAATAAGTAATGAAATAAATTAAAATATATTTTATATGATTCATTTGTAGAGTTTACCCCTTCATCGTTGGTATTAAATAGATTATGTCATCAAAATGTTTTCTTTCAAATGATTCGATCATGCCAACCACTATTTTATTCTTTTTTTTGGGTATCTATTTTTTGTTATTCTGTAGAGAATATTTTAGGACTAACGAGTCCAAAAAAAATTCATAGTAAAATCCCTTCAATTGGTTTTCATAGATATGCCTTAAAAAATATGAAATGTATTTAGTCATAATTAACATAGTATATCATATTTCGTAAAATCAAATCATAAAAACATACCTCATGTATACATTTATAACTGAGTTGCCTAGACAATCATATTCGAGGATTTATTTTACACTCTCAACACCAATTAAGTCTTGATCTTTCTCTTCATACATATTTTCTTCAAAATCAACTATGTGATTATGACCATTTTTTAACTTTGTATCCACATGAACCTTCAATGATAGTAAATGCAGATATAGAATGAGATGAGTACTGCTACTTTCAGAAGATCTTATCAAATGTTTGGTCAATACTTTAGTTGGTTCTGATCCAGTCTTTCATTTCATCCCCTTCCCTTTGTCAGTCTGTATAAACATTCATTTGTTCAATTTTTTCCATTAAGTTTTAATGGTTTAACTTGAATAATAAACTATAAAAGAATTCCTCATTGTTGGAATGTTTTTTTACAAGATGTGATGGCTATGATATGAATATTAAAATGGATTTTTCGACAGTATGAATATCTTCCTCATTAATTGGAGCAGGTATCTCAGTGCTCATCTCATGGGATACGCTAATCGGCACTCTCACATGACCCGTTGGAAGTGATATGTTGTTTAGCATGTTGTTTTGGATATTCAACATTATCTCCCTCTCTACAAGGTGATAGGTGGGTGTTGATAGATATAAATCATAGTCAATATCACCCTATATAATATCAGTACAAGAAAGGTATTAGTGTCTATCTAATTCACATTTCACTGAAACATTTATTAGAATATTGATTACCTCTACTAAGATAACTCTTTGAGGGGAATGGCTCACATAATAGAAGGTGGGGGTGGGGTGGGATCTCCATACAATGACTATTCTTGAGTTTCTTATTCTCTTTTATTCCCCCATAAAAGTTTCCATAATCTCTCTCTACCATTTGAATTATTTTTACATGGTAGCTAGTCTTTCTTTTATCCATTTCATTTCTTCAGTTTGATCCTCCTCTTGTTTTTTTCTCAAAATATGTTTAGGGTGTCACCCCAAAACATGCACCCAAGACATGACCATACTATTTTGGATGCTTCAAGGACATCGATTGTATGTGTTCATCTAGTACAGGTGTTACTGATTCTTGTGAATATGTTGGATAGAAAATATAGGAAAATAAGTGATCATTTTTATATAATAGATATTTAAATTATTTTTTTATTATGTAATACTTACACATATTTTCCATAATTTTTGTGTGTTATCATCTATTAGTATCCCGTATTTATTTACAGGTGCCTCATTCCATATCACATGGTGTGGGATGGAAGTGGATTTGGATCTGGAGTCATCAATCTACATATAAATATAGGAACATAATTATGGTGTAGTTTCATGTCACATAAAAGTATTAAAATATGTACCAATTTTTTTTCTAGTGAAGCATACCCCATCCTTGCTTTATGATAGGGGTACACTGGTTTTTCTACTTGTTCCTTATTTACAACACTTAGTTTCTATTTCATAAATAAAAAAATTTCAATCAAAGTGATGAATACAAATATCCTCAAACAATATTATACTAGACATAATGTACTTGAAAAGAAACATGCAAATGATTAATTGTAGATGCATCCCATGCTTCTTAGGTTATCAAGTGTGCATAGATAAGAAGTGGGTGCGGGTTTATTTTCCCTTTAGTTTCTTTAATATGATTTCTTGTTATAATTGTGAGAAATATTATGTGAATCCTTCCAGAAAGCATTAAAACATATTTATTTTGGAATTAATATACTATAAATTCAATCTACAATGGATGATGAAGAGTAAGTCAAAGTTCCATTATTCTATTTTTTAGTAAAATAAAGAAATGATATCATAATTTTACCGTAAGCTCTTCTAATATCAGTGCCTTAAATATGGATACGACATGGTGCCATGAATCTACATCAATCAGAATATATTGCTGAGTGATGATTCCAATGTAACTACTAAACATGGACCTATTGTGGTTAACATTCTATCCCCACACATTCCATCCAACCTCGTATTTTATGCCTTTGACTTTAAACTTAATGATTTTTTCTAACAACGTATAACTATGATGTTCTTGTTTTTTCTGCGTCGCTGGTCCATCATCACCTACCATTTCCTCAGATTCAAAAATGTTAATATATTCCTCTAGAGTGGTAGCATTATCATGTACAGATGGTCATTGTACCTATACATTGGGAGAAACAACATGTTGATAAACCTATTGTTCCTAAGTAATTAGAGTGCTATCACGTGTAGAAGGTCATTGTTCTTCTACACTGTGAGAAACAAAAGGTTGAAAGACCTATTGTAACTTAGGATTGGGAGCACCAACACGTTCAGAAGGCCATTGTTTTTATTCACTACAGGTAGTAGCAGATTGAGAGACCTGTTGTTCCTCAGGATTAGGGGGAACCAACATGTGCCGAAGTCATTATCTGAAGAAGTGGTTTAACATTTAATTTAGAGTACATAAATACAGTAGAAAATGGATAATAACATGAGTTAACATGATTTATATCACAAAAAATAGTACCTTATTATTGAAATATCTTTTTTAAGGCTAAGGGGATTTGGACCCTCTATAGACTATAAAAATCCATTCATTTTGGTATCCTATGACATACAAAATGCTGCCTATATTGGGACCACTGTGAAATGATTGTGGCATCCCAATGAAAGGGTTATCCTAAATTGAATTTTTATCTAACCCTACACTGGTTTTGGTTGATAATATAACAATTAACAAATTTTGATTTAGAAGATCTAAAACATAAAATACTTGTATTGCCTGTGATGCCATTATAAATAGTTCATTTTTGTACCCTTCCTTACCAAAACCAACTTTCATGAATCCCAATTCTTCTATTTTAATAGCACTCCTGTTATCAACCCACTTGCATTGAAAAATAGGCACATTTAATGTTGTATAATCCAACTCCCATATTAATTTTATGATGCCAAAGTATGAAATATTAGCCTAAATTGGATTTCTGTCCTTAGTACCAAAAACATTCATCACTTCACCCACAAGTGAAACTCTACTATTTTTCATGGTACTATCTTCATCATGATCATTTGTATAGAACATATAACCATTAATTACATAACCATTTTAAAATAATACATAAACACTTGGTCCTCTGGCTATCCATATAAGTCATTGTAAAATTGAATCTGTATTTTTATCTAACTCCTTAAAAATATATTCCTGAAACCATCCTATAAAATGTTGATTATGTGTATTTGATATCCATATTTTATCCCTTGATAGATTCATATGCCTAAGAATTTATTTGTAGGTTTCAGCATATGGGGAAACCTCTGAACTATTATGTGAAATGTGAATGTGAGCCTACTTCTGATCTGTAATATTGATTATGAAAACATCTTTTCCAGAAATTCCTTTACTTGCATGCCGCCCAATGTAATGATATTTCGGTAGACCAATTATTTCCACACTAGACAGGTATTTGGTATATAATTCAATGGATTCCTCAATAATATATTTCTCTACAATACAACCCTCTGGAAGACTTTGATTTTTGGCATACCCATTAAAAATATTCATATACCATTCAGTGGTGTAAATCCATCTATAGTGTACCCACATAGTAGAATCTCTCTAACCAAGTGAACCATAAAATTAACCATCATATCAAAGAATTTTGGCATGAAAAATATTTCCAATTCACAAAATATGATGGAAATTTCCATTTTCCATAGTCAAAATTTTTTCTGGTTCTATAACTTTGCTGTATATAGATTTGAAGAAAAAATAGAGCTTAGTTAATGTGTGATGGGAATTCTTCAGCAAAATTAAACTTAAATATATAGGCATTAGGTATTGCATCAAAACATGACAGTCATGTGATTTCATACCCTTTAACTTTAAATCAGTCATTGATATGATGTTCTTGATATTTTATGAATACCCCTATGGAAACTTTATATCATTCAAGAAGTTGCAAAACTGATATCTCTCCTACCTGGAAAGAGTGTAACCATCTTGAAGAAGAAAAGTTTGTTTTTCACCCTCCACTGGAACCAACACTTCTCTTATTCCCTTGTCAACCATGTACAACCTATAAATAATTCCATACTTTGTTTTTATAGTTGGAATTATCATTATGTCGATGATACGATCACATACATTTTCTTTCAACATGAATAACATCAATAAAATTCCTGATGTTCTAAAAATTCTAGTATGGTAATTCAAAAAAATTGATATCTTTTTCCAACCAATTTTCATAACATTTTTCAAAAATGATTTTCCAAAAGTGGTGTCCACATCTTTTACATTCTCAAATAGTTGATCATATATTAGTGGATAAAGTGTTGTACGTTCTTATAAACTTCCATCGACTGATGTATTCCAATATATGTACTTATATCATCGAGGTATAAAATTTAAATGTTCTAGAAACACAATTTTCGACGAATGTTTCAACTTAATTGACTATATTCCTTATTAGAAAATGAAACACCCTTGAGTTCGTTTAATTCTATATCCTAAAATTTTTCCATAACCAGGAAATTAATTTAACATCTCGTAAAATATCTATATCAACATGAAATATTAATTTCTATAAGCATCATACAATATAACACTTGAATGCTATAATAATTTAAAATCCTCGATCAATAAATCCAAATAAACATCAATATCATTACCTGATTTTGTTGGTTCTTATATAATCATAGATAACATGATGTATTTTTTTTCATGCCTAACCATGGTGGAAAGTTATAATTTATAAACATAACCATCTTTGTACTGTGAGTACTACTTTGAAAACAAAAAGGATTCAATCCATCTATAGATAATGCATGATAAAGGTTTTGCAGCTCATTTCCAAATTAACATCTGTCATCACATCCTTAATACAACATTCATAATTGTCCACACTTGTAATTATATTTGATGATCTATAAAATATAGTGTTATCCCAACCACTAGCTACATTATCTTTTCCTCTGTGTTTAATCTAACATTTATAAATTATATCTATTCCATGATAGATCAAGTTTTTCTTACAACTCCTCTGGACTAATTTGTCATGTATAACAACAGTGTACACATGGACAATAGATTTTAGAAGGGTAATACACAAGATATTTTGAAAACTTGATAAACTCTTTCACTCCATCTTCATACTCTTTTGTTATATGATTGGAATCCATCCATTATTTATTAATATCCATGCTATTTGATTCGATAATATTAATATTTAACAAAATAAATACACAAAACATTAATATAAAAATTAACCAAGGATAATAAAGTTATATAATTTAAGAATATTTTAGTATTTATCCCCAATATCTACTATCTATAACTAAGGTCCTTAATTTGGGCTCTTCTAGATAAATCAATCTTTAACTCTTCCATCATTTCCTTCATTGGTCCAAATAAGAAAAAATCATCCACATAAAAAATTAAAATGAAAAACTCCCATCATAATACACCTTTATATAGTAGAAATTATTTACATTACATAGCATTAACATTAATTCTACCCTGAAAGCATTGAAATTCTAGTCACACTATCTTTGTGCCTACTTAAGCCCATGAAAACTCCATTTCAGTCTAGAACCAAACCTTCTATTACATTTAGCATGAAACCGTTTAGTTGATCTATGTAGATATCTTTCTTTCAATATCTATGAAGGAATATAATCATAAAATACATTTAATCAAGAAACAATCATTAAATGGAAACCAAGACGAGAACCATCTAAATTATTACATTCTTTATAATAGGAGAGAAAATATAACTGAGATATAATATTTTTAATTATTTAAATACATTTACAACTAGAGACAAATTTAACTATTTCAAATCATCCATTTTCTCTTTTAGATGGTAAATCAAATTTTTCTATATATCCCTCTTTCCCAGTTCAAATTCTTTTATCTATAATGTATCAAAATCATAGAAGGAATTCAATTATTCCTTCGTTTTGTACTCACACTACAATGAGGCCAATAATCGGCCTATGTTGAATCCTAAAAAATAGAAATTCCACCCAACTTACCCACACATTACTCATTTGGGACACTCCTATAGACTAAAAAACCCCAAAACTTGGGGAAACAAGCTAGTATGTGAGCTAACTAGTGTAGTATAAATATGAACCAATTTATTAATTCATAGAGTTCCCATGCTACCAAACAAGTGGAAGTGAGAAACAACAAGACAATTATCATCACATGAATAAATATAATATAAGTAATAAATCACATGTCAACTCAAATAATCTCAGAAGGAAGAGACCATTTTCCCATCCATGAATAAGCATCCAGAATTTCATATTAATAATCAGTGACATACCTCTGAGGGAAAAGGCCTAAATATAATTTTCAAACAATGGGATCCCTAATTTAAACCATGCATGTGATGTTGGATGCAAAGGAGGTTTAAGAGTTTCAATGGGGATAAAGATTAATTCACCTTTTGTGGGAGTGAGGTCATGATATATATCCTATGGGTTCGATAGAGTTAGTGATATGCCTTTATCATGGTGTTATTATCAATCTGATTGTCTTACTTATATAATGTATTTATTTTCATAATTCTATAAAAAAATAAACTTAAAATATTATGGAAAAACTATATATCATATGTCCTTTGAAAACTAATAATAAAATTATATTTGAAATCCCATTAAAAACCAACCATTTAAACAAATTTATCTTTAAAATAACACACCCTTTTTAAAATAAACAAATCAATTCCAAGAAATCTTTCACAAAACCACAATTCATTTTTTTAAAAACTCATGGAAATATCATGAACCAACATTTTTAATTATTTAAATGAAAGAAAACCCTCTAAATTTTAATAAATTTCATTTAAAACTTCACACACCCCTTTTTAAAATTAAACCATCATTAAATAAACTTTAATAACATTCACATCCCTTTATGAAATCCAATTGAGTGATTTGAAAAATATTTTTCATGGAAGCTTAGTATATTCTAAGTGATTAAATAATTTTAAATATATTTAAAACTAAAAAAGCATATGTTTAACACATATAATTTTTTAAGAAAAATGTCAAAACACTTGAATCATTTTAAAAGAGGCACTTAATAATTTTCACAAAGGCATAAATCCCAAGAGAGATACTTTATAAAAGATACATGAATAAAAAATAACCAAGATTTTATAAAATATAAAGCTATAAAACAAACCAAAAAAATTATAGATTTAGGGGAAGTAAATATTTTTGCATATAGGAATATCAAATGAGACATAAAATATATTAAATTCCTATTAGTGGGTATTTCCTTGGGACCGATATTCTTATAGATCACCAAGTGTGAACTTCATGATAAGATGTATCAATTTCATATGAGACTTCATCACCTGATAGTCAACCATCAGTTATGTCTTGTAAGATATATGTATCTCGACTATATGATATATTGATTTAAAAATATCTTTAGGGAATATCTCTATTCTCATTATAGTGGGAAACTATTATAAATTATTAATGTGAATTATATTCCAAGGACATTAAAATATTATTTTTAAACAGAATACTAATCACTATGTGATATGAATATATATACATATTTTGGAAATCAAAAGTATAATGAAAGTTAGATATATAGATAAGTATGTACGCTATTAGCTATATGATGATTTTTATAAAAATACAAATAATAAATATTAATTGATGGGATACAGAAATTCATGTTGTGAAATTAAATTACTCCTAATTACATTGAAATGGTATTTAATATTTAAGGGGGGATAAAATCCCCTTAGAATTCCATCTCAATGTAGATGTCATCAAGATGACATAATGGAGTCCTGGGTTCTTGAAACCCAATTATGTCAGGTATCAACATTTGTTTTTCAATTATACATTGATCGAGTGATCATACATCATGGATTATGAGAAAAAGATTTAGTTTTCTTCATTCTATTTTATTTATTGAAAAGTTAAGGGTGATTATCTTCAAGAGATTCATGAAAGATATTGTGTTGGGTGATTCAACTGACTACACAGTATGATTATGAGGAGAATCCAAGTCTAATGGAGGAGACAAATAAGAGGGTGGGACCTAATGAACATGGTTATTAGAATTATATATTTAAATATTGGAATTAGTTTACTATCATAAAAAAATACGTATCAAATGAAATTTGGATAAAAAAAGAAAAACAAATCCTAAGAATAGGGGAATTATAGTTTAACAAGAGAATCCAGATCCATGAGGGAATAAGGACATGCCTCCATGATGTTGACTATTAAAGGTGAGTCCAAATCATGATCCACGTAGATTATATCTACTATATTGTGCTATATTAGAAAAGTGGATTTTTAGGAATATAGAAAAATTTCAAACGCATTACAAATTGATTAGGGAATAAAAGGATTCTAATACAGGTGAGGGATCTTAGAAAGATGGAGTCTTAATTATTCCAGAGGTGAATATTTAATTTATTATGAATATAAGGTCCCTCAAAGAAGGATAAATATATTACAATTGTAACTATAAAAAACCTAAGAAACGTCCATATTAAAACCATATCTAAGAAAATTTATATGAAAAATGATTTATTATTCATGATTGAAGTTGTATATATACTATTGAGGTCAAACAAGTTGATTAAAATGAATAATCTCTTTAATGAATTATGATGATACCCAAACATCAAAACAAGAGATGAGCATTGAATGTGAGACGAATATAAATGTTAACCCTCCATAATAGAAACATATGGGGATCCATCTATTGAATTCTAATCTATTGATTCCATGAAATCAGTTGAACTAAATCAAGAGTGAAACATGATGTTAAGTGATGTTCACCAACTGAGACTGATTCACGAAAGGGAGGATCAAGAGGTTCTAGGGAAGTAATCCTCTAGAACGCAGGGTGGGGGCAGGGTTTGGTGGGTAACAAAGCTGGGAGATTTGATTTATAGTCCTAAATATTCACTAGAGATAGAAGGAACAATGTAGTGCTAAAGGTAATTATCCAAATATGACCTCAATATGAACTTTTATTGGGTGTCTTGGGCTGGTCACTGATGTTTAGGGAACCTAGGTTACACAAAAAGGAACATACTAATAATTTAAATGTAATGTAAGAATATACCAAAATCTAATTAAAACCAAAATATATCTATATATTAGGAATTCACAATAATGTAGAAAAAACGGCGTACCAACAACATTAGTAGGGTCCGACAATGGAAGAGTTGTGGTAGGTGGTGGAAATAGTTGAAATAGAGGCCGTAGAGGTGTTTTTGACAGAAGAGGGTTCACAACGAAGGTGGGGTCCGACACATAGTAGAGGTGGGTTCGTGGTAGAAATAGTTTTGTGGCTGAGGTGGGTTCGTGGTGGAGTTAGGTTTGCGGAGGAGTAGGGTTCACAACAGAGGAGGGTTTGCGACAGAGGAGCACTCATCATGAAGGAGGGGTCATGTTCAAGGTGGGTTCGCGATGGAGGTGGGTTCACGACGAAGGAGGGTTTACAGAAGAGGAGGGGTTAGTGATGGTAGAGTTGAGCTTGGGGCAGAGGAGGGGTTAGCGGTGCATGGTTCATCTTTCATGAGAGCTTGAGGTGTGTGGGATTAAGAGATTATTAGGGTTTATTTTTAAACTCAGGTGAAGTTTTTATCAATGCTATTTAAAAAGTTCTAATAATGGTTTTTTTATCAACATTAAAATAGAAAGCACTAATAAAGATATAATGTTAATAATTTCTTCATATTATTATATATATATTTATAAAATTATATATATGATAAATATAAATAAATAATTATTTATAATTACACCTATAAATAAATCAATATTTATTTATATTTATAAAAGTATAATAAATATATTAATAATATATATTAATAAAATTATAAATATGATAAATATATTTGTTATAATTTTATAATTATTTAATTAACTAAATAAATAAATTTATTTATAGTTATAATTATAAATAAATATATATTTTCATTTAAATAATTATAAAATTATAAGAAATATATTTATTATATTTATAATTTTATTAATATATATAATTAATATATTTATTATAATTTTATAATTATTTTAATATATATGTATTTATTTATAATTATAATTATAAATATTTATATTTATTTATAAAAATTTGTATATATCTATAAATATAATTATTTAATTATATATAAAATTATATAAGAATAATGAATTTATTTTTTATAAATTTATAATTATTTAAATAAATATATAATTATTTATATTTATAACTATAAATAGATATATATTTATTGGTAATTAAAAATTATAATAAATAAATATTTATTTATAGTTGTAATGATATATGTGTATATATAAATAATTATAAAATTATAAAAAATATATTTAAAATTTTATAAATATATATAATTAATATATTTTTTATAAATTTTTAATTATAAAAATATATCTATATTTATTTAGAATTGTAATTATAACTATTTTTATTTATTTATAAATATGTGTACAAAAATATATATAATTAATATATTTATTATAATTTTATAACTATTTAAATATATCTATATTGATTTAGAATTATAATATAAATATTTGTATATATTTATAAATATTATTATATAATTATATATATTTATAACATTACAAGTATAACAAATATATTTATTATAATTTATAATTATATATATATATATTTATATATTAGATAGTTGGAGGTACAATTATATTAAACACATACAAACCACACACATAAGTAAAAAAGATCGGTCATAGCCCCCCAAAGGTATACCCCACCCATTAAGCCTTATTTATTCAGTATATGGTTTTAAGGCCCTATGGGCATGAAACCCATTACATAGCCTGAAGGCCTAGTGCAGTATCATGTTTGCATCATACTACCCGCGTCACTAAGACTACGTCATGCCTACGTCACCACCTGCATGCGGAAATTCACTCCTATTCGAATTTAAAACCAAGTGTGATGCATGATTACAGGGAGCCTTTACCACTCAGGTAAGCCCCCAATTGCAAACATGTTGTCATGGGTAATGAGGTATTGGTGTAGCCACACCACCTGCACGCCACACATCCCCAAGGAGACCCAAATTAGAAAATCTTGGGCTTGATCTAGTACCCTAACGGGGTAGTGGGTCGAGGATCAATTATTAATCAGGCATTTCAGGCATTTCCTTGCAAGGACTCGATCCCAGAATCTCATGGTTATGGCGTTATAGTTGAAACCAGTCCACCATGCCCCCACAGACTTATATATATATATTTCTAGTTATAATTATAACTATAAGTAAATATATTTACAAATATTTGTATATAATTATAAATAAATAAATTTATATATTTATTTATAAAATTATAACTGATGTATTTATTTTAATTTTATAATTATATACATATATATCTTTATAATTATAATTACAAATAAATATATTTAAAAAGTATTTATATATAATTAAAATTTTATAATTATAAATATAATAAATATATGTGTTATTTAAATATATTTATTGTAATTCTATAAGTATTGTTGAGAATATAATTGATTCATGAGTATAACATGAATGAATCATGTACCTAGTAAAGTATATTTAATAAAAAATGAGTCATCATATATGGAAAACATGAACAAAAAGAAGGTTGTTATGTATAAATGAACATTCATGATGAATACATAATATATATGCATGACAATTATACTCACACATCAATATATTTATTGACCAAATTCATTGGAAACATATATTTATTTATTTATATTTATAATTATAAATATATATATTTAAAAAGTATTTACATATAATTATAAATATAGTAAATATAATAAATATAATAAATATAATAAATATAATAAATATAAAAAATGTAATAAATATAAAAAATATAAAAAATATAAAAAATATAAAAAATATAAAAAATATAAAAAATATAAAAAATATTATAAATATGATAAATATAATAAATATAATAAATATAATAAATATAATAAATATAATAAATATAATAAATATAATAAATCTAATAAATCTAACAAATCTAATAAATATATTTATTATTTAATGAAATTTATTATAATCTTATAGTTATTTAAATATATATTTATTTAATTAGAATATTAGAAATACTTTTTTTAAAACATTATTTATATTTTAATTATTAAAAAATATATATTATTTATAACCATGCATTTTTTTATTTAATATACAAAAATAAACATTATTTTTTAATAGAAATATAATAATTTTATATAAATTAGTAATATTGTTCATTAAAAACTTTTATCAGTGCTAAAAAAGCACTGATAAGGGGCACACCTTTATTAGTGCTCTTTTTAGCGCTGATAAAGGCTTTCCCTTTTATCAGTATTTTCAGTTTAGTGCTGATAAAAGTTTGCACATCCGTTTCCCGAATCTGTAGTAGTGAAAGGATTACACGTCGTGTAAATCCCTGATGTAGTGCAGTTTTAAAAGTTATTATCCAGATGAATTTTCATTCATTTGGCCATGTATTATTCTTCCTCTCATTTTGGGTGAACCCTAGGTGCTCTGAGGAGTTCTTCAACCCCTTCCTCCCTCTTCAAACCCTTGGTCCTAGTGGTTGAAAGTTGGTAATCCTTTGTAATCCCTTCCTTCATCTTGGATGGTTTTTTTCCATTCTTATTCATGGTTTCACTATGATGGTGTGGTTTGGTTTGGGTTGTGTGTCTGGGATGTGTTTTGATGGTCTTGGGTGCAATGTAGGTTGATCCGCAGTTTCTTGTGTTGTGGTTGTGGTTTTAGGCACTTCCTCTTTTCCCTACAGTGCCCAACGAGTCGACAAAGCTTCTTTGAGTATGGGGATCCTTCGTTTCTCCTTATGTGAATCATACATGATGAGATTATTATAGTTATCTCTTGGAAAGATATTTTCATCTATCTTAACAAATATAATTAACTAATTTAAACAATATGTTAAGGGGTAGGGGAATGCTTCACAAGATTTTCTATATTTTTATTTGATATTTTGATATTGAGGTTATCTATGTTTGTTGTAATGATAAATGTGATGGATTTTGGTAGCCCTTATTTTATAGTTTTAAAGTATGCTTTTATTCCCCTATTTGGGTGATTTTTGTGACACCACCAAAAATTAATGGTTAACCACTTATATTTGTTTATTTAAATTGATGCCTTAGGATATTATGACCTCTATAATAACCCCCTTAAATAAAGAAGTTAAATTGAATAAGTACCCAATTTCAAAATCTAAAAATGTGTTATGTTGTGGTATATGTTGTGATGTATGGAATTGTTTTCGTATGGTTATGCAACGGGGCTACAAAAGTGGATGTGGCTATAAAATGTTGTGAATGTGGCAGTTGGGTTATGGTGTTGTTCTTGTGCTCTTTGGTTGTATTTTCTTTGGCTACCCAAGTATTAATGGAATTAAATGCATGATAATGAATTGAAATGGTAATATATAAGGATTGAATTAATGATGGGTTGTGTGGCTTAAACCGATAATTTTTCTATACAAATTAATTTTATAGAAATATGAAACAAGGTGTCTTCCTAAATGAAATGGGATGATAAAGAGTGTTGAATACTAAAATTAATGGTGTTTTTTTTTCATATATGGGATATTTCTCTAGTTCATGTGTTGTGGAGGCATGGTGGCCTGGTGGAGAGTACTTGGGAGTAAGATATATAGATGTGTTCCCAGTACCTAGAGTTGTTTTGAGTTTTTCTTTTCTCTGTCTTTCTTTGTGATGTAATGTTTGAGATATTTTTGTTTTACCTAATGAGATATTTTCCTTGGTTTGTATTGTATGTGGTGCGACGAGTGAATACTTTTTTGACATATGAAAATAGGTAGACCAGATTCATAATAGAGATGCATTAACGATGATGCGATCAAACATGTGCAGGCAAGTTAGTGCCGCCCAAAGTGGATAGTATCTTGACAAAGAGGATAGAATTATCTGATTTGTATGTTTGGGACGGTGTGGTCTTTTGGTTATAGTAGTTTTTGGTTTGAGATTCATGGAGGTTGATATGGTTTTTCATTGGGTGTGTGGTATTATAGTTGTGTGAGAGGAGGTGGCTTATGGTTGCAGTGATGTGGTTGTGCAGTGTGTTTTGTGGTTGTTTGGGTTGGCAGGTTTGGAAGGCGGTTGAATTTGAGGTATAATATGACCCTTGATAGGTACCTGACATGGTGATTTATCGAACCCCTTTTCTTCTGGGCGTGGTTTTGGATTCTTGAGGAATATAATCATTTGATAGGTATATGATGTAACAGTTCATGACCTCCCAATCCCTTACTATTCTAGTTTTTGTTGTTGGAGTTGTTTGGGTGATGTTCTGAGAGTTTTTGGTGAAAGATAGAGGTTCAACAGAACTTCTGTAGGAAATACATGTTGTGTAAGTGTATTACATGATGTGTAATAGTGCTTCATGGCTTGTGATAGGCCAGTTCCAGATGTGTATATTTTTAGGGTAAAATAAAAAAAAGTTGATGCGTTTTTCAGTGAAATCGAAACCTAATGATTAGATGATGTGAAAAAGGATTACACATCATGTAAATCCATGATGTAGTGTAATTTTAAAAGTTTTTTACGGCTTAATTTTCATTCATTCAGCCATATATTCTTCTTCCTCTCATTCTGGGATAACCATAAGAGCCCCGAGGAGTTCCTCAAGCCCTCTTCTTCCCCTCTTTGATCCATTGGTCTTTGTGGTTGTTTGTTGAAAATCTGTGGTAATCCCTTCCTTCATCTTGGATGGTTTTCATTCGTTCTTCTTTGGGATTTCTCTATGGTGGTGTGGTTTGTTTTGTTTTTTGTGTTTGGGATGCATTTTGATGGTCCTGGGTGCGGTGTAGGTTGATCCGCAGTTTCTTGTATTGATATTTTGGTTTCAGGTGCTCATCCATTTCCTTGTAGTGTGCATCTACTTGGAAATGATTATTTGACATAGGGGATCCTTCATTTCTCCTTATGTGTATCATGTATGATGCTATTATTATTGATATCTCTTGGGAAGATAGTTGTATCTGACTTAACAAAGGTAATTAACCGGTTTAAATAAAATGGTAAGGTTCCGGGGAATGCTTTGCATGATTTTATATCCTTTTTATTTAATATTATGATATTAAGGTTATCTATGTCTGTTGTAATGATTACTATCATAGATTTTGGTAGCCCCTTTTTTTTAAATATTATATAATTCCCCTATTTTTGTTACTTATGTGATTCCAACATAAAAAATGGCTAACCATGTATATTTGGTTAATTAAATTGATTCCTCGAGATCTTATGGATTCTTTAATAACAACCTTAAAAAATGTAGTGAAATTGAATAAGTACCCCTTTTCTAAATATAAAAATTTGTTATGTTTTTCTATGTGAGGTGATGTGTAGAATGGTTGTGTTATGGTTATGCAGCAAGGCTATGAAAGTGGATGTGGATATAAAATGATGTGGATGAGGTAGTTGGGTTGTGGTGTTGTGATTGTTCTGTGTGGTTGGATTTTCTCTAGTTAATCAAGTATTAATGGAATTAAATGTATGATAATGACTATAGATGTTCATGTTTAATGAGTGAATTAATGATGGTTAGTGTGGGTTAAATGTATATTGTTTCTATACAAACTAATTTTCTAGGAATATGAAACAAGGCATCTTTATAAATTAAATTTGATAATAAATGTCATTTAATACATAATTTAATGGTACTATTAAAGTGAATTTATTTACAAATAAGGACTCTAGAAAATCTATTAAATACTAAAATATAAATTATGGATTGTGTTTTGTTTTTGTGATTTTATGCATTTAGTGGTGGCGGGGATTGTGTGGATTTTCTGAGGTGGTTAGTTATTGTTGTAAACCTATAGGATGGACTTGTGTGCTGTTTATCTATATGTATATACCTTGTAAGTTCTTGTGATTTATATACACACTACATCCTCATCAAGAACTATATGCCATCACCCCCATAGTCACATGGGGATTATTTTTCCCAACATTCCATTTGTATAATGGATGGATGGATACCTACTCTTCCACACTCCCTCTTCTAGGATATGAGAAGGACAAGCATGAGATCTGATGGATAGAAGTCAAAAGTGACATGGTTGAGTTGTGATGTGATGATATGTGATGGAAAATGTGTGTGCGGGTAGTATGTGATGTTTTGTGATGGACTATTTGTGTGCATGAGGGATGTGATGTGATGTGATGATTATTCGGAAGGGATATGTGTACTAGGATGTATGATGTTGGGTGTGAGATTGGAATACTACTGGGAAAGTTGCATGGGGTAAAAGTGACATGGTTGAGTTGTGATGTGATGATATGTTATGGAACATGTGTGTGTAGGTAGTATGTGATGTTTTGTGATGGACTATTTGTGTGCATGAGGGATGTGATGTGATTTGATTATTATTCGGAAGGGATATGTGTACCAGGGTGTATGATGTTGGGTGTGAGAGTGGAATACTACTGGGAAAGTTGCATGGGGTAAACTTATCAATATGATTCTTGTTATATTATATTACTTAGCTTGCGTTATTTAGTGAGCATGCCTTGATGAGGTTGGGTAGGTTAGCTTACATGTTTAAGTTCTATTTGGTTCTACTATTTTCTCACAGGTGAATTAGTACGATTCTTTCACAAGTGCATGAGAGACTTTGATTTTCATTTTGAGTGTATTTTTATGCTTACTGTAAGAATATAAAACTATTTTCATTTTTACTGGAGGTTTATGGGGACTATACTGGACATTACTATCTTTGACCTTGGATAGCTATCGTGTCACTACTTTTTCTTTTCTTTTGGGTATTTAATTTGGAAAGTTTTATCTGTATCAGTTTTATTTATACATGCAAGTGGGATGGTTTTGGATTTCTTTTATACTATATCTTGGAGTTTTTTATGGATGATCTATCTTCTATATCTATCCTATATTATTATAGATGGTAATTCCTCCTATATAATGATATTTTTATACCCTCGGTACTAGCCACCAACCTGGCACCTACCGAAGGCAGGACTAAGGGGTCATTATCTCTCTCCCCTCATTGCAACATATTTAGAGGTATGGGGATGTGACAATATCTTTGGGTTCTCATTATCAATGGGATATACTATAACATATTTATATGATAAATTATATAAGGACATTACCTTGTAAATAGTATATAAAGTAGTATAAAAAACATTATTGTAACATTCCGGATCTGGAGGCCACACAACTGGTGCCCCAGACCTAGTTGGTCACATGATCTCAAGCGCATTTCCCCAAACACTAGAGGCTGCTGACAAGCAATGAGGGACCAGGTCTGATAGTGGGGAAACTATGCCCTCATTTGTCAAAGTGTAGCACAGTGGAAAAGAAATATAACATACAACAGAGGAAGCGGTAAACAATATGAACCAGAAATGAACAACTGCTGTAAAATATAACCAAAAGTTATATAGATAATGATTCAGCATATCACTAACTCTATGAAAGTATCCAAAAAACGAGACACCGCATTTTAGTACAATACAACTCAAGGTACAAGTACCACAAAACAAATTATAACAGTGCAATAGGAACTCATCCGCATCGCAATCCTAAGATCCGTCTCATGCTCTCCTACTCCTCTACAACAATCATGTACCTATATAGGGACCATTTCCCCTATCGACACCTGCAACAATATAGTATGTTTGGGATAGAGACATGACCCAAACAGGGTGTGAGGAATTAATCCCAGTAGGCAACCACCAAAGGCCCATGCCCAACTGTTAGTGAAAATGTGAAAAAATAGTGTGAAGTAATAAAATGAAGTAAACTAGTAAATACTCAAAGTTACTATCACTAATTGTTTCATTTCCATTTTAATATTTATTAATCACTTCCAAGATTGTTCTTTAGCTTGGAAAGTATAACATATGAAAATCGCCTCAGTGAACACTCATGATAACCACTGTCCTCAGACATACTAATCCTTAGCCTCAGGTAACCAGGATCAGAACCCTCAGGTGACTGCTCTCAGGCATAACGAATATTTCCCTTAGGCATACTATATGTCACCCTCAGGCACAAAATCTACTTACCACAGGAATAAACAAGTTACCCTTCGGCTAACGAGACACTGCCCACAGGATAAGAAAAACACTACCCTCAGGATAAATAGAACACTGCCCTCAGGCGTAAGGAACCAGGACGAGACCAATGAAAAAACAAAAAATTTAAATAGATTTTCTCTCAAGAAAATGCAATCCATAATATAATCATGGCACACCCTTAGGTATCATGGACAAACGGATAAAAAGAGGAACACACCCGTAGGGTGGTCCTAGATCCAAGCAGTGATCCAAAATAGCAGTTTTAATTTATCAACAGATTATCTATGAAATTCTAGATATCTTTCAGAAAAGGACTCATACAAACGACACCCCAAACATGGGTGCATAGCACAATAATACACAATTTCAACACCATAGTTGGAAAATAACTTCAGAAGACCTACCACGATCAACTCTGACCAGTATATGTGAATGACGCCTCCCGAATCGTCCAAGAACAACATAGATCTGGGATAAACATTCACTAATTCAAACTCAAATAAATTTCCCTTGGTAAATAATTGGTAAGAAACACATAAAGAGAGGGAAGAACTCACCCGTGCGGTTCAATTGAGACTGTCAGAGAAGGATTCAGATTCCCAGTGTGCGGTCGAGAGATATTGGAAGCCCCGACCTCCTCTCTAGGCTCCAAAACAAACTCAAAGCCTCCTCTGCCGAATGAGGAGGCTACAACCCATCTTAATAACAAAAACATACTACATGGCGTGTACTCTCTAGTACAAAACATGTACTTTTCATCATTAAACTGTTCCTCTGGTGGCTACTTTCCACCGTGGCACTATTCATCCATCGACATGAGTACACAGCGTGTATTCCTGATTACACAACGTGTAATGTCACTTGGCTAGTAGCTGATTCCACTTCCTTACTATTCACCTATCGACTAAGTACACAACATGTAAACACTAAGTACACGATGTGTAATCATATTTACACACTTCTTCACTGACGGGACTACACGCCCAGTGTACTCATCCCACACGGAAAAAGTACACAGCGTGTGGAAAAGTACATGGCGTGTAAGTACAAATTTTGGAATTTTTACCAATTTTCCTTATTTTATCAAAAACACATAAGGGAAAGAGAAAATAAGAAACCCATACCTCAAATATAAGAACCGAGTTCTTACAATTATTATAATAATACATCATTCATAACTCTTTGTATATATGATATGGTAATTGAAAAGTATTGTTCAAGTTGGGTTTAGTGCACCCACATTAATTGAATTAAATTTGATGATGTTTTTATAGTTTTTAATTCTAGTGAGGTTTTATTATTCATCCATTTTTTAGGTACTAAAATGAGAAATTATAAACTTTAAAAGCTTAAGTATTCTTATTTTCATAGGGAATATTATGATCCAATGGATTTATTTGAATAAAAATATAATCTCCAAAAGAATTGGGACACTTTTTTGGGTTATTCATTTGGATCTAAGGAGGCTGATAATCCTCTATCACCATCTAAAGATAGGTAATATTATTTCAATCCCTCCAACAATAAAAAAGGAATGAATATAATCATAGATTATTCATGATACCCCATTTATCAATCAAAGTGAAATGATTTTTTATCCAAGTGTAAAAAAACTTATTTATGATGAGGGATATTCACTTCCCAAAATAATGAAATCTGGGTCACAGAAAAAGTTTTTGATGGTTAAAAAACCATTGGTTACAAGTACAGTAGGTAAACCATTATAAGAAAAATTTTCAATGATTTGAAATAATCCAATTAATTATTTTGAAGTAGGTGATAAATAAATTTTCTAGGATAATACGGGTTGATTTAGAAGCTTCTTTTAAAGATGATATTTCAAACTTAGAACATGTTATTATCTTAATCTCATAATGATAATTGGAATAAATAATAAATGTTATTGGATCAATAAAGGGTGAATAAAAACTTGGTAAATTAAGTAATTCTTCCTGTAAAATTTCCTACAAACATAAGACTTGGATTAAAAAAAGCACCTTTTGATTATGGGTATTAATTATAAATAGATTGATCTTGATAATAATTTTTTGGAATTAGAGGAACTTATTAACTTCTTATAGAAACCCATAATTTTTAATCCAAACTAAAGAACTACATATATTTTTGGATAGTAAAGATTTAAGTCAATAATAATCTGTTTTAATTTGGTGGTAAATGATTTTTTGAGAGAAAGATTATGTGTTCTTGTGGTAGTTTTCATCATAAAAATAGATAGGGTAGTTTTGATTTAGATCATAATTTTGGAATTTGGATCCTTCGGTGGATGTTTGGTGTTTATAAAGGATACTTTAGTTTTATTGGAGTTTACGAATTGTTTGATGTTTGTTTGGATTAAAATTCAATAATTATGTATTGAATATTAGGTCTCTATCCTATTAAGGATAATTGAGATATTTGTTTGGATATAAAGTCTGAATTATGGATCCAAATATTAAGGTTTTTGGGTTTGGTTAGAATTTTAAGGGATACTGATATTTTAATTGGCAAATCTTTAGAAGATAATTTGTTTTAAGTTATTAAGTTTAAAAAGCATCATTTTCAAATATATATTGATTTTATAAGGTAATATTAAATGTTTTAGGGATGGATGGTGAAAATAATCTGTAAATATAGTGATTTTAAAACATGAATTGTTTCTTAAGAAACTCCCATGGGTTTTATACAAGTTCTCAGAACCATAAAACTCTTTGTAATAGAAAATGAATGGATTAAATTTTTTTTATTAAATGGTTCACTAATACTATGAATGTTAGGGAGTATTCTAGAATCAACCACATGGTTAATACATAGTTTAGTAAACCATAAATTTTAAGAATGCGTGTCCTGAAGATTTATAGAAACACCCATATTTTTAGTGTTCAATCTGGTAACTGTGCATTGTGATAAATTTATAGAAACCTTATTTTGACCCTCCTATGACCCTAAAGACTTTTATGTGGGTTAATTGTGGTTCTTAGATATGTTAAACATTTTAAAATAAGTTATAATTTATATTTTATCATTAAACAACCATAAGTTTGATATGGGAATCCGTTTGATCTCTAAGAGCTTTGAAATTGAAGCATGAGATGAGCACTATATCCTTTAATATGATTAGACCCCTTTAATGATTTTTCTGTTGGCCAAAAGTGATTTTTTCAGGCTCAAAAATCTAATTTCAAGTTATGGAGAACTAATTTTTAATCTTTCTTAAATGTTCCATATTTTATAAAGAGGTTTTCTTAGTCCTTTTATGGTTGATTTAAGATGTTTTAATTGGGTTTAGATCTATATTATAATTATGTAATTGAGGATCTATTGGATTTTATTTGGGAGTGTTAGTGATTTTGATGTTTCTTTAGGATCTTGTAGGATTATGGTTTTTTTTGGAATAGTCAAAAGATGTCTTTAGATTATTATTCTAGGAGTATTTGGTGAATGTTAGTTATGAGGTATCTTATTAGAGTTTTCTACTCCTTTGGGATTATTTCTTATGTTACTGAATGGTATTGTTTTTAATTTATTTTTTCTTATTTTTCTCTAATGATTATAAAATGATATTCTTTAATGATTCAATTTTTTATGTAATTCATATGATTATGACTTCCTTGTACCATTTTGTTTAGTGTTGAGGGATATATTTTACATTTTCAATATGGATTTAATTTTTTATGTGATCTTTTTCATCAAATTTTAGGTATTTAATTTTGATGTTAATTGATAATTTAAATAAATGTAGTTTATTTTACTAGAATATTGTTTTTAAATGATATTTTTAGTATATAAAGTAGTTTGAAAATGATTTAACATTAATTTTTATGGATTTTGGGAAAATAATTTTTTTTAATAGTATGAAATTTTATTTTTTTATTAAAGGGGTAAAGAAAAACGTTTCTACCCCAAACATACTTTTTAGGGTTCAGATGGTTGATTTTTAATGTTTTATTTGATTTTGATCTTTTTAATATATGCTAAATTATTTTTATAAGATTATTTTGATTTCTTGGATACAATATATTTTTATGGTGTGGATAATTATTTCACCCACATTTTTTTAATAATTATTGAATAAATTATTTCAAGTAAAAACCAATAATTTTGACAATATAAAATGGGGTATGAATTTATTTTAATAAAGTGTATATTATAAATATTATTTAAAAGCATATTTGTGTGTGTTTGGTGTAAATGTTTATCTTTATTAAAAAAGCTATATTATTTTATAAGAATTTATATTATTATTATTATTATTCATAATTTTTTATGAAAGAAAAAATCCTTTCTCTTCTCTTGGATTGATATACATATACAGAAACACACATATAATCACCCTCCCTTATTTAAATCATCTTTTTTCTTATACATTCTCTTCCATGGAATCTAATATGGTCAAGAAATGGTTAGTTTTATTCTTCTTATCGTCCCCATATTTTTCCCCTTATCCTTAACATTTCCTAATGTTGGAATTCATAATATATATTGATTTTGTTTTGGGGTTTCTACATGTGACAGAGAATTCTTTGATTTTTGAGTGGTATTTTCCCCAACATGGATGATTGGGTGTGGATAATCACTCACACCAGATATTAAGTGGAGGAATCACTAATTTTATGCTTGGTGAGTATATCAATCCCATATCATTGGTTAAATCCCTTATTTATTTGAATAAATTGTGGTCTTGGTCTTATATGGTTTAATAAGGGTTGATTATTGGTTATCAATGTCTCTCTCTGACGATTTACTTGTTTTTTCTAATACCTAAAGGTAATGGTACTATACCAATTATAAAAATTGATTTAACCTTTGATTATTTTTCATTTTAAATTAATTTTAAAATTTCATAAAAATTTATACGTGATATAATTGATAATGATTTTTAAAATACTTAATGTTTCCCTATTTTTTTATTCATAGTATATTATATGATTTATTTTCAATGTTCGGATGTTGATAAATTATTAAAAATTCCCACCATGTGTCTGTAGAAATTATAGATATGGTTTTATAATTAATGTTTTGGAAATAATTTTTATGAGATGTCTTGATATGAATTTTAAATGGTTTCTAAAGTTCATTTGTAAAGGAATTCTATGGTTACCGTATTGTTTAAATTTATCTAATGTGCATAAAAATGTTGGTTGAGATTATGTTAATATTACCAATTTGGATTGTGATAATATTTATATAACCTCATTTAAATGTGTTTAATAATTAATGATATGGGTTAGGTCAAGTTTTTTAGAGCTAATAGATTATATGGCTACACCAAGAGGGGGGGGGGGGGTGAATCAGTGTAGAATTGCCTTTTTTTCTATCAATTCCTATTGGTTTAAAAAATGATTCTAATTGGTTAATATTTTATTCTATCACTCATAAATTTTTTCATCATTTATGTATGAATATGTAAAATATAAAATGAGAAGGCTCACACCAAGTTTTACAAGGTTTGACCACAATGTGTAAGCCTACTCCTTGAAGCATCTAATTATCTTTTGAAAATATATTTCCACTAAAAGCTAATAAATAAATTGAAATGGGTAGGGTGTAATCAACCTTCACCTATAGTTTAACAATATATCATGGCTAAAATTATATAACATCCCACTAATGATAATGAGTTTGAACAAATGAGAAATATCACTTAAAGATCTGGGATTATTTGGCAACTAAGGAAGATCTTCTTCTGAAGCGTTTAGAATATTTATTATAAAATACTCACTTATTAAAACAAATAATATATATATATATCAACCTTTATATTCTCAAACATAAATCTAATTTACTATATTCTTGAGATTAAGAAGATATAGATGATGATTTATGAACATAACACTCTACTCACTCTACCTATTCATGATTTATTTTTCACTCATATATTCACATATTCTCTTTTCCTAACACTTAAATTTATCTTCTCAACATTTTTTCATTACAAATATTCTCACCGTGATTTATCTTTCTTTAAAAAACCAATTTTTTCTCAAATGAAACATTAAAGACACATATCCTTTTCATATGCACAAATTGGTATATGATAATGTGTATCTATCCTTTAAAAAGAAATTACCATGAGTATTTGACTATTTTGAGCTTACTTAATCATCCTTCCCTAGATCCATTAAGAGTTACCACATGGGTATCATCACTTATGTTATCTTAGAAATATAATAACTTCCCTTATCTACTTACTTAGGTAGAAAAAACTGTTGGATTCTTCTAATTCATTTAGGTTAGTTTCAGTTTCCATTATTCTTTATCATATTCACAATAATTCAAAGTAAGTTAGTTTTCTATAATTATATTTGTTTTACCCACGTGAGGAATAAAAGAAATACTTACTGCATTTTTTTCAAAACATAACTCAATAAATTATCTACTATATTTAAAACTCTAATCCTGAATCAAAACATAGATTATACATGATTATAGAAACTAAATATCAATAAATAATCATTATACTTTCACCAGTATTATTCTAAAAAATAAAATAAATACACTTTATCTTAATTTCAAATCATCCAATTGATTTATTATCAGAACTTTTTCTACACTAAATGAGGATAATTTTTTTCATACTTTTTGATTCACATTCCAAATTTTATTTTTTGATAATTGTGGACCAGTTCATGTGATGTGAAGTTAAATTATTTAGAAAATTTAAATTTTGTAAGCTCAATATTTCACTTAGATGAAACTAATTTTTTGACATGTTTAAGGCTTATGATTGGAACTCAGATGAACACATTTAGTGAATAATTATAATGAAAGTATTACACTCTATAAAATAATTGTGTTTGGCACTTCAAATTCTTAATCTAAAAGAATTAAATTTAGTGGGAAAATATTATTCTTAGATATGATTTAGTTCAATCAACAAAGGCTTATGTTTTTAAAAGAATTAAAATAACCAAAATAACTATACTTAATCTCAAAGGATTAATATATCTCTATAATGACTTATTCTTAGTACAAAGTTATACATTCAGTTACTTTTTCATTTCATTTCCTTATCCCAAAGTGATACGATGATCTTAATAAATTCTAGATCACATCGAACATTCATAGAATGTCTTCAAAACAACTCAAACCCTTTTTTAC
Source organism: Viscum album (assembly GCA_963277665.1). NCBI lineage: Eukaryota > Viridiplantae > Streptophyta > Magnoliopsida > Santalales > Viscaceae > Viscum > Viscum album. Next base: position 866,218,486 of record OY728146.1, on the reverse strand, counting down.
CATCTCAAAAAATTAAAATAAATAAAACATCATATTAAAAACCTATAATGATTCTCAATAATGGTTGAAAACAAATTAAGAAAGTCAAAAACTTCATAAAAAATCCATGGACACTCTAATCTCCCCATCACAGATTTCTTAGAAACAACATTCAACTATTTCTCAAAATCATATGAGAATCCTCAATTCACAACCTTACTCATATAATAAGTGTATTGAACCACCAAATATTTAATATTTTTATGAAAATTCCATCTCTTGATTGTATGAATGTGTGTCCAAGTGACTTAAATGAATGCCCCTCAATTTACACACCGTTTTAATTCAACAATTATCACTCCATTTGATAAAAATTTGTGTAAATATTTCTAAAAAATTAATAAAATAATATAAGGTCTGGTGGGGAGGGTTATAAAAAATATCATTAGGTTAGAAAAGGAGGTTGAACATGATGTTTTATCCTCAAGTTATGAAATTTATCCTATATGATTTCTTTTGTAAAAATGTTTCCAGCTTGGAAATTGATACTAATAAAATACATTTTTATATAATTATGTACCACTTTTTATTTAATTAAATGATACCATGTATCAATGCATTTAGATACTGAATGTTGAATCAAATTATTATAAAGATATACAACAGTCTTATTGTTACATGAAATACATAGTTTTATGTCAACTTAATCTCTTAAATCATCCAGCTAAACTATAATTGAAGTCATTTGTGTATTGGATTGTATGTTAGTAGTGTAATATACTTGAGATATGATTACTGATATCGAATTATACCATTTTAATATCCTACTCAAAAAAACTATCTATAATTGAAAATATGCCACTTAAGGTGGATTTTATATCAACACAGTCACCAACCCAATCAACATTTGTAAACCCTTTCAAGGTTAATTCTAAACTATATCTCTATAGAAAGAAAAAATAAATTTATTGTTAATATATATATATATATATATGTATTCACTTGAATTATAGTATGTGGGACTCTTAGGGAGCACTATGAAACACAAAACATAACAACACAATAGACACAATGTCAGGTCTAGAAACAATAAGGTAGAGAAGGATTCTAATAAATTTTTTATTGTCACCTTGATCTAGAATTAGGCCAACATATTACTAAGTTAGTTTGGTTCTAAAAACCATTGGAGTAGAGATCCATTTACACTTTTAAATTATAAAATTATTTAATAATCCCCTGAAGTACTTTTATTATGATAGAAAAATAAGTTTAGATACCAATATGACCAATAACCCCAGAAAGTAGGACCACTCATCCAACATGTAAATTTCAAAATGTATTTTATCTCATAATTAAATTAATCAGAGAGAAACTCATTTTAACCTGAAAAAATGATTTCATCATCATATATTATGATAATAAGAGTACATGTGGACATCTCCTACACATAAAAATTACTATCAATTTTTCCCTAAAAAAACCCCATACTTATCAAGCATCAATCAAGTATGGAATACAAGGATAATGGGCCCCACTTAAACCCATATAAGTCCTTCTTAAGATTTCATACCATGATCCCATATTTATCAAGGAATAATATTTCAAGTTATTCAATGAGAACATACTCTTCAAACTCACTACTAAGAAAGGAATGTTTTGCATCAATTTTATAGATATTGTATGTTTTTGTGATTCCGCTTTTAAAGATATCATAATGGTTCATGAATTTTTATGGGTGTAAAATTTTCTTTGAATTTAATTACTAATATATAATAGTAACCTTTATATACCATCCATGATTTATTTTTGATGACATTATATCTCTAATTTATGTCATTTTATAAAACATAGTTAGAAGAAATTATATTTTTATTGTCCGTCTTGGTACCAGATTCCAAGTAGAGTTTTTCTATATTTGATCGAGATCATATTTAATTACCTTAATCCAATTTTTTTATATTTACTTAGTAATATTACTAGGTCCAACATGTTAAATAAGTAAATTTTGGTTTTTTAAACCTAAGCGTTATTTGGGTTTGGACATGTGCAATCTACTAGACAATGATATCCCCAGAGTCAGTATGTTTACTCAGCCTCTAATTACTATACCCTTGAATCCCAGTACCTACTTCCTAACATAAAACATTTAAAATAAAATCAACCAAAACTTAATTTATTACTACTTTCACACCAATCAATTTTTCAAAATTCGGTATGTTTTGAGATTTATCAGATTCGTAAACATGGTCAACAAACATGTCTCTTTTTTTAATAATTTTTAACTATTTTAACATCTAATAATTCCATAATATTATTTTGTGTTTTTATCTATAATGGTTAACTAGAACCATTTTAAATACACTTTAAGAAAGCATCTTTTTCAGAATTGTTTTTCAAACTTCCCTAGATTTTTGTTCAAGATCTTCATGTAAGAGGGGATTCTAAAGACTTCAAAATATTTTACAAATGGTTTTTTGTTATTACAAATCTCATTTGGTGTGTTATGAGATTTATATCTTAACAAGAGCTTATTTTGGATATGAACAATGGTGAATATAGATTCTCTATAAACTAACTTTGGAAGCTTATACTTTACTATCATGGTTTATCCTGTTTCCATAATTTTGTTTTTCATCCACACCATTATATTGAGGAGTATATGGTGTGGTGTATTGATGTTTTGTCCCATGTTTTTGTTGGTATATATAAAAATAAATTCTTTTGTATTATTTTACACTATAAAACCTTATACATTTTATATAAATACCAATACATTCTTCCACTTGTCTTTCAAAATATTTAAAAACTTGAATAACTTTTAATTTATGCTTCATAAAGTGGAAATTTGTTAAATGGTTGTATTTATTTATTAATTTAATGAAATAAATATAAAAAATATTTGAATTTTTTCTCATGATACTATATAAATATAAATATATTAGTTCTAATGGTCTAGTAAATTATATATCCATCTTCCTATGCATATTTTGTGTCATCATCCCCTTATTACATCCACAAAAACAACTTATCTTTCTATATTGAGATTGGGAAGGTATCACACTACTTTATTCTTGATGATATTACACATATTTAATTGTAAAATGTTTCAAGTATCCTATTCCATAGGACTTATTTGTGGAACTCATATAACAAAGGCTGGATGAGTAACCAATTTGAAACAATTTTCCACTTGTTCTTTAACTGTTTGTAATAATTCTTCCATACCGAGAATTTGGAATAACACATGAATTATTTTAAAATAAAACTTTATTTCCCACATTACAAAGTTTACTAACACTTATCAAGTAGTATTTCAACCCTTCCACAAAAATGATATCTTTTCACTTGAGTCTTTAGACTAATTCTTAGTAGTACCGACAACTTTATTATTTAGTGAAAAGACATTTCCAAAGGAAACTAATCCTCATTAATGTTACATAAAATTATTATATGTTTTAATATCTATTGTTATATGTGAATTCCATCTACTATCATGTATTTTAGGTATTCCTTTCCTACATACCTTCAAGGCCACCTCTACAAAGAATGAATTTTCATCTTGATTTTCTTGTGAAATAATTTTTCTTTTTCTTGGTAGGATATCTATCAGGGAAAATGTGTCATACATTATTCAATAAAGTCTCATTGATTTTCACATATACTATATATTTCTTTCAAACATTCAATCCTATTTTGAATAGAAAAATTTAAAGTGACCTTGTTCATTACATTCTTCTATGGGGAATTATTTTTTTTCATCTTAGAGTCACTTACCATTTCTTCACGCCTTCTCCATAGTATATAAATATTATATAGGAAATATTTAGGACCTATGACCATAAATACAACAAAACTAACAATATTCACTAAATATGAACCTATGGTTCCAACTGTAAGCATATTATAAAAATTACATTCCAAAATTATGTATTTCTTATCTAGATATACCTTGTTATTTATTATGTTTTAAAGGGAATTATTTTCTTCACCTTATCCTTTATTCTATAGATATATAATAGTATTTATAATCATCTTTTCTAACCCAAAAATATATAAATTTTGAATTTAAACCTATATAGTATGTTAAAACATATGAAAATTTTAGAGAATTCTCTGGTACTTATGAAACTGAGAAGACACGATGGACTTTCCAATTAATAAATGTGTCTCTAGTTTGAAATAATTTTTTTTATTAAATTATTATTAGGATCGTTTAAACTCTTTTTAGTTTCAAGATATTTTTATTCCATCTTCTTCAGTTCGTTTACTCTGGTGATCAGTATTACATCAAGAACTTTTAGCATTTTTTTATTCTCAATATTTTTTTATATATAATTATTGAGTTTCTTAATGATTTTAGATTATTTTTCTAAAAAATCATTATTTTATTCAACCTTATTCTCATCTGCCTTATTTAGAGCTTTGACTTCCCTCTTGAGATTTATGTTTTTATAAAGGAAATTTTCTGACATAGATTTGATAATATGCTATATATATATATCTCTTTACTACCTTTATCTTCATCAATTGATGATACTTATTCCTTATACCCATGTTCTATATTTTTCATTAAATTTAAATGCCTTTAATCTATAGATTGACTTCAAGATAAAGTGTCTTCATATAATTATTTTCTTACTATGATTTTTTTCTTATTCGAAACTCCATTATGAACTCATTAGATTTATTTTAAACCTTGATATTCTTCACTTATTATTCTTTGGATTTTATTCATTATCATCTAATTTATATCAAAGATTATTTTTCATTGGAAAATTTATAGGAAAATGTTCAATTACATTAAATTTAAATAATTTCAATGAAAATTTACCCTTATACTTTCCCTTACCTTTTATAAATTTCATAGAGACAAGAGACATGACTCTCTTTCCATATCCATATATCTCATTATCACTAAGTGATTCACTAGAATGTTTAGGACCTTGTTATTTTTGATTGGACATTCTCATTGGTTCAAATTCCATCTCATATTTGACTTTATTTTTAATGAAATATGTTTTTATCATTTCATAAGAAATGGGGATATTATAAAACACATCAAGTGAAATATCATCTTTATCTTTCAGAGTAATAGATTTGGGATCCAATATCTTTGGTAAATTCCTTAGGAGTTTCTTTACAATGTCAACATCATCCATATTTTCACCGAATCTGATGATGTTTTTCACAATTTCATTAACTCTAGTGAATTAGAAAAAAATGGATTTATACTCAACCATATTTATATCTTATAAGTTCCTTCTCTAGATTTGTAACTATTCCTCTTTTCATCTGAAATTCCATTCATAGATTCTTTATATCTTATCCCATACAACCTTGGTAGTTTATAAACCCATAACCTTAGTGAATAATTTTTCAGAAAGATATATAAGAATGATATTTTTTTATTTTACATCAACTTCTTGATTTCTATTTGAAGTGAAGATAATATGATCACCTCTTTGAATATGTGGAAAACCAACTATAGATTCATCAAGAACATTAATACAATGTGGTATTTTTTTAAATAATCCTATTTTTCTAGAAATGAATTGTTTTTACATCAAACATTGGAAATCATCTACTATTCATCAAGTTGATGCTATCTACTATTAAATCTAATAAGGGAGTCTGAAAAAATAGATTTTTGGTCGGATACTAGTTATTGGATCAAATAGATTATATGGATACACTAGGGTTGGGGCAGTGAATAAGTATATGCTTTTTTTTCATTTATTCATATTTTGGTACAAACCCCTATAAACAACTAAGATCAAATTCTACCACTGATAAATTTTTTTCTAATCCTTACATAAATATATAGAAAATAAAGTTAAGAAGGTATATAATAATTTTATATGGTTATTCCACACTGTGTAAGTCTACTACTTTCTACATATAGTTCTATTATAGTTATATATTTTCCACAACAAGTAAATCACTAAGTTACAATGGTTTGGGATGAATCAACCTTCTCCTCATATTTGATATCATCCTGCGATCACCATTACACAATATTCCACGAGATACAATGAGTCATAGAAAATGATAATGATCACTTCAAGCACCATTTTTCTTTGGAAAATTATGAATATATTCTCCTCAAGCCTTCAGAATATTCAAGACAACACATAAACTTATTTTATATTCTAATAGATATTTTATTCTCTATTCTCAACCTCTAATCCCATTTACTAGATTCCCAAGATCAAGTAGATAACGGGTTAAGAATGTTTAATTCCAGTCTCTCTATATCTTCTTAATTTATTTTTTACATTTACATTCACATATTCTTATTTTTTTAATGACTAAATTTATCCTCTCAACATTTTCCCCTTTTTTATATTCTCAAACATGAATTCCATTTATTTAAGAATTCACTTTTATTGTCAGAAATCAAATTAATTCCAAAAATCCATTTAATATAACCAAATTATTATATGATAATGTGTCTCAATACTGCCAAGAGAACGTTCCATGAGTATTGGACTATTATGAGCATCCCCGATCATCCTTCCCATGACTCATTAATAAGTATTAAATGGGTTTTCTCATACCTTATCTCATGGTAATACCATAATATCCCTTATTTTCATCCTCAGGTAGAAAACATTGTTAAATTATTTTACTTCTACTTGTTGAGTCTCAATTTCAATCTTCTTCAACCTACTTACAATATGTCAGACTAAGTTATTTATCTCTAATTATATTTATTTTACCCACTTTGGCATGAAGAAAATACTTTTTATAAATAAAATCATCAAAAATCCAATCAATAAAATATATATAACATTAAAAACTCTAAGATTTAATAACTACACAAATTTCACATGATTATAGGAACTAAGGATCAGTAAAGCATCATCACAACTGCATATGCATTATTAATGAATGAAAAATAAGTACAATTCATGTTGATTTAATCTTATCCTGTTGATTTCATGTTAGAACTTATTCCATAAAGAATTTGGATCACTAATTTTACATATTATTTGAATCACATTACAAATGATATGTTTTTACCATTTTAGACTAGTTCATGTAATGACTGGTTTAAATTATTTAGAATAATTTAATTATGGAAACTAAATTTTACAACTCAATGAATTTTGTTTTCTTTCAAAGGACTACACCAAATATAAAATCACTTATTCTACAAATAAATTTATTATTTAATGAAGTCATATGATATGAATCAAAGTTTTATAATGGAAAATGATGCTTCCAAAGTCATATACCGAATGATAAAGTAGTATGTCTAGTGCCTTTACTATTTTTAATCCCATTTTATAAAGAAAAATGATTTAATAAAATACTATGATGATGTTTAGAAATTAAATAAGATTTCTAACACACACATATATTCTAAAAAACAAATCCAAAATATTTTAACCATGTCATAAACTTTACAATAAACTGAAACATCACCTCAAAAATCTCTAGAAATTTTAAAAAATGGTTAGAAATAAATGAAAACCATCAATAAATTCACCGATAAATATAATTCCACGATAGTTTTGTTTTGGATTATTTAAAACTAATTGAATATATAATATTACTAGAAAAACCTTGGGAACATTGGTGGGTCTCTAGGAAAAGTACCTATTCTCGGCTATGATTGTACAATTGATAGTCCTACCTTTAACATAAATGTGTTCCTCTTTAGATAGAATTGACTAGTTTTATATTATTTTATATATAGATCAATTATGTAAATATAATTGGATTTTTATTCTACTTTGTCTAGTGGATGTACCCAGTATTTTGGGATTACACTCTAAATATCATCCTTTATGTTGATGAACATATACATGGGTTATACTGAGAATATAAATATGAGGTTACCCTACTGTAGTCCCATATGTATTCTCTGATGATATATTTACATCGAAATTTATATAATTTATCTAGATTATGGTTTTATTTATGAAAATTAAATTTCTTGAAAAATAGAAAAATGTCAATAACTTTTATTATCTATAAGTAATGTATAAATATGATTTTCATTGTTTATTTTTTAATAGAAAATTGAACCAAAATTTTTATTTTCACTTGAAACAACAATGTTAGTTTCATCATTGTGTGGAATATTTATAGAACCCTTAAATAGAAATTATTATTAGAAATGTGAATATTCACCCCTATAAATTTACCTTGGTGTATATTAAAATCTCTCTTAATGTTTTATTTTCAGGAAAACCAAGGGTGTCATATATGGTTGTTGGTTTTTATGGGAAGTATTCTGAAATGGAGCTCAAATATGTATCAATGGTGATCCATAAGGGATTCCGAACCATTGGGATATTATTATGGTTTGTTTGTTATTTTAGTGTGGTGAGTTTTATTAAATGTATTTATTAATTTTTTATGAAAAGTGACATTATCATTCATGTATGTCTTGTCAATGTTTTATTTTATAATTCTAAAAAAATAAATTTTATATAATTATTAGTGTTTGAGGTCAATGATATCCCATAGTTTAAAACCCATCCCTAATTACATATCAACAACATTTCTAAATTAATAAGATTGTGCTTGAGGTTAGTGGTGTGTCACCTCAGGTTTGGGGTAAATTTTGGGTATTTTGTTATATAAAAACCACTTAAAGTGGTTATTTTTATCACATGATATATGAATAATCATTTTACTTATCCATATATTTAAAAACTCAGTATAATTTATTAGTTTTAAAATATAAATTATTAATAAATAAAACTTATTTCATACTTAAACATTCCATCCATGTGTTTTTGGAGTTTTCATCATGTTGACCATTATTTTTAACAAGGGCCTCCTTATACACTACATGATTTTAGATTTATTTCATGGGAGGATATTATCGATCAATATATATCTCAAAAAAATTATTTTAATCATTTTATATATTAATAGTTTTATTAGAAATTTTGAAGTTCATTCTATTTTATTTTTAATTGAAACATACCTTATCCATGATTTATGGTTTGAGTATGGTGGAATCACTACACATTGGTTATTATTTGAAATCCTTTACTATTTTTAAAATATATTATATAATAAATTGAAAACTTTAGACATATCATTTTAAATTAATTATAATCACTTTAAATTTATCTTAAAACTCTCCTCCTCATGTTAAACAATGAATGAATTATATGTTTCTTATGAGATGGTGATGACATATAATGTTAATAGGTGAGTATTGATATTCCCATCACCATATGTTATGTATTTTTAAAGAAATTTTGTTCTAAAATCTCTTTTCTCTTTTCCATATACATATAAAATGAAATCCATTATAAACTATTCAAGTAAAAATGTTATCTTCAAAAAATAACAAGAATTTCATTAAATTATCTAAAGTAGAAAATGAAATAAAAATAGAAACAATAGGTTATAATTATGTCTATAAATACCTATATTTATAGAATTTTAATAAAATTATTTTTTATTTCCTTGTCTTGTGTTGGATAATGTTTGGGGTGAACCTTGAGGTATTTGAGATATTTTTGGAGACTGAAATGGTGTTTTAGATAGATTGCATCCAAAACTAGGGTCATTATGCCATATACCTTAGTATCAGGCTATAAGGGAGGCACAAGAACCCTATAGGATTAGGGCTACACCATATTAGTGGAATGGAAATAAGCCTACACTACATTGGAAGGTACTACACCATAGTGGGGGACGTCTTGGGGAGATTGCACTATAACTTCTATGATGAAGGGTGATTTTGAGAAGGCAATGATGTAAAATCTTGGGCCACACTACAAGATATTCTCTATATCAATAATAAATGGATATCCAATATTTGATCTTTCAGAATAAAGGTATTAATTTTCTTATTACCTTGAATGCAATTTAGAATTTCAGAATTGATTTGGTGAATTTGAGAGACCATAGACAAAGGCCTTCCGTGCAATTTTAAGGCTCCAAATGCCTAAATGACTTTCATTGAACCACTTAGTTCTATATTTTTGGAGTTATAGAGATAACTCCATGATGAATAACTAGTCTCCACACAAAATTTGTTTACTCATAGACTTTTTATACACCATAAACCTCTTCTCTGCGCTATAGGGGTTCACTATAGAATCCCACACCAGATGCCACTCAATAGTACCCTAGGACCTTGGATACATGACCTCAAGCATTCCTCCTTGAATGCCAGAGGCCTCCAACTAGCAGCGAGGGACTAGGGTGTGTCTGTGGGGGAGACTATTCTTTCATAGATCTAGGTATGAACAATGGTAAACAATAAATAATAAATAGTGGAAGCATAAGAGTGTGAAGATGATAAATGAAACATAGATATAAACTATACAAGGGGAATAAATAATTAGTAGAAAAATAATAATAATAATCGATAAAAATGATGATAATGATGTAATGAGTCTATAAAAAAATGGAAGTACATGGGAATCATGGTACATGCACATACTATATGCTATGCAAAAATTTAAAAAAGGAAAAAACCGCTTTAACATAATCTCAAGAATTTTCTTAGACCTTAGCCCCCAAGATCAATCGTAAGTAGAAAATCAATCAAGCATTAGAAGCATCACACTTCACAATACCCATACATGTGGCCATAAAGTATACTTGGGTACCAAACCGTTCCTAAGTAGAATTTGAGATATAAATATCTTTAGGCCGACACCCTGGGTTTCTAGGATGATCCAATTCATATAAAAGATAAGAAAATGTTCCATATATAAGTAAAAGTATATTATTTAACAAATAAAACATGAAAAACTTGAGTTGGGATCCCAAATGGACACCATTCCCAAACCACTTGCTTCGACCAAAGCCAAAAATATGAAAAGAAGTACCTATGAAAGGCATATTATGTATATAAGGTCCAAGGTAAACAATACATCCCAATAAAGAATTCCCCCAAGATTGTTCTTCAACTTGGGGTCTAAATTACATGTCATCATATTCGTGCTCATAATAAAGATAAATACAAAAGCTAAATCACACATGGAATGATAAATTCAATAAATCCATCAATTATTATGGTGGAGTCCAAGCCCATCCAAGTTGGTTTGAAAATAATCCCAAGGGTCTCTATGGAACATCCAATATAACCAATGTTATTGAGTCCATCCAAGGTAAGCCATATGACATCCCTTGTATCAATCAATACATGGTGACTCCAAGTCTATACCAAGTATCTCACACAGGGGAACATGTATCACCTAAGGAATGGAATAACCATATTTACAAAAGGGTTCACCCTCTTTTTTTCCTTGAGGAACCAGCATCAATCACGAGTATAATTAAAACTGCCCAGTGAACCCATAAATGAAAATCCAAAGTTCCGATTCCACCACATCAAGAGTATCCAACCGAGCATGGTGAGTCCATCCATAGAATCCTTAACTCGATACCCATGTTAACTGCCGACCCATATCAAGTGAGTCCTGAAAATCAAACACTAAAAATGCATCTCTATAACCACATTCCATCATGTATCCATCTCAATACCACCTACTTACCCTGATAACCATCTTTATAATTTACTCCAGAAACTATGGAACAATTATATGGAAAATCACAAGGCATAACATATATAGACCATGTCATCAATAAAATTTCAAAGGAACAATATCGAAATCTTGTTAAAGAATGGAATTCAATTCAAGACATTCATTTATGGAGTAGGGAATTAATCACAAAATGTGGCATAGGGAACATGGAACATATCATAGAATAACGGTAAGCACTAGCACATGGTGTGAATCAAGGTACTCAACCAAACATAAAATAAGAAAAAAAGAATCAATCTTGAGCATTTAAATATTACGTATGAGGCCTAAGACTTTGTAACAAGGCTACTAAGTGGAATGTATAGAAATATGAATGAATAAAGGCATACGACATTACACATGGGGCCAACAATAAGAATTAAACATATCCATTGCTAGAGGAATCCAACTCATGGTTCATCACTCATCTTAAATCACATTGTCAATTTAAAACATTAAAATAAGGTGCATCACACACAAAAAATGTGAAACACAAACTAAGACATAAAATAAATTTATTCCATTAAGGTTATCACACCTAAAGAGGCGAACAAAGACAAGGAGAACTCGCTACTGATGGGTTTATCCAAAATATAGGGTCATTACGGACATGGAAAACCATTTTATTTAATTTCTCAATCAAGAACAAGGCATAAATGGAAGGGTATGGAAAGAGTCACAATGACTAGTCAACAAAAATATGATGAAATGAGTGGGAAAATCATAGAACCCTAACCATGATGTATAAATTCTCCACTCATCAGTTGTCAAAGCTTGATTTTACCTAAAATGAAAGAAATCAAGGGATTTTTCAAATAACTTAAAATAGGGAAAATTGACACCACACCAAAATATCATAATGTATGATAGAATAATGTCAAAAGAAAAGGGTGAAGAAGGTAGAGCTTACCAATATAGTTCTATTTCTTCGGATAGTGAATGAATTGATAGAGAATTGAGGGAGATAACTCAAAAACCCCATGGATAGGGATGAAGAAAACCATGCATGAAGGGGGAGGAGTAATCTATTAGAGGTAAGAAATAAGTAAGGAGGTTTAACATTTCATTAAGGGTATTTTGGGTCTTTAACCCATATAGAAGGTGTTTCATGGTTTGTCTATACAGTTTCCCAAAACATGTGCCAACCGTATGGGACCTCACTATCCAAAAACTACAGGTGACCAAACGGCCATGCACCCTAGGTCACTCGGTTACAAAAAAACTATGTGGCCCTATGCACCCCACTCTATACTACTTCATGGTTTAGGGAAACCATGTAGGCTATCCTGTATGGTTTCCTCTAAACATGTGGTCTAGTATGTCACCTCCCATTTTAGGGCTCCGAACTTCAAAAAATCCATGGATGCACCCAGATTCTCCTTTAACCTCTTTTCCATAATTACTAGGTCCATTTTTTTGGAATTTTACTAAAAATTAAAATGGTATGTACATTTGACTAAATACAAGAACATTACAACCTCCCCTCCTTAAAACAACTCATCCTCAAGTTTCCCTTCTGAGGGTGGTAGAACATCTTTCGAGAAAAGATCTGGCCACTGAGCACACACATCAGACTCCCACTCCCTGGGATCATCCTAAACATGTCTATGCTTCCATAACACTCAGAATAGAGGAACCAACCTTTCTTAAATAAGCTCCATGCTATGGTCAATGTTATGAACTATATTCTCCTCAAAGGACACATCATTATCCAACGCAATATCATCAGGGTCAAATAAATGATATGTGTAAGGATGATACTATTGATGTTGTGATACAAGGAAGATTTCATGTATGGAATGATACCACTGAGTTAATAGAAACCAATAGGCTAATGACACAACTCTCTCCACTAACTTGAATGGCCTGATATATCAAGGTGATAACTTTTACTATCTCTAGATTCATTTATGAAACAACCTAGGTGATACAAGAAGAAATACCTGATGTCTGACCTTGAACTCTATAGGTCTGGGGTGACAATTAGTATGTAATTTTTCCTGGACTGAGATACACCCATATATTTTTGAATCATCTGAACATTCTCTAAGGTATCCTAAATAAGGTGAGGACCCAGTAGAGATAAATCACCTACCTTTTACAAGCACAGAGGTGAATGCCATAGTCCACCATACAGGGACTCATAAAGAGCCATCTGAATTTTTTCCTAAAAGATGTTATTGTAGGAAAACTCAACCAAAGGGATATGATTCTCCCAAGAACATCAAAATTAAAGGATACAACCTTGTAGCATATCCCCTAACACTTGAATCGTCTACTCTGGCTGACCATTGATCTATGGGAGATATACAGTACTCAAGAGCACATGAGAACCTAGTGCCTTCTAAAACCCTTTCTAGAACCATGAGGTAAAGTGGGTGACACGATCATAAATGATAGAAATAGGTACAACATGAAGTCACACTTTCTCCTGGATGTATAGACTTTATAACTCATCAATAGATAAGGTGTCCTAGATCGGTATGAAGTGTTTGACTTTGGTCATCCTATCAACGATCACCCATACTACATCTCTACCTTGAGGGAATCTCAGAAATCCTATCATTAAATCTATGTATATAACGTTCCATTTATACTTAGGGATGGATAGAGGATAGATAAGGCCAACAGGTCATTGGAGCTCTGCCTTCAACTACTGAATGGTGGAGCACCAAGTGATAAATCATGCATTATACGTCTTCATAACTGACACCAATACTAATGATTCATATCCTGATACATCATTTTAGTCCCATGATGAACTACACATATAGAGGCATGAGATTCCCTTATCAACTCTTCCAGTATATCATAAGTCACCCATAAAATCCCATAGTAGAGTAGAGACTCACCACCATCAACAACACAACATGGAGGTGATTTATCTCCTATGATTCTATCCCTTAGAATGAGGACCTCAAAATATGATAAATGGTGTATTTGAACCCATTTCAAAAGAGGGGATGAAATTTACAAAGCTTCTAAGTCTCGTTTCCCATTCTATTCCTGAACCTCCAGGTGTAACTCAAAAAACAAAGCCATCATATTCGAATAACTTCTGGTCACCTGAATGGCTTCTGTTTTCATTTTATTGCTCAAGGAATCAGTTATGACATTACCCTTATCGGGTGTGTAAGCCAGATCAATGTCAAAGGACTGCAGGTATTCCACCCAACTGTGATACCTCATATTAAAGTCTCGTTGAGTGGATATATGTTTGAAGCTTTTATAATCCATGTAAATAATGAATCTCTCTCCTAATAGATATTTCCTCCAACAACGTAGAGCATGAACCATATATGCTAGATATAGGTTATTTATAGGATAGTTACTCTCATGAAGACTCAACTAGTCAGATACATACTCAATGAATTGATTACCTTGAATCATAACTGCACCCAATCTGATTCCTGAAGCATCATAGTAAACTATATAACTCTTTCTTGTATTAGGAAGAATTAATATTGGTTCCGAGGTGAGTCTTCCCATTAAACCCTGAAATGACTTCTTATAATATTCACACCATTAGAACTACACACCTTTCTTATTCATGGATGTTAGAGGCACAACTAAGAAGGAGAAGTCTTGAATGAATCACCTATAATAGCCATCTATCCCTTATAAACTGCGTATGTCAAACAGATTCTTGGGATTCTCCCATGAAACCACGGTGTTCAGCTTCTTTGGGTCAAATGATATTCTTACCATAGATATAATATGACCCAATAGGTGAACCTTGCTGATCCAAATGTGGAATTTACTGATCTTCATATATAGCTGGTGCTCTCTTAGTGTACTCAACATGATCTAAATATGGGTTTCATGGAAATGTATAGTGTGTGAGTACACCACGATGGCATCTATGAAAACTACCATAAAGGAATCAAGATACGGGTGGAAAACCAAATTCATCAAATCCATAAAGACTGTCAGTGCATTCGTCAGACTGAAAGAAATAACCAAATACCCATACAAGATATACCTATAATAGAACACTGTACATGGTATATCTGATTCTCTCACATGAACCTGATGATATCATGACCTTAGATCAATCTTGTAAAAAATAGTTGATCCTAAGAGCTAGTGATAAAGGTCATCTATATTTGGCAATGGATAACAATTCTTCACTATATGCTGGATCAACCGGCTGTAGTCCATGCCCAATTTAAGGGTACCATTCACCACCTTAGAAAAATGGACTTGTGAACCCCATAAAAATGTGTTGGGTCAAATAAAGACCTTACCCTCCTGGTATTTAATCTATTTTTTGAGTTCTTGGAGCTCTGTAGGTGCCATCCAATATGTAGGAATAAACATTGGTGCCACACCTGGCATAAGATCAATAGTAGAATTAAAATCTCTCACATGATGTAAGATAGAGAAATTACTTAGGATGACTTCCCTAAAATGATGCACTATGGGAGGGAACTCTACCAACTATATTCCCCAACTGCTCATAAAGAGACTTGCTAGCTGAGCAGTCACCCTGCCAAGACCAGCTCTCTTGGGTCCATATCAATCATCATGGATATCCCATTCACCCTTGTGTATATACGTACCACTCTAAGGAGAAGTGAAGGACACTTGATGGTGATAAAATTACACTTGGGCATGATAAATAACAAGCTAGTACATACTAAGAATTATGTCAAAACAAGTCATCTTGGGGATAAAGAAATTATAGAAGAAACAACATCCACCTATCTCAATGAGGCACTCCTAAAACTGGAATATTCCCTTTGTTATGACTCCCAATGGCATGTCAAGAAACATAACGCCACAAATGTACTCTATTACGAGAAAAAAAAATTCCACACACATAGTAAATATGAAAGAGTATGATGAACCTATATTGAAAAGTGAATAAAATAAATAGAGGCTACCAATATAGTACTTATAACTATATAAGGCCCTAGAATTTTCTCTTTTTGTGATGGATGCACTACATACATATAACAACCCAATTATTTTTTGGTATGCTTCGCTTAAATACATTCTATTATTAGTCTATATTTCATAAAGAATTGTGTTCATTTGAAACAAAACTTGGTTATTTAAGAGATAGTCAAAACCTAACCATTAAACATAAATATTCCACTTCTATGTTTTTATTTTCAAAAAACGGTTATCTAGAGTT
Source organism: Viscum album (assembly GCA_963277665.1). NCBI lineage: Eukaryota > Viridiplantae > Streptophyta > Magnoliopsida > Santalales > Viscaceae > Viscum > Viscum album. Next base: position 866,201,857 of record OY728146.1, on the reverse strand, counting down.
GTGACCAGTAAGTCATTTGGAGTCTGATAGAACCAAATTGTTTTTTTGATGAATAATAACATACCCCTATAAATAGTAATATGAATATTAATATGACCCTTATGAATAGTAAAAAATGATAATATTTTATTTTCTTAAGGTAATAAGATAATGAGGTCTTAATTAATTTTTCAATGTGATATATTACTAATTATATCTTTAAAATGGTTATTTTTCAAATTAACTATGATTTTATTTAAAAATTAAATTAAAAATTCATATAAAATTATTTTTATAAAATGGAGTTCATTTTTGAATTCTACACATTGAAAAATGTTTAGGGTGAATTTTTGGGATTTTTCTAAAATACTTGAATTTTTCGTGAATAGTAAAAATACAGTTTTGAGTTTTCGGTAGTTTAATGACATCATAATGATTTACTAATTAAATATTTAAGGCTGGTAGACTTTTTCATAGTAAAGTATGACATTAGGTGTCCCAAGTGTCAAAAACCATGGGCAAATACCATGGTCAAACCCATTATTTAAAAAAAACACTAATGAGGTGTCCCTTTTAATTAATAAAAAACTCCCTCTTAATTACTATAAATACCCACTAACCCCCTTAATTTTATTTCATTAAAAACTCATTATACTCTAATAACTGGTTGTATTACCTCCCTAGGAGTCCACCCAAGGTTTCATCAAACCCCCAAGGTCCCAACCTTCGAGTTTTGGGAGTTACTCAACAATGTAAGAGAATCAACCACCCTTTTCTTTTCTTAAATATTTAATTTTATGATTTATATTTTATTTTAAATTTGATTATGTGGTGGTCATTCATTCCATATTCCAATTACTTCCCATATTATGTAATATTTATGAGATACCCCTTTATCTCATCAAACTATTTTATTAAATTTTAAGTGACACCGTTAGGCTGTCGAATTTTCGTAAGAGATTTCTCATTTTTTTTTCTTATTTTGTGTTCCTTTATTTTATAATTCTTTCCTCATCTCCACTCATAAAAATTATATGATAATTCTAATAAATTACATGAAATGTAATTATATTATTCTAATTATATATTTCATCACCATCTCTCTTTCCCCCTCATCTTATACTAAAAAAATAAAAACACCGTCCGAGATGTGTTAATTTATCACATTCAAGGATGACAAGTTATAATTTTCGTTACCATCTTTAATTATGGTCATGAAACCATTTTTATGGTTGAACCAGATAATACTATATTTATTTCATCTCATTAATTATCTATAATCCCTACACACTCATAATATGTAATAATAATACAAAACAAGTTCATTGTACACAAAACTGCCTAACTAAATCCAAGCATTTATCAATAAATTTTAACTAATGATTCATCATAATGTATATAACCCATAATAATTATATGATAATTCATATATATTTAATGTCACTAATATTATATATTAACAATTCTTGATGTTTAACCACATTTCAAATAAACTTCCATTCATGAATGCAAGTAAACGAATCTTGAAAACCAAGGAAGAAAATGCTTCCAAAACAATAAAACTGAACCAATTAAACCCATAAAAGGGCCATGAATGAACCTAATATGGTTATAAAAAACCAATTACATGTATAGGAGGCTCTGTAATTATTAATTAATTAAACTAAATTTTATCATTCAGGTCATTAAAACAAATGAAGAACACACTTGAGCATAAGGTAAGGAGTTTCTCAACTCACTTTCATTTCCGTGAGATTTCCATTGTTCGTAAATTATTTCTTGTATGTGGTATATGTGTACTTACATTTGATATATAATAAAATGATTCTATTTATATTCATGGTATTAAATTAATCATTTGTGGGTAATTAAGTTCTGTTCATATGATTCAACTGATTACATTGTGGTAAGAGACTTTGTCTCAACTACTATTTTGTTGTGACTAACTTTGTATTGTGCACCTAAAGTGTACCTACTTCCCATTTCAGATCACATTTTATTTTAAATTTTATATAAATATTAGATATCCATAATCTCATATCATGTATATGTTTGTTTTCTAAATCGTATACCATTTTACATACGGTGTTTATTTGGAAAGTTATTTTAACTACGAGAATACTGATGAATCCGTAAAATCTACACTATATAGATATTGAAAAGGAATATTGCTATTGTATTGAATCAATGTATAAAGAATGATTTGGAGATTCAGTGGTGGGTGGGTCCTTCTCTTCCCCCTCGATGCATTGACAGGTCTCATGTGACAAATCGGTTGCTGACAAACCCTTCGAGTTTGTTTCTAAAAATCAGTTGGGTTTCTACCCACAGAACTTAACCGTTTTAATGGTATTATGGTATCATGTTCCAGATACTTGAAGTCCAATTATAAATAATTATATTTATTCATTATCAATTATTACTATCCATGATATATTCACTCTGACAAAATCTATGGATGCAATTTCATTTTGAGATTATTAATGGCGTGAGTTTTCATTTATTCACCATGCCATATTGATATGTCAAATTGTTTATGATACAGTTATTATTTATTCATGATTCCGATATTTTTAACCCTTACTAAGAATTTGAGCTCACCCCTTTCAATTGTTTACCTTCAATAGGTGATTAAGTGGAGATCATTTGTTGACTTTTTTTGGATGCAATTTTTAGTTTTTGTTATGTTTTGTATTTTGTAACCTTTCCAATGTAATTTGAGTTACATCTATGTATCTAGTTTCTTCAAGACTAATAAAATGATTGTTCCTTAGGGATTTTCATTCCTTCTAACTATTCCAATATAAAAAGTAATGCACTGAATCTGGTTTAGAGGGGTCAGGGTGTTACATACTTATGGCCTGAACCTCAGCCCTGAGATGCTGCCAGACTAGCCTGAGCGTATCCACTTTGCTGATGCAAATGATATGGGGTTTGACTACCTCAACCAAAACCAATAATTATTTGGACTTATTTTCATGTGTAATAACAAATCTTAGCATGGCGTGGGATCTGGTACCTAACATAGGTGAAAGTACTGATCCACTCTTACTGGTCGCTGAAGGAAAATAATGGTAGAAGCACTAAAGATGACCTATCCTTCCACAATCTCGGCATTCAATCGGGTTCCTCGTACACTTGGGATTATTATGAACTAGCCTTCCACACTGGTGAAACACTATTTAATCAGTTCTTATCACCTGGTTTTAATCTCCCCTACGCGCACCATCAAAACGTTACTTCCTACTACCAGAATAACTGTCACACTGTCGTGGAACTGAACTTCTTTGGCTCACAAGACCAATTTCTATGAGATTTAATTCCATAAATACGACTTGGTTTAATATCTCTATAATTCCCATCAATCAAAAATATGTTTAGTTATGATCGAAAAACAAGTGTAAGACCACCATCAAAACTTCTCACAGTTTTTAATTCTTTGCCGATCAGAGATAGAGAAAAATAATGAAACTAAGTAAAACGAGTAGAAAACTCAAGAACTGTCTTGGTGCCTTACCGAAGATGAAATAACTCCCTAGAATGATCGTCTCTCAGATTATATGGAAATAAGTTATCATATAAATCCATTTGGAAGTCTTCCTAGACCATACATCAATACTGCTCTAATTGAGAAATGACATCCAACCAACACTCGGCGGAGTCACATGACATATTGGTGGAGATCTTAACCCTCTACTTTGGAGGCATCTAAATAAAGTCAAATATTTATACTACATCCTTTAACCATAGATCTTCATCATGAGTTTTTCCATCCCCTCAGACGGTGGTAGGATGCCGCTACTGAAAGTCCCATGATAGATCTACCACTATAGGGGTAGACAAAGGAGAACCATAAATAGACTACATAAATCACATAAAAATATACCTAAATTGAGAATCGACACAAATTTAAGATCAGAAGAAGGCACCTCAGGTGGAACAACAGAAGTCATAATGGGTGGCTCAGGTACCACTTCCTCTGAAGTGTGTTCATCGCGACTCTCTTGGCATATAACACAAGGAAGTCACAGAGGAATAACTCTACAATTTCCAAATGCATTCCTTAAATAGAATTTATAATATACAAAATATCATATAGAAGAAAGATATAAGGAAATAATATAAAAAAGGATAGGCACAATCCCACCTATAAGCATGACACAACCAACAACCTACTCCTATATCCAGTCTCAGATAAGAAGTAAATACGTTAGAAGGATCACAAGAGACATGGCCAACATTACATTTCCAAGGTAAAGTCAAATTCATGGTCTCAAATTTTTTAAATAAAGTGACCAATTTATTTTTAAGGTGGTAATAAATTTAATTTAATTATGTATTTAACCCCCTTTCAAAATATTGAATTTGTTGGATCACCATTTAAATTTAGAAGGACCCATAAAACTTATAAAATGAAATTGGGAGTCCAATTAATATAATTTATAATGTTCTCCTCCAAGGTAAATTGGAAAATTTATATATTTATAAAAATCAATCACTACAAGACATAGCGACTAGGAATGAAAAAAAACACATGAAAATAGGAAAATGCGTGTTGATAATTAGATATGACCAGGAAATATTCATGATAGCTCATTTCCAATAGTTCCTAATATGATGCTGGATTTTAGTATGCCCACATCAATCTGGGATGAATAATAGAAATCATCATTCCATTCATATAAATATTAATAATACCATAAAACAAGTGCATCACCCAATAGAGAAATCATATCAACCATAATGGGAATAATCAATAACTGTAATTCCCCATCCTAGGTAATTTGGGTTTCCCCTATACATTGGTTATCTATGTCCAAGCACAAGGCACATTAAAAATTCCTATGTCCTAGCCTCATGGCTGAACCCAAACAATAATATAAAATTAAAAAAAATCCTCTCATACCTCTTTGTAGTGTCCCAATCTAGATGTCACTCAATAGTGCCCTGAGACGGTGGCTACAGGACCTCAGGTGTGCCTCCTTGAATGCCATAGGTTGCTGACAGAGAGTAAGGACCTAGAGTGTGTATGCGAGGAGACTATAACCTCATAGATCTGGGTATGAACAATGGTAGACAACAAATTATAAATATTGAAAGCATAAGAGTAAGTAGAAGACAACAGAAACATAAATATAAAACATATAGGGCACATAAATAATTGTAGGAAGCATAATGATAATAATAATCAATACAAATTATGATAATGATTTCACGAGTCTATATAAAAATGTGAGTACAGAGGAAACAAGGTACAAGAATATTATCATTGCTATATAAAAAAGGAAAAAGGAAAAATTTTATACTAGAACATCCCAACAACAGGATCTGTCCTCTATCCCAAGATCTATATTAAGAAACAAATCAATCAAGCATCGGAAGCAGCACACCTCCCTTTATCCATACCTGTAGTCTTAAAGTCTACTCGGTTTCTCCAAGGTTCTCGAGCTGGGTGTGAGATATAAATATCAGTTGGAAATCACCCATAATGTATAGTTGGATCCATTTCATGTAGAAGATAATAAAATTATCCATATGCATTTTAAATCGGAGAATTTTAAAAAATAAAACATGAAAACCTTGGTACGAGATCCCAAATGGACACTTGCACTATACAACCAACTTCTACATAAGCCATAAGATTGAAAAAGAGTACCTGTCCAAGGAATAATATATATACAAGGGCCAAGGTAAACAAGGAATCCTAAGAAATCATACCCCCAGGATTGTGCGTTTTCTTGGGGTTTAAATTACATGTCATTATACAATTTCTCATAATAAGGATAAATAAAAAAGATGCATCACACATGGAATGTAAAATTCAAGAAGTCCATCAATTCCTGTTGTGGAGTCTGAGCCCATCCAAGGTTATATAGAAAGAATACCAAGGGTCTATATGGAACATCTAATATAACTACTATCATTGAGACTGTCCAAGTCAAACCATACAAGATCCCTCATATCATTAAAAACACGGTGACCCTGATTCTATACCAAGTGTCTCACATAGGGGACCAGGTATCACCTGAGGCCTAGAAATATCATTTTTCCAAAGAGTTTTGTAATTATTTTCTCACCTAGTGAACTAGCCTCACTTACTAGTATAATTAAAACTACCTAGTGAGCTCGTACCTGGAAAGCCAAAGTATTTCTTCCAGTGTGTCAAGAGTATCTAACTGAGCCCGGCGAGTCCATCCATGGAATCCTGAACTCAAGACCCACGTTCACCCTTGACCCATAGTAAGTGAGTCATGAAAATCAAACACTATCAAGGCATCTCTATAACTACATTCCATAAATTATCCATCTCAATACCACATGCTTACCAAGATAACCATCTATATAATTTACACTAAAAAATATGGAACAGTTATATAGAAAATCCCAAGGCATAGCATATATAGACCATATCATCAATGAAATTTCAAGAGAACAAGATATAAATCTTATTCAAGAATGGAATTAAATTCAGTATATTCATTTATATCATACGAAATTAAGTATAAAATTTTTCATTTGTCACATGAAACATATCATAATATAATAGTAAGCACTAGAACAAGGTTTAATGCAAGGTACTCAACCAAACATGGAATAAAAAAATATAGGTCAAAAATCTTGAGAATTTAAATGTTATGTATGAGGCCTAATCATTTGGTACAAGGCTACTAAGTGGATCATATAACAATAAGCATTAATAAAGGCATAAGGCATTATGTACGAGGAAAACAATAAGACTTAAAAATATGAATTTCCAAAAGAATCCAACTCATGTTTCATCACTCATCTTATATAAAATTATCAATTTAAAACATTAAACCAAGGTTCAACTCACACACCCAAGGTGAAAAAAAACCCATTTCATAAGGGAAATTTAGGCCATTAAGGTTGGAACAACCAAATGGGTGGCCAAAGACAAGGGGAACACCCTAGAGATGGGTTTATTTATAAGATAGGGTCACTAAAGATATGGAAAACCATTTTATTTAATTTATTAAATAAGAATGATGCAATTTTGGAAGGTTACGGTGAGTGTAAAAATGATACGTTAAATAAAATTTGATGAAATGAGTGGGTAAGTCATAGAACTCCTACCTTGATGTAGAAATACTCAACATGTCCGTTATTGAGGCTTGTTTCAACCTAAAATGGAAGAAATCAAGGTATTTGTAAAATTTCTGAAAATAGGGGAAAATTCTATCACACGAAAATACCATAATATAGGACAAAAAACTCAAAAGATAAGGGTGAAAAAGATATAGCTTACCGAGATGGTTCCATTACTTCCAACGGTGAAGGAATGGATAGAGAAAGGGGGAGATAAGTAAAAACCCCATGAATGGGGATGAAGAACACCACAAATTAATGGTGGAGGGGGGATTTTCTAGAGGTAATAAAGAAAGAATAAGGGTTAACATTTCATTAAGGGTAGTTTCGTATTTTCACCCATACATGAGGTGTCTCATTGTTTGGCTGCATTGTTATCCAAATTGTGTACCAACTGTGTGGGGCCTCGCTATCCAAAAACTGTAGGTGGCCACATAGTCATATTCCCTAGTTCACATGGTTTCAAAAAACTCATGTGGCCCTATGCACCCCACTATCTACTACCACATGGTTTAAGGAAACTATGTGGACTGGCATGCACGGTTTCCACTAACTATGTAGCCCAGTTTTCACCTCCCATTTAGGGGATCCAGACTTTGAATGAGCCTTGGATGCACGTGAGACCTCCTTTAACCTCTTAAGAATCATTATTAGGTCCATTTTTAAGAATTAAACCAAAAATTAAAATGATTTATACCTTTTGATAAGGATGGAACATTGCATTCACTACCATAACACCCATGCCACAACCATAGCCTTTATGGTATTTTCATATAACCCCCATATACTACAACTATAGACCTTCACTATAGAGGTCTTCCTTCAGTACATCCCTATGCTGTAGTGTTTATCTTTCACTACGGTGGTTGTTTTTGGATCACCCGACATGCCGAAACCTTTGACTTATGCCATGGATACCCCTATTTTCTAGAAAAAGTCTCACTTTCCTTTTTCATATGACATTGTGGTTCTCTTTTGATGATGATTAACTCAGGTTAAGTTTGGTTTGAACCCTTTGTTCTTATTTTCTTATTATCTTTCTCTAGAACCCATGGCATGTTGGTTTGGGATTGATTCTAGGGGTCATTGGTGGGTGATCCTTTTTTTATTGGTGAAAATATAGTTTGGGTGATGACACATTTAGTGAACCTTGATCTTGATGTGGATGTCAATGACTTGTGGTTGGGAGTTCCTTACCTATTGGGCCTATTTTACAAATGCTTCCATGTTATAGTTTATGTGTTGTCATTTTTTGATACCATACATGATTATGATCGCATGTGGGTGAGTGTAGCTAATGAGTCTCTTTGCGATATGAGATTCCATAAGTGATACTAGGGTAGTTTGTTTCTTTGTTTAATTGTGAAAACATGCTATTATGTGTGTTTCTGTATACTCATGATGACATACTATGTCTATTTTGTATGCTTCCCCCTATATGTATATTTCCATTCCATGGTGGTTGTTATTGGTACTTGATATTGGTGAACCGTCATGACATGTTGGTCTTTTAGATGGGGATTTCACTTGAATTGCGATGATAATAATGAGGGGCCTAAGAATAGGGTGGTGGTAAAAGGTATCCATGGAGGCTGTGATGTGGATTCACTTGAGGTAGCTTATCATTTTCTAAGTATAATTCCCTCAACATATCCTAGTGAATGTGATTACATAGTTATTATCAACTAGAGGATTCTGGTATACTCGACTAAATCAATGGCTAGTGGTCACTAGGTATCTTGTTTACATGATTCCATGAGGATGTTGTACTATTTCTATTTATGTTACTTCCAACATCTTCTATTATCCCACCAGTGTAGAGACGAATTAGGTACATTCATGGGTTTTGGTAGCTTGGTTAGATCATGATCACTCATATTTGGATTGTATGTTTTTTCTACAACACATTTATTACTATAATGGCATGAAATTGTCATATTTGATCACTCTAGGTCCAGTATGCATTGGTGGTGTTCTAATGGGTCTTGTACTCACACCCAACTTGAGAATTTTAGTGTTCTTATAGATTTCATAAGGGATCCTAATGTTCCTTATATTGTAGAAGATACCTCATCACATATGTTTTTCAGGGTTTCCAGTTGAGAAGGTCACTCTAGATCATGTTCCCAAACATGCCCCAATGGTGTAGGTAGTGGTTCCTTTCTAGTCGCCCACAATATGTTGGGGACTGGATGTAAAAAATAGAGAGAGCCTTCGACCTCATCAAGAAACTATCATATAAGGTGGTGAATCTGGAATAATTCATGATATAGGGACCTGCTATGAATTGGGGGGCCATTATGGGTTAGGAAGGTCAGTGAGAGGGACTCTGTTGAGAGGATATTAAGGACTTGTTTTTTTCAAATATTTCTTTTTTTGACACAATGAAGATTGATTGAGCACATGATTTTATTAAACTGCAGGAGGGATTCATGACAATATCTACACACTCTTCTCATTTTACTTATATTCTCCATTTTTATACACTTATTATTGGTAATGAGGCTTATATGTATAAGATTTTTGGAATAAAACTTTGAACCAAAATTAATAGTAGTCCTAAATCTACGACCTAGCTTTGTTCCTAGTGTTTCTAATGAAGCATCTGACTATCGATAGGATTATGGTGGACAGATGAACAAGTGGTATTTTATTACCCTTATTTACTTAGTTAGGAAGACCTCCAACTAATTCTATAAGTACCTCTTCTAATATAAGGAAGGTCAAAGAAATGCAGTGGAGTTGTGTCATGCAAGTGCAGTCTCTTTGGTACCCTATGGAGGTGACTAAAAGTGCTTCAACTATGGGAAGTTTAAAACTATAGTTGAGCATGCTTAGTATACTAGATACAATGATAAAAATATGGGAAAATTTGAAATCTAAATTAGTTCTATTCCATAGGTTTGGCAAAGAGATGGAGAAAACCATGGACAAGGAGTCATTTGACCAGATGAGGTACTCAACAGTAGAATCAGGTTAGTTATAAACCTTAGGGAAAAGGTTATAAAGATGAAACAAACCATACCTACATAGTTGACCAGACTCTGATAGATGGTGGAGAGGGGCTATCTATATTTCAAGGTATGGTCTGGATCACATCCACCTTTTCTACTAAATTGTTTAATATTGGTGCTTTTCATTCTTTTATATCTACCCAAGTTGTTTATGGACTTAAACTTTTTGTCAAGTTATCCTCTAAGGTAGTCTCCTTTGATACCAAGTTGGTAATGAAAGTGAACCATCTCTAGTGATTCATAGAGTGTCTTATACTTGTCATTTGCTATGGACATCCATGGGAGTTCATGATTCTAGAGATGAAATCCTTCGATGTGATTCATGGCATAGAATAGATTAAAAACTTCTGAGATCACATTGATTGATATCATATACGAGTTTCATGAAATTCACTATAGGTAGAGAGGTTATTAATGAAAAGAGAGTTTGAATTAAAGTATACATAGTTGGAATATACTTGATTCAGATTAGGATATTCATAGAATAGATGGTAGGATTGGATATTTTGGAAGGACCATTGACATTCCCTTAACCCCTTCACCCATTTGTAGATCTCTATCAGCTTTTCTTCCCATAATTTTTTTGGGGTCCCTCCTAATAGATGATTTGACTTTGAGTTAATGCTCATACTAGGTTTTCAACCCATTTTGATACCCCATACCATATGGAATGAATAAAGATGAAGTTTCTAAAGGTACATTTGGAAGAATTGGAGTAAAAGGGATTTATTATGCAAATTACTTCACCATGAGTTGAAATTGTGTTGTTCACCAGTAAGGAGGATGGTAGTATTCAAATTTACATCAATTATCGAAAAATAAACCAAGTGATAGTGAATAAATGATATCCTTTTCCCCAGATCGATGATCTTTTCAATCAATTATGGGGATCCCAGTGATTCTCCAAGATTGATCTTCGATCATGCTATCACTAGTTGTAAGTTAGAGAGGTGGACATTCCGAAGACAATGCTTCAAAGAAGGTATAAACTATATATGATCTTCGTGATGTTGTTTGGATTAATAGACATGTTGATAGTGTTTATATCTATCATGAACAAGATTTCCCATCCATTATTATACTCATTCATCATGGGTTTCTTTGAATACTTCTTTATCTACTCATTAACACTAGATAATCATGCTAGGCACCTTGAGACAGTCCTTAGTAGGCTTTGAGAACAATGGAATTATTCCAAGTTGCTAAATTGAGACTTCTAGATTTGAGAGGTGGGGTTCTTACGAGATGTGGTGTCTAAGATTGGTATATCCATGGACCTAAATAATGTTGATGTAGTCATATCCTACACATGTACTAAAAACATATTCTTTATCAATAGATTTCTGGGCTTATCGGGATATTAATTAATTTTTAGCTAGAATTTATCCTAACTATCATCACCCATGACAACACTAACAAAGAATTTAGTGAAAAATAGAGTGTTTGGACCAGTGTAGAGAGTCATTACTTGAGATAAATAGATGGATAATGATAAATCTAGTACTATCACCCCCTGAGCATGATATTGGTTATGTAGCGTACTGTGATTCATGAAGTGTTGGTCTGAGAGTGGTGCTAATATAGAGAGATCACATCAACTATTACCCCATGATAGGAACTACCAAAAACATGACTTATAGATGGTGGCTATGATTTATGCTCTGAAGTTATAGAGACACAATCTCTATAGAGAGAGATTTGTTTTCTATAAGGACCATAAGGGCTTTTATTATATATTCACATAGAGGGACCAGAACCTGAGATAGAGACAATAGTTTGAGTATATATAGATTTTATTACTTTGATATGGAGTATACAATTAGTAAGGGTAACATCTATGTGTATTATCTTAGTTTTGAGACATGGGTTGAGAAGGATCTTTGTGAGTGTCCCTCCAAGGAGTTGTGGCACTTGATGATCTTTTTGGATGACTGTGGAATTGATTCTTCTAAATGTTAATGATATATGAATTAGAATATATTAGCGATAAATCCTCACTTGTAGATTGATTAATGTATATATAAGAGTCATAAGTAGAGTGTGCTTTTATAAGGGAACAACTGACTAGTGGTGATTTGATACCTTGATGGTCTACAGACAACAACAAGGTGATATTGGTACATTAAAGAGTAGTAGTCCCAGATTCAATGAGAGAGGATATGATGAGATATTACTATACCTCTAGATGGGAAGTGAATCATAGTGAAATCAAGATTTATCATGACTGAAAGTGTTGAATTGGGTGTCCAAGGAAAAAGAGTGACATTTCTGGTTTAATCTCGTTATGTCTTACCTATCATAGAGTGAAGGATGATCACTAGTTTCCTGATGGTTTTCTCAATACACTTCTTATACCTATATAGAACTGGGTGAATGCCATTATTGAAGTTTTTTTAGGGTTAAATAGGACCCCAATAAGTCATGACATAGTATGGGAGGTTGTCGATAGGTTGGATAATGTTTCCCACTTTTTACAAATTATAGAGACACACTTAAAAGAGGAGCGATTAAAGATCTATGTATATGAGATTTTTTACTTATAGAGAGTTACCTTGAGAATTGTTTTAGATTAAGATGCATGGTTTTTGTCATAGTATTTTCAAGTCATATTGAAGGCCTTAGGAACATAGTTGAGATTTAGTCAAGCATACCATCCTTAGATAGAAGGATAGCCTATGAAGATAATAAAAATATAGAAGATATGATTCAAGATTTCAAGATAGAATTTGGTAGAGTATGGGATAATCATATAAACTTGGTTGAGTTTACATACATAAATAGTTTCCATGATTTGATTCAGATATAATCTTATGAGGATCTTTACAGGAGGTCATGTCATTCACCGCTCTATTGGTACAAAATAAGTGAGGTAGTAGTTACGGGTCCCAAAATAGTTTAAAATACCTCCAAGAGAGTGAAACTAATGGATAATAGGTTTATCATTTATTATAATAGACATATATCTTATATTTATTAGAGAATGAGATCTTTGGATTTTGCTATGGGTGATCGTGTATTCTTAAGAGTGACTCCTCAGTTAGGACAGATACATTTGAGGAAGTAAGGGAAGCTAACACATCAATTTGTTAGACCATTTGAGATCATTGAGAATATAGGGGAAACAAATTATATTCTAGACATTATTTTTCAGTACCATGGTATGCACAACATGTTTCATGTGTCATATCTTCATAGGTATATACCCAACCCTGAAAATGTTATCAACATTGAGAACATTTCATTGAATCTTAATGAATATTATGAGGAGCATTTAGTGAGGATCATAGTACATAGTGATATAGTACCCTAAGAGAATACATTACCACTTTTCTGGATTCAATGGAATCATGAGAGGATCTAGTAGGAGACTTGCGAGTGAGAGGATGATGTTTGATCTCTGTGGCATGATTTTTTCTATTATGACCCCTAGAGATTATTCTCTAGGATGAGAATCCTTTACAAGTAGATAATAATAAATAATTAGAATTATTTACCATTAATAGATATATTTGTTTATCCTTGTATTGTGTTGTACGATGTTTAGATGGACCCTTGAGGGGTTCTAGAAGTTTTTTAGAGACGTAAAGGGTGTTTTGGAAAGATTTTTTCTAAAACTAGAGTCACTACACCATAGTGCTTGGGACCACATTGCGAGGGAGGAAGTTGTGCTATAACAGATTACAATAACACTGTAGTAGTAGATAGGATCTAATCCTATTCTATGGTGGAGATGAATGCGCTATAGTGGGGTCTTTTTAGGAGAAAATTCACCTTATCCTCACTTGTAAAAGGCTATTTTGAGAAAGTTTCACAATAGGATCTTGGTATATGATAAAGGATATTATATATGTTAGTTACATATGGATATCAAATCTTATATCTTTGGGTGTTAATGTCTTATATTTTCATTACAAAATTTAATTCAGTTTTTCATTTTGTAATTGATTTAGTGAATTCAAGAGGCCATAAAGAAATGTCTTACACATGATTTTGAGGCTCCAAATTCCTCAAAGATACTCATTGAACCACTTGGTCCAAGACTTCTAATGTTTTTTATAGAAATCCAGACCTCAAACTCAGTCTCCATGCCACATCGATTAACTCCTAGAATTTTTCTACACTAAAACCCTCCTCTCTATGCCATAGGGGTTTACTGCCAGAACACTCACTCTACAACCATCACCATAGTGGAATTCTTGTAGTGTTCATTACACTACATCAATAAAACTATTATGTGTCCCCCCCAATACTTACCTACATTTTGGTGTCAATCTTGTACTGTGGTGGTGGTTTCTGGTACACCCTCCATTCCATAACCTTTTCATTGTGCTATGGAGACCCCTATTTTTCCGAAATAACTTCCATACACCTTAATCTGATATTGTTGATCCCTTTTAATGATGATATAACCAATGTAAGTTTTTTTGACCCCTTTGGTCTTGTTTACTCCTTAATATACTCTATAAACCATGAAATGTTTGTTTGGAGCCAGTTATAGGAGTCATTGGTGGGTGATCGTGTTATGGTTGGTGAAAATGTGGTTCAAGTGGTGACACATTCAGTGAATCTTAAACATAAAAAGAATGAAAATGACTTGTAGTAGGATGTTACTTACCTTTTGTTCTATATTTTACACATGTTTCTATGTTATAGTTTATGTGTTGTATTTTTTTGATACCGTAATTAATTATGATCACATGTGGGTGTGTGTGTAGCCCATGAGACCCATTGTGATATGCAATTCCATGAGTGATACTAGTGTATCCTATTTCCATGATTGATTGTAAGAAAATGTTGTTATGTGTTATACTATATAATCCTTTTGATATGCTATGCCTTATTTATATACTTTACCCAGTTTGTGGGTTACCATGACTTGGTGTTTTATATCCATACTTGAGACTGGTGGACTTTCATGACATGTTTATCCCTCAGAGGGGTGTGTGATTGACTTTAAATGATTGTGATGTGGGAACTAAGAATTGGGTGGGGGTACAATGTAGTCCTGGAGACCGTGATGAGGATACACTCAAGGTATCCTTATAGTTTTCAAGTATCATTACCTCAAGGTAGCCAAGTAGATGTGAGTATGCAATTATTCTTGATTAGAGGACGCCATGCTACATGACCTACTTAATGGCTAGAGGATGTCGGGTAGCATGTTCACATGAATCCATGAGGATTTTTTACTATGATTATTTTATTTATTTCTAACATCTATTATAATCCTACAAGTGTAGAGATAATGATGGTACAACTGAGGGTTTATGGTCGTTTGGTTAGTCCAAAAATACTCTGTTCTGGATTGTATGTTTATTCCATAGTTAATTTATTTCCATAATGGAATAAACATGTTATAATTGAGAACTATAGGTTATGTACGCATTGGTGGAATCCTACTGAGTCCTGTAGGTACACCCTAATTGGGAATTTTGGTGTTCTTATAGATTTCATGAGGGATCTAGTAAAGGGAAAGGGGCCTATGGTAAGTAGCTAAGTAGTGATGTACAAAGCTATTAGAAGACTAAAACAGACTCTGTGGGACCTGTATATCTTTTATTTATTTATATAATTTCATTACATTAGATTGGATTGCCACATTAGGGGATACTTTATTTATTTGATATGTATTCCATTTATTTAGTTTCCAAATCTTAAATATGACTATTTATATATTTGTTTATATTTTATTATTATATATTACATGATGTGATAATGAGGGTATATTCTCCCAATTGATGGACTGATACCCTTGATACTATTCAAAAACTTTTTGAGAACGAGGAGTGCATGAGGTCATGTAACACCCAACTGGGACTAGGTGGTTCAGGTTGGGTCATTACAATGTCTTCCCAAATGATGGTCTTTATAATAGGTATGAAGCTTCGCTAATCATCTATGTTGATTGAAAATATAAATTTGATACTAACCTGATATAACTAATAAACAATGATTTGTTAGTATCTATTTTTTAGTCATAGTAATTCCATCCATCCTAATATTTTTTATCACAACTTCTTGATTTATAACTTTTGATAAAACTAACAACCGAGGATGATTTTTTTAAACATTTTAAAAAACTAAAATATTATCCCCACATTTAAAAATACCAAAATGTAACTCATTGGGGTGAGTAACAACATGAATTAGTGAATGCATTGTCTGAAATATAAGATAAAAAATAAATTATAATATGTAAGTTTTGTACTAAACAAAAATAATATAAATAGAACTCATATTATATATAAATAACCATATTCCGAATTTCATAATCTTTTTATTTAACCATTTAAGAATTTCTACCCTCTGTTTATTATCCAAATTTTTAATCTATGTTTAATTATAATATACCAGAAATTAACTATTTTGGATGTAGTAAGGAATGTTTTTTTAAATCCCTTGGAATAAATTACTCTCTAATGAATTGAAACTCAATTACATGTTTTTTTCATTTCCAAATAATGTAATAGTTTTCACTTATAGGACCACATGTGCAAAAATAATAACTTTATTTTGATTCCATTTATAATTCCTCGTCTTTGTATCATACTATACTGAAATTCACTTTAAAAAAACTTATTAATTTACCTTTCTTGAAATCCTATTATCAACCCATTTGTATCAGAAATTTGGAATATGAAATTTGATATAGTCAAAATCCAATATTATGGAAATGATCCTAAATTAGTACATATTTATAGAAATATGATGTTTTTTATACAGCAAATACATTCATCACATTTCCAAAATAGTGACCATACCATTTTTCAATCTATTATAATTATCATGTTTCATTGAATAGAATGTATAACTGATATTTATATATCCATTGTATGATAATAAATGTACACTTGTTCATTTGGATAACCATAATAAATTTCAAAATATAAATTAAATATTTATAGATAAATCTATATAAATTTGGTCTCATAACCAAGGAATAGATATTTTTGTTATATATATATATATTATTTATATCCTTAATCCATTATTGGGATCAAATTCCTAATAATGACTTTATGATTTTGAAATCATGGTAAAACCTCTACACTATTATGAAAAATATATAGGTGCCCTTCTTCCCAATCTATGATGGTTATTATAATAACATCTCTTTTGGAAAGTCCTTCACCTTTGATATACCCAACATTTTGATATTTTATAAGACCATAAATATCCATGTTGTATAATTATTTTGTGCATATATAAATGGATTATTACCTAATATACAACTCTATAATAAAACATTTTGACTAGTTTAAATTTTTGGTATACCTTTTCAATATCTTCATATGTCATTCAATAGAGTACATGCATCTAAAAGTTATGGAACCACAATATTGGATCTATATTAACTAGTGAAACATAAAGTGAACTATAATATCAAAGAATAATGGCGGAAAGAACATCCCAACATCATATAAGTTGATATAAATTTATTTTTTTCGTTTTTATAAACTTATCCAAGTTAATGTTTTTTTATAAATATTGATTTGAAAAATAAATATTAATTTTTTATTACATTTTAATTTTTGTTGGAAATATGAATTATATTTCCATATACACAAAATCACGAATTAGAACATGAAATTCATTTTATTTTAAACCATTTGATTTTTTTTAATTAAAAAATAATCCAATCCTTGATATTTTATTAATACCCCATATGGGAGGATTTGATAATTTAAAATTTTACAAATCAAAATATATCTTAAAAAGAGTGTGATCAACTAGAGTAACAACTATTAACCTACCCTCATTCTCTAGGACTAACTCCATTCCAGTGCCCATATCGATCATGTATAACCTTTTCTTAATTCCATTTCTGGCCTTCCATTTTGCTTTATTATTTTGTCAATTAAATTTTCATATGCATGTTTTTCGGTACGATTTATTTTTAGAAAATTTAGAACTTATAAAATCTTTTAGTAAGGCATGTTGAAGAAAATTGATCTATTTTAACCCATTTTTGGAATGTTTTTAGAGATTTTTTTGAAAAACCTTGACAATAAATTTTACCATATAAAGTAATTGTTCACCTATTAATGGATAAAGTGAAAAAAATACTTCTAAGTTTACATAAACTATTTTGATCAATGTCCAGCATCAATGAAGATGAGGAAAAATCCATCGATGTTGAAGAACCAAAATAATTGTATGATATTTTAAAAAAACTAACTATATACCTTATTCACATAAATTAAACCCCAAAATTCCATTAATTATTTACCCTAGAAAATATTAAATTAATGAAATTGATTTATTCTTCTAAAAAACATTGTTTTCAATGATAATTAGTTTTTTTTGTTAACAAAATACACCATAACAACTATATCCCCCAATAATTTAAAATTATTAATAATTAGATCAAAATAAATGTAAATATGATTTCCAATATGTTTTGGTCATGAAATAGGAAATAAAAACATAATGTTACTGTATTTCATGTATAACCATGACATCATCCTAATTTAACAAGTGTTTTGAGTGTTTATCTATAAAAAATGGAGATTAATACCACCCATAAATAACAAAATACAAAACCTTCCTGATTTTTTTTATATTTAGGATACTCATTTTCAATTTTCTTCAACTGAGGATCATCTACAATGTCTCAAAGTTTACCATCCAAAATTATTCTATTTACATGTCATGTCAACAGATATGAAATCTCCACAATTTCATACAATCATTAAAATATAAGAATGATTGGGTATAACTGCACAACATTTTAAGAACCTAATTTATTTTTCTTGTATTGACATGCATAAAAATTAGAGAATTTTATTAGTGATCCATGATTGTTTGGAAATAATATGTAGTCATTTGGGGAAAAAATTATTTTTTCATAGATTATACCTATTGAATATTACATTCATTAGTCTATATATATTCAACAAGGACGCACATTTTTATCTATAATTATATCCCTCAATAGAGAAAGTAAATCAATGAAACTATCATTATTATATCAGTTTCCTTATTCAAGGTTATATAGTTTTTGAATCACTGAGAGTGTTGTATATATTATAAGACTACCATACAATGTAATATATGCACATTTATTCAATATCTCAAATGTTTTTAGTCAGTATATAAGTTTATCTTCAACCATTATTTTTATTTCGTCAAAATGATCTATATCAATGTATACACTTTCTACAATATGATATGAATCATTAAAAGTATTTCCATTCCTCTTACTAGATATATTTACTTATACTTTATGATTCTTCAAACATTTAAAATTATTATCAATTTTGGAACTGATAAAGTGTTTTTGTAATTTTTTTACACCGATTAAAATTTAATAATAACAATATAAACCTAAACAAATAACTTGAGAAGGGACTTTTTTCTAATTTGTTTCAAATTTTAGGAACTCTTTGACACATTACTGATACTATCTGGTCATATGATTATCATCTATCCATTTTTGATTCATATATATCTCATTTCATTCAACAAAGTATAATATATATATATATATTCAAAATATATATATTTATTATATAAATATATATGGTCTAAAAAGTAATATTATATTGATAATATAGATATATACACAATAATAAAAATACACACACACTTTATAAAACACACACACACACATTATAAAACTTATATATAATTTTAAGAATATATGTACAATTTTCATGGTAATCCATGGTATAGATCCCTTATTTTTGGAATATGTTATTATTTGGAAGCATATTAATTGTACTTATGGGAATTTGTATCATTATACTTCTTCTATAGGGAATGGTATTATGACTTTGATCATATGGTATTCTATTTTTCAACCAATGACTTCTCAAAATAAATACATTTAAAGGCCTATTTACACATGGAATACAATTATGTTCTAGATAAAAGAATTTCAAAGTAAATGGCTTATAGAAATAAATTGATTTTATTTATCATGTGGTCTATAATTAATGTGAAATGATAAATGTATGAGTTCTATTCAAATGGATCAAAAATTCTATTAGATGGAATCTTCATAAGAGGTTGTTTCTTTGAAACTTATATAGAAACTCTTATATTGGTGGGGCAGTTGAAAACTATTTTTTATTATGAAAATATATAAAATACATAAATATAAATTTTATATAAGAAATATTTATATATATATAAATAATGGAAATAATGGATTAGGAAACCAATACATTAGAAATCGTGAGATAATTATTTATGTAGAAAAAATTAGAGGTAGGTTTCTTCTATTTTTTATCCAATTTATCTTAGAATGTGATGGTTCAATTTTTTATATAAATATATTATGATTTTAGTTGGAAAAAAATTGTGAATTTTACATTATAATTCACTTCTATTTGGTTAGTCTTAAAATTTAGAATTGTGGGTGATTCCTACAAGTTGTTTGATTAAATTTTTAAATGAAATTAGTTTAAAAGATAATGGGTTTTCATGTGAGAACTTAACACGAATTTTATGAGTATCTGTTCATATGAATATGGAATGGAACTTGTGGGTAAGAAATGGAATTAGTATAAATTTTATAGATCATTTGATTATGGAAACAAGTATCAAATTGAGATTAGAGGGATGTATATCACTCATGAATTTGACTATTTTGGAGTGTTCTTCAGGTAACAGTTGCATGGTTTGTTTTTTGTATGTGTGTGAGGGTTCTTCCCATGGGTGTGTTTTTTGTGTACATAGTTTTACCTCCTTATTGTTATTTAATTATTATTAATGGATTTTCATACTTTTTCCTATATTTATTTAAGTAAAACATGATCTAACATTTCCTTGTTTTCATATAATTTAGGGGAAGTATCAGGGTTTTCCTACTCGGTTATTTAGTCACCCTTTTATATTTACCATGGTGTATTTATAGATACTAATTATCAGAAATAATTTAAGGAAATTTATCTTATTTTACCAACATAACTTCATGATACTATGGAAAAGGATTTCTAAAGTCAGATCTTAGGGAACCTGTATTGTCTTAGAGTATATAGTGGAACCAACTTGTCACCTTATATCCTTTCACCTTTAGTATTATATTCCATGAGTTATATTATCCTGGGTTATAGAATCCTGTTTTATTTTAAAATTTTGTTATAACTATGATTGTTGTTTGTTTATGCTTTTAGATTTTATTATTATTTATATCGGGTATCATATTATGAATTTCATTATGTCTATATATAGGTTATTATTTATGGGAAAATCATTCACCATGATTTGGTAAATGCTATGACATTTATTTTTATCCTATGGTGCTTTGGGGATGTCACCTAAGTTTATTGGAATTTATATTCATCCCAAGATAATGGGATGAATTGGGTTGTTATAAATTGTATCTATTTGTAGTGGTTCATCTATTGGAATGGTAGAAAGGAGATATTATATGTCCTGATATTAAATTCATAGCATAAAAAGATGTAACTAACCTATTTATATTGAAATTCAT
Source organism: Viscum album (assembly GCA_963277665.1). Lineage (NCBI taxonomy): Eukaryota > Viridiplantae > Streptophyta > Magnoliopsida > Santalales > Viscaceae > Viscum > Viscum album. Next base: position 866,180,317 of record OY728146.1, on the reverse strand, counting down.
GTTTTTAGGTTGATTTGGGTATATGAAGTATTGATAAATACTTTTAGATATGTCATTAACTCATCATTGTGGGTTTAACTGATAAGAGTATGGTATCATTCATTAGTAAAGATACTTCCCACTATGATTAAATCGTTCATATGTTATTTAAAATCCTTGATTTTAAAATTACGTTAATATGGCCTTGATTGATGTGCTGTAATATACTCCATAACTGATAATAAAGAAAACTTGTGATAACCAACTAGATAATTGAAATATGTTTCGAGATTAATGTAACGAGTTAGAAGACTTCAAAACCAGTAAGAGTATACAATGGAGAATGTGGTCCCACTTAAACCATAGGTGAACCAAGAACTTTTCTAGAGCATTTTTGAATCATTAAAAGGTATGGGAAAGGGTAATAGAACTATGGAATCAAGACATATCGACTATACTTTATCATTTTATAAAAAGAGTGCATAAATGTTTTTAAGGGATTGAAAACCAAAACATGTAAAATCATGGCTTAATAGGATCAATAAAAATTTCCAATTTCCTTAGAATGCATATATATGTTAAAATGAAGATTTGGGTTCACATGCTTTAGTATTTCACACTTCAATGGTTGGAATTATCTATTTTAGATAAACTAGACCAATGAATTACTAGAGAGGGATTTGAAGATCTCTTTAAAAACATATTTTATCTACATACCTTCAATGTAACCAAGAAAAATTATTTATTTATCCTTAAGAAAGGAAATCTATCCATGATAGAATATATTTTAAGGTTTATGAACTTAGTTTGTTTTGTCTTTAGAGGTAGCTTCTAGAACACATTTAAAGGCATTTTTCTTTGATCCAGGGCTACAAATAGATATTCATACAATGTTTTTCATGTTCTTGATTGATTATTATACATATATGATTAATATAGTGATGGTGGGAGAAAGGTACATAATTGGGAATGGTGGAGTGACATATTTGTATTTACTAACACACGTGAAAACTCCTATACTAGAAATAAGTGGAGGGAAACTTACTCCCAGAAAAGTAGATCACTAGAGAATAACAACCAAGTATCTTTTCTACTATATTATAGTATAGAACTAGGTTATTTTAATTGTGTCTCATTCACACACAAGAAATTTATTTTACAAAATCTTCTTAAGAATATCACAACTATAGTCTAAAAGAAAATCTAAAGAACTATTATACAAGAACCATGAAACTAACATGTGCATATGGATCAAATACATATTAGATATCTAATGATAAACCGTGTTGATCTCATAAAATAGTTCTTACTCTTAGAGTCAGTGAATTGAGCCAATTCTAGGAACAACTCTATTGTCTAAATAACACCACCATAACAAGGAATCAAGGAATACATAGTTAGAGTTCAATATAAACTATATGGGATTGAATTTCAAAAAATATTTGAGAAAATGGGATCGTTGATGGTGAAACATACCATTCTTCTCAATTCCACTTGAATGCTAGTATTGTTTGATACTAGCATATCCCACTATTTGTTTAATTAACATGTGATAAATCAATTAGGGTTTCACATGGGAAATATGCTTCATGTATTGAGAATCAAAAATCAACTTGGGAAGAAGGAATATAGAGGATTCATGTGTATAGTATGTCTCATCTTCATTAATGAGGTCGATTTTTTGTTGGAATTTACAGTCTTAGAATTAGATATCTTCGATTGAATCTATGGAATGGAATGGATGGTGCAATTAAAATCTTATATTGATTGTTATACCAAAAAAGTAACTTTCACAAACTTATATGGTTTTATTCATTTATATAAAGAGAATTGAGATATTATTATTATTAGATCTGGGAAATAGTATATAGTATATGGAACCATATATTCATAGATGGTAGCATTGAATGTGGGTGGTATTAAAGAAAATGGTACTAGGAGTCTTCATGATATATTAGACTGATATCATGATGTATTTCCACATGATTTATCTAGGTTAGAACCTGAATATAAATTCAAATTTTCAATCAATATACTTTCAATAATGAGTCTTATTTCTATTCCATTATATAGGATGGTTCTAAATGAATTATTGGAGTAAAATTTTTAATTATAAGAACTGAAAATAAAGGTATTCATTAAACTATGCATAATGCATTGGGACTCTTTGTTAATATTTATAATAAAGGATGATTGTATGATTAATTTATGTGTTACCGATCATAAATTTAATTAATTTATGATCAAGAATAATTATCCACTTCCTAAAATCAATAATATTTTTGATCAACTGAAGGGAGTTGTATGGTTTTATAAAATTGATCTATGGTCGGTTTATTAGTAACTCTTATTTTGGGAAGAGGATATTCTAAAGAACTATTTAAGAAGATGTTATGGTCACTAAAAATATTAATTCATGTGATTTCAACATATAAAAAAATCCATAGTTTTTATGAGTTTAATTAATTATATCTTTAATAAATATTTCAACTCATTTTTCTTGGTATTTATCAACGATATTTTAGAGTAATGAGGCACTAGAAATGACCATGTTAAAAAAATAGAGATTTTATTGGGTATATATCTTGGGAATTGAATTTATGCTAAATTATTTAAGTGTGAATTCTGGATATAAGAGGTTTATTTACTTGGGAATGTAGTCTCTAAAATATGTATAATAGTTGATCATATAAACATAAAAGTAGTGATTTCTTAAAATCCTCCAAAAAAATATTTAATATAAAAATATTTTTGAGCTCATCTCGGTATTATCATCACTTTCTTTGGGGATTATCAATACTATATTCTCCTATTAAAAACTTAATAATAAAGTTATTCCCTTAAAATAGAAAAATAATTACGAGAAATCCTTTCAGGAGATTAAGGTAGAACTAAATTTGGAACCTTTACTATCTTCCAAAAAATAAGAAAAGGCTAGGTGAGATATTTCTATGCTTCTTGATTTGGACAGGGTATTGTTCTCATACATGGAGACCATTCCATAGATTATAGATCAATAGTGTTTAAAAAAAATGATAATAATTATCTAATGCATGATATGAAATTAACTATGGTTTTCCACAAACTAAAAAACATGGAAACACTACCATTTTTAAAAAAAATATCACTATATGTATGGATCATAAAATATTAAAACAAATCTTTTCACAAAATTATTTGAACCTAAGGAAATATAGATGGATGAAATATCTATATATATTCCACTTTAATTTGGTTTATACTATAGAAAATATAAATTACTTTTTGAATTAATTATTTGGGTTAGAATCCATATAATGAATTGGTAACATAGGCACATGACCAATGAAATATTTTGTAAGTAAATAAAAACAAGAATTTGGATTAATATGGAACATAATCAGAATGTAGTTTTTTTATTACTCTCATTCCTAATTTGGTGAGTCTAATCTAGGAGGCTCAAGAATCCGACCTAGATTTCCATTTCATGTGGTCAAAACTCAATTGTGGGGAGACCATTGAGGTCTATATAATTGATGAAAACTATATTTTACAATTTAATAATCGAATCACAATTCCTTCATCATGTTAAGAAAAACTTTTTTCTACTAATAAAATTTCAAAATGTGTAGTTCATTGTAGAATTCATAAGATTTGTAGGAAAATTAAGACCCATTTTTGGTTTTCATATTTGAAATGAAAATTGAATGATTATGTTGTGAAATATTTTACCTACCAAAAGTTAAATTTGGAACACTAATGAACCCTTTTAATGTTTAAGTCGATTCATATACCCATTTACAAATTTGAATATATTTCTATATACATTTCTTACCAATGTAGGATAAACAATTTTGAAGCACAATGTTGTTTGTGTGGTAGTGTGATGCCTTACCATGTCATAACATTACATTAAAATTCAAGAGTCGAATAAAGTTGATGAATTAACAAATCTATATATCAAGGAATTTGTGAAGTCTCATGGAATTTAGATATCGGTTGTCTCTGAGTGAGACCCTAAATTCACTTCTTGGTTTTAGTGATCCGTGAATCAATCCCTTGGCACTCAATTTACTATGAGCACAAAAGATCATCCATAAATGGATTCCCAGTTAGAACATATGATATAGACATTAGAAAATATGATCTGAGAATGTGTTATTGATTTTGGTGGATCAAGGAAAGAATATTTTCTATTAGTGGAGTTTTCATATGTCTATAGTTATCAGGCCACAATGAAAATGGATGTGTTTAAAGAATTTTCGTAAGATCCTGGAAATTATAATCTTTTTTTATGTTTGTATAAATATTTTATTAAATGGATTGATTTTTAATTGAATCAAACTAATATGAGTTTTATTTTTTTATGATATAATTTTCTTTAGTCAAAATAAATATGGGATAGAATTTAAGTTAAGATAAATATAAATGTTAAAATTTAAACAAGAAGAAATATATTAACCCAATATCATTGATAAATTAATAATTTTTTATGCTTAATAATTTACCATTAAATAAATAAATTATAGTCTTTAAAAATTACATAAATTATATTTTATTGTTTTATATAAAATAATGTTAATGAGTAATCTTAGAAAAATATTTCATAATAAAGTTATATTATTTTGTAACTAAAATTTTATAATTATGTACTTATAAATATATTAATAATTGAAAATATGAAAATATGAGTATTATTAGTAATTTATAAAATCTAGATTAAGAAAAATTAAAGGTAATATACTTTTTTTATAAATGGATTATGAATAATCATTGTTAGTATTATTAAAGTTAATATATTTTATATATGAAAGTATGGATATAAATATGATATTATTTTGAATATTTTAAAATATTAATATTTAATGTAATATTTTATGAATATCGTTATTTGTTTTTATTTAAAAAAATTATCAAATAAATGGAAAATCAAAACCCAAGGATTTTATTTACGAGAGGCTTAGTACATATGGGTTTGGAATACTAAAGATAGGGCTCAAGAATCATTCGAAGGGGATCGACCACTGAAGAGGGATTTGTGAGACCGAATATAGGAGGTTATCGAATGAGAAAGTGATCTTAGGAAAAGGGGTTTGACCACGGTTATGGGTATAAAACTCTAACAAGCATCGAATTCCAGATCTGAGTGCTGAAGGGGTTTCGATCTTGTAGATGGTTTCTAACACATATAGAGGAAATCGAGAGCGATCTGTTCCTAGTCATCCCCCTTCTTATAAATTTTCATATTGGTAAGTGTATGGGAATTTATTTTTGGTTTCTAATTCTTCCATCTTGGACAATTTCTAGCTTAATAAATACATGTTTTCCATCGTTAGTTCTTTATTCTTCATTTTTTTGATTTTTTATTCCTTATATTATTATTATTATCAATACACTATTTTCATTAGTATTATTCTTACATGTTCCTATGTAATTATAAAATTTATTTTATCAGTGATTCATTAAATATATCCACCAATTTTTAATTTGGATGTGCACTAAACCCCAAGAAAAAATAAATTTCATTTATTATAGTGAAATTATTTTTCATTCATATCCTCTGGAATTTTTCTTCTTAATTAATTATTAATGGCTGAGTGGTTTTTTAGGAGAGACTCAAATTTATAAACTATATATTTTTTGGAATCCTCAATAATATATGTTCACACCAGATATCTATCTTAGTGTATATATATATGTAGAGAGAGGCTGATGAAGCAATGATGAAGGTTTTATAGCAATGTTTTCCATTTTATTGTGTTTTCTAATTTGTGGGGAATGAGGTAAAGTGAGAGAGAGAGATAAAAAATAAGGAAAATAAAAAATAATGGAAAAGTAATAGAATTACTTTCCTATAGGATTTCTAAAAATCAATGTAAGGTATTCATTATCTTAAACAATTATATTTTTTTAAGTTATTTTTCAAAGAAAAGGATTTTTTTTCAAAAACAAATAGGAATTTATATTTTTTTGTTTCAAAAACCCATTTTTTAAATGGAACGTAATTATTAATTTTTTAGAAATTATACGATTTTAAATTTATATAAGAAATTATTTTACAAAACAATATATGATGAAAAGGTTGTGTATTTTTAAATTTCTAATTTTTGTTATTATTTTATATATAATGTGTGAAATTGTCATTTAAAATAATGGATGTTACATTTTACTGTAGACATGGACATAAATTATTCACATCATTGATATTCTAGGCATTTATATTAAACTTATGTTTCAATTTAATTTTAATGTATGACTTTTATTTTTTTTAAGTCATGGATTTATACAAACTCTACAACATTTTATAAAAAATTATTATTTGAAAAAGTTTAGAGTATATAAAATTATTTTCATCATTAAAAATAACTGAAGTAAATTTATGGAATTTTTTAATGGGTTATTTATGACAAATAATAATCTTTAAAAACTTTTTCTCAAAAATATGTACTTTAATATCAAATAAGACAATGAGGAATAGAGTTTTCACCCACAACCTTAACAGAACATTGTCATACCAGTGATATAACTAAGTACACACATAGTTTTCATAAGACCTATTAAGTATTATTTTAATCTATAAATGAAATATTATTTTCGAATTATTTTTTCATGAGAAATACAATTGTTTTTTAAAGGTTATTATTGAAATGAATTTTCAAAATGATTAGTATTTTTGAATATTTTTGAAATTTATTTTATATATGAAATATATATATTTGATATAATTTTTTAAAAGCATTTTTAAATGTGTATAATATTATTTTTCACTAATTTTAAATCCGCTTACTAGAAAATATTATTCTCACCACATGTTTTAAAATATTTTTGAAAGGATTACTATAATTTCCAAAGTTTCATGATTCATATAAGAGGGTAGCACATGTGAAGAAACCTTTTTAATTTTAAAAATTATGTACAACTCTGATAAATTGTAAGGTTTTGTCTAATTATCCAAAACCTAAACAAGAAAAAATACTTGTTTGTATAATGTACTGTGTATTTTAAAATTACATTTTATTAAAAAGAATACACATCATGTTTTTAGTACCAAATCTAAAATTTCAGTTTCAAGATCTCAGAATTGTATAACAGTCCATGTTGATATCCACTATGTTGGGAAGAGACTCAGAAAACTACAATTACTAGACCAATTATTGTCTATGAAACTACTGCCAAAATTCAGATTATTAGGAAACTAATGGGAATGACCCAATACCATTAAAAATAATATGTCGATCATCACCTACGACCCTTATATTTTGATTTTTATGACCATGTATTCTTAAAAGTATCCTTGAGATTGGGTCATTAAATTTTTGGAAGGAAACGGAAAATAGATCCTCATTACATTGTACAATTTTATATTCCATAACTTATTGGAAATGTTGAATATATGATACCCTTACCACCAATATTAATTATAGTCCATAATGTTTTATATCTTTCCGAATTAAAGAAGTAACAACCTTACCCAAGTCATGTCATCTGTATAGACCATGTTACCATTGATATAGATGTTACATTTATTCATACCTTGATTCATATTTTGGATAGAAAATAAAAGCAGTTTGGAGAAATAATAATCTATTTAGAATGAATGTTTTATAAATATAGTCTGATTTATAAGGATACATGGGAGTGAGAGATGTTCATGCTAGACCAATGGCCTAATCTCTTTTGGGGAATCACCGACATCTAGCTTCATATGAATGGAAACTCCCATGAAGGGGATAGTGTAACACCCCTAGTTAAAGGTATTTCCCTATTTTACTACATATTTTATGTTATGAAATGTTTGGGTTAGACCTTAGTAAGGTTATGTATGTTTTTAATGTGTTTTATAGAGGTTTAGGAGAGTGCACATTTCGATCCCGATTAGGAGAAACCATACGGTATTCCCTAGGTAATCATGCAAGAGTTGGGGGGATTTTTGGGCAGACACATGGTTGGATCACGGTTTAGGAAAACCACGTGATAACCATAAAATTTTGATTTTTTTGGATATAGTCAATTTTCGTGGTTAACACATGGTTTTCCAAACTTTATGGCCTAATTATGTGATAGGATTAATTATGTCTAAATTTTTTATTTCAGACTCAAAAAATCCCTGAAAAACCTCATTCATTCTCTAATAATCCGGGCTCTTGAATTCTATTACTTCCTTAGAAGAGTTTAGGATATTTATTCATTCCTAGTGGTCAATTTTAATGTATTAGAGTTTATTTGATCTAGGAAATTGAAGATAATTTCCCCATTGTTCTTCTCTCTCATTGATCCTTGGGATTTCTCTATAGAGAATGATTATATTAGGTCTACCTATCCAAAATATATTGGTTAGATCTTTTTTTGATAAATACTATTTATTATTTTTTTAAATAAAATATTAATAATTTAAGATCATCTAAATTATTATAGAAATATTCATGTAAAACACATCATACGTAGGTGTATTTTATTCATTTTCTGCTTTCTCTTAGAATGAAATGGATAATTATTTTATGAATAAATTGGTAGTGTATTACGTTATAAAACCATTTTTAAATATCCATTTGAATTATATTTGGTTGTTCTTAAAATTTATAATTGTGGGTGATGCCCATAAGGCTCTTGATTTAATGATTAAATGAAATTGGTTTTAAAAGTACATGTTTTGAATATAAGAACTTGGAATGAATATGGTGGGTATGTGTTCATATGTATGTGGAAAAGACCACATGGGTTGGACATAGTAGTAGTTCTAATATTTTGGAATATTAGATTATGCTAATGAGTGATAACTTGGGACTGGGTGGAATAATACTGGTGGTTTGTTGGGCTATTCTGGATTTCACGTTGAGAAGTGGTTACTTTATTTTGTATTTTGTATGTGTGTGTGGGTTAATTCCATTGGTGTATTTTGGGAGTGTGTATTTTTAATTACTTATTGTTATATTTTTGTTATTCATGGATATTTATACATCTTACTATCTTTATTTAAATAAAATGTGAGAAAACATATTCTTGTTTCACTTTCAGTTTGGGAGATTCCTCTAGTTTCCATACTAAGTCCTATACACACCCCTACATTAGCACCTTTGTGTGTATGTAGATACTGTATATCCTGAAACATGTAAGGGGAAGGTTACATGTTTTATTGGTGGATATTTTTGATACAGTGGTCATGGGTGTTTTGAGTGAGAGCATGAGGTGACTGTCATGTCTTGGATTCTGAAGTGGTTTCACATTGGTGCCATATGGATTTTCACATTGAGCCATATGTTCCTTGAGTTTTATTATCTTTATATTGTAGAGTTATAATTTTTTGTTGCTTTCTCTATTACTCTGATTATTTTCTAGTTATGATTTTGTATTTTATTCTGGTTAATATCATGCATCATATTATGTCTCATATTATGTCTTCTTGGAGGTCGTTGTTTTTAGGAAAATTATCCCCCATGATATAGTAAATCCAATAAAATTTATCTTAATCCTTTGTTACTTTTGGATTTAACCTAAGGTTAGTGAAATTTCATTATTTCCCAAGATAATGGGTTCTTCTAGGATACTATAACCATACCAAAACTTATAACCTCTAATAGGTGAATCCCCCAAAATATTCAGACACGACCATAAAAGAGATCTGAAAAATGAAAAATAATAAGAAAACATGTCACATATATAATTTCAAATACATAAAATTTTGAATAGAAATATTCAACACCAACATCTATATACTTAGTACTAAAGGCCACTATAATCCATTTTCAATGAACCCCACTACTCTAGATTGAATAGAGAGAGGCTTTGCCTCTAAGGGGTGAGTAGTGACACCATGAAAAGATATTTTTATGACACCACTAAATAAAAATTATATATTATAGTGACCCTAGCATTTTAAATATAAAATTACATTATTTTAAGAGTAATTTTACATCAGACTACAATCCAAGGATCGTTAAGTCTAGTTTCTTGGAAGACTATGTATATAATACATAAACACATGATTTAAAAAAACTTATTTATTTAATATTCATATAGAGATCCTAACTTTCTTTGAGCCCTTAAATCTTCCTAGTATAACCTATGGATAACATGAACAAAGGGATGTTCTAAAAATCCTAGTATGGAAATGAACAAAATAAAAAAATCTTAAGCCCATGAGTTAGGAGGAAAAACATAAAGATACTAAAAGCATGGAACATATGAAATCCTAACATATAAACACGAGATCATAGAAACATGGAATCATATAAATGTGGTAGAAACATAAAAAATGTCTTTAGTATGAGTCAAGGATAACCACCAATCTTGTTTCCCATATCAGTATGGGTCAAGACTAACCACCAATCCCATTTACCATAGCAGCACAAGCCAAGGATAACCACCAATACCGTTGCACAAAGTATCTCATGAGGCTTAACTTTTCCAAATTTATTGGATATCTATCTAGGTGTAACCATGTTACTTTTCATGAACATGTTTTCCATATAAATAATCATACATAATAAATATTACATAAACATAAGGGTTACCCATGGAAAGAATTGGGTACCACAATCAAGACATAAAGTATAACCAATGGGAGTATCATGAAGGTGTCCATGAATGAAAAGAATTAGAAAATACATGGATGTTCATAAGTTAAAATAGGCATATATCATGTTAAGTGATGAAAAAATAAGTGATGACATGTAAGAAATGTATTTGAGAAATTTTAGCATTAAAACATTTTTGTGAAGTTTTAAGGACAATACCATGGAGTTTTTAAAATAGACAAGGGAAAAATAATTTATATAAAACCAGAAGTTAAACAATAATGTTTTAATGATAAAATACTGATTTTAAAAAGAAAATGGTGGCTTAATACATGGGATAGAGGGCACTTGAAGTTGGGTAAAAATTTGGGAAGTTCCCTTAAAATGAGTTTGCTTATTGGGAAGTATCGATGAGGGATTCACTTAAAAGCATGTATATACCAAAACGAGAATGAGAGATGGATCTTGGAACATGATTTTGGAGTATATAAAAATAATTTAGGAGTATTAAATAAAAATAAAAGACAACTTCATTTGGGTAAAAAGAAATATAGGGAAACCAGAAGGAATAAGGGAGGTTCGGGTAGAATTCATTACAGATTATCGGCATGGTATCAGGTGTACCTAAAAGGGCTTGATGAGAGAGAAAAGGGGTTTATCATCACTTATACATAAAGATGAAAGTATATGGGAGATTCAGAATTATACCTCATAATTTGGTATTACACATAAAAAGGCATATCATAGATGACATTCTTGATTAAGAGTGAAACGGGGGGGGGGGGGGACCCTTACCTTAATTTTCGCTTAATTTCGTCTCTTCTGTGCCTCTTGAATAATAAATTTATTTTTATTAAAATAATGATCTAAAAGTGAATTATAGCCATTTTACAAAAATATTTATCAATTATATTCATTGTATTTTATTTTATAATTTTTTTAAGAAAATGAAGCGTTTTGATATCATATTTTACATAACAATTTCCCATCTTGTGACGATTTCACTTTTTATTAAATTTAATTAATAATTTAGTATAATTTGTTTAAAAAGCATTGAATACATGTAATTTGATATTAATATAATTTATATAATTTATATTGTCCATACATGAAGTTTTTTATAATAATTAGCTTGGCAACGTCTCTGTAGATGGTTAATCGACCTTTAACGAGACGTTGTTGATAGAGCGGGAAAGGGAAGTATGACTTTTATATTTTTCATTAATATGATAATTAAAACTTGTTAATAGCATTAATATAATTTTAAATTACTAAATAATCAATTTTGAAGCATAAGTTTTTGAATGGGATAGGGTAAAGGAAAAAAAGGAATAAAAGAGAGATGATTTAGTAGAGTCTTACTCTCTCCTCGGTGTAGCTCATCTTGCACGAAACTATAACTCCCTTGGTGACTACAGTTGGAGGGCTCCAGAACATCCCTAAATATTCTAAGAGGGATGAGAGGGATAATGTGGGCATATATTAGTCCTCATAAATATTTGGTGGAGTGGTTTCCAAAGGGGAGGGAGAGTGGTTATTTATACTTGGGGGTGCTTTTAGAATAAAATATTAAATAAAATAATATATCAAATGTTAGACTTGTAACAGTAGTTATTTTGATAAAAATAATTTTATTTTAATATATTATAATTAGTTTTATACTTTAAATAAGCTTTATAATTCGAATTTTTCAATTTATTAAAAGAAAAGTGAGAAGAAAGAGAAAATGTTTTTTAAGGAATCACTTTCTGACTTTAGGTTTTGGAAAGTTCTTTTTAGGTTTGAAAATTGAGTTTAATGTATTTTAAGGAACTATTTATGAAATTAAATATAAAATGGCAAAATATAATGTTCTATAAAGTTTATTTCATTATTACATCATGAATGATACAATTTAGGATATACCGGTTATGTGAAAAACTATATTTTTACTATTCACATGAAAATTAAAGTATTTTAGAAAAAACACAAAAAATCACCCTAATTTTTTTTTCAACTTGTGGATTATAAAAATGAATTACATATTTAAGAAATAATTTTATAAATATTATTAATTTATTTTTTAATTAAAATCATATTTTACATGAAAAATAATGTTTTTAAAATTAAAATTGACTTTATAATGCTTTCAAAAAATACATAAGGTATTATAATGCTATATTAAAACTAGAAGACATATAATTGTTAATTTATGAACACATTTTAGGAAAATTAATTTTTTTATAAAATAATTAATTATTTATGACTTACAAAAATACCAGTACTTTTACTACAGTCAAATTTCCACTTATAAGATTCTTATATTTTATTTAATCATTCATGAGTAAGGTTACTATTATTTTTTATGATTTAATATTCATAAGGGGCATATAATATTCATAAGTGTAGGTTAATATTCATAAGGTTTGGTTACTATTCATTAATTTTGTCCTATCAGACTCCAAACATCTTACTGATCGCAACCGTGTATGTCAGATTTTTGAAATTCAAAACATTGAAGTGGAAAAATTATGTTTAATGGTAACATATTATTTAGTATAATTATATTTAATTGTGCTTACTAATGATATAATACATAATTATAATAATGAAATTCCATTGATAAAATGTTGGGTCATTACATTCTTCTCCCCTTATGAAATTTCTCACTCAAAATTTCGTTTTACAAAAACAGGTGAGGGTACTTCTCCTTCATCACCTCCTCTGATTCCCAAGTTGCATCTTAAAATTTATAGTCCCTACACAACAATTTGACAAGGTGGGTTGCCTTGTTGTGTAGAACCTTATCTCTACGGTCTAGAATCTTTACTAGGTGCTCCTCATAAGGGAGATGATCTTCCAAGTGTACCACCTCTAAGTTTAGTACATGTGCGAGATCTGGTATGTAGTTCCTCAAGAGTGATATGAGAAATACATCATGAACATGAGCCATATTTAGTGGAAGTTCAAGATGATAGGCCATAATATTTTATGCAGTTAAGGATCTCAAAGGGTCTAATTTACCTTGAGAATAACTTCCCTTTATTTCCAAAACACATGACTCTCTTCCATAGTGATATTCAAAGGAAGACTTTATCCCCAATACTGAACTCCAAGTCCCTTCGACAGTTGTCATCATTTCTCTTTTTCCAAATATGATTATATTTGATATGTTTATATATGACATGAGCCTTTTTTATCATCTCTTGCATAAGATCAGGTCCACATAACTCTCTTTATCCAACTTCATCACAAGAGGTTGGAGTTCAACATAACTTTACATACAAAGCTTCATATGGAGCCATCTGAATACCCAAGTGGAAGCTATTGTTGTATAAGAACTCAACCAATAGGAGACACCAATCCCATACACCTTTTAATTCTAATTAGAAGGCTCTTAGCATGTCTTCAAGAGTCTGAATAGTCTTTTCAGATTGTCCATCAGTTTGGGGGTGATAGGTTGTGCTGAAGTTTAATTCAGTACTCAAATGATGTTGAAGACTCATTGATAATTTAGATGTGAACCTTGGATCACGATCAGAGATAATAGAGAGTGGAAAACCATGTAGTCTCACAACTTCCTTTAGATATATATTTGTATGTTTTTCAAGTGAGATATCTTCCCAAATAACTATAAAATGGGAAGCCATGGTGAGTTGGTCAACCACAACCCATATTGCATTATTTCCCTTGAGTGTCTTCAGGAGACCTGTGACAAAGTCCATTGTGAAATTCTCCCATTTACACATGTGTATATGAAATGGATACATCATCCCTTTGGACTTTTGTCTCTCTGCATTGACATGCTGACATACCAAGAACCTTGAGATATCTTCTACAATCTCCTTCTTCAGGTTGTCTAACCAAATGTTTTCTTAGAGATCATTGTACATATTGGTACTACCAGGATGGATAAGGAATGTTGATCTATATGCTTTATCCAATAGATCCTTCTTTATCCTGAGTGATTAAGGAACACAAAGTCACGCTCTAAACTGAATCGCACTATCATTGTCAATATGGAACTCATTCAGCTTCCCTTACATTACTACATTCACCTTCTTTTGTAACTCCAGATCATCCCTTTGTTATTCCTTAATCATATCTTTGATAGATGGTTGTGAAATAATTTGGGAAATGTTGGATCTATCCCATGCCCTTATGATTTCCAAATACATACTTTTCATATATAATAAGATATGGTCTTTCTCAATTCATTACATGGATAGATTAGTAGGTTTTTTCTTCTTAGAGCATCAGCTACCTTGTTCGCCTATCCAGGATGATAGTGAATAGAGAAATCATAATCCTTAATGCGCTATAACCATCTCCTTTGATGCATGTTGAGGTTTTTATGTGTGAATATATACTTTAAACTCTTGTAGTTAGTGTATATGTCACACTTCTCACCATAAAGGTAGTGCCACCATATTTTCAAGGAAAAAATCTGGGCTACCAGCTCTAGATCACTCGTCGAGTAGTTCTACGCATGGATCTTCAACTGTCGTGAGGCGTAGGCTATCACATTATCATTTTCATGATTATGAAACCCAATATTTTCTTTGAATCATTTCTATATATCACAAAACATTATCCTCTTTTAGGTAGTGTGAGTACAGGTGCAGTGATCAGCCTTATATTTAGCTCTTTGAACATTCTCTCATATTCTTCCGTCTAGACATACTTTACCCCTTTCCCTATAAACTCAGTTATGGGACTTGACAATTGTGAGAAATGTCTCACAAAACGTCGGTAGTACCCAGCTCATCCAAGAAAACTATGGATTTCTTTGACACTAGAGGCCTGTGACATTCCTTAATCACCTTTGTTTTTGAAGGGTCCATAAAAATTCCCTCACTTGTGATCACATGTCCCAAAAACATGACTTGCTTTATCAAAAAGTCACACTTAGTGAACTTGGCATACATCTTGTCCTTTCTAAAAGTCGCCATCACAAGTCTAATATGTTCTTTATGTTCTTACTTGATCTTGGAGTATATGATAATAACATCAATAAACACTACCACAAATTTATTAAGGTAATGTATAAAGAATCAATTCATAAAATACATGAAGATTCCAGGGGAATTATTATGTCCAAAAGGCATCACCAAAAACTCATAGTGCCCATACCTTGTATGGAAGGTGGTCTTCTGAATATCTTCCTTCTTCACCTTTTGCTGATGATATCCATAATGAAGATCCACCTTTGAGAAGTATTCAGCTTCTATGAACTTACCAAACAATTCTTCAATCCTTGCAAGATGATACTTGTTATTTATGGTGATCTTATTATGTTCCCGATAATTGATACACAACTACATTGTTCCGTCCTTTTTCTTCACAAAGAGCACTAGAGAATCCCAAGGTGATGTACTAGGGCGTATGAGCGGTTTTTCCAAATGCTCTTGTAGCTAGTTCCTCAACTCCTCCATTTCGATAGGATCCATCCAATATGGACACTTTGAGATAGGAGTTGTTCCATGTATGAGTTCTATTGAGAACTCTACCTCATAATCCCGGGGGAGTCTGAGTAACTATTTGGAAAATACACCACCGTATTCCCTTATGATGGGAATTTATTCTAGGTTGACACTTTCCTATGACTCAACCATTTGAGCAAGGTATGCCTCTTCACATGGAATCAATACCCACACCGCTGAAGGATTTTTCAAAGGAGATTCATGACCTTGTTTACATTTGTAGAGCAGAATGGGATGGTTTGGAATGTGAAAAGGTATTTCCTTTTCCCAACAGTTGATGTTGTATTTTTATATAGATATCCAATACAAGCCCAAGATAGCATCGAACTCCACCAAAGAAAGTATGAAAATATTTTATGAGAGGTTCAATCCACAAAACATTGACCCAGGAGGAGTTATAAACCATAGAAGCAATAATTTCCCATTCACTGTTCTCAAAGATAACTTGTCCTCCAAATTTTGAGGTGGTGTTTGAATAGTTCTACTAAACATGAAGGATATGAAAGAATTCATAGAACCAAAATCAAATAGTAAGTTTTCTATTATTGAATGAATAACTAGCATATATGTCACTACATCATTGTCCAGCTTGACCTTAGAAGTAGTGATAACATAAGACCTTCACATTTTCCTTGGATGTTGTTGTAGATTTCCTTCAACAACCCTTGGATTAGGGAAATTGTTGGCATAATTCTCATGCTCATTTCATTTTTTATACTGCACCATTGGATGAGAGTGGATTTGAACCTTCCTTCCTTCTTCAAAATTAGTGGTATTTTTCATATCCCATTGGAAGTTCTTGTCCAGATGACCAAACTTTCAACATTTGAATTAATAATTGGTTCCCATTAAATAGTTCCTAGGATTCCTTTTCCTAGAAATTTTACAAGTGGGATTTTTGGTCTTCTTTTCATCATGGTATTTGTTTATTGAACCACCCATTTTGTTCTTCATTTTCCACTTCTTATCACCAGTCCCACAAGACCATAGAGAGTCTCCAATTTACATTTCATCCTTGAGGGCACAACAGACAATCTATTCATTACTTTCGATGTCTTGAATCACCGTTGATTTTTGTAGACTCTACTTTAGTCTAAAAAAGAAGCAATCCACCTTACATTCAGTGTTCATGACAAGGCCAAAGCCATAACTTGCAAGGCTTGTAAATGTTTCTTCATATGCCCTGATGGACTCATCTTCCTTCTTCTTGAGTCTGAGGAAGTATCTTTCCATTTTGAGATATACGTTTCAAGGAAAATATTTATTGAAAAATATCCTCTTTAATTACTCCCAATCAATGGAATCAATTTCCTCCTTGGGATTTATATTGTTGATTAATGTCCACCACTGATCAACTTACCCATCAAAACGATTGATCGCTAGTAAAACTTTCTATTCTTCTGAGCACTAGAGGATGGAGAATATATTTTCAATGGAGTTAATCCACTGTTTAGCGAGGAGGGTATTAGAAGATCCTCTAAACATGGGAGGCCTTTTCTGTAAGAAATATATTATGGAAACTTTCTCTTTCCTTGGAGGAGGAGGGTGTTCCACATGATTCAAGTTATTATTCAAAACTTGAGACAACTGAGCAATTACTGTAATAATGTTTTGAGAACCCATTCCCATCATATAAAGAATATTATTAGTAAAATCTTCACATCACCTATCACATTGGTTTTTGGAACTTGTTCTTCTATTTCCTGCCATTAACTAAGAAAAATAATGTACAATTAGAGGGATTGAATACTTAGATATTGAGAATAAAATGGAAAATTTGAACTTAAGAAGATAAAATTGTAAAGGACAAGTATATCCTAACTTGTGATTTCATATGTTTAAATCTAGTTTACCTTTGATCTATTTCTTAACAAATATTCTTATTGGAATTTTTCCTTAAAAATGGTTTGTACTATGTTTTTGAATTCACTAAATCATATCCCCTGGGAGTGTCATAAGTAAAAGTGAATCAAGGCCTATTGTCATGCACTAGTTACCGTTTGAGTCTAGATCAAAGTTGTGTTTTGGGGTTTTATGCCTAAATACATCTGTGCTAGAGCAGCCTCTACCTACTCGTATCTAGATGAGGATGTATTTTCTTGATAAACCACATACTTAATACTCAAAAAAAAAAATTAGGGATGGTTTCTTATACTTAGTCTCGTCATTAAGGTTCTCACTAAGGTTCTCTAAACCTAATATTAAAAAATAACTAGACCATCCTCTGATACCAACTATAGTGACCCTAGCCTTTTATATATAATATTACATAATTTTAATCATAATTATACATCATTGTACAAGACAAGGATAATTAATTATAGTGAATTGGAAGACTAGGCACATAATACATAAACATGAGATTAAAAAAAACTTCTTTATTTAATTTTCATAAAGAGCTCCTAACTTCCTTTGAGTCCTTACATCGGTATAGGATAACCTGGTGATAACATGAAGAAAGGGATGAAGTAAAAATCCCATTACAGTAGTGAACATAAGAAACAATATTAATCACATGAGTTAGGAGGCATGATATAAAGATTACTAAAGCATGGAACACATGATATAATAACATATAAACATGGGATCATATAAACATAGAATCATATAATTGTGGATGAAACATAAAAAATTTATTTAATACTAGCCAAAGATAACTTCCAATATTGTTTCCTATAGTATTACGGGTCAAGGCTAAACACAAATCCCATTTCCCATAATAGCACAAGCCAAGGCTAACCGTCAAGATCGTTGTATGTAGCATCTCATGAGACTTAACTTTACCCAATGCATTGGAGTGATATCAAGGCACACCCATATTAATTTTCAAGAACATGTTTTACACATACATAATCATACATAATCAATCTTACATAAACATAAGGGTTACCAATGGAAATAATTGGGTACCATAATCATGACATAAAGCATAACCAGTGGGTGTATCATGAAAGTGTCCATGAAAGAAATGAATCAGAAAATAAATGGGCATTAATAAGGTAAAATAGGAATATATCATGGTAAGTTATGTCAAACATACGTTACAACATTTATGAAATGTATTTGATAAATTTTAGCATTAAAATATTTTTGTGCGGTTTTAAGGAAAATACCATAGTGCTCTTAAAATAGACAAGGGAACAATATTTTTTTATAAAACCAGAAGTGAAACACGAATGTTTTAATGATAAAAAGTCTGATTTTATAAAGAAAATGGTGGCTTAAAATAGAGTATATAGTGCACTTGATGTTGGGAAAAAATTTGGGAAGTTCCCTTAAAACGTGTTTGCTTATTAGGAAGTTTCAAGGAGGGATTCACTTAAAAGAATATATATCGTAAAAATAGAATGAGATATGGATCTCAAATCATGAGTTTGGAGCATATAAACATAATTTAAAAGTTTGAAATAAAAATAAAATACAACTTCATTTGGGTAAAAAGAAGGATAGAGAAACCAGAAGGATTATGGGAGGTTTAATTAAAATTCATTAAAGATTATCAGTATGGTATCAGTTGTACCTAAAAGGGATTCATGGGAGAGAAAAATGGTTTTTAATCACTTATAAATTAAAATTTATGTACGGTTGATCTTTGAAATTATACCCCATCATTTGGGATTACACATAAAAAGGTATATCATAGAGGACAATCTTGATTTAGAGTGAAATGGGGAGGATCCCTTACCTTAATTTCCGCTTAATTTAGTCTCTTATTAGCCTCCTAAATAATAAATTTATTTTTATTAATACAATGATATAAAATTTAATTATAGTCATTTTATAAAAAAATTTATCAATTATATTCATTTTATTTTATTTCACAATTTTCATCGATGAAAATGAAGCATTTTAATATCATATTTTACTTAAATATTTCCCATCTTGCGACAATTTCACTTTTTATTAAATGTAATTTATAAGTTAGTATAATTAGTTCCAGAAGCATATAATAAATTTAATTTGATATTAATATATTGTATATAATTTATTTTTTCCATACATGAAGGTGTTTATAATAATTATCTTGGAAACGTCTCTGTAGATGGTTAATCGACCTTTAACAGGACGTTGTCGATACAACATGAAAGGGAACTATGACATTTACATTTTTAATTAATTTGATAATTACAGTAGGTTAACATCATTAATATAATTTTAACTTACTATATAATAAATTTTTCAGAATAATTATTTGAAAGGGATAGGGTAAAAGAAAAAAAGGAATAAAATAGAGATTATTTAGTAGTCTTACTCTCTCCTCAGTGTAGCTCCTCTTGCACGAAACTATAAATCCCTTGGTGACTAGAGTTGGAGGGATCCATAACATCCCTAAGTATTCTAAGAGGTCTGAGAGGGATAATTTGGGCATATATTAGGATTATTAAAGGATTAGAGGAGTGGTTACCAACGGGTTGGGAGAGGGTTTATTTATATTTGAGGAAGAGGGTGTTTTTAGAATAACATATTAAATAAAATAATATATCAAATGTTAGACTTGCAATATTACTTTTTTTTGAAAAAATAAATCATATATTAATATAATATAATTATTTTAAGACTTTAAATCATCTTTATAATTCTAATATAGTAATTTATTAAAACAAAAGTGAAAAGAATGAGAAAATGATTTTTAAGTAATCACCTTTTGAATTTAGGTTTTGGAAACTTCTTTTTAAGTTTATAAATTGAGTTTATTGTATTTTACGGAACCTTTTATGAAGTTAAATATAACATGGTAGAGCCAACGAGCTCGTACCCTAGTGGTACATGCTCCTACTTGGCACCCAAAAGACCCAGGATCAAATCAAGACAGTGTCGAATTTCCAGGTACTGTAGCAGCTCTATAGTAGTGGTGAAACTGTAGCAGCGACAACACTGTAGTGGAAGAGGGACTGTAGCAGTACTGTAGTGGTGGTACTGTAGTAGTAACTGTAGTAGCGAAGTGACTGTAGTAGTACTATTCACCGAGGCATTATTTGGGCCATTTAATGGGAATTCATGCCTTGTCTTCAGGCCACTTGGCCTTGGGCCTTTGGGCTTGGTAATTGGTCTCCCTCTACCAAGTCTAAAGAGGTCTTTCCTTTAATAATAAATTGAGGCTTTGACCCCAAACTTTTTTTTAAATATAAAATGGTAGAATATAATGTTCTAAAAAGTTTATTTCATCATTACCTCATGAATGATGCAATTTAGGATATATCGATTATGTGAAAAACTATTTTTTACTATTCACCCAAAAATTAAAGTATTTCAAAAAAAATCCCAAAAATTCCTTATAACCATATTTCAATGCGTAGAATCCAAAAATGAATTAAATTTTCAAAAACTAATTTTATAATTATGATTAATTTATTTTTTAATTAAAATAATAATTTACTTGAAAACTTCAATTTTAAAATTATAGCTGGCTTTATAATGCTTTCAAAAATTACCTAAGGTCTTAAAAAATTATCTTAAAAAAAGATATAGAATTTTTAGCTTATGAACAAATTTTAGGAAAATAAATTTTCATATAAAATAATTAATTATAATTAATTATTTATGACTTACAAAAATACCAATACTTTTACTATGGTCAAATGTTTACTTATGATATTCCTAAACTTTATTTAATCATTCATGGATAAGGTTACTATTATTTTGTATGATTTACGATTCATAAAGTTCATATTACAATTCATAAGGGTAGTTTACTATTCATAAGGGTAGGTTACTACTTATAAGGGTAGGTTAATATTCATTACGTTTGTCTTACCAGACTCCAAAAATCTTACTGATCGTAACTATGTATGTCAGATTTTTGAAATTCAAAACATAAAAGTGGGAAAATGATGTTTAATGGTCACATAGTATTTAGTATCAATATATGTCATTGTGCTTCTTAATGCTATAAGACATAATTATAAGAATGGAATTCCATTGATAAGAGGTTGGGTCGTTACATATAAGATACAAAATATAGTGGATGGGAACAACTCCACAAGGAATTCTAGTGGGGTGTGGACCTAATAGGTCCTAAGGGTGAAAAGAAAACCCTAGGGAACAAATGCATCCATTGAAGTCCTAACTTATGAATGCACACAGACCAACATGTCACACTAAGGAATGGGATAAAAACATAGTGGTAAAATGATAAATGACTAACTTAAGGCTCGAAATGTGGTCATCATCTAAAAAATATAGTCCTAATGATATAACACATTTTTAACCACATGTCACCTCTAGAGAAGATCAAATAATTTCCCATTCATCATGTTATTATGTCATAATTTTTTTTTTTGGATTTATAACTTTATAAGAAAATTGAAAAGCAATGTTCTAGTTTAATTTGACATGAATTAAATATTTAAAATAAAATAAATAAAATAAAAAAGTGAAATAAAACAAAAATAAATAAAAATTTTTTGGCAAAGAATTAATTAATCCATGGAGTAATTTTTTATCAAGGTTTATTTTATTCTAATTCTATGATTAGATTATTTTTGATTCCTCCACCCACATTTGAAGTGTATCCAATGATAATACTCAACATATTTTAAGATAATTCAGTACATTCACTTTTTCCTTTAATAATGAGTGAATGTATACATCTCTCAAGTGCATGATTTGACTCAAACTCTTGACTGTATCCCATATGTCATTCAACACCTACCTCACTTGGATATTCCATATTTCAAAATAGTCTGAAGAAGGGAATAGAAAAAAAAATTAACAGTGGAAGGAGTTGGGAAGTGAACATTCAAAGAGACTAGTAATAACCACTGTCTCTCCCTTCACATTATCCCATGATATATCTTAAATTGTAAACAAAATAGAGAAATATATAATTATTTACAATTCATTAAGTCCCCTTCCCTCCCCCTTAGATCAATCATTTATTAGTACTCCATAACAGTGGAATAATATAAAATGGAACAAGAATAATCCTAGTTAGATATATAGTAATAAATAATGAAATTAAAGAATAATTATATTTCCATAAATGAGAAGAAATAGAGAATAAACAATATAGAAAAATTAATTAGCATAATAGAATAAAAGATACTATAAAAAAGGAACAAAATTTATTAGATATAATTCATCAAAAGGATCCAGAATATATCCCACAATTGTCCCCAACAACCCATTAATTAAGAAAAAAAGAAAAACTTATAATTAGAGGAATAAAAATAATATTTTTTTGAATATGATTCATTTCTACCTCTATTTTTACATGTGTAAAACTCTAAAATAATTGGTTTCCATGAAAGAAATATCTCAAGAAAATATCCCCCACTTAACTATCTGATAATACTTAAGAAATTACATTGGGTACTAATAATATGTATTTAAATTGTTTATTACAGGAGGAAGGATGAGTTTGGTTCATAAAGAGATATAAACTAAGAAGAAGCACTATTGTGGATTAACTAAACTGGAGAGGAAAACTAAAATGTTGGTATACTATGGAGGAACTGATCCTATAAATAAACTAAGATACATTTAAGTAATTGTGGACAAGGATATGGTTATTAAGGAGTTTCATCAAGTATCTTGGGTGCTAGCCTCATGGACCTTTGGCTGGACAGTGTGAATAAACATTTGATGAAGCTACATATTGAACATGGCTATGGTTTTTTGAATTAAATTTTCATGAGTGGGGAATTTTAGGATTATTATAAGGAACTAATTAATAGATTTATAAACTTAGTATATTGGATACTACTTGAAAACTAGGTAGAATCTTAGACTAATATAGATATGAAAGGAAAAATATTTGAATTTCTATAGTTATTTGTAAATTTTTAGATAAGTATGTGAACTAGCGATCTTTTATTGGATAATCAAGTATGATATAGGGAATTTTGGAAAATAGTTAGCAGCTATTGGTGTAATTTTTTGAGTACATTAGACTAGTGAAGATTACTGATTTTAGTATCATAATTTATTTACAAAACGAAACCAATTACTTGTTAGTTTATTATATTAATTTAGAATATTTAAATCCATATTATTTTTTAATACTATTTGCTTATTTGCTTTATTATTATATTTTTCTCATGTTTTTTACCCTTTTGTAATTTTCCAGTTACCCTCACATGGGATTTTGTTTCTTTTGTTTAGATTGACATGAGGTTGTTTTTACCCTTTCATAGATTCTTCCTACCCTTACATAAATATCACATAACCTTTACATAGACTCAATACTTCCCTTTCTACCATTATATTCCTTAACATATCTTGTTTCTTTTATCCTCACCATTACACAATGCATAATATAAAAGTATGTCGTAACGAGTTGACTTTTATTCCACGAACATTTTAAATTTACACTATTTCTATTTTACCTATATGTTGCAACTAATTCCTCTTTACTAGCCTTATATAGTGGGGGGTTTATCTTTGATACCTTTATAGAGTGTTTGATTCACCTTTACATTGGTGGTTTTGAGATAAATATTACACAAAGTTTTAAACTACCTTTATGAATGATTTATTTGTATGCTTAGCTGGTTTCATTAGTTATTAAGGATTGATTATTTTAATCCTTCCATTTCACATATTCATTCAATAAGTTACAACCTATCTTTATTCCTCATGGATATATCTATTCAAAATATATATATTAAGGGTGATTGATTCACATAAAGGTGTTTTAAGATAAGTTTGAGTGCTACCATTCCAGAAAAATAGAGAGATAGAGATGGAAGAATTTTACTAAAGATATAGGTTTCATCTATTTATAGATTCACCTATTCCCTCACTGATTAAAGATTATTTTTTTCTATAATGTTGTGTTCTGATGGATATTGAGCTACTCTAGGTCCCAAGGTGGTAGTTTATCCTTGTTTTTGACACTGATGAGAAATAAAGAATGCCCATTTTTGATAACTAGATGGTAAATAAATTTGGGAATACATTTTTATTAATGTTTTTAGTGTTTCTTGTTGTGAAACTAGTTCTTCATTTTTGTATTGTATGACTACTATCTTCTTTGTTTATTTTTTTATTAGTGTGTTTTTTACAATAGAGTATCACTAAAATTTGTTAAAACACATTAAATACCTGTGTTCTTATTTTATTTCTTTATTTTCTCAGATTTGGTTTCCCAATTTATCTTTGTTTTTTTCCTTCAACATTAAATTATTGACAAACTATAATCATGTATCTACGCATGATCCTATGAGTTAAATAAGGTTGTTCCCATTCCGGTTCCTATTAACAGTTGGTATAAAATTTTTACACATATGATAATAGATTCCATTAATTATGAGATTTCTAAATTTGATAGTAAAAAATGATTTTAATTTTTGGGTACTTAATAAGAGAGAACCATTAGTCCAACAGGGGTTGTAATATGCGATGTATAGTCCTAAGAAACCTCATATAAATTAGTCTACCAATGGAAAAACTATGATAACATAAATTGATGTCACTCCTAATATCTTGATGAAATGCAATTTAACTTTAACATTTTTTGATTTATAAAGTCCCTGAGGAGGTTTCTTATGAAAATTCCATAGCTAAAATTTGGTTTAAGTTAGAAAAATTATATATGAAAAATTCCATTTTAGGCTATCTACATAATAAACATAAACTATACACCATCAAGATTCATCATAAACTCCCATCTAGGCTCATATTTGTGAGTTTAGTATAATATTTTTATGCATATTGAATATTATAGTTAATGTTAATAATGAGGAACAATATACCATTCTTTTAATCTCCTTGGATAATTCATATGAATGTAATATATATTCTATGATGTAAGGAGGAGACTCATTAACCTAAAGGGAAATAAAATATGGATTTACTTCTAGTGAGTCATGTGGAAAGTATAAAGTTATATCCAATGTTTAGTGTTTGAGTATTATATGTCATTTTGGGTTTCTTGGGAAGAAGAAAGTAGAGAATAATAAGGGTGGAAAGAAGTGTATCATATTTAGGGAGTCTCAATCTAAATATAATCTAAAAAATTCAACCAAGAATAATTGCATGAAACTTGGATATGTTAGACCCAAATTCCCTAAGATGAGGTACGGTGATCCTTCTAAATATTCTAGAGGTAATTCACTCATTTCTAACCATGGTTATGATAGTGATGAAGTGTTGAAAGTGTCTCATGACATACTATATGCTGAGTGGGTTTTAGACTTAAGATTCTATTTCCTTATGTGTCTATATAAGAATTAATTTTCATGATTTGACTTAGGGAGATAAAGGAGTGTTTTTTTAGAAAAACAAGATATTTCATTTCATGGTTAGTTCTTTAGTTATGATATAATTTTTAGACTAGTATTTTTGTCACCTTATTGGATGTGATAAGGGTTTTATAATTTTATACGAATTTTATTTCATTGGGTGTCACGGATCATAGAGGATTTACCTAAAAATATGAGTTTGTTTTTCTTAAAATGTTTAAGGGTTCACACATAGTTCTTAAGTATTCCATAGTGAATGAGTTATATGTCTTGAATGGAATGAATCATTTGAAGTATTCAGGTAGTTTTGAGTTCACTAATAGTTATAAAACTATTATTGACATAAAATTATAGAGAATTTGAGTGTTAAAGGATCAGAGGAATAGAGTAAGATAGGGATTCTTTCCAAGGATAAACAAAATAACTTTTCCTTTTGTTTGGATTATGTTTTTAGAAAGTGTAAATGAGTTAGTTTTTAAAAGTAAATATTTAAATCAATTCACCCACTTGATCATGTAAACTCTAATTTTTGGGAACCTATGATAATTACCTCCCATGGTGGAGGATTGTATTTTTTTCAATTTTATAGATGAATTTTATAATAATTAATATTTTTATATACTAAAAAATAAATTTGACATATTTGAGGTAATTAAAACTTATAAATACTCTATGGAAAATCAATATGGGAATAAACTAAAGGAATTAAGGACTAATAATAGTCTTGATTACCCATATATATATTTCACTAAATTCTATGAGGGTGATGGAATTCTCAGACACCGAACAATTAGTCATACTCCACAGAAAAATGGTTTAGATGAATGTATAGACCACACAATTCCTAAGTAGGTTTGTAGAAGGATTTGATAACCTAGATTTCAAATAATATTTTAGTATAAGGTTTACACTAAAATATTTTACTTGATAAGTAGGTGTCCCTAATCTGCATATAGTTGTAAGACTCCCAAGAAGCTTCAGATTAGCCATCGCCAATCCCATAGACATCTTAGAGGGTTTGAATTCACTACATATTCTCATGTTACTAATTAAAACATTGATAGTAGGGTAATAAAATGTGTATTTATAATATATCTTTAGGGAGTGAAAGGGTATACACTCTGGATATAAAAACCATGTTTTTATAAGTGTATTATTGTCCAAGATATGGTGGTTCAAGTGTGTTTTCCTCCTAGAGTCCATATTCCTATTAATGGAAGTAATGATACTTCTCGAATGGGAGACATTTAATTTGATCCTTACACCGATGGAGAGTTTATAGTTAATAATTATCCACTTATTCTTCATCCTTATCATGATTTTAGTTCTGAATATGATGATGGTTTATTTCCTTAATCACTTAGGGCCTTAGAGATTATCAAATCACTAGGGATAGATAGATGAGAGTGATTATTCCTTCTTCAATGTGAATCCATGTTGTTATGGTTTCCTTTACTCATCATTTTTCATAGTTTCTTGATAGTGAGGATACTTAAATCTTTGGTAAATCTATAGAAAAAAATATATATAAGCACTATATTTCTTCCATAAAAGATGAGATGGAATTCTTTAGAAAGAACTATACCTTGTCCTCACTTAGTAAACCATAAGTTTCCAAGGTGATTAGCCATAAATAGATCTATAAAAAAAGAATAAAATACTATAGATAATAAAAGGAAATATAATTAGAGACTTGTGGCTATATATTTTATTCAATTATACAGAATTGACTATTCTAACATATTTCTTCTATAATTAAAAATTATTCTATAATAATTTTACATGAATTTTATATTTATCTTGATATGCATGTTAAACATCTTGATGAAAAATAATTATTCTTTCATTGTGATTTAGAATAAAAATCATATAATAAGAATCAAGCTAGTTTTGAACATTAATTTAAATATAACCAAGTTTTTTTCTGAATAAATAATTTTACAGATTAAAATAATCTTATATACAATGATATATTTTTTTATTCATTCATGTAACAAAATAGGTTGAATAAGAGTAATTTTTATGTTTTTATTTATTTCAAATCTATTAAGAACTTTCTTATTCATCTATTAATATATTTTGATAACATTTTTTACATATGTAGTATTGTTAAATTAAACACCATGGTAAAAATAAAACCAAATTAAACTTTTAAAATGAAATATTTTGAATTTTCTAAGATAATGATAGTTATATAATTTATTCATTATATAAATAATGGGTTACTTTATATGTCCCAATGTTTTGATGAGCTTAAAGTTCTTAAGAGATATTTTTTTAATGTGCTAAAACCTTCTAGAGTTTCCTTTTCCAAACATTTCAAATAATCATTGTCCTTTTCCCTCACTACTTTTTTAGACATTGAATTTATGAATAGAATCACATACTTTAATGTTGTTGGTGTCATTTTGTATGCCATGATTTTTTGTAGGATTTGTTTTCCTTTTCTATTGATACCCTGAGATGGTTTATGGAAAATTAATGTAATCTACATTAGGATGAACTTATATGGGTTCTAAGGTATATCTCTTCTACTTAATCATTATAATTTTTATTATATTAATTTTAATTCTAGAGTTTTAGTGGCTGGTTAGGTTGATTTTTATTATGTAAGAAATGTTGACATAAGGAAATCAGTAATTGATTATGTTTTCACCACATGTGGATGGAAAATATATTGGAAATGTAATATGAAATCAATAGTGGACCTATTATCCCTTGAGGTGAAATATTTATCAATAACTGAGTTCATCAGAGAAGACATTTGGTGTAAGGTCATGATTTTAGAAGTCAATATTTTGTAATTATGTTATTAATGTTCACTATGATTCAAGATCTTCCATATATCTCTCTAAAAAACTATAATACAATGGAAGGTCCAATAATATAGATATTAGGTTTCATTTTATTAGAGAGGTTAATGTAATTAGACAATGCATATTAATAATATACAGATAGATGAAATCCTAAACAATAGTTTGAATAAGGTTGTGGCTTGGTTAGTGTATCCTAGTATCTTGACAGGGGTGTTATATAGTGCTTGGGGATGGGTTGTTGGTTATGGATCATCTTGGTATGAAATCATTAAAATAAGGTCATTTAGATCCTATCTCCATACACCCATAATATTACTATGTGTATTCTGAAGGGGCCTTGGCCAATGATTTCCACAATCTAGGAAGAGGCTACAGTGTTCGGTCATGGTTAGACTAAATTGAATACAGATTTTGGATTCTTTGTGCATGTAGAAAAATAATAGTGACTCGATAAATTTTTGGGCTTGTGTGAGGTTTGGACCACCAGGTATTGGGTTTAAAAATAATGTATTTCCATAATAATATCTAAACACATAATTTAAAGAATTATAAAAATGTAAAAAATTATAATCCCAAAATTTATACAAGATATGTAGAATACATGGATTTCCATAAATTAATTTCAAATGAGATAAAAATACAATTGAACTTTTAATATTAAAAGTAGAAAATGATACATTTTCAATAAAATAAATGTTTTAGGATCTATTTTATTTATTCAACCAAAACATATGAAATGATTACAAATGTGACAATACCATATGTTTTAATATAATAT
Organism: Viscum album; assembly: GCA_963277665.1. Taxonomy (NCBI): domain Eukaryota; kingdom Viridiplantae; phylum Streptophyta; class Magnoliopsida; order Santalales; family Viscaceae; genus Viscum; species Viscum album. The sequence goes on along the minus strand of OY728146.1, from coordinate 866,150,605 downwards.
ATTTAAGTTAATGAAGTGGATTATAAATAAAATTTAGAATAAAAAATCATTTTATTAATTAATTATGTCAATAGAGTAACCAAGGGATGTTTGGAATGTAGATCAGTGATTAGAATCTGGAATGAAGAAAGGAATAAATATTAAATCGAGGGATGGAATTGAAAATTACAATTGAAGGGAAGGATTAAAGAAATAATACCACCATTGATATAAATCAACTGAAGTGAAGGTGATCGTTCACTAGAAGAAAACTTACAAGGAACCCTAGTGAAAGAGATCATGACTATAGGAGAACATAGAGAAATATCAAACAAAACCATAATATACAAACTCAAACATGTGTGTATGTGTGTGTATATATATAATGAAACATATATATATATATATATATATAAATTAAAATGAATAAGAATTTAAAAAATAAAACTAGAGAAATATCATGATTTGGATTAAAAAACAATTCAATAGCTTAAATAATGAATTAATAATCACATAACATAGATTAATTTTGATTTAAATAAGAAAACCAAATATTTAGAAAGCGACAATATTAATTCATAACAACAAAACGTGATTATCCAACTGAGGAAGAAGAAGGGGTGATGCTTTTTTTTAATTAAAAAAGATCATTTCTCAGTTCTATAAGTGAAAATAGAGAGAAATAGTACTATTTTTAGTTACAAACTAGTGTTAAAAAAGTCACATTTCTTAGTGCTTCTAAAAAGTGATAATAAAATCCAACATTACCTCTAATTTTTTAGTAGTGATGATTATTTAATAATTAAAATTTAGGAAATACTAATGAAAGAACATTTTTTATTATAAACATTAACATTATTTTTCTGACCACACTAGACACCATTTTCATTTCTCATCCATTCCTATATATCATAAAAATAATTGACAACCATTATTCTAATATTTTATTCCAATTTGAGATCATTTTCTCTCTTTTGTCCATATAACTTATTTTAAATCACCTTTTATTCTAATAATAATTTTTCAATTATTCTAATCACATCATACATCAAACTAATTTCTGTATTGTTTCTAAATATCACACAATAATTAGTGATTATTTCCATAATATTTGACAATAATCCAAGGTTGTTTTCCTAGTTTTTAGCATGTGACTTTTTTTAATAACTTTTTCGGCTAAAACTAATTTTTATTCATTCTAAACAAATGGTTGGTTGTATTTATGTGAAAATTATCTGTACATATAAAAAACTAATCTCTTATCATTGTAATATGATTTCATAGTAATATTATATTTTTTGTTTGGTTTTGGTTATTTTAAATGAATTATTTATCCAAAACTACATTTTTTATCATTAGAACTAAATTACATTTTAGAATAATGTGATATTCATAACTACATTTCACAAATTAATTAACAATTATTGTCATAAGATATTATAAAAATCCTAGATCAATTTTATTTATTTTGACTACATCCTTTATTTTTAACCAGTTTTAAATATAAAATTACTTTTCCTAAAATTTTTACATCACTGCACATCAAATATATATGTTGTTCATTTCTACATGTCAAAATTAACCAAAAAATGTTTTCCTAATGTTTCATGATAATTTGATCTGTTTTTTCATTTTTTATTGTTTTATAGATAAATTTAAACACCATTAAATTTCCAAAAATTAAATTAAATTCAATTTCACCACACATCACATTGGGTTGACATGATGTTACTTCTAATATGCCACATTTTAATGAAAAATCATTTTCCTCTGATTGTTTATGGAAATATGAGGTCATTTGCTAGATCATGACTATATCACTTGTTTTAAATATCTTTTTAATCATAAACTAAATTTTTCAGTCATTTTGACCACACCACATTTCTAATTGACATATTGTTTATTCTAATATGTCATAAATAAATAAGGGACTAATTTCATTAAATCTTATGATAATATGAGTTCCTTTTCTTGATTTTGAATCATTCAATTTTTTTAAATTAATATAAATCTATTAAAATACACTTTCATTAATTTTAACCACCAAATGCATAATATTGAAATTTAATTCATTGGTATATATATATCAAATTAATATATGACATTTCCATAGGTTTTTATAAACATATGAGGTTTTTTGAAGAGTTTTAAATATTTAATGAATATTTTTAAATAAATTTAATGCTATAAAAACACACTTAAAAGAATTCAGACCACACCACATGCTATATTGACATGTAATTAATTTAAAATTTTTAAAACTAAGTTTTTTTAAATTTATACAATTTTATAATAATTTTAGGCCATTTGATCAGTTAAGACCACTTAGAATACATTTTCAAGAAATTTTAAATATATAAAAAATATATCTCTACATATTATCATCAAACAACACATTGGATTTTTGTGTTTTATATTCCTACATATCCCAAGTTAAACAAAAATATATTTCCAATGATTTCACAACAAGTTATAATACTTTTCTTAGTTATGATAATATCACTTGTTTCTAATTAATTTTTACTATAAATATAATTTCTAGTCTCTCCATCTACACAACATGTTAGATTAACACATCATTTTTTCCTACATGTTAAAACTCTTATAAATAGAATTTACTCTAATTTAATAATAAATTTAGGTAATTTAGTCTATTTTGATTACTTGATGAAGTGTTTTAAACATTTTTTGCATGTTTTTATGGCGTGAAACATATTTTAAAATTAAAATCAGTTTACAAAACCAAATTCAATTATACTTCTGAAATTGAATATTGAATAAAACATAGTAACAAAACATACCCATTGTATTTGGTTTATAATCCACCAAATAGTATATGGACTTAAAATTTAGTCCACTAACTACATCTAGAGCTTAAAACCACTACTAACTAAATTTTATAAGAATATTTTTTGTGATAAAAACATGTCTTGAACCTTGAAGGATCATTTTTTCAAAACCAAAGTTTGTGGCCCACCCTAATGGGACGTTCAAAGGTTAAGGAGAAGGTTACATGAAACTATTGAGTGAAATGAATAATAAATCAGATATTTACACAAAATAATTCTATGCCAAAGGTGAAATTGGAGGTATAATGTTTCGTGGGTACTCTTGAAGCCTGAAATGATGTTCAAGGAATACGCACACAAAAGGAGATCCTTGTATGAGTACCATCATATGCATGGACATAAATTTGTTTATAAAATTATATTAAAACTCAAAATTTTGTATGGTCAAGCCCCATTGACATAGATCTTCCAAGCATGAAACCATATTACACACCATAGAGAAGTTTTGTGACACCTCCAACCCATTTCATCTGTATGTAGAACCTCCCCCAACACTTTGGGATGAATCTCTAGAAGACAAGGTGACAATATCTCTCACATAAATATATATTCTACCACATAGCACCAAAAAAATACCATGGACCCTTAAATGTAGAGAACATAGGAGATTGAACTCTAGTGTACCATAACTTATATTGGCATGCTGTTGAGTGTTCCTCAAACAACACATCTTAAGGTTGATCAGGTTCGCACAAGAGAAGAAGCCTTTTAGAATCCCTAATCTATGAAAACCTATTCATCCTAAATCCACGTGTTATTATTTTTCTGGATCCCTTGTCTTTTGTAACCCTATTTTCATGGATTATGATAAAGTTGCATGCAACAACTTTTCGTCCCTCACCCAACTCCCATTATACTTCTAGTGCTACCTGATTCATTTATTTTCATTTTACTCCTAAGTATAGGTACCATAATAACTCTCAATCTTAAGAATAAGATCCCTTATGACAAGCCTACTGATTTTCACTACACCTTTGCAGTGTCTATTCCATGCCCCACCCAATGGCGCATGATAAGTGGATGCATAATCCCTAAAGGTGGTATCATTGAGGTAAATAGCTTACGTATCTTGGAAGAGAGTCATTATTCAAGATCTTTCTCTCACCATGAGATGGTGTCCCTCGTGGTGTAAGACCTAACCACATCTGAGCTACGTGACCTAAAATTGCATAGATGAACGTTCTATATATAAAATGTTAAAAAACACGACAACATGCTCAGTACATGATGTTAAATTGCAGCCTTAGTTCATGTGATGATCATGAGATTCCCCATGTATGATCATCATGGGATTACACCTTCTCCCTCACCATCGCATGACCCTCTTCTTTTGAGAAGCTTCTACACATAAGACTCACACCATCCCTCATTGACACTCTTTTTGTGACATGATAATCCTTACCACACTATGTTAAACTTAATGAAATGGTCCTATCACACAAACTTAAATTGTAGCATCAAAATATTTGGGTTTTAATAAATATCTTAAATTGTTTATGTAGGACACATCCCTAAGGTTCAATCCTGATACCCAAACATTACCACCAAATCACAAGTGTAAAATATCCCCCATGGGGACACACTCTACCAAATACGAACTATGAAATCTTATCCATTTGGGACAAACATAACCAAATACCAAGTACGAAAATATTCCCACCTAGGAAAAAACATAACCAAACCCTCAAGTGTGATCATATTACCCACATGGGGACACATTTAACCACACTTATATCCATAAAAGACATTAAACCTGCGACCCATGTATCCCCTCAAGATGTTAAACTTGATATCCACCTATCCTTAAAATTTTTAAATCTCTAAACCATATGTTCCCTCATAACTTTAAAGCTATGAACCACCTATCACCGCTTGAAATTAAACTTATGAACCACCTTCCCCTACATGTCATTAAACCCACAACCCACCATCCCTACAAGATGTTAAACTTATGACTCACCTATCCCCACAAGATGTTAAACTTAATAAAAACCTGTCCCCATAATACATTAAATCTAATACCCATCATTGCCTATAATATGTTAATCATGTGACCCATATGTCACCAAAAGACATTAAACCTTTGATCCATCTATCTTCAAAAGATGATAAACCTATGAACCATCTGTCAGTACATGATGTGAAACCAATGACCCGATCCTAATTCTCTATCGAATAAATTAAACATGGGATTCTTGAGGAAAAAATAATCAAAAGCCTTATGCCATCAGTGTCACATACGTCATGGATGAAAAAGTTACCTTATGTTTCATGCTTGAGACACCTCACACATGAGATACCCTACAAAATAGGATGACTTTACAGGTTCATAACACACCCAATGTCAAGAAATTCCAAAACATGCCCAATTTTTCTATATAATCTAACTAAAGGTGGAAACCCTATTGAAACATAAGAAGAAAAATTTACCATAATCCATCTCCAGATGGATTCAAAAATGAGTTTCATGAACATGAATCAAATATTTTAGGGATACCTAGACTATGATATGGGCTTAAAGGAGGAATCAATAGAAGGATGAACCAACATCACATCCACCCGTTTTGATCAAAGTTTCAACATTTAATATTAAAGTAAGGGAATACATAAAGAAAGAATACGGGGAAATGAGAAATCACATCATAACTAGTAGAGAGACAATGCACATACTTGGAAGAAAGCATCTGAAAAAATGGTGAACCAGATGTAAATATATTCTTATTTTAGTATTAGGACTAGAAACATTATGAAACCATAATATTTACATGTCATTGGATCTAAATATTCGGTGCTAGGTCCCCCTAGGAAAAAGGTGGGATAGGCATGAATCTCTCCTGAAACTTGAGGTAGATTACATTAGAAATCCTTAGGTTGTGACATCATTAGTGTACATCCCTCATCTATTTTTGGAAGAATATGATTTTAGGGAATTGGGAATCACGTTAAATGTATCTATATTGACATATTATTCTATGTAATTTATTGGAATCAAGGTACAGGAGATCAGATACCTAACACCAATAGGCACAGGGGTTGAGGAAGCATTGGTGTGGTAATATTTTACGACTATATTATTACCATGAAAACCACTTTTCCATAATATATTGGGTGTCCACACCTCATTTCACCCTTTGAGATCATTCATAGGAGGGTGATAAGTACCCTTATTCACCAATACAACTTGGAATGGGTCATTCCAACTTGGGATATGGACCACCAATATCTTGAGGCATCAAAAGATCATTGACATTGATTCCCTTGAGGTCCACATAGGGGGAAACGACCCCCGTTACAATGAAAATGCCACTCCAAGAGCCTCTTACAAGAGTGATCTAATATCTAATACCCTATTACAAGGAGTTAGGGGACATTCGAGTCATACCCATCATGACCACTACCAGGGAGATGACTAAGATGGCTCCCATCAGGCTGCACTAGCATTTACCAACTGGTCTTGCAGGTCAATGAGTAGGTTGACTGCGTCCATTCTCCATAAACCCTATCCCAGAACACCCAACACCTACTCTAGGGGAGGACCTAGAAAATTAATTTATAGGAGACATATTCTATAGCTCCATTGGCCCCTTCCACCACTAGTGTATCCCATCACATCCCTATGATAGGTGAACAGAGATCATTCTTTGGCTACCTAGGATTGAGAACCCATCTGCCTCTCGGGAAGGCCAAGTTGTCTCTCTCTGTCACCAAAACCATTGACAACTTTCAATGTCCATATTTTGATGAGGAATACCAGGGAGGAGGTCCTCCTCACACCACCACCAACTAGTCTAGAGGTCCTCCCTTACCACCACTGACCATCACGAAGGTCCTTCTTATGTCGAAAACATTCGATGATATAAATAACCATCCATAAAAACGAGATAAAATACCCATAATTGGTGCCATGACCATAATTTAGACTGCAATGTGCATGTAATAATACCAAGTGACTCTCAGTAACTCATGATTGGAGAAGTCTTGTGCTATAAGATGCGGGACCCCCATAAGTGTCTTGTATCCATCAACCTCTTAGAATCCAATGTGATGAATGAATCGATGAGGGAAACTTCACCATGTCTACAAGAGATGGGTGAAAAGGCCTATATATTGAGGCTTATAATACTAGAAACTAAATCCCATAAGATCCCCAAATCACTTCACAGATACCTCTAGGTGTAGGATGTTCTGGCCACCTTCCAAGGACTCACAGTTCAATCATCCCCATCACCACCAGTTTCCCTCCTCTCCACCTCCACACTAGAAGTTAAAGATATGTCATGATCTAAATTGATTACCTCATATGATAGTAATCACACCGTTGGCCCTCAAAGGGATGCTACTACCCTCATGCATGATGATGTGGTTAACCCCCATTTTACATGGATGTGTTCTTGAAGCTAGATGTATCTATAAGAGACATTCCACCATGTAGTGGATATTTGATCTATGTGGCCCCCCTTCCATAATAGATTAGAAGTAAAGTAGATCTGTGTTAGTGCCTCTGACCTTAACACATCCTATGATAATAATGGATTTGGATGATCAAGAGCACGACTAACCCCTCGATAGTGAACAAGAGTACTTTTGAGAACTCCTAGATATTGACCAACTATCTGTCATGTTTTTTCCATATGAAATGTGAATTTTTCCATCCGAGAGTCCCTAAATGAGGGCCATGAAGTATTTTTTTCATATTATCTAGGAAAAATTCCACTACCATCGGGACTGTTAGCTAACCTACCTAGGTATCCATGAACACTTCAATGTCATTAACAAATAATGAAAAAAGGGTTAAAATATCAAAAATTCTAGTAGTGCATCATCCAAGATTGTTTGGATACCATCTAACTCTTTATAAATGTTTTCTAATAGGCTCACTATACTTTACCAGGTTATGAAAGATGTGTCTCAACATTTGCAGTTTAAAGGCTGGGGTTTGTATGCTTCACTCTATTTCAGCCTTATCTTATGAAAAAAACATGACCACAAATCTAGAAAACCTACTAAAAATGAAAGAACCTCTATGAATATCACCATAGTAAATTTATCATTACTGAACTACCAAATGATCATAGAAACAAATCCTTTGATGCAAGTCATAATTGGGAAAACCCACCTCAAGTGGTGACATAGTACCAAGCATCCCCCTATAAGGCACCCATACTCATCAAAAGAGACTAGATATAGGTCTTATGAGTCCCATAAATGAGTAATTGTCTTCTTATCTTTGAAATATTGTCAACAGAGAGGGAAATTACATGATTTATAATCCATCTAAGGCTACACAAAATGTTTAGTCGGACCCTAGGATATCTACCTTGCTTCATGAGCATGAGGACTATAAGAGGCTTGCTAGTGATCTTATTTCCAAAAAGAGCTCGAAAACTAACAACATCAGAAGGGAACCCATCTCTACTTCAGTGGGGAACTTGGTATTTCTTTTTTAGATGATAAAATTTGAAATTGGTGGCCCTATGAACCTATCTAGGGTATAGGCCGTGGTATATAAAAAATGTAAGAGATATGAGTATCCCACCCCACTTGTGTAGTGTTATTATCTATCTCAGGATCTAGGATGCATTACACCCTAAGTCGATGAGCCTTTAAATGCATTGGTTATCACAAAACCTTTCCAAGATTATGTGACAACTAATCTAATTTCCCATCTTAGGGCTCTATAAAAAAGACATGTGATAATTTCTCATGAAGGAATGTGATACCTAACATGGGTGGACTATGATTGAGAACACCATAAGCAGGGTAATCTGAAATTTACCTTGTTTAATGGGATGGGTTATCCTCTACAATATCTAGTCTATTTTTCATCAAGGTTCATTCTAATGTTTGGGTCTCCAAAATAATATGAAGATGCTAAGCTCATATTCTTTATTCAAAATTTGGTTGGACCTACATTCATCTGGTATATTCAGTGGTCCATGGGTCCCATTTCTTGTTGGTATGACCTTTATAAATAGTACCTCTTACATTTTAGTTCCATTTATCAAAATTAAATGATCAGTGACCTCTCCAAATTCAAACAGACACCCGATGAGTGAGTCAATGAGTTCATCAACTGATGGAAGAGGCTCATGTATTTGATCGACATGCCTCTTTCTGAGGAACAAATCCTTATGATGTGTGTGGATAACATCAAAAATGATTTGGTACCTACCCTTATATCCCTAAAATACCTAGGTGGATTTTTAGAGATATAAAAAAGATAAGTATCTGGAAGAAGACTTACAATATACCACAAAATGGTCACACCCATTTCCCCTTACAACATCTGTGATAAGGCCCTTAAATTTAGAGACAATTTCCACTATGCATGTAGAGGATATTTAGAAAGTACACCTACTGGATCATTATCTATACAAGCCTCACTGAGAGGAGTCCCAATAGGGTAGACTCACCCAGTGTATCCCATCTAGGCGCAGAATCCCCAAGCTTAGCTACCTTAATAAGAGAATGTGGATCTAGCCCCTTATTAGGGATAATATTCTAGGGCTCCTATCATTGAAATAAATTACAAGAAGTATTCCTTAAAAGTTGTGTAGGTGTGAGGATATGTCATATGTACCCTAAAAAATGAATCCAAATGTTTCTAGAATGTAGGAGACCTCACGAGACCAAACTCACTATACATGCCCATCATTTTATGTAACATATAATCCTTGTACAACAATCAAATAATTATTTGTCTTCAATTATTGTCTTTAGAAACAAGTAGATATCACCTTAGTCAAATTGGGTGATGTTCCAACATAGGTAACTCATGTCTCTGCTAGACATAATAGTAATAGAGAAGACTATAGGGAATTAAAAAAGGTTCTTATAAGCATGACATAGATTTATAATAACAATTTGGATCATATGGAAGTTTCTCCTATCCATGGAATTATCCTTGCTTGCTTGGGTAAGACAGAAGCTTTTATAGTTACCATGCCTCCTACCAATGCGACCTCAATATATGTTCCATTGACTCCCAAGTCTCTTAAGAATATATATAAATGTAATAAGAGAAAGTAGAGTTCCACAACTATTCTTAATAAAAATTACACCCTTAGAGAATTCATGCCTCCCATGTTTGTAGATGAATATAGGTTCTATCCAACCCCTAAGCTATTCCATTAATGAGGAGAAATAATACACCTTTGTGAATTTGGTTGAGCTAGTGGACAACCTCACAATGCACAATAAATAAGGAACTATCTATTAACCCCTCAATAATCTTTGTATATCATCAATGAATGAGTGGTATGGGACATAAAAGAAATAAGAATACTTAATATTGGACTTTGAACCAGGGTATTCATACTACTAAAACTAGGAAATAAGAATTTTGAAGAGATCTTTAGAAAAAATAATACTGATACGCTCTACTAGGGAACTCCCACAACATAATGTGTTATTTGGTCACACAACTCAGCCATGATCATGCCATAATTAGCCACATACATCCTGGGACTGACCTCAACTGAAGAATACCCAACTGTTATCAGTTCAGAGATGACCAGTTGGATAGAAAAAGAATACCACTAGTACTATCCATTCCCTATTGATTCAGAAAATGACATTTGCTTCACCTCTCCCCAAGGAATGACCCTCCATAAGAAAAAATATACCCCAAACATGAATTTATGATGTGTTAAAGCACCTCAACTACATACCCATGAGGATCTTGATTCTCGAGGAACTATTCCTATCAAAATAAATGCGTGAAGCCCTTACAAAAGATTTGAAAACCCCCCTTAAGTTCAAGGATGAGGTAGATACCACTAAGTCCTACTGCATAGAAGAGGACAATAAATAGGAATTTATAGACGTTATCTCATTTTTTGAATAATTCATCTGTTTCATCATTCTGGGGAACATATCCCCACTATATATTACATTTCAGTTCAATGACATAAAATCCACAACTATTTAATGGACACTAGATTTGGGATCAACCCCATTTTGACACAGAGTCTCTATAAACTAGGACTTACAGAATTATATTTGACTCCCTCCGACCAGAAAATTTAGGTGTCTTATAAGAGTGAGAATGAGCGTCATCGAAAAAATTGGCTGAAGACTCAATTCAGTGGATACATTTCTAGAATGAAATTTATTGTAGTCTCACAGGATACATCCTACAACACGTTGTTGGGAATACCTCAACTTCATTTGTAGGTAGCAGTCCCTTATTCATATCATAAATGACTCAAGTACTCCCTTGATTGTTGAATGTGGGTAATGCAGGGTGATATACTCCCTTTGACTCATGTGAGGCCTACTGTCTGATTGTTGGTTTCTTATAACTTGAAGGAATGAAGTTCCAAATTGATAGGGTTGAGCACATAAATGACCCTAATGATCCAAATTAAACTACATATGATCTATTGGTAGACTTAAAAAATAGTTTTGTTCTATTGATTCATCAGTTAGATCCCCTGAAACCAGAGATTGGGTGTTATTTTATCCTCTCCAAGAAAAACGAGTGCTCATAGACTACATCATACACCAAAAATAGAGGTTACTGAATGATACTGGAAGACCATACTCCTATTAAGTACCAAAATGTCTACCCCATGAACACTGATACATGACATTCCCAGGTGTTCCACAAATAATGGATAGATAAATGAAGGCTAAATAATCACCATTTCTTAGATATTAAGAGTGGACCTCATATCCCAAAATTGGATGGAATTGGATCAATAGCTTCTATCACCATAGTCTCAATAGAATAGGAACCCCTCATCAAGGATTCCACATCCACCAGAGTAGACACTAGTGATGCCCTTGAGTTAGTTCTCCTAGAGGGGCCAAATCCTCCATCTAATTCCTACACAATAGATGAATAAGATGATTTGGTAGATGACCCTCCTACATTTGAAAAGGGTGTCTCCACCAATGTTGATGAGTTAACCTAGGTGAACATTATTTCTGAAGAAAATCCTAGGTTTACACTGATTAGTGCAGCCATGTCCCTAGAGGAACAACATAAGTTTGTGGCCTTCTTGAAAAAGCACCATGAAGTATTCACCTAGAGTTATGATGAGATTCCAAAACTAGACCCTTAGGTCACTTCTCATTGTCTTGGCCTCCTAGTGGGGTTTCATGGGTTCAAAAATCCACCCAAAAGATTAACCCCTCTCATGGTGCTATGGTTGAGGCTGATGGTGAAAATATTATTAAGTCCAAAATTTTCAGTGATGTCTTGTACCCAAAGTAGATAACCAACATTTTCCTAGTTAAGAAGAAGAATGGTTAGATTATAGTATACATTGACTTTCAAGACATCAACCACCATTGTCTGAAGGATAATTTTCGCGTTCTAGTGAAAAAGATGTTGGTTGATGCTATGACCAGATTCACAGATCTCTATTTCACGAATGTATTAATTGGGTATAATCAAATCTGGATACCCCTAAGGCAGAGTATTCCACTACCTTTAGGGTGGAATAATGGAATTTCTTCTATATAGTGATTTATATTGGCTTGAAGAACACCGAATCCAATTACTAATGGTGCATGAACCACATCTTTAAGATGATTCTTAGGAAATTGGTGGAGATTTATTTGGGTGACCTGGTGGTAAAATCCCATTAGTTCTAGGATCATCTCAAGTATCTTTTAAATTATTCAACTTCCTCTACTGTAGACACTTAAAGATGAAGCCCCTAAAGTGTGCATTCCAGGTTACATTTAGGAATTTTCTCAGATTTTTCATAAGATATAGATGAATCTAGATTTACCCATATACAATCAATTTTATCAATTAAATTACTCCCCTAAGTAATATTTGGGAGTTTTGAGACCTCTAAAGTAATTTAGACTATATACACCGATTTATTGAAAATCTGACCAACAAGTGTAATCCCCTTTTGGGTATCATTGAAAAGGTTATGTTAACTAGTGGGATGAGGACTGCCAGATTACCTTTGAGGATATTATGTAGCACCTTATACAACCTTTGGTTCTAATGCCACCCTTCTTAGAAAATCCTTTGGTCCTTTACTTCATGGCTATGGAATGGTCCCTCAGGTCCCTTTTATCCCATAGAAACATCAAGGGATGGGAAGAAGACCTATACTATATTATCTACATGCTTGTCAACATAGAGACATGATACCCCTAATCAAAAACAGTAATCTCACATTGAGATTTTTAGTGCATAATTTTTGACATTATTTTCATAACCATGAGATATGATTTGTATATCAAGTAGACCCTCTAAAGTGCACTCTCAATTTTCCCATGTTGATAGGATTACTGGAACACTGGATGATAATCCTCCTACACTTAACCATCAGGTTTTTTTTCATATAAGTTCATTAAGGTTTAAGAGTTGGAATACTTTCTGGATGCACATAAATCCCTTAAAAATCCCATGGATGTTAATTTTTTGGGTGAAGTTATTCTCTTAGTAGATCATGTTACACCATGTTGTAATATTCCCTCTGATGGAACCTCCTAAATCCTGATCAGTAGAAGGATCAACAAACCGAAGCATAATAGGTTTGGACTAGAAATCATTTTAATCACTTCAGAATATGATGTATTTATATACTCCTTACTATTGTGAGAAGGTTTCATTAGAAATTATTTATATTATCAGGATCTCATTACAAGTCTTGAGTTATCACTCAATATTGATTTCCCCGGTTTACAAATGAAGGTAGACTCTAAGATAGGTATAAAATAGATTAAGGGTGACTAATTTGTTAGAAAGTAAGAAATTGTGACCTTTCTAGAACACACCCATTATTTGATGGCCGATCTCCCTTCATAGACATAGGTGATCCTTTTTCGCCGATCATAAAATGTTCAAGACGATTCTTTGGAAATTATGGTCATTTTTGTCAAAGAACTCGACTAGGATGATGTTGTTATTAATGTGGAATATAAAATAATCAACATCCTCACTAACCTAGATGAAGGAAACTAACAGTTATACCAGCTAGAAGCTGGTACCTATGTTTGAGGTCCCTCAATCCCACCACAATTGAATAAATTCTTGATTGAAAAACTCCATTTGTTGAGTATCTCTAGTGTTTTATTCTTTCTCCATACCATGTTGAGAAAAAGAAAGTCCACCAGAGTGAAGCACAATTTCCCCTCTAGTGTGGGCTTAACCATAAAGAAACCCTCTATAGGAATGGGTTTGTTGTAATTATCCTCTATTGCATCCAATTAGATGAGATACCTTAGTTTATTCAAGAGTTCTATGCCAGGTCATGTGGCACCCATCATGAAAGATTAAATCTCTTTCCCCAAATTTGGAGGTTGGGATACTTATATCCTATAATGGTTCACAACTAAATTGGGTTCTCCAAGAAGTTTCATTCTTTTCAGATCGAAAATAAATTTTTCCATTGACCAATAGAGTTTATCCACACTACTAAATATTCTTATCCCTTAATATTATAGGGACTCTCTATTTTGGGACCATAACTTTCTACTAAAACTCGAAATTACAAGTTCATTTTGATGAAAACAGAATTATTCTTCAAATGGGAAGAATTGATTCCCGACAAAGAATTCAAAACATATTATGTGATTGATTTTTTGAGTGCCCAAATCATCCATTAGTTTGGGGTTCCTCACACCATTCTCATAGACAACGACACCAACTTCTAAGATGGTGAGATGTAGAAATTGTATGCTAATTACAATATCTAGTTCAACCATTATTCCCACTGCCATGAATAGAAATTGGTTAGATTGAGGTATTAAAAAAGACATACTCTATCATATTTCTGAAAATATTTGGACTAAAAAAATATTTGGAATGAAAAGATCCTTTACAACTTTTAGGATTATCAGGAAAAAATTGAAATTCCACCCACGAAACCCCATACTCCATGGTATATAGAATAAAGGTAGTAAAACTCATTGAGGTTTAGTTTTTGTTACTTAAAATGATTTTTTATTACTAGAAGATGCAATAAAGGATGGTGGGATTTCTTCTTGTTGAGTTGTAATACCAAGATGAAAATAGGCTTCAGGCCTTGAATAACATAGAGAGGGATTAGAATAGGATAATGAGAATGTTCAATAAGAAGGTTCACCTTCATTCTTTCCTCTAGAGTTTCATGGTATTTACTCTAAGAATACTGATGATAATAAGAAAAAACTGCTGAATTTGGAGTCCAAATGGAAAGGAACTTACATTATCCATTAGGTCTATTCCAATAGATCATACTCTTTAATAATCCTGGATGGAGAGTGTATCACCCCTCTCACCAACACCAAGTTTCTCAATATGTACATCGTGTGAGACACCATTGTCAAATCCACACTAACTTAATCTATAGAAGCCATGGCCAAAGCTATGTTACACTAAACTACAATAACCATGGTGAAAACTATGCAACCTTAAACTAAAAAAACCATGGTGAAATCTAAATTTATTTAAACTAATTAAAACATAGTAAAATATATGAGACCTTAAAATAAAACTACTATACTAAAAGATACCTGATCTTATGTTATAACAACCAAGTTCAAATTTACACAACCTTAAACTAAAATAACCATGGTCAAGGATCCTAAAAATCCCACAATAAATTAGAAACCACAGTCTGAGTTCCCTATGGTCCCTATGGTCTGAGTTCCATGAAATTAAACTAGTAGCAACCACAATCTGAGTTGTATGAATTTAAACTACAAATACCAACATCTTTAACATATTATGTTAAACTACAGTCTTACCCTATAAAAAAAACATGATGCATCACATACCAAGTATGGTATGACCAAGAAAAAAAATAGCATCCTCATCACATGAAGATAAACTACATCCTTACCATGTGTTATAAGCATGGAATTCCCCACAATAACCATGGGATTCCTCAATACCCTCGTTAAAGAGGATAAACCCACACTATCTACATTGGTATCATATAGCACCATGTTTTAGAACTATATGTGGATTGATTCACATTCCCATGGGGTATGATGTGATGATAAGGCCTCCATCTTTTCACCCAACCACTAGTTCATCATAAATCCATCCCTTAGGGAGGTTACATTCACCAACATTTGGTCAAGAGTACCCACTTATGGTCTAATAATTATGACCTTAAACTATGTGTACTTTGTT
Organism: Viscum album; assembly: GCA_963277665.1. Taxonomy (NCBI): domain Eukaryota; kingdom Viridiplantae; phylum Streptophyta; class Magnoliopsida; order Santalales; family Viscaceae; genus Viscum; species Viscum album. Next base: position 866,134,684 of record OY728146.1, on the reverse strand, counting down.
TTAGGATATTTTTGTGGAACATGTTCTTGAATATCCCTCCTTTAACATTGGTTTTTACCTCTCTCACGCCACATAGACATACTAGAATCCAACACTCCCCTTGTATAAGAATCAAGACTTTAAACTATTTTTCAAACTCCCCTAGGTATTAGACACATGACTCAAAAATGAATTACCAAACCCTCTTATATTACCCTTAAACTAAAGAATAGTTTTCCCATCCCATTTGAAGAGGATATTCCTACCTATTATGGCTTTTAGTCATCTAACATTCCAAATTTTAATAACTAAATTTGTTTATTCACAATTTCATGGGATATTTAGTAACACCAATAACTCCTTTCCTCAGGACTAACCACAATTTCATCACAAAACTACCCATTATCTTGGAAATATCTCCCCTAAATTCTCTTGGTACTCCTCCCCAAGTGTAAGCCCCCAATCATATTCCTTGACCCATTAGCGAGTTGAGATACTCCCATGGACCGACATGTGTAAGGGAGAATGTCAAGATCAATTTATAAGCATCGCCACCATCCTCAAAAAACAATGTTTAACTGTAACCCTTACCCCATATAAAATTAGGATACCTCATATGATAAATATGAGATGATCTAAACCAATATCCTTATAACATGATGTTAAACATTAAATTTACCCCATATAAATAATGTATGAATCATATAATAATCATGAGATGATTCAATGTCCTTTACAGAGAGGACACAACCTTACCAGTATTGGAATCCTACCATGATATGCTTCAAAACTATGTATTTTTTGATTACCAAGACTGATGGGATACATAGGGACATCTGGATCCAATGTCTTGTGCCCAACCTCAGCACCAACCAATTTTGGGGGCTTCACCATGGTCCAAACCTTATGAACTTAAACTATGTAAAACTAGTTTTAGGATTGATCTTTGTGATGTAGAGCCTCCTTAGATCCTCTAAATTGAGTTTTTACTCCTTGGTACCACCCAAACATCCTCTAAGTACCTATTCCCAATCAAAACATCATGACCTTAAGAGAAGTTCATCTAGCTTCCTTGTGTCCCCATCTTTTAAAAGTTTTTTTACCCCTAGTGTTTCAGTAATCCTATCCCCCATTATCATTTGCATTACATCCTCACTCGAGAGGATCTCCCCTCAATGAAATCGATCTCCTACTGTTACATGTTCCAAAACTATGTGAAACTTGATTAACATTATTATGGGATATGTAGTGATATCCATATTTAATATCCCCAGTCCAACCCCCACCATTAACTCATAACAAGGTCTATTTTCCCTCAACATTCTGACATTGAATTGGGTATGGTTTGTTGAGTTTTATGTGAAAGAGGGTTTCCTGGGACCTCATCTCACATCCGGTCATTACTCTTTTATTCTACACAGGTCTCCATAGGACACCCACACCTTTTCGTCTATGCTTTATTACATTAAACTAGAATCCACCCCTATAGTCCGAGCTCTACGAACATAAACTAGTAGCAACCATAGTTTGATTTATATGACCTTAATCTAATAATCCATATATCCTTAGTAGAAGATTTCAAACTATAGACTTACCTTATAGGAAACCATGATTCCTCATATGATAAATATGAGATGAAGAAAACCAATTTCCTCAGCACATGATGTCAATTTGTATCCTTACCCTGTATAAAACTAGAAAACCTCCTATAAAAAGTATGGGATGAACAAAACCTAAATCCTCATCACAAAACATTATAATTTAGTCTTACCCTATTCAAATAAAATAATATTCTTCATATGAAAAATATGATATTTTTTATGTCCTCACAAGAGGGAACATATGCCCTCTAGCATTAGTCTCTCACCTCACAACATTCAAGAACTATGTATTATTTGATTCCTACTCATAGGGGATACATAGTGATTCCCATATATCATATCCTAGTTATATACCTACCATAAAATCATTCCCCCCTTATAATCCTAGATTTATCCTCACTTACCAACATGTTCATCTAACACATTTGAGCATATGGAGGAATATCTCCCAAGGTACCCAACATTCCCTCCAAGACACTATCCACTTCCACTTCTGTTATTTCACATTATTTAATTTGGATAATCATAATCCTCTTAATATGAATAAAATACTTAATGGTAATGGTTAGTATCCACACTAGCTCATGTACTATCCTTGGATCACACTTCAAAGGATCATTAGTAATATATATCAGCTCCAGTATTTCATACTCAGTCAATAGTTGATCCCACATTTGTTTACCCCATCCTTGAATGCAGTAGGTGTAAAACCTATTCTTCAAATATGATCAATAGTTTTTCCCTATCCATTGATCATTCCCATTTTACTATCCAGGACATGAAAGTCACAATCCACCCTTAAGGGGATGCCTTAAATTAGTCGGTTTTTCCCGGGTTGTGTTCTCCCCTACAAACAATGGGAACCTTGTACCAATACTTGTTTTTCACATTATGCATGGATTATACAGGATTATGATTTGAGGGGTAGTTTCACTCAAGTAAGTTTTATAGGAAAATGTTCCCCTTTTGGTATAAAATATACAATATTAAAATAGTATCCAAAGTCTAAGAATTAATGATTTAAAGAATGTGAAAGTCACCATGGGAATGTTTCTTATATAGTCGAGCCTCCTAGGTGATCAATTCTCATTAGGTAGCCACTATTCCCTATGACTCATGTTATTTTGAGGTATTTATCCACTAATTCGAACTTTATGACCTAAAACTAGGAGTCCAATCCCAATAATAGTGGCCTTAAAGAATGTGCATGTTGTATTAGAGATGTTCCATCTGGTAGGGACTTCATGGATCCTCAATTATGTCAGGTTACCTACCCCCTATTTCACTTTTTTTCAATAAATGAAACCCATTATCCCATAATAAAGTCCTTGAATTGTGTGCGACTCATCACCAAATTCTTTTTCTGACCATATGGCCTCCTAAGCATGCCATTCCAATTAGTTTTGAATTATCCGACATCATAAGAACACTTCAGGAGTGATACCCCCTTAAGTCTAGGCATTATGGCCTTAAACTATTTGTGGAACCATGGTCTTATATATATGAACATAATCTTTGAGTCTTGGTCCAATAATTATGAACTTAAACTATTTGCGACGCCATGATCTAAGCTCTATGACCTTAAAATAAGATTCTTGGTCTGAGATCTATGACCCTAAACTAGGAGTCTTGGTCTGAGCATTATGACCTTAAACTATTTTCAACTTCTTAATCTAAATTGTATGAACTTAAACTGCCAAAGTCAAGAGGAATAATACCTAGTTGTGCTCAATGAACCCATCAGTTCATAAAAATTTTATACCCAAATATTTATATCCCTTTTCCTCATGGGAACCTCTTGGGGGGACCCCCATTGTTTTACCATCTTTATGCTCCCAACACCTTGGATAGGTGGGTTTCATTAACATTGGTTCACGCATATTTCCCACAAGTTGTTAAACTATATGTATATCATTCTCACAATTTGATGTTAAACTACATGTATATCATCCTCAACATATGATTTTAAACTTTGTGTACATAATCCTATTTGTATGATGACAAAATTCATGTATATCATCCTCAATTTATGATGCAAAACTACATGTCTATCTTCCTCATTTCATGATGTAAAACTGTGAAGCATATTATGACCCCACCTGAGAAGTCCCTCACCCCTTCAGTGTTAGTGACCTACCACATCGTTCATGTTTCTTGACCATCATTCTAGAACCCAAGATGAAACTCCCCTAGGAAGATGAGTCTAACCTTTGTTTAGACCAATAAACCTACCTAATGTGCTCAAATCCATACCAGAATAACTTTGAGAATGATTAACTCTATGCAAACATCTCCCCATTTCATCCTCATGATTTTCATCTCCCATGATTTGGATCCCAATAATCCACCACACCTGAATGGACCCCCTAAGAGAAATGGTTCCTAGAAAAATTATCTCACCTGATATCCAAGGTACAAGATTTAAAGGACATATGATGATATTTTGAGGTGGGTACCATGATTAGAATATGGTCAATGGTTGATCTTCAATAGTTTTCCACCATCCTTGAGAAAATGATAAAGAATTATATGTTTTGAACATGGTCAGAAATTATCCCCCATTATAATGACACCCCCTTTGTGTTTCAGTTATTTGGGATCTTGATTCACACTCATCATTATCTCTTTTGTTCAATTAGAATTCATCAACCATGGAATTACTCTATTTATGAACTTTTTCACATTGGGAAAGAAATTAGGCTCTGTAGAGCGTCCTACTCTTCTACCAAAGTATTATTGGTTAGGAAACCCCTGATGGTAGAAGAATGATTCTTACAATGAGTGTTTAACTATTATCTATAACTCTCATATAAGTGAGTAATATCATGATAGTCCCCTGTTTCACACACTAAGAATGACTCAAGTGGGATTAGAGTTTTGTTGTTGGCCGTCTCATTAATGTGATTGAAGTGTGGTGGTGAACTGTGAAAAAAGAAACAATTTTATTCATAATAGGATTTTAAAACAAAAAACATCAAATTTTTGTAGGGGAATCATCAAATAATAGCCTCTCTTATGTTCCAACAAAAATAGTTCTCCCTAGGGACCCAAATTGGTAATTGAGTGATCCAAGCAGTCCATCATCTAGTATGTGGCCTCTAAAACTTGTTAAAACCTAATGAACTCTACATCTTCTTCATAGTCCATAGGGAAAATCTCACTGACCCTAATTCACAACTAACCCTACTCATATTTTAACTCAACTATATGAGATAAATTTTCTTCTTCTCAAGGTTTAGCTGCTTCAAGATAGACCCTTAACTGGATGATGATCTCTTCTAATGTGTAAATTATAGTTGCATGATTATTTACCTGATCTTCTAGGTGCAGATTGTCGGGCGGAGAAAAACGGGAAGGATGGCAAGAGGGGGGGTGAATTGCCTTTTAAAAAAATGATTAACAAATTAAAATCAAAGTTGAAATGCAGCGGAAAATAAAAGAGGCAATCACACAAGAAATTGTTAACGGAGTTCGGCCAAAAACCCGGCCTACGTCTCCGCTCCCAACTCAACCGTTGAGAGATTCTACCGCTTGCTTTTCAATGGTTTTAGCAAGAAACCCACTAGGCTTTGAGGTAGCACTAGAACCTATTACAGCTTGCTTTTGGTGGTTAAGCAAGAACCCACTTGCTTTTAATGGTTGAGCAAGAACCCAATATCCTTCTTACAGGTGAAGGATAGCTCACCTATGTCTCAAGCTATTTAAAGGGAAGCTTGACAACCTCTTCACACCTTAATGGTGATGTGAAACCCAAAAGAAAGAGGGGATGAGAAATAGAGTGGTTTGTAGACACAAACCCAAATTAAGCTCAAAATAGATAAACAAGAAAAACCGTAATGGGAGAAGCCTTGGGCGCCTTTGATTGATTGGAGATGTTGAAGGCCGCTTCCAAGCTTCTTTGATGGAGTTCCTTGGATGTGGAAGTTGTTGGAGCAAAGAGGGTTCCTTTGAGGAAGTCCGCCGGAGGTACGCCAAAGATGGAAAATGTGTACGGTGGCTTTGTATATGATCCGGTTGGTGTCCGGGGCTTCCTTGGCCTTTATTTATAGGCATGGAACCCATTGTGGGCCTTCGGAGCCGTTGTAAAGGGCCTCTGAGCCGTTGGAGGCCAAAAGGGAGTTGACTGGTCAAAGCCAACGGCTAGTTTGACTGGGCTACCGGCGGGCCGGTGCAGGGCCACCGGCTGGCCGGTGCCTTGGATGTTGAGAAGGCCTTCTGCCCAGGCAGCACCGGCTGACCGGTGACAGAGCCACAGGCTGGCCGGTGGTGAGGCAGTAGCCATCACTGTTGCATCAGGTTGCCACTGGCTGGCCGGTGACAGAGCCACCGGCTGACCGGTGGAACCTGGCAGTGGGCAATGCCTCTGCCAGGTCCACCGGATGGCCGGTACTATCACACCGGTTGGCCGGTGGACTGAATTTCAGTCCACTTCTTGTCCAGTCTTGGGCCAACTTCTTGGCAACCTTGTGCCTATCATTCAAAAACACTTCAAACAAAATTAGACAAAATAATAAGGTGATTGTGATCATGAAAATCAAACAACGAGGGGAACGAGAGGTATAACAATATCCCCCTATTTTGATGATCATAATCACCAAAACAATTAAAGTAAAAACAAAAATGAAAGGCATGCTTAAAGGATAAAGAAAGTAAATTCTAAGCATGATGAAAAGGATTCTCCCCCAATCAATCAAGAATTTCTCCCCCTTTGTGATTATCAAAATAGCACGGGGCATAAAACTTGATTGAGGGAAAGGGTTTGAAAAACTAGATATGAGAATTGAAAAATCAATTGAGATTTTTGAAATTGAAATGAAAATTTGAATAACAGTTTGAATTGAAAGTTTTGAATCAAAAACCAATTGAAATTTGAAATTTGAAACCAAATGAAATTTTTGAAATTAAGAGTTTTGAATAAATGAATTTAAATTGAAAAATGAATCGAAAGAGATTTTTGAATTTAAGAAAATTTCTCCCCCTAAATATAACAAAATATCATCGGGGAAACGAAACTATTTTTGGCCCGGAGAGACTCGCTAGAAGGGATTTTTCAATCCATACTTGTCTTGTAGCGGGTCTTCTCCTATAGAACTCGTCCGAAAAAAAAATAGTCTTTGGCCTACCATACCGGGCATTTTTGCAATCACACTCATAAATGAGGTGCCCGGGTTTCTTACAATAATTACAAAATTTAAAACTAGATCTCCCCCTAACAAAAACAGTGGGTGCATGGGAGGAGGAAGCTATATTGGTGTAGCCAAGTCCATTGGTGGTTCTAGATACTCGTTGAGAACCTAAGAGTTTGGACAAATTTTGTTCACCTTGGGTGAACTTGGCTAAGGATTCTCTAAGGTCCTTGATGGTTGATTCCAAAGAATCAACATTTGGGAAATTTTGGATTTTTAGGGAGAGTTCCTCCTTCTCTTTGAGAAGTTGTTCTTTTTCGGAGGAAAGTTTTTTGAAATTCTTTTTCAAAGAAACAAATTTAGAAGAAAGTTCATGAAAACCATTTTCTAATTGGTCTCTAGCATGTTGGAGTTCTTCATATGATAAATGATTAAAAGAATTAGAAGAACTAGAGGAGGAAGAAGAGAAAGAGGATGATGATACCTCATGTTTTGCCATTAGGCATTTTGTACCTTGGTCGCTTGAGGAGAAGGAAGAGTAGGAGGAGCTATCACTCCATGTTTTCTTTAAAGCCTTATTCTTCTTCTTCTTGGCCCTTTTCTTGTGAGGAGGGCAAACGGGCTTGATCTTTTCGTCGGGTTCTTGCTTTTGATCGGATTCTTGCTTTGGAGCCTCGCTAGTACCTTCATAGGTTAGTTCTAAAAATTTCCAAAGATCGTAAGAAGTAGAGCAAGTAGAAATACAATTAAATACATTTCGGTCTAGCCCACAATGTAGAGCATTCATGGCTTTTCCATCAAGCTCGAAATTCTTAATATCTATGGTGGTCCACTTAGACTCATCGGAAGAAGTGAGGGTAAAACCATTCATAACAATTCTAAAAATAGGATAGCCAATACTTTTAAGAAATGTGGTCATGCGGGTTTTCCAAAAACTATAATCGGTTCCATCAAAGAATGGAGCACGATCCAAAGAAAAGCCTTCGGGGGCGTAAGAGGTTGAAGCGGTAGAAGCCATCAAAAAAAGATCTTTAATTTGAAACCAGTTAGGGAATTATTCAAATACTCCCTCTGATACCAATTGTCGGGCGGAGAAAAACGGGAAGGATGGAAAGAGGGGGGGTGAATTGCCTTTTAAAAAAATGATTAACAAATTAAAATCAAAGTTGAAATGCAGCGGAAAATAAAAGAGGCAATCACACAAGAAATTGTTAACGGAGTTCGGCCAAAAACCCGGCCTACGTCTCCGCTCCCAACTCAACCGTTGAGAGATTCTACCGCTTGCTTTTCAATGGTTTTAGCAAGAAACCCACTAGGCTTTGAGGTAGCACTAGAACCTATTACAGCTTTCTTTTGGTGGTTAAGCAAGAACCCACTTGCTTTTAATGGTTGAGCAAGAACCCACTATCCTTCTTACAGGTGAAGGATAGCTCACCTATGTCTCAAGCTATTTAAAGGAAAGCTTGACAACCTCTTCACACCTTAATGGTGATGTGAAACCCAAAAGAAAGAGGGGATGAGAAATAGAGTGGTTTGTAGACACAAACCCAAATTAAGCTCAAAATAGATAAACAAGAAAAACCGTAATGGGAGAAGCCTTGGGCGCCTTTGATTGATTGGAGATGTTGAAGGCCGCTTCCAAGCTTCTTTGATGGAGCTCCTTGGATGTGGAAGTTGTTGGAGCAAAGAGGGTTCCTTTGAGGAAGTCCGCCGGAGGTACGCCAAAGATGGAAAATGTGTACGGTGGCTTTGTATATGATCCGGTTGGTGTCCGGGGCTTCCTTGGCCTTTATTTATAGGCATGGAACCCATTGGGGGCCTTCGGAGCCGTTGTAAAGGGCCTCGGAGCCGTTGGAGGCCAAAAGGGAGTTGACTGGTCAAAGCCAACGGCTAGTTTGACTGGGCTACCGGCTGGCCGATGCAGGGCCACCGGCTGGCCGGTGCCTTGGATGTTGAGAAGGCCTTCTGCCCAGGCAGCACCGGCTGGCCGGTGGTGAGGCAGTAGCCATCACTGTTGCATCAGGTTGCCACTGGCTGGCCGGTGACAGAGCCACCCGCTGACCGGTGGAACCTAACAGTGGGCAATGCCTCTGCCAGGTCCATCGGCTGGCCGGTGCTATCACACCGGTTGGCCGATGGACTGAATTTCAGTCCACTTCTTGTCCAGTCTTGGGCCAAATTCTTGGCAACCTTGTGCCTATCATTCAAAAACACTTCAAACAAAATTAAACAAAATAATAAGGTGATTGTGATCATGAAAATAAAACAACGAGGGGAACGAGAGGTACAACACAGATGTTCCTGATCGACCACATGGAGATTCTGGGTTCCATTGGATTTCTCTTGATGCCAAAAAATTTAGAACTCTTGACATTCTGAATACAACCTCTAGAAGAGATAATTATATACCAACACATGGAGAGTATGAGAATCCACCCCTATGGTGCCCATGTTTTAGGGATAATGATGGAGGTACCCCATTCAAATCACTATATATGGATCCATAGTATTGGTAATAAAGTTCCAGAAACTTCTCCAAACCCTACAATAGATGATGTGATTCTTATTAGAAACATCAGATCTAAAATAGTCCAATTCCATGGGTGGTGTAGGTTCATACTCTGGCAAGGTGATGAGAATATTAGTGGTAGGATCTTTCTACAAGATTCTCTCAGATGGGTCGGGATCTAGGTAGATAGGGAGACCGTGTTAATCTGAATCTTCATTGGAAACACCATTTTTCCCAAACTGGATCTCCTCCTCATTAGAGATATCACCCACATTTGAGATGGGTTTCCCTCCTAGTATTAAGGATGGATCATCTTTAATGATAGAATCATTGATATTTAACTCATCCATTGGGAGGGGGGACCATATTCCCCTACCATAGCCATTTTCTGGGTACACACCCTCTCAAGAACTATTTTACACAAAAATTACAAGTTAGTTTGATTAGTATTGAAGGAATGAAAAAACATGTCTCACATAAGGGAGAAAGACATACATAGGAAATTTTTTTGCATGAAGTCCATCCCTATAGTTTCAAAAGAGAATTCCACCACCGTCGATCCCTTGATTCTGATTGGAACCTCAATTGTCGAAACTGAATCCATCAGTACTAGCTGGTTGGGAGATTCATAAAACAAAAAATAATGTTGAAGAAATAAACTTGAACATCTATATAAACATTTTAAGATATATAATCTGATTGAGGTATAGTGTTACCCCGATTCATGGAGATCTTAATAATATATTTTCTTAGATGGGTTTCCTCATTAGTGGTAGGAATCATCATCAAAATACTAGGGCGCAGTCCCTTGTCAATGACTAGGAGGGCCAAAGGTTCCGGAACCACGCTTCCCATATCATCTTCAAACTCTAAATTTGAAGAATCCATAGGAACTAACCCTAAGGGATGCCCACCAGTACAAATTAAGGAACTATTTTCCCCTTATATTAGGACCCCTTGGTCCTCCTTAACTGGTTCTTATATAAGAAAAAAAATCCTAGTTTAGAACCTTTGAAAAATGTTAGGAGGGGGAAGAAGAGACAAGAAGGTTAAAAAACTAAGATTACCTCATTTAATTGAATACCAGTCAATTCATCCCACTAAGGGGTGACCTCTCCAATCTAACATGGGGTTTCTTGATCAACAACTGAGCCGTAAGATTCCTTTTCATAGGTGCCCTGTGTATAAAAAATGATGGATAACACCTATTAGGTTGACTCTTTGGAATATGGTTTCCCCTCATGATAACCACAAAAAGTCACATGTACCCAACTAGTGGAAATATTACCTCCCTCATATTGTCATGCAAAGGCATCCATATCCTCCAGGTATAAAAATTTTTCATTAAAGATCACTGTAATAGTGATTCTGGCTAGACCAAAATCTATCATCTTGATACCTTTTTGAGTTAGCATCCTCCCTAAATTTTCTTCCATAAGAGTTATATGTAGAATCTCCCAAGACACGTAGAGTATGGGAAAGGAAGTATCAGTAGATGGCAACCAAAGATACCAAAATTTATTTCTAGGTGCCTCCATGGTTCTACTGGTCTACTATGAGATCCCTCCACCTACTCTCATGGATTATTCTAAGGGATTCCCGCACCTTCAAGGGGATGGGGTGAATAATAACCTTAATCTTCCCCCACTGAACCCTATATGAAGCTCTTGATGTTTAAAAATCACTCTAAAAAATAGCCTATTTTCTGTCTGGCTACTTCTGTTACTTGCATGATGACATATACCTCCTCACCTGTTGATGCATGATTGCACATGGGTATTCCATGATCCAATTTCTAGCATATGTCTGAGAGTTTATGGAATTAATATTGGTGAGTGGAAACATAATGAAATCATCTATTGATTCTCCCATGAACATCCACCACAACTAAAAATATATATAGGAATGTATTTCCTCATGTATCCCTGTGTATACTCGCTTCTTCGTCTTCTAGATGAATCTGAATTTCTAGGTGAACTGAGACAAAGTGTATGGTTTAAAATAAGTGTTATCATCTATTCTAGGTAATAATACTCCACCTCAAAAGGTCTGAAGATACTTCTGTAAATCCAAAATCCCTTCTATATTAGCAACCATCTCACCAGAAGGAGTCATGAATGGGTGAAAATTGAAGTTTACAATATTTACAATATAGACCATAAACCTAACTACATTATGATAAACTAGTACAACCCTAGTGATTTAGATGAGTGAGGAACATAATATAATATTTGGATGGGTAACAGTGTTTAGAAATTCTTTCTCCCAAAGATGTACTGCAACCACTTATAAAAAAATAGGAATGGACCATATATCCACCTAAACATGATTACTATCACTATGTGGACCAACTAACTATAGAGTTGGAAAATAATGGGTAATCCTAGGTTCACATGGTTGATAGATTCTATAAACACTTATATTAAGATAATCTCGAGTTGAAATCCCATGCGTGTGTCCCTCACTAGAAGCAATCTAAAACTAAGGAAGGTGGCCTGAAATGGTGTATAAAAAACCATTAGATACCAAACTTCCTTCATTCTGTAACTCCACTATTGGTAGTTCCCTTTCTCCAAGATCAGCTAGTCGGATCCCAATTACCTAATATTTTATTCCACTGGAAAATTGTTTTGGCTTCTATGGTATCTTCATTGCTATATTTTTCTAGAACATACATAACTAGGCACTGAATACGATGTCCTAATCAAATGGAGGATGATGCTTCAATACATGGGACAACCATTTTAGGATAATCTATGATATTAATATTGTATTCTCCTTGTCTCCCTAGAAATTAAAAACATGGAGGAACTCTTCATATTGAAATCCTATCACTGAGATTCCACCAACATAATAGAGGTCCCATAGGCTGATCACCACTTCCCCATGATGAAGGTGGAAGGTGTTGGTGTCTAGGGGACATAAACTGAGAATCTATGGTAGCATTTCCCATTGTTGGTAAACATGGAACTATTATGTCCACACTACATCGTAAAACACAATGTGGTTCGTCATAGCCCCATACTTTTGAAAAGTAAAGCATACTTAGTATGACCATTCCTACTCTTCAATAAAGTTCCACCCAGAACATAGGTCCAAATCCATATACCCACCCATTCAATTATTCTAGATATTGTATTGGAAGACGCTCACATAGCAGTATGGAACTCCACATCCTTTGGAAACTCCCTAGTCACCATCCTTTTCCCTCCACTCAGAGTTTAGATAGAGGTGTCTTCATGTTCCCTAGAAGGATGACCAAAAGTAGTGATGTTACAAAGGGAAATTTCATCGTGATGGACAATCCATAATCGTGGCATGTTAACTTCGATGGCTAGGCTATCCATGTCATCCATCAGTATGAAGTTTTAGAGGGGTAGGTTATTTATTAACTTGTATTACTTCTAGGATTCTTTTAGAAGACCTAGGAGCTCTCTATTTTCATAAAAAAAGACTCTTTCAACATTGATAATTTTAAGATTCCCTACTATTTCATCCCTTTGTGTTGTTGAAGATGCTTTAATGATTGATTTATTGGTGGGGTTGGATACTTCTCAATTCTATGGATTTACATGATTAGTTACACTATTTTGTTCTTCATTCATGAAATGGGAATTGCATTTTACAACTTTTGAGGTGTTCACACAAAATTTTGACTAAATCATAGAAATAGTTTCATCGAAATAAGATATTGTATGAATGTGCTTAATGAAATCTTATGATTTCATGTAAGTTGATGAGTTCCATGAATGTGAGATGATATATCATGAACAGAAGTTAGATGAATGTATGAAGGGAATATCTCCCTATTTATAGACACAAGACCACTAGTTTTCATGACCAGAAATCTTGGTTGTGCTACACAAGTGAGGTGTTGTGTGACTATGAAAAAATTATCCTTCGTCTTTGATGCTTCCCTTAGAACCTGAACTTTTGGTCACCTTCATCTCTGATTTTTAGTGGGGTAATTTTTTGGCCCAAAAATGAATCTCTCACTTTGTAGGTCTGATTTTCTAAAAACTGTTTATGCAACCCACCCCCAAAGGAACATCCTAGGGTCGAGGAGAAGGATTCACACAACTATTGAGTAATAAAGACAAATAATTGAATCCTCTATCAAAATACATGCACACCAAAGTTTATGATGGAGATAAAATGTTCCATCGGTACTCATAAATCCCAAAATGATGTCCAATGAATGCATGCAGAAAAGTAGACCTTTCTACACAAACCATCATATGTTTGAACTTATAATTACATGAAAAAGGCAAAGTATAACCCTACATGTTTCATAGTCAAGCCTCATCGACAAATGGAATCCAAGAGTGCAACCTTGTTACGTGCCATAATGAAGTTTCTTGACATCACCCACACATTTTAGCTATATATAGAACCTCACCTAAAACTTTGGTGATAGATCAATAGAAGAAAAAGTGATGCTCTCTCTGATACATGACATTGTGAAACACCAAAAACCATTACAACCTCAATGGTATAGAAATTGCATGACTAAACTCCCATGGTACCCAATGTGTCGTGGTGTATGGTTGAGAGTTACTCATGAAGCAACTCCAAAGGATGATTAGGTTTGTACAAGAGAAATGGAGTTTACGCAACCCTAAGTTGTGTGCATTACAAAATGTTGCGCACACCCCCACATCATAAATCCATGTGTTATACTTATTATAGAGACTATGAAATTCACAGCCCCATTTTCATGCATTATTATAAATTTTCATATAAAAAGGTTTTGTTCCCTCACCCAACACCCTTTATTCTTCAAGTGCATCCTCAGCCATTACACTTACTTTTTATCCTATGTATAGGTACCCTAATGACTCTTTCTACTAAGAATAGACACCATAGCATCAGACCTTTTAATTATCCCTCCTCTATGGTAGTTTCTATTCCATTACCTTCTTATAGGTGAATGATTAGCGGACATGTAATCACTAAATGTGGCATTACTGTGGGAAAAAAATTATCTATCTTAGTAGATAATCCTTTTTCCAAATCTTCCTATCACCTTGACACAACCCAATTTAGGATTTAAGCCATGTCCATGTCTACTCTACACAACATAAAACTTAGAAGATGCAAGTCTTAGTTGCATGACATTAAACTACATGACAACATCCTCATACCACGACATTAGACTATAAACATAGCTCTTGAAATGAGAAATTGATTCACCAGTCATGATCAACATGGGATGCCACCTTCTCCCTCAATATGGGTTTGACCTAATATTTCAAGAAGCTTTTACACATAATCTCTATACCATCTATCATTGATTCTTCTTTCAAGACACAAGTATCCTTACCACATGATGTTAATCTTCATGGACCGATCCTATCACACATCCTTAAATCGTATCATAGAACTATGTGGGTTTTGATAACTAGATTATAAAGAGTAAATATGACACCTCCATGAGGTTCAATATTGACACCCCAACACTACCAAAAAATCCAATGTGTGAAATCATCTCCCATGGGGACACACTACACCAAATCCCAAGTGTGAAATCTTCTCCCCTGAGGACACACTTTGCCAAATCCCAAGTGTGAAATCTTCCCCCTGGGGACTAACTTAACCAAACCATAAAGTGTGATCATATTTCATAATGGGGAAACACTTAACCACCCATATGTCCCTAAAATATGTTAAACCTACAACTCATCTGTCCCCACAGGATGTTAAACCTATGACCCACCTATCCTCTCAAGATGTTAAACCTGGAATGCAAATATCCTTACAAGAAATAAAACCTATAACCCACAGATCCATTTAAGACATTAAAACTGCAACCCACCTATCCTTAAAAGATTTTAAAAACATGAATTAAACATCCTAGTAAAATTTTAATCCTATTACCCACCTATCCCTCTAATATGTGAAACCTGCAACCCATCTATTCCCACAAGATGTTAAAACTCCAACCCATCTTTCCCAATAAGATGTTGATCTTGAATAACATCTGTCCCTGAAATATTTTATAACTGTGACCCATCCATTCCCACAAAATGTTAAAATAATTATCCAATTAGAATCTATACCTCATAAATTAAAAATTGGATGCCTGGGGTAAAAGGCCTATGAAGATGTACACCCTTAGCGTCAACTACCATATAAATGCCATGATATGCCTTAGGTACCACATCTAAGATGCATAAAAAAAGAGACTCCCTATAAAAGATGAATACTTTAAAGGTTCCCAATACACCCAACATAAAGATATTCCTTGACATTCCGAACATTACTATTTATTTTGACCAAAGTTTGTAGCCCTGTTGGGGAAGAAGCAGTGTAATTAACCGACGTCTATCTAGAGATGAAACTAGGAACACGTTTCACAAAGATGACTCAAATATATGACGAATACCTAAACTAGTAAATTCTCTCCAAGGCATATTTATCTTACCGTTGAGGCCATGTGTCTAGGAAATATTTTTTTTATGGGAAGGAATACACAAAAATATCCAAGCTAGTTTTTCTCATGAGACTAACCAATTCATCGAGGTGGTATATAATATTGGGACACACCTATTAATTATATATTTCCAATGCGTTCACCATATGATATATATTTATATCAATACATATCATAATAAAATTGGTTTTTAAATCAATAAATTTCTATATTAAGATAAAAAATATAGAATATAAATACTCTTCCAGTAAATAATTAGGATTACATAGATGCAATCTATTCATAAGAAGAAGGTGGATGGATAAAAAATATATAATAAAATTTCCTTAGTGATATGAAACATCAATATTGAAATAAAAATTATAATTTTTTTAGTATTTACAATATTAATAAATATAATATATTAATAAATAATAATTTCTCAAACTTACACCGTATAGAGTAATGGGTATGTGGTAAAGTCAATAATATTCACATTTAATCTATGAATGGAATTTGTTAGAGTTGGTTCCATAGAACCAAATTCAATGAAATTTATGTTAACATGTATTCATAGTTTTGAATATTAATAAACTTATTTTCAAATCAATATTTTTCTTCTATATAATATACTATGTGATAAAGTCCCTAGAGTAGCTCTTGCTCTAAAAGGCCATAACAGTTCTCCACTATGATGAGAACCTGAAAGTTATACGACACTAATTATAAATATATGTTCTATATCTAAAAAAATTATATAGGATATTATAGGTGGAGACTAATATGACATTGAGACACCTTTTCATGGTGTACATCCTTGGTAATATCCAGAAGCATATTATGATAATGGGACCCGCTAGTAGAAAATCCACATTTATATGTGTCATTGGATGTTCCTATCCAAAAACGTGTATATTGGTCCTTATAATTTATGATTATTATTATTAATGAGTATTATTATCCATGTACATTGAAGAATTGATAAAAATTATGATGAAAAATTCTCGTGTCAAGGTATGATACATTGGGTGCATCATGAGTAATATTGAATTAATGAATAATGCGAGCAAGGATTTATCCCTTATATTATTTAATAGAAGTTAATATATGAGGCACTTTAATGGAAATGATATATCCCAAATAAATCAATAACCATGGTGTTCAATAGGAAATTTCTATTACCATAAAGTCAAATAAATAGACATCAAGCATATAGGTTGATGACACTGGTATGCAACCTGCTTGATTTGAGATATTATGACAAAGAGATTACAGTAAATTGTAAGCATCTGTATGATGTATTATGTGATTGAGACATTTTGTTCTTTCTATAAGGGTGACTTGGAGTATTTATAGATGCTAACCTTGGACATTATACTATTTCACCTAATGCCATCGAGAAAAAGGGAAAGTGGGTCACACACTAAGTGTATCCAGAATCTCAGTTAAATAATATTTTATTATTTATTATTTAATAAGTTGAATAAAATTTTATTCCCACATGTGGATTAATAATTATTCAAGTTTTCTTGATCATATTTATTCCTTCACAAGTTATTCAAGAAAATATAATGTGAGTGAAATTTTTAATAAATATTTATTTTCCATTTATCGAATATAATATTTATTTATTTATTAGAGAATAATCTAGTTATATTTATTTAATAAATAAATAGTCATTATTCATGTTCTGATAAATATTATGGAGGAATGATGGAATAGTATTTTAAGTAACTTGAGAAAATAATAAATTTTGAATATTATTAGACTAAATAGTATTTAATTTTAATTCACGAGTTAAGCACATGTCGATAAATAATAATAATAATAATATTTGACATAGAGTTTTTTCTATAATTAAATAAATAATTATGCCCACTTATGAAATTATTTTATTTTAACCCTAGCAATATATAAACCATGTTATTTTATTTTATCAATATAAAAATTTATTTGTTTGGGTTGTGGACAAAAAATATGAGAATTATCTCAATCCCTTGATATATCTCTTCACCAATATTTTCCCCAAGAACAGAGAGAAATATTCCTCCAGAAGATCAAGGAGAACACTTTGGAAGCAATTCTCATAAAAAAAAGGAGGATGACTCAAGCACAAGGATCATCCATGCTAGTACTCATATATTCCTTTGGCTACATCTAGAGATTCGTGGAACGTGTGTAGATTAATGCTAGAGGGAATCTGCACTTGATTCCTACAATGCAATGATGGTTCATTGAAGATCTGTTATCAAATAAATAAATGAATAAATAATTTCATCAAGGTAATTATTATATAATTAAATTAATTATAAATAATAAGTGATGATCCTCTCTCACTGGTTCTGGCATGATTCATGTTGTCTATCTTCCATGATTAAATTCTATTGAATATGATGTTAATCATTGTATAAATCCCATATTGATCATTGAACATGAAAAAAAGAAATGATGGGTGCCGCCCACTAACCACATCCTCTATGGACATAATCTACAAGTGGTATCAGAGAAATAAACTAATTATTTATAATTATTTAAGTATCATTGGTGATTTATTCCTTTTAATTTAGTTTTTCAATTCACGTTTAATTTTTCTATTAATATGAATCATGAGATATACTTGTTCCTATTTTGTTTCTCATAGATCTAATTGAAATGATAAATTTTATGATTAAAATAAAATCAAGGAACTCATACATAGGTGACAAAGATTCTGGATGGACAATATAGAAGTACACTCCATGTACTTGTGTTCATTGCACTAAGCGTTAATTCAGAAATTACCGAATTTGTGTGCATTGATGACATGCAATGTTGTTAATTATTACACAAAATTTTGATCAGGACAACTTGCACACATTGAGCAGGATTACATGCTGTGTAGCCCACATACATGGCGTGTGGTTTGTTTGAGTCATAGATGGGATATGTATTCCACACATGACCTACTTGACTGGTGACCTTGTAACTCATAGTTGAAACTCCATGTAGTCTATGATGCATACCATGTACTACAATTTTCTGAGGCATAGTTTACACACACAGTCCCTAGACTGGTGCCTCAGACATGCTATGAGAGGTTTATACTCCATCTAGCTTGTTTTTACACACCGTGTACTTTTACCAAATTACATTGATTTAAATTTTATTTATTATACTATGTAAACCTTATTGACATGTTCTTGAGTGTGGTCATTAAGTCGATAGGACACACCATGTGATAGGTTTTTAATATATATATATATAAATGCTTAATTAATATATTTTTAATGTTCAGATCTGCGTATCATGTATGAGTTGTATTACATTTTTTTCTGTACATGCATTGAATCATAACACATAACCGAAAAATCATGTAATTCATGTAATCATTATGTTGATAATACAAGTCATTAAAGACATGATAAGTCATGTATGATATATTTCAAAAAAGGTAAAACTATATATGATTATAATACATGTTGGGTAGATTTGGATGGGTATTCACAATGTTTCCTCCAATGTACATTTATGTACACAATTAATTTTAAATGAATTTATTTAATTTTTTTATATTTATAATATATGATAATCTCAAGGAATTTTGGAGGATAATTAAGATAATATAATTTATTAATTAAAGATGATAATTAATTGATTCAAGTACAATTTTTCTTAAATAATAATGATTATGAATTGAATTCTAGTTTTATTAAATGCATAATATTTTCCATGCATGTGGATGATCATGAGAATATAACTTTCCTTTTTATTTGATTGGTTTCATTTAATTAATAATTAAACTAAAATTTTGTTCTGCATGTCTTCTATCCTCTTATTATGCAGGGGAGTCATTCCCATGGTTTCTTTTATATAAACCCTTACCCCCTCACCTGCGTGTGAGTAAAATAATATGTAATGGATGGATCTCCTAAGAAAATGGAGGTATTTCATGTTTGGATCCAAGGAGAAACCATTCTAAGAGAGATACATTGGTGGACATGTGGAAATATGTAACATGAACCTTAATTGGTTCAAGGTGTTTTTAACCTAGGTTAATGATCATTTTATCAACCGCTAGATAAAATAACCATTAGTAAAATCTCATGATCATACCGGTTTATTATTTTATTTCTATCAGTTGAATGGTTATTTCATTACGATTTTTTTTCCTCAAACACATAAATTAATGGAATTAACAAGCATGAAATATTGAACTAAAATAAAATTGATTATGTGTAAAAATTATCTAAGACATGGTTAATCACTTAAGTAAATCCCCTAAATATTAACAATAATGAGATAAAGATAATAATGGGAAATTTACGCATAAAAGTATAAAATCCCTCAATAAAATATTAAGTCTGTATATCCTTCTATTACTTTGGTCAAAATCATACCACAGTTCAAAGTGATTGACCGACCAATGTTGGGGTAATTTCAGTTATCAGGGAATTTTAACTTGATTTTTTGGGTTGAATTAACTTAGTTCACATCAAGGGTTGACTGAAAAATTAGGACTTGGTTTAACTTAGAGGCAAAGGTTTAGGAAATCCAATTATGGATTTCAGGATGGGGGAGCCCACTCAACAGATCTAGGAACTGTGAGTTAATGAAGGAGGCAT
This sequence comes from Viscum album, assembly GCA_963277665.1. Lineage (NCBI taxonomy): Eukaryota > Viridiplantae > Streptophyta > Magnoliopsida > Santalales > Viscaceae > Viscum > Viscum album. The sequence continues at coordinate 866,114,456 of OY728146.1, read as the reverse complement.
TTGGAATTTTTACCTAAAACCATTTATGTTGCACGACCAACCAAATTTGGGGTAATGAAAAGAGTAATATAGATCATTTCCACTAAAATGTCCAAGAAGTAGTATAGTACAAATCCAATGGTGTGGGCTATTGGGTTTTGATAAAATTGTGGTAGACTAAGAAATTTATTATTTATTTATTTTTCTAAATTTTATCAGATAAAGTACTAAAATTTTCCCCTTTTATTTTGTAGAAACATCATTAAAAATTACATAAAACATATCACTTTGATCCATACTTGAGAAGGAAAATCTTCTCACTGGTACAAATTTCCAAGAGAGGAAAAGGCGCTTACACATTATACTTTTCCAAGAAAGAAAATTGTATATCTTGGAAGAACCTTTTACAGTTGTGCCTGGTAATGAGGATAGTGATGAATAACTATATCTCTTTGAAAAATATCTTAATGATAATACATATGTTCAGTGATTCATTCTATCACACATGTCTAATGATCTTTATAAGAAACATGAGGAAATTGATGCATATAACATGATGTCACTCCATCAGGATCTCTATCAAGAGATGGTGAGACAAGAGAGGAACGAGATATCCAATGCTTTGTTTACAACTAATCTTGGAGATTCTATTCTAGTTGGGCCTCATGTAGTCAAACTCATTGGATATATTTAATGATAATAAATTTTAGGTATTAAATTTTAAGATGAGTTTCATATAGATCTCATACTTTTATTACTACCTAATACCTTCTCTAGTTATATTGTTTATTACAATATAAGAAATAATTAGAAGAGTCTTTTAGAACTTATTAATTTAATTTTATTAGTGGATAAGGACACTGGGTGTGATAAAACTACATTCCTTATATTGAATAAGAAAAGGAAGAACAAGGAAAGGGATCCCAAGACCTATAAACAAAATAAAACTCTTAAGAACAATCCTTTCAAGAAGTGAATGATCCAAATGCAATGCAAGGAAAAAGGAGGAAGTGTGTTTTCTATTGGAAAGTTAGGACACTTGAAGAGGAACTCCACCCAGAATCCAGAAGAAGCTAAATGTGTATTCTATATTGAGTTTAATCTTTACATATCTACAAATAAGGAATTAGATACAACTTTTGGGGAGTGAATCTATATCCAAATAAAAGAACTAATAAGATTCTGAAAGAATTACATAGGGGAGGTGGATATGAGAGATACTAATGTTGAAATGTCGGTTTCTCTATCCATTGGAGACTACCACCTTTCATTTCCAATAAGAATGATTTTGGTTTTAAAATATAGTTATTTTGTACCTACGGTTACCGAGAAAATAATTTTTGTATCATGCCTAGATACATATGGGTTTATTTTCATATTTGGAAATAATAGTTGTTTCTTTTATAAGATAAACATATTTTATAGGATGAAAAATTGAAATAATGGTCTTTATGTATAAAATTATTAAAACCAAGTGTTGGAAATTGATAATGAATCATTTTTACACAAATCACAAAACACCCAGCTTTGGAATCACTGTCGTGGTCATGTAAATGATAATAGTTAGATAAAGATATATCAAGATGGAAATTTAGAATCATTTGATGTCAAACCTATTGAAAGAAATATTTCTTGTTTTCAATGAAAATTTTATAAACCACCATTTTGGGGACAGGGTAAAAGGGACACAGATCTTAGAATATTGGTACACACTGACGTGTATGGAATATTTCTAGTAGAAGCTAGAGGGGGATATTATTACTTCATAAATTTTACTGATGACTTTAGTAGATATAGATATGTTTACTTGATGAGGTATAAGTACAATTATTTTGAGAAATTAAAGGAATTCAAGAATAAATTAGAGATTCATCTTAGAAAGAAGATAAAAAATCTTTAGTCAGATCTAGGTGGTGAATATCTTAACTAAGAGTTCAATGAATTTTTATTGGAGTTTGGGATTCTATTTGAACTCAATCCACCTTAAACACTATAGTGAAATGATGTTAGTGAAAGGAGGAACCATAACTTATTAGACATGGTAAGATGAATTATGAGTCATGCATAACTTCCATTATCCTTTTGGGGATATTAAATAAACAAATAAATTATACACAATAAAATAAGGTACAAATAAAGTAAAAAATGGAACTCCCTTTGAGTTTTGGAGTGTAAAGAAACATTTTTTGTATAAAAATTTATGGGTTTGCTAAGAATTTGTTAATTCTTTCTCAAGAAACAAACTAGTACCCCAAAGAAAAAAGTGTATGTTTATTGGTTATCCTGAAGAGAAAAAGGGATAATACATATACAACCCCTTAGACAAGAAAGTGTCTGTCGCTAGACAAGCTATATTTCTTAAGAGGGATCACATCCTCAAAAAGGATAGTTGGAGGAAGACGGACTTGGATGAAGTTGATGCTCAGAATACATAATAGTTGGTTTAGGAAGAGATTCCACAGATCCCCATAGAAGAAGTAGTTCTTGAAACACAAGTCAGTCATAGGAGTGTAGGAGAGGTAATAGATCTATATAGATATGGTTTTCTAGTCACTAAGTATGGTGAATCATTGTTTGTTGAAAATTATGAACATCTCACATACAAGGAGGTTGTAGAGATCTCAGAAATGGATTACATGTATCAAAACCAATTTTGGGTTCTAGTTTATGTGCCTGTTGATGTATATATCATTTAATGAAAATGGGTATTCAAGAGGAGACTTGTTATTTAAAGTAAATTAAATACCTAACAAGCAAGTATAGTAGATAAAGGATTTAAAAAAAATCAAGGAATTGAATACGATGAAACCTTTTCACTAGATTCCATGTTTAAATCAATCATAATTATACTTGTTATAGAAGCTTACCAAAAATATGAGAGTTGGAAGATGGATGTAAAACCATATTTCCTTAATGGTAATTTTCAGTTAGATGTCTATATGGCACAACTAGAAGGGTTTCTGACTCTAGGTGATGACAAAAGGATTTGCAGGTTACATGATCGATTTATGGATTTAAGAAGGAATCTAGTTCATGGAATATTCAATTAGATTAATCCATAAAAGAACTTCGTTTCACTAAGAATGAATGTGATCCATGTGGTTACAAGAGGTTTAGTGGGAATTTATTCATTATCCTAGTAGTACATGTTGATAACATATCATTTATTGGAAATGACATACTAATATAATAATTAGTTAAGGGTTTTTTAAACAAGTGTTTATCTATGAAGGACTTGGGTGAATTAATCTATATTATAGGGATCAAGATAATTCATGATATATCTAAGAGGATGATAGGACTAAGACAAAGTACAAATGTTGACCAAACACTAAATAAATTTTGTATGGAATAACCGAAGAGGGAATTGGTTCAAGTGTTACATGTTTTTCATATTTGTAATAAAATATGTCCTTAAACAAAAAATGAGAAATAGAGAATGATTAATATTCTATACACTCTAGCGATAGGATCAATCATGTATTCCATGCTATGTACTATACATGATGTTTCCTATGCATTGAGCATGGTAGGAAGATATCTAAAAGATCCAAGAGAACATCATTAGACTACTATTAAGGCTATCCTTAAGTATCTGAGAAGAACTTTGGATATTATATGGGTGTATGGAGGAGATGAATAAATGGTTATCTAGGGTTATACTAATTCTAGTTTTTAGAAAAATCTTAATTATATGAATTCATAGTTAGGATATGTCTTTTTTGTCTCAACCGAGGAGCTGTGAGATGGAAGAGTTCAAATTATCCAATTATTGATGATTATAGAGTGGAGTATGTGTATATAATATCTTCTTATGTAACCATTTAAGCCATTTTTATTTTCAACTTTTTCTAATAACTTGATGTGATACCTAGCAGTAAAGGCCCTATCACATTGTACCGGGATAATACTACTATTGTGGCTCTTGAAAAAGTGCTTGGTTCATAATAAATGACAAATAACATAGTATAAAAGTGACACCTATTGGGGAATTTTTATCAAATGGGTGAAGTTGAAGTGATTAGAGAATCCATGAAAAAGAACATGGTGACCCCTTGACTATGGGCTCATCCCAGTAGAAGAATGAGTATCATGTGAGAGATTGCAAACTGAAGGTTTTTAGCAGTTGGATCTAGTATCAGTGGGAGTGTTTTGGTATATTTTCAATAGAATCATCTTCTATGTAATTTCTAATAACTTGTATTAATAGTTTTTAATATTATTAAACTTCTTATCACATCATGATTATTCTTTTTTATAACATAGTATGTGATAATTACCCTAGAGCAGCTCTCACACTAAAAGGCCATAACAATTCCCCGCTATGATGAGAACCTAGAAGTGCTATGGCACTATTATTAAATATATGTTCTATAGATAGATGTTATTATTTGAGGGACACAAATGATATAGGATTTCAGGGGTGGAGACTCCAAGGACATTGAGGTACCTTCTGATGGTGTACACTCTTGGAAGTATCCAGTAGTATTTTATGAGAACAAAACCTACTGTAGGAAATCCACATTTAAATGTGTCATTAAAAGTTCCTATTTTTGGATGTGTGTATTTTTCATTAAACTTTAATATTTTTATTAATAAGTTTTATGAGTCACATACTTTTATGTATTGACAAAAACCATGACGACAAATGTTTGCGGTGCAGTAGGATACATTGGGTGGGTCACGAGTAATATTGAATTAACAAAAAATGAAAGAAAGAAGATATCCATTATGTTATTTAATGAACGTTAATATCTCCTTAAACTTTATGGAAATTATATGTATTAAATAAATCTATGTTCATGGTGTTCTATAGGTAAGTTATATTTCCAAAAAGTTATGGAAAGATTCATCTATAAAATAGGTTCATGGAACCAGCATGAAACCTTCTTGATCTGAGATATTGTGATAAAGGGATTAAATTACACCATAAGAGTATATTTGAGGTAATATTTCATTGTATGATTAAATTATTTCTCTGTGTTCCTTGGTGTGTTTCAAGATTCTATAATTGGATATTAGGATGATTTACCTAATGCCACTAAGAAAGAGGCCTAGAGGTTCACACACTAAATGTATCCAAAATATTAGTTAAATAATATTTTATTATTTATTATTTAACAAGTTGAATAAAATATTTTTCCTTCATGTTGTTTAATAATTATCCATGTTTTCTTGATCACATTTATTCTGTCACTAGTTATTTGAGGGAATATAATGTGAGAAGAATATAAAATAAAAATTTGTTTTCTATTTAGTGAATATAATATTTATTTTTTATTAGATAACAATGAAGTGATGTTTATTTAATAAATAAATATTCATTATTCAAGGTTCGATAAATATTAATGAAGAATGAAGGACTGATATTTGAGGTTCAGTGAGGAAATTATAAATATTGAATATTTGATGATTGAATAATATTTAATTTTAATTCTAAATTTAAGTGAATTTAGAGAAATAATTATCCTTATATTATTATTTAATATGGGTTTTTCACTAGGATTAAATAAATAATTATGGGGAATTATGAAGTTAATTTTTTTAACCCTAGAAATATGTATACTAATTTATTTTTTTTCTCAATAGAACAATTTGTTTGTTTGGGCTGTGAACAACAAAATTGGAGAATTCTCTCAATCCATTGAGATCTATATTCTCTAAGATGAATCCAAATAAAGGATATAAATATTCCTCCACAATATAAAAGATAATTATTTAGAATCAATTCTCATAGTGATAAAAGGTGGACGATACAAGCACAAGGATTAATCGTACTAGCACCGAGAGATTCTTTCGGCGATATTTGGATATTCATGGAACACGCGGGGTTCACATCTAGAGGGAATATACAATTTATTCCTACAATGAAACAATACTGAATCATAGATCTCCTACAAGATCCATCAATGAAGAAATAATTCCATCAAGATAACTCTTATTAAATTAAATTAATTATAAATAATTTGTGATGATCCTCTCTCTATGGTTTTGGTGTGGTTCATGTTTTCTATATTATTTGATTCAATCCCATTGAACACGACCTTTATCATTATATATATCTTTTATTGATCATTGAAAATGACAAAAGAAATGATGGGAACCACCCATCACATGCTTCTACTATGCCTAGAACCTACATCATATGGGTTAATACAATTTAATCAAAGGAAGGAAATATTGAGTGTTCACAAAGGAATGAAATTAGGATAAACATTATTCCTCTAATAGATGATGATTTGAAAATAAAAATCAAGTAATGGATTTACAAGAGTTTAATCCCATAGAAGAAAATATTATGTGAGGATCTAGAGGATAATCCATGATTAATATGTACCCCATAAAAGGGAAACAATTGTTGAATATGAATCTTATCTCAAGGAAGCATAATTGAGATTAAAAAACCATTATAATAATTGTATTGAAAGAATAAAAATACCATGAGAGGGATAATATTATATTAAAATATAATAAACTTGAAAATATTACTTATACTTGAAGGCTTTAGGGTATTAAATATACTATTTAATTGAAAATATAGTGTTCAATATCAGACATGTCTCATGGAAATGAAAATATAAAAAATAAAACCTTACAATGTTAGAAACATTAAAACAAAAATACACTAAATTATTTGATTTAAAATAAAGCAATTAATATCATGAATAATGATAGGATCATGATTATAAATATTAAATGGTTAGTAGATACACCATTCCTAATAAAACATGGTATATAATAAGAAATATGTATCAAGGGGTGAAAATTTGAGACAAGAAACCCTTACAAGTTACATAATGATTGAAGTAAGAATCATAAAATAATGAAGTTATAAGGAAAAAATATATTATCCCAGAAAATAATGATAATATACGAAGTATTTTTTAGGTTGAATAAATCATGCTTGTAATAATAGATATTTAATAAGAAATTTTGAAAATCAATGGAAGAAAATAAATTTAGGATAAACCCTTACAAATTTTGTAAATTTTGTTTCAAACACCCATGAAAGAAATAAAATAGAATTGAAAATTAAATATCTTGACATATAAAGGAACCATTATAAAAAAATTGATGGTTAAGTAGATACAACTTTCTAAAGAGAATGTGGTTTATAATAAGAATTATGTCTCAGTGGGTGAAAATTGAGACAAGAAACTCTTACAAGTAACATATTAATTTATTTAAGAATAATTTGATAAAGGGATTATAGAAAAAAACTATAAAATATTATAAAATGAGTAAGAAAATACCAATTATTCATTATGTATATTAAATCAATCCTGGTAAAATAGCTTTTCATTACGTAAGTTTATAACTCAATGAAACAAAAATGAGTTAGCGCAAACCCTTACCTTGTTACTAATTCAATATGTAAATGTTCCTAACTTCATGAATAATAAATTTAATTTTATTATATGAATTATTATAAACCTTATTAATCTATATTTTATTTAATATATACCATTTATTAGCATATACTATTTATTTATTATATTTTTTTTCTTATCTTGGAGTGAAAATTGAATCCGTTTCTTCTTATTTCAATAATTTCAGTGATTGAAGATGATATTTTAATAATAAATTAAATAAGTAATATAGAATTTCAAAATCTCTAAAAATCCTTATTTTATTATAAATTATAAAAATATTGTATCTTGTATCACATAGTCATCAATTATTGAGTTTTATAACATTGTTCAAGTAGGAGGTTTGATCGACCCAAACATGAACAATCTATAATTCAACCGGTGAGTATGGAAATAAAATTGTTTATATTTAAATAATATCATTATAATAGAATATTAGTGAAATTATTTATATTTTTTAAGGTTTTTAATAATTTTTTTTATTTTTTGGATAAATATAGAAAAAAACATGTTAAACATAAAATGATACTTAGTGGAGGAGGTAATCAGTACAATAAACCATTATCATTTACATTTCCAAATGAATGAGAGGAAATGAATGTGTATTTTAATTTATGAATTTATATTAATAATTATATTTTATATGAAACATTTATTTTTAATTTCTATCCTTATAATTGGTGAAGAGAGGCAGTGGTTAGAAACCAAAGATACTGCTTTGTGGAGGTGGTAGTCCACACAACGCACAATCGACATTCTTTTTTTCTAAGTGGATGAAATGGAATGAATAAGGTTTATTCCAATAATATAATAAAACTTTAGAATAAAAATTATAATAATTTAATTATATAAATATGTTTATGATATTTTTGGAAGGTAAAAAATTAGAAGGAAAATATATGGATTAAATAATACTCACATTGAGACTTTGAAATCTCTCTTGAAAATCACTTTGGATAACCACTTTACTTATTTTCTTAAATGTCCATTATTTTATACATGATTCAAAAAATGGTGTTTATTTATATGAGTGGAATCTTTGGATTATTTATTTATTTATTACTACTATCTTTAATGCTTCTGCTTTAGTGTTATATTGCTTATACTAGGATAGGTTACTACCCCCAACATCTTATATTCCTCATTCAACTATAATAATTATTTAGACTATTATTATTATCACATCATGAGTGTATAGTCTAACCACTGTCACCCCTTTACATCCTTGCTACTTTTCAGAAGCCTTTCGCATATGGGGAGGAATGCCTAAGGCCCAGTGGATCACCAACCCAGTGTACTATTTGGGTGGAAAGATGGGTTATGTACTAAAAATGGTATCAAAGTAATTTATAAACTGGAATTTTTAGAATTTTTTTATGAAAACTAATTATATCAATTGTGTTTCTTTTTAGTTGGTATTACTATTTAGGTTATGGTAAACCTGAGATTAGCATGTTTTCAGAACTGGGTAAATAGCTCATGTTTGGTTGGCTGTAGCCCCATGTATGGGGGACAAACCAAGTTTCCATGGGTGGGAGTTGTTGTTTTATTTTCAATTTTTATATTTGATATTATATTTTCCCTGAGTGATACACTAGGGTGTGATTTATATTTTTTATAATATATAACCATGTCCTAGTATAATAGGGGAGGTATTTTTATGTTTTCTTGATAGGTACATATGATGATATATATATATATATATTCCATGATAAATTGTTTGTGATAGTCCTTGGGAACCTAGATTTCACTAAGAGGGGTTGGGTTATTTAATGTGTCAACAAAAGAAGCTAAACAATGTTTTTCTACTTAGCCTTCTTTGGTAGAATTATACTCATCTGACCTAGGCATGTGGTAACAATAATATCTATCTATGATTATATGTGATGTGATGCTATGTATATTCATGTGACAAACAAACACACACACACACACACACATATGGGTTTTGATCTAATAGGTGAATGTAAGGATGAAGATAGGGGTGAGCATTCTAAAATTTCAAAAAAGGAAGCTAAAAAATGTTTTTCTACATAACCTTCATTGGTGGAATTTGACTGAGCTACTACAAATGACAAGTGATTCCTATCCCAAATATGGGAATGTAAGGGGCCATGAAGCCGAATGATTCATGATTTCTGAATCCGATGTGGGCAGGCCTGGGGCCATGAGGTTGGGTTACTATTGAAACCTGACTCTAATATGGGTAGGTGAGTGGACATGAGGCCAGATTCCATGTGACATGATTATGATGGGGGAGTGTAAGGCTTGTGAGATTGTTCTACTATATACAATTATCCTTATATGTGTCATATGTAAATTATATTATTATAGTTTTCTAAAAATTTCATTTTTATTTAGAAGGTTTCTACCTAGATGACTTCTGATGGAGAGGTAGGTAGGTAGTGATACAGTACCATTTGGCCATGTATAGGTTGAGTCCCCTAGGTTCCAGGATGTTGTCCTAAAGGGTTATGAAAATAATTTACTATAAGTACCTACACAAGTACGTGATCCAGTATAGGCGATCAAACCATAGGATTTGACCTCTTTTGGGCCATATATTTATGAGAATCTCAGATCACAGCTCGTACATTTCATCAAGGTCATCGATTGGGGAGAACATAGAGTAGAGCCCTCAATGTAATACCTACCTTGATAGTTATTGTCGCCACACAAACCGCTATTTCAGGTTGAGGGTGGATCATAGGTGGTGGAAAACTGGATGAAGTTTGTGAAAACCATTTTAAATTAGACTGAAACACTCCCAGTCGAGAGGTTAAAGTAAGATATATATATTCTCATAGGACTAACAAAGAACTAGTGGGATGTACTGGTTTAGGTGGGTACACATGAGGTACTGGCTTGGAAGGACTTTTAGCGTAGGTTCTTTGAGAACTTCTTCCCAGAGACAGTGAGGGTGGAAAGAGTTTGGGTGTTCTTAAGTATATAGATTGGAGACATGTTCATCATGGAATATGCATCTATATTCAATTAAATGTCTCATTTCGCACCTAGTATGGTGGGAAATTACATCATGGGTGTGAGGTTTTTCAAGGATAGTTTACAACACACCATCACGGTGTGTATAAATATCTTCAGGTTATCATTATTCTCAGAAGCTATGAATTAGGCACTAATAACTGAGGTAAATTTGACATACTGATCGTATTCAAGTTGGGTGATGAATTCAGGTGATTTTAGTAATGATTATTTATATAGTATGGAGTGAGGATTTGAGGAGTCTCATTAGGGTATTCAGGTCAGAGATCCGAGCAGACCACTAAGGAGTGGGTTATGAACAGTGTGCTTCCAGTAGGGGAAGCTGAGACATGTTCAAACCTAGTGTGATTAGGCATAGAAGGAGTGCCAAACATGAAGCCTAGTTGGGCATGTAGAGAGGTTATGTATGAATCCTTCTTAGGAAACTGGTAGTTAGAAACAACGTAGACTCAGTGGTTTGAGGTTAGATCAGGAGTGGTACCGGGAGTTGGTAGCTAGGAATTAGTAGTACGTAGAGTTTGTGAAAGAGCCAGTGGGTCCCAATTTTGGGGTCATTGGTTGGTAGATGGTGTATCTCCACAAATATTCTAGGACTCGAGCCATAGAACTTCAGGCTAGGTGTACACCATGGAGCTACTAGGTGCATAGATGGCTGGTCAGCTGACTATGGTCACAGGTACACCATGGGAATGAAAGTGTTTTGTTTTTTATTTTGGAATGGTTCTTTTTTAGGCTAGCTCAGTTTTGGTGAAAAAGGTGCACGAGATGTACTTCATACTAACAAGGTGATATTTAATAGGTTTTCATCATCTTAGATGCGTTATATATATATATATATGAGATTAGGGGACCCATGATTATCTATGGGAATCAGAACGATGTGGGAAATATGTGGGGTTTAAGGCACTAAGTTTCCTATGGGAATATTTTAAGATGCTGGACCACATAGGTTCCATGACTGACATGGATAAAAGGAAGGAAAATGATATGATTCGATAATATATGGGTTTAAAATGTGACACAATAATGATTTGAGCACTTGATGAGGTGTAGGAGTGAAAATTTGTCCTGAGAGGACCTTTGTGTCCAACTATGGTCGGAGGACCATCAGTTTGTTTGTGTTTTGTGTTATGAAGCGATTGGGGAAGGTAAATCCTAAGGTGGGGAGAGCCTTGAGAGAGTTGATCTAAAAGTTCATAACTAGGATAGACTGGGGTGATTGGAAGGAGATGGTTATGTTCAGTACCATATCCAGGTAATGATTGACACCTTAAGGATGAGATATGTAATGGTGGGGATGTTGTAACATCCTATGTTTTTGGAGCAGGTTGAAATCCAAAACCGACTTGAATTTTCAATGATTGGTGGCTGTAAAAACTCATTCCCTTGTCTTTGTAACATAATTATGAGAGTTATCTTTACCTAAGGAATTTTTTAGATGATTCTTAGTTCTTGGTAATTTCCTTAGGGTTTCAGTTGGGTTTTAGGTGAATTAGAGACTGAAAACCTAATTTTTGAGAAGGTGATGATATAGACTCATAGTATGGGAAAACCATGAAGTCTACCACTTGTAACCATGTGACCCTACTTTGGCCCTATGTGTGGTTTTTATAACTATGTGGTAGGGGGTTCATGGCTGTGTGGACGATTCTGTAGTTTTTGATAGAGGCTAACACACAATTATGCATGATTTTTTCAACTGTCCAGGCTAACCATGTGAGATATAGTTATTATGTAGTGGGAGATGTAAATTTGGAGCATAGTAAACTAGACCATGCGGGTCATTAATATTTTGGAATTTACTAAAATTATCTTACCTTATATTTAGCCTTTATCACTCATTTTTCATATCATTTACCCATGTGAATAGGTGGTCTCCAATTTCTTCATCCTCTCTGAGGTGTTGAGATCCACTCTTCATCCAAACTCTGAATCTCAATCCTTTTGTTTCATTGGATGCATATTGGTATGGATTAAAATCAAATTTCCTATTTTATATTATTCTTGTTCCATATTAAGCATGAAATTCATGCAGTCTATTTACCCTATTTTTATTGAATTGATCTAAAACACTTATTTCTTCCAAATCAGCTCAAATTAGAGACTGATATTGGACAAGAAGGTGTATACCAACATGAGGTATGTGGTTCCTAAACTTATATTTTATTTCACTAGATTTTTGGGGGTGCTTCCTTGATCGTTATACTAGGTATTTTAAGCGAGACACTATTTAATTATATAATTGTTTTGAAAAAAATTAATTGAAAATTATATATGCCTGTGGGAATGCTTCTACCTAACAACATGTGGTATATGCCTCGTGAGAGGCTTTTATCCTTGGTAATATAAGGCTGGGGAATTTATTTATTATAAAGTTGAATTAATAGGATTCTTGATTTGGTTCCATGGGAACATGATGGGAGCATCCCAAGGATTGAGATGGATTTGACCATCAGGATGGGGAAACACAGTTTGTTAGGTTGGGTGATGCCTAGTCTTTATGAGAGACACTGATTACAAGTTGGGACAATTGGTTTCTATACTGAGGTGACAGGGTCATTGGGATATGAGTGTGACCTTTTTTATTTGAAATGGTATTAACCATCAGGTGGAGTGATGTTGTCACAGGGGAATGAGATGTTGTGATGATGCAAATTATGTATTATGTTAGTTATTTCAGCACATCATGATTGGCCGACACACTATTGGAGTCATGTTCAGACATAGAAGACTCATATGATGAGGTGGTGTTGACCAATCATGTGGGTAGAGGACTCTGTTATATAGGGAATAGGATGGTGTTGATCACTAGTTTGGTTGGAGGTGATTTATATAGAAATCCATGAGGATGGTGAGGATCCATCGATTGATGGTGTTAAGATCATCAGTTAGGGGATGAGGCTCACTATATATTGGGGATATTGGGATGAGATTATTTTGGAGGATGGATATCGCCACTCCACATGACATTGGATATTTATATGATGTTGTTCTTATTTAGAAGACAATTATCACTATGCATCAGATATCATGCTTCAAGCAGATAGGGATTATTTTGAGGTGAGGTCCATTGAACCATGTACTAGATGGGGAGTGCCTTCAGGATATTAGTTACTGATTTTTGGCATGAGGTTCTGAGTTATGACTTAGAGGTGGAACATGAGGGTTCACTTGGGATGCACTTTCATCAGGGGTTTCATTGGGAAATATGATAAGGATTCTATCCACTACTATAATACTGGTGATGGTTAAATAAATTAACTTATTCTTTTGGGCTTCTGAATATAAGTGAAGAGGGTTTTTTATAAACTGTGCATGTGCTGTTTTATTTATTTTAGATATACCTTATTTATCATAGATGTAAGTGAGGCACACATTGATGGTGGCCTAATGAGATTATTCTCACACCCTACATAGGACCTTCACGATGCTTGTAGACTTTAGGCTCTTATGATCAGTTAAGGGACCAAGGTCATGAGTTTGGCCTTAGGGGTCATGTTGGGCCTTTTGTATGGATGGATGGAAAGTACTCGAGTTCCTGCATCAATTGGATTTTATCTTCTGAGTCTTCTCTTTTATTCCATCATGATTATATATATGTAATAATATGGTCAGCCACATGGAACCCTCTTTACTTATTTTCCTGCATGACTTTTCAAGTATGCATGCTTCTATCTTTTATACTTGTGCTTTAGTATTTTATTACTCTAACTATGGAGGGTTATTTTCCCCATAATCATATATTACTTCTTCCAATGATATACTAATTTATTCCATTATTATAACCTCTAGAGGGTATAGTATCGCCATTATCACCCCTTTACAACCTCGTTGTTAGTCAACAACCATTAGTATATGAGGAGACATGACTAAGACCTAGTGACACACTAACCCTGAGCACTATTAAAATGGAAGGATGGGTTGAGGCACTACAATGTATATCACGACTCATGCTATATTAGGATATGTGTCCAAACCCCATGTTCAGGTCTCAAACACAAGTCCTCATCATCTTTCACCCCTTCCAAGTGAACCATATTAAACTAGTTATGATAATCCCTTTTTTAAAAATTCCTTATTCTCCCATTAAAGATTTTTTATTTATAAAACACACGTTATGATTTGTTTTTTTTTTGAATTCCCACAAACCTTTACTTGACTATTGTTAATGAGAGTTTTACCCTCAAAAGGAAACCATTTCTTGAATATGAATATCATACCCCTGATATGGATCTCTATATGATTCAAGTATTTATCCTTTAATCCAAATATATCTTCATCTGGAAGTAAAGAATAACCTAATGTTCATATTAAATCACAGTATCAAAACAGAACCTATCATTCAAATTTGTTTTGAGGTCATACTTATGACTACTTTTCCAATATCATTACTTTTAACTAAGTATCCTCATGTGAAGATATATGATGGTACCACTCCCTATTTTAAATTTGTCAGTACATTCATAGAATTTGGTCCCCATTTGGGTTGTTATTATAATCCATCAGGCCCATTCATCATAAACATAAACCAAGTGCTCTATTTTTAGATGATATATAATGGCGTTAGGGACTCCATTCTCATTAGGTTAACATTTAGCTTACCATAGAGAAGAAAATAACTACCCCCTTTTACTAAGAACTAATATCCTAATCTATGTGCACTATCCTATGATGTAGTCTACTTAATAATTGGGCTTCGGAATTATATTGAGTTTTTCCTCAAACTTGCAATATATGTTGTACCAAATTTTACTCAAAGTCATATGACATTAAACTCTATCCTTAATTGGACATAACATCAAGAACTTAAACTATAGACAAAGACATATACAACTTTTCAAGTTAAAAACCCATAAAAGGGAATCCTAAGAAAATGTAAAGTCTTCACTCGCTAAGACTCACTTCTAGATCTTATGATATTTTTTAGCAAAAATATAAGAAATGAATAAAGCTTGTAGTGACCATCATTCTTCATTAATAAAATCTAATCCTTGATTACTGAATCCACTAGTTTAGGAAAATGTTTTATAAATAGAATATCATACCACTTCACCACAATTGAGTATCCCATATATGGTGACATAAATTTTAGGGTTGTAAAAACTTTCTTTAATATTTATTATATAAAACTACTTCATTTCACATGTTTTTAAATCCCTATAAAGACGTTGTTGACAATTTATAATGGGTGATTTTGAATCTAATAAACTCCTTTTCATTACTATTCAAACTATTCCCCTGATATGTCTTTACATAACTTCCATTGAAATGGTCTATAAAATTTTGAAATTTTTGTCTTGAAGAAAAATCCTTTAATTTTCATATTCTATGACCCCATTGTAGTAAAAAAATCATTGGAACATTTTCCACTATAATACCACTCAAACATGTCCCATCTCATCACTATTGATTCAAATTCCATGAGTTATGATTTTTGTAATCCATAATCTTGATATTCAAGTGGATACAATACCCTTAATGGTATAAAATTGCATATAATTCCTATTTTCAAAGAAAGAGTTTGAAATATGATCCTCTATATTTAATTGGTCCTTATCACGTGTAACTATGTCACATGACATGATGGACTAATCTTCATGACCAAAATTGAATTCTAAATATTCTAGGGTATTTTTTTGATACCTTAACTCCATATTACAAATATGGGGCATCACTTACATTACTACATCCATTGACTATTAGGGAGTGAATGTATCCACCATTTTAGATTGCACAATCATGCTTTGGAAGACTCTTTTTGAGTGTTCTACCACCATTTTTCAACAGTGATGGTCATTTTAATTGGGTTGATCAGGGTGCACGTATTTTTAAGATAGTATATATAAGTGAAATCAGGCTCTTCCAATCCATAATGAGTCAACCTCACCCATTTTCCATGTTTTCCACCTCACATTCTCATCCACACACCATAACCATAAAGTATTTTCACCTGGGTAAAAGCTACAAAATCATAATAATTAGCCATATTGGATCAATGTGCATAACCTAAAACTTTTAAAGGAATGATAAATGAAAATAACCATGTTGAGAACTCATAAAGGAAAAATCTAGGTAAAATTCTAGTCTCCTCTAACTAGACACACACCTTACATGAATTATAAAAAAAATGATATTTTGATATTGTTAAACGAAAAAACATGTTAGGTTAAAAAATTATAAATGTATTCCTATGAAAATTAAAATTCCTTTCCTACTTTTCCTTTATAAAAAATATGTTTAGTAAAAGGTTATGGTGATAAAATAAGAGAATAAATTCTTGTAGAGTCCACAATATGACTCTAGAAGATGTGATGATGAGATTTCTTGGCCGATTGTCCTAGGAAAAATTTAGAGTATTATCACATTTTCCCAACACAGGTTTATCAGTCCCAAGGATCCTTGTAAAATTCACAAAGAAAAAACTTCTAGGTGTTTTTAATTCTTCTGAACATTGGAACCCCCTCAAAATATTCCATTTATGATCCTTATCATCTTGAATCAATTCATTCATAAAAATGGACCAACTCAAGTGTCATGGGGATGGTGCTTATGCCTATACCAATCCATGATCCTTGTTCAAGAGGAACTCTTTCATCTGAATAGACTAATTATACAATTACAATGTTAGTATTTATGCCATTATATATCTGTGAACCATTATCTAGAGGAATTATTTCATTGAAATTGACCAAATCTAGTGTTATAGTGATGGTATTTATGTATATACCCATCCACGATCTATGTCCAGGAGGAATTCATTTTGACTCAAGTATTTGGGAGACATAATTGACTTTGTCTATTTCATATTCAATGTTTTAATGGTTTAAAGTTATATTTTACACTTTATTCCAAGGGTTAAAATATTATTATGAAATGATAATAAAAGTAATGAAATGGAAAAATTATCATGAATAAATTCAGTCTTCATTCATTTATTACAATAATGAGAAGAAAATATTCTATGTAGAGTATCTCACATATCGATGAAGGTGTTCTCATTAAAAAATATGATCAATGAACCTCTAGTCAGTGTCATCAACAACTTGACATAGTCTAAAAAACACTAAAACCTATTCCTCTACATCATTTAATAGTTAATATGCTCTTTTAATGGTGTTAGGATCCAACTTATTTGATTCCCAAACTAGCCAATGCTCTTCTTCAGTTGCTTTTTTAGAATCCACTATCTTTTGATGGAGCTGATCCTTCTCCAAAAAAATTAAGCCTGGATCTTTGTAAATATTCTGCACAATTTTTTTCTCTGTTACCAAGACTTTCCACTATAATTACACCATAAAATTAGAGGCTTAAGTAAGTACAAAATTCATGGATGCAACAAAATGTGATTGAGATTTTGTAGCACTTATATTTGAGTGGAGTAAGATCATTTTTTCTTGAGTGGAAGTCACATACTTCACCTAGTAATTATTATTTCAATTATAAAAAATGACAAATAATAAGGTAATAAATATATATTTTAGGTGATGTTGTTGGTTGTAAATTTCAATAAGGGGAGTCTCCAAGATCAGTTTCAAGATCCTCTTCTATAACCGCTGCTGCACCTGCTATTGGAATGTGATCTATTCAGGGTCTATATCAATTGAATTTGTATGTACTTGAAAATAATCTGAAAATTCATTTTCTAAATAGGGTCTAACATCAATACTTCTCAGATTCTCTAGTATAAAAAATATCAACATCCCAATATTACTATATAGATAATAGATTGCAATAATTATTGTTTATGTTTCAATGATCAATAATTTGTTCGTTGTAATTCAAACCTATAATTCATTAAACAACTAATGTAAGGAGGATATATATTTGATATGATGATAGATAATTCACCTTAATTAACTAAAACCTTAGTTTTATCAACTAAACATTCTCTATTAATAGGTGTTGTTGGTTGAAATCCTCATAAAAACCCCTACACTAAGCCTATATATTTTACAACCACCACCATGGACACTATATATACTTCCATCTTCATTTTAGCCACATCCTTTATTGAAAAAATTGACCAAATAGGAACCTCTAACATCAAATGTTCCAAGTCACTACCATAAAGAGTGGTACATGATGATTATTGAAGATCAATACAATTATAAAAAAAGAGAAAGTGTGAATGGATCCACAATTATAAATGGTTAATAAACATCTTTCATGGATTCTATGACTGTATTAAAATTGCTATCTATATAGAAAAATGGGTCTTAAGTCCCCATCAGATCATCCACCAACCCTTGATTGACTACATTGATGAACATTGTATCTAGATAATAGTAAAACTCTAATAATCTCTTGGCTTTGAAAATCAACACTTCCTCTTCTTCCACTGTCTCTATGGTTTCCACCTCCAAAAGGAAAAGAGACATTTGTTCTTAAAGGGTGGGTGTTTTAAAATCTAGAAGCCCAGTAGAATTATCCTCCAGCATTATTCCATTGGCTGTGTGTGGTGGAATAATTAGAGGCAATCTAACTTTCCCTTTAGTTGTCACAACCCCATAAAAACACCCTTTTGTAAGTGTAGAGGATGTTTAATCTTGTGAAATTGAAACTCTCATATATAGATCCCCCAAGACATTACCTAACAATGATTTCTCTATATGAATGATGATAGAAATAGTTGAGTATAACTTTACTTAGGTTCAAACTCAATCACTAATACACAATTTTCTTAAAGAAGGAAATGTGTGTTGGGTACATAGAGAGATGATTCCCCTAGATCCATCACTTCCATGATTTCACCAACTAACCTTGTATTTATTAGAGGGATGATCGATGCAACTAGATACTCTTCTTTTTTAAAACTACCTTTTAATATCTCCTATTTCACATATATAGACACCATTTATAAAAGGGTATAATTTATACACTATTATATAATTACTACTTGTGGATATATAGAAATCTTCTTAGTATCTTCATGAGATATCTAATTTTTATAAAATCTTTGGGAGAGTCAATAATTAGGTGAAAAGGTATAATAATCACCCTCCTTCTCAGCATGATGTTATAGTTAGTTTCTTAACCTGACTCTATTATTTATCATCATATAAAGACAATATCATGGGAGGTGAAGTTAGTGATGGTGGAGGTATAAATTCTCTTGCATGGTCAACAATGATCATCTGTATAAGTTCAGTTGTGCTAAGAGAGCCCTCCTGTATAACTCTTTCTCTAGAAAGGGTGTCGATTCCAATCACTATCCCTAATTAACTATATTTTCATGTAAGAACTGGTAATTTAGCGCCTAAAATAATCCCACAATATCCAAAAAGGTTGATAATAAGACAAATAGTTTAAAATATGTTGAAATAAAAATATTTTTACTTCTTCCTAGGGAGTGCTTCCACTTTCAGAATCATTTTCTTTCTCTCTCAACATCTATATTTGTCTCATATTATCTAAGATTTAAACCGTACCTTATAATGAATTAATAGAGGTATATATTTCTTCATGTTATGCTCAAAATTCCATGGGCATCTCTTTGAATGAAATGTGCACATGGTCAGGTATATTCTTAAAACACTTTAATTAAAGGACCTCTAATTGAAGAAACTTCCAAGACCCTTTGACATGAAGAATCTTCCTATAATTATTCCATTCCATCTAGGATTATGAAAATGCCTCTATAATAGGAATGGTTAGTGATGAAGGTTTCACTTTAATAGATGATGCATAATCCAATCACCGTACATATTTTCTAGTCATATTTGGAATAAAATTTTCCTCGGAGAATTTCATTTATGAGGTAGTGTTGGTGGAGGTATAAAAACTTCCATATGGTGATTTAGGATAGGTAATTTATCCTTTTTTGTACTTCTATATTAAGAAAAATTATAAGAGAAAAAGGATCCAATTAATTAAATTTAGTAAAATCATAAAGGTTTAAGAATTGAAACTATTTTACTTATTTTTTTGAAGTGTTGGCACTGACCTATCCTTTATCACTCTCACCCTTAAAACAATTTAACATCTCAAGCACTCATTTGAAGTACACGATTTTTCCTTTAGGGGAATGTATTATCAAGGTATTATATATAGACTTCCACTTTTTCAATTTGATCTATATAAGACATATTTATAGGTGTATATATGAACCCATTTTTAGTTAAGACAATTTCCTTCCCCTTAAGAAAATACCATATTCTTCGGGTGAAAAAATAGATCGTCCAAGAATGAAATTCCCACAATGACATTGGAAAAAAAACATAAAAAGTTTTAACTAGTTGAGAATATGTTTCAGCCTATGAGAAAATGATTCTTTAAAGACTATTTATTCCTTTATATCTAAGTGATTAAATGATTCCTTGGGTATACTCACAAGGCTTGATCATCACTAAAGGTTGATCTCTACTTTTATATCCCTTTTCCACTAGTGGAACAATTATTAATGGAACTATTTAAGCTTTTTCACGTTTTTGTATGATTGAATTCAAGACTTGTTGTAACTATTTATAATCCTAGGTACATAATCAACATGAGGAAGTTCAACATGAATTATTGTCTCCTACTGTGTAAATATGATTCAAATTTTATGAGTGGTAATTAGGCACTTCTCATTCTATGAACTATATAGAGAAGTATGGAATCTTTACTCTATGTAGAATAATTTCCACCCAAACCTATATGGAGAGAAACCCTCAAGGATCAGATCTCCTTCAATCCTAGTGAACATAACACCCTACCTGGGGGAAATGAGATACCCTCATGTTGCATGGGAACCAAATGAATTATTCTAAAAAATATGAGTAGGATGAGTTTATAGAGTATATATAAAACAATAGTGATGATTCAATATATTATTCACATCATTTGACTCTAATGAAAATGGGTTAACCTTTCTCAAAAATTGAAGATACAACTTGAATTAGGCCCTTGCAATTGGTTGATCATTAATGAACTTATATCCAAAAAATGAACCCTTATCCAACCCCATATAACATAAAATGGGCTAAAAATACTGAAATGGGGCTTTCCATATTGATATATCCCAATTGAAGATAGATATTTTTCATAACCAAGACTTCTAGATTGATACATTTCAGAGATTCTAACTAGTTTACCATAGTAAAAATCATAACTTTTACTCTTGTGTGGTATTTACATAATAGAATTAAATAGACACTTAATAACATGTTAAATAATGATTATAGTCATACTATACAATCAATCCTAGGAGAAACATTCCAACACAACTGGATAATGTTGTGGTCTTATGGTATTGGATAATATATACATGCACATATACAAGTTTTTTTATTGGGAATTTCCTTGGCCTCCTCACACATGGCTCAACACCGTTCAATTTGATGAATAATTGAGATGAATTTTAGAAGGGGATATATATCTTAGGGTGTTGATCATTACGAAAACCTGACTTAATCTTTTTTTAATTAAATGACTTAAAATAAATATTTCATTACAACACATTACCATGAAATTTTAGGTTTAGAGTTTTAGAGAAATATGAAAAATATTTAACTAAAAAAATCATCTCTTTTTCAACTAATGGTTGTTTTTATATTTATTATGAGTGAAATTTATTAATCTATAAAAAGTATTAAATATATCCCATAAATGTTTCTCATCAGATATCCTTCTAAAGAAAGATTGCATATTAATTTTCCTTATAACCAAGGGAAATGGAAACATAATAAAGGGGGAGGTTAGATAACCATTAAGGGTAAAAATAAGTAATAAAATTGAAATATCATAAGTGAGAATAAGATGATCATATGGGTATAATAAATATACATAAGAGAATTATACCAAAAAAATAATTTCTTATATATTATAAAATGAATATTGATATAAAACAAGGCATGAATGAATAGAGTATGCCAATAAACATGATCTATGAGAGCATAAATTAATCATGAGAATAAGAATAAAACTATAAAATATCTTTCAATATCATCACAAACATTAGTAAAGGGAACTTAACTTTTTCGAGCCACACCATTAGTTCCAATAATTTAAATAAATTAAAATGTACCAACAAATACCTATCTTATATGATATAAAGTCTTAAATAATTCATTATATGGTTATAGAGGATCCCACCCTTCATCATACATACTTATCTGTTCGATAAGAAATAAAAAATTTATCATATCATAAAGAACCCATGGACAAAATGGGTTACATACCATTTTAAAAAACAATCACATAAAGAAAAAATTAATAATTCCATAAATAATAATAACATGATAAACCCATGTAAAAAAATGTGTATCCAATGATATAAGTAACATTATAGTTAAATAACATTCAATTTTTATAAAAAAGAATATTGTATTTACATCATATACGTAAATGGTATATGGTTATGAATAATTAATCAATTTATGAAACCTAGGAGAATACCCTTCAATCAAATGAATACAAATAGGTTATTTATATGGAGAATAATTTTAAAGAAACATTTAGTTTATAGATATATATTGATTTGTAAATATAAAGAATGAAAGGAATCATTTCCATTGAATTAGAGATAATTCATAATCCAACCTGTGAAAAATGTTAAATTGTATCATTTATAGAATACCCTAGATGAATAATAAGACGTATATAAGGGAAATAAATTTTATTAAAAACAATTTTAATATTTTTATAAAATATACATTGGAAATAAGATATAATTTTCCTCATTTGAAAAATATTAATTTTTTTTTTCTAAAACCTAGTGAAAAATAATTTTTTTTGAAAATATATAGAGTGTAAGTTTTATATAGAAGACAAATATATAAGGAAACATAACATGTTATTTTAGAAAACATTTCTAACTTTTTTGTAAGAAGATAAAGTAATGTGTCACTATAGAAAGATATTTTAAGGAGTGTATAGAAAATAATGAAAGTTTTTAATTTTGAAAAGTAAGCATCAATAATATTTCCTTGAAAGTATATAAATATAATCAAAATAAATTTAGGGTTTAAGATAAAAAAGTTGACTTTGAAAGGTTGGGGAAAACCATTTAAATATTTCGAAATACATTTGTTGAAAAATCATATGTAAAAATACTATGAAATTTGTTATTGAAAAAGGGGTAAAAATAATTATGATAATTATATAAAATAATAAATATTAGGTTTCCTAAAAAAATGGAGGATATTAGTTGGAAGGAGATTATAGACTTAGAAGAAAAGATTCATGATTAATAATGGGAGTTATTCTTACCAAATTTACACTTTAATTTTATATTTTTTTATCTAATAAGTGGTTATTGATAATGGTATTTTGTCTACCAAGAGAAAAAAGGAAATGAAATATTAAATACACTAATTATAGGATTATTGAATGATTTAATGATATATTTAATTAATAAATACTATGACACAATGAATCCGAAATTGATTCGATAAAACTATTACAAAATTGGTAATGTGTTAATTGGATTGTTTTTTGGACTTGAGACTTTGTACAATGGGATTTGGTTGTTGTTTATGTCTTTTAAGTCTTGTTGGATTCCCCCTCACCCCTTAAAAGGGGTTCTATCTTAATAAAAATTAATTTTTAGTCAGTCAGTATGAATCAATGGATCTTGAGAGGAATATTATGAAATGTAAATTAAAATATCATGTATGGGAAGATAATTTTTTATGTGAATTCAATTGGGAATAGATTATTGTATTTAAAATAATTTATAGTGGAAAATATAAAAACACGTCCCATAGAGCTAAAAATGAAACAAGGAATCCTTTAACTTGTTCCCCGCTTAGTCGAATTCACTATAAGATCTTGTATAAAAATATATATCATAATAACCTATTTCAGATTTTTTTTTCAAATACACAACATTTTATAAACATTATTTATAATTATTTTCTATATTTATATTTGTTATTTATTAACTATTTTTTATGTCGGGTGTGGGCTGTATTGATCTTTTAAACTAGTTTTAGAATAGTGGTGTTGTTATTCCTTATTCTCAAAAAATTTCATTATTAAAATTTCATTATAGCTACTATAATGGATAAATTATAATTATTTATGATGTTTAAATTTTATTTCTTGTGTACTTTAGTCTTTATACAAGAAAATGAAATCTAAAGAAACATTTTTTGTGATTTTTAACCCATGAAGGGTGTTTACATAATTGGATAGTTAAATAATTAGAGTCCTTTATAGATTAAAAAATCGTTATTTTCATATTTTAATTGTATTATACCAGAAATAAAGTTTTCATAGTTATTCATGATATAATTTAATAACATTGTTCAAGTAGGTGGTCAAACAGACCTAAACTTGAACATACCATGATTAGTGATGAGTATGAGGTGATTTAGTTGAAATTTAATTACACCTGAAGTGCCCAGATCAGTGTGAATCACTGAGAGGGGGAGGGGGTGAATCACTGATCCCTTAAAACTTTTTACTAATTGATTCCTTATCAATTAAACCTCTATGTATGGTTAAAGCCTCAATCCACTCTTCTTGTATCTCTCACCTTTCCATGAATGATGCAGTAAATGTAAAGGCACAGGACACAAGGATTTACAAGGTTCAGCACCAAAGGCATACGCCCTTGCCATGTTGGTTATACGCCCCAACATGGTTTCTCCATTATAACCTGTTAGAATTACAATGGTCGATACATCATCCCACTGTATCTATTCTGAGTCCCACAGGAGGGTCTTTATACTGCATCCCACAGTGTCACCAGAGTCCCACTGGCCTGCTCCAGAATCCCACTGAAGACTTCTTCCACCCTGAGTCTCACAGGGGGCTTCTCCTGGCTCCTTGAGTCACACGAGTAACTCTTCTTCTCTTTAAGTTCTTCAAGTATCTTCAGCAGTCTGGGATAAAGACTGCTGGCCTTGCTCTGTACCTCTGATCACTTGAGTTGATCAGGTCTTCTCGTCTTGCTCAGGATTTATCTCCTTCTTCTAAGGATGACCTGGCTTCTCTCTCCAACTACTGAATACTCAGACAACTTATATCTTTAACTTCAGTCTGGTCCAGTCTCACTTCAGATCAACTTCATGCACTGAATGCATGGAATCTCTGGTTCCTCATGCACTGATTGCATGGCTTCTCAAATTCTTCAAGAACTCTTGGTCTTGGTCTTCTCAAATGCACACAACCAGATTTGTCTTTGTTCACGTGTGCATGTGCATGCATGCATGCATGCACTCCCCTTCTTCTCTTCTTGGTTCAGTAAACCCTCAGAGGGTGTAGTCAACTATAGCACACACCTCCTCACTTGAACTTCACACTTTGTTCAATGTGTTTACACACTTAAATGTGTGTTATACTTTGTGTGAGTCTTCTTCTTCTTCTAAGTGTGTCCACTCCTCTTAGAGCACACACATAGGTTCGGCCTTCTTTGTTACTTGTTCAAGTACACATAAATTGTTCTTTGTTTTGCACACACTTGACTTGGGCCTCTTCCCACTTCTTGTTTCACACCCTTAACCCGTAGGTTGTTCTTCAATTTTGCACACACAAAATGTGTCTTCACTTGGTGCACACACAAGGCATGAAAGCCTCGGGTCCTCTTCTCCACTTGGCACACACACTTGGCCCGTAGGTATTCTTGTCCACTTAGCACACACACAAATAGTGTGGTCTTCCTCCTTATGCACACACACTGCCAAGTCTTGGGTTCTCCTTGCACACACACACAAGGTGTGTTATACACTTCACAACCCTAACTCCCCTCTTCTCCTCACAGCCGCACAGGGTGCACTGGCAAGGGCCACGCAAGATGCAACACCCCACTGCCTTCTTCAAACGCACAAGAACAAGGTGCAAGGTGGGCAGGATCTTGGGTGGCCACTGCCGCGCAAGTGATTACCGCGCAGGGGGCCGCGGTGCACAGAGGGAGCGTGCAAGTTCGCACTGCCCAACCCTCTCTTCTTGTCGCGCAAAGAGTTTTAGCGCGCAAGGGACTTCACCGCGCAAGTGTGCGCGGGGCTTCGGCTTCGCGAGGCACAAAGTGCTCCGCGGGACTTCGGGTTTTCAACAAAGGATCAGCAAACACAAACCATCTCCTCGGGATCTCCTTTTATAGGCAGAGGATAGGCGGTTCAATCCGCGTGATAAATCTTGAATCACCGAAGATTTCGGATCTTCAAAATCTTTCCAAATTTTTGCGTTTTCTCTTCGGGGCACGCGAGTTATTTTATTTTTCGCGGGTTTATCTTCTTCTTTCTTTCCTCCTCGTGCATGCGACTTAGAACGCTTGCACGGCCTCTGTTTTGGCCATCCCATGCAAAACACGAACACCACATGGCCTCGGCACCTTCGGTTTGCCTTCGGCCGAAACTTGAAAATCTTCATTTGTTGAATGCAGAGTCATTTTAATGCATGGACATGTTCGGTGTGTCCAGAAGAGCTCATTGGTGTCTTCAGCTTCTTCAGAGGTGGCCGGAATCTCAAAATCCATGCTCGGGTTGCATCTGGTTCAGCGGCTGCTCGCGGGTGGCCTTCGGGTGAGCTCAATGAAAGAGACGAGCTGTTCGTCGTTGGATCAGGCCATCAATTATCCTCGGACGGCCTGGATCAAATTGTGAGTGGTGCGATTAGATGTGCGGCCGAGATCTGGCGCGCGATCGATCGTGCGGCCAGGATCGCTCCCTCGGAAAAATTCCGCATCCCACATCGAAGCGGCCTCCTGTTTTCACGCGGCTTATCAATGTGCCACTGCCTTCCACTCAGCAATTGAACTTCCCTCCTCACGGTGTCACCCCGCACCGTGTTCTCCCTGCGGGCGTGCTCTGCGCCCACTCTCGCCTTTGCGGGCGCGCTCCTAGCGCCCACTATGCACACTTGGGTGCGCGGGCTTCACCACAGCGTGCCCTCGGGGCTTATACACGACCCCGACCCTTCTGCCTCAGGGACATGCTGCCTTGGCCTGAGGGTTCCCCATGGGCGTGGTGACCTCGAGTCCCACATGAGCCTTGGGTGATGACCCTCGGCTGGCCTTCCTTGGTGGCTACTTTTTGGCTTAAGTATTGAATGAAACACTGTTAGAAACAAAGTTCTCCATATGAAACATGCCAATTTCCAAACCAAGTGCCCTTCTTTCTTCCTCCCATTTCTTCATTTCTTCTTCATAAGAATTCTTCCAATCTCCTCAACATATATTCATTACTTAGGATGGAATTCACGAAGGTTCATCTTCATCGACCGAACTCCTGAATCAAATAGATTCTTCAATGTTCTTCATTGATCTAATCAGAGATCAAATTGGATCTTCTTCAAATTCACATGCACTAAGTGATAGTGCATGGACTTCTTTAAAACCACTTCATCCACTTAGAAATTATGGATGGTTCACTTCAGCTCCTCATGCATTATCAATACAATGCATGGTCTTCAATTATTGTTGTGACTTTGTATCATCAGGATACAAGTTCTTTGAACTTAAAGAGCAGCTCAACAATCGTCAGATATAATGATGATGCTCCATCATCATCAATTCTTCAAGTGGTGTAACTTAGTATCATCTTGATACAAGTATTGAAACATTGAGATCAGTTCTACAATCGTCTGATATCCATGGAGAATGTTTCAACCACATCTCCTATGTCACTTAGTGAATCTCCTAAGTGACATGCATCTTAGTAGCATGGCCATTCTCCATTCATCACCATCAGCATCACATCCTTTTTCATTCACATATTGACATTCCTTGACATCCATCCATTCATTCCTTGACAACAACATACCTTATTGACAACAAATGCAACACCGTGCACTTCAATCTCCCCCTTTGTATTTGTTGGCAATACACTAGAGCACATATGAATGGGTCAATATGTGTGCCAATATTTTCTCCCCCTTATTGGCAATCAAATGCAAAGGTGTGGTGTGGTTCTCTTTCAAAAATTTCTTCCTCCCTTTGAAAAGTATTTTCTTGAAAAACACTGAGAGAGGGATGATGTCACATGTTCTCTTTAGCAAAGAACCTTTAGTAAATCAACTCTAAGTCTACTTGGGCTAACCCGGTGTAGAAAACAAGAGTGATGTAACCGAGGTACTCAATGCTGTCCAACATTCACTGTACATGTGAGATCATGCTTCAAGGGGCTTGAAATTTTTCAGATATGACAATGAATTTGCTAAATCCTGCACAACTTCACAAAACTCATTAGAAAGTTCAGTGCAAAGATAAAGCTCCCCCTTTCATCCATTTGTTTTCAATCCATACTCCCCCTTAATTGACAAGATGAATACAATTAAGAAACAAGGGATGAAAGTATGATTGGAACACCTTCAGCTTTTCTCAAGATGGTATTAAATCTTAGAATACCATCTTCTCCAGATTGGCTCCCCCTCAAGGGGTGCACTCCATTCCTTCCAAACCATCCTCCAGCTGAGAATGATCATCATCTTCAATTCCCTACAATGTCAGCACATGTAAATACAAGTGATTAGGGAATAAGATGGAACCTCCTTGGTTCATCAATGTGAACAACAAGGTTGAGAAGATTCTCTCAACCGAGATGTCCCATTTTCACCATTCTTCACACTTGCACATTTGATCTTCAATGATGTTTGTGCTGGTGTGGATCTCAACACATCTTCATGTGAAATCTTATTCTTCCCTTTTGCCTTAGCAATTGCCAGAACTTCATCTTCAGCTCTCTGCAGATCTTTGGCAAGTTGCAACTGATTTGGCCATATGATTAACAAGTCATTTGGAAGTGTGGCCTCAGTTATGGAAGTTCCACATGGTTCTTTTGATGCTGTCAAGCTACCTTTCTTAGGGAACTTGTTTTCAATCAATCCCTTCTGCTTTTTCTGGATTGATTGTTTGTTTGAGTCCAGTCTGCCTCTATTGAATTTCATGGCTTGTTTACAAAGATCCATGATATGTCCTTTCTTTCCACAGTAGAAGCACTTATTGGTGGTCCTTCTGGATGCATCACCCTTCTTGGACTCAGACTCCAAGGACTTATCTTCATTTCTCAAACACTTCTTGGGAGCATTTTCTACTTTCTTCTTGCTTTCCAAGGAATCTTTCTTAGCCAGGTTTAGTGATTTTTTGTTCTTTTGAGCTCTGGATACAGTTGGAGATTGACATGTATCTTTTTGACCACTTTTGCACACATCCCAGATGTTATCAAGCAATCCAAATCTATTTGCAGTAAACAGATGTCTCTGGACCTGTGGATGCTGCTTCTTTTCTTCTGGCTTTCTCCCCCTAGGCATGGGCTTCCTTTGTGCTTTGACATTCAGTGGATTGTACCAAAAATCCTTTGCACAATGCCCATACTTATTACAACACCAACATTGTCCCACAAATCTTGACTCCTTGAGTCCTTCTGGTTGTTGGACATTTTTCTTGAGCTGCTGTGTTGTTTCAGGAGAGCTCTACTTCTTCTTGGTCTTCATCCATACTTGTTTGGAATTATTCTTCCATCCTGCACTTTTTGTGGAAACACATTTAGAAACATGAGTACAAGATGGGATGGATGGTACTTTCTTTTTAGAAGATGTTGCCCTTTCATTAGAGGATGTCTTTCTTTTAGAATCATCCTGTTCAATGCATACTTGAGTAGCAACATTTCTCCTTTCAGCTGACTGGGAGGCTTTGGCTTTGGGTGATTGCTGATTGTTCAATATCACCTCTAGTTCTAAGCATTTCATATTGAGGGAGTTCTTCTCATCCTCAACCAATCTTAGCCTACCTTCCCAATTCTCCACCAGTTGTTTCATCTGGTCTTCATGCACCTTCTTCATTTCTTGTAATGAATTGTCAAGCTCCTTCACCCTGTTTACTTTGTCTTCAAGTTGAGCATCTCTGACAATCATTGACACTTTGTGCAACTTCTCCAGTGCATGAAACACATCTTTGATTATTACTTTAAATAATTCTTTTTCAGAAAGGATTCTCTGCAATTCTTTAGCAGTGTCTTCATATCTTTCATTGCAAAGAGAAACTGTTTCATCTTTAGCCTTCACCAGCTTTCTGAGAGTGTTGGTTATGCCAACCCTTTTAGCCAATTGATTTTCCATTGCATTGGCTTCTTCTTCTAACTGTGATTTTTCTTCTTGAAGATCAAGGATGCCTGTAGCTATACACATTGCCACTTCCTTGGGGACTGTCTTCTGAAGATATTCGATTGCATTTTGAAGATCATTCATTATTCCAACTTCATCACAGCTAGGACAGGCTTTCTTCATCTTCTTGGCCTGTTTCTTCTTTTTATTTTTCTGAGTCTTGGAAGATATCTCCATTTGAGGCTGGTCGCTCATTTCCTCAAATCTGCACTTCATAAATACTCCCTTGGATCTTTTAGAGGTAACCTCCCTCTGATACCAATTGAAGTGCCCAGATCAGTGTGAATCACTGAGAGGGGAGGGGGTGAATCAGTGATCCCTTAAAACTTTTTACTAATTGATTCCTTATCAATTAAACCTATATGGCTGGTTAAAGCCTCGATCCACTCTTCTTGTATCTCTCACCTTTCCACGAATGATGCAGTAAATGTAAAGGCACAGGACACAAGGATTTACAAGGTTCGGCACCAAAGGCCTACGTCCTTTCCATGTTGGTTATACGCCCCAACATGGTTTCTCCATTATAACCTGTTAGAATTACAATGGTCGATACAGCATCCCACTGTATCTCTCCTGAGTCCCACAGGAGGGTCTTTATACTGCGTCTCACAGTGTCACCAGAGTCCCACTGGCCTGCTCCAGAATCCAACTGAAGACTTCTTCCACCCTGAGTCTCACAGGGGGCTTCTCCTGGCTCCTCGAGTCACACGAGTAGATCTTCTTCTCTTTAAGTTCTTCAAGTATCTTCAGCAGTCTGGGATAAAGACTGCTGGCCTTGCTCTATACCTCTGATCACTTGAGTTGATCAGGTCTTCTCGTCTTGCTCAGGATTTATCTCCTTCTTCTAAGGATGACCTGGCTTCTCTCTCCAACTACTGAATACTCAGACAACTGATATCTTTAACTTCATTCTGGTCTAGTCTCACTTCAGATCAACTTCATGCACTGAATGCATGGAATCTCTGGTTCCTCATGCACTGATTGCATGGATTCTCAAATTCTTCAAGAACTCTTGGTCTTGGTCTTCTCAAATGCACACAACCAGATTTGTCTTTGTTCACGTGTGCATGTGCATGCATGCATGCATTCACTCCCCTTCTTCTCTTCTTGGTGCAGTAAACCCTTAGAGGGTGTAGTCAACTATAGCACACACCTCCTCACTTGAACTTCACACTTTGTTCAATGTGTTTACACACTTAAATGTGTGTTATACTTTGTGTGAGTCTTCTTCTTCTTCTAAGTGTGTCCACTCCTCTTAGAGCACACACATAGGTTCGGCCTTCTTTGTTACTTGTTCAAGTACACATAAATTGTTCTTTGTTTTGCACACACTTGACTTGGGCCTCTTCCCACTTCTTGTTGCACACCCTTAACCCGTAGGTTTTTCTTCAATTTTGCACACACAAAATGTGTCTTCACTTGGTGCACACATAAGGCATGAAAGCCTCGGGTCCTCTTCTCCACTTGGCACACACACTTGGACCGTAGGTATTCTTGTCCACTTAGCACACACACAAATAGTGTGGTCTTCCTCCTTATGCACACACACTGCCAAGTCTTGGGTTCTCCTTGCACACACACACAAGGTGTGTTATACACTTCACAACCCGAACTCCCCTCCTCTCCTCAGAGCCGCACAAGGTGCACTGGCAAGGGCCGCGCAAGATGCAACACCCCACTGCCTTCTTCAAACGCACAAGCACAAGGTGCAAGGTGCACAGGATCTTGGGTGGCCACTGCCGCGCAAGTGCTTACCGCGCAGGGGGCCGCGATGCACAGAGGGAGTGCACAAGTTCACGCTGCCCAAGCCTCTCTTCTTGTCGCGCAAAGAGGTTTAGCACGCAAGGGACTTCACCGCGCAAGTGTGCGCGGGGCTTCGACTTCGCAAGGCACAAAGTGCTCTGCGGGATTTCGGGTTTTCAACAAAGGATCAGCAAAAACAAACCATCTCCTCAGGATCTCCTTTTATAGGCAGAGGAGAGGCGGTTCAATCCGCGTGATAAATCTTGAATCACCGAAGATTTCGGATCTTCAAAATCTTTCCAAATTTTTGCGTTTTCTCTTCGGTGCACGCGAGTTCTTTTATTTTTCGCAAGTTTATCTTCCTCTTTCTTTCCTCCTCGTGCATGCGACTTAGAACGCATGCACGGCCTCTGTTTTGGCCATCCCATGCAAAACACGAACACCACATGGCCTCGGCACCTTCGGTTTGCCTTCGGCCGAAACTCGAAAATCTTCATTTGTTGCATGCAGAGTCATTTTAATGCATGGACATGTTCGGTGTGTCCAGACGAGCTCATTGGTGTCTTCAGCTTCTTCAGAGGTGGCCGGAATCTCAAAATCCATGCTCGGGTTGCTTCTGGTTCAGCAGATGCTCGCGGGTGGCCTTCAGGTGAGCTCAATGAAAGAGACGAGCTGTTCACCGTTGGATCAGGCGATCAATTATCCTCGGACGGCCTGGATCAAATTGTGAGTGGCGCGATTAGATGTGCGGCCGAGATCTGGCGCGCGATCGATCGTGCGGCCAGGATCGCTCCCGCGGAAAAATTCCGCATCCCACATCGAAGCGGCCTCCTGTTTTCACGCGGCTTATCAATGTGCCGCTGCCTTCCACTCAGCAATTGAACTTCCCTCCTCACGGTGCCGCCCCACACTGTGTTCTCCCTGCGGGCGCGCTCTGCGCCCACTCTCGCCTTTGCGGGCGCGCTCCAAGCGCCCACTATGCACACTCGGATGCGCGGGCTTCACCACCGCGTGCCCTCGGGGCTTATACACGGCCCCGACCCTTTTGCCTCAGGGACATGCTGCCTTGGCCTGAGGGTTCCCCATGGGCGTGGTGACCTCGAGTCCCACATGAGCCTTGGGTGATGACCCTCGGCTGGCCTTCCTTGGTGGCTACTTTTTGGCTTAAGTATTGAATGAAACACTGTTAAAAACAAAGTTCTCCATATGAAACATGCCAATTTCCAAACCAAGTGCCCTTCTTTCTTCCTCCCATTTATTCATTTCTTCTTCATAAGAATTCTTCCAATCTCCTCAACATATATTCATTACTTAGGATGGAATTCACGAAGGTTCATCTTCATCAACCGAACTCCTGAATCAAATAGATTCTTCAATTTTCTTCATTGATCTAATCAGAGATCAAATTGGATCTTCTTCAAATTCACATGCACTAAGTGATAGTGCATGGACTTCTTTAAAACCACTTCATCCACTTAGAACTTATGGATGGTTCACTTCAGCTCCTCATGCATTGTCAATACAATGCATGGTCTTCAATTATTGTTGTGACTTTGTATCATCAGGATACAAGTTCTTTGAACTTAAAGAGCAGCTCAACAATCGTCAGATATAATGATGATGCTCCATCATCATCAATTCTTCAAGTGGTGTAACTTAGTATCATCTTGATACAAGTATTGAAACATTGAGATCAGTTCTACAATCGTCTGATATCCATGGAGAATGTTTCAACCACATTTCCTATGTCACTTAGTGAATCTCCTAAGTGACATGCATCTTAGTACCATGGCCATTCTCCATTCATCACCATCACCATCACATCCTTTGTCATTCACATCTTGACATTCCTTGACATCCATCCATTCATTCCTTGACAACAACATACCTTATTGACAACAAATGCAACACAGTGCACTTCAACACCAATAGCATAATGATATCATTTAGTTTTTATTACTGTGATATTACATAATTATAATTAAACTATAATAAAAATTAATATATATAAATATATTATATAATTTGGATTAAATATCTTCCACTTTGTACACTTATTTTAAACGATTGAATTATTGATGATCATTTTTTGATCATATCATTAATAGGTATAATTTTTTTCTTAAAATAAACTTAATGATATCCTAATATTTATATTTATCATTTAAAACCATTCTCACGAGCATCCATTTATGGAGGCAATGAAATGAAAATGAAAACTAATCATTCCTTAGAGGTGGTAGTCCACACGTACCCATGGATGGTGATTTTGTTTTACATAGAATTAGTGAAAGTAGTAATATTTTTTTATCATTTAACAATCTTGAAAATATAATAAATATTAAAATTATATATAAAATTTCATATTTGGACCATCATTGTAACGCGATGAAGGAAAAATAAACATGTTGCGTCATGGAGGTCGTAGTCCGTACAACACACGATTAACATTTTTGTTTTTCTTAATGGAAAATGGGATGGTGGTTATTGATTATAAATTAACTATAATAACATGATAGTATAATAATTATATTAACGTTACCATTATTATATGGTAAATATAAATTTATATAATAATAAAAGCACATAGGATAATAGAAAAAAAGAAAGAGATGTTAGGAACATATACCTAACTTCTTGGATTATCTCATTTATAAAGGGGATGAAAACTTTTAGGTATTTCAAGAATACGAGAACCTTATTGAGGTGGATATGAGTTTTAAAGATAAATTGGGGAATATTTTTTCCTAAAATAAAGGGGGTTTATGGTAGGGTAATTTAGGAGAGGGGTTACCCTTTTACAAGTGAAAACAAGTCACATGTTTCTAAATACCAAAATGTTTTAAATAATGGGAATTTAATGTTAATAAAAATAGCTAAAAAACTGAGAAATAATTTAGCATATAAGAGATAATGTCAATAAAAACCTCTAAAAACCAATTATAAATATTTTTTAATTATGTCAGGTCCTTTAACTCTAAGGTTACTCATTTTTACCACTTTAGTTTTCACCACGGTAAAGTCCTTACCTAGGTAATTTATCATTTATGATAAAAAATAAAGTGTTTATTATTATATAATTCAGATATAATGATTCCTAATTTAAAACACAATTTTTTATTAGATTTTTAAAAATTATAAAAACTAATTTCGATATATGAAATATATAATTTATTAATTTTTTTTGAAAATTAAAAATTAAATTAAAAAATATAAAATATGGGTTTATAAATTTAAAAAACCATATTTAGAATTATAAATCCTATATAAAATAATTATTTCTTAGAGAAAAATGTTTCAAAAAATTTAAATTCATACTTTTATAGTACTAATGGAATGAAATTCGTGATATTATTAAAAACAATATATTTCATTATTCACCTAAAAATAAAATGCTTTAGAAAAAATAGTATAATTTAATATAAAGATTATATTATTATGATTAATCCGAAAATTATTTTATTTTTGTAAAATTAAATTCCAAATATTTTATAATTTAACATTTAAGTAAAATAAAAAAATATGATAAAAAACAGTATATATTGAAAAATAGATTTCTTATAATGTTAAATATTATTTATTATTATATATTTTAAATTACTACTTAAGTTATTTGTAATATATTATACGTATTATCAATATATTTTATTATTATTTAATCAAAATATACTTGGTTTATTGAAATAAAATAGAAATTTTTGAAAATTATATTTTTAAGCATAAAGTGATTTTCTTTGTTTTATAGCTATACTATTTGAATTTAATTTGTAATAAAATTAGTAATTATTTTGATTATAACTATATTTTATAATGTGTTTACTTTTATTTATTCCCTCTAATTCAACAATGAGGTTTTAAATAGTTTTATTTAATATTAAATGTGTATCATGTGTTTTTTTGTTTTAGTTGGATATAATGTATTAAATAGACTATTTAATATCTTATTTATTTGAGGATAATTTACAGTGAAGAATTGGTGTGTTAAATTCCTCCCCTTAAAATTACATCCTCTCAATTTTAATTATTACTCTTTGTATAATGTAGTTGAGGGTTTTAGGACCCCAGAACACCCTGAGAGGTGAGGGGTGAATCAGGGTGTAAAATTTTTCATCTAGAGTGGAAGATCTAATTCTCACATTAGTTTGAACATGTTCAAACTGTGTGATAATAGTTTGTAGTAATTTAAACATTCACATGAAGAGGGACAACACAACAATTTTACTTAGTTTTCCACTATGGGCTAGTCCAAGGAGCATATACCAAAAGCGTGTCAGTCATACCAAAATCTACTAATATTAACTTGTTGTGGAATACAGAAGTTCAGATGCAATCATACTATGCCAGAAACACATCCCTTACAATATTTTAGGGATAGAAAACTACGTACCTCAAAATAATTCCATAAAATCCCTTAACTCACTGCTTTGGGATAATCCTTTATTAGATTATCTTCTTGAAGGTTGCTTTAGGGGATTGGCATTAACGTTTTTTCCCTCTCTAGCATGAGACTCTTCTTTCATTGAATTCATTAGATGATGCACTTGAAATCACTATTCAGATGATCTTCAATACTATAATTTACAAAGATCCTTTGCTAAACAAATGGTCTTCATAAAGATCACTGAGTAATCACAAAATACCTCACAATCATGAAACTCCTTTTTATCAGATACCTAATAATTATTTAAGATACGATAATTATTTTTTTCAATGCTCAAGACGACTTTGAATAATTGATTCATGAATCTCTTTATCCTTCATTAATTCAGAGAAATTATTTCTTTTATCAAAATATTTTTATATATAATGAAGTGGGGGAAGCCTCATATATGTAGGATTGGCACTTCGTGGAGATTTCTTGCCTTATGAAAATTTGATTACGAACATTGAAAAACATTTATGTGAAGCTACTCTATTTGTGAATCTCTAGTGATATTTTTTTATAGTCACAAAGATTACCATCAACTCATCACACATTCACGATGCTCTACTTCTTATAGTCTTGGAGAACACCATCAACTCATCACACAACTGTAAATATCCATACCTTCATGAAGCTTAACCGTTGCACAAACTATTCTTTGAGAAACCCATGAATTTACCATTTTTACAAATAGTTTATTCAAGGAAATAATTTTTTTTTGATTATAAACTGTTCCTCTAAATTTAGAGACCAAAAATTTTGAAAACACTATGAAATTATTCCACATTCAATATTGTAATCAGATTATACTACAAGACCACTTTCCTTGCAAACTACCTGATCATCTAAGAGTGTATTGATAGGAAACAAAAACGAGACTCCATTTATAGAAAAGATCAACCTTGGTTATAATAATGGTAACCTCAAAATATCTAATATTTAAGATATAAACTCTAATATGGAATCTACCTTACTATATTAGGTAGTACCAAGTTACACATCTTTCCTCAAATAACATTGATCATTAATATAATTATGTACTCCAATATGTATATACCTTAATAATATATTCACCCCAAAAAGACTTTTTCAAAACCATTTTAATCTCCAAGAAATTAGTCAATAATGAGATCATATAGACCTCAAATATTAACTCTCATATTTAACCACTAGTTCAAAAAATCATATATTAGTTAATATAATCCAAAAATGTGATAAAAATCCATTTGAATAACATGGATAATATTTTCATTAAATCAGTAATTAGTTCTAATTCAATCAATACCATCTAAATCACATTTTGAAAAAATTTTCAACCTTTTATTACCTAAACATCAAGAATATATTAAACCTAAGAGTTTTTTAGACCTTAATCACATGTTCTCAAGCAGCTATCCCCAAAAAAGTTAAACTTTTAAAAAAATAAATATTCAAGGTTATTCATAACATTTAGTATATTTTTCCAAACATTAAATAGAAACTAGTGAATAATAATCCTTACATGTTTCACATAATTCTAAAGACTGTTTAGAAAATAATAGAATATCATTTATTAATATCACTCACTAATGAAAATAGATAAGATTGTGAATAATAAATTTATAATACTATATCAACCACACTAACATAGGTAAAAGTATTAAACTCACCATTTCTATCATAATAGGTATATAAAAATATTCTTATCTATTTAAATATTGTTTGTTATTTAATTATAATACATAGTAATTTCTAGAAACATACCTTTATTAGCTTAATTTACTTGACCCTGTTTCAAAAAAATACTAATATTAAAATATTAATGATAAAATAAGAAATATTAATATTAACATATCAATCCAAATATGTATTCTACAATGGAACATTCTTTTCAACCTTTGATACCTTTATTTTAACAATGTAACACATGGTTCTTCCTGTAACACTTTTGATTATACCGAGGTTAATTCAAGTTGTTTTCCCTCATACTTCTTGACCTAATACTATAAAGCTATAAGGAAAAAATCCTTCATAATGGCCCCTAAAGAGAATGTTATTGACCAAATAATATCCACCGATAGTGTCAAACTAGGTGTGTAGTTAGGCATATTTTTTTTGCAATAGGTGATGATTGAGTTATCAACCAATACACCCTTTTAGGGGTTTTACCCCTAGGTATATCTATTCTAGAGCCTTTATCCACTTATAGTATTCATACAAGGATGTAATTTCTAGGAAAGCTATACAATCTCTATTTTTCTAAAATTTTTAGGGTGTTATCTTATTCTTAATCTTATCCCTTAGAATTTTCCCTAGGGTATTAAATAAATTTACATTATCTTAATCTGTAGAGTATTTCCTCAACCGACCTAAAGGATTATATTTTTTTTTTAATAATAATCAACACGAAAATATCAAACTTTGATAACATTTATAACACCCAATTTATCCTCAATAAATATCATCATAATATTTAAATTTATTAAAACCCTACTAGGATACCTACAATGAAATACCAAACCTTATTATCTAGTAACTACATTGATTAATTAAAATATTTCATTAAAACACATTCCCTAGACATTTAATTTTTGAAGTTTCATAGAATTAGATGAAGAATTAACTAAAAAACACATATAATTTTCAACAAATGGACATTTCTATTTCCATTAGGAGAGAAACTTATTAATACATAACAAGTGTTTAATATATCCTAAAAATTATACTCATATGATGCCCCTTCTAGAAACATCCTAGGTATTAGTTTTCTTCATAACCTGGGGAAAAGAGATCCTAATAAAGGGGCGAGCTTAGATTCTATGCAAGGGTAAAAATAGGTGATACAAATCAATGATCATAAGTAATTATAAGATGATCATATGGGTAAAATCAAGATACATAAGAAAATAATACACAATAAAGTTTAGAATATATATTTTGGAATAGAACTTGCGATAAAATAATTCATGAATCCAAATAGTGACTCAATAAAAATGACCTAAAAGATAATAACATATTCATGTGAATTGACATAAAAATGTGAAACATATTTCAACTTTGGTATAGACATTAGTATATGGAACATAAATTTCATGAGTCACCCCATATATTCCTATGATTACGAGAAACTAAAATATACTCACAGATACTTGTCTCATGAGTTATAAAATATTAACCATTGTATTGGAGGATCAGATAATATCCAACCTATCATTATACATACTTATGTTTTCCATAAGAAATCAAGCATTCACTATATCGTAGAGAACCCATAGAAATAAAATGGGTTTCATTCAAAAAATCACAATGAACCCATGGAAATAATATGGGTTATATATCATTTTCAAATTGAATAACATAAATAAAACATTCATAATTCCATAAATAATCATATCATAATAAACCCATGGATGAAAATTATTATCCAATGACATCAGGTAACTTTAAAGGTTAATACAATTTAATAATGATAATAAGTAATACGGGTTTACACTATATAGATAATTTTTATAGGTTAAGATAATAATTTTTTCAATCATTCAATATAAAGATTCTTGGTGAACAACATTCAATCAATGGAATAAAAAATAGGGTATTTATAAAGGTAATTCATTTGAATAGTTTTTTTTATAAAATTTTAATGATTGGGTAAGGTAAAGTATGTAATGGATCATTTCCATGGTATTAGATAAAATTTGTAATCCATTTAATGAAATAAAGTTTATATTATCACTTAAATAATATTATAGATTAAAAATAATACGTATCAAAGGTCAATTATTTAGATGAAATTTTTTTAATGTTCAATAAAAATCAAATTGAAAATAAAAATCATTCTTGATCTTTTGAAATAATTTTAAAATATTATTTTATAAATCCATAAAAAAATAATTTCATTTTAAAACCATTTGTAGTGGATGTTTTATAGAGAAAATAAATAAACAAGGAAACTTGAAAAGAGATTTTAGAAAATAATTTTAAATTTAGCATTAGAATAAAAAGTTATGAGTCGCATTAAAAAGTTATTTTCAAATTGAGAGAATTTATAACATTAAAAATATTTAACTTTGAAAAGAAAACTTTAATAATGTATACTTAAAAGGATATAAAGTTTTTAACAATAAATTCATGGTGTAATATACAAAAAATTATTTTGAATAGATATTAAACCCTTTAAGTATTTTTAAGTATGTTGGTTTGAAATCCCACATTATAAAAAGTTTATTGAAATTTAATTTTAAAAAAGGTAAATAGAATTATGAGAATAATAGAAAATAATCCATATTAGATTTCCCAAAAAATATAGGTGAACATTTATGGGATGGAAATTGTGGACATGGAATAAAATATTCGTTGGTAAGAATATTAGTTATTCTTACAAACATTAATCTTTTATTTTGGGATATTTTTATCAAAGAATTGGTTATTAATTATGAGAGTTAATTTCCCTTAATAATGAAAGTAAATACAATATAAAATAAGGTAAAAGTAGGATTAATGGTATATTTAATGTTATATTCATTTAAAAAATACTATGACCCCTGAATTAGAAATTAAGTCGATGAAACTCTCAATTAATTGATAACGATAAAATCAATGGATCTTTAGAAGAAGATCTTGAAATTAAATTTAAATAACACAAAATTGAAGATACCTTTATATGTGAAAGAAATGTTGAAGTTGTTATAAAATATAAAATAAATTGTTTTTTCACAATATCAAAATATGTTCTTTGGAGTTAAAAATGAGAAAAAAAAATCCTTGACCATTTTTCACCATTTAGTTCATCATTACCAATTTTTGATGTTGGGTGTGGGTAATATTGATTGTTTTGAACTTGTTTTGTAATAACTATGTCTTTAATCATTCTTCTCCATAAAACCATCATTGAAATTTCATTATATTCACTAAAATGGAGGCATTAAAATGATTTATGAAGTTTATATTTTATTTCATGAGTATTTTATACTTAATCCTAACAGTTGAAATCGACAATGAAAATTTTATTGTGGTTTTTACCCCATGAAGAGTGTTTTATTATCTAGTGAGTTAAATATTGATGTATATTTTATAGGGAAAAAAGTAATTATTTTCATATTTCAATTATATTAAACTATTAATTATGTTTTCATTTTCATCTATTATATAATTTACTAGTAATGTTCAAGTAAGTGGTAAAAGTAGCCAAAACATGATCACCCCATCATTAATGATGATTATGAAGAGATTTAGTGGAAATATCATTAAAAAGGTATCATCATGATATAATTTATTTTTTATTAGTGTCATATATCATAATTAAAAAGTAATTTTAATAATACGAAATGGATATAAAAATATAAGATAATTTAAATTAATGATCTTCCTCTTAGTATGCTTGTTTTAAACAATTGAATTAACCTGAATCATTTTTTGATGATATCATTACTAGGTTCTCCAATATGACCTAAAATAATTAATAATATGTTAAACATCATATTTATTCTTTTAAACCTTTTTCATGACCAACTTTGTTGGGAGGTGATTAAATGAAAAATGAAAATCAATCATTTCATGGAGGTGGTAGTCCACACATATACAAGGATAATGATTTTTTTTCCTTAGAAAAGAAAAAAAGTGTAACATGGATTATCATTTTAGAGTCTAAAATATTTTATAAATATAATAATTATTTATTAAATTCCCTATTAGGACCATCATTTTAATTTGGTGAAGTAAAATGATACACTTTTCATTATTGTGGTGATAGTTCCCACAACACATGATTCAAATTTTTATTTTTATTAAGGGAAATAGAGATAAGGGTTAATGATTATAGAATCATTATAATAACTTAATAGTATAATAAGTATATCGATGTTTTCATTATTAAGTGTTAAAAATAAATTTATAGAAGATGAAAATAATATAATGTAATAGAAAAGGGAGAGAGTGGTTAGAAAATTATACCACAATTCTTGGATTATTTCCTTTGTTAAGGGGATTAAATATTTTTGGTATGGTCTTTTAATAAGGAAAAAACCTCATTGAGTTGGATAAGATATTTTTGGAGAGGGTTGGATAGAGTTTGTGTCAAATTCAAAGGATTTTTGTGTAAGGGAATGTGGGGATAGAAGTTACCCTTTTAGAAGTGATAAGGAGTGGTATTTTTGTTTTAAAAAAGGTTATGCCTAAGTAAAAATTACTAAAGGAACATTTATTATAATGAATAAAAAGGTTGCAAGATTCTAAATGATTGGATTTTATTACAAACCTTTTTTAAAAAAGGGGGATTAATTCAAGAGGATTGTATGGACATGTGATGTCTATGTTGACTCCTTTTTTGGTAAGGCCATCTGCCATTAAGTTTAACTCATAGAAAGAATGGATGATGATTTAGTTGTGATCTGATTTCAAGCTCAATAAATCCATCCATCTAGCTATGAGTGACCATTCAAGATGAATGATTCCATTTTGGACTCCTTTCACAATGGGGGTAGACTCGCTTTCCCTCAAAATTTAAGTCCATTTTTTTCTAGAAAAAATGATAGAGGAGATGAAACTAGGTATTTATAATTCTATAGAAGTAGTAATGTCACAGGTACCAGAAAAATAACCAAGTAAATGACCATTATGATTTTTGTAGACATCACCAAAACTCGAGGGACCCATATTTACTTTTGAGGAACCATTGATGTTATCTTTGATCTATCCTAGAAGTGGGAGTTTCTAGAAGACTTAAAAAGTGCCTCTTGGACAACTTTAGTTTATAGTAACACCCATGCTCCTAAGTATGGGGAAGGCATGAATGAGTTTTCTACAAATGTTATGCAACAACACACAATCCCCACTGGTGGTAGTGTGTATTCTCCTCTTTGCTGCATGGATTTTAAAAACGGGGTTATTATGAATAAAATAATTTCTTTAATACTAGATAATATGCATAAGCTCATACACAAAAATTTTTCAGTTGTTTTTGATATGAGGGGAGGTTCCATCAACTATACAATGTTGGTGTTGAGTCTGAATGGAGGCATCCTACAACCATCTCATATAAAAAATGTCAAACATATATTTCCATAAAGATGAAATAGTAGCATAAAATAATAATAGGTGGTTATAATATTTTCTATGTTAGTTACATATAAGACATTTATAACATATTTTAATATTGAATGTTTACATAAAAATATAAGTAGGAATTATATTATGATAAATTCTCATAACTATAGTAAAATGGGAAGGCTGAATCCAAGGATTATGAAAACATTTTACCTATGAAAAATTATTATCAGTACCATTGATATTGGGATTATAGAAAATATTTAAATGAATAATAACATTAGAAGCTACTTCCCTAGTTAAAAAATCATCAGAAAGAGTAAAAAAGTATGCATTGAACAAATTGTTAACAATATCAGGCATATTTGTTCAAAGAAAATTCAAACTATCCTTTGTAGAAATGTGAGTGTACAGAGATGAATTTGGGGGATCAATATTGGAAATAAGGCTTATATAGTCCTGTTATCTTTCCAAACATTGAGAGAGGACTCCTAATTGAAATTCCATCTGGAATGTGTGATAGTTTTGGAGTAGGAATATTTAATGGCCAGCCAGATGGAGGAGTCTAAAGAATTCAGTCTACCCTTCTTCAATATATTAACAAACCTAGATCTACGAATGTTAAAAATAAATTAATTATTAGTTTAAATATTCCATGTAAATATGGCATCTAAATAATCATTAAATAGTTTAAGGTTATGGATGCCTAGGACACCATTGATAAGGGGATTACAACAGTTAGTCCATGGAATCAAAATTAGATTTCTTTTAAAAATACTACCGCTCAAAATTTTTTATGTCAACATTTATATTTTTTAGAAGTCTAATAAGACATTTGTAAACAATCAAGGATTAAAAAATTTTAGATATACTGGTGGATTTGAAAAGGAAAAATCTTCTATCCTTAAGGAGTGATTTTACCTTCAAAGAAGGGAGTTAGTTATTTATTTGATCAACTATTTTGGTATTGTTGCTACTTCTAGGCCTTCCTCAAAAAATAGGGATACCAAGATATCTGAAAAAAAGGTCCCTTAATAGATTATAAAATCATTCATGATAATATTTTTTCTATTATTCGAGAACCTTTTAACAATGAAAATACTGGTTTTATTTCGGTTGATTTACTAACCTCAAATAGCGTCAT
This sequence comes from Viscum album, assembly GCA_963277665.1. Taxonomy (NCBI): domain Eukaryota; kingdom Viridiplantae; phylum Streptophyta; class Magnoliopsida; order Santalales; family Viscaceae; genus Viscum; species Viscum album. The sequence continues at coordinate 866,069,752 of OY728146.1, read as the reverse complement.
AATGGGAGAGGGCTACCTTTATATTTGGATAATCATTTTACCCATTGTAAAAATAAAATAATATCATCTATGTGCAAGATATGAGATGAAAGAACAATATTTCTTGACGTAGTAATGGGATTACGTTCACCTTGCTCCACCAAATGCGTAGAAAGCCAATTTAAAATAAACTTTAGCATTTGAGAAGAGGATGGAGTTGAGGGGGTCATCCTCTCTAACTTAATTTTTTAATTTAATGTAGCATTTAAGGGATCCATTTATGATAATGAAGATGTGAGAATTTCTAAAAAGGGAAATAATTATATTGATGAAAAAAAATTTGAAACCAAATCCTTGAAGAACATTGTAGATAATGCTTTAGCCAATCGTATAAAAGGACTTACTTATATAAATATTAATAGAAATTATACCGCCCAAAGTTGATTTATTTAGAAGTATAATACATTCATAAGAAAAAATATATAATATATTTAATATATCTACCTCTCACAGAACTAAATTTATTTCAAGAGATAACATTATTACTAATTGTTGAATTTTTATTAGCAAAGAGTTTGGTAATTATATTTTAAAGAGTTTTAATAAGTGCTATAGGCATGAAGAGATGAATCTAAGAGGCATTCTCAATTTTGAGTATTAAAGAAAGGAGTTTGGAATTTGGTCCATGGGGAAGAGATCCCTTAGAGAAGAATTATTTAACCAAATTACACACTTCTAAATGTATGAAATACCAATAGTGATGAAAAAACAGTTAGTAAAACCATTAGGTCTCCGAGAACTATTAGGCTTTAAGATAAGGACTACATATTTAATTTTAATATCAAGAGGGAAAAATTTAAGGTAGTTTTTTTCATCATTAATAACAGTGGTATTAATGGTATCATAGGGTAAATCCTTATTGAGAGTAAGACCATTGAAAATATTACAAAATATTAAATGATATGATCCAAGAAAACCTCCTCATTATCAATGATATTGTCTCTATCCTTAATGAAGGTTAGGGGTCTGTAATATTTCACTTCTATATGAAGGTAATTGTATAATTTTTTGTTTTTCTCTCCATCTTTGTTCCATTTGACATTTGAAAATCTCATTTTAAATTTTATCCTTAAAAGAGAGAATATAATTTAGTTTATAAGTTTGTTAAATTTCATCTTAAAAATCTAAGTTAAATTTAGAAGTTTTTAAAACATCTTGTAATTGATTAATTGTAGATTCCAAGAAGCAATTTCATTGTCAATTTGGTTATATTTGGATTTACTCCATCCTTTGAGCTTATTAATAATTTTTTTTAGCTTTATGATGTAAGAGAAAGCATCATTTCTACAATTTACAGAGTTCCAAACTTCCTATATAGTGTCATCGTAATCAATAAGGGAGGTAAATGCATTATTAAATCTTAATAGGAGGGAAGGTCAAGAAATTTATATAGAAAGAATAATCAAGATCAGATGATGATTAGAATTAACACTTGGAAGGGTTGCACTAGACATAATATCCCATTTATCTAGAGTTTGTTCTATATAGATGTCTCTCTCAAGATTATTTGATACTATTTTGTTGCAATTCTATATATATGAATTATATATGGATCAAAATAAATTGATATCAATTATTTTATTATTTTATTTACAATATTTAAACTCCCTTGTGTAAATAGAAGAGTGAGATGTGCCCATTTTTTCAGGAGGTCAAAGGATATCATTAAAATCCCCAATAAGTATCCAAGGATCATTTATTATAATTCTTATATTATCTAGATTTTTCCAAAGATATATTATATATTGTTATTTATTTTTATCATATATGAAAGAGTTATGAGTGTTAGAGTTTTTCACAACTAGATAGTTTCCAAAAATGATATTCATTTAAACCTTTTCTTGGGATTGAGACCCTTTTTTATGTCTACATAATTCATCTTTCTTAGAGATTTTTTTTTCACCCTAATATATTTTATACTAAGATGAGAATAATCATAATTCTTTTTGTGTATAGTGGTTACAAAAGTATCATTTTTATTGCATCCATATGTTCTTGTATCTAGAAAAATATTATGATCATCATAAAAACATTATTAGACATTTCACTTTTTAGACTAACATTCAGATTCAATTTAGTCTGTTGATTTATATCCTCATTTTGGAGTTATAGGATAAGAATATCTAGGTTATCAGGTTTGGAAGCATATGAAGAAACCATATCACCTTGAGTAATGTTATTTATGGGTAGAATTTTAGGGGGTCTAGAGCTATCACACCCACCATAATGGTCATATGAATCATCTAGCTTCTACAAAAACCTCTTGTTGATACACTTATCATTAGAAAATCCATGACTAGTGTAGGCATGTGTTCTTTCAGACATGTAACTCTTCTTATTTTCTTTAGGAGTTGTTCTGTCCAGCCTCATAGAGATATTTTTAGTAGGGAAAGAGGGTTCATCAACCTTCTGTTGTTATTATAACTCTAATTTATTGAGTATCCCATTGTATATAGTAATCATAAAATATTTAGTAGGATAATATAAATTTTTAGTAGTTAGATCCTCAATAATTTCCTTATCTTGAGTGGACTTGATTATCTTAAAAATATCCTGAACAATTTCCTAAGCTATGGTATCCTCCTCTATTTCGATTTTCTCTTCTTTATATAGACCTGACTAATGATTACCAGATTTGGGTTGTGGGTCATGAATTATGTTCTATTTATTCTCCCATATACCACATTCATTATTTTTTGACAATTAACACTTATTAATGATGGGGAGTTTTCCATTTATTTTTATTGATTTGTATCCATTCACTCTCTTAGAGTGGTTTCACATATTTTTGAGCCTCCCTATAGGAAGTAATGGAATGACCAATTATTTTCCATACCTCACAAAAAAGAGGTTTGTAATTATACTCAACCTTAATATCTTCTTTGTAGTTATTCGATTAAATTTTTATGACTTTCAAAAGTTTGGAATCGAAATTGGATTCAACCATATATCTTGCGTATAAGTCTAGCTCACCATTTATGTCACATTGATCAATATTCAATGGGGTGCCTATACATGAAGCAAGGTCAATTAGGATTTTCAGATACCAAAATACTGAATTTAAACCGTGTAGCTTGACCCAAATATGTGCCGATGAGTTAATTTGTGTAATGATATTAAAGGATACATCCCATTAGGATAAACATAGAAAACCAAGTTTCAGTTGAGGTTTCCAGTCTTATAAGCTAACTTCATATCATCTTGGGAAACCAAAATAATATGATAATATCCTATACCAAGTGAAACAAATTTTTAGTTGTTTTTACAAAAAAATGAGAGTTTCAAGACTTAATATCTATAATATACCACAGTTTATCCCCCATTAGATATGGAATATTCCCCGGAATAGAGTACTTACACATATTGAGCCATTGCTGAAGGTATTTATGGTCAGTAGTGACCAAAATACCTCCATATTCCAATTTTTTGTATAGTATAGGATTTAAATAAGAAACTTTGGATAAATATGATCTTTTTAGTGCTTCCATAAAGGAGATACTCTTTGGTTTTGAAAGAGGATCCAAGTGTGAATCACCTTTAGTGTCTATATTGCCTATTGGTAGGTTTATCTTCACAAATGATTCCAAAACCACCATATCAATGGAGCGTTCTCATTAAGGATGGAAAGAATCCATGATAGGAGAATAGATCTAGTGAGATAAAGATAAATCATTATCAATATTTTAACAATCCTAGAGAGAGATTTGTTAGGAAGACACTAATGTAGACCCTATCCTTCCTTTCCACTATTTGAATTCTAAACCAGATCAAAGAGTGGAATTTTTATAAAAACCCAAATCATTTCAATAATGGGAATTCAATATAGATAAAACTAGACCCATAAATTGACAACTAATAGAGTGGAGAAGATATAAGGTCTTTACACACATCTACCACAAAATTACAGTCATGTTTTAAATATGTTAGGCCATTTACATCTAAGGATAATCATTTTTACCATTTAGGTTTCACCCTGATAATTTCTTTATTAACTAGATAATATATCCTTTATAAAAAATAATAATTTCCTTATAATACAATTATTAACTAATTATTACAAAATTTAAATAGAATTTATTTTATTTAGTTTTTAAATGTGATAGAAATTGTTTTTAAAGTAAAAAATGTATAATTTATAAAAACAAATTTTTAAAAAGTATAAGTTAAATTCTAAAATGTAAAATATGGTTTTATAAATTTAAATCAAAATTTTAAAAATTAAAAATTAACTTATAGAATAAATATTTTTATAAGAAAAATAAATCATAAATCTTCAATTCATACATATTCTAATAAAGTCATAAAATCCACAATAGTAGTATAAGCTGATATATTCCCCAATGAACTGATAATAAAATATTTTACAAAGATTTAAAAAATTCAACTTAATATTATATTATTAATATTTATATAAATATTCTTTTTCATTTTTTCAAATTTATTTTTTAAAATTTATGAATTTTATATTTAAATAAAATCCCAAATTATTGGGGAAAACTATTGATATTAAAAAATAACCTTTTAAAATGTTAATTATTCTTTATTTTTATTTCATACTAATTACTATTTTATTTTTTAGTAGTATATTATTAATATTATCAAAATATTTTATAAATTTTAAATCATATTATATTTAGTTTCTTCCAATAAAACACTAATTTTGGAGAAACAAAATTTTAAGCATAAAATGATTTTCTTAGGTTTTTAGGAATACTAAATGAATTTAATTTTCATTTAAAGTTTACTTTATCTTCATTATACCCATATTTTATATTGTAGTCACTCTTATTAATACCCACTAATTCAATGGATACATTTTAAATCATTATATTTTATATTGAAAATATATCATGATTATTTATCTTCAGTTGGGTTTAGTGTATGAAACATTCTATTTAATATTAAATTTATTGAAGGAGAATATATAGTGAAATTTTGGCTTATTAAACTCTTCCTCCACAATGGTCTATTCTATTGTGAGTAGTTCCCTCATGAGTGAAATAATCCTATTAGCATCATCCCACATAGAAGTTGGGTGGATGAATTAAATATACATTTCCCCCGTGGTCGACGTTCCCTTGATTAGGTCATCAGCATCAGTGTGAACCCCTTTGATCATAGATTACCTTTATAAAAGAAGTCTCTATATTATCATATCGAGTGGGTAGAACCATTTATGGAATTTTAATCAAGGATTAATTTGATAATGAGGTTCCCTATCATGATAACACTCAAGCAGTCTCTCACATATGGGCATTCTTCCTGGAGTAATCCCTAAGTCATTCTTTTAGGATACCATGGTACTCCTACCATCATACTTTATCCATGAATACTAATTGGAAATAAAATACAAGGTTGATATTTTTATTTGGGTATGATATCCAATATGGTTATCATTGATGACATTAAAATTTCATTAGGGGTTCTTACAGTTCTTTAATTTTAGGTATAATCCCCATACAAATTTAATTGTATACATTCATACAATGTGATCAATCTTATTTTATCTCTTATTTCTAAAACTGATCATGAATCATTCATGCTTAAATATTTATATTGATCATTCCACTATCTAAATTTAAATCACTTCATATGAAATTCATAATAGGTGTAATCCCTAATATATTCCCATGGAATACCTATATGAGTAATCCCCACCCAATTCCCTATTTTCAAACCATTCATGACATAGTCATCCCTATGAAGTGACATTAAACTATGTGGACTATATCCTAGTCACACAATTTAAAACTTCATGGAAACATTATCACTGTATGATATTTAATTACTTCAAATAATCCCATCATATGGCCATAAAATATGATATTAAAACTACATGGTATTTCATTCTTGTTTTGATGGGATACGTAAGAGACCTTCAGGAGGTTTTAACCCAACATTATCAATACTCATGGGTATATATTCCTCTTCAGATTATATATTTCCTTCCCTCACATGGATGAATTATTATAATCGTGGACATGCCTTTCTCCAGGCCTATATTCAATGGGAAACTCTCATTATTATGGTATATTACTAATAAAATCCTACGCCCTCTTGAAGAGACATATTCTCTTTGGATCATATTATATCACGTTAATGGGTCATATTTCTTATAGGCTATATAATTATAGAGCTATATAGTTGGTAAAACTAACCAAGTATAATGGGTAATTATTCCTTGTTAGGTTAATCAGAAAGGGATGACCATGTACAAGTCCCACACCAACCATTTCTGGGATTATTTCAACTAGAAAACCTTATCAAATAAAATTAAACTTTATTTATCGGTCCATGTCACATGACGTTTAATGGTACGACATTCCATATTAAGTGTCATTGAGGTACATAGATTCTGATTCATTTTGAAAGTATTAATTAAAATCCTTTATTATGGGCCCCATCCCAACATCATAAGAACCTTTCACCTTCATATAGAGATACAAAGTCTAGAGCTCCTGGTTATACAGATTTTAAATTGAATCACTAAGTAATAAAGGAAAAAGTATGAATAAACTCTAATATATACAGATTATTTCATCTATGGAGAACCTATAATACATTAAAATGTTGATTTTGTTGGAATACATAATATTTTTATAAATAGTCCCATCAATACATGTCAAATAACCAATTTTTTCCAGAAGGGTAACCTATTTCTCATCAGGATATGAGAAAGATTCATAAAATACATACTAAATATTTAAGAGATTATAAGAGTAATAAAAAATCACCTAAAAAGGTGTTATGATCCAATTCTCTCTCCATATCAAACAAATATTGTTCTTAAGCATCATTGGTAAGAATCTCGAGTGACTATATACCTTTGGAAAGAAACTCCACCAAAAACATATTAGCATAGATGTTATATTTTTTGATTCTTTCTAATTATATGAAGACATATTGATAAAAAATTAACTAAAAATATCTCTAAAAGTAACATGTCCATCCTTCACTCTTTTCATGGTCCAAATTAATACCTTTTGACAATCATGTGTGATGAAAAAACACTATCTATGGACTAGGTATTTTAGTTGTTGTTACTCAATATTTTATTTTGAAATTAGGTAAACACAAAATTATATTCACAAATTTTCTTAGATATAGATTTGTATGAAAATAAGACTTGAGGAACCCATATGTTTTTACACCTATAGTGTTGAAAAATATTTGGGTATTTCAAAATACAATGCCAATATGTTCATAATGATTAAACCTTATCCAAGGGGAAAATATTCTTCTAGTGACATCCCCATTGTAATTTAGTGAGAAAGGGTTCACTTTTTAGAGCAAAATAATTAGTCTAAAAATGAAACTTTACAAAATATGTATAAACAATTGATGAAGATATTCTAGATGGTTTCAAATATCCGAGAAGCATATAAAAAATCTTCTTTATAGAAGTAAATTTTAAAATTAACTTATAATGTCATGAAAATTTGGATTGAAACATAATAAATCTATTATAGTAATTAATATTTGAAACAAAAAAATATTTAACATCTAAATTATAAACATGTTTAGAAACACAATCATTATAGTAATGATGATCCACATTTTCCAAATCATATTATTTATTAAAATTTTTATATATTTTCTATATTATAGTAATATATATTTCTATCACTTCAAATGATGGAATATCCTATTCATATACTAAAGTATAAGGGTAACTAAAATATAATTGAAAATTCATAATTCATTCAATAGTTACCTTGTCCATAAAGAAGAATTCATTTCCAAGATTTGTTTTATAAAAAAAATTTATCTTATGAATTTCATTTTTTCCTCATCACTACTGCCAATAAGAAGATATTTACTAGCACCCTAAGTTGAAATAGTATCTCATAAAAAACATTTCCATTTTAATTTAAAGATCATATATACTCCTTATATTTATTCATCAACTTAAGACAATCTAGTCGAATACGACCTAGTTTCTTACACTTATAACAAATAAAATCCAAAAAAATATCTTTTTACCAAGTTTTCATGTTTATATATATTTTTCAATTTTTATAATCACTTAAAAAAATATTATCTTTGATAATACTATTCACAATTCTCCCAAGTTGTGAAAATTCACCTCTACTAAAACACTCATTATTATTATCCAAAAAATGCTTATATATTTTTTGAAGTACAATACTTAAAATTATTAGCTCCAAAAGAAGTAGTAGAAAAATAAACTATACTATTCTTATATTTCTTCATCTCATTATATCATTTCAATCTATTCCCATACTGCATAAAAGTTATGATAAGATCATAATGAATTAGATTAGTAGGATATTTAATTTCATCAATTTTTTTTCTCCTAGATTATAACTCATTCAGAAGTATGTCAATAATATTGTATAGAATTTATTCATCTATAATATCCCAAAAAATGAGAGATTGAAAATAATAAACCACTTTCATAAAAAAATGTTGAATTTAATTGATATATTATCCTAAAATAAATTCATAATCTTGATAATTTTCATATAAAATTGTGACTCTAGTCTCCATAAAATTAGATGTCCCAAAATGAGTAATCTATAACTTTATCAAAATTTTATTTATAGTTTCATAGGAATATATCTAATTATATATAGTATGAATCATTAAATTAAAAAAAATATTTTAAACTTTATTGTTTTTCAGATTATACATTTCTACTCATGAGTAAAAGTTTTAATTTTAATCTTTATAATATTATAAATTTTTATAATAATTTTATAATGATAAAATATAGTGTTAATCACAAATTTCTTCATCAAATATCTCTAATAATCATAGTAATAACCAATAAAAATTAGTGGATAATGAGGATTTGGATTCTCTATGTTTCTGATTTGTATTATTTCCATAAGAAAAATATATTATCTATAATTCATTAGTGTAAGGAAAGGAACATAGAGAAAAAATAATATAACCAATGATATCTTATAAATGGAACCTTCAATAGGAGGGGTGAATTTTAATTTAAAATAAAACTCAAAATTATTGAACTCAAGGAAGTAATATTTTTATAAGCTATATATTCTGACTTGATTAGATTTCAATATAAAATAAACTAAATTGAAATTAAATTACATGGGTCTTAACACTAAATCAAGGTAAAGAAATCAAACATTACATGAAAATTATACAATGAAAAATATGAAATAGAGTCTCAATTAAAAATATTTAAATTCATTTAAAAGTTATTATGAAGTATATAAATGGATATAGTTAAGGGAACTATTCATTTTTTAATCAAATGTTATAGGAGGGTCTTAGCTAGATCCAATAGATACAAGTTCCAATATCCTAGAACTTCACTAACCTAGATGATTGAAAGATACAAGTATTATTCTTGAACTTCTTTGATAGAATATGTGATTAATAAATATATTCTCAAGATTCTCTATGATATTCATGTTCAATAGAAATTTATATCATAGAAATCTATTGAAATAGGTATTTGGATTGACTAAAAGATAATTTTCATTAGAATTAAAAGCAATGTAAGGTCAAAAGGAGTTATCTACATCTAAAATGGAAGATACCAATTGATTCACCACTAATAATTTCTTTATAATCCTAGGTAAATGGAACTAAATAGAAATAAATGATAAATGATAATAATTAGATTATTTTAAAAAAAAATTTCTAATATTTTCCCATCATACAAAGTATGTTGCACCATAAATTCTTAGTTGATCAATCTCTTGAATTATAAAATGTGATAAATAATAGACTAATGGGATAAATAAGGGGGTCTCATAAAATTAACCATCAAAATTAATTTTTATTCAATTATCAATAAAGAAAGATTACTATCCTTGCAAATAGAGAGTCCACTGAGCATGGACTGAGAATTTTAACCCGTCATACTTATTACTATATTTCAAATAGTAAATGGTAGAATAAATAATCCATATCCTTCCCAAATAATTCCCCATCCTATCATAATTCTATCATAATAGGCACCATCAATATTGAGTTTGAATCCATACAAACGAGGGAGCCAATGTACCATATATCCATGCCCTCTCTTTCTAAAATATAACTGAGTAATCTAGATGTTTTGTTTCAGATCCCACTAAGATTATCCCTGAGTGAGAAATGCTATTACAACCCTATACTCTAAATCCTTAATATGGGGCTAAAAAGACATTTTTTGGCATTTCTAAATTGATACTGATGAAAGTGACCCAAATTTTACCCTTCAATACATATAACATGAAACTAAAAGAATGTATCACTTACATGACCATGGACCTTTTAGGTTCAAAATTTTATTGAATTTAGATAGAATTTTATATTATAACTTAGATACATAAATAACTAGTTCATAAAAATCCAAATCATATATAATAAGTTTATTCACATTTAGTTACCTTATTCGGAATAACATAATTAAAACCATTATTTACAACATGGGGAATAGAGAAAAATATAAGTGTGAGATCCAATGTTTAGTAAGGGTAAACATAATCATTAAAAATTATATGTCATCAATAATTATAAGATTAGAAAAATGGTATTATTACATAATAAAAGTACATGACTAAAAATATAGATAATTAATACCTATCACAACCTAGATTATAAATCTAAAAACATTGAAAAATGATTCAATAAAAGATAAGAGCCATATAATCAATAATTATGAGCTGTGAGGAAAAAAACCTTGAATAATGGGAACATTAGAACTTGATGAAGACCTAATGACAACATTTTGGTAACATGGAACATTATATTCATATCACAATTATAATCACTCTTAGAAATAAAATAACATACCTTGAAAATACCAATAATCTCTTTGGAGGAACATATAACCAGTTATCTATATCCCTGTAACCAATGAATTGGAGAGCTATATCAGGATCAAAAAATTTCATGAGCTATACCAGGCTCACCCATTATCAAAATAAATGTCCAAGAATCCAAAAATTATGACAAAATATGAATGATTTTTTTTCAACAATTCAATAACCATTGTTTTTCATAACTAAATTTACCCATGGAAAAGAAATAGGTTACAAGAAAATATCATGGAAACAATAATAATCCATCTAGATAAGGAATAAATATGGTATCATTACAAAAAAAATATTGTATCATAATTAACAATCATTTTTGATGTCTTTGATGAAAATAAATACTATTAAAATATCATTAAAAAATCATTGAGGAAAAATAAAATTTCAAACATGAAAATCTGTTAAATAAACAAATAAAATCTAGAATATTATGATTTTATTTATTTTTAAATAAACATATTAACATGTAAAGGATTCATCAAATTATTAGGTTGTAATAATGGTGTAAAACCCCATTCATGTTATAATCATTAAAACAATGTTTTTGTTCACTCCATGGGTAAAAATTACCTTGTTCAGCAAATGACTAGAATATTTTCTTAATTTTTTTAAAAGTAATAAATTGGTAAAAAAGATTTTAAAAAAATAATTTTTTAATAGTAAACAAATTATTGGAATCATTTTATAAAATATGGACAAGGAAGTAATTTTTTTTCCTAATGTAAGTTGAAAAATAAGTTCATATTTTCTTAAAAACATTTTATGTACCATATTGAGGATTTGAGAGTGATGTTTTTCTAAAAACATTAAAATTATAGAAATATACATAGGCTAATAAAAATAAAACAAATTTATCAGGTAAGGACTATATAATTTCATAATGTAGATTCATGCTTAAACAACCATGATAAAATTGGGATTGAAACATAATCCCCTTACCAATTTGGTAACTTTTGAAATGTAATTCCCATTAAATAATAAATTTAAATAAATCTTTAAATATCATAAACATAAGGAGGTTCAAGATATATCATGTATAATGTAAATTATATACACCTCATAAAATAAGTGAGGTTCATACCATAAACATATGTCTAAAAGAGAAAAATTTGAGATGAATAACCCTTAAAAAATATTATATCATTGAATTGAGAGTTAATCAATGGATGAATTATGTGTAAAAAATTAAAATAGAAATAAAACAAGTATAGATAAAAAAAAATTACTAGATGTTAATATAAACATAATCTCTTTATAATAGAGTCAACAAATAAGTAGTATAACCCAATGAAAATAAATATAGCCATGAAATATCTAACTGTTTTGGTAACATTCTAATAAAAACCCATTGAATGAAGTAAGATGAATGATAAAATAAAATACCATGAATTGGGAATTATTCATTATATAACATATAAAATCGTATTATATAAACCATATAAAATAATTAGGCATGTCACTTTGAAACCCAAATTATTTAAGGTAAATTTAGACAAAATCCCTTACATTGAGTCGAGACATTCCATGTCTGTAATTTACCTCTTATATAATAATATTTTTTCAGTTAATTAATTATTTTAAAACTTTTTTAGGTTTATTAAATCATCATTAATTCATTTTTCACTTATTATAATGGCATATTTAATCATTTAATTGATTATGTCCATATTTGTTGTTTTGAGGATGCTTGGTTCATAATTGTAAAAGGGATTCGGTATGATGGACATATTGAAATAGTTAAATATTACATCATCTATAGAATACTAATCATGATATAATTATTATTTCTATATATATTAATTATACATTTAAAATTAGTAATGAAATATGTTCATGAAAAATTAATTATGTTACTATTACAGAGATGGTAAGCTGTATTTACACATGAGCAATATTATCATTTTTAAAAGAGAATGATGGAAAGATGTTAAGTATAATTTTTCATTAAAGACTTATTATTACATAATAAATGTAATATTATATCATTAAATAAAGTAACATATTCCCTAAATGTGAGGTGGTGATGAAAAATGAATTACATCACTTCATAGAGGTCATATCTACATAGACACACAAACACATTTATCATTTTTCCATAGTTGGAAAGGTAAGAAAATAGGTGGTATATTATATTTATAGAATGATAATTATGTAATTAATAACATATATATATACATATATATGTATGAATGTATGTGTGTGTGTGTGTTTAGTCCATCATTATAACCATCCATGATAGGGGTAATGTAAAAAAATTATATTGGTTTGCAAGATAGTAGTCCACCAAACACAAAAACGAGGGTTTCATTTCCAATTTGATGGAATAAGGAGTTGGATACAGGTTATTCCATTAATATAAAAACATATAAATATTTGTAACACACTAGTTTTTATATTTTATAATGATTGAAAATTATTTTAATGAGGTAGAAGATGAAATAAAATTAAAATTCTTGGTTAAGAACTATAAATCTTCTTCAGATACCCCCTTTAGTTTTATAACTAAATCCTCCACAAGAATGTTTTTTGATCAAAATAGGGCATATAAGTCATGGGAATGGATTTTAGGAATTTATTTGGTAATGTATTATTTGGTCTAAAATGATCTTGAAGTGTTTATAAAAGTTGATATGGGGTGTCTATTTATAAGTTAGGGTTGGGGAACTTTTTATTAAAAATTAAATATAATATTATAATGTGTTTTTACTCATGTAAAATGGGTCCAAAATTACCAAAATTATAATATAATGAATATGAGGTCTTTATATATACTCATATAATTAAATTTTCATAGATTTTAATATCATTTTATTCAAAAATATTTTGATGAGACAATTTTTTAACCAATTATAACATTATCCATGACAACTTTTTTTTGAATATACAAGGCTTATATATTTATAAATATTTTTATGTTTTTTAAAAAATTTAATAAATTAAAACAAACATAACATATTATTAATATCATTTTAAGAACTATTCACATAATTCGACTTTGAAAATAGCATGAAAAAAATGAAATTATAATATAATACATTTCGCCATTATTTATCAATTATTTTTAATTATAAATATTTCATGACACAAGTCATGAAAAAAATATTACTTTTGGTTTTGTTTTTACAGTCATTTAATTTTATTTTCTTCTACTTTCACAAGCTTTATGTTGGTGTTGCATAAGCATTTAAGTTAATTATTTCATCAACAAAAATTAATAATAAAGTACCATTATAAAAAAAATTCCATTATAATCAAAATAATATTTAATATTAATTAAAAACTTATATTCATCCCCATGTTACCATATAAGAAAAATTTATAAGTAAGAGAATGACATTTTGTATTTTTCTTTACTTAAATTAATATATGTTATTTTTAAAAAATGTGACCCCAAGATTTCATAAAATTAAATTTTGGATGATTATAGTCAAACAAAAATCATGAAATATATTGAAAGAAAATTATAGGTCCATTTTTACTCATTATATTATTTTTAACGTTATTTTTCCAATTTACCCTTACTGATGTGATAAATATTTTCAACAATTACTATTCACAATGAAAAAAATAAAATGGAATTATTTTCCAAATTTGAACCAAATTATTACCAAAATAGTATCAATTTTATCAAATTAAAATAAAACATTTTTATAATTTAATACAAAATTAAAACCTCAAAACACAATGAAAAATAGTTTTTCCGAAACGTGAATTTTTAAGTTTAAAAATGATTTTATAAAAAATTAAAGTATAATTTTTGTTATAATAAAATTTGTTGAATTATTTTTAATCAAAAAGAGCTTATTAAATTTTAAAACTAATCTAAAATAGAATGACCGAAAATTAATTTTTTATTATAAAAGGTCAGGACGACCGCAAGATACAGATCATGTTGGTCGAAAATGATGAAGTCCAAGGGAATCCCCCCGGATAACATCCTTACATTCCTGTGGGAGGGATCTAACAGCGGAGTAGATCACCAACGGTTTCTCCTATATTCCTGCACGAGCAAGCACATCCGCAGCAAAATTAGCTTCTCTCCATATATGATAAACCCGACAACCATCATTGATTTCCTTCGAGCATCTTCTAACGAGATAGATCAAATCCCATGGAGGGTTGTATTTCCCCTGCAGAGATCGAACCAGAATCCCGGAATCAGATTCAATCGACCCAACCTGGAGACCGAACCATTTGCAAAGAGAAATTCTAGTGAGAAAGGCCCTCATCTCCGCACATAAAGAATTACCCAGACCATAGAACGCACTGAAAGCCAATAACACCGATCCATTTGAATCCCTGAGCAGACCGCCCCCTCGCATGCATCCATTCTTGAAAGAACCATCCACATTCATCTTGTTACCACTCTCAGGAGGGTTCCATTTAACCCACTGACCTGGACAACTAATATTTGACATTGGTCTATTAAGGAACCTGTTCAGCGCCTGGGAATTTTGTCGCCCCTTCACGCAAACAGCCAGTTTGGAGATGAGAACCTTCACCTTTAACAGCATACTGTAAAGTGCATGCCTCTTGTCCAGCCTGGTTGTGTTTCGCGCCTCCTAAATCGTCCAGCATATGGCGCTGAACGTGATGCTCCAGATTTTTTCCTGCATCTCGTTTTGATCGGATTATAAAAAACAGAAGGAAATGAAGTCCTGTATAGAGTTGTAATCACCATCAGCAGACAACCGCAAGTCAAAAGCCGACCATAGACCCACATCCCAATCACTCATACAGAACAGATGCAAGGCAGACACATTGCTCGGATTAATGCAGCAGAAACAGCGCGACGCCAGAGAAATACCCTTCGATTGCACATTGTCATCCGTTGGAATAGACCGATTCCGTAACCTCCAGGCCAAGAAATTCATCTTAGCAGGAATATCCTTACACCATAACCGCAGGTCCCATTCACTCCTCACCGATGATGGATGTAGCAATTCTCTAAAACCATGTCCATTATAGCTCCCGGAAGAAGATCTAGTAAAACAGCATAAATCTGCCTCCTCTGAAAAGGAAATGCTATTAAAAACCTCCATCTGCTCGTTATTCAGAATCACCTCCAGAAAAGCAGGGTAAGAGCTTGCCTCCCTAAAAGTCATATCAGGACCCGGACATCCTGGAAAAAAAAGTTTCTCTCCCACCCAGTTATCCCTCCAAAGATTAATTGAACCTCTCCCAACCACCCATTGTGTGGCCTCCTGTAAAGTTCCCAAATGCCGTAGAATACATCCGACCAACTTCGAAAGTTTTCCGGGACGGTTTTCCCAATCTTCTCAATGGCTTCCATAACGATTTCTAAGAAGAGTGGCCCATAACGACTCCCCCACAAGAAAATACCAAGCTAATCGAGCTTGCAAAGCTTGCATGGTCTCTTTGATGTCCCTTAGACCAATACCCCCTCCCCCACTGGTTTAGCCAAACGCTTCCAGGACGCCCAATGGTATCTTCCGAGGGAGTTGGCATCCCATAAGAAACAATTCATGTTCTTCTCCATCCTATCAATTATCCATTTTGGGGGAGTGATCGTAGAGAAAATGTGCATCGGAATGGAAGAAAAAACACTGTTGATAAGAGTGATCCGGCCACCAAAGGATTGAAATCTGCTCTTCCAGTTCACAATTTTCCCAAGAATTCTGTTCATGATATCCTCAAAGAACGACTTTTTAATCCGTCCAAACGAGATTGGGGCTCCGAGATAAATCATAGGAAATTGTTTCCTCTGAATTCCAAGTGTATCTTGAATGATCCTGCTTCTTCGAACAGAACACTTGTTGGATATGAAAACACTGCTCTTTCTTGAGTTAATTCTTTGTCCGCTTAAATCCCCATACACCCTCATGATCTTCAAGAAGTTAAGAAGATACTTCCTCCTACCGTTAATGAATATAAGAATATCATCCTCAAACATGAGGTGTGATATACAGCCAACCCCGGACTGTCTGTAAGGAAAAATACTTCTTGCACTCATGCTACTCTTTAGAGTTCGAGATAAAGCATCCTGTTCCAGAATGAACAGCGAAGGAGACAAGGGGTCTCCTTGCCTCACACCCCGTAAGCTTTTGAAGAAACCAAACCCTTTTCCCATAAGAGAGATTGACAACCACGGCGAGGAATAAAATCTGAAGCAAAGATCAATAACCCATGCATGAAAACCCATACTTCTCATGGACCGGATAATAAAACTCCATTCCAGTTTATCATACGCCTTATCCATATCCACTTGAATAATAACATTGGAGCCCACAACTTTCTTGTTAATATCCTCCACTAACTCCTTAGAAATTCCGATTGCTCCTTGAATATTTCTGCCTTTGACAAACCCATGTTGCTCCTGTGACACAATCCGAGGGATAACCTCATTCAACCTCTTAGCAATCAGACTAGCCAGAATTTTATAAGAAACATTGCATAAGCATATAGGTCTATACTGATTAATATTTGTCGGGTCCTTAACTTTTGGAATGAGGACTACCCTGGAAGCACAAGAGCTTCGGTTAATAGAGCCACCCTGGAAGAAATCTTGAATGGCCTCAATAACTTGTCTCCCCACAAAATCCCAAGCTGCCAAATAGAAAGCTCCAGGGAAACCATCCGGGCCTGAAGCGCTCTCAGGAGCCATGCTGCGAAGAACTCCCCAAATATCCTCCTTAGAGGGAGTAGAAAGTAGAGCCGCATTATCCTCCTCCCTTAACTTCCACGGCAATCCACCCAAAAATTCTGCTTCCTCCCCAGTTAAACCATGATTAGTATTAGAATCCTCTCCTGCCAGAAGTTTCTCAAAGTGCTGCATAGCCAGTTCCCCCACCACATTCACATCGAATGTGAATGAACCATCCTCTAGCATAAAATTGATTTTCATATTTTTCCTTTCCTTAAAACAAGCCTGGAAGTGAGCATTATTGCGATCTCCCTCTTTATGCCAGCGAATTATGGATCTATTTTTAAGATCTCCCTCAATTTCCAGCAACCGCGCCGTCAGAAGATTACGTTTATCACAAAGCAACAAAAATTTATCCTCATCCCAGCTTATTTGGAGCTCCTCTTCAATTAAATCCAAATCTGCTTGTAACGAATCAACCGACACATCACCGAAAGAATTATTCAGCAACCATCCCTTTATATCCATTTTCAGGCACCTAAGACGCCTTGAGAGGCCAACCCAGGATCTCCCTGCCTCCTCTTTCTCCCAATACGTTCTCATCATTTGTAAGAAGTCGTCAACCCGATGCCAGTTCGAAGAGTAAACAAACGGATAATTATCCGCCTCACCTCTTTTCACTTCCACCAGCAGTGGAGCATGATCCGATAGAACATGAGATAAGTGAGAAACCAAAGTTTTCGAGAACGAGTCTAAACCTTGCAGATTGGTCAAACACCGATCAAGACGACTCCAAATACGATTGTTGCCTTTACGGTTATTGTACCAAGTGCATTTTCATCCTTTGAAACCCAAGTCTAGTAGTCCCCTACTAGAAATACAGCTTCTGAAATCCTTCATACCAATGATATTGCTGCCAACTCCTCCCCTTTTTTTCAGAATTCTCAATAATTGTGTTGAAGTCTCCACCAACCAACCAAGGAAGTCCAAGTGAGTCGAAGGAAGTCAAATATTCCCAAAGGGGCCGTCTACCTTGCACGTCGCCACTGGAATAAATAAAAGAAAACAAAAGTACTGATCCCTTCATCAAAATCTTAACTGTAATACATTGTTCCCAAGCATGAACCACCTCTACCTGCACATCCCTTTTCCAGCAAATACAGATGTGTTTATTATCAGGGTGAGCCTGTTTAGAATGACCAAACCCTATTTTCTTAGCAAAAGAGGCAATCTTGGTAGTGTAATGCTTTGGTTCCAAAATAACAACCAACGAAACATTATATTTCCTGACTTCAGAGGCCATGAAGGCAGCCTTAGCAGGTGACCCCAAACCTCTAGCATTCCAAACAATCAAGGACAACATTAAAAAAGAGGTAACTTGGCCTTACGGGCAGGGGTACCTGATTTCGGAGCCAAGATAAGCTTACCATCCTCCTTGGACATGGATCTGGTAGTTGGTCTGAACAGACCATCTGGAGCCACAGATTTCTTCGGAGTAAGAACCTTCTGCTTTAAAGGGCTGTCCACCTCCTCTCCAACTTTAGCCCCTCAGATCAAGCCTTATTCGAACCCCATTCCGGATTACCCTTGGAAGAGCCGGCTGAGGTCAGAAAGGATCTCTTAAACGAATCTGAAGACAATGTGGCGGAGATACGGAAGCAAAGCGTCGGAGGAGAAATCTCCTTGGGAAGAGATGGGGGAATTACTGCCTCACAAATTTCCCCTTCTTCCCAAGTCGATTTAGTCGAATTGGGAAGGCTCGAGAGATCTTCCACAACGGCAGAGAAACTCGAAAGTTTCGGAAGCAGATCAAGGCCGCCTGTTGGTTGAATTGACTTAGAAGAAACCGAAGCTGAAGCTCCATCGTTCTCCTTTTCCGCCTGTAGACATGGTAACCTTTGCACCGAGTGATCAGCCAATCTTGACGAGATTGGGCTGATTCCATAATCCTCCGCTAGAACACCTTCCGACAACGAAGGAAGAATACCCTTGCCCTTCATATCCCCACGAGATTGCACTCTAGATCTCCTCTTCCTACACACCTACAGCGAATGACCCTGTAGTCTGCACGCTACACAGAACCTTGGAGGGGCCTGATAAATCAAGCGTTGCCACCAATTGAAACCCTCTGGGGTCTTGACAAGTAAACGCGAAGAAAAAATCACCGTTAAATCCATTTCAACACAAATCCTCGGACAGGCCGCTTCTTGAAGCGTCTCAGAATTCAAGTCCGAGCAGAGAAAATTTCCTATAGAATCCCCTAGAGCAGCCAAAATTGACGGATTCTGTAGAGGAAGGGGAAGACCCGGAAGTTTAATCTAGACCGCCGCCATTGGAGATTCTTTTCCGTAGTGATAATCCCAAGACCAACGGGATAAATAGAACCGCAACGATTCACACCGTCTATCCTCCCTAGACCAGGCACGCACAAAATCATCTTTATTAAACAAGTGGATACAAAAGGCGAACATGGAATGTGATGAAGAACATTGATCACTAAAAAGTAAATGACCATTATAAATTATATTAACACAAAACAATACATTAATTAAGTTTGAAAATTGTCATTTTTTCTTCAGAAATGAAGGTTATAGGATAACATTTTTGTTTCTAAATCCTTTTCCTAGATTTGAGGAATTACTTTACCATCTATACTAAGTACATAAAGAAATATAATTAGTTGAAAAGTAAACTTTCATCCTATAATACATTTCCACCAAAAAATCATGTTTTTATATAAACTATGAGTTTTAAAGATGAAATTTTCATGCATGAATCACTAAAATAAACCTATAATAGATCAGATAATCCACAAAACGATAAAAAGTTATTGCACTCATTTATAGATATTAACAAAATAATTAATGGTTAGAATAAATTAATACAATATTCAAAATCTATATACCTTCATATAATGAAATAATACATTAATATCCATTATTCAACAACTACACTAAGTGTTAAAATTATACAATTCCATAAATAAATGACCATACATACCAAATTACATCAATTACCATAACATTAATGAATGTTTCTTCCTCAAGGGATATATTATACCCTACAACATATATACCCAAAATTTTAATTTAATTTTTCCAAAATACTATTTCATTTTAAACCAAATGATACACATAAGGGTTACTTGTACCTTAACCTAATAAAACATCTCCCTGAAATATCATTAAAAACTTTAAAGCCCCATCAATTAAAACCACAAAAGGTGGGTTCTATAACTTTTGACATATGATCATCCTTAAACTTTTAAACCCATTATAGTATCTATAAATATTTTGTTAAACTCAAATGAAAACATAAAAATATTTCAAGTTATCTAAACCATTTCTTTGATACTAACTATAATAGACCTGAACCCATAATACTGAATTTAGTGATAAAAAAATAATATTTGAATTTCTAGAATGTTACAGATAAAAAAGACCCAAATGTATCACTTCAAAACATAAAATATAAAAATGATATATTGGATCACGAAAATACCCAAGGAATATTTTAGTTTAGAGTTTTAAATAATTAAGCAAACGCCCACATAATAAGTTGGATACATAAACAACTGGTTCATTAAAATCTAAATTATATTCAACTAAGATATTTATGTTCAGTTTTCATCTTCAGAATAACAAACACTAAAATATGTTATACATCCAAGAGAAAATAAAAAATATGAAGGGTGAGATCAAATTCCCAGTAATGGAAAATATAATAATTAAAAATTTAATTTACTTAATGAGAAAAATTTAACAAAAGTGTTTGATGACATAAAGAAATTATATGAGCAAAAAAAAAAGATAATTCATACCCATAAAAACATGGGTCATAAATAATAAAACATGTTGTAAAAAATTATCATATGATAAGAGTTATATAATCCAATAATTACGAGCCACGTAAAAAACAATCCTTGAATAATTTACACATTCGAACACGATTGAATAGTAAAGAAAACATGTTTTTCTATTGAAACATTATTTTTTTATCTCTCTTATAAATGGAATAACATACCCTGTAAACTCTAATAATTTCTCTGGTGAAACCAATAACTAATTAACTTCATCCCATTATCCGAATCATTAAGATCTATATCAGCCCAAATTCCACACCTCGACCTATCTATTATTTTTTTATCATTTTATTTCATTTTAAAATTTTTTGTCGAGGTTCAGTATGAAACCCGAATAAGATTTTTGAGTTTTGTCAAAAAAACTTGCTTTTTTGAGTTGACATCATTGAACGCACAAGAGGAGAACATTTTAGATACCCCACGCAGATTTGACCATGGAACAGAACAATCTTCTAGTCTTCGGAAAATTAAAATGAATAAAATCTGTAATTTATTGTGTTATTTAAAATTTTCATGGTTAAAATTTTTAATTATTATTTTGAAACAAAATGTGTATTTTTATTATTTATATTTTTATCGATATGATTATTAGTATTCCTATTAGAGTTATTTTTAATAAGGCATTATTATTATTATTATTATTATCATCATTAACATTATAATTAAAGGAATATTATTAATATTATCATTATTATCATTGTTTTTATTAATGAAATTTTATTAGAAGGAGAATTGTTTTATCATTATTATATTAAATTTATTATTATTATTATTATTATTATTATTATTATTATTACGAGTAATAATAATAATAATATTATTATTATTTACATATTATTATTATTATTATTATTTACTTTTTTATCTTTCTTTTATTTCTCTTTTTTTTATTTCCACGTAGTTTCTTCCCCTCCGCTAGCCATCCTTGCCTCTCCCTTTAACCCACTGCATGTTTAAGAAGACACCCTGATCTACCTGGTTTCCTATTTAGCGATTCCCCTCACCTTCTCCTTCTAGCGGTGTTGCACCTCACCACTCCCCGTACTCCAGCTAATCCCGCCTCCACCCAGTCTCCCCTCCCTACTGGCCATGCCTCCTTGTTGAACCTGTTCTGCCGTCGTGCGCCCCCAGCCCCCCCTCTGCTAGCGCACCCTTCTGCTTCACCCGCACAGTACCACACCACCCCTCGGCCTGCCTTGTACTGCGCCACATGCCCCGACATTGTGTCACGCCCTCGTACCCCCAAATCTCTTCCTCTCTACACCTCCGGCCGCCTGGCGACCCAGCTTCCACTGCTCCCTTCTTCCATGATCCATCACCTTCCCCCTGCTCTCCAGCTGTCTTCGGGGCTGCCTCCCCTATCCGAGAAGCTCCCCTGCACCCACAACCTCCTGCCTCCCCCTTGCTGCAGCATTAAGATGACCACCACAATCCCAATGTCTGAACCCTTCTTCACATCCCTGACCAGAACCGCAGTGCCCTCCAGCTCCACCTCCTACCTTCCGTTCAATTTCCAGCCACCCCGTACCATCCGGCTTCCAACCCGACTCCCACTGGCACCCTTTGTCTGGCCGCTACTCTTCCTTGGTGTGTCGCACCTCTACCCAGTGCCCCTAACATTGGCCAGACCTCCTCCGCTAGTGACCCTCCTGCCAGCTCGTGGCCGCCTCCTTTCCAGATGACCGGTAACCCCCCCCCCCATGACACCTTTATTTAGTGAAAACTATCCCAAAGAGCTCGCAACCTCCTCCTATCTGGCCCCCATTTTTGATTTTCGCACTGACTCCGTCCTCATTCATTTAGGCAGCCAGCTGCATGCTTAGTTTGCAACAGGGCACGTGAAAAATTCCTACCGCTGAAGGTGAGGGGTGTGGGTTCATTTCATTTTTCCAGCACTGAGGTCTAGTTGAGGTTTGATTTTCCTTTTATTGATTTATTTTGAATTATCATTTATGTGTTTTTAGTTATCTTTTCGGTTGAATCGAATTGACAAGGTATTTCTATGACATTGAGATCGTCAGCTTGTGCATGCTTCTATGCCCGCTTGAGGAGTGTCACATCATCGTGTTTAGACTGCGAGTTGAGGTAGATCCCCACTACACTTTCCTTTATATTTATAATTTATTAATTTCTTTTTATTTCAATAATTTTAGATTAATGGTAAATAATATTAAATAATTTAGTTTTAGAATAAATGTTCATTGTGAAGGATAGTGGTTCTCCATTGTTTTGAATTACCTGAAAGTGTTTTCTCAGAAATGTGCATAATTTGTGTTAATAAAATGGCTGGTTGGGATTTATAAGTAAATTGTGTGCGGATTGGGTTGCAAATATGTGTGGCATTCTAAAATGGATTTTTGGAAACTGGTTGGTGTCGATTGGTTGGTTAAGGACCATTTAGCACTTTAATGAAATAAATTATTTTGAAAACCCTCTTTGGAGTGACTAGGGGGTTACCTTGTTGTGCGCGTAGATTTCTTGTGTTATTGTGCATGATGTTTGGGCATTGGAATTAGTTTCTTGTTTGAAATTGTTGACTCACCCATTCTATTACACGTGTCGACATGAGAACCTAGAATAATAAGTGAATATTATGAGAATGATTGCTGCAATAGTTTAGATTATTCACTAGATAGTGACCCATAACAGAGAGTTGTTTTGTTATTATTTCTATGGGATTGGGCCCCACGATCAGGCCAGGTAGGGCGGCGATCAGGTGTTAGGGCATTATGACGTTATCCAGAGTAGGCATTCCTTCAGGAAAAGTCACATGTATAGTACGTTCTGGAGTGTTCACGAGATATTAGGTTTGAATCATGTTTTCTTTAGTGCTTATGGGTATGTGGAAGATGATTTAGGGGATTAGTTCTATTGCTGGTCCCTGTTTTCTATTTTCCCATTGCCCTTATTGTCTGTTTTGTGTTGTGTGTGTTTTTACTCTAGAATAACAACTAAAATTTGGATTTCTAAATTGTTTATGATTTTTTTAAAATATAATGAACATTTTTTCCTTCAAAAATAAACATTGTTTTTAAATAAAAAAGGGTAATGAACTATTATCTATTTTAGAAATAAAAGTGTGTGTGGAAAATCCATATTTTATATAATTTAGTTCAAACCTAAAATTGGTAATTTTTTATTTAAAGGTAGTGCTTGGGAATATTTTTTTGGGAACGACTACTGAGTTATAATACTCATGCCTATAGTGTTTTCCTGATTTTAGTTTCTTTTTTAGGTTCGAATCAAGATTTATCACTATGGGTGGGAGTTTGTTGTGGATTGGTGAGCGACTCTCGGTGTCATTAAAATTTTTTGGTCCTGTCCAGGTTAGTGTGTTATTGTGGGTTGCTCTTTCTTTACAGTGTTAGTTATTCACTTTGAGTTATTTTACAGTTTCTGCTTCATTATTTATTTTCACTGGGAAAAATCAATCCCATTTGTCCTCTACTGATTCCCGGGCGCTTATCGCCAGCCCTAGAGGATTAGGAATGCTTCTCGGGACATGTCGCAGGCTGGGTCTGGTGATCGCTTCAGGGTCAAGCCGGGTTGGTTCATGACAAAATGGTATCAGAGATGGTCGGATCTTGAGAGGACACTGTTTTTCAGAGCACCCATTGTTATTTTGGGTTTTCATGGTAGAAGGAGTAGGATTTTCAGGACTCGGGGTGTACAAATGAGAAAGACTTCATGAACCCTTGCTCATTCCAAACCTCGGGTAATCGTGGGATATTTGGGTTGGTCGATGTCATTTGATTATTATGGTTTTTTGGTGTTGGGAAATGAAATTTGAGCCGAGAAAGTGACCTTTGTGAGCTCTCATGGTCTGGAATCCATGTGGAGCTGCGAAATTACCCCAGAGTGCTCCTTTTGATGGTGGAGTGACTGGAATATGGCTGCCAACAATATGTATGAGTCACCCATCAACACTAGTTTTTCCTTGTAAATTGCTTGGGTCTTATTTACTTAAAAAAATTGTTAAGTAAAGTTTTATTTTGGAGATTGCAAAAAGTTGAATTTAAAATGGAAATGACCATATTTTTAACTTTCTCCGTTTTTTCCTTGTTCCTTAGTGTTCACCCCCACGATGGATTAATGAATGCACAAGGTGAATCTTCGGGTGGTTCGCCCTTAGAAAATCCTCTAGTTGATCAGCCCATAAACTATGTCCTCGAGTTTCATAAATTGAACACTCCCCTATTTTATGTGCAAGAAGATCCTCTTAAGGTGGAGGAGTGGTTGTGGAATATTAAGAGGAACTTTTGTTCTCTCACTCCACCTGATTCATCAATGTTGAAGTCGGAAACCTTTATGCTTGAAGGTGAAACCAAGAAATGGTGGATGTCTGTGTCTTTAAGAAATCCTGGGGAATATCTCACTTTGGAGTTCTTCTAGTCATCATTCATCCAACAATACTTCTCTGAGGTGACAATGGTTAGGAATAGGATGGTGTTGTGCAGTCTTTACCAAGGTTTTGTATCGATGTCATAATTCTTTCATCATTTCCTAGACTTAGCTCTATATGAGATGGGGTATGTTGGAAATGATCCCATGAAAGATCGACATTTTGAACTCGGATTATGTCCTGAGATGCAGAAAAAGGTGGAAGAGTTCAATGTAATCACCTTCCCTGATGTGGTGAGACAATATTTCCTCGCTGAAGTTGAGTTAACAAGAGGACTTGAGGAGGAGAATCATTCTACAACCTTGGGAAGCAGAGAAAAAGATAGCGATAAGAAGTATGTGGAACGGCCTGATGCTAGTGGAACTGGTAGAGGAATCTAGAGGTATTCAGACCATCAGTCATCTTCCTCATACTGAAATTTCTTGATCTGTCACCAGAGCAGTAAGCGGGGGCACAAGTGGCCGAGGTGCTCGAATCCTCCCAGACCCTACCACATATGTGGGTGCCTAGATCACATGGAGTGATTCTGTTGAGGTTCTTCCATGAAGTGCACTGAAGCCAGACCTGGCTCATCGAAGGTCACCTCATCCCATCAGTTGGAGTAGGACAATGTTTGGGGATCATTTTGGGGGTTTCTCTTTGTTGTATTTCTTTTATGTAGTGGTCATATCTTTTAGTGTTTTTTGGTGTTTCTTTTCCTTCAGTTTTATGAATGGTTTTTATGAACATTTTTTAAACCTATATTTTATTGTAAGTGTGTTTGGTGAAATTCGTGTTCATGTGTTTTGTTTTGGTGAAATTCAGGTTCGTTCATGCGGCCAGCTGCACACTTAGTTCACAACCGGCCATGTGAAAAATGTCCGCCACCGAAGGAGAGAAGTGTAGGTTTGTTTCATTTCACCTATACTGAGGTTTAGGTGATGTTTAATTTTTATTTTTTTTGATTTATTTTAAATTATCGTTTATGTGTTTTTAGTTATCTTGGCGGTTGTAGCGCCTTGTGAAGGTATTTCCATGATACTTCAATTGTCAGCTTGCGCATGCTTGTGTGCCCGCTTAAGGCAAGTCGTTCTGTCGTGTTTGGAATGCGAGTTGAAGTAGGTCCCCACTGCACCTACCTTTATATACAGAATTTACTAATTTTTTTATTTCATTAATTTTAGATTAATGGTAAATAATATTAAATAATTTATTTTTAGAATAAATGTTCATTGTAAAGGATAATAGTTCTCCGTTGTTTTGAATTACCTGAAAGTTTTTTCTCTTAAATGTGCATAATTATTGTTGATGAAATTCCCAGTTCTCCTTTATAAGTAAATTTTGTGCAGATTGGTTGCAAATTTCTTTGGATTTATAAAATGGTTTTTTGGAAATAGGTTGGAGTCGATTGATTGGTTAAGGCCTATTTGGCACATTAATGAAATAAATTATTTTGAAAACCCTCTTTGGAGTGAATCAGGGGTGATCTTGTTTTGAACATAGATTTAGTGGGTTATTGATCGTAAAGTTTGTACATTGGAATTGGATGCTTGTTTTACATTGTTGACTCACACCTTTTATTACTTGTGTTGACATGAGAACCTGGTATTATACGTGAATTATCAGAGAAATACTACTGCACTAGTTTAGATTATGCACTGGATAGTGGCCCATAATAGAGAGGTATTTTTTTATTATTTCTATGGGATTGGGCCCCTTGATCAGGCCAGGTAGGGCGACGATCTAGTGTTTGGGCGCTATGACGTCATCAAGAGTAGGCATGCCTTGAGGATGAGTCACAAGTATATTACATTCTCGATATCTCACGAGCTCCTAGGTTTGACCCAGGTTTTATTTAGTGCTTATTGGTATGTGGTGGATGATTCATGGTCTTAGTTTGGTTGCTGGTCCCCGTTTGATATTTTCCCATTTCTCTTATTGTGTGTTGTGTGTGTTTTTACTATTGAATAACAACTAAAATTTGGATTTCTAAATTGTTCTTGAAAAAGTATTAAAATGTATTGCACCTCTTCCCTTCAAACATTAAACTTTTTTTTTAAAATTAAAATGGAAATAAATTGTTATTTATTTTAGAAATGAAAGTGTGTGTGGAAAACCCATATTTTATATAATTTAGTTCAACCCTGAAATTGGTAAATTCTTTATTTGAAGGTAGTGCATTGGGAATTGTTTGTTGGGAGCACCTATTAAGTTTTAATACTCATGCCTATAGTGTTTTCATGTTCTCAGTTTCTATTCCAGGTTCGACTCGAGATTTCTCACCAGGGACGGGAGTTGGTTGTTGATTGGTTAGCAACTATTGGGGTCACAAGATGTTTTTGGTTGTGGTCAGGTTAGTGTGTTGTTGTTGGTTGTTCTTTCTTTACCTTGTAATTTATCCACTTTGAGTTATTCTACTTTTTTCTACTGATTTATTTATTTTCACTGGGTGAAATCATTCCCATTTTTCTTCTATTGATGCCTTGGTGCTTGTCGCCAGATTGAGAGGATCGGGAATGCCTCTTGGGCCCTGTCGTAGACCGAGTCTGGTGATCGGTTCAGGGTCGACTCGGGTTGGTTAATAACCAAATGGTATCAGAGCGGGTCGGCTCTTGAGTGGAACTTATTTTTCAGAGCTCCCATTTTTATTTGGGGTTTTCATGGTAGAAGGAGAAGTATTGTCAGGACTCGGGGCATACAGACGATAAGGATGTCTTGAACCCTTGCTCATTCCGAACCTTGGGTTACTATGGGTTGTTTAGGTTGGTCGATGTCATTTGATTCTTATGGTTTGTTTGGTACTGAGAAATGAAATGGGAGCCATGCAAGTGAAATTTTTGAGCTTTCATGGCCTAGAAATCCATATGAACCCGAGGACATTACCCTAGAGTGCTTGATCACACTGCGATTTACTATTCGTTTTCACCCTTACACAATTGTGCTAAACTTGTTTTATATTTAAAATTATAAAAATAATAACAAATTTAATTTCATGTTTGAATCATTTATTTTTATTTTATCACTGTTAGAAAGGAAAATGTTACTTTTTTTATTATATTATTGAATGTGGAGCTGATTTGGAGGACCCATGATGAAGTCCAAGAAATATGGGCCAAACTACATAAGATCCAAGCACATCAGTGAATTAATCTGCACAATGTTACAAGACCATGCATCCAAGTGGGGAAAAAATTTGTGGGCTGGTCCAAACATTTATGGGATACATTTCATATCAAGGAATCCAATCCTGATTCGGCTTTTATAGGGCCCATCCGAACTGATCCGTCCAAGACACTAAATATGATGAAAGTCAAAAGTGGTGTTTTGTAATATGTAAATATCTCGAGTTGTGATTGTCCAAATGATTCCAGACATTCAGTGGTGATATTCAATATGCAGGACTATAACTTTTCAGTTTTTCAAAAGGAAGATTCTACTTTCTAGTAGCCAAAAACCATTCTTCAATTGGTTTATCAAAATATGGTTTTCCAAAACCACTTTCCATTTTTTCTATAAAAAGAAACCTCGGGCACCCCATTTGGGGGTTCAAACCAGAAGTGAATCTCTACCCTTTTGGATTCCTAGAGGAGTCTCTCCATCATTTTTAAAGTTCTGGAGGCCCCTATCCTCATAGGGGTATCAATAATTAAGAAGGAGTTTCACCCGAACTTCCTCCTACTACCAATGTCGAGCTAAACAGTGGGTGATCATTGCGAGGGAGCTACACAATTAGAGAATGAGTTCCAGTACCTTATATTCTACTGATTTTGTGTAATTTATGTGTGAATTATTTCACTTATGTTTAACCTTTATATTCTTTATCTCGGAATGCATTAATTTGGTTTAATTAAGTGAAACATTTCTCATTTTAATACCGATTGGGTTGAGATTCATGTGGGAATATTGGGTTGTTCCGATTGGAAAACATAAGAATCCTCTTTATCTCACACATACATGATATTTTAGTATTCTTTGTTAGACCCTAATCTATGCTTGTAGTCCAAACCTTGATATCACGATTGTTGTGTCATGTAGTGGTTCTTTGTGCATCATTTTAAGAGGAAAGAGGAGAACCAAGATCTTGGTTAACCCTCAGCGAAATGATTACACTAAAACCTAACAATCAATTAAGAATTAAAAACTCTTCATGTTCTATAGTAACTTAGAAATGATCACTTATTTATCTCATATTTTTCAAAATCCACTTTGTCTTTCAAATTTATAACTCTTTACGTTAAGTTATTTTCTTAAAATTATTTAGAAAATCACCCCCTCTTTTGTTCTTATTATTAAAAATACACACTCAAAACCTATCAAAAATCATTGTGAGATGACCTAGGGTCTGTCCTAGACTATAAATCAACATTAAATATATAATAAATTTGACTCATCATGACAACACGACCAAATTTTGGCTCTGTATCCGCGGAGCGCTTTTGTTTGTAGTGATTGTTTTTTATAATATTTTTATAAATTTTGTTAATATTTATTTGTTTTATATTGTAACTTTTCCTATATTTTTGTGTTATTATTTATTTATTCTGTAGGTATTGTGCATGTTGCATTCTAATCCAGGAGATTTACCACCTTTTGAACCTGAACTGGAGAGGATATTACATCAGTGACCCAGATACTTACAAGATAACCCTTTGAAAAAGGACACACAAAACAACCACACTCTTCTTGATACTTCATCTTATTCTTCTGGAACCAACATAAAATCTGACATAAACTTTTATAACATTTCTGAAAACAATATAATTCTAAAATAACTAACCTCACCTGATGTCGATATCCAACCCACATACATTCAATTACAAGGTGAGGCACCAAATTTTGAACTAAAATCTTTTTTAATTCATAAATTACCAAGATTTCATGGAATTCTGGGAGAGGATACACATACACATTTAAAAGAATTGCATATTGTGTGTTCTACATTAAAACCTTCAAATGTGGATGAAGAACAATTAAAGGTTATGGAATTTCATTTTTCATTAGAAGACACTACAAAAGACTGGCTTTATTATGTTAATTCACCAATAAGAGGTTGGGCCAACATGAAACGCCTTTTTCTTGAAAAATATTTCCCAGCCTCTCAAACTGAAACTATAAAGAAATAAATTTGTGGGATTAGAAAATCTCAAGGGGAAACCCTTCATGAATATTGGAAAAGATTTAAACTATTATGTTTAAGTTTTCAACACCACCAATTAAGTGACCAACTTTTAATACAATATTTTTATGAAGGTTTACTCCCTATTAATAGAAACATAATTAATTTTTCTGTAAGTGGTGCGCTATTAGATAATACCCCAATTTCTGTAAGGAACTTAATTGAGAACATGATGCAAAACACTCAAAAATTTGGTTTAAGGTCCAATGTACCCGTTCGTGGTGTCCATGAGGTGCAAAGTAATGAATTAGAGAAGAAGGTGGACATGATGTTTGAGGAGGTAACTACCATTGTATGACAACTTGCTCTCTCCCAAGGGAAATTTCAATCTTCTCCTCCCATACATTGTGGAATATTCTCTTCTGACACTGATTATTCTGACCAATGCCCCCAATTGAGAGGAAATTTTGAGAGATGTGAGGAAATCTTCCTAGGACGCCCCTATAACAGAACCTTTAGGAAATAACCATACTATCCATATAACTCTGGGTGGAAGGAAAACCAAGCTTATAAGAAAGGGGGTATTCAAACGAGCCTCATCAACCATGGAACCAACTAGGTCAGAGTAGTCATCCACCACCACCATCAAGAAATCCTCAACCACCCCAAAGGCCTTTCCAACCACCCCTCCCAAAACCGAGCTAATCCTAGAAGATATGATGAAAAAATGGCTACCAACAATCTCCAATAGAAATAAACCACCCAAGATTCCATACAAGATCTCAAAACCCAATTAGGCTAACTAGTTAACTCGATGGTGGAAATTCAATGTCATGGGTCGGGTAAACTACCCTCTCAACCAGTAGTTAACCCTAGGGATAAAGGAAATGTTAGTGCCCTCACCCTTAGGAGTGGAACTAATCTTAAAATCCAAATGAACCATCCAATATAGTAATCCCCCCTAAATAAATGACCCTCCCAACCACTGCTAAAAATGGTCAAAGAGAAGAAAATCATTGTCTTGAGAGAAGTACTTGCAAAGTAAAGAGTTTGTATGTCTATGAGTCTTCTATCCCAACCATTCCTCTTCCATTTTACCAAAGGGCCACCCAACCAAGAAAATAGAATGAAAATAAACCTGATAAAAAAATATTGGAAACTTTTAAAATAGAGAATGTTAACATTCCTTTGATTGTTGCAGTGAAGAAAATTCCAAGATATGAATAGTTATTATAGGAGATGTGTACACATAGAAGAAGACTTTGTGGAGATTAAAAGGTGATCTTAGGGAGTAACATATTAGTATTAATAGAGCCATCACTTCTCACCAAGTGCAATGATCCTGGGACATTCTCGATTATGTGAACCATAGGGGAGTATTCATTTTCTAATGCTATTCTTGATTTAGGTGATTCTATAAATGTGATTCCTCACTCTATTTAATATACATTGCAGATTGGGGAACTAAAGACCACTTGAATTATTTTTAAACTGGATAACCGGATTATTTCACACCCCTATGGTGTGTTAGAGGATGTTCTTGTGAGGGTTCAAAATTTAATTTTTCCTGCTGACTTTTCTGTGCTTAAAATGGAGGATGATGGGAGGAATGGACATGCCCCGATTATATTGGGGAGACCCTTCATGAAGACTACCAAAACCATAATTAATGTCCATAATGGTATATTATATATGTAATTTTGTGGTGAAATAGTCCATTTCAGTATCGTTGATTCCATTAATCATCCCTTATAAGAACATTCCTCTCTCGCTATTAATTCTATATATGTACTTCCATCCCTTCAAAAAACTTCATTTCATTCCCTTGATCCCCTTTATGAGTATTATTAAATGATAGAAATTCTAGGTAATGATTCAATCATTGATTTTTGTAGTGGTTTGGAGAAATGTAATACATGTTTGTTGATTGATGATTTCTTGAACACTGTGGAGCAGTTGAGCATTAATGATGCTGCTAATCTTGTAAAATCTCATTCCTTTTTTGAGGATGATACCCTCAAGTAGTTAGATGAGATCAGTGAACTATCAATTTTACATACACTCTCATCAATCAAAAATCCACATGAATTGGAATTGAAACAACTGCCTCAAGATTTAAAATATTCATATCTTGATAATGGCAACAAGTTTCCCGTAAAAATTTCTAGTTCACTCCCTCCTAATCATGAATTGAGACTGCCTGAAATTTTGAGGGAGTATAAACAATAATTGTGACTGATACTTGCTGACATTCCTGGTATTATCCCATCAATTTGCACACATCATATTTTATTAAATGGTGAGGCTAAACTAGTGAGGCAGGTAAAACGATGACTGGACCCAAACATCCTAGAAGTTGTGGAAAAGGAAGTAACAAAGTTATTGGTTATTGGAATCATTTACACCATATCTGACTACAAACAGGTTAGTCCAATTCAAGTAATTCTTAAAAAAATAGGCCTTATAGTAATTTAAAATGAAAACAATGAATTGGTTCCAACTTATGTGAAGAATAGTTAGAATGTATATATAGACTATCACTGACTAAACTTACACACTAGAAAGGACTATTTCCCTTTTTCATTCATTGAACAAATGCTAGAGAGGCTAGTGGGTAATTCCTACTACAGTTTCTTTGATTAGTATTCTGGATACTTTCAGATCCATATTTCCCCTGAGGATATGGAAAAACCCTTTTTGGTACATTTTCACATAGGTGGATGCCATTTGGTTTATGCAATGCTACAGGTACTGTCAAGTGATGCATGGTTCGTATTTTTTCAGATTACCGAGAGAATTTAATGGAAGTATTCATGGATGATTTCACTATTTATGGATCTTCTTTTTATTAACGTTTGAGTAGTCTTTCTTTTGTCATACGTCATTGTATTGAAAATAATCTCATATTAAATTATGAGAAATGCCATTTCATTGTGCGACAAGGTATAACATTGGGACATGTCATTTCTGGGGATGTCATCCAAGTAGATAAATAAAAAGTGTATGTCATTTATTCCCTAAAATTCCCAAAAAATGTACAAGATGTGTGGTCTTTCCTAGGTCATGCTGGATTGTACCGTTATTGCATTCATTACTTTAGTAAAACTGCACTCCCATATCCCGATTACTCCAAAAAGAAAATGAATTTTTTTTAATAAGGAATGTAAAGAATCATTTAACTAGTTAAAAGGGATTCTCATGTCACCCCCGATAATCCAACCACCTCGGTGGGATTTACCATTTGTGCTCATGTGTGATGCCTCTAACTATGCAGTTGGGGAAGTTTTGCCACAAAGGGTCGATCGAGCTCCACATGTCATTGGCTATGCCTCACATACTTTTGACCCTGATCAAGAAAACTACACTGCATTGGAAAAATAATTCTTTGCCATTTTTTTACCATGTATAAATTTAGGTCAAATCTTTTAGGGTTCAAAGTCATTGTGTTCTCAGACCATGAAGCCCTCCAGTATCTCCTTAAGAAACCAGAATCCAAATGACGTCTCATTCACTGGATGCTCCTCCTTCAAGAATTAAATCTATAAATTATAAATAAAAATGATTAGAGAATGTGGTGGTTGACCATATTAGTAGGATTCCCTAATCCTCAGACATTGACTCATCCCATTTTATTTCTGTAAATGATATGTTTCCTGATTAGAAATTATACCGAGTGAAGGATGTTATTCTTTGGTATGCTGAAATTGTAAATTATTTGGGAGAATCTTTCATTCCTACTGATTTAAACAAAAACAATGCCAGCCGTCTAAAACATGTGTCCAATTGGTACATTTGGGATGACTCCTAACTTTGTCAAACCTGTTGCGATCAGGTCCTCAGGCATTGTGTTCCCGATAGCGAGTTTCAGTCTGTCCTTATGTTCTTCCACACTTTTGCTTGTGTGGGCCACTTTGGTCCCCAACAGACTGATCCCAAGGTCCTCGATTCTGGTCTCTTTTTGCCCACATTGTTTTAGTATGAACTTGACTTATGTAAATAATTTACTCACTATCAATGAATGGGGAATGTATCAAAAATAAATGAGATGCCACAAAACCCCAGATCTCCTATGACATTTTTGAGGTTTGGGGAATTGAATTTATAAGACCATTCCTTAATTCATTTTGTAACCTATACATTCTATTGGCGGTGGATTATGTTTCAAAATGGGTAGAGGATCGAGCTACAAGGACTTATGATTCTATGGTAGTTGTATAATTTTTGTGTACTAAAATATTTTGTAGGTTTGACTTACCTAGGTTCATCATCACTGACCAGGGTTCTCATTTCTATAACCAAAAAATGCAATCACTTTTGTGTCGGTATGGGGTCAGTCATCAAGTGTCTACATCATATCAACCACAAACCAATGGTCAAGAAGAGTTGTCAAATAGATAGGTAAAACAAATTCTTGAAAAAATAGTTCAACCCAATATAAAGGATTAGAGTCTTAGACTCGATGATTCATTATGGTCTTACCATACTACCTTTAGGATTCCCATTAGAATGTCACCATATCGGCTATTGTTTGGAAAGAGTTGTCACATCCCTATTGAGATTGAGCATTGGGCCTACTGGGGCATCAAACAATGCAATTCTAATCTATCTAGTGTAGGTTCTCAAAGGAAGTTTCAGATTTAGGAGTTATAGGAAATGAGAAGCGATGTGTATGAGAACTCCAGGATATATAAGGGGAGAACCAAGGCTACCCACGACCGTCTTATCCTTCATCGCCAGTTCCAAATTGGGAAAAAGGCCCTTCTTTACAATACAAGGCTGATGTTGCATCTATGTAAGCTTCGTTCTTGCTGGTTTCGCCCATGCACTGTTACTAATGTCTCTCCATTTGGTGTTGTTCAGGGTCAAAATGAAGAAAACAAACAAAACTTCATTGTCAATGGGAATCGGCTGAATCACTTCTATGAATCCATTCTAGAGTCCCTGATGGAGGAACTCCAGGTTTAAGAAGTAATCTATGAATGAAACTCACCAGGTTTTGTCCTTACTTCCCACATTCTGTTTTATTATAGTGAAGACACTACACACATTATGTGTGAGGGGGATGGGTATATTCCACGGTTAGTTAGGACTTTTCGTCATCTTTTTTTTCCTCTTTTTAGCTTGTTGAATTGTATTTCTACTTCCCCCCTTCCCCCCTCACCTTTGTGCTGGAATATCACTTTTTTATCCCACTTTATCATAGAAAATGATTCCTATTTAATCATGGAAGTAATTTAGAATACATTTGGAATTTTTGTATTTCATGTTATTTTAACTTTCAAAAAAATAATTCTGATGAAATGTGCATTTTTTCAAGAATTCAACACTGTGGTGTGACTTTATTTTGAAATTTAGTTCTTTTTAAATGATCTAAATGGTTGTATCATTTTAAAATCTTTGATAAGAATGGTTCTCTTTTTGTGAATAGTTTAAGGTAAAATTATGTAACTTAATATCTCCACATATTTTTTCACCCAATAAGGAAATTTGAAAATTTATTACATAATGGAAGGTAAATATATGTTAGGTTGATTTTTCTTTACTTTCAAAAATGATTTTTCCATCGGTTCATTCTTTATCCAATCTATTTCATTACTTTACCAGATTGAACTATGCGTGCGTACCCACTATAAGACTATTGTACATCCTAAAAAAATGGTTGTATATTGGGCAGGTCAAAAACCACCCTTCCTTGACTTTTGATATTGTTATAACTATTACAATTAGTGTTATGAGGAGATCGAACAAGGGTTGGGAGAAGAGTGTGAGATTTTTTTCAGGTGAAATTTTTGAAAAAACTAATAAACAAGGGGAGTGATGAAATGAAAATAATATGGGGATATCTAAGTCGGGAGCTTATGGTTTGACTTCTGGGAATGCTTATGTGAGTGGGTGTTGAAATTTTATTACAAAGGATGTGGGGAAATTTCGGTGGAAAGGATCTTGTAAGTTGACAATTATTAAAATACCTTATATTTACTTGATAGAAAGTGGAAAGAATAGTACGAAATTTTTGTTACATACACGTGTGGAGAATTAGTGACATGTTAAAATTTTGAATTATTTTCTTTTATTGGTATCATACATCTCTTTTAATTTTATTTGGATATAATTTATGAGAGGTCTTTTTCTATGATCACTGAGAATAACTCCTTAGTGTGTTTTTTTCTTTGATCACATTTCTATCAGGAATTATATTTTCATTGAATGTTAAATATTTTTGAAGTTGTAAATAACTAAATGCATAATTTCTAAAAATTTAACTTTTCCCAGGAGTGAAATGTTTAGGTGTGGGAGTGAGATCCCATTGTGATTCACTATTCATTTTTACCCTCACACCACTGTGCTAAACTTATTTTATATTAAAAATTATAAAAATAATAAAAAATTTCATTCCATGTTTGAATCATTTTTTTATCACTGTTAAAATGTGAAATGAAACTTGTTTTGATAATATCATTGAAGGTGGAGGTGATTTGGGGGAGCCATGAGGATGTCCAAGAAATACGGGCCAAACTACGTAGGATACAAGTACACTAGTGAATTAATCCACAAAATGATATGAGACCGTGCATCCAAATGGGCTGAAATTTTTTTGGTTGTTCCAAAGGTTCATAGGCTACATTTCATATCAAGGAACCCAATCCCTATCTGGCTTTAATGGGGCCCATCCAAACTGATCTGTTTAAGACACCGAATATGCCCAAAGTCATAAGTGGCATTCTGTGATATGTTTATATCTCATGCTGTGATTGTACAAATGATGCCAAACATTTGCTGGTGATATTAAAGATGCGAGGATACAAATTTCTAGTTTTTTCAAAATGGATATTCGATTGTCTAGTATCCGAAAAACATTCTTCAAGTGGTTTATCAGAATCTTTGTGCCCAAAACCACTACCCATTTTGGATACAAAAAGGCACCTTGGACACCCCATTTAGAAGTTCGAACCAAAAGTGAATCTCTACCATTTTGGAGTTCTGGAGGAGTCTCCCCCTCATCCTTGATGTTCTGGAGGCCCCTATTCTCATAGGGGGATCAATAATAAAGAAGGAGTTCCACTCGAGCTTCCTCCTCCTCCCAATGTTGAGCTAAATGGTGGGCGATCATTGCGAGGGAGATACACACTTGAAGAGGGATTTCTGACACCTTATATTCTACTAGTTTTGGGTTATTTTTGGGTGAATTATTTTAATTATGATAACCTTTATATGATTCTTCTCTTAATGCATTTATTTGGTTTATCTAAGTGAAATATTTCTCATTTCAATACCAATTGGGTTGATATTCAAGAGGGAATCTTGGGTTTTTCCGATTCAAACCTTGACAATATGATTGTTGTGTCAGGGGTGGTTCTTTTTGCTTCATTTTAAGAAGAAAGAGGAGGACCAAGATCTTAGTTAAACCTCAACTAAAGGATTACACTAAAACATAATAATAAATTAATAATTAGTAACTCTTCACGATCTGTAGTAACTTAGAAAATATCACTTATTTTTATCATATTTTTCAAAATCTACTTCTTTAAAACTATTTACATTAAGTTACTTTCTTAAAATTGTTTACAAAATCACTGCCCTCTTTTGTTCTTCTTATTAAAAATACACACTCAATACATATCAACAATCCTTGAGAGACAACCTAGGGTCTCACCTAGAATATTAATTAACCATCAAAATATAATCAATTTGACGCGTCACGACAACGCGGTCAGTGCTCCTTGTGACGATG
Organism: Viscum album; assembly: GCA_963277665.1. Lineage (NCBI taxonomy): Eukaryota > Viridiplantae > Streptophyta > Magnoliopsida > Santalales > Viscaceae > Viscum > Viscum album. The sequence continues at coordinate 866,031,222 of OY728146.1, read as the reverse complement.
CCATGACTGAAATTTGGCTGCAAACCATATGTCTGAGTGACCCATCATAACTAGTTTCTCCTTGTGTATTTTTGGGTCTTCTTTACTACAATTTTTTTTTGTAATGTTTTATTTAGGATATTGTGAAAATATGAATTTAAAATGGTAATGTCCTTGTTTTTATCTCTCTCCTTGTTTTCCTTATTCCTCAGTTTTATCCCCCACAACGGTTTGATGAATGGACAAGGTGAATATTAGGGTGGTGCACCTTTAGAAAATCCTATTGTTGATCAGACCATAAACTACATCCTCAATTTTCAGAAATTGAACCCTCCCCTAATTTATGGGCAAGAAGATCCTCTTGAGGCAGAGGAGTGGTTGTGGAAGATTGAGAGGAACTTCTGTTCTCTCATGCCACTAGAGTCATTGAAGGTGAAGTTGGCTACCTTTATTCTTGGAGGTGCAACCTAGAAATGTTGGATTTTTGTGCCTCGAAGCAAGCCATGAGAAGATATCACTTGGGAGTTATTCAAGTCATCATTCATCCAACAATACTTCTCTGAGGTGAAAAATGTGAGGAAGAAGATGGAGTTGTGCGGTATTCAGCAAGGTGTTGAATCAGTGTTGGAATTCTTTCGTCATTTCTCGAACTTGGATCTGTATGAACTGGGGTATGTTGGAAATGATCCCATGAAAGCTCGACATTTTGAGCTCGGATTACGTCATGATCTGCAGTCAAAGGTGGAAGAGTTCAATGTAATAACCTTCCCTGATGTGGTGAGACAAGCTTTCCTCACTGAAGTTGAGTTTAGAGGAGGACTTGAGGTGGTGAATCCTCCTCCAACCTTGGAAAGAAGTGGAGAAGATAGCGATAAGAAGAATGGGAAGAGGACTGATGATAATGGAACTGATAGATGAATCAAGAGTCTTTCATAACTTTAGTCATCTTCCTCACAATTCAATGCCTTGATCTGTCACCAGTGCGGTATGCGGGGGCACAAGAGGCCGAAGATCCCGATTTCTTTAAGACCCTGCCACATCTGTGGGTTCCTAGGTCATGTGAAGCAATTTTTTCTAGGTGCTTCCAAGAAGCACACTAAAGCCATACCTGGCTCATCGAAGGTCACTTTAGCTCATTGGTAGGAGTAGGACAATTTTTGGGGATCGGTTTGGGGTTTTCTCTTTGTAGTGTTTCTCAGATATAGAGGTTTCCTCTTATAGCATTTTGTGGTGTTTCTTTTCCTTTAGTTGTAAGAATTGTGTTGACGAACATATTTGAAACCTATATTTTATTGGAACTGTGTTTGGTGGAATTCTGGTATGTGTGTTAGCTTTAGGAAATTTTGAAGCCTAACTTCAAAGGAGGAGATGCTTCAATCATCAGTGCTCCAACCATAGGTCCCAGAGTGAAGCTAGCATGTAGTTAGGATAACCCCAGTGGTGAAGAAGGGCCTTGGTTTATTCTCGGTCATTAGCGTGTCATGATTTGTGTTCTTCTGAGGGTTTGATGTCATTGAGGTAGCAGTGACATTAGTTTTGATGCTCTATCTGTTGGACCCTTCCATCCTATACCCTTATGGTGGGGTTTCTAGTCCGTGTGGAAATATTTCAGGTTCACTTAATCTTGTCAGTCCTTATAGTGGGGAGACCCATCGCAGGCCTTGTTGAATTCAGTTCGTCTTGATCCTATGGCGGGGAGTCTGTCCGAACCTCCTCGTGTTTGAATCAGAGTTTCGTTTCTAGTTTTGTTTTGGTGGTGTTTAAAGTGTTCATGTTTTGAGGATAATTTCCATGTCGTAGGAGTTCGATGTTCGTTTGGATCGATCAACTAGAGGTGATTAAACTTTTGGGGGTGAGTGACAAATAAGGAGTTTCACCTTTGGGTCTTGATCTTGTTATAGCTTTCTAATGGCAGAAAGTGTTATGGTGGGGAGAATTGTCACACCTAGACCTATCTATTATTTTTTATTATTTTCTTTGGTTTTAAAATTTGTTGTTGAGGTTCGGGTTGAAAAACAAACAAGATTTTTGAGTTTTGTCAAAAAAAGCGTGTTTTTTAGTTGAAGTCGCTAAGCGCTCGGGTAGAGCACATTTTGGATTATTTGTGCGACTTCCTCCATGCAACGACACAGTCCGCCTGTCTACGGAAAATTAAAATGAATAAATTTTGTAATTTATTGTGTTTTTAAATTTTTTGTGGTTAATAATTTTAATTATTATTTTGAAATTAAATGAGTATTTTTATTATTTATGTTTTTATCTATATGATTATTATTCTTATTAATGTTATAATTAAAGAGGAATTATTTATTTTTTTTAATAAAATTGTAATTAATGAATTATTATTATTATTATTTTTATTATCAATGTTTTTATAAAATAAATTTTATCAGTAAAATAATTGTTTTATCATTATTATATTAAAGTTATTATAATTATTGTTATGAGTATTAATTATAATAATATTATTTTTATTTAATTTTTATTATAATAATTATTAATATTTAATTTTTATCATTATTTTATTTATCTTTTTTTTATCTTTCCACGTAGTTTCTACCCCTCCCCCAGCTATCCTTACCTCTCCCTTTGACCCAATACCTATACAAACCGTCTCCCTGGTCTCCCTGGTTTCCTGCGCAGCGCTACCCCTCACCTTCTCTTTCAATCGGTGCTACACCTCACCACTACCCGTACTCCAGTGGATCTCAGCTCCCCTTGGTCTCCCCTCCCTACTGGCCAGACCACCTCGCCAACCCGGTTCCGCCGACGTGTGCCCCCAGCCCCCCATCCACCAGTGCACCCTCCTACTTCACCCGCACTATGCTGCACCACCCCACAACCTGCCCAACACCGCACTACATGCCCCCGCCTTGCGTCCAGCAATCGCGCGCCCCGAATATCATTTTCTCGCAGCCTCCAGCTTTCTAGAGGCCTTGGTGCCACTAATCCCTTCTTCCGGAAGCCAGCGCCTTCACCCTACTCTTTGGCTGTCTCCGGTGGGGCCTTCCCCATCCGAGCAGCTCCCCTACACCTGCGGACTCTTGCTTCGCACTTGCTGTAGCACGAGAAGGATGACCGAAAGACCCTATCAGAACCCTTCTTCATAGACTTGACCAGAACCACAATGCCCTTAGGCTCCGCCTCCCACTGGCCATGCACTTTCCATCCACCTCATGACCTCCGGCTTCTGACCCACCTCCCGCGAGCACCAGCTATCCGGCCGCTGCTCTTCCTTGGTGCGCCACACCTTTACCTGGTGCCCCTATCTTTGGTCGGACCTCCTCTGCTGGTGACCCTCCTACCATCTCATGGTCTCCTCCTATCGGGCTGACCTATAACCCCCCCCGACACCCATATTTAGTGTCCACTACCCCGATCGGCTTCTGGTCATGTCCCGTCTGGCCACCCCTTTCTGATTATCACACCGAATCTTACCTTGTTTGTTCATGTGGAAATCTATGTGCTTAGTTTAAAACCAGGCATGCTAAAAACACCCATCGCTGAAGGTGAGCAGTGTGGGTTCATTTCATTTCACCTGCACTGAGGTTATGTGAAGTTTGATTTATATTTTGTTTGATTTATTTTAAATTTTCATATATGTGTTTTTATTTATCTTTGTAGTTACATCACAATGGAAGGGTATTTCTGTGATACTACGATCTTCAGATTGCACATGCTTGTGCGCCGTCCTAATGTGTGCTGCATCATCATTTTTTGAATATGAGTCGAGGTAGGTCTCCCCTGCACTTGATTTTATATTCATTATTTATTAATTTATTTTTATTTCATTAATTTGAGATTAATGATGAATAATATTAAATAATTTAGTTTTATAATAAACGTTCATTGTGAAGTATAGTTGTTCTCCCTTGTTTTTAATTACCTGAAAGTAGTTTATATTAAATGTGCATAATTATTGTTGTTAAAATGCCTCGTAGGACTTTATAAGTAAATTGTGTGCAGATTGGGTTGAAAATGTGTTTGGCTTTCAGAAATAGATTTTTTGAAATAAGATGGTTTCATTTGGTTGGTTAAGGCCCATTTGGCACTTTAATGAAATAAATTATTTTGAAAACCCTCTTTGGAGTGACTCGGGGGTGACCTTATTATGCACACCGATTTTGTCGGTTGTTGTGCATGATGTTTTTACATTGTAATTGGTTGCTTGTTTGACATTATTGACTCACCCCTTTTATTACACATGTTGACATGGGAACCTGACATAGTATGTGAATATTCTGAGAATGATTACTACACCAGTTTAGATTACACACTGACTAGTGGCCCATAATAGAGAGGTGTTTTGTTATTATTGATATGGGATTGGGCCCCATTATCAGGCCAGGTAGGGGGACAATCAGGTGTTAGGGCATTATGACATCATCGAGAGTAGGCATGCCTTCAGGATGAGTCACATGTATAGTACATTCTAAATTGTTCATGAGCTTCTAGGTTCGAACCATGTTCTATTTAGTTCTTATTGGTATGTGGTGGAAGATTTCAGGGCTTACATTAGTTCCTCATCCCCATTTTCTATTTTCACATTTCCCTTATTGTGTGTTGTGTGTGTTTTTATTCTTGACTAACAACTGAAATTTGGATTTATAAATTGTTCGTGATTTTTTTTAAAATGTAATGCACCTTTTCCTTAAAAATGTAATCTTTTTTTAAATTTATAAAGGTAAATGTACTATTATTTATTTTAGAAATTAATGTGTGTGTAGAAAACCAATATTTCATATAATTTAGTTCAAACATAAATTGGTAAATTCTTTATTTAAAGGTAGTACATTGGGAATAGTTTTTTGGGCGCGCCTACTGAGTTTTAATACTCACGCCTATACTGTTTTCCTATTTTCAGTTTCTATTACAGGTCCGACTCGAGCTTTCTCGCTGTGGGAAGGAGTTGGTTGTGGATTTATGAGTGACTCTTGAGGTCACGAGAAGTTTTCGGTCGTGGTCAGGTTAGTGTGTTGTTGTTGGTTGTTCTTTCGTTACCGTGTCCTTTATTCACTTTGTGTTATTCTACTTTTTCCACTAATTTATTTATTTTCACTAGGTGAAATCATTCCCATTTTCCCTCTACTAATTCCCTGGATCTTGTAGCCATCCCGGGATGATCGAGGACACCTCTCGAGCTATGGCATGGACTATCTCGGGTGATCGGTTTAAGGTTGACCCGAGTTGGTTCGTCACACCAACCAATACCCATAAGCTATATTTCTATCACCCATAATTATAAATTTTTTTGAAGAACAATAACATAATCATAACACATGAAAGCTAAAAATTTTCCACATAGAAATAACTTTTGTTCTTTCATATCTTTACTTTTTTATGGAAAAGAAACTAGTTCTAGGAAAATATTTTTGAAACAAAAATAATCCATCCAGAAAAATTATAAGGGTAAAATCACTACAAAATATCCCTAGTAAATTATAAGTAACATTAAGTGTCTATGACATTTATGAATAGAAATAATATTAAATGATCATTAAAATAACTTCTGATTAAAATATCCCTCACACTTTGGAAAGATTTTTTTAAAAAAAACAATAACTAAAATATTAGGAAAAACATTTTCATTGAAAATAACCATGTAAAAATTCAATGCATAAATTCATTGAGAGGTCATAATAGTGGTAAATTTTTTTCTTATCTTAATCTTTAAAATTGGGGTTTTTTTCACACCATCTATGAAAATAACATTGTTCAAAAAATGATTATAAAATTATTGTTTAATTTTTTTGTAAAAATTAAAACATGGAAAAATATTGATTTATATAATTATTTAGTAATAGTCAAATAAATACTTGAAAACTTTTTGTAAATCATGGACATGGAAGAAAAGGTTTTCCTACAAAAAGTAGAGATATAAAGTTGGATTTTCATAAAACTATTTTCTAAAAAATTTTGAGTACTAGAGAGAGAATTTTTTTAAAACATAAAAAATTATATAAATACCTAGAGGAGAATAAAAACTGATTTTATAAAATAATGATCATATAATTTCTCAGTGGATTTTCCAGAATAAGTAATTCTGATTAAAAATGGGATTGAAACATAAAACCCTTACCACTTTGGTACCTTTTGAGACATGATCCCCATGAAAGAATAACATAAAATGAATCATTAAATATAATGAACATAATTATATTCATAATATAATATGTCAAAGATAAAATATATACAATTAATAAAATAATATAGGTTTATAACATATATATATGTACTAATGAAAGAAGTTTTCTGATGAATAAACCTTACAAAAATCATATCATTGAATTGAGAATTAATCAATGGAGCGATTCCATGAAAAAAAATTGAATCCACAAAAAATAAGTTAACTAAATCATAAAATATTAAGAGTTAATTAAACAAATTATCATTGAATAATATAGTCAATTAGGAATTAATATAACCCAATGAAAAGAAATTTAGTTATGAATTCTCTTATCGCTTTAGTGAATTTCAAATCAAAACCCCTTTGATGAAGTGACATGAATTATAACTTAAAATACCATAAATTATAAAGGATTAATTATATAACATGTAAAATATCAATATATAAACACTATAAAATAAATTAGGGGTATAATATTACAATATAATTTAATGAATGGAAATTGAGACGAAATCCATTACCTCGAGTCCAAACATGCCATATATGTCCATTAACTCTTACATAATAAACATACATCAATTATTTTAACATTTTAACAATTTTTTAGGGTTTATTGATTAATAATTAAACCATGTTATTTATTTATTATAGTTAAATATTTAATTACATAATTAATTATGTCCAAATCGGGTGTTTTGAGGACATTTGGTTCATAATTTCAAAGGGATTTTGTATGTTGAACAAGGTAAAGTTGAAATTGTTCCATTATATCTAGAATAATAATAAATAATTTATTATAATTTTTATACATTAATTATACTTTTAAAATTAATCATGAAATATGGTTTTAAAAAATTAATTTCATAACAATCATGGATATGGTAATCTGTATGTACACATGAGTAACATTTTCATTTTTCAAAAAGAATAAGGGAAAGAAGGAAAGTTTCAATTTATCCTTACAGAATTATTATTATATAATTAATATAATATTACTTAATTAAATAAACTTATATCTACATACTTTTGATGTATTTATGAAAAACAAATCACATCGCTTCGTAGAGGTGGTAATCCATATGTACGAATGAATGATGTTATCATTTTTTAGTGGATGGAAAGTTAAGAGATTATATGATATATTATATATAATTAATTATAATTATTTAATAATATTATATATATATACATTAAACCCATAATTATAATAATATGCTATAGGAAGTGATAAAAAAATTAAATCAGTTCACGAAGCGGTAGTCCTCCTTACACAAGAACGATGGTTTCATTTCCCATTTTATGGAAAAAATGAGATAGATATGGGTTATTCTATTAACATAAAAAATATCAATTTAAGTAATATATTTTTTATAATTCCATCATATGTGAATAATATTTTAAGGAGGTATAGGAAAAATTAATTGACAATACTAGGTTAATAACTATACCTCTTCTTTGGAAAACATCTTTAGGTTTATAACTAAAGCCTTCAATGGTTGTTTTTTGATAAAAAAATCAATTATTAGGGGAGGTATTTTAGGATGGTATTTTGGTAGGTATTATATGGTAAAATTATCTTTATTTTAATATAGGAGTGAATAAGGGGTTTCTTTTTACAGGTGAGGTGTGGGGAACTTTTGGGAATACATAAAATATTATAATATAATATTGTTCTAACTAAAGTAAAATGGTTCCAAAATTAAATGGATTCAAATATAATGAATACATGTAGTTTATATGATCATAAAATAAAATTTTTATAGGTTTAGATACCATTTATTACCTTATTTTTTAGACTAACCCTTCAATTAACCGTTTTAACATTAATCGATATAACAACTTTTTGAAATGAAAAGGTTTAGAAATTTACTTATAAGATTAAAATTCGATGATAAATGGAAAAGGGATAAAATTTAAGACCACATATCAACCTAATTTTTTTCATTAAACATTCTTTTTATTTATAAATAATTTTATAAAATATATTTAAATCAATATAAATTTATTGTCATTTTAAGAACTATTCACATAATTTTACTTTGAAAACCTACAAGAAATGAATGGATTTAGAATATAATCCATTTAACCATAAATTATACATTGTTATTAATTATTATGTTCACATGATATAATAATTATCCAAAAAATATTACTTTTCCTGTATTAAGATCATCTACTTTTGTTTTCTACTACTTGAATATGTACTATTCTGGCATTGTGTAAGAATTTTAGGTAATCCATTCATCACTAAAATATTAAATCAAATTACCATCATAAATATTATTTAATCATACTCAAAATAAACTTTATTTTTAATTATCGAATTATTTTTATCTCTATATTAATAAAAAATAATAATTTTAATTTAAGAGAGAAGCATTATTTATTTTTCGTTACATAAAATAATTTACAAGTCATTTTCAATGAAAAATGGGAAAATATTACAATGAATTAGAATCATGAAAGTGTTTATCCCAAAAATCTCATATAATACATAAAGGAAAGTGTTATGATCATTTTTAGTCCTTCACTTAATATTTTTAACCTTAATTACTCGATTTATCATTTTTGTGGTGACGCATATTTACAATCATTACTATACATAATGACAACAACTAAAAGAGAATTATTTTTAAAATTCTAAAATATTATTTAAAATTATATTATCAATTTTATCAAATTAAGATAATATATGTTGAATAATTTAATTTACGATTTATCCCACAAAAAGCGAAGAATTGTTTTTTAGGAAAATGCCATTTTAATAATAAAAATATTTTTATACTGAATTAATTTATAATATAGATTACAATAAAAGTATTTATACTAAGTTTAATTAATATTAACTAATTAAATTTTAAAAATAATTCAAAAAAATGATGTGACTTTGTAGACAATAGAAAAGAAAAGACAATTTTAAATAAAAAATTGTATTTTGTACCATTCATTGGAAAATCAATCTTTTAAAGAAATTACAAAAACATTGACCAAAGATAATCTTGAAATTTTTAATTTTTAAATGAATTTACTTTTTTTCAATTTTATATTCTATAACTTTTAAAGAAATATTTAAATAAAGCCATATATTTCATAAAAACCCAATTTAGTTTGAAATAAATCATTTTCATTTTTAATACAAAATTACATAATATTCATATAATGAATATAAATCTATTATATTTAATTTATTAATATTAATAATATTTGAAAATTATTTTCTTAATATTATTTTTGTTGTTAAATTCTTACCCCTTTTGGAAATTTTTTGAAAATTTTATCCCATGCCTGATATAAAGAGTTTAAAATATTTTCAAAATCAATTTTATAGAGTGGAAGAAATAATATATGAACATGAAATGATTTTTTAAATACGTTAATAAATAAATTTTTTTTTTCAACCCACATCATAAAAATATGTAATAAAAAATACATTAAAATATTTAGAAAGGGAAGTGTAAAGGTTATCTAGAATAACACATAGCCAAGTTTCCAAAATAGAGAACATTAGTGGAAAGTGAAATTGTGGACATGGAGAAAAAATGTATTATCAAAATAATGATGGAAAGTGACAAAGAAAATCGATTACAAGAAACTAAATCATCATGAGAATATAATTTTAAAGAAAATTAAACCAATGAGGTGTTAGAAGGACTATCAATACATAAAAAATGAAGGTGAAAGTTTAAATTTTTTGTTTCAATATCCCTTTCGAATATTAGAAGAATTCCTTTACCATATAAATTTGAAACATAAGGAAATATGCTTACTTAACAACTATCATTTCATACTTTAATAAATTTCTACCACAATATCCTATTATTCTCCAAATAATGAGTATTAAAGATGAATTCTTCATGAATTAATCAATAAAATAAACTCTTCATGTATCACATAATCTAGGAAGGGGTTAAAAACATTCTCTCTATATTTAGATATTGACAACAAAATGGTTATCATAAGTTAATATGATTTCAAAAATGTATATAAATTAACATTAATAAACAATACACTATGATATATAATTCAATGACACCAAAATTCTATCTTATATCATTCAACAAATAAATAACACTACATCTGAAATTACCTCAATAACCTTAACATTAACGAATATTTCAACCTCAAGGGTTATACCATTCCCTTCAGATTACATCCCAAAAAATTTAATGTCATTTTCCAAAAATAATTAATTATGTTAATCTAAATGATACACATAAGGGTTACATGACACTTAGACTAATAAAACATCTCCAAAAATACCATTAATCAATTTAAAATACAATCTAATAAAACCTCAATTGGTTGTATCTATACCATTGAACTTATGATCAACCTTAAAATTAAAAAACCATTATAGTATCCATAACTATTAATTTAAAATTACATGAAAACATCCTAATATTCAATGTTACTGAAACCTTTCCTATAATAATAACTATAACATCCCCAACCCATAGTCCTGGTTCAGGTGCTAAAAACAAAATGTTTGCATTACAAGATTGATATCAGTAAATGTGACGTGAATTTTAAAAGTCAAAATATATGAAATCAAACTAAAATATTAGATAACTTATATAACTTTTTAACTTTTAGGTTTAGAGTATTTTAGAATTAGGGACAACTATTACATAACAACATGGATACATAAAAAACTTCTTCATAAAATTATATTTATTCTCCAATAAATTTCATCAAATTTACTAATCTTCTAAGGAATAATATACTTAAAAAACTTTTCACAACCTAGTGAAAAGTAATAATAAGGAGTGTAAGCTAAAATGGTTATTAATTGGAAGAAAAATATTTAAAAATTAAATGTTATCATTAAGAGTAAGATTATCACAAGTGTATGATGAAATAAGTAAATTACATTAGAAAAACATAGGGGAATTCATTCCCAGCAAAACCTAGATCCTAAATAATGAAACATGATTCAGATAATTAACATAATGAAAGGTTAATATATGTCCAAAATCATGGGGAATACAGAAATAACCATCAAATACATGATACATTATCACTTAGTGAAATTATAAAGAAAACATGTTGGTAACTTGAAATGTCAATTTTCTTGTCAAAGTAACAACCACCCTTACCAATGTAATAACCTACCTAGTAAAATCCAGTAATCTCTTTGGAGGAACCTATAAACAGTAAAATCCATCCCTTTACCTAGGGAATTGGAGAGATATATTGGGATCATATGTCATTATGAGCTACATTGAGCACACCATTTACCCTAAATAATGTTAATGAACAATAATATAATCATAACACATAAAATATAGCATTTTTTAACTTAACAATAACAATTGTTCTTTTATATCTCAATTAATCATAATAAAATAGGTTCCATGAAAATATATTTGAAACAATAATAATTCATTTAGAAAAAGATTATTTTTTCTATCATTATAATCAAGACATAGTGGAGTAATAAAACTATCATGGTTTGATTTTATTTATAAATAACAATTATATTAAAAGATAATTAAAAACATTATTTTTTTAAAAAACCAGTCCACATTAAAAATCACTTTTAAAACCCAAAATATCTAAAATAGTTGGAAAATAATTTTATTTCAAAATAATAATGGGATGATTTATAATAAGTATCAAATAATTTAGTGACCTTGAAGAAGGGGAATTATGTTTGTGTCATCATCATAAAAATAATGTTTCTATTAACACCTTCAATAAGAACACATTTTTTAGAAAATGAAAAAAAGATTTTTTTTTTAAAAAATAAAACATGGTAAGAAATGGATTTTAAAAATAATTAAATAATTGAAAATAACATTATGGAAACCATTTTAGATATTTTTGAAATGGAAGAAAATTTTTCCTATTGAAAATCGAGAAATAAGGGTGGGTTTTCTTAAAAACATTTCCCGAGCCATTTTGAGTACTAGAGAGATAAAATGGTACTGAAATATAAAAATTACAATTATATCAATAGGATATTAAATATTAAATGGGATAATAAAAAAATTATCATATAATTTCTCAATGGAGATTCCAGCATAAAGAATCCTGTTTAAAAATGAGATTCTAATACAAACCCTTTACAACTTCTGTAACTTTTGAAACGTAAGCCCAATGAAGAAATAAATTTAAAAAAATATTTAAATACAATGAAAATAATTATATTAATTATATAATACATTGAAGGTTAATTGAATACATATCATTAAATAATATAGATTAATAACATAAACATCGGTCCAATAGAAGAAAAAACTTGAGATGAAAAACCCTTCTAAAGATCATGCCATGGAATTTATATTTAATTAATGTAAAAATTATGTGGAAGAAATGTAAATACACATAAAAATGTGAAAATATAAAATAAAATAATCATAGTTCATTATAGACATAATAATTTCATAATAAAATCATTAAATAATGAAAATAACCCAAAGAAAAGAAATTGAGTAATAGAACCCCTTATTGGATTGGTATATTTCGAATCAAAACCACTTGGATGAAGTAACATGAACTCTAACATAAAATACCAATATATATAAATTATTGATTATATAACAATTAAATTTCAGTATATACACCATATAAAATTAATTATTTGTATAACATTAAAATATGCCTCATCGAATGGAAATTGAGAAGAAATCACATACCTCAAGTATAGACTTGCCATTTTTCTTATTTAAATAAAGTATAATAAACATATATAAATTATTTAAATTTTTTTAAAACTAATATAGGTTTATTAATTTATCATTAAATCGTTTTTTTAATTTATTATAATGACCTATCTAATTACTTATTCAGTTATGTCCTCATCAGGTGTTTTGAGGAAGTTTAGTTCATAATTTCAAAAAATCTTCAGCTTGTTGACGATGGTCATTATGGTCAGTGTTAAATATTTTATAGAATAATAATAATTAAATAATTATCATTTATATAAACTAGTAAAAAATTTAAAATTAACCATGAAATATGGTTATAAAAAATGAATTACTTTTCAATCATGGGGATGGTAATTCGTACATACACATGAGTAACATTTTCATTTTTACCATAGAACAATTTAATGAAGGTAAGTATAATTTTCCATTTATATAATTATTATTATATAATTAATATAATATTATATCCTTAAATAAACTTATATATACCATCCATGTGACACGAGGATGAAAAACGAATCACATTGCGTCGTGGAGGTGGAAATCTACACGTACACATGAATGAATCTATTATTTTTAAATGGATGTAATGGTAATAAAATAGATGATATGTTATCTATAAATAATTTTAATTATTTCATGAATATAATATATATACCTTAAAGTAATCATTTTAAAAATCCATGAGATTCAATAATGGAAAACGAATCACATCAGTTCGTGAGATGGTCCTCCTATGTGTATACGAAAAATGTTTCATTTCCCATTTGATGGAAAAAATATGTATATGGGTTATTATATTAGCATTAAAATTTATAATTATGTTTAATACCGTATTTTTATTATTTAATCATATTTTAGTAATTTTTTTAGAAGGTAGAAGGGGAAAAATGAAAACTCTATGTTAAGAACTATACCTCTTACTGAGAAAAACCCTTTTGGTTTTACCACAATACTTCCTATGTTTTTTTCTAACCAAAAATAAAAATCTAAGAAATTTGGAGGGATATTATAATTTTATTTGGGTTGGGATTTTAGGAACCAAAAAGATATTTTTTTTGTATAAGACACGAGTGGGCATGCCATTTTATTAGTGAGGGAGGGGTTGCTTTGGAAATATTAGAAATATTATCATATAATATATGTCTAACTAAAGGAAAATGGTTCCAAAACAACATGGATTAAAATATTAGATTCTCTTAATATTACAATAAAACTAATTTTTTAGGATTTATATCATTTTAAACGTTATCTTTTAGATTAACCCTTCAATTAAACCTTTTTAATCTTTATCGCCGTAAAAACCTTTTCTATATAAAAGGGTTATAAATATACTTCTACGTTAATATTTGGATCATAAATGTAAAAGAGAGGAATTTTAAGACCATATATCATCTTAATTATTTAATTAATTTTTTTATGATTTAAAAGTAATTTAAAAAAATATTTATATCATAAAATACTATTAATTTCATTCAAAAAATGTTCACATAATTTTACATTGAAAACAACATGACATCAACAAAATTTTAATATTAAAACTTTATTAAAAAAATATAAATTATAATTAACAAAAAATTGTTATGAAACTATAATTATCCCAAAAAATATTACTTTTTATATTATTAAAATCGTTTACTTTATTTTTACATTCATTGAACAAGCACTATGTTAGTGTTACATAAGAATTTAAGGTGATTATTTCATTAATAATATTTTAAAATAAATACAAATCATAAAAATAATGCAATTATGATAAAAATAACCCATAATATTCTTTGAAAACTTATTTTTATCCCAACACGAAGATATAAAATAAATTGAAATGTAAGAGAGTGAATTTTTTTATTTTTCTTCACAAAACAAAATATATGGAATTTTCCATGAAAAATATAAAAAAACTCATGTAACATAAAATATTGGATGCGTATGGATGATAAAAATCATCAAATAGACTAAACAAATGTTTTAGGGTCATTTTTAGTCATTATCATATTATTTTCAACCTTAATTACCCAATTTAACATATCCGAGGTGACAAATATTTTTTACGATTACATTTCATAACGGAAAAAGTAACAGTAATTATTTACCAAATTTTAATCCCATAATTCCAAATATGGAATCTATTTTTTCATATTAAAATCACATAAGTGTCAGAATTTAATTAAAAATTATACCTATAAAATGCAATGAAAAATAGTTCTATAGAAAAATGCCCTTTTAAGTACAAAAATATTTTTTTACCAAATTAATGCTATTTCAGATCTTGTATCAAGGATAGAGTTATGATATTTATGTAATTTGATATGATACATTTATCATGTTCTATCTAATAATCTTGACTTTCCATGATTAACTATAACCCTGCAATAAAATCCACCTTATTGATAATGCCTAGAAACAAATTGAACTCTACACTAATAAACCAAATAAATAGAATCTTGAAACATTTTACCCGATTGTGGGTGATTTATATGTGATCTATAATAGATTATATATGAAGGTATCCTAGTCTCCTAAAATAACATTTTGCAACAATGTTTCTTGAGGATGGGAGAAATAAAGTCATTGTGAAGCCATATAAATACTCTTATGTTATATTTAATTGTTTGTTGGGATAGAAATGTGATATGAATGACATAATAAAAATATTTACATAGAATAGAAATATCATATAAATAATTATCCAAAATATAACTCACTTTTTTTTGTGTTTGAATTTCCAGATGTCTTTCATGTTAAATAGACTGGAGTAAGGATGAGTGTAGAAGAAATGATATAGACCTTAAACTAGATAGATTCTATTGATAATATGATTATAATCTTTATTTAAAATATAATTACTGTAGTTGAGGTATTATTTTGACTCCTTGAAATTTAGGTTTGGGGTAAGACAGTAGGGAATAAAATCGAATACTCCCCAACCATTTATCTTTTGAAAATGAGACCCCAGCTTAACTGATAATCCATTGAGAATTACCATGATGATAATAAAGTGATTTTTAAGGACTATTCCAAATTTATGAAAAAATATACAGAATATGATGAATGGAATTAGAATATATTTCATATTTTTTCCTTTTAAACCTAACATATAAATAAATTCCTATGATAAAGTCCCAATATAGCTTCACTTTCATGGATTTCAAAGATTAATCCATGTTCATCAAAATAATTCCATTTTTTAAACACACTATTTAATATCTTATTATTTAAGGATAATTTATAGTAAAGTATTGTCATGTTAAAATATCCCCCCTTAAAATTATATCCTCTCAATTTTAATTATTTTTATTTGTATAAAGTAGTTGAGGGTTTTATGACCCCGAAACACCCTGAGAGGTGAGGGGTGAATCAGGGTGTGAACTTTTTCCTCTCAAATAGAAGATCTTCTTCCCACATTGGTGTGAACTAGTTCAACCTATATGATGATAATTTGTAGTAATTTAAATATTCACATGAATAGATACAACACAACAATTTTACTTGGTTCACCTCTATGGGCTAGTCCAAGGAGCATATACCAACATTGTGTCAGTCATAACAAAATCCACTAATAATAACTTGTTGTGGAATATAGAAGTTAAGAAACCATCACACTATGTCAGAAACACTTCCCTTTCAAGATTTTAGGAATAAAACAATGCATCCCTCAAAACACTTCCATCAACTCCCCTAGCTCACTACTTTGGGATAAACCTTACTCAGATTATAAGCATGAAGGTTTCTTCAGGGGATTGGCATTAAAGTTTTTGTCCCGGTCAAGAATCCAACTCTAATTACATTGAATTCCTTATATGATGTACATGAAATTAGAATTCACATGATGTTCGATACTACAATTTTAAAAGATTCATCTCGAAACAAAACATCTTCGGGAAGATCACTGAGCCATCACAGAATACCTCATTATCATGAAAATCCTTTTTATCAGATACCCAATAATTATTTAAGACAAAATAATTATTTTATCAATGCTAAATATCAATTTGAATAATTGATTCATAAATCACCTTACCATTCATGAATTCAGAGAAATTATACCTTTAATGAAAATATTTTCCTCTATATTGAAGTGGGGGAAGCCTTATATATATAGGCTTGGCCCTTCGTGAAGATCATACACCTCAAGCAAATTTGTTTGTGAACATTCAAAAACATTTTTGTGAAGATCCTATATTTTTGAATCCCAAGTGAAATTTTTTCATAGTTATAAAGATTACCATCAACTCATCACGTATTCATGATGATCCAATTCTTGTAGTCTTAGAGAACACCATCAACTCATTACACAATTGCGAACTACCTGATGCCACCTTCGATACTATATTTAGATTCTACTACAAGATCACTTTACATGCAAACTACCTTATCATCCAAGAGTGGGTTGACAAAAAACACAAACAAGACTCCATTTATAGAAAATAAAAATGTTGGTTATAATAAGGGTAACCGTAACATATCAATTATTTAGGATATAAACTCTAATACCATGTCTACCTTGCTCTATTAGATAATACCACGTTACACACCATTCCTTAAATAATATTGATAATTCATATAATCTTGTTCCCCAATATGTATATACCTTAAGAATATATTCTCCCTAATAGGAGTTTCTCAAAACCAATCTAATCTCCACGAAATTATGCAACAAAGAGATCTTATATCCATCCAATACTAACTCTTATATTCAACCACTAGTTCAAAAAATCACATAGTAGTCCATATAATCCAAAAAAATGTGATAAACATCAAAAAAATAACATGGATAACTTTTTTATTAAATCAGTAATCAATTCTAATTCAACAAATACCATTTAATCACATTTTGAAAAATTAGTCAACCCTTTATTACCTCAACATAAGAATATATTAAACCTAAGAGTTGATCGGACCTCAGTCACATGTTCTCAAGTAGTTATCCCCACAAAAGAAAAACTTCTCATAAAATAAATTTTTTAAGGTTATTCATAACATTTAATATTTTTTTTGAACCATTAAATAGAAACTAGTGACTAACAATCCTTATATGTTTCATGTAATTATAATGAATATTAATAAAATAATAAAATGTGATTTATAAATATCACTCACTAATGAAAATATATTAGATTGTGAATATTTAATTTATACTAATATATCAACCACACTAACTTAGGTAAAAGTATTAAACTCATCATTTACATAATAATAGGTATATAAAAATATTCCTACCATTTTTAATATTCCCCCTTATTTAATTATAATACTTATTAGTTTCTAGAAACATACCTTTATCAGCTTAATTTACTTGACCCTGTTTCAAAAAAATACTAAAATTAAAATATTAATGATAAAATAAAAATATTAATATGAAAATATCAATCCAAATGTCTATTTTACAATGGAACTTTATTTCCAACCTTTGATACCTTTATTTTAAAAATGTAACACATGGTTCTTCCTCTAACTCTTTTGGTTGTACCTAGGTTTATTTAAGTTGTTTTCCCCCATACTTCTTGAAATAATACTTTAAATATATTAGGAAAACATCCTTCACAATGGTTCTTAAAGATAATTTTATTGACTAAAGAATATCCCCCTGAGAGTGTCAAACTAGGTGTGTAGTTAGGCCTAGTTGTTTTATACTAAGTTATTATGGAGTTAACACTCAATACACCCATTTAAAGGTTTTACCCCTAGGTATATCTATACTAGAGCCTGTATCCACTTATAGTATCCATACAGGAGTTAGTTTCTAGGAAAGCTATACAATCTCTATTTTACCTAAATTTTTAGGATTTCATACTACACTGAATCTTATCCCATAGAATTGTCCCTATGGGTTTCAATAAATTTATATTATTCTAATCCGTAGAGTATTTCCTTAACCGACCTAAAGGATTATATTTTAATTTTTAATAATAATTAAAACAAAAATATCCACATTTGATAACATTTATAATACCCAATTTATCCTCAATCAATATCATCATAATATTCAAATTTATCAAAAACATACTATGATGCCAAAAATGGAATAAAAAACCTAATTATGTAGTAATTACATTGATTAATTAAAATATTTCATTAAAACACACTACTAAGACATTTCACGTTTTGAGTTTCATAGAATTAGATGAATATTTAACAATAAAACTCATCTAATTTTCAACAAATGGAAATTTGTATTTCCATAAAGAGAGAAAATTCTTAATCCATAAAAAGTATTCAATATATCTTACAAATTATACTCATATAGTTCTCTTTCTAGAGACATCACAGTTATTAGTTTTCTTCATAACCTGGGGAAATAGAAACCTGATAAAGGGGTGAGATTAGATTCTCCGTAAGGAAAAACATAAGTGATAAAAATCAATGATCATAAGTAATTATAATATGATCATATGGGCATAATCATGATAAATAAGAAAATCATACCCAATAAAGTTTGGAAAATAAAATTATGAACAGAACATGAGGTAAAATAATATATGAATCAAAATAGTGACTCAATAACATGACCTGCAAGAGAATAACATAGTCAAGTGAATTATCCTAAAAATGTGAAACATCTTTGAACTTTGGTATAAAAATTAGTATATGGAACATAACTTTCATGAGTCACCCTATAGGTTCCTATGATTACGAGAAACTAAAATGTACTCACAGATACTTGTCTCATGATTTATAAAATCATAACCATTGTTTTGGAGTTTCATATAAAACCCAACCTATCATTATACATACTTATGTTTTCCATAAGAAATAAAAAATTAATTATATCGTATATAACCCATGGAAATTAAATGTGTTTCATTAAAAAAATCATAAATACCCCATAGAAATAATATGGCTTATATATCATTTTCAAATGCAATAACATAAAGAAAACATTCATAATTAAATCAATAATCCTAACAAAATAAACCAATGGAAAGTAAATTATTTTCCAATGACATCATGTAACTTTATCTTTTAATACCATTCAATAAAGATAATAAATAATATGTTATTTACACTATATAGATAAAAATTATAGGTTAAGCTAATAATTTTTTCAATCAATCAATATAAGGAATCTTGGTGAGCACCATTCAATGAGAGGAATAAAAAATAGGGTATTTATAGAGGTAATTAATTTGAAGAATTTTTTTTATAAACGTCCAATGTTTGGGTAAGACAAAAGATATCTGAAATCCATAATTATTCCTCCTCCTCTCTGTATAGAAGATATGAAATCATCCTTTTTCTCCATAAATTTGTCCCAGGCTGGAGTCAATTCCCTTAGCTTGCTGAATTTCTCTCTAAAGTCTTGATTAACATGAGGTAACATCAGGTTTTCTAACAGAAGTTTGAAGTGTTTGTTGAGTTGATGTTTGGTATAAATTCGTTGGAAATAGTAGTATACCTTGTCTTTCACTTCTTTTTGAGAGGCAGAATCTTCTCTGATATAGTCTTGAACCATCTTAATTATCTCTCTAGCTCTATCTCTAGTAAAAGTTACCACTTTGGTCAGATCTGATGTGTCCACAGAGCCACTGGTTGACGCTGAACCAAGCTCCTCCTTCATCACAGCTCTAATCTGATCCAAATCCACAGAAGGTCTGGAGGCAAGAGAACTGATAGAGAAAGTTACTGTTTCCTTGAAATTTTTGGTCAACCCACTGATAAGATTTTTTACTTGGGAATCCTGGGTGCTGACATGATCTATCATGGAGGTTTTAAATCCTTCAAACACCGATACCATCTGGATCACAACACCTTTTACATAAGCTAAATCTTTGTCTTCTTGGGATTTAGAACTAATATAAGATTATAAAGAGATAACAAATTTCTTTAGAGCTTCAAAATCCCCTTCCAGTCTAGACAATTGATCCTAGAAAGTTGTAACTTCATCTACCATTTCTTCCACAAAGGTTGACATATTAAACCTGAGAGAGAGTTAAAAAGACTTTTCTAAATTTCTCATATCTTCAACAAAGCAGTGCTTTAACTCGGAAAAATAGGCACTACAAGATTCTTTCATCTCATTCTTTAAGGATTCAAGGTCAGTCCTAGTGATCATATCAGCAGGTGAAACCACAACAGGTGCTCTTTCAGATGCTATACTGGCAACTGAGTCATTCATAATCGATTGAATTGATGCTACTAGTGAAGATTCCATTTTCCTTATTTCTTCCACAAAACTGATTTTGAGATCAGAATTTAGCTTATCCAGATTATGCATTCTGAACACATCTTTAGGTAACAATTCAGTCTGAACATCATAATTTATTTTTAGTCTATTTAGGGATGACTCATTATTAGAATTGGGATAATCCAAAACCACAAACCACAAAACCTAGGTCTTCTACGCAGTCATCAATTTCAATAGCCACTGAAACACTGCCAAACCTGGTTTTATTCTCCCCCTTAATTTGCGCATTCTCTTGTGTAGAAATAGCATTCTCAGCATGTCATTCTTCCTCATAATAGTCTTCTACAATCAACTCCATCTCTGCAATAGCTGCAACAAAAGGAGGCTCCTTTTGATTAGGCACAGGTCCTTCCATCTCACCCACTACATCCTTAACAGGTACAACTGAGCATCCAATCAATGGAATCAAAATTAAAAAACAGAATCAGATGCTTCAGATTCATTCTCCCTTTATTCTTCATTCTTAGGGACTGGCTAGTATTCCTAATAAGCAGGTGTCTCTTCTTCTAATAAAGTTTCCTTTTTTGAAGATACAATTTCAACAACAGGACTTGGGGGGCATGTTTGGATCCCTTCCATCTGCCATGGAAGTCTCTTCTTCATCAGTCTCATCACTGTACTTAGGTTCTTCTTCATCAGGTCCTAGACCTGGATCCCTCACATCCTTAGGCCTTGAAGGATGATTCACAGGATTGAATTTATCATTAACCTTCTTGTCATCATTAATCCACTCTCCTCTCTAAGGGTTACAGTTTATCTTCATACATTTGCAAACTGTGTTTGTGATACAGAAATTATTCATTACTACCACTGTCTCATCTTGAGACTCAGCTACTTCTTTCAAATTGATCATCACTGAGATCAATTTGGAAAAGAATAGGGAATTAGTCTTTTATTTTCTCCTGGTCATGTCCTCCATTTGAAACATTAGAAATTTGCACAGATTCACTTTCACACAGTTTCTCAAGAGATGTAGAAGATAGATATCTTGATATCTTAAATTCAAAAAGTCCCCTCTCTTTGGTATTAAGACATGCTAAACAAATTTAAATAGCAATATGTTCACTCCATTCATTTCAGCATCCACCACTTGTCTTTGATTTCCACGACCGGTGAGCTCTTCCAAGTTAGTATCATAATCGAATATATCACTTGTCGGTGGTATTGCGTTCGAGACATATCCAGAAACACCTTTGTGTGGAGCCTTCAAGAATTCATCCCACTCAACAGATGAAAAATATATATTCTTTCCATTCACAAAAGAAATAACTCGATTTTCATCTTCTGATTTCTCAATGCTCACAAACTCATAAAATTGTTTCACTTGCTTCAGATAGTAGGGACCATTGTTGTTCGAAAAGAAATATACCCATTTCTGATATTCCACCACCTCTATCACTAACGACTTTCTAGCTAATAACCATTCCACGCACATCTCTTTTTTGATCACAATAACTCTATTTTGCAGATGAGGGTTCACTGGTCGCCTCCACGACCTTGTTCTACCAACACTACCACTTATTTCTGGCTCAAAATTCTGCTTCTTTGCATTGGGCTCATCAATGTCATCTCTGATGGTAGGGAGTTTGGTTTTTTCCATCTCTGGTTTGAGGAACATAGGGTTTTTGTGAAATTAGAGAGTAAGGATTGAGGGTAAAGGGTTTGAGGTTCGGTGTGTTGAGAAGTAACTAGGACTTTGATTTATCATTTAACAATCATAAAATAAATAAAAGAAAATAAAATATAGATGATACAGCTTCTAGCCGCATGAAATTTAAAAACAACATGTACACATCGGTAGGGTTTATCGTTGATAATTTCTATCAGTGAGGTTCAACGGTGAGGCATCACATCGGTGAGGTATCCACATCGGTGAGGTTTCTACATCGGCGAGGTATTCACATTTGTGAGGTTTTCACATTGGTGAGGTTTTCACATCGGTGAGGTTTTTACCGACCAAGGTTAATCATTCCTAACTCATGTCTAATGTAACTTAACCTATCTGAACTTAAAGGTTTGGTGAAAATGTCATCCAATTGATATTTAGTACTTATAAATTCAAGAATAATATCACATTTTTGGTAATGATCTCTTGAAATGTGTTGCCTTACATCACCGTGTTTGGTCCTAGAGTGAGATATAGGGTTCTTTGAAATATTTATTGCACTAGTGTTATCATATTTAATTGAAACATGCTTAAAATCATATCCATAGTACCAAAGAGTGTGTTCCATCCACAGAATTTGTGCACAGCAACTACCAGTAGCTATATACTCTACTTTGGAAGTAGACAAAGCTACAAAATTCTTATTTTTACTACACCAAGATACTAGGGACTTATCTAGAAAATTACATGTTCTAGATGTACTTTTTATATACATCTTGCAACCAGTAATGTCCGCATATGAATAACTCATTAATTTAAAATATTGTTCTTTTGGATAGAACAAACCTAAATTTACAGTATGTTTAAGATACTTGAAAATTATTTTAACAGAAAGTAAGTGATATTATTTTGGATTAGCTTGAAATATTGCACACATACACACACTAAACATAATATCTGGTCGACTAGAAGAAAGGTAAAGTAAGCTTCCAATAATACCTCTGTAATTGGTTTGATCCACTGGTTTCCCAGTTTCATCTTCATCTAATTTACAGACAGTACTCATAGGAGTATCATTATCTTTAATACTATCCAAACAAAAATGTTTTAAAATATCCTTCATATATTTACTTTGATTCAAAATAACACCATTTTCATTTTGAAAAACATGAAATCCAAGAAAGTATTTGATTTCTCCCATTAAACTCATTTCAAATTCATTTTGCATACTCTTTGAAAAATCAGTACATAAATAATGTTTAGAAGATCCAAAAATAATATCATCAACATAGATTTGTACTATCAAAACATCCTTAAAAATTATTTTAATAAAAAGAGTTGTATCAGCAATCCCTTTAGTAAAACTCTTTGAAATGAGAAAATTGCTAAGTCTATCATACCAAGCTCTTGGAGCTTGTTTCAAACCATATAAATCTTTGGATAACTTGAAAACTTGATTTGGAAAAAGAGGATTAGTAAATCTAGGTGGTTGTTCAACAAAAACATCTTCAATTATAAAACCTTTTATAAAAGCACTTTTGACATCCATTTGATATAACTTGAAATTCAGATGAGCAGCATAGGCAAGTAGGATCCTAATGGCTTTTAATCAAGCTACAGGTGAAAAGGTTTCCTCATAGTTTATACCTTCCTCTTGACTATATCCTTGTGCAACTAACCTATCTTTGTTCCTAACTATATTTCCAGACTCATCAACTTTGTTTCTAAAAACCCATTTAGTTCCTATTGTCAAAGTTTCCTTAAATCTGTCAACCAAATACCAAACTTTGTTTCTTTAAAATTGATTTAACTCTTCTTTCATAGACATTACCCAAAATTCATCATCGATTGCATCATTGACATTTTTAGGTTATAGGAGTGAAATAAAGGATTGATGTTCAACCTGGTTTCTTAAAGAAGCTCTAGTCTGTGTCCCTCTATGAAGATTACCAACAACAGTATCCAAAGTATGATTCTTTAGAATCCTAGTTGATCTAGTAAAGGTAGGACTAGAAATTTCAGGATCTTCTCTGAGTTCGGGTCCTATGGAAGTAGATTCTGGAATATGTCCAGAACTGGATGTTTTCACAGCTGGTTCTTTAGTTTTATCATTAAGGTCCAGAACAGTCAAATATTCTTCAAGATATTCAAGAGAAGACATAGGTTCATGTGGATTAGTTTCATCAAACATGATGTGAATAGATTCTTCTACACATTTGGTTATTTTGTTAAAGACTCTGTAGGATTTTCTAGTTAAAGAATAACCAATAAGAATTCCTTCATCACTTTTGGAAGAAAACTTGTCAAGATTATCCTTAGTATTGGGGATAAAGACTTTGTATCCAAAGACTCTGAAGTAATTAACTTTGGGTTTTCTGTTGTTCCACAGTTCATAGGAGGTATTCTTAAGAACTGGTCTAGTCAGGACTCTATTGGTAATATAACAAGCTGTATTCACAGCTTCAGCCCAAAAATAAATAGGTAGGTCATACTCATTAAGCATAGTTCTTGCAATTTCCTACAGGGTTCAATTTATTCTTTCCGCTACACCATTCTAATGAGGTGTTATAGGGGCATAAACTTTATGACTATAGCCATTATGTGAGCAGTAAGATTCAAAATCATGATTTTCAAACTCACGGACATGATCACTTCTTAGGTTTTTAATCTTATGTCCACTAAGATTTTCTAAAGACTTGTAGTATTTCATAAAGTAGGAACAAGCTTCACTTTTGTGAGCTAAGAAGTATACCCAAGTATATCTAGAAAAGTCATCTACTAAGACATAGACATAGTGCTTCCTGTTTAAAATATAAACTCTAGAAGGTACAAACATGTCCATGTGAACCAACTCAAGAGGTTGAGAAGTTGAAACTCCTTTCTTTGATTTAAAAGAAACTTTATGTTGCTTTCCCTTTTGACAGGGATTACAAACTCTGTCTTATGGGAATTCAAGCTTAGGTAGGCCTATAACTATGTTCTTCCTAGTCAATTTTCTCAGTGAATGAATGTTATAGTGTCCTAATCTTCTGTTCCACAAACAAGATTCTTTATGAAAATAATTTAAACAAGTAAGATTTTTCTTGACTAAAGAATTCAAATCAACAACATAAACATTTTTATTTCTTAAGGAAAAAAAATACTAAAGCATTTTTAGAATTAAAAAATTACAAGAATCATTTCCAAACTTAACATTGAAACCATCATCACATAACTGATAAATACTTAACAGATTATATTTAAGTCCATCAACAAATAAAACCTTATAAATTAAAACTTAATTAATGTTACCAATATGGCCTAGGCCGATGATCTTTCTTTTAGAGTTATCACAAAAGGTGACATGGACTCCATCAACCTTTATAAATCTTTTAAAAGATGAGTAGTCTCTAGACATGTGCCTTGAACATCCACTGTACAAGTTCCATATCTTCTTGTGTGAACTCTTCAAGAAATTCTCCTACAAAACAGGTTTAAACATAAAATGATTTTGGTACCCATATCTTCTTGGGTCCAGATAGGTTAGAAATCAAAGCTTTAGGTAACCAAACATGTCTTATGGGTCTCATATAATTAATAGATTCAAAATATTTTGACATATAAACTTTGTTTGATCTATTACAATGTGAATAACTAGTTGAGGCATATCAATTTCCAGAACTCGAACTAGCAGAATTTTGCCCAGATTTAGGAATAAATCTATTTTTGGTAAACTGTCTCTGTCCAAGTTGGTATCCCAAACCAGTAGTGTACTTTGGTGCCATTTGTTTACCTAGAATTTGTGTAAGTGTATCTTTTCAATTTGTGAAATTTTCTACGTCATTCCTTAATTTCTCATTAGACAATTTTAGTTTAGTATTTTCCTTAAACAATTGAGCATTCTTTTCCTTTTCAATCTCAAGGGAAGATTTAACAGTGCCGGATAAAGCATGCCCTTTGTTTAAGGCTTTATACTTGTCCTTAAGTTCATTACAGATCTCTTCTAGCATATTACAGTATTAAAATATTTCTTCACTAGACATGTTTCCAGATTCAGAATCAGATTCAGAATCAACTCCAGAATAATATGAATTTGAATCAGGAGTATCGAGTGTTACCTCAGATGTTTTTTTTCAAAAAACACATGTTAGATTTATGAGAATATTCATAATTAGAAGAATCAGAATTACTTGAAGTGTATTCTAAAGCACTCTAAGTTTCTTTCATTGATTTCGTATACTTTTTGTCCTTTCAGTCATGTTTCTTCTTGAACTTCAACTTTGGACAGTCTGTTTTCACATGTTCTTTACTTTTGCATTCATAGCAGATAATTTCATTACTCTTATCAGCTTTCTTCCAGTCCTTTTTCCAATGAACTTTGTTGTCATATTTACCTTTGTAGTTTGATTTGATGAATAATTTCTTCTTCCTGTAGAATATCATAAATATTCTGGCTATCTGAGCCATCTCAGCATCACTATCAGATTCAGAACATTCACTTGTTGAGCTTTCAGTTTGTAGGTGAACTTTCTATTTATCCTTACTCTTTGAGGAAGTAGACTTAAATGCAACTAACTTCCTTTTAGGTTCATCATATTCTTCCTTATTTACCTTGATTTCTTCCTCATACATCATTATCTTACCAATTAATTCTTTAACAGGAAGTTTTCTGATGTCGCACGATTCTCTAATGGAAACCGATGTGCCTCTCCATCTTTCCGGCAGACATCTTAATATCCTCATAATTTGTTCCTTTGCTGGAATAGCCTTACCAAGAGAGCTCATGGTGTTGAAAATCTCATTGAACCTGAGATACATTTCAGAAATAGGCTCATTAGACTTCATTTTAAAATTATCATATTTAATAGTAGAGGTATTCAGCCTCATTTCTTTCACATTGGTTGTTCCCTCATGGGAAATAGCCAAAGTGTCCCAAATTTCATAAGCAATTTTACAGGATGATATTCTATTAACATTTTCATATCTTAAATCATATTACAAGGCATTCATATATTTACAATTATTATTGTAATCTTTTTTAGTAGGTTCATCCCATGTAGTTCTATCAGTTTTTTGGAATTTTATATTGAGCTTTTATAGCAGTCCAGATATCAATTCACATACTCTCTAAGTGAATTTTCATCTTAAGTTTCCACTGAGCATAATTTTTACCATTAAATAAATGTTTCTTGTTGGTAGCTGCACCTTCTAACCTATTATCCATAGATAGATTTTAGAAAGTAAATTTAAAGAGATAAAATTTAGAATTAACAGAAATTTAAGATCTTTAAAGATGAAACTAAAATCAAAGGTAAAAAATAGAGTGTTTTGAAATCCTATATTAATAAAAACATCCTCTGATACCAAATTTTGGTCGGAGTGTATATTCAAGAGGGCGGGTGAATTGAGTTCCAATTAAAAATTTCTGTTAAAAATATTTCTCTTAAGATCTCCCTATTTAAAAACAAGTTAAACTGTAGTGAATTCATAAAGATTGTGAGTGTTCAATTAGTTTCTCAATGATTGATTAAGTATCAGTTAATTTAATCAGAATATTAAATTAACTTTCGAAACTAACTTACTGATTCACAATAAATATTAACACTTGCTAATTGAACTATCAAAGTAACTTTAAAAACAAATTTTATTTCAATGTAATTACCAGCAGAATATGAAATATATATATAGTATAATTTTAAACCTAAACAAATATGAATAGTAGATGTAACCAAGAGGTTTAGTCTCAAGCTAAGACTTAGTACTCTCAAAAAAGTTATATAAATTTGATCCACACCCTGGATTGGGTAAAAAATAGTGAAACCACTGTCCAGGTACAAAGACCTCTACCAAAGTTCTATGTGGGAAAACAAACAATAGCTCACAGGCTATCCAGGTCTTACTTGACCTCTACCACTATCCACAGTGTGGTACAAGGAAGTTATAGAGTTTGAATGAGGATTTAGAAATCCTCCATCATTGCATAGAAGATAGTGTGTATATATAAAATATACAGAGTATACACAATGCTTTAAATGTAAATAAAATAATCACTAAAAGAGTAGATAAGAGTTTAGAATGCTCTAGTGATGTGAAGTGCAGCACTGGACTCTTTTGATTAATCAAAAATGCTTATGAGTCCTTCTATGGTTTTGTCTGAAAAATAGAGTGGCGTTTTCTGCCTTGATTTTCAGGGTCATCTTTATCAGCTTGAGTGCATGAAGAGTTCGTTGTAGTTCTTTACTCATGATGCAGCTTGTGTTCTCTTCTAGAATGAATGGCTTTGTGTATGTCTAGTGCTCTTCCAGTATGAATGTAGCTTTTTCCTTTTGTGTGAATGCACCACATTTTCAATTTTGTTCAACCTTTTCTTTTTACTCCCTTCTCGTGCCTTCTTAGTTCTTGATTAATCTCTTTATTCCCGGTCTTTGTCCTTCCTTTTATAGCTCTTAGATCTAGTAAAAAAAAATTATTAACTTTTTCATGGGTACTAGGTACGGTTCCCTGACACGCCAACAACTATCATTAAATAGTATTAATTTAATTAAAATCATAAAATATTACCATTGCTTTAATAAATAAATAGTATTTAGAGTATAGAGTTTGACTGGTCAAGATTTTGTCAGTAGATTCTATTGGTAGTAGTTGACTTATGTAGCAGTGACCTATCAGTATCTATTTGATCATGTACAAGTATCTCCTAGTATTAGTAGCTGTTTAATCTTGTATCGGTAGCTCTTTGATCATGTATCGGTAGCTCCAGGTATTGGTAACTATTTAATCTTATATCGATAGCTCTTTGATCATGTATCTATAGATCTTGGTATACGTAGCTACTGCTCTATGTATCAGTATATCTATATACCAGTGACCCCATCTATCAGTAGACTTTGCTTCTATCGGTAGCTCGTTTTGTATTGGTAGCTTCATAGCGGTAGACTTGTTCATATCGTCAGACTTACTCTATCGATAACTCTGGCGTAATAGTATCTTGTATCAGTAGCTTGATGTATCGGTGACTATCTATATCGGTAAATTCACTTTTGTACCAATGATATATGTATCGGTAGACTTATTCATACCTGTAGACTTGTTCTATTGGTAGCTTTCTGTATTGGTGGACTTGATGTATCAGACATGTGCTTACCGGTGGACTTATATATATCAGTAGCTCTGCATATCGGTGACCTTAGTTTTTCGGTGACTATGTCTATCGGTAGACTAAGTACCGGTAGATCAGTATTAGTATCTATAAGCAAATTAGTGACTAAATACTTATCTATTTTATGAAAAACACATCCGATTGAGTTAGAATTACTTCAAAACTCATATAAGCATAGTTAAATATTGATTAACATATTTCAAGGATTATTTTAATATAATTATCAACTTGATAATAAAATATCATAGATTGAAAGAATTAATATATAGATGATCATTAATTGGGATTATCAAAACAGGTGAGGTCAACACATTTGTATACAACACCCACACCCAACCATGATATGTTCAAATTAACCATAGTCATAATGATCAATTTTTTATAATAAAACCAAGAATCTATATGGTAAAATACCATATAGGTTGTTGGTAAAGATTTAACTAATTGAACCTATTTTCTAATCACTTACATGGGGTCTATCATTAAGGAATCTAAATTCTATACTGACAGTTTAAGGGTCACTATACATCCCATAACAGTGGGAGTATATAAACATCACCACAATAAATCTCATTGTAAGATCAACTTTACTGATCATTATAGGGAAATATACAATAGTACACCTGAGTGGAATTACACAAACATTTTTTATAAGAAATTTCTTTATATGTTGTTATGAACACATTATACAAATAGACCCTCATTGTTTGTGATATAAATCACACACACGCATAAAGATGTCATATTAATCCTACAAGCCAAATATGATGCATGTACACCATCCTATAACCATTTATTCAAGAACTAAATCCACTAAATAAAAAATTTAAAAACATAGGCAGATCACATGAGGTGATATCAGAGAACCCTAAAATTAGAATCCTATAATCACAATCTCATGTCCCGAGTAACCTGGACTTTCCATCAGAAAAGATGTGCATGACGCACTAGTCCGAGGACCTTCATGTGTCCTAACATATTCCTATGTAATATTTATATAACATACCTAAATAGTGATAAAAAAATTAATACACTATGTGATATCATCCTTGTAAATTATAATTCCACATTAGTATGCCCCATCCAACAACAACTCAATAGTGATTAGACCATAAAACCACTGGAACTCAGGATCACTGACCATTATTATATTGGCTGCCGACTAACAGCAAGGGTTTATGTTGTTAATATGGGGGGAATCGATGATTATATAAAATTTTGAAGTAAAAAATTAAAATAAATAAAACATCATTTAAATACATCTATTAGAGTATATGAAATAAATTAACATATTCATTGATAAAAAATTAAGAATTTGGATGTTGTCAGTCGTATATATTAATAGTCATTATAAAAAACAACATTGATCAATCATAAGCCCAACCATATATATATATATATATTAATAAATTACAGCTATACTACTACCCACAATCCTCACCCCATCTTGATCTCTAGACACTCTATGAACTTTTTTTCTCAATCATGCTACACTAAGTCTCAACTATACTAGAACTTGTGAATAGTGATAGCTTCTTGGTTACCCAAGTTCCATGACTGCCGGAGTAGGGTGTAAGTACTACTCATTAAGGAAAAATCAAATATATTCCCTATATAACCAAGAAATGTAGGGTGTACACTTGTTTCATGCTCAACTGAATAAATAAATAAATATAGAAGTGTAAAAAATAAACACTCTCGATCCTTGGGATTTAATTTGGAACCTAGGATCAGCCAAAACCAAATTTGGATAGTACTATAGTTTCAATGAGCAAGTCACATAGTTATGATAAGAAAAAACAAGCCTATATATAATTCTTGTGAGTGAGACTTGTGATGAACTATTTGAGAATCATCCAAACTCCAAAGTCATCTAGTGATCCTCAAAACATATAAAAAACTACTGGATATTAAAAAACACTCAAAATCCCGATTTGTATTCTAATTCTCAAAATTATCCCCTTATAAATCTGAAAATTAATATTCCATAAATAATTTACAACCCAAAAGGGTTTGAGGTTTTACGTAGAAAATTATAAAGTCAGAAAAATTTATTAGATTACCCAATAAAATTTTAAAAACATAGTTGAAAATGGAAAAATTATATTTTATTATTTTTAAAAATTATAATATTTAATATTTAATATATCATATATTTTTTGGCCATATATATAAAAATATATACTAAAATTTGAAATTAAATACCCAACATATAAACTATAGTATTCTAAAAAAACACGATCTTAAATATATCATAAAAATAACCTAGATAAACATAATTATTTTGATAAAATATATGGAAACAATAATAAATTATAATTTTATAATTAAGAAAAAAATAAATAAAAAAATAAATACAAGGATATTTAAAAAAAATATCACAAATTAAAATATAGGATTCTAACTAAATTACACAAAACCATTAAAAATTATAATTAATCACATTGGTGTTGGTGGAAGGTTATAAAAATGTATGGGAACTTTGTAGTGTTGGGTGGAGATTGGTGATAATGATGTAGATGGTGGTATGCATTAGTGGGGCACTTTCAAAAGTATGAATAAAAAAATTATGTTGAAAGGGAGATACAAAAATTGGGTAAGAGGTATGTGAGGGTTAAAGGGTATATTTTAATAATTAGGGGAGAGGTAGTTGAATGAGTGATGAGTTGTTCTTAATTTACTTGGGATGCGGAAAGGTTGAGGAGGGTCAAGGTATTTTTGGGAGGTAATAGTTAGTTCTATGAGGAGTTATGATAAATTATTTAGATTAGTACATGGGAGAACTAGGGTTTTCTAATATAAGAATGATCACTAAAAGGAATTCAACCATTTTGACACCCATAAAAATCTAATTATCAAGTTGTAAAATGTCTTCAAATTATAGAAAATAATAATAATATTATTTTCTATAATTTTAAGACTAGATAATTTATATGAACCCAAATAATGTTACTATACAATTATTCAATGAATTCACTTATCTATTTCTATGAATGAAAAATCTAAAACTTTTACAGAATGAAATTGGATAAAAAATATAAAAAAAAATTTAAGGACCAAACAAAAACAGTGATATAAATAATTTTACATTATAAAATCTATATTTATCATATGTTTAAAATGATATCAACATATAAAATATTTTCACCAATAAAAAATAATTAATATATAGGGTTCATTGAACATATTTGACTGAAATCATTTATTATACCAAGGGTTATTCACCATCGATACCATGATGATATATTATTCATTCCTCAGTAGAAGAAATATGCATAAACACACCCTTCAGAATTAAAATCCTTAAATAGTAAATAAATAAAAAATCATGAGAACCAAAACTTATTAAATTTTAGATTAAATATAAAAATATATATTATATTTATAATAAAAAATCGATGATTAAATAGTTTTCATTACCTTTATAATAAATAATGCATCTATAACTATTATTTTTTCCAATGGATTCCATAAAATATTGTATTTAGACAGTATCATAGATGGTAGAAATATGATACCCACATTACCTATTTCCAAAGACTGGTGGAATATTAACATTATAGTGATGTAGATGAAACCTTTTTCATAATGAGATAATCAGATTTCGGTGTCTTGCTAAGAATCTCATCACCATGTCTAGGTCTATCATATAGATTAAACCTTTCTATTGAATCCCATTACATACCCTATCTAGATGTGTAAATAAATTAATAACATCACTTTCCACCTTATTAGGGTGAACACCTTCATTTGGAGATTTGGTTTTTATTAGGTATTACTACGAATTGAAATATTGATTTATTATTCATTGGTTTGATTGTTAGGGAATCTCATT
The DNA here is from genome assembly GCA_963277665.1 of Viscum album. NCBI lineage: Eukaryota > Viridiplantae > Streptophyta > Magnoliopsida > Santalales > Viscaceae > Viscum > Viscum album. The sequence goes on along the minus strand of OY728146.1, from coordinate 865,997,702 downwards.
CTCATCATATATGGTGTCTTAGTGTAATCACTTTGGGAATAAAATTTCTTTCACATGAGGATTATTATTCTTTTCACATTTAGAATCTTAGGTTCATCACCATAGGTATCCTGTGTTTCTCATATGATGGAACCCGTGTTTTCCAGACAACATAACTTTGGCTCATTGACTGAGGCATCTCATGATCATCACATGGGGAATCCTATTCACATCACATATTTTAAAATATGATCATCAACTAAGGAATATCATGATCATTACATGGAGTATTCTATTCTCATCACATAAGGAGACAAAGGAACTATATCTAAGTTATACATTGCTCATCACATGAGGCAACCTATTCTCATCACACAAGGTGACTTCGTCTCAACACTTTTGGAATACAATGCTCTTTAAAAGAGTAATCCTATTATTTTAACACACAAATCTTATGATTATCACTTAATTAATCCCATAATTGTTACACATTGAGTCTTATGTTCATCACATTGGATTTGAATGAACATCACAAAGGATGAGTTTTTTAATTCATTAGAAAAGGAGATATGTCCTATAATCTGCACAAAATGCATATTATATTTTCCAGATAATATGATGGTCTATTTATGATCATTAAATAATAGAACAATAATATAAAAATTATTATTATTTAATTGTGGAGGAATGTTATTTTTTAGTGAAAAAAATCTACTTACATCTATAAAGTAATGTTAGTTGTAGTTTAAATTCTTCTAGGAATGCTCGAGAGTTTTTTTACTCGAGAAAGATTACCAGACTTTTGAGAAAAAACCTATAAAGGGGGGGGGGTGATTTAATAGTGAAAATATTGGGATTAATCCTTAAGGATGTCTCCTTGGTATCATTCTAGAAAAAAATAGTTTGAATTATATAATTTAAGTCATGTAGAAGGATATATACATGCACTTTGATGTCATACAATGTGGATGCCTATACTGTGAGAGTGAAAAAATGAGAGATATAGTGTGGATTATACATTTTTTTAAATTAAATTATGATAGGAAGAATCAATAAATCATGGGGATTTTACATGAATTCTTAATGGTTCCTAGTTGAGGGAAATGGTTGTGGGCACTTCTCGAACTATGATAAAGAGAAATGATCATTGATGGAGCCCACCCAATGAATGGTGAAAATAGTTAGGGGATAATAGTCAATGATACCTATAAAAAATATTTAATTTTAATCTATTTAGTCTATATTAGATTATTGTGGGTCTGATGTTCCATAAACATTCAAAAAAGTGTGTTTTTGAGAATGGAAGGCATCGAGTGGATGACTATGGTATGGGTTTTTAATAAAATCGGTGTTGTGTGAAATGATGACCAGCATGGGGATTATGACTTTGTACTAAATCATCCCAATATTAACCTGTAATAAATGATTCATTAGTATCATGATTTAAATAATACATATCCAAATTTTCACACAACCAAAAAAACTATATGGCTTATTGTGTTGTTGATTAGAAACAAAAAAAATCATAATTTGATAATATTGTCACCATTACACCATAATAATTATCATATAGTCTCTATCATAAATATCTCCCATGATATAATCATATTCATAACTCATAGAATAGAAACATAATAGGGGGCGAGATCAGATTCTCAAAAAGGTAAAAAATATCATAAAATGTCAAATCATAAACTTGAATGAGAACATGAGAAAGATTTGAATATCATAATAAGATATCATATAACCATTTATAATAATCATAGAATATTATAGAGTAAAATAAGATCCTAAATAGAAAATTATGGATTCTTATAAGTGAACAATTGGCTCAAAATAAAAATCATCATCCAAAAACTTGAGATCATGACATAAAATCAAGGAATACTTTAAAAATATGGTGTAATTAGTAAAACATGTCATAAAATGATAAATAAAGTGAAAATGTGGAACAATAATAAGCATATTATTTCTTATCATTGTGAAACTAGATACTAGATAAACTATTAATATATAAAATTTTCAATAGGGAAAAATTCCCTCACACTCACTCTTTCTAAACCTAGCTACCTAGTAACCCGTTCGCACATAAAACTTAAACTAAGCCTAAACACCACTACATTGTCCCTTTACAAACCTAGACATTTAGTAACCTATTCGCAAGTAAAACTTTGAATAGATATTGATGTAATTATATTCACTATTTTTGAACCTAGCTATTCACTAACCTATTTACATGTAAAATTATGAGAAGTGATTTATCCCATCACATAAATCCATTTTGAACCTAGACTCCCACTAACCAATTCACATGTAAAATTGTGAGTAGATCACAATTTCAACACACTCAAACGTTTTGAACCCAAATACTATCACACATGTTCATAAAAAGAATTTTGATAACATATTAACAATATCACACTCACATTTGATGAACCTAGTGACTTAGTAACCTATTCACATGTAGAATTATTAGTAGATCTTAACATTCTCACACTCACCCTTTGTTAACGTTGATACTCACTGACCAATTTAGATTACATTTCTATCTCACAGGATATAATACTTATCCCATGGCATTGTAAGGATATATAGTCCTAACCCCACTCATAATAAATACATTTTTATTCCACTTGGAAATCAATCAATCATCATTCCATAAAGATCATTGGAAGAAATTAATGGGTTTCTTAAAAAATTCAAGGACATCACATAATATACACTTAAAAAATTATAGAACATCCAATATCGAATTTTATAAATAAAATCATATAATTATAACACATAAATAGTGATCATAATGTCTCTGTATGATATATAAACCTTGAAGGGTAAATAAATGTGAAAATAAATTTTTTCCACAAAACATTTTGAAACACTAAACTGTAAATTACATTTAAAAAATGCATTTTGGTGCATGAAAATAGACTAATTTTGAAAAACCTTATTATAAATTGTTTCAATTAAAATTTCTATAAAATTAAATTATGGTTATAAAAATTTAAATGTGAAATTTTAATTTTATAATATCATTTAATAATGAAATATTGAGAAACTCAAAGAGTAAAAAAAGTGAAAATACTTTAGAAAATTTTATTTTTGAAAAGAATCATTAATAATTGAAACTAGACAAAGATATAAAGTTTTAAAAAAGGTAAGTGAAAATTATTTCAAAGTATTACTTAAAAAAAATATTTAACAATAGAACATTATGAAATAAAGGTTTTGAAATTAAAATTTGTGGTGGATGAAGAAACTATTTATGTTGAATATATGGAAAAACCATTTGAACATTTTGAAATAATCTTATTAAAAACTGATATCCTTAAAAATGAAAATGAAAAAATTTATTCAAAATTAAATAATTAGAATTTAATTATCATTTTAGATAAAAATATTTGAGTTTCTACTCAGTAATGGGGAATAATAATGGTATGTAAAAATACAGACATGGAATAAATATGATTTAAAATGATGGGAATTATTCTTAAAAAAATTAAATAAAAAAATACAATCATCAACAAATAATACCTAGATGTAGAAAATGATTATTCTATAAAAAATGTGTAAATAAAATATAACATTATCACATGTTATAATTTATTAATCATTAAATATTATTTTCAGAGAATTGTGATTATGACCCAAGTAAAATATATTAGGACACAAAAACCCGTTACAACCTTTGTAACATTTGAATAAAAACCCCATGAGGGGATTGAACATTATAAGATCATTGAATATCATGAAATATTATCAAATAATGTTTAAAAATGTAAAACTTATTTACACCATTGAGAATGAATCATTGTGTATAACTTAAACATATCTCAAGGGATTCAAATTTATAACAAAGAAATCCTTACCTCGTTTCCTTGCTTAGTTAAACACACTAAAAGATCATATATAAATTAGATCAATAAATTAGAATCATATTTTGGAACGTTAAATGTATATATTTATCATTTATAATCCTTATTAATCAATATATCACAAGGACATTATTTAGTTGTAGATTATTATGATCATTGGGTGTTAATTACTTTAAATATTTTCCCCATGTTTTATAATTTTGATATCATTATCGACAATTTGATAATATGTTAATGATTTATATATAATTTATGTTTCTATAATATAAATCATATGTTGATTTAAAATTGTATTATTTCATTCTGTACGTGTTTTTTGTTATGTTACATGAAAATACAATTTATAATGAATTATTTTGATAATTTTGGAGAATGAAAATGATACTTTAATAATATGGTAAATTGTTAATATAACATTTCAATAAATATTTATATACAATTACTTCATAATTATATTATTACAATATTATTTTTCTTGTTCAAATGGTCATCCATAATCTGATTTTAAATATACATTCTTATAGGTGGTTACATCGACCCAAATTTGAACACACTTCAACTCGTTTAGTGCATGTGATTAATGATATGTTTCTTTTCACTTAAAATAAATATGATAGAATAATAATAATTTTTTATTTTTTATTTTTAAACATATTCAATTTTTTTGGATAATAAAGGAAAACCAAGTAGAAAAATTGAAAAAAAATATGATTCTTCATAGAGGTGAAAGTCCACACACACACATGATTGATGTACATATGTTTTTTTAAGTGGATGGAAATGAATAAATAAGTATTGCAGAATTAATATAACAACATAATTTTATAATAATGATACCAAATTCGTCATATTATTATGGTGATAATTTATTTATAGGAGTAAGGTAAAGAAGAAAAACAATGGAATGAAATAATACTAACGTTAGAGAATTGACCATTCATTGGAATACTCCTTGGAATTGGAGTTCTTAAGATTACATAGTGTAAACATGGGTTTAAAAGACATGAGCGGATTATAGTGTATGATATTTTATTCTAGTTTTAAACAAATTAGGAAAGGAAGGTGTGTGTTTCAAAGAGTTTAATTGAATCCCTTTTATAAGATGAGAGAACGACACTTCTGGAGATATATTTTATATTTTAATAATTTCATGCCACTATTCCAAGGTCAATGGATCCAATGATACAAAATAATGGAGTTCAGGATGTATTAGTGTTGATAAATACACAACCAATACTTTAAAAACTTTAATTAAATATATTATATTTTTTTTACCATTAATTTTTTACATTTCACTCTTTTACTTTTAAAATAAGTAATTAGTTTTTTACAAAGTTGTTTTATGCTTTATTAAAAATATTGAATATCCCATAAAAAAAGTTAGTGTTATTGAAGTAAATTGATCATTTTTTTAATCAAATTCAAACTATAATTATTATAAAATTAAATTTTAAATTTAAATAGATAATGTGTAGAAAACAATTTTGGTAGAAAGATACCATTTTGACCATTATGGATTCTTAATCTTATTTAGTATTGAATAAAATTTAAATGAGTTCTAATATATATATATATATATATATATTTTACAAATAATATAATATTAATTATTTGAAGGAGTTAGATTTTATTGAATTGATATAAATTCCTTTATATTAATAAAATAATAATTTTAAAATAATTATTTCACCATTATCATGGTATTTATAATTATTCATAATAATCTAAATTTTATACCTAAAAAGGATATTGTAAGTAATAATTATTATTAGTATTATTATCTTTAATATAATAATCTTTTTAAATAATTATATTTATATTTTAAGGGATGTTAACATTAATGTTAGAGCATGTATCTTTTAAAACCAATTTTTTTAAAAAGTTTATTTTTAAGAAAAAAGATTTATGTTTAGGAGAGAATTATCAATTTACTTAACATGAATGAAATAAAAATAATTATTATAACTCATATATTTTTTATTTATTAATAAAAAAACATGAAAAATTTATTTCATTATGTTATAATTAATTAAAAAAAATAGTTAAGAAAAGATTTCATTAAAATATCCCATAAAGTTTCAAAACATTGAGAATGGGTTTATAAATTTAAAATATCATTTTTAAATTATTTATTATGTTTTATAATATATGATTTTATTGAAATTTTTTTCATATAATTATGCCTCATATAAAGGTGACTTTATTTGGAAAACAATTATTTTCAATAATAATTTATAAACTAATTATTTTAGAGAAATTTGAAATGTACATCCTAAAGGAATTTTTCTGTGAGGAATTAAAAAATTATTTTACTTCGTTAAATTTAAATTCTATTTTTTAAAAAAATATTCCTTTTTAAAATAAATTATATAATATAAAGAAAATAAAAACTATTTAAAATAAAATTTTCAATATTAAGTCATAATAAATATTTACCTTCTAAATGTAATAACTATTAATGGTTTACCATCTTAACATTTATTATAGATTTATTAAAAATGTGTTATTAATATATTCTATTTTTTTATGTTGAGTGTTGAATGTGACACATGTTATAGAACATAATATGTATTTTAAATAATCCAAAATATCGATTTTTTACATTCTACAACGTTATATAAATTGCAACCCGATAGTATTAATTACCACTATATAACAAAGATTGTTGATGATATCCATTATATTGATATGAGTCAAGAGTTATTTTAGTATCAACCTTACTAATTTGAGTGAGACCATGAAACTATTATACTCCTTCTTAAGTTTTATATCCAAATATTGAGTTTATTTTTACAATTTGATTTAAAAAACCCTCATAATTATGTATTATAACTACTATAATGAAATTATATTTCCAAGATAGTTCAAAGTTATCCTTAGACTAATTGATGATCATATGTTAGTCTAAAATATAAAATTCATTTTCTCTATTTTATTGATTACTATGGATTTAATGGTGTGATAACCAATAAATTTCCAAGTTCACATTTAATTTATCTAATTTATAGATAATAATTCTTGTATAAACCTCAAATTCGGATACAAAAATAATAAAAGATAATATAAAATCATTAAGGTTTTGATCAGATTCACCTAAATAACATCCTAGACCAACTACTGTATATTTAACTAGATTCAAACTGGATATCCACAAATGTATAGTAGAGTGTGAGTGTACCAATTATCCCTTATTTTTCTTGACCTAATTTTAGTATCATAGTTAGAATAAGATTTACCAAGGTTCCTTAGTTTAGGGGGTTGATGATACTTAATATACTCGTTAGATGTCGAGTTGTGGCATCATTTTTCTTAATAAAAAAATATATACATTTAAAGAATTTTATATTATTAAACTTTTTTTTGGACAAAATTTTTCCAATCATTATAAAAATCATGATATTAATTACTAATCCTTCCAAAAATCAAACACATTCTCGTTATTTTAAGGCATTACCGTGTGAGCTTCTTTCTACACATTAAATTGATATGATGATTAAAATTAATTAATTTATTATCATCATCCCATAATATTATGCGAAAAATCATTGCTATATTCTTTATAGAGTTTAAATGTTTAGAAATTTTCACATTATTAATCATAACTTAATATATTTGGGTCAGCCTGGCCATTAGGTCTTAAACACTATATTCCAACCCATTTTATTTTTCATTACTTTATTGTTCATCTCATAAATTATTGAATTGGTTTACCTTTTTATCTATCCATTTATAATACCAAAAATTCAATCATGGGAGATAAATATTCATATCATAATGAAATTATGAAAAAATCAACTACCAAATGTGTTACTCTTAGAAATCATTAGATTATCTTTTAGTTTAATTTATATAACTTTTGGTTTCATCTAGTATTAATTAGTTTGAGTTACATAATATATTTAATAATTACATAACATCATAAATCCATCACAACGGACTGAAATATGAATGTTATTAACCAAATAATATCTCCCAAGGGTGTCAAACAAGGTGTGAAATAGGAAATCTTTGTTTCACACTAGGTAAAGATTTAGTCAATACCAAATATAACCTTTTTAGGGTTATTACCTCTAGTTACAACTATCCTAGAGCCAAAATTGACATTTAGTATCATCAAATAGATGTATTTATATTGAGGACCATATAAAAATTACTTTACCAATATTTTAGGGTATAATTCTACTACTATACTCATATCTAGGGGTTTCACTACGGTTCCCTAACCTTACCCCAAAAGGTGACTAAAATAATCTCAAAAAAATATTAAACTACTCTCCAAAAAAGAGAAAACATTATTTGATATAAATAGAAGTGACCAAATCTTAACGTCGAAAGAATAATACGTTAGTCTTAGGATTAAAATTAAACAACTCACTAATAGCCACAAAACTCAAAGACTGAATGGTTTAGTGTCTTGGAGATTAATTTCATAAACCTCTTAATTTTATACACTTGTGTTCATTTCTATATATTCATGATCCTCTAAAAATTTATTAAATATATAACATGATATAATCATATACATAAATTCCGGAAATAAAACATAATAATGGAGTGAGTTCGGATGTTCAGTAAGGAAAATAACATAGCATAATGTGTTAGATCAGAAACATGAAGTAGAACATGAAAAAGGTTTAAATATATTAATAAGAGATCACAAGACCATAAATGATACTCATAAAACATGTTTGAGTAATATAAGATCATAAATTATACATTAAGTGTGTATATAAGTTATGATTTGAAATAAAATACATATCAATAACCAAAACATGAGAGAATTTCATAAAGGTGAGGAATAACTTAAAAATATAGCGTAATCCGGAAAAAATTGAATAACATGATAAACAACATGAAAATGAATCATAATTATAAAAATAAGATTTATTATTTTTGTGAAACGAGATACCCACCAACCAATTCCCTCATAAAATTGTAAGGTAGTGACAAAAACAATCACACTCACCCTTTGTGAACCTAGTTACTTGATAACAAATTAACACATAAAAGTTTGAGATTTGATAAACCCCCTTAACTGAAACTTATTATAACTAGATACTCACTAACCTTCTCAATTGTAAAATTATGAGTAGATATAAACACAATCACACTCAACTTTTCTGAACCTAGATACTCTCTATCATATTGACATATAACATCTTGAGTATAGATTAACATCATCACATTCAACCTTTATAAATCAAGCTACTCGATAACATATTGACTTGTAAAATTGTGAGTGAAATCAACTCCATCACACTCACCTTTTTTAACCAAGCCACTCATTGAATTGATCACCCATATAGTTTCAAGTATATGTTAACACCATCACACTCATCCTTTTTGAACCTAGTGAATTTATAAACTATCCACATTTAAAATTACAAGTGTAGAATAATTACATAACACTCACCATTATAAATTGGGATTCTCACGAACATGTTCTTATAATATTTATTTCTCATATGATATAATTCTTTACTGAAGGAATTTCACAGAGATAGAGACCTAACCCATCTCACAATCCATGAATTTTTGTCCCACTAGAAAATAAATCATTCATCTTATCATAATTGACCCATGAATAAATAATAGGTTTTATAAATCATTCAAAAAATCATATAATATGAACTTAATAAATCATAAAACCTAAAAATAATAAATTTTTAAATGAAAAATATCATAATAACATATAAAGTGTGATAAAAACATCTCTTCAATAAAGATAAACAATGGGGATCATTATAAGTGAAAATAAAAAAGTTTTCACAAAACCATTTACAACATTTAAGTAAAACATACTATAAAAAATATAAATATTTTTCATGAAAAGAGAAGGTTTTTTAAAAAATTATAATAAATAGTTTTAAATAAAATATCCTCAAAAATCTATAAAGGTTATCAAAATTTTGAAGTAAAAATACTTTGAAAACATATAATTTTAACATATCCATTATTAATAGAGTCATGAAAAATACATAATGTTTTCAAAAAAATAAGAAGTGTTAATTCAATGAAAAATATAGATTTTGAAAATATTATTTAATAATAGGAACTAGGATAGTATATATTGTTTTAAAAAATTAAGTGATAATAATTTGAAAAATATTTTTATTAAATAGAATCTTTAATAAAATAATCTTAAAAAAGGAAAAAATATTCTAAAAATAAAATTTGGAGTGGATGATAAAACATTATATTTTGAAAATATGGAAAACCTTTTATTTTTTTATAAAAAACCTTATTTAATATAATTAAAAAGGATACTGAAATTACTTATTTATAATGAAATTATTAGAAAAATGTATCATTTGAGATGAAAAACAATTTGATTATATATTGGGGAATGGGAAACATTAGTGGAAAGTAAAAATATAGAAATGGAATAAAAATTAATTAAAAGTAATGGAAATTATTATAAACAAAAAGTAATTTTTAACAAAAAAATAGGATCATCAAGTGAAAAGGCTTTGGTGTGGATCATGATTTCCTTATAAAAAAATATTGAAATTCAAAATAACAACATAAAAAATTATAATAGATCAGTATTTTAATATTTTTGTTAAAGAGGACTGATTATGACCAAATTAAAGTACTTGATTCACCTAAAACCCTTACATCCATTATTTAAATTTAATCAAAAACCATGATCGGTATAATCTTAATAAGAAAATTTAATATAATTATGTATAATATATTCATGAGAAAAAAAGTTAAAAGAGGTTAGTATTTACACCATTGAAAATGAATCATGGTGTATATATTAAACATGCCTAAATGAATTGAAATTTGTGACAATAAAACACTTAGCTTTATTCCCTAGTAATTTTTTCAGACTTTAAGATACTGTACAAAAAAATAAATAATTTACTATCTATTTAATTACCTTAATATTAAATATTAACATTTTATAATCCTTATAATAATTTTAACATAAGTATATTAATTAATTGTTTTATATTTTGAGAATTGGGTGTTAATACCTTTAATTTGTTTTTTATGTTAAATAAATTTCATATCATTCTTCATAATTTGATACCATATTTTTAGAACCCTGATATTTGGTTAAATATTTGTTTAATTCATTTAATCTTTTCGATAGTTTATATTTTAGGAAACATGAAATATATTTTTTTATTTGAGAGCACTAAGTTTGTATTTCATTACAATCAACAATAATTTATTCTTATTATAAATAGAACACTAATTAATTCTTGTGATATACACAAAACTATATTAGGCAATGTTACACACAACAATAAGTTTAGCTTGATCTATTCACAACACTGAGCTTAAATGAAACACGAAATATTAAAAAAAAAATTATTTTCTAATATGAAAATATTCAAATAACTTATGGAATGACTGTTCTGAATATGTTTAATTAAATTATGAAAATATTGTTTAGACATGTATACAAGATGAATTATTTGGTGAAAAATTAACTATAAATTAAAACAAAAATATTTTGAAAATAGAGGTTTTTATTCCATAGAAAAATTATTTTATAAATTAGATAATTTTTTTTTGTGAATTATATAAATTAAATGAATATATATTTTTATATTAAATTAGATATTTAAAATTCACTCTATGAGTTTATTATACAATATATAATAATAAATTCAATATTAAGCATAACAAATATATCCCTCTAAAAAGTGGTTTTGTGACCTTTTTATGTAATACCCCTTTCAAAAACAAAATTTTGAAACATTAGAAAAATTAATTTGATAAAATAAAATTTTATTTTTAAATAATAATATCAAAATTTACCTTTGATTAATTTTTTTATTTTTCCGAGAAGTTTATTTTTTGGTGAGTTATGAAATTAATGAATTTTAATTAAGAACTATATTTTCATATAATTTATTTATATAGATAAAGTATATTTTAAAATTGTTTTAATGTATAATTAGTTCAATTATAAATCATTAAATAAAATTTAGGTAATTTTAATCAGTTTGAGATTGAAATATGATATAAAACATTTCAAACTTTTAAACACATTCACTTAAAAAACCCATTTTCTCATCTTGTTTATATGATTAATTTTAAATTAATTTAAAACAATAATGTGATTGGAATTTTTAAAAATGGATTCCATATTTTTAATAATACTAATTTATAATGTATAATAATTCCAAATTATTTTTTTACCCAAATAATGAGATAATACAGTTAAAATTAATTAAAAAGATTAAGATAAAAATGATTTTATTAAGGTACTAAAATTTAAATTAAGGAGAGAAATGAACTAAAAACCTTTAAAAAAACTCATTGGATTGAAATATTTGGACCATATCCCCTATGTTATCAGAAATGTTCATTATGAAAGGGATACCTTTGGGTATTTACATGCTTTCCACTAATCACTATTATAAAAGGCTACCATATCACCCCTCTATTCACACCTCTAAATCACTTGGTATGTTCTTAAACCTGATAAAATAAACTAAAAAATTACCTAACTTCATCCTAGAGGAGAAAATTTTGGAATAAAGGCAACCAAGGTTTGACTTTAGTGCGAACCAATACGAGTTACCCAAAGTAAAGGTAGTGTTCATCAAGATGCATTTTTTGTCTCCTTCACCCCTACATTACATATTATATCAAGATTATAGGAATAACAAAGTATCATAAATATAATATGATTTTTTATGTTAAGGTTATAACCTACAAATTCCCAAAATTCCATCAAATGGATACACAACTGTCAATTGTGTGTACGGCAGACAACCGCCTCACAAGCTGATGTCATTTATTCTTCCATTATTACCTTTCAAGGCTGGTAATAATGATGTATTTATAGTTTATATATGATATATATGATATTTATAATGTATTTATGTTTATTTAGTTATTATATAACACATTACTTCATTCTTTCCATTTTTTGTGAATACCATAACGATGTTCGTGTGTACGACGGACTACTGATTCACGAAGTGATGTGATTCATTTACGCTTTAAATAGAATTTATCATGGATTAGTTTAATTAAAATATAAAATATATATAAAGTAAAATTTCTTCTATAATGATAATATATATATCATCAATTTTTATTTCTTTTAATATGATAAGAAAATGGAAATAGCGTGCACGTGTATGTACAACCTACCATCTCCATCACGAGTTTATTTAATTTCCTATTTTTATCTTTAATATATTCTTATAAATACATATATATAGAATATATATGATATTTATATCATGATTTAAATTATTTTAAATATGAAATTATGATCTAGGTAAAAGGAACATTAATAACAAGTCAAAACATTTATGAAAAAAATCTGTTATTACCCAAAACATACCGTAAACATAGAATTGTTAATAAACGAGTAATGTAATGTCATAAGTAAATCATATATTATATTATATATATGAACATTTTTATTAATTAATATTTTTAAATAGTATTTTTTAATGAGTATGATGTAAGCCAATACTTATGGTATGTGGATTTCTCTTCTGACTTTTATTTGTACGAGACTTATGTCATTTTCAACTCTTTTTTCTTTTGTGTGGTGTATATACAGGACAATGAAATTTTATATCATGAATTAACTTTTTTTAAAGATATTAAAAGTTCTAATTGATTTTATTATTTCAGGGGGATCATTATTCAGATGTTACTCATGTAGTAAGGGGTTTCTATCTCACGTGCTTACTTTTGTGAGATAAAAGCAATATCCACCACCTCTATCTTCTATGTGTTTTATATACTTCCCATAAATTTAAATTTTTATTATTCTACTCAATTTTATTTAAATATTTATTTACATTTTATCATCTATATATCATGGGGTTTACATTTCAAAATTTTCCAAACCAGTAAAGTATTATTTTATAAATTTTTTATTCCATGAGACGTATCTTATCATATTTACCTATATTATTTCATATGGTGTATATAAATCCTATTTTACATGTTATATAATGAATTTATATATTATAATTATATTTTATATTTAATTTTATGTTATTTATTCATGGGTCTTATGATTAATTGTTACCAAAGTTGTAAAGATTTATATTACATTCTCATCATTTATGAGGATTGTTTAGGATTAAGTCTCAAAAGATGAAATATGATGGTCCATATCTAAAGTATTCTCATGAATTTTATTCTGCTATAAATATTAGTTATATATTCAGTTAATTTTACCATTTTTACACTCTTTGGAACTTAAAATAAATAAAAAAAACTTTTTTCATGAAAATATTACTGTATTTATCTTTTCCGTCAGAAATCTGTGTTATTCAAAAAACATGCCTTCTTGAAATTTATTCAAAAATGTGTATAAATGGTCTTTTAATATCATTTTAATAGAAAGCTATTATTATTTCCAAAAGAGTTTAATATTTTATTCAAATATTCCTTTATATATTTTCAAGGTTATTTTCAATAAAAAAGTTTTTAAAAAAGTTTTATGATTTAAAAAGTATTTTCAATGAGGAAAGGTCATTTTTGCAGGGTGATATTTTAAGTTATTTTTAAATATTAATTTATTTTTTTTAAAAAAATGTTTTCATTAAAATAGATTTCAAAAATGATTTATGATTAAAAAATTTATTTTCAAATAAATGTTATTTTCCATAAGAATTGGTCTAAGTGATATTTTAAAATACATCTCTATCTTAGAAGGAATCCATTGATACAATTTATAATTTTTTGGGGATATGATCCAAGGAAAACATTCATATTATTTTTTTGAATTGTTGATGTTTAAGATATAATGTTTTTTATAAAACCTATTTCTATTCCACTTGTTATTCCATGCTAAAATACTAATGAAACCTGCTTCTTTTTAAGGGTTATTATATGATGCAATGATTATGAAAATGTTTTATTTTGTATGGTTATGATATTATGAAATGTTTGAATACCACTTTCATTTCATGGGTTTTCATATTATTAATTCGTATGGAATTTTGGAACAAATATAAATGATTTGATTATGTGATGGGTGGGACTTATATCAACCTCCAATGATTTAGATAAGTATTTCTATCTCATGAGATATACAGGCTTAGAATGGAGAGTGAACCTGGTCCATTAAGGGAATTTTCCACAGAGATTGTATTGGGAGTGAAAATTGACCACTAACATGGTCTTGGGAGTGAAATGTGAATAAACATATGGTCTTGAGAGTGAACCATTACTACTAATATGGTCTTGGGAGTGAACCATGACTACTAAGATGGTTTGGGGATTGAACTAATTCCACTAAGATAGCCTTGTATGTGGCCCTTGGCTAATATGGAAATCATTTCATATGTTTATGTGTCTTCCAAAATTTTATGTAGTATTCCTATTCTATGATATCATTAATTATTCTATTGATGCCCTTATGATTTATATCTTATGATATTCCAATATTTATGCCATGACTAATGTGTATGATATTTGATATGTAGGGTATGATCTTAAAATGTTATAATCATGTTATAATATTTTTATGTTCATGTTATTCATATCTATCTCCTTTAGTAACCCTTAACAAGCATCTGAGGTCACCTTTTCTTATATTTCCTTCCCCCAAGAAATGAATAATTGTTTTAAGTAAGTTTATTAAAGGGTAATATCATTATGGGATACATTGAATATCTTCTATGAAGTTATAATATTGTGTTCCAAGTTTCCAAAGATACTGAACTATTATGGTCCTCATTCAAGTGCTTTTTTAATGTGCTGAATTTCCCTCTAAAATGATGTAATATCTATGTATGCTAATCCTAGGTCGCTATAATAGATATTAAAGGGATTTTTTAGTCATGATTTGGAAACTAGGATGATAAAACGTTTGGGATATCCCTTCGGATATTTTTAAGGATATTTCTTAGGATGTTTCTAAGGAGAAGTCTAAGGATGAGTCAATGTTGAGAAAAGGACATGGAATTTTGGTAAGGGATAAAGTAAGTGGTTTACTAGAAATAAATCTCTATCTAGAAACTAATTTTTTTGGATCTATAACATATTTACAAATGGGTAACAACCATAAGGACACTGTATTGAGCTAGAAACCATTGGGAACTATTGCATAACAACATGCCTTGTTGCACACCTTATTTTAACACCCCAGGTGATATGATTTGAGAATTCACAAACTCTTTAATAACCATCATGAAGGATATAAATATAATTTTAATATGAATAAACTAGTACAAACCAATGTTTCCTTATATTAAGGAATCGATGGTAGGAATCAATAGGAATTGGGTTAACGTAAATGAGACAAAACAATTACTGATGAGTAACCAAATGGAATGATGACTCAAGTAGTGGAATTTATGAATATTCCTAATCATGTTTCACAAAACATGATTAATATTTTATACCCTAACCAACAATCAGACTCACCAAAGAATATATCGAATGAGTTATCTAAGAGATTGGGTGATTGTAGCCATGGAGGAATGAAGATTCAGTTTTCTATACGTTAAAAATAAGGGAATATGCACTCAAAAAAATGTCTCAGAGGAATGAGACGATTTATTATGTTTAAGTAATATTAGAGGAAAAATAGAGATTTTAGTTAATTTTATGGATGTGAATATTTTTTACCTATGTTATTATCAATAATTAAATATTCAAACTGTGTAATAAATGGGAATTATGCAAATCAATTTCTTTAGAGGAAATCACATTAAAGAAATTAGCAAGTTTCTAAGAGTAATGATATTTCTTCTAGTGACAAAGGGACCAAGAGATACATATGAAAGGTATTTATTTTTATAATAGCATTTTTTATAATAATTATTATATTGAGTTTGATGAATGTTAATACATGATTCATATTTCATATTTTAGGAAAGGGGTATTAAATAATAATATGATAAAGCCTATAAAACACTTGGACAATGAAGTTAGATGATTGAATTTTATTTTTATTAGAATTCATGAACTATGTTATATGAATCCATAATTATATTTTATTTATTAATGATTTTCAAAAAATATATTGAACAGTACTGATATCCAAGAAAAGTAATTTTGTAGAAAGGTGATATTTTGATCAAGGGAACATAACCATTAATACATTCTAAATGTTGATAAAACTATGTTTAAATTGGATAAATATATTATTGATATGGATAAAATAAATTTTAATGTATTTATAACCTCATAACTAATAATGTATTTGTTGAAAAAGTGGTTCATATTTTCATTGATGATATTTACATCACTTTTGGATATAAGGAAAATATCAAATAATCTGTGTTTTATGTAAGGAATGAAGAAGAATGTATGTTTTCAACATATTTTTATAGTAATTAAAGTAATTATCATGTTTCGAGAGAATACAAGATGAATATATTCACATGTTTTGTATGTGAAAAATAAGAGGTACTCTACGATATATAGGGGACCAATCTTAAACTGATTTTGATAAATTCAATAACCTACTTTATAATGTTTTAGATATTCATATTTCAGAAGTTTTACATAGTTAACCATTTAAGGAAACAATTAAGTTGGAATAACGATTTTTTAGATATTAATGTATTGTCTCTCCACTTAAGGATTTAGGAATATTGGATTACCTATGTTTACCATTTTACTATGATGTTAACTAAAGACCACTAGAATAAACTATCATTCTATTTATAGATATCATGATCTTTTAATGATTTATTAATGAAAAATTCACCATAATTTATTAGATTAAGTGATGAAGTGGAAATTGAACAAGGCCCAACCAAAGGGTGATATTTTTTATATTAAATTGAATAAAATAAAGAATGAATATATTCTTGTGAAAAATTATTCAACTTTAGGGGAAGCGTCTTGAAATAAAATGTTGTCTTATAATCATCATTTTTGACGATAATAATGAAAATTTTCTAGCCTATTTAGTTTATGGATTTTTGATCATTAACTTTCTTCTAACCATGTTCTCTATCACTATCCAACAATATTTTGGTGTTAGTTTTCTATTCAATGTACGTGTTTTCACTCCCCACATATGTTCCCCTATTTGGAAACTTTATTATCAGTAACTTTGGGTAACTATTATATTTCCACATTTCTATTTTAAAAGATTTTTTACTATTAATTTTTAGGATGTGGGTTTCTATGAAAAGAAATTTTAACAAAAAAAACGTCAATGGAAAATTAATTTTAATGGGGTAGAAAGAAACACCATGAGATTATGTGAAATATTTTTTTCTGAATTAATTTGTTTGATATTTATCATTTCACAAAAATATAAATATAGATTGTGTTATATGAAAGAAATAAGTTTTTGTTTAATTATAAGAAATAACATAAGATTTCACTACACATAACACTAAGTTATTCTTGGGAAACATGCAACACTGGATTATCCAAGGTTACATGCAACCCAAATTTCAGCTCATGTTATACACATCAGTGAATTTAAATGAATCATGATATATTGTTAAAATATTATTATCTTCTTTGATAATTTTAACTTAAGAATTAAAATTTTGGTTATGTATAATATTAACAACATTATTAAAATTTGGTTTTCACAAGTATATAAGATGAATTATTTTGTGGCCAATTAACTAGAAATGAAAATGAAACCCTTTTGAAAATATATGAAATAATTTTCTAGAAAAATATTTTTGTAAATTATTTAAATCACTTTTGGTGTGTGAATTTAATTAAATTAATTTATTATATATTCAATAACATATTTAACATTCATCCTAATAGTTTCCAATAGATGATAAAATAATAAATCCAACATTTTTCTAAATGAACTATATTCCTCTAAAAAGTAGTTTTATTTCTTTTTTTTATGGTAGAACCATTTTAAAAATAATTTTTCAAATTTTTTTAAAAATAATTTTGGAAAATAAAATTCATTTTTTATATCATAATAAACAAATTATCTTTAGGTGAATTTGTAGTATTTTTCTGATAAGTTTAATTTTGTGATGATCGGTGAATAATACAGAATTTTAATTGAAAACAACCTTTTCAACTAATTTATTTATAAATATAAATTATATTTTAATTTTTTTAAAGTATAATTAGTTAAATTATAGATAAATAAAAACAATTTAGGTCATTGTTATCAATTTCACAATGTAATAGTATATGAAAACATTTCAAAACTTCAAATATTTTCATTTTTAAAACCCTCTATCTCGTCCCATCCATGGGATTAAATTTAAATTAATTTATTCCACTTATGTGTTTTAAATTTTCAAAAATGTATTAAATACATAGAAAGATAATAATTCATAATTTATAATAAGGTAAAATTAAATTTTGACCAAAATAATTAGTGAATATAGTAAAAATTATTTATAGTTATTAAGAGGAAAACTAGTTTACCAATGGACTGAACAATAACTTAAGGATCCAAATGACATAAAAACGTGCATAAAACAAATTTTATGGAAATATTTATACCATAAAACCTTTTTTATCGAACTTATTTCATTATTTAAGGCACATTATATAAGGGACCCCTCCCAATAGTGTTCTCTTTTTTGGTATTGACAAGTTTGGCACTCACCTCCCTTAAAAAATGCTAACACATCTCCCTTTACCACAACACATATCAATCTAGTTGGCTCATAAAAGACCTACCCAAATAAACTATCAAATTATCTACCTTTATATTATAAGCCTCAATTTGTGATTAAATCCAACCAAGTATGTCTTTTGGTAAAAACCAAATGGTGTTACACAAACAAGAGGTAACATTCATCAATGTACATTATTATTTTGTACCCTTATCCTCCCACTTAAATTATTAAAATATTAATATTATATAATAATAAAATTATTCCTAATATAATAATTTGTTTTTATGTTAATATTATAACCTAAAACATAATACATTTATAACAAAAGTAATACACAATCATCATTTGTGTGTACAGCTAACTACCGCCTCACGAACTGAGGTCATTCGTTTATCCATTAATAAATTTCATGGTTGAGAATAATTATGGATTTGTAGTTTATATATGATATTTATAATTTATTTATGATTAAATAATTATTATATAAAAAATACCTTTTTTCTTTCAACTTTTTTGGAATACGATATCATTATTTTTGTGTAAGATGGACAACCGCCTCATAATGTAATGTGATTCGTTCATGCTTTACATAGAATGTATTAAGATTGGGTTTTATAGAAATATTATTTATATAAAACATAATATTTATTATTTAATGATAATATATATATATATTATTATTTTCAATATTAAATGCAAATGGAAATAACGCTTATTCTTACGTACGACCTACCATCTCCATGGATGGTGTTTTACATTTTCTAGTTATATATGTTATAGATTATTCAAAAAAAATAAATAATTTATATATATGATACTTATATCATTTTTTATATTCTTAAAAATATTAAATGATATATGATATTATGTATGATAATACGATTCTATTATAGTTTTATAATATACTTATAATTATTATATAGGAGGATGGAATGAGTACGAAGGAATTCAAGACTCAAGGTAAAAGAATTTCTTGTCTCACTTTTATTTTTGCAAGACTTATACCATTTTAAACACTCGTTACTTTTATGGTTAGTATATAATGAAATATTTCATGTTATATAATGAATTGTATTTATTTTATGACATTTAATGTTCCAATTGATGTTATTATTTCAGAGGGCTCATGTTTCAAGAGTTATTCAAGTTGTAAGGGATTTCTTTCTCACCTTTCCACTTCTGTGAGAGACATCCTATATTCACCACCTCTTTCTTCAATGTGGTGTATATACTTACAATGAACATAATATATGATGATTATACTCAAATTTATTGGTATTTAATATCAACTTTGGTATTTATCTTTCATGAGGTTTATGGTTCTAAAGTTACCAAATCTGTAAATTATTTTTTATCTCAATTTTCCTTCTTTGAGAAGTATGTCATGATATATTCATATATTATTTGATGAGGTGTATATAAAACCCATTTTACATGTTATATCATGAAATTATCTATTGAAATGATATTTTGAGTTTCATTTAACGTTATTACATTATGGGGATTATGATTCAATGTTATCAAATTCATAAATATTTATGATAAAATCTCATCATTTATCTGGATTGTTTTAGATTTAGCCTGAAATGATGAAATATTATGATCTATATATCAAGTATTCCCAGATATTTTCTTATAATTTGGTTATTCATGATATATTCATGTAATATAACCAATTTATCACTCTTTGGTACATAATATAATTATGAAAATGTATTTAAAAAAAGTATGAATTTATTTATTTTTTTGTTCAGAAATCTATTTTATTCAAAAAAATGTTTTCAAAAAATGTTTCTAAAAATGTTTTAAATTTATTTATTTTTCATTTTCAAGGAAAATAAATTTAATTTATTTAAAAAATTTCCATTTTTTTTAAAATTTTCATTATTGGTTTTCAATGTTATTTTTAAAAAAGTATTTGAATATGTTTTTATATTCAAAAATAGATTCTAATAGAGATAGGATATTTTCCTCAATAATTGTTTTAAATGATTTTTAAATATCACATTGTATGTTTTCAAATTGGTTTTTAATTTTTTTTATAAAAATATATTATGTTTAAAAAAGATATTTTCAAATAAAATATATTTTCCTTAATAAATTCTCTAAGAGATTTTTCAAAATACTTCTCTATGTAAGATGAAATAATTAAATATATATTATTATTTAATAAGTATATGATCTACAAAACAATTCTTATTATTTATTTTAATGGTTTATGTTTAATATTTCATGTTATTTATGAAACAAATTTCCCTTCCATTAGATATACCATGTTAAAATAATTTTGAAACCCATTTCATTCTACAGGGTTTTCTGTGATGAAATGATTATGAAATATTTATCTTTTCATTGGTTATGATATACAGAATTTTTTATAATACCCATTTCATTTCTTAGGTTATGATATTAGGATTATTTATGGTCTTTTGGAACACATATGAATGATTTCAATATTTTTTGGGTGGGACCTATATATCCGTCCAATACATTGGGTAGAGATTTATATCTCATTAGATAGATGTGGCTGGAATGGGGAGTGATCCCTGTTCTGTATGGATCTTTTTACACTAAGATGGACTTGGGAGTGAACCTTAACTAAAAAGATAGTCTTTGGAGTGAGCCTTGGATACTAATATAGTACTGGGAGTCAAACATGACCACTAAGATGGTATTGGGTGTAAAACAAGACTACTAAGACGGTTTGGGGTGTGAAAACATTCCACTATGATAGCCTTTGTAGGTATCATTTACTACTCTGGAAATCATTTCATATTTTTATGTGTCTTCCAAAATTTTAAGTCTTATTACTATGCAATTATCTCAAGGCATATAATCTTGGTTACCTTATGATTCATGTCTTATAATATATCAATATTTCTTCCATGACTCATGTGTATGATGTTTGATATGTATGGTATGATCTTAAAATGATATGCTCATGTTCTCATACCCCTATGTTCATATTATGCTTATGTATCTCCCTTATTTACCATTACTGATCATATGAGCTCACCCTTTTTTATATTTAATTCCCAAAAATATATTAATAATTGTTTTAAGTAGGAGTATAAAATAGCAAGAGCATTATGTGATACATTGGAGATCTCTCTCAAAGTTAGAACATTGTATTCTATGTTTTCAAATACACTAAATTGTTACGATCCTCATGTATATATTTTTTTAATGTGTTAAAAATTTATCTAAAATGATGTAATATCCTTGTATATTAATCCTAAATTTATATAATGTTAATTATTGATATATTATTTAAGGGTATATAATATAAAATTTATATTTATTTAAAATTTTATTTTTTTGGGGTTATATGACAATAGAATTGATAATAACTTATTTGAGTAATTTTAGTGAATGAAAATGATACTTTAATAATAAGATAAATAATTAATATAATATTTCCATAACCACATACCTATAATAATTTTATTATTATATAATAAAAATATTATTTTTTATATCCCCATATTCCTCTATAATTAGATTTTAAATCATCATTCCTATAGGTCGTTAAACTGAACCAAATTTGAACATGCTCTAAGTCATTTGGTGAGTATGGGTAAGTAGGTGTGTATTTTTACATAATATCATTTTGAAATAATAATAATGAATTAATTTTTTATGTTTTTATAATGTTGAACCAATATTAATTTTTTTTAATAATGAGTGAAAAATATAAGAAAAATGAAAAAATGATTATTCATGGAGGCGGTAATCTGCGCACATGCACGATTGACATTACTTTATTTTTATAAGTGGATAGAAATGAATAAATATGGGTTGTAAAATTAATTTAATAAAATATAATTTTATTAATGATATTTAATTAATAATATTATTATAGTGATATGATATTTGAAAGATTAAGATTAAGTTGAAAGAAATTAGAATGAAATAATACATACTTTGGATGCTTGATATTTCTTTGGTATACTCTTTGGAATTAAAGGGATTACATGATATTAGTGTGACTATGTTATCTATAAGGTGTGGAATAATTCAAGGAGAGGAGATTTGTTTATATTATCAAATAAATTTCTAAGGGGAGGTGTGGTTTTGAACTTCCTACGTGATCCCCCTTTTATAAGATAGGAAAATGGAACTTTTGAAACAAGCTTTGAATTTTAATAATTCTTTGATACCAATATAAGTTCAATGGAACCATATTTTTTAAATAATGGAATATTTTGATTATTTGGGTATATAATTACACAAAAATAGATTTACAGACATGTATTAATAATTTCTTAGTTTTTTTACCATTGTGCTTTTTACAATTTATTCTTTTACTTTTAATATAGGTGAATAATTTTTAACTAGGAGATTTGATGTTTTATTAATAATAGATAATGAGACATTTAACAAACTGGGTTACATGGAAAAAAATGTAACATATATTTATTCTAATGAAAATTATAAATATTATAAAACTAAATTTTATGTTAAAAAAATTATTGTATAGAAAAACTATTTTAATATAAAAATAACATTTTGACTAATATGGATTCTTAATATTATTTAGTATTGACTAGAAATTAAATGATAGTTCACATATTTATTTTTTTGTTTATAAATAATATTAGATTATTTATTTAAATATGTTAAATTTAATTGGTTTTAAATAAGTTCCCTAATATTAATAGAATGATAATTTTAAAATAAGGCTTTCATAATTATCTTGGTAATTAGTATTAATTATAAGAATATGGATTTTATACAAAAATAAAATAAAATTGGACATATTAAATGGTGTATAAATTATTATATAATATATAATAATCCTTTTATTTTTCTATGTGTAGGGAAATCAATCTTAATGTTAGCACATGTATCACGTAAAATATTTTTTAAAAAAAGTTTATTTTTATGAAAAAATATTTACGATTAGGATAATATTATAAATTAAGTTTAATAAAAAAATTAAAATAATTATTTTCTATAAATTTTTATCTATTTAATTATAAAATTAATAAAAAATTATTTTTCATCATATTATAATTAATTTAACAAAACACGTCGAAAAAATAGTTCTCATTAAAACGCTACATAATTATTAAAAATTACGAGTATGGGATTATAAATTCAAAATAATATATTAGAAATAATATATTATACATAATAATATATTATTTTATAAGTAAATGTTTCCAAAAATTATATATTATATAAATGTGATGGTTTTAGAAATTTTAATTTTTTCACCATTCACATAAAAACCAATTATTTTTGAAAAATAGGGAAAACATTCTAAGATAATTTTGTTGTGATGAATTTTGAAAAAAAATTATACTTTTTCCAACTTATATTGTACAATATTTAAATTAATCCTTTATAAAATAGAAAATATAAAATGAAGAAAAAGAATTTCATTTTAAAAAATATTTTTCTATATGAAATCATATAAATTATTTACCTTATAAAGGTAATTAATATTAATGGTTTACCATATTTGAAATTATTATAGAGTTATTAATACCATAATATTAATATGTTATGGGTTTTTAATGTCGGTTTTATCATAAGACACATGTTATAGAACATAGAATGTATTTTAAAGGATCCATAATCTCCGGTTATTACATTATGTCAAGTCTACTCTATCTAGAACAAATTTTCAATGGGAAAAACCATTCACATGTAAATAATTTTATGGGACCATGTGTTGTAATTTTTATATGTTTTTTACCTAAAAGATTCCAAGTAGGTTTCTTGGGGTTTTTAAAATTAATGAAGTTGAATTTTTATCAACAGAAGCATCAAAATGAGAAATCTCAATGTCCAAAGTGAAGAACCCCAAAAAATGTGAAGATAAGATGTATTTATATGATTATTTATTATGGAATGTGGTGGCTCACACTGTATCTTTTTTACTTATGTGTCTCCTCTTGTTACATATTTCACACCTCAAATTTAGAAACATTGTAGACATTTTTCTAGAAATTCTTCCCTTATCCATTTTTATTCCAAGATCCTTAGTTGATTAATTTTTCAGTACTGAAGAATGAAATATGATATAATTGTATTGAAGTTGTAAGAAAAGGATTTAATTTTAATGAAAACACTAAATTTCCAAAACAAAATCTTATAGGTTTATAAAACTTAGGGAATATCATTTTATAAAAATTGGGGTAGTGGTGTTAGAGGGAACTATGATCTCTTCATGAGAATTGAAAAATTTATGTACATTCTACTTCATGATAATTGAACAATTGTACAGAGACAATATCTCATGAATACCCTCTTTGAAAAATCAATATAAATCATAAATCTAAAAATTTATGAACATTCTACTTCTATTATTATAAAATGTACAAAAAAAATTATCAATCCACCATGAGAACTATTTTGAGTGCACTTTTGTGGATGAAGTTTCCATGAAACATACATATAAAAATTAGTAATTATTCACGTGATAGATACCCATGTCACCGAGTCTACTTTTACATAGAGGATAAAGATAATGGAGATAAATTTTATTAGATCAGTAAAAAATATCCAACCTCATAATCATATGATAGAAGACATGTATATTGAAGATAAAATGGACTAATTTCTAAGAAACCATATACCATTGGATGGATTTGGCCTATGGGAAAATGTCATCATTTTTAACACCCATGTATAAACCCCATGTTACTAGTTCAAAACCTATTGGAAAAGTCATCTGATTGAAGAAAACTATTATTTTACAACTCATGAGGGATCACAACCAAATTAATTCTTTTACACTATCCAATTAGATTCATATGATCAATGGAGATCTAACAATTTTTGAAGTTTCTCCCTTTAATTACTCTAACTTCTTCCATGCAATCACTATGGATAGCCATGAAGGATGGAAAAATGAGTCGGACCTGTACTCTAGATACAACATCACCAATGAGTAGGAGTTGATCTATTAGGTCCACCAGACAAGTGAGGATTATATAAATGACTTATATGGGGTTTATTTATATGAAGTAGTATGGACCTTGAAATTCCTGATCTACCATTTCCCAGACATGATTTTGGAACTGCTGATCCAATTGAAACAAAAAAAACACCTCCCACCTTCATCATTTAGATGATAGAATTAGTCATTGGGACCTCCACCATATTATATGATTACCCAAATATGGAAATTTTTGTGATGGATTCCTTCAACTATGAAATTATTATGAATACTTGAAGTAGATCTCTTTTCTAATTCTGATACTATTTGGGGTGTTTCGGGATGCACAATATAAATAGACCCACCTCTATTTAAATATATAATTAAAGAAATTGTTCAAGATATAACTCAACATGCCTTGATATTAAATACTAGGGTGGACTTGATTGTAATTGAGATTCAAAAAAATGGACGGTCTAGGTCATACTGGATACCTTTGGAGCAGGGCTAGTATTGGGAATGGGGATTCAATGTTGAAAATTTTTCAATATTGGTATGAATGGATGAATTTATACTATATTTAATTAATTAATACTTACTTTTTATTAGATATACTCATGTGGTTTTATTTCTAGTAATATTCATTATGACAACGTTTCTAGGATCAAACACTTGGTTAACCTCACCATTTCAGTGTTGGCATGACTATACACCCTTCTCAGAAATTCTAGTGGCAAGGACAATCCCATAAACCTTATTCAAAAAATATAATTATTTTATTGATGTTTTGATAAATAATTAGAGATAAATTAGTATCTGAATCCCATTTCCTCTCTAAATACAATCTTCTGGTCAGTACAGGTCAACATTACCTAGATCTGGACATTGACAATTAATGAAACTGGGAAGGTCATAAAAATTGGGCATTAGGACCCACTAATAATTAACCTCTTTTCCACTCAAACAAAAGATATTGTACATGATGGATTGGGTAGTGTTTAATGGATATCTTATTTGATATCAATGAGTGGTAGGGTATTGGTTGCACAAATCAATGTGAACATCATTTTATAACCATGATCCATACAACAATTTACATTCTATTTCAACTAAATCCAATAGTCCATTCAACATGTTTATACTAGAGACTTGGAAAAAATAAACCCCATTATCATCTTCCAACTACGGTGTAGGATTTCCCACAAGGAACCATTGAAAGTATTAACCAATCAATAATCAATTATCTAATCATGATGGTCTAATAAAAAGTGAGAATACTGATAGTGGAAAACTCTTGGGAAATACTAAGGTAGCTAATGATCTTGGAGGGTCTACTAGAATTAACACTATGATGGAAAAGTGAAATACATGTTATGTTTAGGAGATCCATATAATCTATAAGGATAGATTCAATATAAGTAGGGAATAATACTGAGGGACTCTAAGGAATCTAACACACCATGAATTTGAGGCCTTTAAAATGGGTTTTGCTACCGATTAAGGATGCCCTAGGAAGTGATTTTGGTAATAAGATAAATCATATAAGACTAATAAAGCTAAATATTTAATGGATATCGTGATTCATCTATAAAACATTATTGAAGATCATAAGGATTTCATTTTCCCCAAACATTGGGGGGAGGGGTATAGTATTCTATTTTACTTCATTAAGAGGCATATGTGGTTTAAAATTCAGACAACCTTGATATATCTTACAAATATTTGGGTATCTAGTTATGTAATAATGATTAATATATTATGAATGATGGAATAAATTAATAAAAAGAAGGTACATTTATACTTCCATGGTGAAGGATACCCTTTTAGAACCCATTTGTACTAGATGGTTGGTGAATAGCCGAGGGTAGGTCTGGTGGATGCAGTGATTACTGAGGAAGAAAATTTGAGCCATTTAGTGAGGAGAACTTCTATAGAATAATTGTAGAGATTTCAAAATCATTATCAGAGGTCAAATAGACTCCTCTTGAGTATGATTTGAAATAACTCACATTGAATGAGGTAATATCTAAAAAAGAAAGACCTTTTTTAATTTCAATTTTTAACTTCGAATGAAACTAATTTATGGTAAGTATCTTTTGAAAGAATCATCAGGTGAGAAAGAATATAAGGATCTAGAATATCCTATAGAGTGTATACTTAGGATGGTATATAATCAGCCATTAAGCCGCAATGAAGTGGGAGTAACATACCCCAATTGCAATGGGGAAATATCTACACATCTATTAAGTAATACTCCCAAATAATCTAATAATATGGTTCTCATGGTTTAATACGCAAATTATCAGTCCCTTAATTTTTTCTCAAGAATTTTCTAATACTCTGTATTTACTCTATTGATTTTTATTGATCCTCCACACTCAATTGAGGAGAATCTTATAGTAAATGCCAAAACACATCCTAGAATGGTTTGGTATTTATTTATAAATCCCACTTCTCATACTTCCGACCTCGATATACTAGTGGGTGATGTGACATAATAGAAGGAAGTATTTGTGCCCCTAGAAACTCAGATTGATAGTTATATAATATCCATCTAGGTAGTTCTCAAGTATCTATCATGTATGTCCTACCTTAATCTTCCACTGTCATAGTTTTAGATAACACTTGAATTTTTTATTACTGTGTATCCTTTAAAAGAACATATTATTAATAACCATGAGCTTTTGATATTAGCATGATAGGGATGTCTTGGTGTCCATATAATGATTGATGGATAGAGCATGAACTAAAAGCATTAACTGGTTGTTGTTGTGGGGCTTCCAGAACACTGATAGTGGGACAACATCTAAAGGTTCATTCTTAATAAAAGAAACCTATCATGGTTTTAGAGGTGGTTTCTCTACCAATGGAGGAGGAACACAATTTTTTTATCCCTCCTCACACATTGGAGTCTAGTGAATCAGAGGAAAGTCTTGATTTTGAGGTTATTTCACCCTTAATATGATCATTCCCAGTATATGATCATGCTCCTAAATAATAGGATTATCCAAATATAGACATTGATGAAGAGTATAATGTTCTCTGATGGTGATCATGGAAAAAGATTGGAAGATTTGTCACCTATACATCATTGGGTCACATATCATTCCAGATGTTAAACGTCCAATTATGGTCGATGAACTTCTGAATTGGTGTAGTTGATTACTATAGACACTATCTAATGGAACAAAACATAGTATATGAGTAGAAGCAGCTATAGGCATTAGAGTTTCACTCTTTTATAGCCATATATGTGGCCCATAACAAGAAAAATCATTAGGTGGTTGAATAGATCATTACTAAGTGTGAGGAAATAGGGCATCAATTTTAAGACGTTTAGTAGTCATAAGAGGATAATGTTGCATGGATAAGGATTTAATTGGCCATTACTAAAGATAAAGTATCGCAAACATCATCATGTGTAACAATATAAAGGGTGTATCAGGGGGGTCCAAATGTTGGTGGAAGAGGTTTCCCACATGCATAGGAGGAGATTGGATATCTTTATAGGTTGTTGTAAGTTTGAAACTCATATGGGAAAAATTTTAATGATCTTGAACTAAAAATAGTCAATATGTAATCGTAGGCCAATATTTCATTAATAGTGAGGTTCCATTTAGACAATGAAACTCCAAAATGTTTTATTGTTAATAAAAAATAGTAAATGTTTTAAATGATAAATCTTTATTTTACATGTCAATAAAATAAAAAAAATAATAAACTGCAGTATCTATCCCATTTGAGTCATTCTTGTTGTGAGAAACAATTGAAAAGCAGTGGACAATTTATATTACCCAAAATTACAAGACATGGTAATGTAGGTTGAGATCATAATGCTACATTGATCATTTCTGGGAAAATTATGATAATGAGAGGTATTAGATTAGTGATATCCTAAAATATTGATTCAACCCAATAATGTTTATAGAAATGTAAGACATAATCCCAAGGGTTTTATAATTCTAATTGAGAGAATGTAACTTGGAGATGTGGTAAACTGTGACTCCAATTAACTGAATCAAGTACATAAAGAGTCAAATTGACAATGTAAGACCATTTAAAAAATTTAAAACAATGGTTCCACAACCATACATACTATAAAATGTTTAAAATGATAGGTATGACCATTAAATGTGTTCTAAATAGGTGTTCCATTATATTGTTACTGAGAAAAATTCCTCCAGGATGTGTAACTTGGACCGGTGGCTATCCATGGGGCACTATGATATCACCGTAGGGGAGTACATTTATAAATAAAAAGTATGGTTACATATGAAAATATACACTAGATAGAATATTTCCCATGTTGATCTACACAATTATTATAGATGAGTGTGTTTTGAAATGGGAGAGGATTTTGATCTAAATTAGTGAAAATAAAGTGTGTTTATAGGTGAGCGATGGTCCAGAAGAGCTCAAGCACAATTTTTGTTATACTGTTGTACTTTGAGTATATTAACGCGACTTATATGAAAATCCATATGAATATAGCCTGGTGGGAAAGTCACACATTGTAATCTACTAGAGACATGAGAACATGGTTTGATTGATCATTAAAGAGGACACTAAATGGATATCTGAGTATTTTTAGTTTAACATCATATATATTAGAAAAATGGGGATTTTGATTTAAGGTTTTATACATTATACTTTGGGGGATATATTTTGTATCCATATATATTGGATTGCAATTATTTTTAAACATATGGTTACACAACTTAAAAAATGTGGATTTCTTAGTTTAATGTCATAGAATAAGAACTGTGGTTGGTACTAATTTAGGGATACACATATCAGACCAGTAAGACAAGGTATGGCATACAAAATAGAAAAAAAATGTAAAAAAATATGAATTTTTACCCCAATTATTGTATAGAAAATATCACAAAAAATTCAAAAATTCCAAGGTCCGAATGAGGGAATAGAAAATCAGTAGTGGTTTATGGTCATAAAGCTTTGACCATGAGATGAGAAAGCTGTTTGTCGAGTAGGTACACGAGATAACCCAATGAGAATTTAATGAAGGGTGTTGGCCATGCAGTTTGATTTCATAGGGTGAGGATGAAGGGGGGTAAATATTTTTTAGTATAGTTAGTCTCTCAATAATGTTAAAATCCACTTCACCTAGTAGAACCATCATGTCCTTCTGCAGTAAGGATGTTGACCATGAAGTTTAACATCATATAGAGAGGATGAAAGGGGGTATATAGGTTAAAGTCATTATTATAGGAATAATTAGAATAACTCGATTTAAAACCATGATATTAGAATAGAAGGTGATTCTCTACACTTGATTTTCAAGTATATCAATAATGATAAAAGAAAATAAAAAAGATCTCCTAAGATCAAATGATTCAGGATCAATTTGATAAACAAGGGGAAATTAAATATTTATCATATCACATGAGAGTTTTGGGCATGGAGTTCATGGTGAAGGGCATAATACTTCATTAGTCACCTTGTAAACCTAGAGATATGGGAGGAATGGTTTAGTAGAATGACATAAGATCAATTATTTACCCCGGAATTCAATGTTCAAGTGGCGTTAACACCAATGGTGCTAAAACTTTAGTTGATCAATGTAAGGTATGAGTAAGGTAAATTGTGACGTCAAGGGTCTGAATCATGAGGGGCAGTGAAAAAATAAATATACATGAATATTAACTATGTTAGATACATGGGTTTGACTTTTTTTCTATAAAAAATTGGTGAATGAAAATTTAATTCAACTACTCATCAAATTTGAAAATGGGTTTCATTATTCTATGGAAGAGATGATTTCCTCTGGGTAATGTACCCTATATGGGAGGTGACCATGGTGTACTATTTCACAAATAATAGGAAGTGAATTTGGAATTTGAAGGTTAATAGAGATTGAATCCGAATAATACTAATTAAGACCAATGAAATAAATAAATATTTTTATATAGAGGCCAGTCTATATAGGTATATTTGGTCATGCATTATATACATCCAAAAGGCATACCAATATAGGAGGAGAAATATTAAATTTGGATTATAGTATAATTAGTTTTCAAAACCAATTAGGCGAAAATGGAATTATATTTTCTCATGCCTCAGGGGACCGATATGATCAAGGGAGCTGTGGATTTTAAGGTCATATAGATCATACCATAGGGGTTGTTTTTAGTTTAGGCTCATAGAAATCAAACAATGGTTTATGAACATTTTAAGGTCATATAACATAGACTGTGGAATGTCATGGAATTTAATTTTGTACATGTTTTAACATGGGTGTGCGGTAGTTTATATAACATATAAGGAGAATCAAAATATGATGTAAATTGGGAGCCCCATTCTATAAAAATAACACAAGAACGGGCACACATATAGTTTGAGGTAATCATTATTTTACTTTGGGGGAACTCTTCAGACAATATATGTATATATATATATAGAAATTGGGAATTGATAAACCTTTCCTAAATCAGGGTTCCTATTAAAATATATATATCCTCAATGATCATTCACATAGTTTAATGTCATGAAAGTTGGACTAGGTGATGTGTCTTTTAAGGCCATGTGTTTAGGACTATGTCCATTTATATTAATGTTATGTGGTCAGGAAAACAATTAATCTGCAGTATAAATTATTGTAGTTAGGATTAAAGGGGATTTAGGTAGGATGACTTATATTTGATTTTCTTTGACTAGTGGATTCAATAATATTAACCATGATTTTGTGGGGGGATACACATTGTGCCCCATAATATTTTTCAAATTTCCTATTTTTCTCCAACATTTTTACAAGTTAAGAAATTATATATCTTAGGGATCAGATTTTTGACATTTTACTTTTCCCCCACTATATATTTTAATCATAAAAAGATATTAAACAAATTTTATTTTCAATTTAT
The DNA here is from genome assembly GCA_963277665.1 of Viscum album. Taxonomy (NCBI): domain Eukaryota; kingdom Viridiplantae; phylum Streptophyta; class Magnoliopsida; order Santalales; family Viscaceae; genus Viscum; species Viscum album. Next base: position 865,964,569 of record OY728146.1, on the reverse strand, counting down.
TGATATTTCAATTTGGACTACAGTAGGATGAGTTTTAAGGTTATTTAACTTTTCACCAAATGTTTCTTGGGTTTTTAAAGTCATACTTCTAGGACCTAGTGATGCTTGAGGTAATAATGCATGGATATAATAGAAAATAAAAAAATAAAAAAAACTATAATAATCATTTCCAATAAATAAAACAAAAAATATTTCTTATAAACCATTAAAGGTCATAACAATAGGTCAATGGATCCTAGTTTAGGGTCATAGAAGTCAAATAGTCTTCCTTATAGAATAGAATCATCTCAGTATTGGTCCAGAAAAGGTAATACAATGGGGAAACAGAATGACAAGATGATATGTAGGTCATGTAGAATTTTTGGTTAGTACCATGATATAATAACTACGAATAACTACATTTCATATGAGATAAGAATCAAGAGGCCCATAGTTATTGATTTCCTACATCGATCTTACTTATAAATGGAGAAAAGGGTGAGATGGAATATGAAAATGAGTGATAGGAAGGGGAAAAAACTTAATATGTATTAGTTGAAACATGATTAATGGGGAAATAATAAGACAGATATAATATGAAAATATAAATCATGAAAAATGGGGGGGGCATAATCATTGATTTGGTTAAGAAAAGTGTCTCAACATGAGTTGAATGGGTAGCCAGAGTGTCCCGGAAAAATTAGTTCAAAATTTATGGAAGGGCCCAAGATAAGGTATCAAGGAATCACTACATATTCCATAAGAGTATAATTTAGACATATGTAGTAATTTGAGGGATATAAGGTAGATAAACAACACCGTTATTGGGGGTGGTGTGTCATCTTAGGCTAGGAAAAAATTATCATGTATTTTATTTCATCTGATAAGGGAAATATAGTTCAATTTAATGTCATGTGGTAAGATATCAGTTATGTTATGTTATTTCATATAGTGAGGACGAATACTATTTATTTTAACATCATATAGAGAGGACTTTTATAATACTATTTAACAATATTTTTTGAAGAAATAGATGAGAATTACCAACACTTTATGTATATGCTTTCCAATCTTATTGAAAAAATGATAAACTATAGCCTCTAATCCCACATGCGTCATTTAGAGTTTGAGAAACAAGGGGAAATGAAATATTTAAAGTAATACACACAAGTACATGAAATGGATAACATGTCATGGTCCGAATATTAAATTTACCAATAAAGAAACCCATGAAGATAGGTAAACTATTTGGGTATGATCCCATACAATCTATTAACCCTACAATGTTATAATGATTCCTCTAAGTGTAACATCAATGTAATTGAGAATTCAACTGAAAAACGTATTGGAGGAAGTAAAAATCATGATTCCAAAAAGTAATAATTACAATGTTGGTGAAATATATCTTTTAGATGGATATAGAATAGATTTAAAACACGGACTACACTTATAATTCATCAGGGACATGACAAAAGAAGACAAGGTAGACTATTAACTAAATTTTATACTTAGGATCATTCATTTTTCTGACCAAAATGATTCATATATGATGTGTTCCCTAGATAGGACGTATGATATGTGGAATTGTGCCATCATAATAAGGGTGTTTATTTTCAATTGAAATTCCATGGAGTGATTCATACTATGGAAACACAAAGTGTCGTGGTAAGGGAACCAAATATAATCATAAAGAGGTTATAAAACCCCAATGATACACTTTTAAACATTATATATATATATATAGGTTGATCCTAGTTTGATGTTGTGATAGACCCATGGGATACATGAGAAAAGGCTTGACTATTCCTTGGGGAGAAATGGGTTGGTTCCAAATGATTTACAGTTTATGGTTATATAGTGTAGAACTGAAAATATAGGTAACATATATGGAATGTGGTAAGGGTCAAAATTACATGAATGATTGAACCAATTCCATTATAAACTAATCCCAAAGTGAATGCATATTGTTTAATGTCATTATTCTTTCAACATGAATATGGAGTGTTGGTTCATACAACATAGACTGTGGGATCATACGTATTTATAGATAAAGATCTCAAACATAAAGGGTGAGGTGTTTTATGCACATATAGACGTGAGGTATAATCATTATTAATTGGAGTTTCAAAGAAAATATAATCTATATCAAAGGAAAATACACATAGTTTAATGTCATGAATCTTGAAAAAATGGGACCAAAATTTAAGGGAATACAATATTTTACCCCATATTTTGAAGGTAGGTATTTCTTGATGTTATAAGAGAAAGGAAACCAAATAAAGGGGTTGTATACATAAAGAAAATGTGGGGAAAATGGGAGACTTCATTTTAGACATGCGTTTCAATATCTGAGTGTCATAATGTATCATGTGTGATGGGAATCAAGCAACACGTGGTTCTAGCAATTGATGCGATAAGTGACAAACAATGAGGTAAAAGTGGGGTATCATTTTATTTAAGGACACAAATATATTCATATAGTCTAATAATGATAAAGATATATGTAATATATTTAATATAAGGTCATTTAATTGGTAATAAATTCTTCATTGTTTAGAATATTGAATCTAGGACTAAAGTCATACAGTTTAATCATAAAATTACAAATGCACCACGTCAAGTAGTTTTAAGTCAATAAATAAAGACCAAATGACTGATGTGGGGTTATGTGAAATAATTATTCAAGAAACATTCATTTGTAGGAGGTGTGATGTTCAATCCATCCATTTTGATCGATGATTACACACCATTGGTGTAAAGCATGTGAATGCTAAAGGAGATATTTTTATTTGTGCTCTAAATGTTTTGTTTCTTTTAGGTATCATTAGTGCTCCCAATGCCATCACTGAATCAACTTTGTAGAATTAGAATTAGTGAAAAGGATTACTACATACTTTATCCACATAGATCTGATGGATCTCTAAGTTGTGTAGTTCTAGAAGCTAGTTTTCATCAAGGGTCTCCAACTAGATAAATTTACTTGGGACTTTATATCACACATTAGATAGCTGTAGATGGATGTATAGAGAAATGATATCCAAACCTCAATAGAAAATATCATCTCTATTATATGCACTATAAAGTAAGGATTCACTTGGGGGAAATTATAAACTTTTATCTAACATGACCACATGCAATTGTAGAGCTTTTCATTAAAATCTTCTTTTTATGGTCTACCTTCTTCTATAAAATATTAGAGAAGACTTTGTTGAATGTCAAGATCTATGAATTTATAGATTCATGATGAAATGATGTATGGTTTTACCTGATGCTATACTTAGTTTACAAATTATTAAACTTTAAATCTCATAAGTTGGTTCCATTGTCTATGATATTGGTGTGAGAAATCCAAGACTGCTGAATGCTGTAATATTTCATGAACTCAAAAAAGGATATGGTCTTTAACTCCTTGAGGGGAATATCTTTAGCTAACCTCAAGAATAAATAAATGGAAACATGGATGAACCAAAACTACTATTCCATTATTAGAGGGTAGTAAACCATGATATCGATTCTTTGAATGAAAAATGATAGGACTCCATAGTGGAGTGGAGAATCACTAGTCTTCTAGAATTATAATGTGTAATACATATCATCATAACCTAGAAAAATAGAAACATAAGAAGGGGTGAGCCCAAATTCTTGTAATGGTAAACCTATGTGATAATAATAAAATATCATAAGTGGGCACGAGATGAACATTAATAATATGATAATAATTGATATTAAAAATAAATACATAAGAAAAAGAAACTCTAAGATTAACATAAAAATTATTGACATATCAATAAATATAATCATGGATAAGCATAACCAGTTAATTTTTTATAAAATCAAAAATATTGGAGAAATAATTTCATTCCCAAATCTATATAATAATTATATTAGACATCATGGTCATACCCTAAAGGTCCTATGTGAGAGAAATATTTTTTCTCATCAGGAATGCACCAAAAGACTTAGTATAGTTTCTCTCATGATATTTATCGATAAATCAAGGGGATATTACAAGCCACACCCATCACTAATATTGTACAATGAATTATTTATATGAAGGAATTAATATGGTGTACAATAAATAACCAATATTACTTAATAAAAAATAAACATCCATATTTAAATAACACGTATAAATTTTTTCAATATTTCAATAATCAATAAATTGAATAGAATTATTTGTATAAATCCCTCAAACTAACACCATATAAAGAAATTGGTATATAATTAAGTCAATAATATGAAAAATAAATCAAAAATTAATTCTAAGTGAATTCCCTTCAAATAATGTAATTAAAAATACATTATCCATATAGAAAATAGATTAGAAGAAATATCATTCCTATAACAAAGGATGATTTGGAAAGATATAGGTAGTTATTGATTTACCCAAGTTTAATTCACCAAAGGAAAATAGTATGGGATTATTTAAAAGTATTATATGACTAAAATTTAAAACCAAAAATAAATAATAGGTGAAATAAAAATCATATCTATGTTAAATAAAATTGTGATTTGAATGATATTACAATAATAGAAATGAAAAAAAACATAATAACATGAGATAAATACCATAAAATTAAAAAATAATTATATTCATTATATTCATTATAAATGAAGGTAATAGGGTAGTAAATATAACATATAAAATAAAATATGGTGTACAATATCAAACATATCTCATATAATTGAAAATAGATGCAGATAACAGTTATGGATTTAGAAATATTCAAATCAAAACCCCATGAAAGATATGATTTAAAATGAAATAATAAATATCATGAATAATGAGAAAATAATGATAAAAAATATTAATTTTTCAGTATATATTTTATTCCAAATAACACATGTTGTATAATAAGAAATAAGTCTCATGGAGTGAAAATTTTATAGATGAAATCCATACGAGAAACATAATATTTAAGGTAATAAACATTTTATAATGATTTTATAAGGAAGTATTATAACACAATAAAAATGAAAAAATAAATTAAATAAAAATTAATCATTAGTTTTAGAAAATAAAACTTGGCATAATAGAGTTTAAATAAGTATGTTTTAACTGAATGGATGAAAATTGAGTTATCACAAACACTGATAGCTTCAGTAATGTTTGAGTCATAACCCCTGAGATAATTAACATGAAATATAAAATTAATTATAATTAATTATTATAGAGTCATGGAAAATTATTTTTAGGGGGTATTAAGTAAACTATTAAAAATTTAAAATGTTTTATAATAATATATATGTCTCAATGGGTGAAATTGTGAGACAAGAGAACCTTAAATGTAACTTAATCATTAAGGAAATATTCATTTGATAATAAAGATATAATAAATAATTATCTAGCCAAAACAATTAATGAAGAAATAAAATACCAATTATTAATTAGGTAAAATAAATCAATCATGGAACAATAGAGTTTCAATACGTATGTTTGTAACTAAAAATAAGTTATTCGACTTAGCACAAACCCTTTCATTAATTATTTCTTAGTTGAAAATTTCTATAACCAACTTTTTAAAAAAAACCATCTCAATAACTTATTTCAAAACCTTATCCATATTGATAAACTTTTATAAGATTAATTTATTATTATTTTCTATATGTATATTTGTTACTTATTACCTATTTCCAATATCCAGTGTGAGTTATATTGACAGTTTTAACTAGTTCCATAATAATAATGTTATTATTTATTCTTACAAAAATTTTATTATTAATAGTAATTTTATGTACTGTAATAGATAACATAAATTTATTTATAAATATATTTTTTAATCCCATAATTTTTGTAGTTATGTTTTTTGAAAGTAGAATATGCCTCAACTTATTTGGAAAATTTTAGCGAGGAAAAATGATATCTCAATAAAAAGTTAATTACCTAATATAAGATTTTATAAATCATAAAAAAATAATTATTTTCTTATTAATTTATACTAAAATTATTATTTATTTTCCTACAGACATCCTTGATATATTTTTATAGGATTTTTCTATTATGTGTTTAGATCAACCCAAATATGAATACACTATAATTCAATGGGAGAGTATGATTAATTTGTTTTCTATTTTTAAATAATATCATTATAATGGACACATAATGATATTATTTATATTATATTAAAGTTTTTAATCATATTTTAATTATTTTTTTATAAAAATTGAATGTCAAGATGAAAAATAAGAAATGTTCTTTAAAGGATGTTGTAGTCCGTACACACGGAATTGACGTTTTCATTTCCCGACCAGTGGGAGAAAAAAAAGGTGGATTATAATTTATCCCTTCATATTAATAAATTTATTATAAATGTCACTTTAATTCTATAGTTTTATCCTTTTAACCAGTTAAGAGAGGAGGTAGTGAAAAGTTGAATATGTTTCTTTGCGGTAGTGGTAGTCTACAAAATACATGATAATTGTTCTATTATTTTTGTAAGTGGATGGGAAGGAATACATACGAGTGATTTATAGATCCACCCCCAGTACCTCTATGGAATGAGACTCTTAGTGAAGAAGATAAAAAATCTAATGAAAGAGATTGTAACCTTGAAATTGAGGATTTATAAATTGTATAGAAATACATTAATGTATTCCCTAAGTATTTTCCTAGACAACCCAAAGAGCATAAATTTGAGTCTTCCAATGATTTAATTTTTGATTAATGACCAATAACGATGTCTCACTATAGAATATACAATGTGAAATTAGTTGAGTTAATGAAATAACAGGAGGAGTTAGGTGATGAGATATTTATTCTCTCTTGTGTTTCTCCGTGGGTAGCCCGTATTCTCTTAATTAAAAAGAAATATAAATCCATGAGGCTGTGCATTTATTATTGGGAGATCAATGATTTTATGATAATGAACAAGTATTTTTTGCCTCAAATTGATGACTCATTCAATGAAATTCATGGACCACAATATTTTTCAATAATTGAACTTCGTTCTAGGGCTCGTCAATTACATTTTAAGAAGGAATAAAGTACAAAGATATCTTTTTTAAGGAGGTATAAACATTATGAGTTTATAAAAACCATTATGACTGACTAATGCACTGTCGGTTTTTATGAATCTAATGAACATAGTATTCATGGAATATCTTCAGGATTTTGTATGGTATTCATTGATTATATATTGATTTATTATAAAATATATGAGGACCATGAGAATAACATACAAATTATTCTTGAGACTCATAGAAGGAAAGATTTTTAACACCCCAAAATTATAAAGTAAAACATTGTATTCAATAGCATGTATGAAACACAACACCAAGTGTAAAGAAGGAATATACTAACACGATACAATTAAATATATTTAATATATAAAATAAATATAATATATTCCATTACTTGTAATTCACACAAAACTATGTTATCTTTCTTTACATGCAGATCAACCTTCCTTAATCGCTTACTTTACATACAAGAATGAACTTCTACGATAGGTTACGTTACATGCAAGACCGAGTTTCCCCAAATAAAAATGTATATTGAAAATATCATTATTTAATATGATATGTTATAACTGAGCCATTATGTTAGTACTGATGAATATTATTAACTAACTAATGACAATTTATGGTTAATAAAAATATAAAATGAATTCATTGGTTACCAATTAATGAGAAATAAAAATTATAGACAATTGGATATAAAAAGAAATATTATTATTTCTATGAATCCAAAAGAGTTTTTTCTTAATAAAAATAATTGATTAAAATTAGTGAATAATTTTAATGAAATATATATTTTATATATTCATTAAAATATTTCGGATATTCATGCCTTAGTTTTGATATTGATTAGATAAGAACAAACCCAATTTCACATATAAAAATATATTTTTATAGAAAGGAAATTTTATCACCTATTACTGGTGAACCCATTTGAAATATGAATTTTGAAACGTTAATTGATTTATTATGCCAAAATAAACTTCATATTTTAAAGAGAAACAAAATAGTTTGGATCGGGTGAATTTTTTTAATTTTTTTGAAATATTTAAATGTTTAATGGATAGATAAAAATACCAAATTTTTGTTAAAAAATGATTTTTCATATAATTTATTTATAAGATTAAATTATAATTTTATTTTGTTTTAATGTTTAACTAGATAATATTTTTGAAAATTAATCCTATTTATGTAATTGGAATCAATTTCACTTTAAAATTAATTATAAAAACATATCAAACTTTCATATGTTTTTACTTAAAAACCCACATTGATTTCCTACATACGAGATGAATTTTAAATTATTTATTCTTTTAAAACGATTATAATTTGAAAAAATGGATTAAATATTTAGAATAAACATAAATTATAATTTCTTATAAGAACAAATTTATTTTTGAACAAAAATATTAGTGAATGTAATTAAAACTAAATATAATGATTAATGTCAAATTAATCTTAATAAGGGACAAAACCTTAACCATAAGGCCCAAAACGACCTATAAACATTTCAAATAGAACTTTTATGGAAGTATATTGACCCTATAATCACTTTTATCTAAATTGAACCATTATTGGATCCACTTTCAACATGAAAAATGTTCATGGAATTCTTTTTCAAAATATTACAAGAGTGCCACTCCTCCTCCCCTATAAATGGCCACCAATTTTCCCCATTCCTAAAACCTATCAAAACCAATGAGGTTAAACCAAGATATTACCATATATCTTCCCAAAAAAAATCCCATTGACCTTGATTCATCTACTTTTGGAAAAAATTCTTCCATTGAATCGCTTTTGTATAAACAGAAAGGATTTTCATATTTTTAAGGTAATTTTTTCGAACGGAAAATTTTCTTTAATTTTTTTATCCCCAACCAAAAATATTCTCATTACATAATTATTTAACAAAATAGTATCATAAATGTAATATAATTTTTTATTCTAATGGATTTTCCTAATATTATACACACATCTGTCTAATGTGTAATGAACATATTATTTCTGTGTACGGTGAACTACCGCAGCACCAAATGATGATTGTTCATTTTTCCTTTATGAACATTAATTGTTGGACATCATTATGGAAAATATGTTTATCTGTTATATATATGTTATTTATAATTTCCTTATACCTCTCTAATTTTTTTACAACTCAAATCATTATACTTTTCAATTTTTATAAAAATTATAACATTGTTTGTAGAAGTGTCGAATACCTCCCCCTCAAAGAGATATGATTCGTTCACATGATACTTGAAATATATAAATAATGGTTATAATTAAACATATGAGACAGAAAAAAATTATATGTTATTCATGAAATAATTAAATTTATGGATATATATATCATTTTTTATCCATTCACACATTAAAAAGTGATAATATCGGTCATGGATGTGTGAAGTATTGCCTCATTGACACGATGTGATTCATTTTACATGATATTAATTATATATATAAGTATATATGATTAAATAATATTGTTTTTATGATATAATTATCATTCTGAAAATATATAATGCTACATAACTTCTTTCTATAAAGATCTTTGAAAAATGAGAATGTCACTCATGCGTACGTATGGCCAACCATCTGCATGATTATAACGTTGATTCATTTTTCGTACCCATATTTAATTATTGGTTTTAAAGGTATAATTTATGTATAAATATGATAATTATGTCATAATTCTTAGTTATAAGATGTTATATAATGACACCATTGACCATAGTTGACCTACCAAAGTTATTTATGAAACATAAAAAAAATATGGTAAAAACCACCAGCGTAAACATAATTTTTTAACAAGCTAAATACAAAAGTGAAATAAAAGTTATGATAAAAGTGAAAAATGTTCTCATGAAAATATATAATAAACACATGTTTATTATACAGGAATTTAAAGTATTTTCACTCTAAAGGAATCCCAATATATGGGATTTTGTCTCAATTTACATTCTATTGAGGAATATTTGTTGTTATGCACCTTGTTTATTTTATATGGTGTATATACATCAATTTTTAATGTTATATAATGTACCTATTTAACCTCATGATATTCAATGTTTCATTTAATATTATTCTTTTATGAAAATTATGATTCAAATTTTTCAATGTGGTATGAGACTGTTTGGAATGTTTAAAGATTATTCTTCCATAAGAACATTTTTAATCATCATCATTGTAATCTCGCTTCCTTTTTTGATTGTTAACTTTCTCTTGAAACAATAACTTTATTTTTATGAACATAATTTCATAAATATGGTTTAAATACTACCAATATTTCAGATAATATCATTATTCATTCATTCTTCATGATATTTTGAGTTTCAATTTGTATTATTTCATTTAATGGGATTTTAGTTAAAAGTTACCAATTGGATTAGTGATTTCATAACAAAATTTTTTTCATTGGGTTATACTATAAATTTATTATCATTAATATTATTTTATCATGTGTAAAATGACTTTTACTATCTATTTATATATTTACACTACCTTATGTGTATTTAGAGTTGGTACACATAATCGATTCGTTGACTGATTCTCACTTCAGCGTTATTGTCTATTAAAGGGTTTTACTTCAAAATATCAATATATTCATGATTTTTTACACTTGAATTTACATCAGATGAAATTATTTGATAATTTTATAATAAACACTTTTATTTTCATTCCCTATGGTTATTAATGAAATTTTCAATTAATATTACATTTTCCCACTCTTTGGTACTTAAAATGTTTTATAAAATGTTTTTAAGAAATTCCAAATTGATTTCTTTCTTTAGTTGGAGGATCTATTTTCTTATAAAACCCCAGTTTCTAGAAATTCTTTTATGCTCTTAAAAATATATAATGAAGACATATGTACCCCTTTTCCCTTTTACCAACATTTTCAATGGAATCTTCTTTTCTATTTCCGGACAACAAATATTTCTAACCATTTTACCATGCAAAAGGGATGTTCTTTTTACCTCGTATGAAAAGTATGGATTTACTCTTCATAATTTCTTTGAGGATTTCTTATAATGATTAAAATGATACTTTTTAAATAAAATGTTTTCAAAAGTGGTTTACAAAGATAGACTTTTTCAAAATAAAAGTATATTTTCGTGAAGAATGTTTTTAAATGATATTTTTATTGTATTCATATTCATAAATGACAAAAAAAATTATACTCCCCTTGTGTTGTTTTTTGATACCATATTTTTAGTTCCTCTAGATTGTCTATGATTGATTTAACCAATAATAGTATTTAAATTAACTTCAATGATTCATTTGTTTGTCCCCCCTGAAATATTCAATTTCCTATGATGATGGAACATTTAATTGCACCTAATTATCCAAATAATTTTTACGGAAATGTTTATATACTGAACTACATGTGATTTATTCTCATATGGTGTTTAATTGGGATTTTATTTGATTACATGGTGAAATATTGATGAATCCATATCCTATACTCAATATAGATATTTGATAAGCCACTTAGTGTATTTAAATCTTTGAAGATGCACTATACAGGTTGGGGACCACTTAATGTAAGCCCTACATGTTGGATAATGGTTAATTATTTATTTATGTATCGAGACCAGTTAATGCAGTCCCAATGATGCATTATTATTCTCATGTAATGAAATCAGGTGGCTCACCTAAGCTAACTGGTCTTTACCTACTATGTTTTAAACCATCATTACGATAAAGGCATTATGTTCCACTAAAACATGAAGTCCAATATTAAAGTATTTCCCTCATTTAGATTTGGTTATTATTCACACATTGGATTTTTATCGACAAATCAATGGACACATTTCAATACCAATTTATTGATTAAATGGAATGGGTTTTAGTTTCATTCCTTTCCATATTTTTTGACTAATATGGTTATTTGAATGGCATGTGCTTCTAGTTATTATGCTACGATATTGTTTATGTACTTCCCCCATAGTTTGTTCAGTACATGCTTTGTGTGTTTTAGTTATCTTCCATTCTATAATTATTAATCTATTTGATTCATTACTGTTTCCACTATATTTTTCTATTACTAAGCATTTGAGATCCCCCTTTTTTATGTTTTTCACCTAGAATACAAGAATGATAATATGAAATATATGTATGGATATACTAGATTGAATAAAGTTATCCTTGATGAAATTTAATTGGAATGAAGAAAAAATTCTATAATTAGTGTATTCATTTTCTATACAAGACACATTTTTGTATATATTTTACCAAGACCTCTAAAATATTCAGTTCCTCATGATTTGATTCCTTGTAATTATTCCAATGAAATTAATAGAAAACACCAGCTCTGGGCTATCTAGGGTTGGGTCCCTATAGTTGGTATCAAGAAAATTTTAGTAGAAACCTTGGGAACTAGATTTAGGAAAACCTAGGTTATATAAAATAACCCTAAAATAGAATTTGATGATAAGTATAAAATAAAATCATTGACTTTTTATGGGGGTAGATATTATGTAGGACTTCCTATCATTAAATCACTATAATGATACTAAAAGTTTATGTGGTTCTAAAAAGGATGCACATAAGAGTAACAACTCTGACTAGGTGTTCTGAGCCTAAATCACGGTATCATGGTATATGATAATTAACCTTACTACATACCCTGATAGAAACTTCCGGGGGAAATTATTAGGATAATACACATTTTTTTTACAAACCATTATGAATAATTTGAATGGATAATGATGGAGAATGATCATGGTTAAACCTAAATAGTTTTAGATTTAATATATGGTTTCATGATTATCTATCAGACAAATGTTATTGGGTATGACCTCTACGATAAGGAATGACCTTTCTACAAATAAATGGATTAAGTATTTATATATTAGGGTTGTATTGAAAACTATAGTTAAAAGGGAACTTAATAATTGAACTTATTTCAAGTACTTCCATTAGATTTATGTTGGAAATTATATTACAATGTTTTTAGAAATGGATAACCTGTAAGACAGGTGACAAGTAATCAAATCATTCAAGACCATCGTTCTGGAACCAATTACCGAAGGTCAATAAGGGTTTCACACAAACCACTGAACTACACAATTTCCTTATTAAATTTTCATAGTTTTTTATGTAAACATTTTTATGAATAAAAGTTAATAATAAACTAGTAGTGTAACTTTTGAGGATTTGAGATTAATATATTAACCATATTGGTCTTGTAACATAGTTAATGAAAAATATTAAGACTTTTCACTCATTTTTAGTCCTTACAATCATGTAAAAACTTATTTTTAGGCTTCATTCATCAATATTAATTTTAAATTAATTGGAAAATATATCAAAGAACAACCAAATTTCCAATTTCTATTTATATAAATATATCATGTTATTAGATATACTTATATTCTAAGAAAGTAAAATAATTACAGATCGTTAGAGAAATAATCAAATAAATGTTGTCCTAATACCTTAATTTTTGTTGAACTGATGGCCTTCTAAATCATCATTGATTTATGGATTTGAGGCCCTCAAATTTCAATTGATCATTCACTTGTTTTTGATTTATGTCTTTAATTAATCCCTACATATGTTTACACTTTTCCTTCTAGTATGTATCTATAATTTATATTGATGTTTTACTTCTGAGAGAGCTAGTTATATGTTATTTTATGTGACCCTTGTACTTCCCACTCTCTCTTTTCTAGGGTATTCTTTACAAATCCTTCTCAAGATATGGGATTTAAAACATAGAAAAATATCAATCAATTTATTACCAAGATAAAGTTTAAATTGTGAGGAAAATTTTTTAATTATGGGGGGAGAATTTAACACCCTAAAATTATAAATAACTACTTATTTATTGAATTGATCGTATGACACACAACAAAAATTGTAAAAAGGGAATATGTTAACATGATAAATTATAATATATTTACTATTATAAATAAATATAATTTATTCGATATCTTGTAATGCATGAAACACCGAGTTATCTTGAGTTAGATTCAATAGAACCCTTCATTGATAGCTTCTGTTACACACAAGAACGACCTTCTACAATAGCTTATATTACACGCAAGACCAAGTTTCATAAAATAACAATAAATTGTTAAAATATTATTATTTAATATAATATGATATAACTAATCCATTTTGATAGAAATTAAAAAATAGTATTAAATAACTTATGAAAATATATGTTCTATATAAATATAAAAGAAATTCATTGGTTATCAATTAATGAGAAATGAAAATAAGAAACATTTGGATATTGAAAGAAATATTGTTATACTTATGCTTATAAATTGTTTATTTGTTTATATAAAATAATTGATTAAAATTAGTGAATGATTTTAATTAAATATATATTTTATATATTTAATCAATTATTTTTTATATTCATTGATTGTGTTTGATAAGAATAAACCCATTTTCACACAAAAAACATATATTTTTATAAAGGAAATTTTATCTTCTTTTAGTGGAGAACACATTTTAAATATGAATTTTAACACTTTTATTGACCTAATATGTCAATATAAACCTCATATTTGAAATTTAAACATAATAATTTGGTTTGGGTGATTTTTTGATATATTTATAAAACATTCAATTTTTAATGAATAGTTTAAAATACTAAATTTTAGTATAAATATATTTTTTTTCATCTAATTTATTTATATGTATAAATTTTAATTTTAATTAGTTTTAAAGTTTAATTAGAAAAAAATTTATCTGATAATACAATTCATGTAATTTGAATCAATTTCACAATGAATTTTATTATTAAATCATAGCAAACACGAAGACTTTTTTACTTTAAAACCCACATTGTTGTCCTGCCTACGGAATGACTTTTAAATTAATTGCTGCCAATTCCTTGATTGAAATTTTTCAAAAAGATTCCATATATTGAATCATCATAATTTATAATTTATAATTATAAAAACTATTTTTTTGACAAAAAATATTAATGAATGAAATTAAAATTAATTACAAAGATTAATGTTAAATTAAGCTCAATAAGGAACTAAACATTAACCATAATGCCGAAAATTACCTATAAAATTATCCAAGATCTATTGGATGAAAATATATCATTATTATCCTATATTTTATATAAATTTAACTATTATTGGATCCACTTGCAACATGTAAAACATTCAAGCAATTCCTTTATCAAAATATTATATGAGTGCCACTTCTCCACAATAAATAGCCACCATTTATCCCCATTTCTCACAACTATAACACTGATTATGTTTTCAAAATATCTACTCAAATAGATTTTCAACATCTCTAACCTATACCTGGAATCCTCCCTTTTTGTATTAATATTTCAAAGTAATCCCATTGGTATAAATCAAAAGGTGTACCCAATTTTTAAGGCAATGCTTTCCAACAATCACTTTTCTTTCATTTACTTATCCACCACATAGATTATTATTATTATATTATTATATAAAAAACAATATTCTAAATATACTATTATATTTTTATGTTAGAGTTATACATATACTAACACACATAACCTTATAATGGGTGATGAACATATTATTTCTAGGTACGACAAACTACCCCCTCATGAAAAGATAATTGTTAATTTTTCCTTTACCATTTTTCATGGATTCCAATTATGATTGACACTCTGTTTATATATGATATATATAATATTTATAATATATTTATACTTATTTAATTATTTTATAACAAATATCTTTATACTTTCCATTTTGTGTAAAAACGATAACATTGTTTGTGGAAGTCTAAACTACCGCCCCTTCAAAGAGATGAGATTCGTTCACATAATAAATGGAATATATAAAGAATGGTTATAATTAAGCATATTAGAGAAAAAATATTATATTCACGAAATAATTTTCATTATATATATATAGTTATATAATTTTTCTTTATTATACTTTGACACACTAAAAAGTGATAATGTCGATTAAGGATGTGTGGACTATTGCCTCCTCGACATGATGTGTTTCCTTGTACATCACTATAATTCTACATATATGTATATATGATTAAATAACATGGATTTTGTGATATAATTATAATTTTGGATAGATATAATGCTACTTAAATTCCTTACATAACGATCATTGAAAAATGAGAATGTTACTCATGCGTATGTATGACCTACCAACTCCATAATTGTAACATTGATTCGTTTTTCATAACCATAATTAATTATTGGTTTCAAAAGTATAATTGATGAATAAATATTATAAATATTTCATAATTATTGTTATATATATTTTATTTAATGAACCCTTTACAAAATTTTACCAAAAAAAGTTGTTTCTCACACATAAACTGAATTTGGTTAAAATAACCGATGTAAACATAATTATTTAATTAATTGTATAAAAAAAGTGAAATAAAAGTTATCATAAACAAGAAAAATATTATCAAACAAGTATAAAATTAACATAAGTTTATTATAAATTATTTTGAATTATTTTTAACTTAAATTTGTCACACGGAAATGGATTTCTTCTCAATTTACATTCTATTGAGACTTATTTATTTTTATGCACCTAATTTCTTTTAAATGGTGTATATATTTACATTTAATATGTTATATCAAGAAATTATTTATTATTATTATATTATATGTTTCATTTAATATTATTCCTTCATGGATATTATGATTCAAAGTTTCAAAGTGTTATGAGACACATTGGAATGTTTAAATATTATTCTCCTTAAGAACATTTTTAATCATCATCTTTATAATCAGACTTCCTTTTATGATTGATAACTTTATCTAAAAACAATAAACTTATTTTTGTGATAATAATTTATTTTATATGGTTTAAATACTTATAATTTTTCATATAATATAATTATTAATTCATTATTAATTATATTTTGAGCTTTAAATTAAATTATTTCATCTAAGGCGATTTGAGTTAAAATTTACCAAGTGGAAAAGAGATTTCATAACCCAATTTCTTTTCATTGGTATGTAATAATTCCTTATTAACGTTAATATTCTATGATTATTTTTAAAATTAATTTGAATATATATTTATATATTTCTACTATATTATGTGTATTCAAGGTAGATACACATAACATATTCATTATCAATTCTAATTTCAAATTTGTGGAATTTTTAAGGGTTTTACTTCACAATATCATTTTATTCTGGATTTGTTAAACATGAATTCCCATTAGATGAAATTATTTGATCACTATCTAATAAACCCTTTCATTTTTTATAGTATCTCTATTCATGACCTTTTCAAAAAATAATACCATTTTCCACTCTTTAATACTTAAAATGTTCTAGAAAATGTTTTTTAAAAAATCTGACTTCATTTATCTATTTAGTCAGAGAAAATAATTTTTTATAAAGACCCTATTTTCTAAAAATATTTTAAAAAATATTTTTAACATTTTAAAAATTATTTAGTGAAGGATTTTTTACACTTTTTTCTTTTAACAACATTTTAAGGGAATCTTCTTATCACTTTCTGAACAAGGCATTTTCTAACACTTTTACTCTAAAAAAGAAATGTTATTTTTTACTTCATAGAATAAGTACAGATTTATTTCCCTTTATTTATTTAAAATTTCCATTTCGTTCTTAAAAGCTTACAGTTTAATTAAACTGTTTTCAAAAGTGATTTTCAACCAAAATGGTTTTCAAAATAATCGAATATTTTACATAGGAATATTTCTAAAATATATTTTTATAGCAGCCTTATTAATCAATGATAAAGTCTCTTTATTTTACTCTAATTGGGATATTTTTTTGATACCATCCTTATTCTTCCTCAAGATGGTTTACTATTGATTCAACGAAGGATAATATTCACATTTACTTCCTTAGTACATTTTTTCCCCTTTAAATATACATTTTTATATGATCATTGAAGATTAAATTCCCCTTAATTATTCATATAATGTTTTATGGATATGATTATTGTAAAAACTATTTACCATTATTTTCATATGGTTTTTACTTTGAAATTTAAAAAATTATTTGTGGAAATATTGATAAAACCAGATCCTTTTCTCAATACAGAGATTTGATAAGGCACATTGTGTATTTAAATACTTTGGAAATGAACTATAAAGGTTGATGACTTGTTAATGAAAGACCTACGATGCATCATTAGTCTCATGGGATGAAATTAGTGTTTATCCCAAGCAAACATATTTTTAAATAGAATGTTTTCAATCATCTTTATGATAAACGTATCGTGTTACTATGAAATACGATGTTAAATAGTTAAGCATTTCCCTAATTTAAATTTACTTATTATTTCGTCAATATATCTCGGGATAAATTTCATTATCATTTTATTAACTAAATGGCATGTGATTTTGTTTCATAACTTTACATAATGATTTTTCTTTATCTGATTATTTTAATGGCTTGTGCTTCTAGTTGTTACCTATCCATATTGTTTATACACTACCTTCTATGTTTGGTGATTACATGGAATGTGTGTTTTAGTAATTTACCATCCCATAATTATTACTCTATTTGATTCAATATTTCTTCTTGCATATTTTTCCCTTACTAATCATTTGAGAGCACCCTTTTTATGTTTATTTCCCTAAGAATATAATAAGCATACTATAAAATATATGCAAGGATTTACAAGATGGAATAAAGTTATCTTAAATTTTATTTATTTAGAAAGAATAAAATAATATGTTGTAATTAGAGTATTAATTTGTAATATAAGACACATATATGTATCTAGTTTACCTATACAACTAAAATCATTAGTCCAATGGGATTTGATTCTATGTAATCTTGCCATTGTAATTGATAGTAGACACCAGATCTTGGATATCTGGTGTGGGGTTTCTACAATAGTTTTATGTGATGTTTATTAAGTGTAATTAATAGCTACATGAAGCTTCTTTGCGTGGCCATATTTTCTCAATGGATAAAATCTAAGATGACTATATGAAGAAAAAGGTAGTTAGATAGTGTCCTATACAAATGAACATAACTGAGGTATGTTGTATTATTGGTTTAGCATGTTAATATTGGTGATTTGTTCATAATTTCTCCCAACTGTCTAACCTATTAACAAATCTTACATATAACGGGGTTATGTTTGTTTGGAAAAAGTAAAGATAAGAATGTTTTAATAAAGTAAAGAGGAGATGGGTTAATGATCAGATTTTAAATCTACCAACTAGAAATGATGGGTTTGGGATATATAGTGTGGCATTAAAGAAGTGACCAGGTTGTTCCATAATGAAAAATGACAAATTTATTGTATATTATTCAAGGTAATTCAATACCCACAATAAAAAATATTAAACCCATGATATTTAGTTATAATAATTAATATTTGCTTCGAAGATATGGATATATTATCCGTTTGGTGAAATGTGTGAGTTATTATTAGATTATAGAAGCCTAAAATATAAATTTTCATACAAATATATTAATATGTGGAAAAGGTAATGGATTGAGATATTTAATTATTTTGATTTCTCAATACACTACTACCCAAGAAAATAAAATAATTTAGTTAATGAATTTAGTATTAATGATAATTGAATTTTTTTGAAAATGAGGATTGAGAGAGATAATATGTTTATTGATCTGGTTAATATAGATATGGAAATTATTAAGGAAGGGTAGACATCACTCATTTTCCAAATGATTGTGAAATAATATTTATCTAAAAATATATAATGTTCTCAATATGATGATGAGTACTTTTAAAAGAAAATTAAATCTGTGAATGAGGATAAATTAACAGACTTCATTTGTAAAAATTATGTTCTAAAATTTTGGAATAGATTATGTGTTCCATGTATGCTTGAGATAAAAAAAGGATTTGTTGGATGATGCCCATAGCTCAAATTTATCTATAAAACAAGAAATCACAAATATGTAAAGTGATTTTTGGGAATATTTTTGGTGGGATAACATGAAGTGGGATATTTCTAATTATGTGTCTAGATGTTTTGTTTTTAAAGAAGTGAATACTATGAGATGACATTCTAGAGGTGTCAGGAAACCTATTCATACACCTATATATAAATGAGAAGTCCTTACTATTGAATTTATCATAGGAATAACAAATAAGCATAGAAATATTTTGGAAATATGGGTTACCACAGATCACCTTACCAAAGCTACACATTCCCTCACTATTTGATAATATTTACCTCTTGAGTTCCTCACAAAGAAAATATATTAATATAGCTTCAATACTTTATGGTGAACCTCATTTAATTACGTATTATCATGATCCACATTTTACATCAAAATTATGGAAGCGTATTTAGAAGGCTCTTGATACTAGACTAATTTGAGCTCTGCCTACCATCCTCCAACTGATGGGAAATCAAAAAATGAAATTCAAATAATAGAAGACATGTTGAGATAATTATCACATGAATTTAAAGGTATGTTGGATTATTATTTTCCTTTGTTATATTTTTCCTATAATAATAGTTTATATTAAACTATTCAAATGGTGTTGTATGAAGTGTTAAATAAAAAGAGTTTCAATAGTCAAACTTGTTGGAATGAAGATGGTGAAAGGAAACTCATAAGTCAATAAATTTTTGAAGATATAAAACAAAGGTAAATGTTATTCAAGATCAAATTAATGTTGACCAATATAGAATAAATAGTTATACTGATAAATATATGATGGATTTAGAATTACAGTTGACAGATCATGTTTTATTGTTAGTTTCTCTATAGAAGGTTGTTACAATGTTCAATATGAAAGGGAAACCAAGAACTATGTACTTCAGACCCTTTGAAATTCTTGAATTAAAGGGAGTAGTTCTATATTGTTTAATAATACTTCCAAATCTCTCAACGGTACATGATGTGTTCCATTTATCCTTATTAAGGTATTACAAGCCAGAACCAATCCACGTCTTTATCAATGATGAAATAGAATTGTATACTTATCTATATAACTATAAAGAACACATAAATATTAGTTATATTATAGAGAAAGTATTGAATAATTGGTAGACACATTAGGTAAAGGAACTTTGAAGAAATCACAAAATTGAGGAAGAAGCATGGGAAACATAGGATATCATGAAGAAAAACTATCCACATATCCATAAAAGATAATATCTATTAAGTCTCTTTGAATTTGTTATTGTATAAGTAGATAATGTATCACTCCAAGGCATTAAAATATATTTCTTTTAGAATAAATTTATTTCTTTGACAACTTGAGATGAACAAAACACTAGGTTTAAAAGAAAATAATAAATGAAAATATTATTTAAACATGAAAATTATAAACTATCTATAAAGTTTTGATGTATTAATATTACTAACTAAAATATTAAAATTATGGGTATCTATTAATTAAAAATAAAATAATAATCATTCCAATGTAAAATGAATGTTTTTTGAAAAATAAAATATTTTTTATAAAAAATGGTTTAGTTGTGCATCGAGATCATAACATAAAATTAAATTTTCAAAATTTTGGAATATTTATTTGAAAATATAAACATCATTTTTAAATTATTAATATAAAAATTACCTTCGGGTAAATTATTGGTATTTTCTAGAAATGTTTCCATTTTCGATGAAATATTAAAAATAATAAAATTTAAACAAAAACAACATTTTAATTTAAATTACTTATAAAGGTAAATCATATTTGGAATTGTCTATAAAGTAAATTGAGAAATATTATATATCAATTAGCCTAATTTATCTCATTGGAATATGTTTATTCTTGAATTTTTATATAAAAACATTGTAAAGATTTGAACATTTTCTCTTTGAAAACCCGCTTTCTCGTCACATTTAATGGATTAATTTTAAATAAAAAATTTCCATTTATGTGAATTTAATGGATTCAAAATTATTATTCTAAATAAATTTTATTTTATAATAAGTCCAATTTAATTTTTTACCGAAATGAAATGTGAAACATAAAAAATTAATTAACCCAGTTAAGGTAAAAATGGATTTATTGGGGGATTAAACTGAAAAGATATGGGTTTAAATAACAAAGAAACATGTATAAATTATACTTTAGGGTCATATATTACTATTATAATTTATATTATTAAAAAATTACCATTAATAGAGCCTTGTGATATGAAATACATGTGGGTAGACTCCATTTTTTTTTTAAATTACACTTTTGAGACTCACCTCACCTATAAAAGGCCACGAACTCTCTACTCTTCTTCACACATTGAAACTATTTTGTTTTGGCCATTAACTGAAAAATCACTTAATAAATTCCATTATCCTATCCTAGAAGGATAATTTTGGGTATAAATTCATCCTAATAAGGTTTTGGGGAAAACCTAATGATTATACTCGTAGATGAGATAACGTCTCTAATGAGGATTTTCTATTTTTTTTTCTACATCCACACACTTCAATTAGTTTTAAACCATTCAGATATAATAAAATATGTATCATAAATATAATTAAATGTTTTTATGTAAAGTTAATTACTTAAAACCACCACACATACATCATATGGGTTATGAAATCATTATTTTTTTGTATGAAGGACTACCACCTCGTGAACCAATGTCATTTGATTCTTCTATTACGACCTCGCACAGTTGGGTATAATAATAGATATATAGTATATATATTATATTTATAAAACAATTATTCATCTGGTTTCATTGTAGCATATAAAAGTTTTTTACTTTCTATTCCTTATGGGATACGATAATATCACTCGTGTGTATAGAGGACCACCACCTCGCTAAGCGATGTGATCCATCTTTCACTAAATCATTACATGGAAGGGGATGAAGATAAATTTAATTATTATATGTGATATATGGGAATTAATTATGATATTCATGGAATATTTTTCATTCTTAAAATATAATATATCATTTTATTTTTATATTTTGACTCACTGAAATATGATAACATCATTCATGTACGTGTGGACTATCACCTTTATGAAGTGATGCAAATATCATTCATCAAAAAAATATAGGGATGATATGTATAATTATATTTATATAAATAATATAATATTATTATCCTTATATGGTAAAAAATTTAACGATCTTGAACTAATAATAGATGGGATGTAACCATATGCCAATGTTGTGTTAAAGGAGAGGTTCTGTTCTAACAATGAAACTCCAGAATGTTTTCTTTTTAATAAAAAACACTAAATGTTTTAAATACTAACACTCTATTTTACATATAAATAAAATTGATAAAACAATAAACCAAAATTTCTATCCAAATTGAGTCATTCTCAGGGTGATAAACAAGTGATAAATAATAGACAATTTATATTGCAGAAAATTACAAGACATAGGAAATTTGTTTGAGATCAGAATGCTACATTGATCACTATTGGGGAAATTACGATAATGATTTGTACTAGATTAGTGTTATCCTAGAATATTAATTAAACCCACTTATTTTTTAAGAAACATGATACATAGGCCCAAGGTTTTTATAATTCCAATTGATAGAAGGGAACTTAGAGATGTGGAAAACTATGACTCCAATAGACTGAATCAACTGCATGAAAGGTTAAATTGAATAAGTATGAACATTTTAAAATTTTAAAACATGATTTACACTATCTTAAAAAATATAAATGGGTTTAAAATTATATTTATGGGCACTAACGATGTTCTAAACTGGGGTTCCATCACTTTGTCACCGAGAAAGATTCCTCTTGGATGTGTAACTTGGACATGAGGCTATCCATGAGGCACTATGGTGTCACCATAAGGGATTACATTTTGAAATAGAAATCATGTTTCCATAGGTAAATATTCAAGGGATTGAATGTGGTCCATGGGTAACAACCCAATTATTATATATGAGTGTTTCTAGAAATCAGAGAGGATTTTGATCTAAATTAGTGAACAAAATGTGTGTTTATAGGTGAGTGATGATCAAGAAGAGCTAAATCACTATTTGGGTTATGATTTCAAACAATGATAATATTGACATGGATTACTTGATAATCCATATGAATACATGCTAGTGTGAAATTCACACATTTTAATCCACTAGAGACATGAGAACATAGTCTGTTAAGGATGACAAATATCCTAGTTGTAGGATAAGAAAAATTGAATTTATTTGAAAATTTATGGTTATGAAATCAGATAACGCAATGTGAAATAGTTTTTTGATCAGATATTCACTTTGGTTAATACATTTTCATCTGAAGGAAATGTGTTGTCTACAAATTTCTATGAGGGCCAGGGGCTTATTCACAATTTGGGTCTTAGTTATCTGAAGACTAGTTCATGTTAAAATTATTGTATCTTATATTATGATGAGAATGAGTCGTTAGTTAGTTATCCTACATATAGAAAATCAAGGTACCAAGAGGCACATCAAGGGAATTTTGCATTAGTTCTTGTAAAACAGATGAGTTTTTCCCTGCTTAAACCCAAATTGGAATGTTTATTTATGTCTCAAAATAGAACATCATTGATGTCATTAATCAAAACCAAAAATTCAATCAATAAAGGATTGAACCATCCTAGTGATGGTGATTCATGGAAATATTTTGACCAATTACATCTGTATTTGGCATCAGAAGCTCGAAACATATGATTGGGTCTTTCGAATAACAATTTATGTTCATTTGGTTCTTACGGTAGTCAAAATTCTTGTTGGTCTATCTTTATAACACCAAAAAATTTGCCTCCTTGGATGTTGATGAATTAACCATATATCTTTTTGACCATATTAAATCCAGAACATTAGAAAAAGAATATTTATGTTTATTTGAAACCATTGATTGATGAGTTAACATTATTGTGGAGTATTGATGTCAATATGTATGATTTTGTTGTAAAATAAATTCCTAAGGAAAGTTGTATTGATGTGAAAAATTAGTGACTTTCCAACATATGACATGTTATCTGGATGGAGTACACATGGTCCAAAATCATTTTTGTACTATATAAAGGAAAACAAAAAATTTATTCTCATAAATAGAATAAAACCTTGTTTCTTTAATTGTCATCAAAGAATTCTTACTACCAATCATCCTTTTTGGAGGAACATGTACATTTTAGAAAATTTATAATTGAAAGAGATAAACCTCCAATAATAGTCTTAGGTATTTGGTTAAAATTCATTTTCTCTTCTTTACCTTTCATTAGATTTGGACCAACTATAAACTAATAAAAAATATCAAGATTTAGGGAAGAACCCAATTGGATAAAATGGATTATTTATTTGGGATTTTTCATATTTGTCTAAATTTTTGGTGTGTCACATGTTGGATGTCTTGAATATTGAGAAGAACTATTTTGATAATATATTTTATATAGTTTTGGACACACCTGGTAAGAAAAAATATTATTTAATGACATGATTATATCTTTTCCCAAATTCGCAAGATACCAAAACATGAACTGTTTGAAAAGGACAGACAATAGAAGTTAATATGGCTAGATGTGTCATAAATGGTCATATTAACAGATAAAAAATTCATGACTATCATGATATAATGGAAATACTTTTTCTAATTAAATTTAGAGGGTTTGTTGAATTCTATGATTCAAGATGCGCTAATAGAAATATCATATTTTTTCTGAGATATTTTTTAGGAAATAATAGACTATGTTGTATTATATAGAGTGTAAAAAAATATTATTTTAATTTTATTTAAATTAGAAAAAATCTCCCGGCTGTATTTCGTTGATTCAGTAGAACGTTAGATATTACATTATCTGCATGAAGAAAAACATGGAGGTTTGGTACAGTTCCGATGGATGTACCCATTCGAGAGATGCCTGAAAAAATTATAAAAAAAGATAAGTAACAAATAATTGGTTGAAGGATCAATTTGATAAGATTATTTACATGAGGAAATTTTATTTTTCTACTATCATTATTTTCAATATGAATATCCCACAAAACATAACCGTATGAGCCGTAGTGAGGGAAATAATGATGATGAAATGAATAATCAATTATCAGTTTTTAATTAGCACGATCTTGATTTTGGTGGAGTTCATGAATGATGGATTTTAGATGATGAACATAATAGGGATCATGCATATGTTTTTCTCAACTGTGAAGAAATGACATCATTTATACCATGAGTGCACTTATCACTTATTCTATAATTGTTTTTGTAAATAATTTTTATATATTTGTATATTATATGATAATTATATCAAATAATCTTTTTCACAAATTACATCAACTGCTCTTGAAGAACATTGATAAAATAGTTTTTCATACTCGTTTCAAAAACTGTTAAAATAAATTATTTAGGGTTTACCATATAAAATAATTTTAATACTTTTTATATTGATAATTTTTTTCCAATTTTTAGGTGTCATAAAATGCAAATAAAATTGAAAATCAATTGTGTGTATTGAGTAAACCACAATCCAAATTGGTTAAATATTATAATGCATATGTGGTGAATGGTTTTCGATTTTATACACGTGCATATGAGGAATAAAAAATTCAATGGTGTGTATGATTAAGAGGATCTCATCATAGATAAATTAAAGGTAACTTTTATTGCATTCTGAAAGAAATAATTGATCTGTGTTATCTGGGATAAATTACATAATTATGTTTAAATGTCATTGGTTGGATATTGAGAGAGGTTTTCATGTTCATATATGCTATGGAGTCGTTGACATTAAATATAATATTCTTCTTAGAGTAAATGAACTTTTTTTGGATCATTCGGAACATAAAATTTATTATCAAAATTATTGTGCTACTTTAAAAGTGTTATGTGATTGGTGGAGCATAATAAAAATGAAATCTTGGGAAAATCAGTTTATCCAATGTGAATTTGGTTCCGCTAATGTGCAAGGAATTTAAAATTTTCAAGAGACTACTCTAAATCCAACTATTCCATGAAGAGACACGAATATCGATGATTAAAACCCACAGTCATGGGTCAATGGTAACAATGATGTTATTGATGCAAGAAATAAATTTGAAATGGAAAGATATGATCAATGTAAAACTCCAATGGAAATTGATGATATTGAGGGGGAATTTGAAGATATTGACACTGTCGTATATGAAGGCAAGGATAGTGATGAAAACTGAAACAGTTAAATACTAGTTATAATCATATAATATATATCTATATATAATAGTTTTTTCAACTATCTGATAACAATATTCAATTCATGTTTCAGATGGGAGTTGATCTATTTTGTGAGTTGGAGGCGGATGATCTAACAACCCAAGCTTGATGTAAATGGACATTACATTTATTTTGTGGAATACTTAATAAATTAAACAAATATACACCCAAATACCATATTAGTTTAGTGACTTAAGAAACATGGAACATAATCTTCTATCATGGTGAATGATCTTCAACATCTCCCATAAAGATCTCTCCTTTTGTTTTCTTGCCTAAAACCATTCTTTATATCTTGGGGAAAAGAAATATAAAAAGGGTGAGATGAAATTCTCAGTAAGGGTAATCATGGAGATCATAAAACAAACCATAAACATAAGAATGTAAAAACATGAGCATAATGTTTAAATATCAAAATTTTGAGTCATGAAACAAATCTTGGAAGTACGTAAGGAATATATAATAAAAGTACATTAACCATGATAAAATATCATTCTAATAAAATGTGGAATTGTGGGAAAGAAATAAGATCTTAATAGGATATTCATAGTAACCAAGGAATTGCTTCCAATACCATCATTGTGGAAAAATTACATTACTGAACAAGGTTTACTTTCCATTCCAAACATGTATTACTGATCCAGATTTACTTTTCATTCAAGCCCTGTATTACTGAACTATATTTACTTGACATTCCAGTCATGTCTAACTGATGAGATATAATTCTTTACCCAATACATTGTAGGGAGATATAGGTCCCACCCATATCGTTATTAAATCATTCTTACATGTCCCACAAAAACATAAATCACTAATCATAGATA
Organism: Viscum album; assembly: GCA_963277665.1. NCBI lineage: Eukaryota > Viridiplantae > Streptophyta > Magnoliopsida > Santalales > Viscaceae > Viscum > Viscum album. Next base: position 865,936,761 of record OY728146.1, on the reverse strand, counting down.
ACCCATGATATAAAATGGGTTTTTTTTAATATAATTCCATCATAAAATATCATTCCATAATTAACAGAATAAAGTCGTAGTAATAATAAGGATAGAAACATAACCACATTTAAATAGTGTCATCTTAGATGGAAAATAATTTTGATAAAACACTTGAACATAATTTTGGAGGAAATTATCCTTTCATCTTCAAAAAAATTTCTTTTCTCAAAATTCCATGCAATTTTAAATGAATAGAATTTAATTGAAAATATACATAAAATATTGTTAAGGAATATGCCTGGAAATAAGGCGTTATAAAAGATTAGGAATCTATTCTGATCTTATAAGTGAAAAAATATATTCTCCTCATAGCTTTTGTTGGATGGTTTTGTGGGCGTTGTGGCATAACATTGAAATTGTGGGAAATAAACATCCCTACCAGCATATTGTGGCTCCAATAATTACATGTCAAGTGATGCTTCTACTACCTATTACTCATTGCTCATATATATGACCAAGGGTTTCTAAAATAAGGCATACCCTATCTTGGTGTGGTTCTACCATAACTTATATTAAGAGTGTGTGTAAAATTAATATTTATTGGAATATAACAATATAAATTATATAATAGCATAAATAAAAACACAGAGAGATATATATTCAATATATAAATGCATGCATATGTATATGTGTGTACATATATTGAAGTGATTATGCACTCCAGAAGCACACACATTCACACCAACACTCCCATGCAGGAGCATGCGCATGTTCACACAAATTATTGATTATAATGATCAGATGTTAGCATAAATCATGTAAAATTACAATTATATAAATAAATAGATACACACATATAATATTATTTATAAGATAAATTTATAAAAAATATTATATTTATTGAAATGTTCATATTCTTTATATGTATGTATGTGTGTGTGATAAATTTAAAAATGATTACACACCTATATTTGTTGTTTATAGTGATAGAAAGATTTTCATAAAAATCATATGAAAGTGTGTGTGTGTGTTTGTATTTATTGATGTTCCTATGAAAACAATCCAAGTACTAATAATGAGGTGAATTGATACCATCGGAAACCTTCCCACAAAATATTATTGTGTCGGTTAGTGTGTCGGATCTCAAAAGAAATCTATGTAAAGAAATGTTATCAAGAGAGGGAGATAGAGAGGGGAGGGGAAAACAAAAGTGAATGTTTTGGGCTCAGTAGAAGCTGGTCAGATCATTTCCTATTAATGGATTTTCATCATTTCCGATGATAAAATAATAGATGAAAAATGGCATGTCTCATGATTATATTTGAAGAAACACGATGAAAAAATCCTACAACTAGATAGAGTATCATTAATGATAATTTTATGAACAATTTAATAAAAAGAAATATACCTAAATCTTGAGAACATTATCTCATGTGGATGTTGACCATTTAATCATCATTCAATTCATTTCGTCATTAGACTATGAGGATCCAATATAAATTTTCTCTAACAGTGAACCAAATGTTCTTTTGTAACACTCATGTGTTACAATAGTTGATTATTTTATATTTTTCAATATTACTTTTATTCATCAAGATTTTCAAAGAATTTCATACCAATTTTCTTTTATTTTACAAAGTTCTTGGTTGGTGCATGATTAGAAGTAATGGTGAAACAACTGTAAATTTGTGTCTACAAATTTGCATAACATATTTACATAGTCTATGCACAGTTTTTGAAACCATACATGGATTCCTAAGGAAAATGTGTGATCCATATTTCTCTTTGGGGGTGATATGCACAGTATGTACATGGTTAAAAGTAGTCATGTGATTAAACTATGGTGGCGTCCACTGCTTAACTAGTGGCTCCAACATGGTTGGCCCACATTTTGACAAATTGAGTGGCCAAATAATGTGGCCTGCTAGATTTATAAAATTTTGAGGATTTATCATTTTACCCCAGTTGATTTAAACCCCTTTGCACTCCTACTCTCACTACTACGTATCTGTCATTTCAACATCGCACAAAAAGGGAATTTACAGTGCTAAAAAAATTGTTGTCCTAAGCAAGGTTAAAAGGGGTCCCTTTTATCAGCGTTTTTAAAAAAGCGTTGATAAAACTCAATAAAATATTTTTTTTAAATCATAAAAAAATCTGTAAATAGGAGGGTAGACTAACCCCACTTTTAACAGTGCTTGATTCTCCCTTTAAACAGTGCTCGATACCCCATTTCAATAAGGCTAGGAAGCCCCCAACCCCTTTTACAATGCTAAGAAGCCACCCACCTTTAATAACACTAGTCCAGTTTCACCCCCATATGTGCACCTCTGCCTTTGTCAGGATTCAAACCTGAGACCTCAAATACAAGAAAAGGGTTTCTTGCCACGGGTCATTTGCGACGACTGGATAACCCACTGCAAAATGTCTATCACCGATGACTATTTGCGACAGTAATAGGGACCCATAAAAAATAGTTGGTTGTAAAAAGGTTTTTGTAATGGAGACTTATTCCCCATCGCAAAAGACTTTGGCACGTACTGCGTGCCAAAACATGGGAAAACTATTTGTGATAGGTGTCTACACCAGTCGAAAGTAGTATCTGCGGTTTTTAATTATTTGCAACGCGACCAGTCGCAAAAATTATTTTTTATAGCCGTTACAATTAATACTGGGGAAGCATTTGTGATGGGATTCCCCTGGAAAATTGAGCTAACCTATATATATATATATATATATATATCATTATGATTTTTTCTCATTTCACTCTTTTCTCAACTCTCCTCTCATTCTCTACTCTCATATTTTTCTGTTTAGTTTTTTCAATGTATTAGATTTCCCAACGGAGCAATTTTCAAGGTTTCAATCCAACGAAAGATTCAGTTTTGAGGTATTTATTAATTTTATTTTTTATTTAATTTATGTATATTTTTATTAGTAATAATTATTAATAAATAGTTATAATTAGTAATAATTAGTGGTAAACATTAACAAAGAGTAATAATTATTAATAGATAATAGTAATTAGTAATAAATAGTAATAAATAGTAATAATTAGTAATAAATTGTAACAATTATTAATAAATTGAAGTGATTATAAATAAATAGTAGTAATTGGTAATAAATTGTAAAAAATAGTAATAAATAGTAAAATTAATAATTAATAGTAATAATTATTCTAAATAGTAATACTTAGTAATAAATGGTACTAATTAGTAATAAGTAGTAGTAATTTTTAATAAATAGTAGTAATTAATAATAAATAGTAATAACCAGTATTAAATAGTAATAATTAGTAAGAAATAGTAATAAATAGTAATAATTTGTAATAAATTGTAACAATTATTAATAAATTGAAGTGATTATAAATAAATAGTAAAAAATAGTAATAATTAGTAATAAATATTAATAAACAGTAATAGTAATAATTAGTAATAATTTGAAATAATTTGTAATAAATAGTAAAAAATAGTAATAATTAGTAATAAATATTAATAAATTGTAATAAATTGTAATATGTAGTAATTTATATTAATAAATAGTAATTAATAGTAATAATTAGTAATAATTAGTAATAATTAGTAATAATTTGTAATAATTAGTTATAAATAGTAATAAATATCAATAATTATTAGTAATTAGTAATAATAAGTAATAATTAGCAATAAATAGTAATTAATAGTAAAAATTAGTAAAAATTAGTAATAAATAGTAATAATTAGTGACAAATAATAATAATTAGTAATAAATTGTAATAAATATTAATAATTAGTACTAATTAATAGTAATTAGTACTAATTAATACTAATTAGTAATAAATAATAATAAACAGTAATAAATTGTAATAAATTGTAATAAATAATAATAATAGTAATAAATGTAAATAATAAGTAATAAACTGTAATAATTAGTAATAATTAGTAATAGTTAGTAATAATTAGTAATTATTAGTAATAAAGAGTAATAATTAGTAATAATATGTAATAAATTTAATAAATAGTAATAATTTGTAAAAAATAGTAAAAAATAGTAATAATTAGTAATAACTATTAATAATTAGTAAAAATAGTAATAATTAAAAATAATTTGTAATAATTTGTATTAATTATTAATAAATAGTAATAATTAGAAATAAATAGTAATAAATGGTAGTAATTTGTAATAATTAGTAATAATTGGTAATTAGTATTAATAATTAGTAATTATTTTTATTAAAAAGTAATAAATATTGAAAAATAGTAATACTTAGTAATAAATAGTAATAATTTCTAATAAATAGAAATAATTTGTAATAAATAGTAATAAAGAGTACTAAATCATAATAAATAACAATAAATCATAATAAATCACAATAAATATTAATAAATAGTAATAAATCGAAATAAATATTAATAATTAGTAGTAATTAGTAATATTTTGTAATAAATAGTAATAATTTGTGATAAATATTAATAAATTATAAAAAATAGTAATAATTTATAATTATTATAAATAATTAGCAATAATTAGTAATAATTAATAATAAATAGTAATAATTTTTAATAAATAATAATAATTAGTAATCAATAGTAATAATTAGTAATAAATAATAATGAATAGAAATAAATTTTAATAAATTTTAATAAATAGTAGTAAATTATAATAAATAGTAGTAAACAGTAATAATTACTAATAATTAGCAATATATAGTAATAATTAGTATTAAATAGTAATAAATAGTAATAATTAATAATAATTAGCAATAATTAGTAATAATTATAAATAATTAGTAATAATTAGTAATAAGTAGTAATAACTAGTAATAATTAGTAATAATTAATATTAAATAGTAATAAATAAGAATAAATAGTAATAAATAGTGATAATTTTTAATAAGTAGTAAAAAATAGCAATAAATAGTAATTAATAGTAATTAATAGTAATTAATAATAATAAATAGTAATAAATAGTAATAGAGAGTAATAATTTATAATTTATTTAAAAATTTGTAATAAATAGTAATAAATAGTTATAAATAGTGATAAATTGAAAGAAAAAATTTATTTGTTTTATATTTTTTAGAATAATATGGAGCAAAGAAGTTGACAACAATCATTATTACATGATCGTAGTTGGATAAACTGTTGCAGGAATCCAAATGGTTCTAGTATAAATCCTGTATATTTTGTGGGTGTTGAATCTTTTTTATCATTTGCATGATCAAAATTAGAAGTTGTTTATAAATGTAAAATTAAGTTTCTATGCATGAAATGTGATATGAGGATGTTTGACACATTTGACAATGTTTGGGGTCATCTATTATGATTTGGTTTTTGAAAATATTATATTATTGGTATCAATATAGAGAAAATAATTCCGAAGAATATACTAATAATTTAGTTTTAGAACCATCAAAATTTTAAAATTTAGTACATGATGTGGTTAGTCAGTCTTTTCAACAATCAATAAATCAATATTGATATAACTGATGAGTTTGAACAATCAAAATATTATGAGTTGTTGAGGTATGTTGAGGATGCTTTATATCCTGGTTGCGGGATAAAAAAATTAGAAGCAGTTTCGAAATTTATTCCTATTAAATCAGATAATGGAATATCAAATATATCTTTTGATCTAATATTCTCTATAATTAATGCAATGTCACCTGAAAGAAATGTGTTTCTTACAAATTTATAATAGAGAAAGAGGCTAGATCATAATTTGGGTCTTGGTTATAATAAGATTCATGCATGTTCAATTGATTTCATCTTATATGATGATGAAAATGAGTCATTAGTTAGTTGTATTACATGTGAAAAATTGAGGTACAAAGTGGCTCAACTAGGGATATCTGGATTAGTTCCTATACAATATTTTAGGTATTTCCAACTTACACCTAAATTTCAGCATTTATTTATTTCTTAGAACACAACATCATTGATTCCATGGAAAAAACTAATACATCAACAAATAATTGCTTAAACAATATCGATGATGGCGATTCATGGAAATATATTAACCAATTACATTTATCTTTTGCATTAGAAGATAAAAACATATGATTGGGTCTTTCTACTGAAAGTTTCTGTTCATTTGGTTCTTAAGGTAGTCAATATTCTTGTTGGACTTTCTTTATAACTCCGTACAATTTACCTCTTTGGATGTTGATGAATGAGCCATATATCTTTTTGACCATATGAATTCCAAGACATCCAAAAATAAGGTCAATGTTTATTTGATACCATTAATTTATGAGTTAAATTTATTGTGGAGTAATGATGTCATCAATTATGATGTTGTTGTAATAAAAATCCCAATAAAAGCTATATTGTTGTGGAAAATTAGTGACTTCGCAGCAGAAGACATGTTATCTAACTAGAGTACAAATGGTCCAAAATCAATTCCATACTGTATGAGAGACAACAAAGAATTTATTCTAATAAATATAAGAAAATATTGTTTCTTATACTATCATTGAATATTTATTCCTTCTGATCATCCTTTTTGGAGGAACAAGTATCATTTCAAAAAAATGTAAAATTAAAAGAGATAAACCTCCAATTATGATCTTAGGTATTGAGTTGAAATACATTTCCTCTTCATTACCTCTCATTATATTTATACTAACTATATATGAATAAAAAATAGATCGAAAAAAATTGGATAAAATGGATTATTTTTTTGGGATATGCTATATTGGTCTGATTTTATAGTCCATCACATGTTGGATGTCTTGCATATTAAGAAGAACTGTTTGGATAATATATTTTATATAGTTTTGGACAAACTTGTTAAGAACAAAGATAATGTAAAGGCATGATTATATCTTTCCCAAATTTTCAAGAGACCAAATCTTGAACTGTTTGAATATAAAAGATCACAGAAGTTAATGAATCCAAAAGTGTCTTATACAGTTTGAAAAGAAAATCATTTATTATTTTGTCTGAAGATTGTATATTTGATGCTTTCTGGTGGTTATTTTTTTAATTTGTCTAGATGTGTCATAAATGGTCATATTACCAAATTAAAAGGTCATGACTATCATTCTATATTAGAAATACTTTTACCAATTATATTTAGTGGTTTGTTGAATTATATGATTTAGGGTGAGATAATAGAAATATCATATGCTTTCCAAGATATTTGTGTGGTGATAACATGCTATGATGTACTACGTAGACTATAAGAAGATATAGTTTTAAATTTATTTAAAATGGAAAAAAAATTCCACTAACATTCTTTAATTCAATAGAACATTTGATATTACATTTTCCGCTTGAAGAAAAGTGTGGAGGTCTAGTACTGTTCCACTGGATATTCCGATTCAAGAGATGCATGAAGAGATTATAGAAGAAGGTTTGTAACAAATAATTGTTTGAAGGATCAATTGAAGAAGCTTATTTATATGAGGAAATTTAATTTTTATACTCTCAATATTTTCAAAATGAAAATCCTTCAAAACATAACTGCATGAGCCGTAATGAGGGAAATGTTCATGATGAAATGAACAACCAATTATCAGTTTTGAATCAGCTTGAACATGACATTGGTGGAGTTCATGAATGATAGATTTCTGATGATGAACATCATAGGGCACATACATATGTTTTTCCCAAATCTGAATAAATGAAACCATATATACTGTGAGTCCTCTAATCACTTATTCAATAATTTTTTAGAGTAAATTAATATTATTTTATTTGTAGATTATTTGATAATCATATCAAATAACAGTTTCTATAAATTACAGTAACTGCTCTTGAAGAACGTCAATTAAATAATTTTTCCTACTGGTTTCAAGAACTGGTAAAATAATTTATTTATATATTAACATACAAAATAAATTTTATAATTTTTATATTGAGAATTGTTTTGACAATTTTTACGTATCTCAACATGCTGATAAAAATTACAACAAATTGTGTGTATTGAGTAACCCACCTTCCAAAATGGTACAATCATATAATTCATATGTGGTGAGTGGTTTTTGATTTCATATATATACATATGAGGAATAATAAAATAATTAGTATGGGCGTTTGATTGAGAGGATCTCATCATAGAGAACGCGAAGTTTAATTTTATAGCATTCTAAAAGAAATAATTAAACTGTTTTATCTTTGATAGAATTACATAATAATGTTTAAATTTCACTTATTTAATACTGAGAGAGGTATGTGTGTTCATACATGTTATGGAGTCATTGATATTAAATATAAAATTATTCTATAAGTAAATGCACTTTTTTTGTTGGATCATCAGGAACATCAAATTTATTATGAAAATTGTTATGCTACTTCAAGGGAGATAAGTGATTGGTGGAGCGTAATAAAAATAAAATATTGGGAAAATTAGTTTATCAAAAGTGAATGTGGTTCCTCTAAAGTAAATGGATATGAAAATTTTCTAGAGACTTCTCTAAATACATCTTTTTCATAAAGAGACACGAATATCAATGATGACACCCCACATTTATGGGTCAATAGTGATGATGATGTTATTGATGTAATAAATCAATTAGAAATGGAAAGAGAGGATGAGATTGAATATCCAATGGAAATTGATGGTACTATAGAGGAATTTGAAGATATTGACACCATCATAAATGAAGATGTGGATAGAGATAAATATTGACATAGTTAAATAATGGTTATAATTATATATAATATATATCTATATATTATATTTGTTTTCAACTATTTGTATACAATAGTAAATTAATGTTTCAGATGGACTCTGATATATTTTGTTAGTTAGAGGGGGATGATCTACCTAGTGATGAGTATAATGTTGTATCATTTGACCCTGTGACTGTTGTAGGTTCAACGATTACTTAGAGGGGTCGTGGTATTATGAGATTGATGATTCTTGACCCTATCCCTGAGTAACATCCACGTATTGACATCAATCCATAAAAGCAGAGGTATATTCATTTAAGTATTTTAGTCAGTTTTCATTAGTTTTCATTAATTTATTTATATACTAGTTATTTGGTTTTTTGATATCTTTTTTCATCTCCTTTTCACATATAGCAGTTGGACAAGGAAGTGCTATATTGTGGAAATAATTTTTTATAGTATGAGTTACATGGGATCAGATTTATATTGATGTTTAGCACCACATGTTCGATCATTAGATGGTACGTAAATAAATAATTGTTATTTTGAAATTTATTTAATTAATTACTTGATATTATTTATTATTTGTAGTGTTTATGGTATCCTGTCAATGATAGCATGTAAGAATATATTTGGGAGGCATTGGAGGGATATATGTATGATCATCTCCATCAATTATTGCACAATCTAAGGAGGACATCAATAAAGATAGTGAGAGTCACAGATTTTGACTAGTCTTGCTACACCCACCGACCATATTACATCTCATCTCACGTTTGAGGATGATTATATTCATATTGGATGTGACCAAATATTCATAATAGATAATCATTAGGTTGACAAAATCAGTGGAGACAAGAGGTGGCACATCGATCTTGTAGTCGTACATTCAGTATACATCGAAAACTTTTAGTAAATTTTTAATAATATATATAACATTAAATGTAAAATATTTATTTTATATTTATATACACATTCGACTAACCTGATATTATGGAGTTCGATGTTTATAGGAGGATGCAGAAATATCCTATCACTATAGATATTAGAGGTGTTCTCCAATTTCATATTATTGTTAGTATAATTTCTTTTTAATTTTTAAAATTAACTACACATAACATTTTAACTATTTAAATTTTAAATTTCAATTGAAGTAGTCATATGAAGCCACGATGTCCCAGACATAGGCTGCGAGATAGGCCGAGACCAAGGACCAGACCTCTAGTGCAGCGTGATTTGATTATGCAACATGAATGCAGGTGACTCTGTATGTCTTTGAGAAAGACCGATTTGTTGATATCAACTCTTAATTGATGCCAGAGAGTTATTATGATACCACTATGTTGTCGTCATGAAGATCGAGAGGAGCTTGTGGAGAGTCATCATCATTTTTTTCACAGTTTGAGGAGCAGCTGTGAGCTTAAGGTGAGCTTATAGAGACCATGCTTAGGGAGAAGGAAGAGCTCTGTCGACAGCAACACCAATAGTAGAGGGAGATGCATCAATGGCTACTGTAGTAGCACGTGTAGGCGATGGAGTACATGTGACATCTGACTCCTAGTTTAGGGTTGAAGTTCCCTCCACCAGCTCCTCCATGTCCTCCATATAACCCTTCCACTGAGTGATTTATATATTTTTTTTCTAATAAACATTTGAATATTTTTGTGAATATTTTTATTAATCGGTATATTTACATTTCTATATAGTGTATTTTTTAATTGTTGTGAATATTGTGTTTTTTATTATTTTATTATTTTATTATTTATTATTATTATTATTTTATTATTAATTTATTATTATTATGATTATATTATTAATTATTATTATTATTATTATTTTTGTTGTTGTTGTTGTTGTTTTTGTGAATATTAAGTTTTTGATAATTTTATTATTTTTTTATTTTTTTATTTTATAATTTTATTAGTTTTTATTATTTTTAATTATTTTTATTTTTCATTATTTTATTATTAATATTATTTTATTAAATTTTATTAATATTATTTTTTAATTATTTTGTGAGGGATCATTAATCCCATTACAAAAGGTTTTTTTAAACCCGACAATACTATTTATGATGCAGTTTTCTCCAATAGGTCACCTGTGATGGGATCCTATCACAAATGACTCATCGTAAATGGTTCATTTTTTAGTTGTACTCCCCCTCATACTCTTACACATTTTCCACTCCACTATATTATTTTCTTATATATTTTATGATATATCAATATATTTATATATATTTCATTAGATTTTTTATCCATATATATATATATGTATATATTTATTTAAATACATGTATAAAATATGTTTTGTCTTGTAAAAACGTTTTGTGTGTGTGTGTGTTTATAAATACATACATATACAAATTTATATATTTGTGTGCATCTATAAATATAATCATATATATTTATATATATTATATATTAATATTTATATAAATATAATAGAATATATAGATAAATATATATTTGTTTGTCAATACACACAAAAATATACTTATATATATATAAACATTACATATACATTAATTAGATATGTATATAAATATTCATACATTTTATTTTAAATAAATTGGATATTATTTTTTATTTATATAAGGTTTATATGTTTAGATATACACTTTACATGTAAATATGTTTAGAGATATATTTATAAAATTAATTTTTTTTTCAATATATAAAAAATATGTATATATTTTTATATATTTGATTATAAATAAAACTATATTATGAATAATGATAAAATTTCAAAACAATAATATCAATATGAATGTGATTTTTGAGAATAAATTCAGTCCCCACTAAAAACATGCAAAAACACCCCCTTAAATGAGACTGATAGTCCATTGAATGTCAAAATATTGGGATACCCTGATTAAAAACTCAATTTTGGAGGCATTTTGGCCATATAAATTATGATAGGGTGTTTCCTCATGGCAGTAGCATGTATAGCTCACCGTAGGATTGTATTTTATATATGGTAGAGCCCAAACGGACACCCTAATCAAAATTTATGGTTGTTTGAAGTTCGAGTCACATTTTCAACTTCTTTTTGAGCATTTATTATTGTTTTTTATTTATTCTATCTTTATATTGTTATTAAATTAATACCACTTGATAATAAATATCAAATTATTAATGAATATTATTCCTTAATTATTTTATAATCAATTACCCTTAAATATATTATATATTAAGTGTAAACTTTTATTTATCCTTATATAAATAATATTTAATAAAATATTATATATATATATATATCAATATATATTTTTAATGACTCATATTTTTTTTTGCGAACTTTACACTTAATCACCGTTATTAAAAAAATGATGATAAAGACCACCCTTTATTTGCGCTAATAAAAAAGAACTGACAAAGGGGGGCCTTTTAATTGTGCTAAAAAATGATTGATAAAGGGTGTACCCTAATCAGTGTTGAAAAAATATTTGATAAAGGGGTATGTTTAACATTGTTGTAGCGCTATTAAAATCACCATTTATTGGCACTATTTTTGCCCTGATAAAGATACCCTCTTTATCAACAGTTTTTAATGCTATTAAAGTGTGGTGTGGTAGAAAGCTATTTTTGTGGTAGTGTCTTCTCCCAAATCTTATCACTGATTCCTTAGGATATCAAAGTAGAGTCTTCTATAGTAGCCCTAATTTTTTTGACGTGACTATTACATCATTTTAATGATAAAAAACATAATAAAATTACAAATCTAGGATCAAAAGTTTTAGTGTCTTGTGATATTTACACTTATACATAACTTTTCTATAATAAAACATAAATATTATTTAATTTATTATTCTCTATATTCTTAGTGACACTCATGTTCTCCTTAGTAAAAGTAATCATCTTAGGATATATATCAATGAAGGGGTAAGCTAAATGCCCAGTTAAATGATAAATAAGGGATATGAATCATTATAACCTAAGTGAAAATAATAACATAAGTATATGATCATCATCAACATCATGAGGGAAAAACTGTATAAAGGCATGAAATGTTGAAATTAATAAAAATAAAACATCATTTTTTATTGCTCAAATACCACACATAGTTGTGAACAAATCTAACATCTTGTTCAAGTATAACATAAGTTCATCATCATCACATCATCATTGTGAACATGGAAATTATCATGTTTACACACATTTCACATTCTCTCAAGTGATACATCACATTAGCCAATATATTATATGGGTATATAATTTTAGGCCCACTCTTCACATTATAAAATTTAAAAATCATGCACGCCACATAGAACTTATAATAATCTTAGTCATAAAATAATACATGTAAAGGAATGGGTTTCATAAGAATTTAAAAAATCATACATTCATGAATAAACATTAGGGATCACAAATTAAAAAGGGAATACATACTTGGTATAAAAATCATTAATCTTGAGTGAAGAAGAAATAATCTCAAGAGGAGTCAAGATGTGTTTTAGAAAGAAGAGTTCGTTTTCAAGAAAATTTATATTTTTCATAAAACTGAGGTAGAAATATGAATATACTAGAAAATAAGATGTATGAACAATTAAATTATATTTATATAACATTAAAGGAATATCCGTACTGAAATTTGGCATGAAATAGGTATAATCGAAAGAAAGGGAGTTGGGTTCGAGAATCCCCTTAATTTATTCCCACTATATTTCGTACCTTTTGTGCCTCCTGAATAATAAAAGTATATTTATTAAAACAATGATCCAAAAGTTTATTATATTAATTTGTATAAATATTTATCAATTATAATAATTTTATTATATTTCATAATTTTTGTTGACGAAATTTAAGTGTTTTGATATCATGTTTTCATGAACTTTTCCAATTTTCCTTGAATTTCGCTATTTTGATCAAGGTAATTATTAAATAATTATAATAATTTTTAAAATATGGAAATAAATATATTTATAAACTTATAATAAATATTTTATTCTAAAAAATCAAAGGGTTGGTGACATTAAATGAATTGGAAAAGTCCTCATTTTCGTTTAACCAACAGTTATCAGGATCATCATCCAAATTTGAAGAAAAAGTGGTATAAAATGTAAATACATTAAAAAAACATTTTCCAGAATGTTAAAAAAATTAATATAATTTTAAAATTATAAATAATTAACTACTATAATATTTTATTTTCAAATAATTTGGGAAAATAGAGGAAAAAAAGAAAGTGGGCGAAGAGTTGAAAAACATACTCATTCTTTGGTGTTTCTTCTCTTGTATGACACTATAACTCATTTTATTTTTGGAGTTGGATTACTACAAAATATAACTTTGTATTATAATAGGATTAATAGGTAATATCTGGGTAGATATTTGTCTTTAGAATCCCTGAGAGGAGTTGTTTTCCAAGGGGAGGGAGAGGGGGTATTTATACTTGAGGAGAGGGGTATTTTTTGAATAAAATATTGAATAAAAAAATATATCAAAGGTAAAACAAGTAATAGTGAATTTTTGACATTATAAATCATATATTAATACAATATAATAAGTTTAATAAATTTAACCTAAATTTTAATAGGAATTCATTAATTTTCTAAAAAGGAAAGTGGAAAGTAAGAAAAATTGTTATTTTGAGGAATCACTTTTGACTTTAGGTTTTGGAAGGATATTTTTTAGTTTTGGAAATTAATATTGTTATATTTTAATGAATAATTTTTGAAATTAAATATATCATGAAATAACCTCATGTTATAGAATGTATTAAGTCATTATTACATCATGAATGATGTAATTTGAGATACATTAGTTCTGTCAAAATTTAAATTTTTTACTATTCACCTAAAAATTGAAGTATTTTAGAAAATTACCAAACAATAACCCTAAAAATATCGACATGTTTATTTAAAAAAATTATATTCGTTTTATAAAGAAATAAATTTCTAAAATTGGTAGTTTAATATAAAAAATATTATTTTTATAAAATAATTTAAAATACAGTTTATTAAAAAGGTGCTAATATTTTTGTCGAGTTTTTTATCATGATATTTATTTTTTGGAATTATAATGTTTATATTTACCAAATGTGATCATGATAAATATTATTTAATTGATAATTTATTATTTTTAGGTAAAATTAATATTCTTACGGTCAGGTTACTATTCCCAATGGTCAAGTTATTATTCCCAATGGTTAGGTGACTATTCTAGCAGCCACTTTACCTCATATAAATAAAACTCTATTATTTCACTCAATATTCAACTCAATTACTCTAAAGGTTATATATTTCCATTTTTTACAATTTTTCTTGGTTTACAAATATATTTCTTATTCTTAATAGTGTTTGATGTGGGTGTATTGATTCTAGTAGAGGAGTGATCTATCCCATTGTAGCTTTTATATTTTTTTATTTTTTGTCCAGTTGTAATGTTCGGAATTTTAATTGGTTTCATTTTTGAATAATGTAAAAATATTTATTAATGAAGAAAATTATTTGTTGGTTTCTCTATATTTTGTATGTTTATAATATTATATAATATAATACAATACAAATTTATTCAAGAAACCAATTTTACTAAAAAAACTAGGTCATTACATCGTCCCCCATAGAAATTTAATCCATCAAATTTCAACTCATATTCTTTGTCATGAATAAATGAGGGTACTTATGTTTCATTGTTTCTTGTGGTTCCAAATCTATCTCTTCATAATTATGGTTCTTCCAAAATACTTTGACAAGGTGATTTTTGTTGCTGTATAGAACTTTGTCTCTACAGTCCAAATCATCACCAACTGTTCTTTATATGAGAGGTCAATCTCTACCTGTATCATCTATAGATTTAGAACATTCAAGTGGTTAGTTATGTAATTCCACAGGAGAGATACATGGAACATGTCATGAATGTGATCCATGTTTGTTGGGAGTGAAAACTGATAGGCCACTGCTCTTATGAGATCAAGGATCTCAAAGGGGAAAATGTACCTTGGGATAATCTTCCATTTATTTCCAAACCACATTACTATATTGCATATTTATATTCGAAAGAAAACTTTATCTCCAACACAAAACTCTTAGTCCCTTCAACGGTTGTTAGCATAACTCCTTTTCTAAATATGAGAAGCTATTATATGCAGTTATATGTATTGAACCTTCTCTATAATCTCTTTCACAATGTCAAATCCAAGCATTTTTTTTCAAAAATCTCATCCCAACAAGTTGGAGTTATATATCAATTCCTATATTGTGCTTCATATGGGTCCATTTTAATACTTGAGTGGAAGCTTTTGTTATATGAGAACTCAACTAATGGAATATATTGATGCCATCTAACTTTTAATTCTATTAAATAGGCTCTTAGAATGTCCTCGAGCATTTAGATAGTCCTTTCAGATTGGCCATCAATTTGGTGGAGATAGGCCATGCTAAGATTCAATTTAGTTCTCAAATCAAGTTGAATACTTCTATATAACTTATAAGTGAACCATGGATTACAATTGGATATTATCAAAATTGGAACCCCATGCAAAATCACAACCTTCTTCACATATATCTTGATATGTTTTTCAAGAGATAAATCTCCATAAATAGAGATAAAGTGGGCTATGATTGTGACTCAATCCACCACAACCCATATCACATTGTTTCCATTGGTAGTTTTCAGGAGAGAAATGAAATTTACATAGTGACATTATCCCGTTTCCACATGGGGATAGGCAGTGGTTGGATCATCCATTTGTAATTTTTCCTCTCTGATTTAACTTGTTGACTTACCAAACACCTTGATATGTACTCAACAATATCATTATTCATGTCATCCCGCTAGAAGTTTTCTCTAAGACAACAATACATCATGGTACTTATAAAATGGTTGGTGAAAGATGAGATATGTTCATTATCTAATAGATTTTTTTCTCAGCTGATGCAGGCACACAAAGCCTCATTCCAAACCAAATTACACCACCATCATCATTAATATAGAACTCATGTATCTTTCCATCATTTTCTGTTTTAGCATCTTTTGTAGCTTTAGATCATCCACGTGTATCTCCATGATCTTCTATTGGATGTATGGTTAGATAATATTCTTGTAAAGGTAGGATATATTCCCTGCCTTTATGATTTTATGATCCATATTTTTCATTTCCATAAAGATAGGGTCTTTCTCAATTTGCATCATTGATAGAGTGGCTGATTCTTTTCTGCTAAGAGCATCAACTACCTTGTTTTCCTTTATCGAATGGTAGTGAATATATAAATCATATTCCTTGATTATATTTAATCATCTCACTTGATGTATGTTAATCTCCTTTTGTGTGAATATATACTTTAACCTCTTTTGATCAGTATATATGTCACAATTCTCCCCATAGAGGAAGTTCTTCCATATTTTCAAGAAAAGAATAACAGTTTCTAACTCTAGATCATGAATCGTGTAGTAATTCTCATGGATCATAAAATTATGTGAGCAGTAGGCTATCAATTTGGCATTCCACATCAGTACAGAGCTCAAGCCTTTCTTTAAAGAATCATTGTATATCACTAAATCTTCTACACTTGTTGGTAGTGTTAGTATAGGTGTAGTGATTAGCCTCTTCTTGAGTTCCTGGAATCTGTCCTCACATTTTTTCATCTAGACATAAATTATCCATTTTTGTGTGAACGTATTTAGTGGACTAGAAAATATTGAGAAATTATTCCCAAAAACATTGATAATACCCAAAAAATTCAATAAAACTATGGATTTCAATGACACTAGTAGATCGGAACCATTCCTTAATTACCTATTTTTTTAAGAGTCTACAAAAATTACCTCACTTGTGATCACATTCCCAATGAATGCAACTTACTGCATCCAAAATTCACACTTTCTAAACTTATCTTACATTTTCTACTTCCGTAATGTCTCTAGAAAAATCCTTATATTCTCTTCATTTTCCTCTTTTCTATTGTTGTAATTGATAATATCATCAATAAACCCTACCACTTTTTTTGACATAGTATATAAAGAATCTATATCAAATCCATGAAGATTTTAGGGTCCTTATGAATTCCAAATGGAATCAATATGAACTCATAGTTCCCATAACATATAAATAAATTAGTCTTCTAAATATCTTCCTTCTCCACCTTCATTTTATGATATCTAGAATGAAGATCCACCATTCAAAAGTACTATGCTCCTAATAGTTGATCAAACAATCCATAAATCCTTTAAAGAGGATTCATGTTCTTTATGGTGATATTTTTGAGCTCATATTAATCTATATAAAGCCACATAGATCCATCCTTCTTCTCAACAAAGAGCACTGACGCACCCCAAAGTGATGCACTAGGTCATATAGACCCTTTTCCAAAATTCTATTTCAACTGCTTCTTTAACTCTTGCAGTTCAATCGGGCCATCCTGTAGGGGCATTTTGAGATAGGAATAGCTTTGAGTATAATATCTACTCGGAATTCTACCTCAAGATCCAAGGGATTTCTAATTAACTATTTGGGAAATACATCAGTGTATTCTCTCACAATGAACATTTCCTCATGTTTAATTTTTTCCTTCAACACAACCATTTGGTCATAGTATGCTTCTTCACATGGTATCAACACCCACACAGTTGAGATATTTTATAAATAAGAGTCATGATCTCTCTTTAATTTTGAATAGTATGGTTAGGAATATAAAAATATATTTCCTTTTCATTATAGTTGATGTGTTCTCTATATAATGAGAGACAATCTAGGCATAATATAGCATCAATTTACACCAAGTTAATTATAAAAACACTTCTTTTTATTACACAATTAAACATAATTTATTACATAAACATCACTTAATACAAAATATAAGATCAAGAGTTCTAGTGTCTTTGGGGCTTATGATAATTACATAACAACTTAAAACATGAAATACAACATCTTTATTGAAAACTTCATTTAGATTACCACTACATTCTCTCGTACATATCATTTTATGGGATAACCAGAGGACATGCATAAGAAAAGGGTGAGCTATAAAGAGCATTAAAGGAGTAATCATGGAATATCATGAGGAAGAAAATACATGTTAGACAATAGGCATATCAATAGAGAACAAGAGAATCATAAACATAAAGGCATGATAAATCATGATAATCATAACATGGAGATGTGGAAATAACACTTAACATGGAATTAGCATGAGCCAATGCCCATTTCACATGGAGAATGAGTAAACCCTCATTGCACATGAAGCATTATTAAAACCTCGTTTCACTTGAATTAGTATGAGTAAACACCCATTTCACATGAAGTATCCAGATACTATACTTTACCCAATGCGTTGGAGCACTATCAGGGTGCACCCTTCTTAAACGTTTCATTTCATGCATAAGTGTGCCACATGAATCATAAAACATTGAATCATTCAACATAATATTTTATTCCATGATAAATAAATGTTGAATACATACATGAAAATCTTTAAACAGTAAGTAAATGTCTATAAAGGTGAATACCCTTGATAGAGAAATGGGCATGGTATTTACTACACAATGACTTTGGATTGGAAAAGCATGGTGCAATTTCAGCAGCATAACGGTGTGACATAAGAACTAATAAAACTAGTTGATGAGAGATAAAGTGGTGTATCATTATATTTACATAACATGGACTGTAAGGGGGTCATACATATACCTATCCCAACAAATTTAATTGAATTTAGATTCATGATACAAGATAATTTCTTGAAATTAAATAAGGGGAGAGAAATTCCTTTCAGAATTTTGGCATAGTAACGGGTGTACATGGGAAGAATTTAATGATAATGAAAGGGGTCTCCAGTCATTAAAACATAAATAGGGAACTATAGGGGAGGTTTAAAACCACACCCCAACATTTATAATTGATATTAAAAGGGAATAAAAATTTAAATAATATTGTACAAAAATGAGAAATGAAGAAAAAATCTTACTTGTAAGTGTGCTTCTAAAGGCTTGAGAGAGGCTTCAGAGAGGATTGTTAGGAGCTTGGGGTACCTTGGGAGGATTCTCGAGAGAGGAGGATAGAGGTTGGATGAACTCAAAAGTCATTTAGTGATGAGGAAGTTGGAGCTTGGGTGGGTTTATATAAGAACGGTGAGTGAATTCTTTATTACTTATGTTTCGGACACCTCACATTAAACTAATCCAAACCAAAAAGCATCCCATGGTTTTTGCCCATGTTTTTTAGAAAAGAGATGTGTAATAAAATATTTTACAATCCCAAAGTCTGAAATTTTTTAAAAAAATGGGGTTTCTTATATGGAGGTGAGCCACACTCCCAAGGAAAAAAATTTAAAAAGACAAAATGTTTAATAAGTCTTGAAGGGTCCACTAAATCATTGTAAAATAAATAAAAAAAAATCCAAAATCAGATTATATTAATGTTAAAACATATACTTGTCGAACATAAATTTTATAGTATTTTATTACATCACTATTGTGTCATTATGATGTTATAAAACACATTATATATTTAAAAGGTATTTAATTTTTACCCAAAAATTTGACAAAAATGGATTTCAAACCTTAAAAAAATTACAATTACATTCATAAAATTATAGGATCATTTATATTTAATAAAACATAATTTCTTAATAATAATATTATTATTTTCTTAAAATATTTTTTAATTCAAAAAATTATTAATTCATCAAAATAGATTTCTTCGTTGAACATTAACTGAAAATACTATGTGTGCTTTAAAAACTATTTAAAGGGTAAAAATAATAAAATTAAAGTACATTAAATATTATATAAAAAAATAATGTACATAACCATAGTACCAGGGTATTGTTACATAACCCCTTATAACACCCGCATAATACCAAAGAGTAAGGTGTACGATGGTGATATACTCTTTGGGTGGCTTAAATAACATTGCTCGGGTGGTAATCTCTATCAACTTCTACTTCTCTCGTAGGCACTCCCTCTTGAGATTAACATATTCAAGCTTTGCATGGGCTTGGTCAAGAGAGAATCCCCAAGATGCAACCTCCTTTCCAAGCTCTGACAAATGGGCATCGTATGGGGTATGTCTACTGGATGAGGTCATCACTTCCTTTGTCTGAGTAAATTGGATTAGTTAAATCTCTATAATTATACTAATCATGTGATCACTTTTCAACGGCTATATTAGCAATGGTCACAATTGATAACAGTATTTTAAAACCCAAATACATAAAACAAAAGAAGTTGACATTTTATATAAAATTTTTACATAAAGAGTCATTTAATTTGATCAAGATGGATTTCCATTAATGAATATTTGGGTCGTCACAATCTTTCCCTCTTAAGAAATTTCACCCTTGAAATTTCCTTTTCCCACACTAAAACAGAGCTGGGAAACTCTACTTCATTATTTCCTCTGATTCCCACATCGATTCTTCAAACTTGTTGTTTCTCCACAACACCTTGACGAGGGGCATTGTACTATTTTGTAGAACTTTTTCTCTAAGATCTAAGATCTTCACTGGTTTCTCATCCTCTAACTATACCACTTATGACGAGAGTACATGTGAAGGGTCTGGTATGTACATCCATAAGAGGGATACATGAAAGAAATCATGAACTTTGGCCATGGTAGGTGGAAGTGCTAGTCGATAGGCCACAACCCTGACACGATCAAGAATCTCGAAGGTGCCAATGTACCTTGGACTTAACTTCCATTTCTTTACAAACATCATTGTTGACGGTTCTTTCCATCACAGAGTCTAACGAATTGAAAAGGGGAAATACCTTGAACCCAAAGTGATTCAACCTTTGAAGTAACATCAAAAATTGAAAAAGGCATGAACAAAGGTTCAAATGCACTTGAGTCACACAAGTTCCACCAAGGTCACGCAAGTATACTTGCACGATGCACATTGGTTTCATAGGTGAATTACGCACCCTCTTTGAATTTCGCCCAGGGTCTTCCCCAGCCTATAAATACCCCCTGTGGGCCCCCCATTTCAGTGACGAAAAATTACAGAAACTCAGATTTGATCTTCTGGTGCCCTAGTCTCTTCTCAAAGCTTCCGAACACTTCTAAGGTAATTTCTTACCTAGAATGGAAGATCTATAGAGGGGGAGTAACGCATAAGTGTTGAAACTCATCAACACTTGCGCGCCTAAGTGGCCAGCCCTTAAGGGAAATGACCACACTCGCACACCGCCTTACTCCTTCAATAGAACTTGCACACCACCATTCTGGAAGCCCCTAGGGATAATACTAAAGGCTTGAGCCAAGACTTGCCCAAGTATTACCTTAAGGTTTGGCCTTCGCGCAATTACCTATGTGTCGCACAAGTATACTTGTGCAACCAGGACTTGCGCGCCCATGCAGGACTTGAGCGCCACCTTCTTTTTGGGTGCCCCTCCTACCTATTTCACCTCTATTATGATTTTACTCATCCTCTACAAGATTAAGCTTTCAAAACTCTCTCCAAAGTCATTTATGGCATGATTTCCTTGTTGGATTCCTTATCTGAAATGAATTCTGTGGAACCTCTCTTAAAACATAGTGATTCACATATCTTTATTTCACTAATGTCAGATATTTCATTCATTCAAACTCATCCTTTAAGATGAGAGAATCCTTAACCAGGGTCTCCTTTTCAAGAGTAAGCCCCAGTCTAAGTCCCTTGACATGGGCCTCTTTTTCAGGAGTAATCCCCAGTCCATGTCCCCTAACCTGGGCCTCTTTTTCAGGACTAATCCATAGTATTCAAGTTCCCATAATTTTGGGCATCCTTCTTAGGAGTAATCCCCAAGTTCCCAAAATCCAAATTCCCTTAACCTGGGCTTGCTTTTCAAGAGTAATCCCGAGTCATAATTTCTCTTAACCAGTCTTAAT
The DNA here is from genome assembly GCA_963277665.1 of Viscum album. Classification (NCBI taxonomy): domain Eukaryota; kingdom Viridiplantae; phylum Streptophyta; class Magnoliopsida; order Santalales; family Viscaceae; genus Viscum; species Viscum album. The sequence continues at coordinate 865,914,376 of OY728146.1, read as the reverse complement.
TTACATTTGACTTGGGCTTCCTTCTCAGAAGTAAAACCCAATCATAAGTATTCTCCTCATTTGGGCATCCTCCTTAGGAATAATCCCCAAGATAAAGTATCCAAATCTCCATAAAGCACATATATCTTTATAGACCTTGTTCCCGGGTTTCTTCCCTGAAGTAAATCCAAATCTTCATCTATTTGGACAGTCATACATATATAAGCCCTGCATCATTTCTTATAATTGCAACTTTCATGGTACAATTGTCTGGTTTTACCAATACCTCTTGTTTCTCACACCGACCATGACTCACGTGATCTTAGAGTGTAAAAGTGATTATGACATCTTTCTTTGAGCCATCAATTATGCATAAACCTCATACTTCTTTACTCGAACTACGTGGGTTCTAATTCCTTTTCTAAACAAAGGATATGTAGGTAGCCCATCTGTGGGTATGATCCCAACTCTGAAATAATTTATGTCCTTCTGAATGACAATAAACTTCAAGTTCCCCACTGAGTGGCTTCAAAACCAGTATGGTTATCATAACGGCCAAGATATTTCTATATAATTTGTCGAAGGATACCATTCACTAATAATCTGTAACAAATACAGATGATTCTCTATTGATGAAGAACCTTGAATACATATAAAGGATTATCTAAATCACATACATATTCATAATTGATTTTCAGATCTAAAGGAAAGCTCATTTTCATACTTGGTAGTGTAATAAGGATTCATGAACATAAATTAAATCTATAAAGAGAGTCTCAGAGTAGACAATAATTCCCCTAAAAAGGTGTGACGAGTCCGACCTCCCATCCTCTTGACCAATGCAAATTCTTAAGCATTATTGGTTCATAACTAATGAGCACCTATCTTTGGAAAGTAGGTCCAAATGGATATAGAATCATTGGATGTTTCTGGTTCTTTGAAAAAACCCGTTAGAAACCGCTTGGAATGTTTGAACCTTAAATCAATGAGGTCATTCCCATTTCTAGAGGAAAAAAAATGGTGAACATGACGTGAATCCTTAACCAAGTTAAAATAATGTTTTACTTATTTGATAGGGCCCTATTTAAACTCAATGAGAGGGCCAACAAGATAGTCAATAACATATGTGCTCAACCAAAAGATGAAGCGGCCGAATTTATCTTGATTATGTTTGTTATATCGAATAGGAACCCTTTTCCATGATCTTATGCATTACAAGAATGGATTTTCTTAAGTTCACTACTATGAATACTTCAGCTGTGAAAACCTCTGCTGTTACTCCTGCTGGATCGTCGTCCGCTCTGAGGGCGACATCACCTACTCAGCATCTTCAACGCTGGGTATCGAATGCACTGGTTAAGGAGTACCGTCAACACGGTACCATTCTAGCTCTGGAGGCTACTCGACAATCCTTCCAAGTGAACTACTCACCCAGGTCGTCCGAATAGCAACCACCAGTGATCAAGAAGCGGGAGGTGCTGACCACTGTCTCCAACCGTTTCAGGTCGTTATCCCTGAAATGAAACCACCATTCCCTCCCATATTCTGAGGAGGTGAATGAGAAGGCCACTCAGGGCCTTAACTCAAAGAGACAGGAGTCCTTCTCGAGGGCTCCAATCAACAATCGCCGCCAGACTCGTGCGACAGTGCGCCCTCAACATGATGAGGGTGTCGTCTCCAGGCGTTTGGCTCAGGTTACTCAAAACCAAGCAGGAAAGACGAACCACAAGAGGCGAAAACCTGTTAACAGTGAGTAGGTTCTTATCTCTGCAGTTTCTAGAGAAGTCGACCAACCTAACTTGGTGGCATTTAATGAGCAATCACATACACCTTTCTATTTTAATTCCGCTATCTAGAAGACTCATATGGCAGCAGCACACCAATCCCACCAGGAAATTCCAGCGGAGTACTATAGACAGGAACATACACCTGTTTATAAATTATCAGCTAGTCAGTAGGCTCATCTGACTACATATGATGGAGCCCGCCAACCCAATGTGTTGAAAACTACTAAATAGGCACATACACCTGCTTACACTCATCAATCCTGCCAGCAACCTCGTCTGTCAGTATTGAAGAAAGATTGTCAACCATGTGCGGCAGAGTTCAATTAGCAGGCACATACACCTGCTAGTATTGATCAAGCCTACCAACAGTCTTGTTTGGTAGCATTCGGATAAGTCAGTCAGAAAGCTCCAGCGACAAACAGGAGGCAGAAACAACTCTCTGACCTCACACTTGAGTATTGTAAGAATTCACTGATAGGAAAAGGAGGAAAAGAGTAGGAACACACACCTACTCCAAGAATAGAATGTATGTATATCCCCGTTTTGGCAGCTGAAGTCACCAAGCATATTCTGTCAATGGTGAAAGAGCAGAAGCAAATCCATGCTCATATTATGGATTCCTGCCAAGATATTATAACATCTTTAGTAGAATCTCATGGAAAGACACATAAATCTATCCCTACTAGTGGAGTGACACATCAATATGTCACTCTGGAACACACACACTCATTTGTTCCAGTCCAATAGGGTTGTGGGGCATACTCCCCCATATCATATGGACATCCAAGTCAGGCACATACACCTGATTTGAGTGGAGATAGTCAGCCTAACCTGATCTTTTCTCCTAAGAAGGCACATAAACCTGCCCATAATGACAACTTTCGTCAACAAGTGGTTCATAAAGTGAGTAATAAGGCATATAAGAAGAAGACTCTCCCAACACAGTCAAGAAATCAAGGGCCACTCTGTAATAAGGCCTTACTCAATGATGGAGTTGTTGATGCACTCATACAATTATCTGTTGCAACTCAAGATTCTACTCTATCAGTTCCCAATATTCAATACATTAATTCCGATGTTCTGGATCAAACACTTCCTCATGAAGGCTTGCTTCATGACAATTCGGTCAATCTCAAAGTTTCATCTACAGATGAGAGCCACAAGAACCCTCTGTGTAGTCAGAAGACTAAAGAGCAAAATGTTTCATCTTTTGTTGTAACCCACCATGGTGGTCCTCCCAATGATGATGAATTTAGTTGCAAAAGTCCTCTCCACAGTAGTAATGCACATTGCTAGGAAAATTCTCCAATGGACAATGTAGTAATGAGAAAGCCCTCTTATCTTGAGGTAATTGAAAATGTAAAGACAGTCATGTCTGATGCTTTACCGTTAGCATGTAAAATACTTTCTCAATTAGAAGATAGCCTAGGGTGTAGGCCATTCTCTGAACCACCCCCAAGTCATGCATCTTCTAGTTTGATCAGTGATTTCTCTACCAATATTGTTGAATCCGATGAAGCAACAAGTAATCACCAGCTCTGGTATAATCAGGTAGAAGAATCTTCATCGAATGATAAAGAGGAAGTACTGAATATGAGAAAACAACTGGAAAAAGGTGAAGTGCCAGGTATGTTTTGGACTTTGGATGATTCTCAGTATGACATTCCAGAGATGTTGACGGAAGATGGAATTCATGATATTCATCTCAACATATAGAAAACTCTTTGTCAGTTGAAAAAGAAAATATTATCTTATTATGAATATGAAAATCATGTCATGATAATAGAAGGGTTACAATGCCAAATTTATTTGGCAACTCTCTCAGTTTCTCAATATCCGAAGGCTGAAAAATAGTAGAGATCCCTTCAGCGTTCATGCCTTAGAGAATTAAGAATATTGTTCTAGTTAATTGCCAATTCCCCATCTGGTATTCATATCATGGGATGGGGTGTTCATGGAGCACTTCATTTTACTGTACTCTCCAGTCAGAAAAGCCCACCAAAAATGGTTTCATGCAATGTTATTGCCCATGGCCGGCCACAATCAATGGGTTTTGTTCGTAATCAAAAGCTTACCCAAAAACATGCCTCCACTAGTTTTTCTCAAAATAAAGCATACAGAGAAAAAGTTATTGAATTACACCTGAATCAAGCAAACCCGAATATTGAACAAGCCTCTAGTTTGGAGAACGCACATCATCAAGTGACAGAAGTGTCAGAAATCATCCAATGGTCTTTTGAGATGGGTGATAAAAGTGGATGCAGGTTGATGCATCTTGTTAATTTCTGGACTAAAGTCCATAATATTAGAAGATATTTCAAGAAGGTCTCAGATATAGCATGTCAAGAACCCCCCAAGATTTCCAGACTGGGTAATCTTTTAACCTAACCCTCAGAATCAACAAATAGGATTTAAGGAGTTGAGCAGGAACAACCACAGTCCACTGGACTGGGGACTTTTTCAAATTCTCAATCTCTCCCTCAGATAAAGTTAGTCTTATATAGATTAGGGAAGAAGACTCAAGAGGAACGAAGAACCAAATTATTAGGAGATTCCCTCCACATTACGGTTCATCAAGAAGTTCCCGAGGGATCAAATCAACAAAAGGCAGTGTCTCAACAAGAATGTGGAAGAAGGAAATATCGCAGAAATGCCGATAAAATAGATGCAATGCATTATGCATCAATCAATGTCATCAATTCCATTGTTTCTGATCCACCAGATGAGGCTCACTTAGAGGGATCAGATGAAGGGGTTCTTGCTCAAGAAGTTGTCCGCACAGACACATATGAAGAAGGTGTGTATACACGAAATCAAAGGCTTACCCAGAATTTGGGTAATCCTTCAAGTAACCCACTTCCCCCTCTCCGAAAGGAAGAAAACAAGCGGAAATGAAAGAATCAGGTTATATACCCTTCCTCTAGAGAAGGCCAATCACTCTTTCTTGATAAAATATCCGCACAACAAGAGGAAGAGATCAAAGAACTGAGGAGGTTGAATGTAGAACTACTTCAAAGTAGTCTTCCTCCTAAGAGTGCTGGAGCCAGTCAGCCAAGGGAATTTGTTGTGGCTACAGAGATGGATCAAGAATATCCTCTTCTACTAGTACAACCTCACAGGTCTAATCATACGGGTCATGTGCAACAATAATTTTCGGTGCTACCATCAGTTGCAGTACCAGCCACCACATCTGTCCAAGCTCCTGTCATTGCACCTGCTCAGGTCCCAGCTCAACCGGATGTTTCTCAAAAGTTAATGACTACCATTGAATCATTAACATCTCAGTTGGAAGCTATGGAAGGAAAGCATCCACTGGTTCAACCAGAGAACAGAGATTACCCTAAATGGGTAGACGCAATTCCCCTCCCCCCCATCAAAATTTTCAAGTACCACATTCCCAATATTTAATGGTTAGGGAGACCCAGAGCAACACTTAACACATTTTGTTTATCATTGTGATCCTATGATGGGAACCCCTTAGCAATAAGTAGTTAAGCTTAGTTGTTTTGTACAGTCATTACAAGGTCTTTCTTTTGTCTAGTATACAAGCTTGCAATCCTAGTCAATTACCAGGTGGGAGGATCTTCCTCAACGATTCCTTCTTTAATTCAGCTCAACTTTTCCAAAGACAACAATTTTTTATCATACAAACTATAATCAAAGGGAGAATGAAATGATTTCGGATTTCATTGCTTGCTGGAAGGGATTAACATATTCCCTGAGCTTAGCACTCCCTCAAGAAGAATTGTTACCAATTTGTGTGAAGAATTTTCATGATGAGTTGCACACACCGTTGATCCCTGTGAAATACACAGGAGGGTTTTGAGACCTCACTTCAATCGCTCAACAGATTGAATACTCTCTTATAAAGACTAAGGATAAAGCTCATGTAATTCCATCAGCTCCAGGAAGGAGAATGGGTAAAGTAGATACTGCTACAGTTATGCTTAAACAAGCACCTATACCTGCTTCTACTTCAAGACCTTCATCTTCTCGAAGGGCTCCGCCTCCTGAGCGTCAAAAATAGAGGCTATTTCGTCAAGATGATCAAAGAGATCAAAGAAGAAAACAATTTGAGGATTTAAAGAGAAAAACATACTATTTCCGAAATGAACAGGTTCCTGGTTACATCATTTCGGCTATGGAAAATAATTTGGTTTAATTGCTAAGGACCAAGAGTCCAAACAAGGAAGGAGCTGAAGACCGTCCCAACTATTTCCCATTTCATCAGATGTTGGGGTATCCCATTCAAGAGCATTTTGTCTTCAAGGACCTCCGGAAAAAAATGGTTGACTTGGGACAAGTCAAACTGAAAGATTCTTTAGCTTAGATAGCATGTGTTACTACTACAGATCCAGAGGAAAAAGGCGAGTGGCAAGAAGTCAACAATAAAAATGAGCCAAAATATGATGATTGGATGGTCAGAAAAATGATCAACCAAACTCATGCCATTTTGCGAATGCAATTGAAGAAGCCAATTGTGTCTTCTTCCATGAATGCCACAGTAATACCCTCTTCATCAGAAGGAAAATCCTCAAAAGGACAGCATAATTCCAAGAAAGAAGAACAATCAGAAGAAGATGAAATCATGTCAAAGCCCAAGTTGTCTTTGACTCTAGCAGATTTTATGCTATCTACTTCAAAGCAATGGGCACCACCCCGCCAAACGGAATAGCCTAAATGGTCTAATTAGGTAGATTCTTCATCGAATGAAGAGTTGATCTTTGGTTCTATTAGTATGATTCATTTAAAATATCCTTATACCTATCACAATTTCGATTTTGATGAGCCTTAATTCCCTGTATCAAACAGAGGAATCATAGGGAGTTATAGAGGCTCAGGGTATGGGGGAAGACATGGATCTTTCAAAGTCCACTATTCCAATTCTACCCCTTCTAGAACTGTGTATGCAGCAGAAACTCGTGGCAGATCCCTTCAACGATCTCAACAAGAACAAGAAAGTTCTTCTACACAAGGAAGATTCTTTCCTGGCATAGTTATTCTGGAATATTGGTTGGAGGTTCCACCTTCTTCCTCTCAACAAGTAAATAGACCCAATCGGTCTAATCTTCCAAATCCAGGAGTATTACCAACTCCTATCCCGGTACAAGATGCACCAACTTCCAAAGAATCAACTTCTAAGGCACCTGTGAAACTACATGTTCCTGTTGGGAAACATATACCTTTGTATAAAAATTATGATATATTGAAACACTTGGCCCAAGTACCGGAAACGTTATCAATTCTGGATGCCTTGAATTTATCAAAGGATCTTTGGGAGGCACTCACTGAGGCTTTGTCTAGTCTTTAGGAGTTTGAAACTGAAATTTCTGCAGCTGAAGTCTACCATGTAGAGAATAATCCTGCAGAATTCCATACAGTGATATCTTTTACTGATGAAGATGAAGATTATGCCATGCATGGACATATTAGACCTTTTTTACTTATCTGGAAAGGTCATTGGTGTAGACGTCCGAAGAGCTTTCATTGATAATGGTTCAGGAGACAACCTCATCCCCATTCATACACTTCGTTTATTGGGCCTCACGAAATCTGATTTATCTCCTCCTACCATGATGTTACAAGGATATGATAAAAATGAACAAGAACCAATGGGAGAGATTACACTCAGAACTCAGTTTGGAGATCTTGTATCCAATTTAGATTTCATGGTTGTTCATCATCAAATAGCCTTCAACATCTTTCTTAGAAGACCCTGGCTACATCAACATGCAGAAATCCCTTCATCATACCATCAATGTCTCAAATATTGTTTCGATGGTCAAATTGGGACATTTTATGGTGATAAGCCCCCGTTAAAAACATGTGAGCCTCAATACATTAAGGCAAAATTCTATCACATGAAGGGTAAGGAGAAATCCACGATATGGGAGATTACCGAAGTCAATGATCCATTTGGTTTGGAAAAGATTCCAGTAAATCCATTTACACATTTGAGTATAGATTATGTATTGCCTACCAGTCAAATTGACAGGATAGACCCAAATCAAAATACTCTTATGGAAAACTCCTTAATGTCAATTACGGAAATCAATCCAGACATCATGGGAGAAAGTGGAGATCCACCAAGCAATGATGATAACTGAAATATAGATGTCTTTATTTCATCTACCGAAATCTAGCAAGTATATACTTCTCCAATCAGGTCAGAAGAAGTTATAGCAGTGTCAGAGGTGAATGATGATGTTGATTCTCAATCCATTATCTCCTCTATATTACCCAAGGAAGACCCTTCATCACCAATCGGGTCAGAAATGGAAGATTCTTCTTTAAGATGTTCAAATTTTAACATTTCTTCTCATTATAGAAATTCTACTTCATCATCTACTATGCAAGTAGAAACAGAAGAAATAACACATGTTGAAGAAGAAGAGGAAGATCTTAGGGATTCTCCTCCAGCATTTGAAGAGGGTATCTCTACTACCGTGGATGAACTTAGGGAAATAAATATGGGTACGAAAGAAGATCCATGCCCCACTTTAATTAGTTCCACCATGAATATTGAAGAGAAAGAGGTGTATATTTTTTTTAAAGAAAAATAGAGATACATTTTCTTAAAACTATACAGAGATTATAGGGCTTGATCCTGATGTTTCCACTCATCGCTTGGGTTTTCCAGAAGAACATCAAGGAGTCAAACAAGTCTCTAGAAGAACACACCCAACCTTTGCTTCCAAAATTGAGGCTGATGTGGATAAGCTTATCAAAGCTAACTTCATCAGAGGAGTTCAATATCCCAAGTGGTTGGATAATATTGTCCCTGTGAAAAAAAGAATGGACAAATTAGAGTTTGCATTGATTTCATAGATCTTAATCGGCATTGTCCTAAGGATTATTTTCCAGTTCCGATAAAAGAACTCTTAATTGATGCAATAGATAGCTATCAAGCACTTTCCTTCATAGACGAATATTCCGGATATAATCAAATTCAAATGGCTCCAGAAGTTGAGGAATCTACAGCTTTCAGAGCCCCTCAGGGTGTGTTTTGATATCGGGTAATGCCCTTTGGACTAAAGAATGCAGTCAAAACATATCAGCGTTCCATGTATCATATCTTCAAACCCTTTTTAGGGAAATTTGTTGAATGTTATGTGGACGATTTGGTTGTTAAATCCCAGTAATGTTCTAATCACTTGGCTTATTTGGAAGTCATATTCCACAAACTTCAGCAACATAATTTGAAGATGAACCCCTTAAAATGTTTTTTTGGGGTAACCTCAAGGAAATTTCTTAGCTTTGTTGTACGACATCGTGGTATCGAAGTTGATCCTGAGAAGGCAAAGTCAATCCTTGGTATGAAACCTCCTCACAATTTGAAATAATTGAGAGGACTTCACGGACACTTGGCCTATATTCTGCGTTTCATTTCCAATTTGGCAGGAAAAAGTTTACCCTTCACCAAATTGATGAAGAAGGGAGTCACTTACCAGTGGACTGAAGAATCTCAAGAAGAATTTTATATTCTCAAGAATTATCTCTTGAGTCCACCGATGTTAATGCCACCTGTTGAAGGAAGACCACTTATCCTCTATGTGAAAGCTCTAGAGAAATCATTGGGTGCCTTTTTTTCTTAGAAGAATGATACTGGGAATGAAAACCGCCTCTACTATATCAGTCGGACTATGCTTGAAGTAGAAACCCGATACTCAAATATTGAGAAGTGCTGCCTAGCATTAATATTTTCATTTTTGAAATTGAGACACTATCTGCAACATCACGAGGTCCAATTGGTATCTCACAATAACCCGCTCAAATTCATCCTTAGTCATCCAATGCTTACTAGACATCTGGAAAGGTGGGTAGTTATTTTTCAGCAATTTGATATCCAATATATGTCTCAAAAGGAAATTAAGGGCCAAGATCTGGCTGATTTCCTTTCTAGACATCCTTCAGTAGAAAGTATATCTTCAGATATTGAACTTCCTGATGAGGAAGTATTTTATATTCAAGATAGTTTTCAAATATGGGAAACGCACTTTGATGGTGCTTCTAGAAGTCCAACAGGGAAGAAAATGGAAGATCCTAAGTTCTACATATTTTGGTTTGGAATTATACTCATTTCCCCAGAAAAGGAAGTGCTACCTTATTCCTTCTCATTGTTGGGAGGTGGTACAAATAATGAAGTGGAATTACATGCTCTTATTGTAGGATTAGAGTTGGCGCTTCAATCACAAGTGAATCACTTAAAGGTGAAAGGTGATTCAGACCTAGTAATCAAACAAGTCAATGGAGATTATTCAATCAGAAAAGAAGAACTAATCCCATTGTATGATTATGTCAGAGAGTTAATGGAATATTTTCCTTCGAAACCAACATTTTCTTATGTATCGCGATCACAAAATGCCCAAGATGATGCACTGGCTAATATAGCTACAAATCTCGAAGATCCAAATCAGGATGAGGCAACCATCAGTATTGCCCACCGTCATACAATTTCACCTTATGTTCAAGCCAGAACAGAGTAAATCAATGAAATTAGTCCCATATCTAAACCATATGGTCATACTACGGGATGGATGACACCTTTTAGGAATACCATCAAAATGGAACACTTAAACCTAAAAGATCCAGGAAAGAACAAGTTTGGGGACGTGTGGTCAATTTTACTCTTTATGATATCTCGGATCACCTAGAGAAAATTCTCTACAAAAGAGGTATTGATGGAGTTCCCTTCAGATGCATAGATGGTGAAGAGACAATGGTTGTCATGAAAGAAGTGCATGCAAGAGTTTGTGGTGCCCAACAGTCTGGACATAGACTATCTGATCAAATTCGAAGGCTTGGATACTTTTGTCCTTCAATGATACAAGATTGTGTTGATTTCACAAAGAAGTGTCATTATTTCCAAGTACACACCAACTTCATTCATTAACCCCAATATTTTCATCATACTGATAAATACTCGTGGCCATTTTCCACATGGGGAATGGATGTAGTGGGACCTTATCCTTCGGCTACATCAAAGCAGTTTAAGTGCATTCTTACTGCTACTGACTTCTTTTCCAAATGGGCATAAGTAATACCCCTCAAAGAAGTTAGTTCTTAATGCATTGTTAGGTTCATCAAGTCTAACATCATTACCAGATTTGGTGTCCCTTATACCATATTAACAGACAATGGCACCAATTTCTGTTCATCCAAGGTGAGTAAGTTGTTTCAAGAATACAACATTAAATACAATCATTCCTCTTGGTATCATGTAGCGGCCAATGGCCAGATAGAATATTTCAACAAGACTCTTTCAAAAATACTGCAAAAGATATTAGATAAAGATAAGAAATCATGGCCGGATAAACCCTTTCATGCTTTATGGGCTTATCGGACCACCACCTGCACTGCAATGCAGTTAACTCCATATTCATTAATATATGGAACAGAAGAAGTCTTTCCAATTGAGGTTCAACTACCCTCGCTCAGAGTATCCATTTTTGATCAGTCATCTACAGATGAACAATATCAAAAGCGATTAGATGAATTGGAATGGTTAGATGATAAAATATTGTGCACCTTGCACAACTTGGAAGTCTATCAGAATCGAATAGAACGATATTTCAACAAAAAAGTTTGTCTTTGTTCATTATTTCTGGGAGAATTGGTATTAGTTCTCAGAACTCCAATGAAACTAGGAAAGAAACCTCCCAAGCTTGAGCCAAAATGAGAAGGACCTTATTCAATACATAATGTCTACTCTAATGGAGCTTATTCTTTAATCTCAATGGATGGAGAACTCATTACTACTCCAACCAATGCCAGATTTATGAAGAAGTATTTTGTATAAACACAAAATACACAAACTGTCCATGCATACAACCTTAAAATATTTTCATCCTTACCATCCAACATGATGCTAAACTGTATTGTCCGTTTTCTTCCAACATGACGTTAAACTATGCCATCGTCCAACATGACGTTAAACTATGTCATCCTAACTACATGACGCTAAACTGTACAGAAGTCCCTTATGTCCAGCAGGGCCTTTAAACTGCATAATCTCTGGTCCATGCATATAACCTTAAACTGTTCTCACCATCGTCCAACATGACGTTAAACTGTGAAAAAAGTCCCTAATATTTCCATCATGATATTAAACTATGTCCTCTTTTGTCCTTACTGCATGACATTAAACTGCACATTCCCCCTTTCGTCCAACGTGACATTAAACTGTATTGTCCCTACTACATGATAGTAAACTGTGCAGCACAAATAGTCCTCACTACAAAACTTTAAACTGCATAGTCCCTTCATATGTCCTGTATGACCTTAAACTGTGCATCGTTAAGGTTGTTGTCACCTCTTGTTTCTCACACCGAGTATGAATCACATGAGCTAAGAGAAAACATCAACCATAACACCCTCTCTGGGTCGTTAACCATGCGTAAGTCCCAACACCATTTTATAGGTCGTTGTCCCCAAGAACAACTTGATTACTAATTAATTATTTAATTGAACTACGCAAACTTTGATCCTTGCCTTCTAGGCTGGGTACGTAGGCAACCTCCTAAGGTTCAAGCCCAAAACCAATCTCTTCACATTGTTTCACCTTTGTCCTAGATACATGACATTAAACTGTACAACACGTTTTTCCTGTATGATAATAAACTACAACATTCTTTGATACCTTTACCTGATAGGGAATCATTATTTACATTGATTTCCAATCATGTTATATTATAAATACTACGTGCATAAATGGAAATGCCTAAACCTTTTATCTTGGGACAAACCATCATTGCACTAAAGTCCCCTTTCACCCTTCACTTGTACAAACTAGATATGTACAGAGGGTATTTCAAGAACTATGTGCGGCTTTATTCCAATTATTATGGGATACGTAGGAATGTTCTAGTGTCCCTCGAATCCAGCCCCAAGCCTTTGGTCCTAACCCCAAATTCCATTTTCAACCCCACGGCTGAAAAGTCCCTATGAAAACACACACTGTGTATTCATTATTATGGTCCAAGCTCTATGACCCTAAACTATGATCTCTCAAACTTTTGTCCCACATGACATTAAAATGTATTTCAAGAACTATGTATGGCTTGATTCCCATCATTGTGGGATATGTAGTGAAGTCCAACATCTCAATTCAGGACCTAGTCACAACATGATTATGGTTAGCATTGGTCTATGTATCTCTACATGCATTGAACAAATGCACATATTTATGTTTCATACTCCTATTCTTAAATACTTCTGGATATTCATAACCCTTTTCTTGACTTCTGGTCACAAAATGTCCAATTTCTGAAAGTTCTTTTGCCTGACTATGAAGAACGGGACCTTAGGTGGCTTTGTATAAACAGTCCACATAACAGACTTGTTAGACAAAAGATACTATTATTTGACTATGAAGCCAATTCCCTTAGGCGGCCCTGCATAATTCAACCCCCTAACGGGTTTTTCAAATAGTGGTAACTTCATTCTTGGGAAGAAAATCTCTTTTGTCCTTAGTTGTCTTAATGAAAATATGTAGGAATCCGCAAAAAAAGGCCATCCTTAACATATTTGTCTCATACTCTTTATCATGATCTGAAATTATTCAAGTCTATGGTTTATATTTCTCCTCCCTATGTTTGGGTCAGAACTTCGTAGGAGTGACATTCATCAAGTTATTAGACAATCTTGTTTGTAAATATCCTCTCCATATTCAAGTACCTCTCTCCATACATCAAACTCTATGCTTTGGAAAATTTGAATCTCCATAAACATCCACTGGATTTTTAGCAGTAGAAAAGTAAATTTCTGAGAGTTCTTTTGCCTGACTTTGCAGCACGTTCCCTTAGGCAGCCTTGCATAAACGATCTACATGACAGACTTGTCATCCAAAAGATACCATTATCTAACTATGCAGCCAATTCCCTTAGGTGGCCTTGCATAATTCAACCCCCTAATAGGTTTGTTGAATAGTGGTAACTTCATTCTTGGGAATTACTTCTTCTAATACCTTTTAGAACTTTTTCATATCATTCCTCAGATTCAAAATCTCATAAGTCACCGTTTACATATTTTCCTTCATACTTGAACATGGTAATATGTTTTTAGACAAATTATAAAGGAATTGAGTCAATGTTTATTCATTTGGTCAAATATATTTCAACTTTAAACATTAGCCTTTTTATGTCCAACGTGCATGACTTCAAACTGCTCACAAAAGACAAGGGAAATCTAAAAAAAAGTCAAGTTATAGCTCACTAAACATACATTATGTATGATATTTAGGTAATATTGAGCAATTAAAAGATTCAACATTTGTAGGGTTATTTATAATAATCCTAGAAAAAATCAAACTATGCTTACTAGGCCCATTGTCTTAGGTAAAATTTAAAGCAGGTGTCAAATAATACAAGAAAAAATGATAGAAGATAAAATTATTCTTCATTGATGCACAAGAGATAGAAGGACATCCACAGATTGGAGTCTCTTCTCTTTTCTAAGAATTACAAAAGGTTGTCAACATAAATCTTCACTTGATTTACAGCATCCTGAGCTTCATCAGCAGCCACTTGAAGCTCATGCACTTGACCAACTTCACTCTTTTCAGCTTGATGGAGTGCTTTCTTGGCATCTACAATGGCTTTCATACCATTCATTTGAGCTCTTTCCAGTGAATTGTTTAGTTGGTAAAGTTCCCCAGTAACAACATCTAACTGTTGCTGAAGATGCATCTGCTGGATGACTTTGTCTATGATTTTATGCTTCAGCTCCTTCATCTTGGCAGCATAGTCAGCCTCAGCTCGGGATACCGTAGCCTCAAATTCACTGATATTGGCTGACAGATTTACCCTGGTCAGATCTTCATGGCACTTTTGCTTCTGCTCCCTTCTTAAGATGACTTGTTTTACCACGGCATGGATCTTTTGATATCCAAAACCGCCAAGTCCCAGTATAACAAACAGGGATGACAGTCGTGGGATCTTTGATGACATCTCTTCAAGAGACACTTCAGATATGATTTTTCATATATTTTTCCATGACTTGCGTCGTGAAAATTGGAGCGCCTTTTGTACTTATGGATCCGACTCAGCGTCACTGTCACAGGGGGGAATATAATCCAGGATTAATGAACTTAGGGAAGTGCCTTGTTCTACTCCTCCCCCCTGACCTGTGCTTCTTCACTTTAAATTCCCGTTGGGGTAGAGGCAGAGGCTTCACCTCCATATCTAGCCACTGAAATTGATGGCCATGCATAATCAATTGAAAGCTTTGGTTAGTTTCGAAGGATAACAAAAGTTAATTGGAAATCTTTAAAATTAAGTACAGTCGCAAATATTTTTATCCCTTACCCAACAATAGATCAGTAACTTGATAAGGCTCCTCCCCATCTTTCCCAGCCTCAACAGGATTTTCAGGGTGAGTTTGAGGAAGCACTACAGGGTTCAGCTCCACTTCCGCTTTTGTCTCGGCAATAGTAGGGCTTTCTATACCCCCTTCAGGCATTGGTAATTCAGTAGCTTGCTCAAATAGAGCTGCATATTTGAGCCAATCATGATTAGACATGTAATAAGAAGTTATTTTTAATAGGAATAAGGATAACACTCAAGTCCATAATCTTCTAAATTACATGGTAAGTTAACATGGTCTAAAAAATATTCAAAAGATGCACCAAGTCCCATCATTTCATCCAATTTAATCTCATAATCCTGGTTAATCTCACTAGTGGGAGCATTTGATATGTCTTCTTGGAGACCTTCATCCTGTGGTCTCTGACCCTGAACAACATATTCAGATAAAATAGTGGTGTTAGTTGCAATGGCCACCAAAAGATCGAGTGCAGGGGTTGAACCTAAAGTGTTACATAATGGAAGTCAGTTGATGTTTCATTAAACATTTTATAAAGCATTGTTAACTTACCAGAATCAGGTTCTTCTCTTCTTTCAACAGTAGTTGGAGGGATACTGGGAACAGACGCTGGCTCATCTCCAAGAGTAGCCAAGTCAGCCTGAACTTGTGATTGTTCACCAGTACCCTCCATGGTCCTCAAAGGAAGGTCAATCCTCTCCCTTACCGGGAGAGTGTTGTCGCAGACGGTATAATAATCATGGCCAATGATTCTCATCATATCATCAACTCGCTTGCTAGAAAGTTCATCAGCCGTTCTGATTCTCTTGGGAGCCATTGAATCTGCACAAAAGTTGAATAAATTAACTCTTTAATGGATGATTTTTCATAAAATTTGTGAAGAAATTCGAAAAAATGGCAAAGTCATTAAGGCGCGCGAGTCTAATTTTGGTGTGCTAATATAGATGTGTCGCGCAAGTTTTTGGCGCACAAGTATCGTCGCGCAAGTCCAAATACCTTGACAGTAGCACGATAGGGAAAAAATAGCGGAAAACAGAGCAACTTGCATGACGAATGGGAACTTGCACAGAGAGAGCTCGAAATTATGAAATTCAGTGCTTTGCATGAGAAATGGATGCATATATATAGGACAAGCCTCAACCCTGCGAGCCTAAAGCCAGCGCGCGCAACCAGCTGTACTGAGGCCTACGCGACTTGCACTTGCACGACCCCATCTACGCGCTCAACACTTGTGCGCCAAAGTTTCCTTGGTTTTATTCTTTCCTTAGAGTTACATCCTCATTTCTTTTGGATCCATCTATGAGGAGGGAATTTTTTTGATGCTCTTTTCCATCACAGAGTCTAACAAATTGAAAAGGGGAAATACCTTGAACCAAAAGTGATTCAGCCTTTGAAGAAACATAAAATATTGACAAAGGTATGAACAAAGGTTCAAATGCACTTCAGTCGCGCAAGTTCCAACAAGGTCACGCAAGTATACTTTCGCGATTCTCATTGGTCATGTAGGTGACTTGCGCACCCTCTTTGAATCTCACCCAGGGTCTTCTCCAGCCTATAAATACCCCATGTGGGCCCCCATTTCAGGGACAAAAAATTCCAAAAACTCAGATTTGAGCTCCTGGCACCCTAGTCTCTTCTCCAAGATTCTGAACACTTCAATGGTAATTTATTACCTATAACGGAAGATCTAAAGTGTGGGAGTAAGGCTTAAGTGTTGAAACTCATCAACACATGCACGCCTAAGTGGCCAGCCCTTAAGGGAAATGACCACACTTTCGCGCTACCTTGCTCCTTCAATAGAACTTGCGCACCACCATTCTAGAAGCCCCTAGGGATAATACTAAAGGCTTGAGCCAAGACTCGCCCAAGTATAACCTTAAGGGTTGGTCGTCGCACAAGTACCTATGTGTCGCGCAAATATACTTGCGCGACTAGGACTTGCGTGCCCACACAGGACTTCCATGCCACCTTCTTTTTGGGTGCCCCTCCTGCCTATTTCACCTCTCTTATGCCTATCCACTCATCCTCTTCAAGATTTATCTTTCAGAACTCTCTCCAAAGTCATTTAAGGCATGATATTTTTGTTGGATTCCTTATCTGAAAGAAATTATATAAAACATATTTTAAAACTTAGTGATTCACATATCTTTATGTCACTAATGTCAGAGATTTCATTCATTCAACCTCATCCTTTAAGATGAGATAATCCTTAACCTGGGCCTCCTTTTCAAGAGTAAGCCCCAGTCCAAGTCCCTTAACTTGGGCCTCCTTTTTAGGAGTAATCCCCAGTCCAATTCCTCTAACCTAGGCCTCCTTTTCAGGACTAATCCCCAGTCTTCAAGTTCCCATAATTTTGGTTATCCTCCTTAGGAGTAAGCCCCAAGTTCCAAAAATCCAAATTCCCTTAACCTGGGATTCCTTTTCAGGAGTAAGCCCCAGTTATAATTTCTCTTAACCAGTCTTAATTTATTTTTGACTTGGGCTTCCTTCTCAGGAGTAAAACCCAATCATAAGTCCTCTCCTAATTTGGGCATCCTCCTCAGGAATAATCCCCAAGTTAGAGTATCCAAATCTCCATAAAGCACATATACCTTTATGGACCTTGTTCTCGGGTTTCTTCCCTGAAGTAAATTTTTATCTCCATCTATTTGGGTAGTCATACATAAATAGGCCCCACATCATTTATTATAATTTCATCTTTCATGGAACAATTGTCTGGTTTTAACAATACCTCTTGTTTCTCAGACCGAGCATGACTCACGTGAGCTTAGAGTGTAAAAGTAATTATGAAATCTTTATTTGAGCCATCAATCATTCATAAACCTTATACTTCTTTAATAGAACAACATGGGTTATGATTCCTTTTATAAACAAAGGATACATAGGTAGCCCATCTGTGGGTACAATCCCAACTCTGAAATACTTTATGTCCTTCTGAATGAAAATAAACTTCAAGTGCCCCGCTGAGTGGCTTTAAAACCAGTATGGTTATCATAATGACCAAGATATTTCTATATAATGTGTTGAAGGATACCATTGACTAAGAATCTCTAATAAATACAGATGATTCTCTATTGATGAAGGACCTCGAATACATATGAAAGATTCTCTAAATCTCATACATATTAATCATTGATTGTTAGATCTAAAGGAAATCTCATTTTCATACTTGGTAGTGGAATAAGGATTCACGAACATAAATTAAATCTATAAAGAGAGTCTCGGAGTATACAATAATTCCCCTCAAAAAGGTGAGATGAGTCCGGCCTCCCATCCTCTCGACCAATGCAAATTTTTAATCCTTATTGGTTCATAACTAATGAAAACCTACCTTTGGAAAGTATGTCCAAATGGATATAGAATCATTGGATGTTTTCGATTCTACAAAATAACCCGTTAGAAACCGCTTGGAATGTTTGAACCTTAAATCAATGAGATCATTCACCTTTCTAGAGGAAACAATCATGAACTTCATCCATGAAGATATGTGTAGAAATACCATGTCTCCAACAATAAACTCAATATCTCATCGACAATTATCTGTATAACTCTTCTGTCGACTCTTGGATGCCTTGATATGTTTCCAAATGGTTTTCACCATCTCCACTATTTATTCCACCATTTCTGGTCCATGAAGCTTACACTCACCGACCTCATCCCAACATGCTTGTGTTATGCACCTTTTCCCATAAAGGGCTTCATATGGTGCCATTTGGATGCTTGAGTGGAAAATTTTATTATAAGAGAACTCAACCGGAGGAAGATGTTGATCCCATCCTCCTTTAAAGTCCATAGAGCATGCTCTCAACATGTCCTCAAGTGTTTGGATAGTTCGATCAAATTGGCCATCAGTTTGAGGATGATAGGTCGTACTGAAGTTCAGTTCATTATTCAGAGCATGTTGAAGACTCTTCCAAAACGTAGAGGTGAACCTAGGATCTTGATCGGACACAATAGATAGTGGTACTCCATTTATCCTTACCACTTCCTTGATATATATTTGTGCGAGTTAATCCAATGAGAATTACTCCCCAATAGAAATGATGTGTGCATCCATTGTAAGACGATCCACAACAACCCAAATTTCATTATTACCTTTGGATGTCTTCAGAAGTCCGGTGACAAAGTCCATGCTGATGTTCTCTCATTTCCATTTTGGTATGGGAAATGGTTGCATCATCCACTTAGAATTATACCTCTTTACCTTCACTTGCTGACACACCAGGCACTTTGATGTATATTCAGATATCACCTTCTTCATATTATCCCACCAATAATGCACTGGGAGATCTCGACACATCTTTGTGTTTGCTTGGTGAATAGAGAAATTTGAACTATGTGTATCATTAAAAAGTTCGTTCTTCAGCTCTGCACATGATAGAACACATAGTTATTTCAAAAATATCACAATTACTTCTTTATTAACATTAGACTCTGAGGATTTCCCTTTTTCGATTGCTTCCACTTTTTCCAGAATTCCCACATCATCCTTTTGATCATCCTTTATCCTTCCCAAAAGTGACAGTTGAGCAGTCATTTGTGAATGGATTGATGATGTTCCCTTTTTTATGATTCCCACATACATATTTATCAAATCTAAGATGATTGGATCCTTTTCAATTCTCATCAATGACAAAATTGTTTGGTCCTTTCTACTTAGGGCATCCACCACCTTGTTCGCTTTCCCAGGGTGGTAATGGATTGAGCAGTCATAGTCTTTGATTAGCTTTAACCATCTTCATTGGAACATGTTCAAATCTTTCTATGTGAATATATACTTGAGGCTTTTGTAGTCCGTATATATTTCACACTTCATGCAAAAGAGATAATGCCACCAAATTTTCAAAGTGAAGATCACTATAGCCAACTCGAGGTCATGTGTTGGATAGATCTGTTCCTGAACATTAAATTTCCTTGAAGCATAGGAAATGAATTTTTCGTTTTTCATCAGCACACATCCCATGACCTTCTTCGAAGCATCACTGAATACCACAAAAAGTTATCCACTTGTGGGTAAAGTGAGAATGGACGCAATGATAAGCCTCATTTTCAACTATTTAAACCTTTCTTCGCATTCATCACTCCAAGAATACTTTACTCCCTTATGAGTTAACTTGGTAAGAGGGTTGGAAAATTGTGAAAAATTTCTCACAAATCTTCGATAATATCCAGCTAACCCCAAGAAGCTACAGATATCCATTTCCGATGTTGGCCTCGGTTATCCCTCAATTTCATTTGTTTTGGAGGGATCCACAGATATTCAATTGCTTGTGATTATATGGCCCAATAATGAGACCTCCTTCAACAAGAACTCACAGTAGCTATACTTTTCATAGAGTTTCTCCATCCGCAAGGTCTCTATTACAGTACTTAAATTCTCCTCATGATGCTCCTTAGTTTTGAATTATATCAAAATATCATCTATAAAGACAACCAAAAAAATTTAAAGGTAATTTCTAAACACTCTATTCATCATTTCCATGATGATTGATGGAGAATTAGTGAGTCCTAAAGGCATTACTCTGAATTCATAGTGCCCGTATCTTGTACTAAAAGCATTCTTGGGGATATCTTCCATCTTCACCATTACTTGATAATATCTCAAACACAAATCCACCTTGGATAAGTATTGTGATCCATGTAGCTGATCGAAAAAGTCATCAATTCATGGGAGAGGATACTTGTTCTTTATCATGATTTTTTAAGCTCATGATAATCGATGGAAAGGAACATTGGCCCATCCTTCTTCTTGATGATGAGGACTAGTACACCCCATGGTGAAGCACTTGGTCATATAAATGATTTATACAGATTCTCCTGTAGTTGTTTCTTCAGCTCCTCAACTCCACAACATCCATTCAATATGGAGTCTTGGATATTGGAAAAACACAAGGTATAAGATTAATTGAGAATTAAAAATCTCTTCTAGGAGGAAGACCAAGCAATTCCTCAGGAAACACTTTATAGAATTCCCACACAATAGGATGTATACTAGGATGGTTTCCTTCTTAGACTCAATCATCTTAGCCAGATACGCATGCTCATAGGGTAGTAATATCCACACTTGAGATGATGGAGCTAAATAAGCTTCATCTTCCTCCTTGCACTTGTAAAGAATCGGGGGTCAATTCTGCACATGGAGAGTGATTTCCCTCTCACGACAATTTATGTTGGATCAATATAAGCAAAGCCAATCCCTGACAATAATTGTATCAAATTCCCTTATAGATAGTATGAAATGGTTCTATAGGATGTTTAATCCACATATTATGACTAGGGAGGAGTTATATTCATTGTATTCAATGATTTCCCCATTTTCTGTACTCACAGACATCTTCAATTCTATGATTTGTGGTGGTTCTGGGATTGTTCTACTAAACTTTCGACATATAAAATAATGTGTATAACCTGAATCAAAAAGTACGTTTGATATTATTGAATGAATAACTAGTGTACCTATCACCACATCGTTTTCAGGGTTCACTTCGGCAGTAGTGAGGGAAAAAGATCGCCTTTTCTGCCTTGGAAGTTGTTGGTTTCCTTTGAAAACCCTTGTCTTAAGGCATTTATTTGCAAGATTCCCTGGTTCTTTGTAGTTTTACAATGAACCACGTGTTGAGGATCAAAGAGAGCGTTCCTCTCTTATGTCTCAGTCGCGGGTCTTTCTTGCCGACAGTTAGTAGCCAAGTGCCCTTCTCTTCCACACCTAATGTATTTCCTCACCCCCTTTAGGCAGTTTCCAAGGTGCTTCTTTCTGAACCATTCACAAGTGGGGTGATGGATCTTCTTAGCACCATTGGATTTATCCATCGGACCACCATCATTGAAGTAAACCTTATACTTCTTATCCCCACGATACCCGTGAGATTCTCCGATCTCCATTTCTACCATGAGGGCACATCAGACAATTTCTTCATAGTTGTCGAAGTCACGGATCGCCAGTGCTTTTCGTACTCTAGGTTTCAACCCACTAAAGAAGTGTTCAACCTTGCATTTGGGTGTAACAAAAAAGACAAAGGCATATCTCTCAAGCCTTTTGAAGTTTTCCTCATATGCTCTGACGATTAATCTTATTCTTTCTTGAGGGAAAGGAAGTCTCTTTCCATCTTAAGCTAGAGGGTGCGTGGAAAATATTTATCAAAAAACATCTTCCAGAAATACTTCCATTCCAATGCCTCGATCTCCTCCTCAGTCTTCGTATTTTTGATCAACTTCCACCATTGATCAGCTTCACCCTCCATATGATAAGAATCCAGAAGAAACTTTTCTTGTTCAGAACATTTAAGGATGGATAAGATCTTTTCAATGGAGTTGATCCATTGTTCAGCGATTGAGGGATCAGATGATCCATTAAAAGTAAGTGGCCTTTGTCTCATGAAGCTCTCAATAGTGACTTGTTCTTTCTTGGGGGGGTGGGGGTTGAATGTTCTTCTTGACCCATGTTTCTATTCAATGTTGAGTTAGCTGAGAGAGAAGTGTGACAAAGTTTGTGATTCCCTCTCCCATTGGATTGAGCATCTCATTAATACAGTCATCAAATTGATCTTCACATCGGTTGTTAGCCCGAGTCCTCCTATTACCATCATTTGGATGGAATAAAAGGAATTTTAGGGGTAAGACATAATGGGTAATCCAAGGACAAAACTGATGACTTATAAATTACTTTTTTTCTTTAACATGTGAATCAATTGGCTTCCGTCTATGTTTTCCATGATCTACTTTCTAAAATATATTCATATGGATTTTTTTTGTCCCTTAATAATGGTTCATACTAAGCATGTGAATTTACCAAAGCATATTTCTCGAGAGTGTCATAAAAAAGAGTGAAGCAAGGCCCATTGTCATGCACTAGTTCTTATTCATGTCTAGCTCAAGGTGGTGTTTTTGGGTTTTACCCCAAGGATACATCTGTTCCTTGGATAAACCACTTAATCAATACTCACCAAAACTTAGGGATGTTTTTATATAATTAGTCTTGTCTCTATGTCTTTACTATAGTTTTCTAATCCATATCCCAAATATAACTAAACCTATCCTCTGATACAAACTATGACAACCCTTCTTTTTGTTACACAATTAAACATAATTTATTACATAAACTTCACTTAATACAACATCGAAGATCGAGAGGTCTAGTGTATTTGGGGATTAGTATTATTACATAAAAACTTAAAACATTAAATACAACATCTTTATAGAAACTTCCTTTACATGACCACTATATTCCATCGTACATAGCATTGCATGGGATAACCTGAGGACATGCATAAGAAAAGTGTGAGCTATAAAGCCTAGTAAGGGAATAAACATGGAATAACATGATGAATACAATACATGTTAGACAATAGGAATATCAATATAGAACAACATAAGTGTAAACATAAATTAATGATAAATCATGATAATCATAACATGGAAATGTGTTAACAACACATAACATGGAATTAGCTTGAGCCAAAGCTCGTTGTACATGGAGCATGAGTAAACCCTTATTGCAAAAGAAGTATGAGTAAACCCTCATTTCACTTGAATTATAATGAGTAAACAACCATTTCACATGACGTATCATGATACTATACTTTACCCAATGCATTAGAGCGCAATTAGGGCACACCCTTCTTAAACATTTCATTTCATGCATAAGTGTGACACATGGATCATAAAACATTGAGTCATTAAAAATAACATTTTATTCCATGATAATGGAATGTGGAATACATACATAAAACTCTTTAAACAAAAGGTAATTGTGCATAAAGGTGAATACCCAAGATAGAGAAATGAGAATGGTATTCACTACAGAATGACTTTGGTTTGGAAAATCGCGGTGCAATTTCAGCAGAAAAACGACATGACATAAGAACTCATAAAAATGGTTGATGAGTGAGAAATTGGTGTCTCATCATATTTACATAACATGGAATATAAGGGGGTTATATATATACATGTCCCAACAAATGAAATATAATTTTGATTCATTATACAAAATAATTTCTTGAATGTAAATGAGGGGAGAGAAATTCCTTTCGGAATTTCGGCATAATAACAAATGTACATGGGAGGCATTTAATGAGATAGAAATGGGTATCCCATCATTAAAACATAAGAAGGGAAGTATGGGGGAGGTGAGAAACCATACCCCAACATTTTTAATTTAAATTTAAAGGGCATAACAATTTAAATAATATTGGACAAAATGAGAAAGGAAGAAAAACCCTTACTTGGAAGTGTGCTTCCAAAGGATTGAGAGAGGCTTATTGGGAGATTGGGGAACCTTGAGAGGATTCTAGAGAGAGGAGTAAATATGATAGATGAACTCAAACGGATGTGAGGGAGGAGGAAGTGGGAGCTTGGGTGGGTTTATATAGGAAAGGTGATAGAATTCTTTATTATTTTGGTTTGACGAACCTCGCATTAAACTAATCCAAACCACAAACCATCCCATTGTCTTTGCGCATGGGTTTTGGAAACGTTAAGTGGAATAAAATATTTTATAAGTAAAAAGTCCAAAATTCTTAAAATAATGGCATTTCCTATGTGGAGGTGAGTCACACTCCCAAAGAAAACAATTTAAAAAAAAATGTTTAATAAGTCTTGAAGGGTCCACTAAATCATTGTAAAACAAATAAGACAAACCCAAAATAAAATAATTTTAATGGTAAAACATATATTGGCCGAAAATAAAGTTTATCATATTTTATTACATCACTATTGGGTTATTATGATGTTATAAAACACATTATATATTTAAACGGTATTTAATTTTTACCCAAAAATCTGACTGTCTCTGAAAATTATGAAAATTTATCCATTTGATAATTTAAACTTCTTGTTTCAAGAAATAATATTCATTTTATCTAAATAATTTTTTCAAATATTTTAATTTTCACTTTTAAAATAAAAACTGACATTTATAAAAAATTCATGGGTTTTGACAAAAAATGGCTTTCAAACCTTAATAAAAATTACAATTGAATTTATAAAATTATACGATCATTTATATTTTTTTAAAATAATTTTATTACAATAATAATATTTTGTTAAAATACTATTTAATTAAAAAATCCACCAATTCATCAAAATATATTTCTTAGCTGAAGATTAACTAAAAATACTCTTTGTTCTTTAAAAACTATTTACAAGGTAATAATAATAAAATGAAAGTATATTCATTATTATATACAAAAATAATGTACATTACCATAGTACTATGTCTTGTTATATAACCCCTTATAACACCCGCATAAGACAGAATAGTAAGGTGTGCGATGGTGACAGACTCTTGGGGTGGCTCTGATAACATTTCCCAAGTGGTAATCTCTATCAAATTCCACTTCTCTCATTGGTGGTCTTGCTCGAGCTTAACATATTCAAGCTCAGATTGTTATTGGTCAAGAGTAAAAGCCAAAGATGCAACCTCCTTTCCGAGATCTGACAAATGGGATTTGTTTGGGACACATCTACCGGATGAGGCCATCACTTCTTTTGTCTGGGTAAATCGGATTTGTTAAATCCCAATATTTATACTAATCATGTGATCACTGTTCAATGACTATATTAGAAACGATCATAATTTTGAACAGTAATTTAAAATCCAAAAACATAAAACCAAAAATGTTGAAATTTTATATAAACATTTTACATAAAGAGACATTTAATTAGATCAATAGGGATTTCCATTAATGAAATTTTGGGTCATTACAGTAATAATTATGAGATTTTTTTGAAAAATATTCTGACATAAACCAACAGGAAAAGAGTCCAACAATTTTGTTGCAATGATTTCACCACTAGGTGTTTTTACTGATATATTTACTTCACGGTAATGAGTTTTTGATTCAATAGTTATAGAAAAATCGAAGGATATAACTAAATTAGTAGAACTGGAATCAAATAAAACATTTTTACATTTTGATCAAATATAAAGTGACACTTTTATGACTTCATTTTCATGTTCCACTTCAACAGTAATGATGGAATAATCATTCCCTTACTCCTCAATATTTTGTGGCTATTGATGTTGATTACCCTAAAAAAACTTAAGGTTTAGTGCACTGTCTTGAAAAGTTCCCTTTTCTCCCTAAATTTGAATCATTGTACCATATGTGGTGCATTGGGAGGTTCCATCATTTCTTCCATCATGTTTTACTAATTTTTTATGTCTCTTTGACATTAATGAGCTAGAAGGGATTCTATCCCACAATTTATTCATTTCCTCATCTTTTTTAGACAATTCCCATGATGTGTCTTCCCATATTTTTGACATGTGCGTAGCTGGACCCTCTTTCCTCCTTTTTCATTTAACCCACTAGCTTGAAAATCCATTCCTCTCTTCTTATCTCTATAAACATGGAACCATTATAGGATATCCATATCTACTTTGAGATCACATAGAACCACTTATTCATAAATCTTAAAGTCTTGAATTTATAGATTCTTACAAAGGTGTGGTTTTAAACCAATACTGAATATATTTATTTTTATATCATTATTGAGAACAAAACCCGAGAAATATCTCGAATGTTTGTGAATTTTTTCTTATAATACATGATTGTTTCACATTCCTTTTTCGTAAGATCTATAAATTTTCTCTTTATATTTATTTGAAGAGTTGGAGTGTAATACTTGGTAAGAAATATTTTCTCAAACTCTTCCCACTCCATCTCTTGGATTTCATCCTTTTTTTGGTGTTCTTAATCAACTCCCACCATTGGTCAAATTATATATCTAATTGATAAATGTCCTGGGTCACCTTCTCTTTCTGAGAATAATGGATCCCAAAAATGATCTTCTCTATTGACGTAACCCAATGTTCCATGGATAGTGGATCATAAGTTCTACGAAATATCGGTGGTCATTTACGCATAAAGGAATCAATGTCTAATTGATCTGTATAGGTTTAAGGAATATGTTCCACATGATTCAGGTTACTATTCATAGCATAATGTAACTAGGTAAGAATCTCAAAAACATTTTAAACTCATAATCCCCTGAAATTGGGAATGTTGTTCAGAAAATTATTGCATTTTCCATCACATGGGTTGTTGGACCAGTTTTTCCTAGTTAACACAATTTTATAAAATAGAAAATGTTTTAAAAAAATTTAAGTCAAAAAAATATTGAATAATTTTTTTATTAAACTATAAAATTAACTATAATGGAATATCTAATTGGATTCCTCTATTTATAATTTTTTCTACAACAATGGTTCTCAAATTATTACATATACTTAGTCTTATTCTAAGTTCTCTCACTAATGTTATCTAATCCTAATTCCCAAATTAACTAACCCATTCTTTGATACCAACTAAAGTGTTATTACATTTTCTTACATGACTATTAAATCATTTTAAAGATACAAAACATAATAGCATTAAAAAATCTTGGATCAAAAGGTTTAGTGTCTTGGAATATTAGGATTATACATAAATTTTATATAATAAATAATAGAAAGTATTTAATTCCTTATTCTATATATTATTAGTGGACCTCATGTTCTAATTAGTACAATTAATCTCTTGAGGACAGACATCGATGAAAGTGTTGGTCGAAAATCCTAGTAAGAGAATGAATAATGGACATGAATCAATATAAAATTAGTGATAATAATAAAAAAAGAATAGTATTATCATCAACATCATGAGGGAAAAAATGGATAAAGGCATGGAATGTGGAAATGCATAAAAATAAAACATCATGTATTAGTGGTCAAATACCACACATAGTTGTGAACAAATCTAGCATCTTGTTCATGTATAACATATGTGTATAATCAGAAAATAATCCATGTAAACAAACATAGGATCATGTTCAGGAATATTTCACATTATATAATAAAATACAGCACATTACCCAATGAATTATAAGGATATATAACTCCAGTCCCAATCATCACATCATAACATTTACACAATCATTCATTCCAAATAGAACGTATAACAATCATAGTAATAAAATAAACCTTGGAAAGGAACAAGTTTTATTTGAAAATCAGAAATCATACATTCATGAATAAAACTTAGGGTAACCCAATGAAAATGTAAAAAAATTACTTGTTATAATAAGAATCAATCATTATTTAAGAAGAAACCATCTTAAGAGGATTCATGACGTGATTTGGAAATAAGAGTTATTTTGGAAAAGTCTTAATATTTTTCATAAAATCAAGTTAGAAACATGTATATCCTCATAAATAAGAAACAATAACAGTGAAATTATATTTATGAAACATTAATGTAATATACAAATTTAAATTTGGCATGAAATTGGTGTAACCTAGAGAAAGGGGGTTGGGTTCGAGAATCCCATTACGTTTATTCTTTTATTTTTTCACTTTTCCACCTCCTGAATTGTAAAATTATATTTATTAAAATATTTATCTAGAATTTAATTATAGTAATTTATAAAACTATTTATAAATTATAATCATTTAATTATAATTCTTTATTTTTGTTAATGAATTTGAAGAGTTTGATATCATGTATTCTTAAAATTTTCTTGTTTGCCTCGATTTTTCTATTTTTTCAAGGTAAATATTAAATATGTATAATAAATTTCATAGGAAAAAATTAAATATATTTATAAATTTCTAATAAATAATTTATTTTTACCATCCATATTGTTTTTTATATGAAAGAAATTTGAAACATCCTTATTTTCGGTGAATTGATCGTTTTCGAGAACATCATTTAAATATGAAAAAAGAGAGATATAACATATATAAATTAAAAATATATTTTTTAGATCATGTTAAAATAATTGAAATAATTTTAAAAATAATCATAATTAAATATTACAATATTTTATTTCGAAATAATTTTGTAAAATATAGAGGAGAAAAGGGAAACTAGTGAAGAGTTGAAAACCATACTCTTTCTACGGTGAAGGTTCTCTTGTACGACACTATAACTCCTTTAATTTTTGATTTTGGATTACTCAAGAACTTACCTATGGATTATAAGAGTATTAAGAGGAAGTATTTTGGTAGATATTTGTTTTTTAGTGGGTGGTTGAAGTGGGTTTCCAAGGGGAGGGATAGAGGTTATTTGTACTTGAGAAGAAAGGCATTTTTTAAATAAAATATTGAATAAAATAATATATAAAAGGTACAACTTGTATTGGTGAATAAGTGAAATTATAAATCATATATTAATATAATATAATTATTTTATTACTTCAAACCAATTTATAATTATAATTAAATTATTAATTAAAATGGAAAGTGGAAATAAAGAAAAATTATTATTTTAAGGAATCACTTTTGACTTTAGGTTTTCGATTTTTTTTAGGTTTTGAAATTAATTTTATTTTATTTTAATGAATAATTTATGAAATTTAATATATCATGGTATATAAATAAGTTATATAAAGGATTAGGTCACTATTACATCATGAATGATGTAATTTGAGATACACCGGTTATGTCAAAAAATGTATTTTTTCTATTCACCTAAAAATTGATGCATTTCAGAAAATTACAAAAAATAACACTTGGAAAGTTTTGATCTATTGATTTAAAAAATTATATTAATTTTCTCAAAATAGATTTCTAAAATAGGTAATTTTATTTTTTTAATATCAAAATAATGAATTTTATAAATTACTTTAAAATATAGTTTATTAAAAATGTGCTTATGTTTTCATCAATTTTATTAATCATAATATATATTTTTGGAAGTAAATATTTATATTTACTTAAATTAATAATGATAAATATTAATTATATGATAATTATATATTTTTAGTTAGAATTACAATTCTGACAATCATGTTATAATTCTTAATGTCCAAGTTATTATTCTTAAGGGTTAGGATCCTATTCTAATGGTCAATTAACCTCATAGAAATACAACTTCATTCCTTAACTCAATATTCAACACCATTACTTTTATTGATCTATATTTCCATTTTTTATAATTTTTATTAGATTACTAATAATTTATATTCTTTTTTATAGTTTTCGTAGTGAGGGAGATGATTCTAGTAGATTGGAGAGATCCATATTTTGACAGTGTAAGATTTATATTTTATATTTTTGTTAACTTGTAATGTTTTGATATTTAATTGGTATCATTGGTGATTAATACAACAATATTATGTAATGAAACAAATTCATTTTTGTATTCTATATATTTTTTATGTGTATAATATTATAAAATATAATACAAAACACATTTATTCAAGAAAAAAAATTACTAAAAACACGTGATCATTACAATGTCATCCCTCCACCATTTATTCTTTGTCTCCCTTCACTGATTCCAAAATATTTTTCAAGGTAAACCCTCTTTTATTCCTCCTCTCCTATCATCTTACCTTATCTTCCCACTCTTTTTCCCTCTGATTTTCTATCTCCCTAAGAACGCTAATCACTAGGTAAAGGGGGTTTAGGGTTTGAGTTCATCATCTTGGTGTTTTAACCATTTAGGGTTTGTAGAGGACTATTCTTGACTCGATTGGTTGTTTTCTATAGAATGTGATGTATTGTGACTTGATTTCAAAGGACTTGTGGTTGGTATTTTGTGTTATTGTTTTCCTTTCCAAATTATTATTTTCTTGAGGTTTCAAAATATTTTTTTTAAATTATATTTTATGTAATTATAAAAATGGATTCTAAAATGGGTTTGAAGTGAATTTATCAATTTTCAAACATGGTTTACTTTTAATTTCAAGTGATACCTGAAATTTTATGTGTTGATGAATGTCTTGAGAAATGTTTTGAATGAAAAGTGAGGTTTAAAAATATTTTAACTTTATTTGTGTCAGAGATGAATTAAAAAATGTCACTTAATAATTAAGGGAATTCTATAAATATTGGTATAATTTAATCAAATGATTTCAAGGGTGATTAAAAATCTAGTGTTCGAAGATTTGTTTTATAAATGGATTTTGATTTATTAAAAAGAGTCTTAGATTCCTAAGTGATGTTTAAGAAGTACAATTTGTAACATTCAAATATTTTAAAAAGGTTTGACTGTGTGAAACCCTCTTATACCACTTTTTATTATTTACCTTATGTGGGTGGTGATTGATGTATGTGGTGATCAAGTAATAGATCTAAGGGGTTATTTGGAAAGGAAATTGGAGGTGAGGTGGGAGATAATGATTGAATTATGTTGTTGCATTTTGTACTCAGTTGACTGCTCAACTCTATTATACTGACATGATGGGAACCTTGGGTCACCAGTAAATGTTCTGGATGTGTGTTTTACTAGTCCAGTGTGAGCAAGATTTCTTGTTCCCTACGATAGTTGTGCCATATGAGGTGTTAGTAATGGTAGGTTCCCGATACTCCCCAAGGGAGATCCGGGATGTCTAATCTTGTTAGTATACATATGGGGGCATATTGAATCTAAGAGCCAAGTCATGTATTGTTCTAGTTATAACCAAGAGTGTATCCCATGACACTTAATTCTTACATTGTGGTTTCACATAGGGGATTTCCTTTTTTTTTCTTGTTTACACTTGATCTTGTTTTATTTGTGGCACCCTATTTGTTATTTTCCATTTACATTATTTCATGTGCGGGTGCTATTTTTCTTATGAATTACCTATAACTTTTGGTTTTTCCTTTCCAAATTAGTTATTTGATAGCTGGTTTTGATTTTTTTTTTCAAATTATTGGAAGTGGTTGGCTTTATTCTTGGGTTTTGGAGCTATGGTTTAATAATTTGAAAAAACTATTGTTTTTCTAATTTTAGAAAAATAAATAATATTATTTTCCATGGGATTTAACATCATTTTTACAAAAAATGAATTGTTTATTTAAATATGGTGATGGATTACAGTTTTTATCTCACTAAAGAACATAAATTTAAAAACCCTATTTTTATAATCTTTTTAATATTATAATTAATGAGACACTAAATGAAAGATATTAAATAGATTTAGTGGGTGGAGACCTACTGGGATCTATAACTCACACGTATATACATTTTTAGGTTCCATTCTATGTTATTGTTTTGTTATATTTATTTGGAATTCGAAAATGAGTGGGAGGTGGAGAGAAACCTTGTTTTTCATAGAGGTGATTTTGTGGTATGGTTTTGGTTTTATATTATCACTGATTATTATTTTATTTCTATTTAGTTTAGTCTTTCTATTTTTTACTTACTACTTAATTGTTTTCTTTTATTAGTTTTTATGATCATCACATAACCATATGTAGTGACATACAACATAAAAACAAGGAGATCTATCTTTAAGAATCAATACATAAATAAAACTATAAAAATAGTGTACCTGGAAAACACCAATATAAGTGGTATTCTTCTTCCTTGGTGAAGAATAATTCTTGATATATATCATAAATTAGTGAAAATAAACCCTTCCTCTGAGAGGGGGACATCGACCATTGGATCTATGATCTAATTGTGAGGATACCAAAATGCTGAAGTGGTTCTAGTGCCTTTGTCTCATATGATGAACAAAAATATGGGAAAAAGAGATAATTGAGAGGCTTTCTCACAACTGGTTGTATACAATAAGTGGGATGAAAACCCTATATACTTCCATCCATGATGTGTTTCATTAAATGAATCATGTTGGCCATATTTATATATCTATATACATTAATTAAAATTTTCATTAATTCATTACATCCTATTCAATGAATATTCAAGACTATTAATCCATTACTAAGATATTATTATTTAATGAAACCATGTGTAATATACATGCACTTAAATTTAATATTTAATTGATTATATTTTTTCTGTATATTCAAAAATCTCCCACCTACACTAAAATCCCTAAGGGCTCTGTGAAAAATTTCAAAAATATTTGTGAATGCATCTAAAATATTTTGCATATGATTTATCTTCAAACTATTTTCATTTTTAAACAGAAGATTGCCCAAAATTTTATCCTTATCTATAGTACTAACTGTGTGAACCTATGAGTCTTATAATAATTGATAATAATTTTAAAATCTCTATTTAATATATGTAAGAAAAGAGTGACCTTTAGCAAAGAATCCATGATTCATACAATTTTAAGGTGTCTAGTATGATCTCCATCATATGTTCTCATATCTCTATATAATCATGTCTACCATTACATGTATCATATTAATCATATGTGTCTTATATAATCCTTTTTCCATTACATTGAGTGACCACTGAAGATGAAACATGTCCATCTAGTATATTCCTCTAATGGTTTTTTATAATTCCTTAAAAAATAATGACCAAGTTGATGAATACATAACATTTAATTAATCTATTTGATAATCACATTTCATGTCACTTATCCATGTAGTCGAAAACATTATATGTGAAGAAATTGATAATGTTTATGAATTT
This sequence comes from Viscum album, assembly GCA_963277665.1. Classification (NCBI taxonomy): domain Eukaryota; kingdom Viridiplantae; phylum Streptophyta; class Magnoliopsida; order Santalales; family Viscaceae; genus Viscum; species Viscum album. The sequence goes on along the minus strand of OY728146.1, from coordinate 865,880,988 downwards.
CATTATTATAATTCAATTTAAGGGACCAATGTTTTTCCTTATCATACATGTGGATAAATAAAATCCTAGTTTCACTCCAACTAATGAAAAGATCAACAACATACCAAATCACCCCCTTATTAGCTATGTTTATATGTTGAATTTCATAAGTGTATCAAAGTTTGAAGGTTTTCATGCTTGGTATCTTTCCACCCTCATGTAAAAATGATTGATAATATGAATACACCCTATGTATATCTATGATCATATTAAATTTCATGATATATACTTTAGTAGATCAGTCCATGGGATAAGACTCTACTTGTTAGATCAAGAATCTATTCTTAAATATCTCAAATAAAACCCTTTATAATGAACATAAAAATATATTCAAGATAACAATTATATATCATCATAACCCATTGTAGTCCTTGATGATAATCATTTAGGTGCAACTACATGTTTTTACATTAAAGGGATATTTATAATTTGACAAATAATGTAATGTAAATTGCAGCACAAATGAATAAATGATAAATAGAGATTTAATTTATTATAAATACACTATTTTCATGTTTTTATATAGTAATAGATTCATTTTATAAAAATTATATCTATATGTAATTTATGTCACAACCCTACGTGACCATATGATAAAATACAACCACTAATCTCTAAGTGAGTAACATTTAGGAATAAATAATGTTTGAATAATTGTGATACTTAGGAATACTTTTCCACAAGTTTAACTCTTTGAAAATATATAAAAACATATTAACTTCATGAAATCAAAGGTTATATTATTATTTTATGTTGTCTAAGTAAAAATATTTCTCAGTATATCATCATCTTCCTTTGAACCATTTCCATAAAATGTTTTCCTTGAAATATTTTGTAAATAACATAAATATTTACATTATCACTTTTCTATAACATCCCAAACTCTTTTAGGATAAAGTTTTATCTATTTTTAGGGTAACTAATGTAAATATTTATATTTATTTTTACCATCATACACCAAACACTTTTTGGATAATGTTATAGTTACATAATTATGGTAACCATATATAAACATGTATATATCTCTTTACAAATATTTCCCAAATGTTTTAGGAAATAAAATGATTTTTAATTTACAAATATGCTATCATAACAATGATATTTACATTATCACAATAACTCAATGTAACTTTTTACATTTTTATTTACTGTCTCCTATCCTAACTCATTAGGGTTGAAGAAAAACTATCATCTTAGAATGTTATTATCCTTTAGCTAACAGTGATATTTACTTTCTCACAATAAATAAATGTAACTATTTACACTTTTCATTACTATTTCATATTCTAAATATTTAGGGTAGAAAATGAAAAATTACTAAAACCAAGATTTTCACAATCATTTATTTGTTAAATTATAATTTATCTTAGACTAAACATACCCCCACTAGTCTCTTAGACATTATAATCACTTTTGAATAAATTATTAAGACTAAAACACTAATTTTTGTGTTAGGAAATAAAATTTATTTCTTTTTAGTACGAATATTTAACAAATAAAAAATATTTTTTCATATCATATATGGTATTATATGTGTTTAGAACAATTAACTTTTTGAAAATAATATTTTATTAACATATCTCACTGACGAGTGGTAGGAAAACATTCCCACAAATTTTAACCAATACATAGACATTAACATTAATCCTGGATAAAACACTTTTAACCATAAATTCTTCTCCAAACATGTTTTAGAAAATGATGAATTATAAACCGTGTTTATACAATTAATCATCTAAGTACAACGATTTATTATAGAACATCCTCTCTTATCATATAAGAGAAGTGAGATGAAGATACAAATCATATACTTAGATTCATCTGCGATTGATATATACATTAAACATTTAATAGTGTAACTATTTACATCTTACCATGAATATAACATAAAATATATATCATGTTTTAATTTGATTTTGGACTCTTTTATATTTAAAACACTTTTAAAACATACATGTGTTATCACATAACATTCAAAACAGAATAAAGAATTATTATAACATTAATACCTGACATAAAAATTCCATGGAGTTCAAAAAACCCTTCATGTATTTTTTGGTAATCCCATATTATAGAGTCATTACTTTTTTCTTGATAATATTATTATGATTCAAATAACCTTAACTAGATTCATGAAGAAATATTATTATACTATAATACATTTCCTCTTCTGATTTTAATGATTTTATCTCCCTGTATGGTATGTACAATACCAGAACCTATAAACCATATGACTAGTCGATCTATGATAAAAACATTGAGAGTATTTCAAAAACTTATCCTTAATTAATTCATTTTTCCAAACTATTATGTAGATGAAAATATGATAAATTTTCTAACCACAACAAACATTATAAGAATTCTCCACTCATTCCCAACGTATTCAATCATATTGAATATAATGGACATACCCGATTATATTGAGTATATGAAACTATAATTCATTAGTTCAATTATGAATCAAATTCCTTTTAAAACTTGATTGAATAATTACATGAATCCATAAGCATCTAGAATCACGTATTGAACAATTTCAACTGTTTGTTAAAAAAGAAGGAACTCTTCTATCAAATAGAATATTTTAATTTCTTAAGAAACTATATAAAGGTATCAGTATTTGGAGATTCTTTCATTAAGATTATCATTTCAAGAATTAATATAAAGATTAGTTTAATGATGGAGAATTATTTATCTAAAATATAAATTTTTATTAAATAAATATCATGTCTTATATCTTTTTATCAACAAATTTTAATGAATTTACTCCCACTAAAAATTATGTCTTCATAAGTCATATCCATTTAGTGATCCAAGATCCATATTTTACTAAGTAATGATTCCTCTTAGTCGTTATTATCATAAATTAATTATTTATGTAGGGAATAATCCCAAACTCAATATCTGTTACTCTTGGATAGTTAAGAGGATAAAAATTTATTTAAATCTATAATATTGACTAACTCAACTCTATTCCTGTAATATCATTACAAAGGATTTTTGAATATTATTATAGCCTAAATAAAAATATAAAATTCAATTAATAAAGGAAAATCTAGGGGAACTCTATAAAAGAAAAACCTACTTAAGGATAATCTGACATCACCCAATACATTCTCTTCATACACATGATAATTAAGGGGAACCCTGTGATGGAATAATCTAGTTGGTTGAATGATCAAGGAATTTAAAAGTGTTTCTCTGGAAGAAATATCCCAATTTTAATTGGTGGGGTTTTCTTTTAAAGTCTAATAAATTTAATATACATCAGATTCATATAAAATTTAAAACTATTACAATATATGTAATAATTTTCTTACCATGTATTATTCCCATATTGTTTATACATTTCTCTAGTGATTTAGTTTTGGAATCACTATTCCAACCAACAAATTAATGTGCTCACACCATATTATTGTGTAACACTTTACACAACCTACATGCCAATGTTAATCACCCAAAAATAGAAGTCAATTAAATTCATACATATCCAAATGCATCATAAGGATAAATTTCAAGAATACATCATTTAAATTCATTAAGTTATATTATTTTAACAAACTCCACATGATTAATACTGGAGTGATAGACAGCCAACCCCATTCACTTTCTAATTCATGGAAATATTCCAAGAAAGTAGGTGGTTAAACCCCAAGTCCCCTTACATGGGTGGAATTTACTCAACATTGAATTCAAATCATGGAATCCCTAACACCTAATATGCACATTATTTTCCCATTAATTATTCTCAAGCTCATAAATCTAATTATAAATAGATTTCAAGGTACGTGAAAACTAAATTATATGACATAAAACCAGGCATGATATGGAAGATGATATCCTATTAGAAATTTATCATATAAACTTTGGCATAAAATTATTAATAATATAGAAAATATATAACTATGAATAAAATATGGGATAATCTTTAAATAAATGAAAAATTAAAATATTTAAATGTGTGATATACATTTATGAACAATTTCATAAATTAAATATCATTATAAATCATTTTTTTCAACTTTAACATTATGGACATTCCATAATTTTGAATATAAACTCTATATTTTTTCCAATATGAAAAATTTCACATTTATCATTATATGACTTTTAATTTTTAAATATATGATAATATATGAATTATAAACAATTTTTAAATCAATTTATATTATGTAAACATTTTACAAAATATAAATACCATATGCATAATTATTATTTAAACCTTGATCATATCATTCATCAATTTTTTTAATGTGACATAAATAATATCCAAATAAAACCCTTTAATTTGAATAATTTAAAATTACTTAATTATGAACTAAATATGTATATCAAGGTAATTTGACAAATAAATAATTTTTTTTTCAAAATCACGAGACATTTAGGAACTATTCACAAATAAATGTTAATTATCAACATTTTATAAAATAGTAAGTTTATAAAATCTTTATATTCATTTTAATAGAGACCCCTTCATATTTTATATTAAATTATATTTATATGATATTTCATTATTAACAAACATTTTACTATTCAATATCAATTATATATAAATTTTTATATAATTTAATATTATATATGTTTTAATTTATAAACACTTTATAAATCACATATTATGATTTATATATAAACCATTTATGTCTATACCATAAAGCATGACATTAATTTTTTCAAAATGTTTTTTAAATATTACCACTTAATATTTTTAATATTTTTTAATACATGATTCAAAAACATCTATATGATTAATTATAAAAAAATATACAATTAATTAATTTGTAAACCATTTATAAATTAACATATTACCAAAATAATTTTTTTAATTATTTATAAACATTTTTACAATATGCATATTTTTAAAATATATATCAATTAACCTAGAAAATTTAATAGCTAACTAATTTATAAAACAATTTTATATGTTTTTATAAATATTTCAAAATAACCATCTCTTTAACATCAATTTAGGTGGAAATATGAACATATTCCATAAGTCCTTATCCTTAAACATTACATAATCTTTAGTTTTCATCAAGAAAATTAATTCTTTAACTTTTGAACTTGTTTTTAGATTTATATTTTTATAGAATTAAGTCATAACTCATACATTATAAATCCATAAAATAGAAAGTTGTAACTTCTAATTATTATCCATTTTTTTATTATGTAGAACTTTGAAAATAATTAATGACCATGTTTTATGAAAACACTCCAAAAAATTAAAATTGAACCCTTCTAATCCAATACCCATCCTTAAATAGTTTGAAAAGCATATAGAAACATGGGATGAGCAAAAAAAGATCACTAAGGGATAAAAAATAAGGAAACTGTTAGTCCAGTGAAAACCATTAAAACCCATGAAAAACCCTTTCCTAAACTAATAAAATTTTATCCATAAAGGGAAATATAATTACTTTAAAAAGATAACTTATTTTACCTTTAAAAAAATAATTTCCCTGAAAATGATTTAGAAAGTGTAGAAAATCCATGTAGGTGCCTTTGGGGCATCATCTCATTGAACCCTTACAGAACCCTTAAAAATTGATATAACCATAAAACCAACTTCTAATATAATTATTCAAATAATATAATTATTACCCAATGCATTGTAGAGTTATCTCAGTGAACCCATCCTTTAATCTATAATGGTCTCACCCAATGCTTTCTGGGTTCACCCATCATTTATAATGTCCAATAACCATAACATGAAAAAAAAATCACCATTTGAAAAAATATTTTAAACTCATGTGAAAATCAATTTCAGATATTAAATACCATTTTTTTCAAAATCATATTTTCAATACAGAATAAAAGTTTATTTCGAATACCATTTTCAATACCAATATAACCAAAAATGGGAAAGGGGTTTTTCCTTTAAGAAAACAAGTAATCTTTCCAAGGAAGCTATAAATGTAATAATAGTAATAATAAAAGGAAAAGTATTCATCTCCATTCCTTTTAAAACATGTAAAAATATTCTTTTTCAAAACCTTTGAAATAAATTAAAAGTGACATAAAAAAATTTATAAATATTTAATGCATACGTGAAAACATTTAAAATATAATTTAAAAAACATAGAGATAGAAGAGATTTTTTCGAAGGAAAACCTTAAAAGAGTATTTTTTTCAAATAAAATCTTTTTATGATATGAGAAACACATGAATCGTAAAATATATTAAATAATTAAATTAAATAAAACATTCAATGTAATGAATTTGGGTCCTAGAAATTCCACATACAATATGGATAGAATTGCATTATCTTAAAAAATTGTAAAATAAATCCAAAAGAAAAATTCGATGAAAATATTCAATAAGGATGAAGCCATAAATGATGGTTTGTGATTGTGTAGTAAGAATCACTACACAAACCACCACTTTGAGAAGCACCCCACATAAGAAATAATTTGTAGGATGAGACAGCACCACTGATATCCACAAAAAAACATGTCATTTGTAGGACCATATGATGATGTTCCCTCCATGAATGACCATCCACCATGAACAAAATTATTTAGAGGACGAGATGGTACCATCAATACCTGAGAACAAAACCAAATCATCTGTGGGACCATACAATTATTTCCATCTCTGAGAACAACTAACCCGTGAAAACAAAGTCAGTTTTTAGTCGGGGAATTCTCCCTAGGCTCCTGTAAAAGAATCCCCATGGCCCACTATGGATTATCGTCGATGTTGGTATTAGGACCCTCTGTTCTCTAATGAAAGGCCATCTAGGGGAATCAAAAAATATTCCCGAGGAGATGAGTGATGGAAGGTGTTTCGGAAAGAGGATCCTCATAGATTAATTAGGAGAGAGCTATATATTCATAGTAGGTACACCCACCGCATAACATTAAGGAGGAAGTAAAAATCATCCAGATGCTCACAAAATTAAAATCCATTTTGTGTAAATAATTTTTCAAGACATAATCAGATGACCCCTTTTGGGAAAAGAACCCACATAAAAAATGATACGTGGGAGGAACCCTATCAAGGATCGAAAAAAATACACATGAGGAACATGACCTTACGTAGAAACATGCTATGAAGATAGAACCTTGCATTTCATAGCGACACACTACACAGGTAAAACCCAAGTCCATGTAGCACAATGCTATATAGATGGTATCATCTCCCGTATAACAAAAATCTTTGAAGAGGGAACCTCACCTCACATAAGAACCTACTATGTAGAATGGGGTATCCTAGGGAATTATACTCTTCACCTCCCATCACTCTCTTTTGTCGTATCATTGGTCCCCTCTTTGGGACCTCCGCAAACCAGTCTATCAGTATCAAGACAAGGCCTATTTTAAAGCCACCTGATATGTATGTTCAGATTATCGAGAACATCATCATGTCATGTCAAGCCAATATACCCAGGGAAAGAGGACTTACATGTGTAATATCTCCAACAAGGTGGAACCTTGGAATGTCTTCAGGTCTATATTAACATGGTAATGAGGGTCCAAACCTTATATGTTCCCATGGAATAGGAGGTGCTCACATGAAACTCCCTATTATAGGTATTGAGGGGACCCACTGGCCTTCCCATTAAATGGGAGAGGGTGATGATCACTCTTCTCTTACTTGGGTACCAGCATGAAATCTCTCTAGGAGTAAGACACTAGCCTTCCATTCAAGAGGAAACAATCTTGCTTCTCTTCGCTAGCTCAAGACATAGCTATATGGATCAATAGATGTGACTATCCTAGATAGAAGAATAAAATATAATATTGTAACATTAAAATCCACCAACTCTTCCTTTGTGATCCACCATCCATACACCATTAGACAAAAGTGGATTGTGTGATCTTCAGATCTACTGCTTCTGCTTGTTTCTCACAACGATCATGACTCATGTGATCTTAGAGGTTAAAAGTGATCATGAAATACACATGATCCCAAAAATATAGTGGGATTACAATATAGAATAAGTGTCAATAAGGCTCAATGGGCCTGTTATATGGTATAAACCCCAATCATATCTAAAATACACGGTAATATTCATAGGTGTAAGTCCCAACTTACCTAACTATGTGGGATTTGATTCCCCAATACATGTGATATGTAGGAAGACCATTGAGGTCCAAACACAACAAAAAAAATCACCCTAATTTTCCCTAATATATTTAATTGATAGGGTCATAAGCTCCTGGGATACCACATCTTTTATGGGTCCCTTGGGCTGCCTTGACATAAGTCCCACACCAAACTTTGAGTAGGAACCTTCTTCGTAGACGTCCTTTCTGCATGATGTTAAACTATATTGTTTGTTCCTAGTCACCCAACCTTAAAAGTTTATGTATCTTATTAAGTGAAAATTAATGATTTGGGTTCTAATTCATCTTAGGAGGATACGTAGGAAGATCATATTATGGATTGGATCCCAACATCAAAACAGATTTTGTCTCCTTGTATGATAATAAACTCATGAGCTCCCCACCATATGGCTCAAAACCAACATCATCTTAATTAGTGACTAAAGAATCTCTAATCCCTGTAATTTTTTTTTATCATTGATAGAGAACCTTAGACAAATATAGATACCTCTATTGAAGGAGGACCTCATATAAACATAGATGATTCCAAACCCATGTGTAGTTGTAATTGATCATTACCCTAGGGTGATCTATATATAAATTTTTGGTAATGAACAAAGGATATAAGAATATATATTAAATTTATAAGAGAGTACCGGAATAGGAAATTGTTCCTCCCCAAAATCGGTTTTTGATATCGACTTTCCATCCTGTCAACCAATGTGAGTTCTTAAGTGTCATTGGCCAAGTTCCCCAATGAACGCCTGCTTTTGGAAATTAGTTCCCTGAGTCATCCTGGATATGAGATCCATTATGAGTATTAGTCACTATGAAAAAAACCCGTTGGAGGTCATTCATAAGTAGTAACCTGGCAGAAATGATTTTATAAAACTAATCCCCCTATAATCAATCATTGGACTAGTTGATTTCCATCGGAAACAAAATGATGAACCAAACGTGAATCCTTAAACAAGGTGGCATTGTTACCCCACACCAGGCCCCTTTCGCATCCAATAATGGAAGAGGGCCAAATGGGGCCCTCAATTATACATGTGATCCTTAGATTCTACTTTGAAAAGTTTTTTTTGTCTGTATTTGTCACATATATTGCAAGAATTTTCACCATAACTCTCTTCAATCCAATGGTGTCTCACCATGATTCATGGAAACACACATCGACCACTGCTCATACTGGGTCCTCAATCAAAAATAGGATTCCATATCCCACCCAATTTATATAATTATGTATTTTAATGCACTGGTCCTAGAGTACCACTATAATTTTACTCTCCCAACCCTGGAAGCAGCTTGATTAGATCTCTAGTCCATGAAGCCTTGCCAGCCTTCTACCTAGAAATGGTCACCAGTCAAGAAACAGATGGCCCAAATAGCAATCTCAAAACATTTTGGGAGCCTATCCTCAGAACACAAAAATGAGATCCTCTATTAGCATAGTGAGGCTGATGAATTCATCACCAAAAACTTCATCCTAGAATTATCAGGGTCCCACCCAAAGTCCCTTACCAATAATCGTCACCACAAACACTGTATGACTCAGTATGCTCACCATGAAAAGGATATTTTCCTGTGAGCCACAACTAAATTCATACAGACCTAGTTCCCTAGGTAATCTCATAGAGGGTGACATTCAATTAATCAGGAATAATACATCGCCATTATTCATACCGAATAATATTTCCATGTAAATATGGAAGAAACATACGAGTAGATGTATATTCCTACTCACTCTCATGAATCCCATCATGAATATATGGAAATAATTATAGGAATATAAGGATTAATACACATTAATATCATGTTAATCATCCAAATAAAGTGGAAAACTATGAGAAAACACAAATTCCTATGGATTAAAATGAATCCCATCATCCAAATACGATGTCAAACTAAAAGAAGATGAAAATTCCTGTGTATGAATATGATGACCTTCAGTAAAATATGATAAAAAAAATACTATGAGAGGATGAAAATTCCTACTCATTCACATCAACCTCTTCTTTTAAATATGGAAACAACCAACTATGAGCATACTTAAATTCTTATGGATTCACATGAAGCTCTTCAGTCAAATACAATGACAATTGGATAAAGAAGCCGACATATACCTATTGTGAATCAGGGGAAGTCTCGTACCTCTATCCTCATATAGGAGGATTTTCAACATTTACTGGTAGGAAGTGGAGAACTAGAGTAGGTATATATTCTTGATCATACACTAGAAGGGGCATATATTCCCATTCCCTCCAAGGACATATCTCAACATGTCTTATCAATGATGGAGGGTTAGATATAAATCTGTAAACATATACTACATACTTTCTAATATTTAATCATATCTATCGAAATAGTTATGAGTTAGGCCCACAATCCCACCTTCTCATGTGGGGAGACTCGTATACACAATATGGTGATCACTCATGAGTATACTTCCTTCCATACTTATATCCAGGGGTTTTTAGTAATATTCTGTAATAAATGGACACCAGGACTGGAAAAAATACTCTTTCCAACTGGGGGTCACTATTCAACATTGGTGGTCACTCTAGGGTGAGAATATTTCCCTGCTAAAATTCTTGAAGCTTACCGACATATCCCGGTAGAACCATTGGATGCATTTTAATAGGAACCAGTATACTAAGATCACCACTCACATCAAGATTCCCCAGTCTCTTACAAGAGGTATCCTAAAAAGAAATTGCACCAAAGGAAACTTGAAAAATGAAAAGTAGACTCATAAACCTTATATGCTAGAATTTATAGTTATTGAGGCCATAAAACGTCTATAAATGGTGTCTTAGGATCATGATGATCCATTACCAAATTAAAAAAGTGGCAATTGCAGTTGTGAATGTCCTCTTCACAATATTGTTACTAGAAACATTGGAGGTCCCCCTGAGAGAATCTTCTATGAAGGATTCCTTCACGGGCCCCAACTGATCAATAATGAGATCCTATCTATTAATGAGTGTTAGCCCAAATTGTGTCCAAAATATCAGACAACCAGAAGGTACTCCTCTTGTTGTATCCTTCCATGAAGGTCCTCCTTAGGGTATATGCTATAAAAATTCTCCCTGCAGTCAGACATAAATCTGTGACGGTAATCCTTACCATGACATCATTCATTGTGAAGGTCCTACCCACAATGACATCTCATTTAATTTTGAAAAGGAACACTGTCCAAAATTTTATCCTTATCTACAGGACTAACGGTGTGAACCTATGGTTATTAGAATCATTGATATTAATTATGAAATCTATATTTAATAGTTCTATGCAAAGAGTAACATCTAGAAAAGAATCCATGATTCCAAAGATTATAAGGGGACTAGTCTGATCTCTATCATACATTATCATATCTCTATATGAAGATATCCACAATTAGATGTATCATATACAACATATGTGTCTTATATAGTCCTTTTTTCTATAACATTGAGTGACCACTGTACCTGGAACATGTTAATCTAGTACAGTTTTCTCATGGTTTTCATAATTCTTTGAAAAAGACCAATAGAGTAGATGAATACATCACATTCCATCCAACAATTTGATAATCACATTACATGCCACTTATCCATATAGTTAAATGGATCATATGTGAATAAATTGAGTATGGTCATGAATATCATCCTTATAATTCAATTAATGGACCAATGTCTTTTTTTATCATACATGTGGACAAATCAAATCCTGGTTTCTCTCCAACTGGTGAAATGATAAAAAAACATACCCAATCACCCTGTATTAGCTAAGTTCATATATTGACTTTCATAAATGTAAAAAAGTTGGATGGTTCTCATGATAGGTATCTTTCTAACATCAGGTAAGAAGGATTGATAATATGTATACACCCCTATATATATATCTATGACTGTATGACATTTCATGATATATACTCTAGCATATTAGTACAAGTGATAAGTCTCTACTTATTAACTCAATAATATATTCTTTAATATCTCAAATAAAACCATTTATAATGGATATAAGACTATATTCAAGATAACCTTTATATATTATCAGAACCCATTATAAACTTTGATGATCATCAGTTAGGTACGACTAAATGTATTTACATTGAAGTGATATTTATAATTTGACCATTCATGTAAATTAAATTACAACACACATGAATTAATGATAAATAGAGACTGAATTTATTATAAATACACAATTTTCATCTTTTTCTATAGTAATAGATTCATTTTTTGAAAATTACATCCATATATAATTTCTGTCACATCCCCATGTGAACATATAATAAAATACCCCCACTAATATCTTAGTGTGTATTATTTAGGAAGGAATAATGTTTCATTAATGGTGTGACATAGGAATAATTTTATATAAGTTGAATGCTATGAAAATATATAAAAACTTATTAACATCAAGACATCAAAGGTCAGATTGAAATTTTATGTTATCTACTTAAAAATATTTCTACGTATATCATCATCATCCTTGGAACCTTTTCTATCAATCTTTTCTCATGAAATATTCTGAAAATAATTTATCTTTTTACATTATCACTTTACCAGAACATCCTAAAATGTTTTAGGATAAATTTATATCTATTTTTTTGGTAAATAATGTAAATATTTACATTTATTTTTACCATCATACACCAAACACATTTGGGATAAACTGACTCCTACTTCATTATGGTAACAATATATAACCATTTATATACCCCTTTTCAAAAATTTCCCAATCCTTTTTAGAAATAAAATTAATTTTACTTTATAACTAAGCTATCATAATAATGATGTTTACTTTATCAAAATAACTGAATGTAATTATTTTCATTTCTATTTAATGTCTCATATCCTAACTCTTTAGGATTGAAGAAAAACTATCATCTTAGAATGGTATTATACTTTATCTAATAGTGATATTCACGTTCTCATAGTAACTAAATGTAACTATTTTCACTTTTATTTACTGTATCATATTCTAACTCATTAGGATAGAAAATGAAAAATCACTCAAACTCATATTGGAAAAATAATTTATTTGTTAATTTTGAACTTATATAAGTCCAAACATACTCCCACTAGTCACTTAGAAATTATATTGACTTTAGAATAATTTTTTAAGAATAAAAAAATTTAATTTGTGTTTTAGGAAATAAAATTTATTAATTTTTAGTAGGAATATTTAGAAAATAAAAAATTATTTCCATATCATATATGGTATTATATGTGTTTTAAACCATTAAGTTTTTGAAAAGAATATTTTATTAAAATATCTCAATGACGGGTGGTGGGAAAAAATTTCTACACATTTTAACAAATACAATGATAATAAATTTTATCCTGGATAAGACACTTTTATCCATAAATTCTGCTCAAAACATATTATAGAAATTGATGAATTATAAGCCATGTACATAAAATTAATTATCTCAGCACAACCACATATCATAGAACATCCTCTATTATCATATAAGAGATTTCATATGAAGATAAAAATCATTTTCATAGATTCATCCGAGATTGATATATTCCATTACATTCAACTCTCAATATAGTAACTATTTACATAATCTTATGAATATTACAAACAATATCATTCAATTTTTTACTTTGATTTTGAACTATATTATATTGAAAAGACTTGTAAAACATACATGGGGTATCACATACCATTCAAAATAGTTAAATTAATTTTTATAACATCAATACCTATCATGGAATATCCATGGAGTTCTAAAACCCCTTTATGTATTTTAGAGAATCACTTATTAAAGATTCATTACATTTTCCTGAAAATATGATTATGTTTCAAATAACCTTAACTGGATTCATGATGAAATATTATTGGACTTTAATACATTTCCTCTTCTCATTTTGATGTTTTTATCTCCATATATTGTCTGTACAATACCAAAATAAATACATCATATGAATAGTTGATCTATTATAATCACAAAATTATCTTGAATCCACTCATTATTTCAGAACAGTTCTTTAGATAAAAATATGATAAATTTTCTTACCACAACAATCCTTATAAGAATTATCTGGTCATTCCAAACATATTCAATCATATTGAATATAATTTACATACCCATTTATATTGAGTATATGAAACTAGAATTCATTAGTTAAATTATAAATTAACTTCCCTTAAATCCTTGAATTAATAATTCCATGATTCCATAAGCATCTAGATTCACTTATTGAACAATTTCAACTATAAGTTACCCAAGAAGGAACTCCTCTAACACATAAAATATTTCACTTTCTCAATAATGTTTCTTAAGTTATCAATGTTATGAGTTGATTTTTATACGATTATCATTTCAAGGATTAATATAAAGTTTAGTTTAATGATGATGGATTATTTTTACAATATAAAGTTTTATTAGATGAATATCATGTCATATATCTTTTTACCCAGTAATTTTAATGAATGTAATCCCAATAAAAATGAAGACCTCATACATCATATCCATATAGTGAGACAAGACCCATATTTTAGTAAGTAATGATTCTTACTATGAATTCCTCACATCAGTTAATTATTTCGGTAGGGAATAATACTAATCAAAATATCAGTTACTATTGGATAGTTAAGAGGATAACTCTTTATCTAAATCTATAATATGGATTCAATAAACTATATTCTTATAACATCCTTCCCAAGTGGTTTTTATCTAATTCTAGGCAAAATAAAATTCAGAATTATATTAATAAAGGAAAATATAGAGGAACACTATGAAAGAAAAACAAACTTAAGGATGATCTAGTGCCACCCAAAACATTCATACACAAGATAATTCAGGGGAACTTTGTAATGGAAGAACCTACCTGGTTGAGTGATCAATGTCTTGAAACGTATTTCTATAGATGGAATATCACACTTAGTTTTTGTGGGGTTTTCTTTTAAAGTATAATCAATTTGATTTAAATTATATGCATAATAAATTCATAACTATTACGTTATATTCCATAATTATCTTCCCCTGTATTATTCCATTATTGTGTATTTATGTGTCTAGGGATTTAATTTTTGTATCCCTATTCCAACCACCAAATTAATGTGTTCACACCATAGTAATGTGAAAAAATTGACACAACCCACAAGTCTATGTTAATCACCCAAAAATAGAAGTCAATTCTATTCATAAATATCCAATTGTATCATATGAATAAGGTACAATAATACTTAATGTAAATTCATAAAGTTATATTATATTAACAAAGTTCACATGAGTAATCTTGGAGTGATAGATAGCCAACCCCATTCACTTTTCTATTTGAGGAAATCCTCCAAGAAAGTTGGTGGTTAGACCCCAAGTCCCTCTACTTTGGTATAATTTACTCATTAGAGAATTCAAATCATGAAATTCATAACACTTAATATGAAAAAGATTCCCATTAACTATTCTAATGCTCCTAAATCTAATTACAAATAGATTTCAAGGTAGGAGAAATCTAAATTTTATGACATCAAACCTGGAATGATATGAAATATGCTATCCTAGAAGAAATTTATCATATAAACATTGGCATAAAATTATTCATAATATAAAAAATATAAAACAATGGATAAAGTAGAGGATAATCTTTAAATAAATAAATAATTCAAATATTTAAACATGAGATAAACATTTATAAACAATTTCATAAATTAAAGATCATTATAGACCATTTTTTATTTCAACTTTAACATCATGGACATTCCATAATTTGGAATATAAAATCTTTATATTCTTTACAATATGAAAAATTTTATGTTTATCATTATATGAAATTTCATTTTTAAATATATGATATTATATTAATTATAAAAATTTATAATTCAATTTCTATTATGTAAACATTTTTCAAAATCTAAATATCCTATAGTTCATAATTTTTTAAACCTTGATCATATAATTCATCAAATTTTTTTGATGTGACTCAAATAATATCTAAATAAATGCATTTAATTTGAAAATTTTCAAATTAATTAATTATGAAATAAATATGAATATCAAGAAAATTTCACACATAAATAAAAAAATTTCCAAAATAGGAGACATTTTAGAGCTATTAACAAATAAATTTTAATTATTAATATTTTATAAATTTGTAAGAATATAAAAATTTTATATTAATTTTAATAGAAACACATTCATATTTTATATTAAATTGTATTTATATGATGTTTCATGAATTATAAATATTTAATAATTCAATATCTATTATATATACATTTTTATATAATTTAATATTATATATGTTTTAATTTATAAACACTTTACAAATAACATTTTATGATTTATAGATAAACCATTTATGTCTATATCATAAAGCATAAAAGTGATTTTTGTCAAAATATATTATAAATATTAACACTTTATATTTGGAATATTTTTTTAATAAATGATTCAAAAACATTTATATGATTAATTATAAAAAAATTTCTATTAATTAATTTACAAACCATTTATAAATTAAAATATTACAAAATACATTTTTTAGTGATATATAAACTTTTTTAACTATGTATATTTTTAAAATATGTATCAATTAACCTCAAAAAATTTATAGCTAATTAATTTATAAAACTTCTTTATAAGTTTATATAAATATTACAAAAATAAACTATCTCTAAAATCAATTTAGGTGGAAAATCAAAAATATTTCATAAGACCACATACTTAAAAATTACCTAATATTTAGTTTTAGTCAAGAAATTACATTCTTAACCATTTAGGTTCTTTTTAGATTTATATTTTTAGAGAATTAGGTCATAACTGATACATAAAAATTCCATAAAATAGAAAGTGGGCACTTCAAATTAGTATCCATTTTTCCTATAATGTAGAACTTTTGAAATAAAGCATGTTCTCTTTTTATGAAAACTCTCCACGACATTAAATTTAACTCTTTCAATCCATTACCTATCCTTAAATCCTATGAAAAAAATTTAGAAATAGGGGATAAGAACAAAAATATCACTAAGGGATGTAGAAATAAGAGAACCGACAATCCAGTAAAAAACATTTAAACCCATGAAAAACCCTTTCTTGAAAAAATAAAATTTTATCTATAAAGGGAAATAACATTCTTTTTAAAATATCATATATTTTACCTTTTAAAAAAATACATGAAAATGAATTAGAAATCCTATAAAATTCATGTTGGTACCTTGGGACATCATCTCATATTACCCATATAGAACCCTTAAAAATTTAAATAACTATACGAACAACTTCCAATATAATTTTTCAAAGAATATAATTAGTACCCAATGAATTGTAGAGTTATATCGGTGAACTCATCCTTTAGTATATAATAGGCTCACCAAATGCTATTCGGGCGCACCCATCCTTTATAATGTACAATTATCATAACATGAATAAAAAATTACATCATTTGAAAAACTATTTTAAACTAATATAAAAATCAATTTCAGATATTAAATAACATTTTATTTCAAAAATCCAATTTTCAATAAAAAATAAAATTTTATTTTGAAAACCATTTTCAATTCCAAAATACCCAAAGAAGGGAAAGAGGGTATTCATTTAAGAAAACATATAATCATTCAAAGGAACCTATAAATGTAATAACAATCTGGAAGGAAGGAAATTTCGTTGTCACCATTCTATTTAAAACTTGTAAATAGATTCCTTCTGAAACCCTTTGAAATAAATTAAAAGATATATAAAACAAAATTTATAAATATTTTTTTCATATATGAAATCATTTAAAATATGATTTTGAAAACATGTACATTTAAGAGAAATAGATTGAATTAAATACTTAAAAGAGGATTTTTTTTTCTTGGAAAATACTATTATTATTTGAGAAACACTTGAATTATAAACCCTATTAAATAATTATATTAAATAAAACATTAAATATCATGATTTTGGGTCCTTAAAATTCCACATAAAAGATAGAGATAATTACATTAACATGAAAAAGTGTATAAATAGTCCTAGAATAAGAATTCAAGGAAAATGTTCAAAGGGGGTGAAGACATAAAGGAAGGTTCGGGTTTATGCAGTAAAAATCGCTACACAGACCACCACTTTGAGAAACGAACCACAAAAGAAATCCTTCTCAGTATTAGATGGTACCACTGATAGCCAAAAAAACCATGTAGTTTTCTAGACCATATGGTTATTTTCACCCCCATTAATGACCATACACCATGAAAAAAATAATTCAGAGGATGAGGGGCCATGTTTGACACCCATGAACAAAACCAAATGATTTGTGGGACCAGACGATGATTTCTATCCCTATGAAAGATTTCCCCATGAAAAAGAAGTCATTTTTTCAATGTGGTATGCTCATTAGCCTTCTGTAAATGAATCCCCATATCCCACCATGTATGACCATTAATTTTGGCATATGGTCCCTCCATTCTTTAGTAAAAGGCTATCTAGGGGAGTTGAAAAATATAATGAAGGAGATGAGTGATGAGAATGAAATGAAAAAATTGGATCATTAGAGTTGAATTAGGAGAGAAATATATATTCATAGCATGTAAGACCACCACATAACATTAATGAGGAATTAAAAATCATCCATCCACTCAATAACATTAAAACTCCTTTGTAGAAACCATTTAGAAAGACATAAACAGATAACCATTTTTTCAAAAAGCACCCACATAGAAAAATGCTAAGCTGGATGAACCCTACCACGCCTATAAAAACACTACATAAGAGGAAATTGACCTTGCGTATCAACATGGTGTGATGATGGAACCTAACCTTGCATTGTAACATTACACGGGTAGAACCCAGGTACACGAATTAAAATGCAAAAAAGATGGTATCCTCACCCATAGAGTAAAATTATATGCAGAGGAAACCCCACCTCGTAGAAGAACCTTCTACATGGAATGAGTAATCCTAGGGAATTCGACTTTCCACCTCTAATCACTCCCTTTTATCATATCATTGGGGCCCACTTTGGGCCCTCTGTGAACCATCCTATCAACAACAGGACAAGGCCTCTTCTAAAGCCACCTGACATGTATGTTTAGATTATTGAGAACATAATCATGTCCTCTCGAGTCTAGATACACATGGAAAGTGGAGTTACATGTGTAACCACCCTAAGAAGTTGGAACTTTGGAATGTCTTCATGTCTACATTTCCATGGAAATGAGGGTCCCAAACATGTTAGTTCCCATGGAATTAAAGATACTCACATAGACCTCCATATTTTAAGGATTTAGGGGAACCATTGGCCTTTCCCTTCAATTTAGGTTGGTGATGGTCACTCCTATCTTCCTCAAGGACTAGTAGGGAATCCCTCCAAGTGTAAGACACTCTCCTTTCTAGTAGGAGGAAACACTCTTTCTCCTTTTTTCTAGTTCGAGACATAGCTAGATGGATTAATAGATGTGAAAATCCTGGATACCAGAATAAAAGAGGATATGGTAATATTAAAATCCCCTCTCACTCTATTTGGAATCCATTGTCTATACACCAGTAGAAAAAATTGGATTGTGTGATCTTTATATCTACTGCATCCTCTTGTTTCTCATACTGATCATGACTCACGTGGTCTTAAATGTTCATAGTGATCATGATGTCAACATGATCCCAAACATATAGTGGTATTCCTATATAGTATAATTCCCAATCATTATAAATGGGCCTTTTATAAAGTATTGTCCACAATCATAACTGTACTACATGTAAACCGTCATAGGTGTAAGTCCCAACTTACCTAACTATGTGGTCTTTGATTCCCTACTACCAGTGATATGTAGGAAGACCCCTGAGGTCCAACCCCAACTCTAAATTCACCCTAATATTATATAATAAATTTTCTTGATTGGTTCATAACCTTCCAAGAGACCATATATCTTATGGGTCCCTTGTTCCTTCCTGACATAAGTCCCACACTAAACATTAAGTAGGCACCTTTTTCCGGGACATCCTTTTCGTATGATGTTAACCATTATGGTTTGTTCCTATTCACCCAACCATAAAAGGTTATGTGTCATTATAATTGGAACTAAACTATATGGGTTATACTTCCTCATATGAGGATACATAAGAAGATGATCTTATAAGTTAAATCCCAACATCAAAATAGCTTATGTCTACCTGGATGAAAATATACTCTAGATCTCCCCACCATATGGCCCAAAACCAATATCATCCTTACGAGTGACCAAATAATATTTGATACCTATAAAAAGGGTATCATTGATGTAGAACATTAGATACATAAATATCCCTCCATTATTGGAGGACCTCAGATACATATATATGATTCTGAACCAATGTGTAGTTTTAATTGATCGTTACCATATGGTGATCCATGTATATATACTTGGGAATGAACAAAGGGTCTAAGAACATATATTAAATCTATAAGAGAGTATTGGAATAGGAAATATTTCACCCTAAAAGGGTGTTATGAGACCGACTTGCCATCCTCCTAACCAATGTGAGTTCTTAAGTGTCATTGGCCAAGTTCCCAAAACAACGACCGTCTTTGGAAATTAGTTCCCTTAGTCATCATGGATATGAGATCCATTGGGTGTTTTTGGATCCATGAACAAAACTTGCATTAGAACATTCATATGTAGTAACCTAACATAAATGATTGTATAAAACTCCACCCCCTATAATCAATAATTAATGTTTCCACTTTCTATTGGAAACAAAATGGTGAACCCGACGTGAATCCTTAACCAAGGTGGTGGTGTTACCCCACACCAAGACCCTTTCGCATACCATAATAGAAGAGGGACAAACGAGACCATCAATTACACATGTGGTTATGATATGATACTTTGACTAGATTTTCTTCTCTATATTTGTCACATATATTGCAGGATATTTTCACTAGAACTCTCTTCAATCCAATGTTGTATCACAAGTTTTCATGGAAACATGCATCAACCACTACCCAGACTGAGTCCTCAACTAAACAGAGGATTCCGTATCTTACCCAATTTCATTAATGATGGGTTTTAATGCACTGGTACACAAGTAACACTAGAATCATTCTCTCACAACCAAAGATGTATCTTGAAAACCTCTCTAGTCTATAAATCCCTACCAGCTGTTGTCCTAGAAATAGTTAGTGGCCCAAAAATAGATGGACAAATAGCAATCTCAAACCATTTTGAGAGCCCATCCCCGGAACATGATAAAGATATCCTACCTCAACTTAGGTATGTATATGAATTCATCAACAAAAAGTTCATCCTAGTAGCATAGGGGGTCTCTCCCAAGGCCCCCTTCCAGTAATCATCACCATCAAAACCATATGACTCAGTATGATAATCATGCCAAAGATATTTCCCTATAAGCCCGAGCTAAATTCATACGTACCAAGGTACCTAGTCCGGATTACAGAGGAAGACATTCAAACAATCCAGAATAAGACATCATCATTATTCCTACCGAATATTCCTATGAAGTAAATACAGAGAAACCTATGGGAAAATGTATATTCCTACTCACTCTCATGAATCCCATCATGAATATATTGTGAAAAAACTACAGTTAGATGCAAATTAGTACTCAATAATGTCAATTTATTCAACCAAATACGGTGGAAAACTATCAGAAGACTCAAATTCCTATGGATGAAAATGTATATCATCATCCATGAATGATTTCTAAATACAAGAAGATTAAGATTCCTATGGATTAACATGAATCATGTTAGTCAAATATGATGGAAAATTACTATGATAAGATGAAAATTTCTACTCATTCACATCAATCACTCTATGTAAATATGGGGATAACAAACTATGAGCATATGTAAATTCCTATGGATACACATGAATCCCATCAGTCAAATACAACAGTAGTTGGAGAAAAAAGATGACATATCCCAACTGTGAATCAAGGGATGATTCGTACCTCTTCCCTCACATAGTAGTATTTTCAATACATACTGGTAGGAAGTGGAGGACTATATCATGCATATATATTCATGATCTGACACTGGAATGGGAATATATTCCCATTCCCTCCAATAACATCTATCGACATGTCTTATAAATGATGGAGGGTTAGATATAAATATATAAACATATCCTATAGGCTTCCCAATATGTAGTCACGTCTATAGAAATAGCTAGGAGTTAGGCCCACAACCAGACCACCTCATGTGGGGTGACTCATATACACCATAGGGTGATCACTCATGAGCTTCCTACTCCTATATAGGAAGTTTTTCTATAATATTCTAGGATAAATGGACACTAGGACTGGGAACCAATACTCATTCCAATTGGGGGACACTGTTCCACATCGGTGTCCACTCTGGGGTAGGAAATATGTCCCTGCTAAAATTCTAGAAGCATACCAACATATCCTGGTAGCACCATTTGAGTCATTTGAATAGGTTACTATATATTAAGGTTGTAACTCATTGAAATATTCCCCATTATCTTTAAACTTGTAGCCTAAAAAATCACACTAAAGGAATATTTAAAATTTAGAACATACTCACAACCCTTATCTAATGGAATCAATAGTTCTTAAGGCCATAAAAAATCTATCAATGCTGGATCAAGATCTTACTGATCCATTACCAAATTACAAATTTGGTAGTAGAATTTGCAGAGGTCCTCCCCACAACATTTTTAATATCAACTTTGGAGGTCCCCTCTAGAGCATCAATCATGAAATATTCCTTCATAGGCACAAACTGATCAATCATGATAGCCTATCTCTTAATGAGCGTTAGCCCTACTTAGGTCCAGAAGATAAAAAATAAAGAAGGTCCTCCCCTTATTGTCCTTTTCCCTAAATATACTCTTTAGGGTATATGATATAGAAATTATCCATGTAGTTAGATATAGATCTATGATGGTAGTCCTTACAATGATATCATTCACTGTGAAGGTCCTCCCTACAATGACATATCATTTTTGCAAGAAGGTTCTCCCCTTGTTGAGTAAATATGAGAAAGGTATCATATTCCGGGATTCTTAGAAATATGGATCTAAACATTATATATTACATATAAATGACAATTAAAATACTTTATCAACAAGAATATGACTCGGGTCCATGCTTATCCTCCAAGACACCCCTAAACCATTCCCATACAAACAAGACCTCCATGAGCCCCACTACTTGTGATAAAACTATCAAAAATCACTCATGTTGGGATGGTCAAGTAGAGTATTCTATCACATAAGAAAAAATGATATAATTCTCATGACAATACAATTATCCATAGATGACATACCCATCTTTTTTGGCCATTTTTCACTTCTTAGTTCAATATTTTAGAGGCATTGTCAGAGGAATTCATACACATCATCTGTCGGAATATTTGTAAAACTATCCACCACAAAAATGAAAAATTATTACCTTACAATGGGTATAAAGACCATGTAAAAATATTAGGATACATTAATCATCAAATTTACATGGAATCTCTCCCATCTGCATGACGACCACGATAAAAAATGGAACAAAAATACCTTCAATATGAAAACCTCAATGTGTTTAATGAGTTCCAGCATCTAATTATCGATTCCCTGCCTAGAATTCATATCTGGGGATGGGGGGAAGATTGATATTTTCATAGCACCTAATTCACCATTTAGAAGAACCCACTAAAAATGACATTCTGTTAATTCATTACTCCAAATAGGCCATTAAACAAAACCCATGTGAAGGGAAGATGGCACACTCAACAAGAATCATCCATGAGTACATACTGAAAGCATTAGACCTAATGAGATAAATCCATCAAAAAACTCATGAACTAGGAAACTCAGAATATTTAGTAGAAATCTATCTTAAGGTAAGCTAATAATCAAGAACTCCTAATGTCAAGTGGCCATTTTGTGTTGAAAATCAACATCATATCTGACTCACACTCGAACAAGGAGGAACAAGATAAAGAGATAAGTGACATCATCAAAATCATACGCAATATATGATCAACCCCATCCCGTAGGGTTGGGGACATTTTTACAAAAAGAGTCCCCTGTAAGACAGAAAAATATAGAACAAGGCATAATAATAAGATAATGGGAGAAGCCACAACCTATAGGGCTTGGGGGAATTTTTACCTCAACCACCCTCTTCAATAGAAATTTTTCTTTTCCCATCTCATGACCCATTCCTTCCTGAAGAGAAGCTTTAAAACCAGGCTTCATTGAGGTTCTCTATGAGTCACCCTTCACAAAGAAGCTCATAGAGGATCTTGTAAAGGAAGGTAGTGGTCCAAAAAAGGTGTAAATAATCGTACTATTATTTGATAGCCATTATGATGATTAAAATGAATTATTAATAGATAAATATGGAGGATATAAACCCTAATGATGAAAATTGGAATGATTAAAATAAAAAGGATAAATGAGAGGATGGATCTATCGAGAACGCAATCCACATTGGGATAAATGAAGAAGTCTTGTGTACCCAAAACCAATGAATCACCCTAAAATTGGTTTCCCCCTTGATCAATATTATACTACATCATTAGTGAATCTCTAACAAGAATAATGTCATGGACATATACAATTTTCTTCATCCGATCAATGAGGATGAACTACCTTTTCTTGAATAAATATTCAATTTGTAGGAGGAATAAATAAAAGAGTTGAGGTGAAAAATTTTTGAGTAGCTCATCGGTAGTGTTCATATCGAATATTCTCCATGGGTAGAGCCTAAACATATAATTTTAGTAGACATACCTTAATAATAGGGATTCATCTTTACAATTGAAACAAGGCCAAGAAATCATCCCAACTTGGCACTGGGACCATCAGTTTACCTAGACCAGATCATGGATGGATATCAATATTTCCCTCCATTAAGAAAGAAACCAAAATGGTTTCAGGAAAACTCTCAAAATATGTCCCCAAATGGATATCAGCCTCAAATTATGGCAGAGCTGGCACACGAGATCTTTCTGATAACTGTATCTATCCATGATCTTGTTCAACCAAACACTCATCAAGGGGTTATTGACACTATCAAGTCATTTTAATCTTGATTGGATGTCATGGAGGAGTAGTGTGCTCTATTATAGCTAGAAAAGAGGCCTTACCTTGATTTGGTGAGTGAAAACCCACCACCTTCAAACTATAGTAGTCCTATGTTTCTGATATTTAATGGCTTAGGTGACCCGTAACAAAATTTGATACACTATGTGTCCCACAATGATACCATGATGGGAACTCAATAGAAATTAGAATCAGTAAAACTCAGATTCTTCATAAGAACCTTGCAAGGGCAAGCCTTCATATGGTACAACATTTTCCAACTCGTTCGATCAAGGGATGAGAGATTTTCGGTCAACAATTACACTTTCAGTTCATTTCAATGATAAAAAATACAATAATTAGTGAACTATTTAATTTAAAATAGTGAGAAAATGAGAAAGTCTCATATTTCATTTCTAGATAGAAAGGACTAACCTACTCCTAGAACTCACTAATTCTCCAATAAAATCTTCTTAATATTTACATTGATAACCTTCGAGACAAGATTCAAATTCCACTCATCTCGGAGAAATATACAGGTTGGTTTTTGCATTTCTCCTCCATTTCCCAAATAATGGAAGAACATATACAAAAAATTAATATTATGTCTCAGATTAATACAACAGTCCTTGGTAAAAGAGTAGGAAAGGTGGAGGCATCATATATCCCACTTAAGCCATCCTCCATGCCTTCTCCAGTTTAGAAACTTCCACCATACCATCCAGAACCCCATCGTTGTCAACAAAACCCCTACCTCACCAAGAAGAGTAGGGGGGCCCAAGAAAAATCAATTCAATGATAGAAGGAATATATTTTACTCATTTTGATATGATCAATTCTATGGATATTTTATATTTTATATAGAGAATGATTTACTCTGCCTACCAGGGCCCAAGAGGCATGATTAGGTGGGTCTCGATGACTGGATAAATTATTAATCCTTTTACCAAATACTAGAACACACCTTCCAGGAATGGTTTATCTTTAAATACATACTATAAAAAATGGTATATTCTAGAAAAGTAATGTTTAGTAGGACACCAGCACAAGTGGCGTATGTTTCTTTCATTTCCTATAAAGAAGGATGTTAGTGGAAAGATTTTTTTTGTAGAAGGGCACACAATTTGGATGGTTGGATGACTTTAAAAGATCAACCAAAACCATGGTATTATTCATGCATAATTATGGCAACCAACTATGCCCCCAATAAATTTTGTTGCAACACAACCAATATCATTGACCCCATAAACCTCCAAAATCCAGCCTTTCAAAAATCAGCATGACCAAAAAGGCTAGAATGAAGTGCAAGAGGATGAACCTGCATCAATTCCAATGTTGGATTTGAATCAACCTGAATTTATGACCTCATATTTGAAACAATAGGTACTAATACGCCAAATTGATGCATAAGAAATGGTCATCCAGAAAAAGACCTCGTCAAAAGAGCAGTTGATCTTCGATTACATTAATGTCGTTCATATAATGGATCCCTTATTAGATGATGAGTATGGTTATAAACCTGAGTTCTCTGCTTCTAATTGGGGAACCGATGGAAGATAGAATAAGATCCAAGTATACCAAGGAACACATAGTCATGAAAAGAACTGAAATAACCCTAGATTTTATAAGATATATTCTTTTTAATTTCTTTCATATCTTCTCTTGTACGATACACCAAGATTATCTTGCGCTATACGCAACACCGTATTAGCTTGCAGTATACGCAACACTAATCCTGGATCGTGTTACACACAATTTCATATTTGTTTGATAGTATTTATTCTACGAATCATTGAGTATATATATATATATTCAATGTATTTTGTCATACTCAGCAACAAAGGAGTCGTGCACTACACGCAACCCTGACTTGGCTTGCATTACACATAATCACGACCTTCCTCAATAGCGTGTGTTGTACACAATACTGAGTTTTACTATACAACGATATATTATTATAATATTATTATGAACTATCCTT
The DNA here is from genome assembly GCA_963277665.1 of Viscum album. Lineage (NCBI taxonomy): Eukaryota > Viridiplantae > Streptophyta > Magnoliopsida > Santalales > Viscaceae > Viscum > Viscum album. The sequence goes on along the minus strand of OY728146.1, from coordinate 865,853,967 downwards.
TATGAATATTATTAACTAAATTTTGAATTTTATAACATTATTATTCATCTTACACATTTTCTAGAACATGGTATAAGAACAAAATAAATTTTTCGGGTAAAATAAGTATTTTTCAAAAAATGCAGTTTTGTCGCCTTTTAATGGCGCACCCACATTAAATCTAGTTGTTGAAATATTTATATGTTCAATTTTAAAAAATAAAATTCTTCTTTTGAATCAGGATATAAAAATTTACATTGGATAAAGTTTTGATATTTTTCTGGTAACTTTCATATTTTAATGAATAGTAAAAACACGCTATATTTTAATTAAAAAAAACTTTTTTCATCGTAATAACTTATGTGGTTAAATTATAATATTGAGTGGTTTTAAAGTATAAATAGAATATATTTTTACCATTTAATATAATTTATGTCATTAGCATTGATTTTAAATTGAATTCGTAGGTTAAATCAATTCAATCTTTTCCAATGTTTTAAACAAAAACTCGTTTTCATTCGACAACGGGATTAATTTCCATTTAATTTCTGGAACTTCTATGTATTTAATTTAAAAAAAATGGATTCCATATTTGGAATCAGTGGGTCCAAATTATGTTAATAGGATACTTTTTATTTTTGTGAAATTTGAATAGTAACTACGGTAAATTTTATTTACCATAGTTAAAGGTAAATTGGGTAATTAAGGGTGAATATAATATTATAAAATTACCCTAACACATGAAAAAATTCTATTGGATGACTAAAAGTCTACCCATATCACCTAAGGGTCGGATTAGATTCATTTTATGGACTTTTGACCATGAAAATAATTTAATTATTATTAAAACCAAAGAAAGTGACAACATGTCACTCTCTTAAATCTTATAAGTATAATAATTTTTATTTAGTGATAAACATCATAAAACTTCAAAAATGAATAGTCTCCAGAAATATAATAAAATTATCTACATCATGATAATTTATTTATATTTTTTAGGGATTAAATAACTAACATTAATGGTGATACATTAATGATGTATAAATTATTTATTAAGTGAAAAATCAGTAATATAGTTTTTATTGAAATAATAATACCCATTAAAAGGACCACAAACCAGACCAAAACTTATTTTTAGTGTATATATATACCATAATCATCTAATGACCTAATATATAACCGTTTGGAGTCATATAAAAGTGATTATGACACTAATATTTTGTTTATTTTAAATGATGCCAAAGTTGTCACCTTCATAATTTAATAAATATAACAATTTACATATTGTGATTTTAAGATGATAAATTCGAGTAAAAGTATTATTGTGAAAGGTAATAGATTTATCTTCATCATAGGATTTTATTTTTAATTTTTATGCAACAAATAAGTATATTATATAATTATACAAAAATGTTGTAGTAATTATTTTATTAAGAGTGAAACCAAATAAATGGTTTTAAAAATAATAAAATAAATATTATATGAACCATTTAATGTGCTCTACTAATTTTCTAGATACATATAAAAGCTTTTAGTTCGAACATATCTTCTATATATTTTTTTTTAAATTCATATAAATGAATAGTGTCAAAATTGACACTATTGTTATTTTATAAAAATAACATATTATAAAATTGTTTAAAAATCACAAAAATATTTAAAAATTATAATTTTAAATTTATATGGTCTAAAATGTTATAAAGTATCCAATTATGGACAATTCACAAAAAATAAATAATTGTTTGTTATAATTTAAAATTTATAATGTTATTATCACCAATAAAATTAAATTGATTAAGTAAGGATAAATCAGGTTGATAATGTTGAAACTAAATTCCTAACATGTCTAAATTTTATTGGTTGATGAGATTACAACCCTATCTCATCTAATATTCAAATATGAGTCATTTTTGGAGGTTTTTAAGTGGGGTTAGATTTATTATAAATTAATATTTTTAAGATTTCCAAAGGTGCCCCTCTCCTCCCTTATAAAAGGACACCTCCTCCCTCTCCTCCTCACACCAATTTGTGCCCTCGAAATCGGCCAATCCCTGCCCATTTACCTTATCAACTTCCCTAGAAACATCCTATATATCTTGGTATTCTTCAAAAACCAATTTTAGTACCCTAAGAGGATGATTCAAAGAGTCGTATCGAAGAAGAGGAGGTTCGAATACATACGAAGCATATCGGACATAAGGTAAGGGATAATTTATCAATCTCATTTTTATCCGAGATTGTTTATTTGTAAGTATTTACTGGGGTTATCTTTATCATCCAAGCCCATGTTTTCTAAAAATGGTTTCATGCATATTTAATGTCCTTTTTACCCATTTTTTACTTTTACTACCTGGTATGTAAGGAATCTTTATTTTTTTTACATTACGAGGTACTTTTTGACTTTTCTGGAAAAATTACGAGAAGAATGTTTTTTAACGTATACGACATGAAAGGATTTTTACGATTTTATAAAGCCATATTTTCATGAAGCTTCCTCCAAAATATTTCATGACTATTTTAAACAAAATCTTTTTCTTTTAAAATTTCATGACGTTTTGTGAAAAGAAATTGATTTTGAAAAATAAAGGATATTTTCCTCAAGAATTCATTTCAAGTGTTTTATCAAAACCATTTTCCATCTAAGATGACATTATTTCATATGTGTATGTTTCAAGTATAAAGTCTCTATTATTTACATGGTTTCAATTTTCTCATTATGAAATCATATCCATTTATTTTATATGGATTATGTGATGATGGGATGATTTTTTGGAAACCCATTTCATTTGTTGGGTTATTATGAATGATGTAAGTTTATTTTGTGGCACAAGTAAGAATGATTTCATAATGAGATGGGTGGGACCTATATCTCCCTCCAATGCATTGGGTAAAGATTTATATCTCATTAGATAGACATGGCTGGAACGGCAAGTTAAACCGGTTCAGTAATACAGGACTGGAACGAGGAGTAAACTCGATTTTGAAAGGGACTTTGTCCACTAAAATGGTCTTGGAAGCAATGCTTTGGCTAATATGAAAATCATATCATGTGCTTAATGGTTGCCACAATTACATGTTTTATTCCCATGCTATTTAATCATGAATGATGTTCCCTTATGATATATACTTTATGTACTTCCAATATTCATGTCTTTGCTCAAGATTTTGATGGTTAGATTTTATGTTCAAGTTTTTGCATTCAAATGTTTATGGATTGTTTTATGTTCTCTATGTTTACCCTTACTGGGCATTTGAGCTCACCCTTTTTTATGTTTTCTTTTCCCTAGTATATAAAGAAAGGTTCGAGGTAAGAAAAAAAGGGAAGATATTTATTAGGAGATGTTGAAGATCTTTCACCACGATTAGAAGATTACGTTCCAATTTTCCAAAGACACTAGACTATTACGGTCCTTGTGTGTCTGTTTTTGTTATGTATTAAGTATTACACAAAAGTAATGTAATGTTCATGTACATCAATCTTCGGGTCTCTACAGTTGGTATCAGAGGAAAAGTTTAGTCAACATTTAGAAACTAGGATGCGATAACTTTAGTGAGATCCCTATAGATATTTCTAAGGCATGTCTAGGGATGTCCCTAAGGATAAGTATACGTATAGGATATAGTCCTAGAACTACGGTAACGATCATAGAATTTAACCTAAGATGTTAGATATTGAGGGTGCTCCCCCTTTACTATGTTGTTTTCCCTAGCATAATTTTTTCCTCTCACACTATTATTTTTCGGTTTTAGAAAATGGCTGGAAACAGGAAGATTCATGATAATGGAGGATATGATGGACAATGGAATGATATTCTTCATGGGCAACCAAATGAAATGGGATTTGGAAGTCCAAACATCGTTATTATGACTAATCAGAAATCTCATAATATGATCAATAATCTCAACATTGGTAAGTTTCCTGACTCAGATAATAAGAGAAAGATGGATTTTCATGATGATCATAGAGGAAAGAAAGTTCAATTTCCCTCATTTAAATCATGTGGGAAGAGGCATTGGGGAGATTGTTTCAAAGGAACTAGAAGATTATTTGGGTGTGGAAAAGAAGGACACAAAGCTAGTAAGTACAAAGGAAAAGGTTCAGTTAACAGCATGGACAAGGATAATGGTATTGCTACGACATCAACAATGATTATATGTTTTAAATGTGGAATGAATGGGAATTAGGAAAACAAATTCCCTAAGGGAAAATCTCATGAAGAGAATCAGCATGGTCATATGAGTAGTATTTATGTGGATGATGATGAAGAGACTACAAATGAAATATGAGATGAAATAAATGATGAAGCTCAGCTAGTGGTTTAATAAGTTTGTGGAATGATTGTATGTTTATAAAGAATAATGTATGGTACTATGGAATAAATAATCATATAAGGATTGTTACAATTTTTTTTCCTAAAGTATTTGGAAGTATATGTTGAATGGTACCGATAACCATGGAAGGTTATTCAGATATTTTTGAAAGTAGATGATATGCGCATAATGAAGGGATAAGGAGAAAATGAAATGTTTGACAGTATTCATGAGCTCATGATTGTTATAAGGACTAAATGATATCATGGTTTCAGTATATAGAATTTTTGGATTTTGGTATGTGGAAAGAGTTAACTTTTACAGCATTCATGTTTTCACTAATGTTTAATGGGTATTGATTTTTCAAGAAAATACATGATTAAGGTATTCACATGATTGGAATGTGACCAACAAGATAAATCGGGGATAAATGATGGTATTCACATGCTTGGTAGATACCCTTTCTAGTAATTGTTTTCTTTATATTATGAGCTTGGAACAAAGTATTTTAGATAAGCCTAAAGATTAGAATGGATTATGTTGGACATAAGTTATTATTGTTTAAGGATAGAACTTTTTTCGATATTATTGATGGGATGTTATAGTATTGTAGTTTTAGAAAAAAAGACAACCTGCAGGACGAGCGATGACCCATCGCGTCGGACAAGGCTGTGGGAATCGAACCCACAACCGAAGTGCGACTGGCCTTTATCGCCTACCACTGGCCTACAGGAAGTCCCTGGTTAGTAGAAACTAGTTTTAATTTATTAAGCGGTATGATATATGAAGTATAAGTTCATTTTTGGAACCATATATGATTAATCTAACCATATGATGGACTTATAACTTTTGCTAACCTTTTGTTTGAAATAGATGGAATGACCCATCATTCTAACACATCACGAATAACAAATTCAACTTCATTTCATTAAGGGATGAAGTGGAAATTGTTCAATTCACGAACAACAGTGAGATTGTACCAAAATCATGTAAGTATTTCTTTAAATTCATCAACTTTAGGGAAATGATCTTGAAAACCAAAAATGTTGTCTTAGTGACCTTATATCTGATGAATCAGATGGTACCTTAGATCATCACAAATCTATGGCTTTGTTGTTGTTGGATTTTTCATATCCATATTCTCTACCACTCTCTATCAGAACGTGATGGTTAGATTTCTCTTCCATATCCATATTTTCACCTATGTTATCCTATGTGGAAACCTGGTAATTAGTTTATTTGGGTAACTGTTATGTTTCATACTTTAGTTTATAAAGATAAGTTTTGGTATTCCTTTTTACGATGTGAGTTTCAATTAAAGAAACTTTCAAGTAGAAAAACATTTATTTCCCCGATGAATTCCGAGGGAGAAATTCATTTTATGGGGGGTAGAATATAATAACACGAGATTTTATAAGATATATTCTTTTTAATTTCTTTCATATCTTCTGTTGTACGATACACCAAGATTATGTTGCACTATATGCAACACCGTATTAGCTTTCAGTGTACGCAACACTAATCCTGGATCGTGTTACACACAATTTCATATTTGTTTGATAGTAGTTATTCTACGAAACATTGAGTATATATATATATATATTCAATGTATTTTGTTATATGTAGCAACAAAGGAGTCGTGCACTACACCCAACCCTGACTTGGCTTGCATTACACGCAATCGTGACCTTCCTCGATAGCGTGTGTTGTACGCAATACCGAGTTTTACTAAACAACGATATATTATTATGAACTAGACGTTATGATTAGTATTAACTAAATTTTGAATTTTATAACATTATTATTCATCTTACACATTTTCTAGAACATGTTATAAGAACAAAATAAATTTTTTGGGAAAATAAGTATTTTTCAAAAAATGCAGTTTTGTCGCCTTTTGATGGCGCACTCACTTTAAATCTAGTTGTTGACATGTTTATAAGTTCAATTTGAAAAAAATAAAATTCTTATTTTGAATCAGGATATAAAAATTGACATTGGATAAAGTATTGATATTTTTCTGATAACTTTCATATATTAATGAATAGTAAAGACACGCTATATTTTAATTAAAAACAACTTTTTTCATTGTAATAACTTATGTGGTTAAATTATAATATTGAATGGTTTTAAAGTATAAATAGAATATATTTTTACCATTTAATATAATTTATGTCATTATCATTGATTTTACATTGAATTCGTAGATTAAATCAATTCAATCTTTTGCAATGTTTTAAACAAAAACCCGTTTTCATTCGACAACGAGATTAATTTTAATTTAATTTCTGAAACTTCTGTGTATTGAATTTAAAAAAATTGATTCCATATTTGTAATCAGTGGGTCCAAATTATGTTAGTAGGCTACTTTTTATTTTTGGGAATTATGAATAGTAACTACGGTAAATTTTATTTACCATAGTTAAATGTAAATCGGGTAATTAAGGGTGAATATAATATTATAAAATTACCCTAACACATGCCAAAATGCTATTGGATGACTAAAAGTCGACCCATATCACCTAAGGGTCGGATTAGATTCATTTTATGGACTTTTTTCCATGAAAATAATTTAATTATTATTAAAACCAAAGTAACTGACAACATGTTACTCTCTTAAATCTTATAAGTATAATAATTTTAATTTAGTGATAAACATCATAAAACTTCGAACATGAATAGTATCCAGAAAGATAATAAAATTATCTACATCATGATAGTTTATTTATATTTTTTAGGGATTAAATAAGTATCATTAATGGTGATACATTAATGATGCAGAAATTATTTATTTAGTGAAAATCAGTAATATAGTTTTTATTGAAATAATAATACCCATTAAAAGGCCCACAAACCAGACAAAAACTTATTGTTAGTGTATATCTATACCATAAGCATATAATTAACTAATATATAACCGTTTTAAGTCTTATAAAAGTGATTATGACACTTATATTATTTTATGTTAAATGATACCAAAGTTGTCACCTTCATAATTTAATAAATATAACAATTTAAATATTGTGATTTTAAGATGATAAATTCGAGTAAAAGTATTATTGTGAAAGGTAATAGATTTATCTTCATCATAGGATTTTATTTTTAATTTGTATGCAACAAATAATTATATTAAATAATTATACGAAAATGTTGTAGTAATTATTTTATTAAGAGATAAATCAAATAAATGGTTTTAAAAATAATAAAATAAATATTATATGAACTATTTAATGTGATCCACTAATTTTCTAGATACATATAAAAGATTTTAGTCCGAACATATCTTCTGTATATATTTTATTTAAATTCATATGAATTAATAGTGTCAAAATTGACACTATTGTTATTTTATAAAAATAACATATTATAAAATTGTTTAAAAATCACAAAAATATTTAAAAATTATAAATTTAAATTTATATGGTCTAAAATTTTATAAAGTATCCAATTATGGACAATTAACAACAAATAAATAATTTTTTGTTATAATTTAAAATTTTGAATGTTATTACCACAAATAAAATTAAATTGATTAAGTAAGGATTAATCAAGTTGATAATGTTGAAAATAAATTCCTAACATGTCTAAATTTTATTGGTTGATGAGGTTACAACCCTATATCATATAATATTTGAATATGAGTCATTTTTTGAGGGTTTTAAGTGGGATTAGATTTATTATAAATTAATATTTTTAAGATTTCCAAAGGTTCCCCTCTCCTCCCTTATAAAAGGACACCTCCTCCCTCTCCTCCTCACACCAATTTGATCCTTCAAGCTCGGCCAATCCCTGCCAATTTCCCTTCTCAACTTCCCTAGCAACATCCTAGAGGTCCTGGTCTTCTTCAAAGACCAATTTTAGTACCCTAAGAGTAAGATTCAAAGAGGCGTATCAAAGAAGAGGAGGTTCAGATACATACGAAGCATATCAGACATAAGGTAAGTGATAATTTATCAATCTCATTTTTATCCGAGATTATTTATTTGTAAGTATTTACTGGGGTTATCTTTATCATCCAAGCCCATGTTTTCTAAAAATTGTTTCATGTATGTTTAATTTCCTTTTTACCCACTTTTGACTTTTACTACATGGTATGTAAGGAATCATTATTTTTTACGTTACGAGGTACTTTTTGACTTTTCCGACCAAATTATGAGAAGAATGTTTTTTAACGTATACAGCATGAAACGATTTTTACGGTTTTATAAAGCCATATTTTCATGAGGATTCCTCCAAAATATTTCATGACTATTTTAAAAAAAATCTTTTCTTTTAAAATTTCATGACGTTTTGTGAAATGAAATTGATTTTGAAAAAGAAAGGATATTTTCCTCAAGAATTCATTTTATGTGTTTTATCAAAACCATTTTCCATATAAGATGACATTATTTCATATGTGTATGTTTCAAGTATAAAGTCTCTATGATTTACATGGTTTCACTTTTCTCATTATGAAATGATATCCATTTCTTTTATATGGATTATGTGATGATGGGATGATGTTTATGAAACCCATTTCATTTGTTGGGTTATTATGAATGATGAAAGTTTATTTTGTGGCACAAGTAAGAATGATTTCATTATGAGATGGGTGGGACCTATATCTCCCTCCAATGCATTGGGTAAAGATTTATATCTCATGAGATAGACATGGCTGCAACGGCAAGTTAAACTAGTTCAGTAATATAGGACTGGAACGAGGAGTGAACTCGATTTAGAAAGGGACTTTGTCCACTAAGATGGTCTTGGAAGCAATGCCTTGGCTAATAAGGAAATTATATCATGTGATTAATGGTTGCCACAATTACATGTTTTATTCCCATGCTATTTTATCATGATTGATGTTCCCTTATGATATATGCTTTATGTACTTCCAAGATTCATGTCTTTGATCAAGATTTTGATGTTTAGATTTTATGTTCAAGTTTTTGCATTCAAATGTTTATGGATTGTTTTATGTTCTCTATGTTTACCCTTACTGGGAATTTAAGCTCACCCTTTTGTATGTTTTATTTTCCCTAGGATATAAATAAAGGTTTTAGGTAAGAAAAAAGGTAAGATCTTTATTGGGAGATGTTGAAGATATTTCACCACGATTAGAAGATTACGTTCCAATTTTCCAAAGACACTAAACTATTACGGTCCTTGTGTGTCTGTTTTTGTTATGTATTGAGTATTCAGAAAATGTAATGTAATGTTCATGTACGTCAAGCTTCGGGTCTCTATAAGAACTATAATTCTAACCACATCCCTCCTCAGACTGTAAATGTTGCAAAAAAACTCATGGAAGATCCCTTCAGTTAGTTTGATAGGAGAATGAAAATAGCCCTTCATTGGCCAAAACCCACCTTGAACCTATCACTCTGGAATATCAATCAGCGGGGGTACATGTGTCAGATCACCGTTAGTGGGAAAGAATACTAACCTGACCCAACCCACCAAGGTCATAAACACCTATTACTCTTGTATCATAGAATAATCCATCTATATAAAATACTCAATCCATAAAGTTCCTATGAAAGAGAATCCCCACCTTGGTAATTGTAAACCTTTATAATAGAAGTATGAAATCCTGAAACAGTTATCCATGGAACCATGTAAACTATTGATCATGGATTCCATGGGTTTGTCAAAAAACCATAGGAAAGCACTCATATATAATTTTCTAAGACATAGGGAGCTTGAATCTAAGTATTTCATTGTTGAGGTCTATCAAATAGAGTCTGATCCTATATAATTCTACATGGTTATCTTTTTTATGGATCAATATGAATATTACATTTTACATGGGAACATCAGAACCTTATATTTTTCTAGCAGGATAAATAGTGTTGATGTCTAAAAAATTTTCATTAACAATGGATGTGGAGTTAATCTCATTTCATTACGAACACTTTGTCGATTGAGATGTGATGAGGATAACCATGTAAATTGCAACATAACACTACAGGTATATAAAAAAAATTGAGTAGAATCCATTAGTAAAAATCAAGATCAAGGCTCGGTTTGGAGACATCATAGTCGACTCAGAATTTATGGTGGTTCAGTAGAACACAACCTTCAACGTCTTTCTAGGAATGACCTGGTTACATCAACATTCTAAAATCCCATCATCATCCATCAATTAAACAAATACTCCATTAATGAAAAAATTGGGACATTTCATTCTGATAAATCCCCATTCGAATCCTATGAATTTCATTATATCAACGCAGGATTTTATCCGAGGGAAGGGAAACAACCCTCAGTTGATGTTTTTTATTGGGTCACTACCTAGAAAAGTCTGGAAATGATCATAGAAAACCCCTTCAAACATCTTGGTGAAGATTATGTCTTTCCTATCAATAAGGTAGAGTATATGAGTCTAAATACAGGTGAAAATTTATCAATCTTTATGGTTTCAGTCATGACCATTGTTTTAATCAATGTTGTAAAGTTTGTTAACTCCCTATATAGTGATGAAAGCTCAGAAAAAATGACATCATTCCATCCCCATAACTCTAGTAAATCCCTACCTCACCATATAAGGTAGAAGAGTTTGTATCATCCTCCAAAGAGGAAAAAGTCACTCCTTCTACATATGTGACTCTATCCTCTCCAAAGTTTCATAGAAATATCACATTTTTAGCTGGGTTAGAGGATATTTCTTTATCTTCATAATGACAAGATATCGAATCCTCCCCTAACTCTAGAGAAAGTATCCCACTACTTTATCCAACTATGGAATAAAAGCAAAAATATAAAGGTAAGTAACAATAAGAGGATGACCTTAGGGACTCCCCTCCAACATTGGAGGAGGCGTCTCTACCACCATTGATGAGCTTGGACAAATAAATCTATGTAGAAAAGAAGACCCACAACCCACCTTGATTAGTGATGCCATTTCTTTTAATGAAAAATAGGTATATACCTAATTCATAAATAAATATAAGGATGTATTCACCTGATACTATACATAAATTCAAGGCCTCGATTCTAAGGTGGCCACTCACCAATTGGGATTTATAGAGAACCTTTATGGCTATAAACAAGAAGCCAGAAGGACGTACCCAACACATCCTGCCAAAATTGAGGCTGAAGTTGAAAAGATCATAAGAGATAACTTCATTCAGGAGGTCTAACAGCCAAAATGGCTGGCCAAAATCATCCTTGTCAAGAAAAAGATTGTATAAATTAGATTATACATCGATTTCATATATCTCAACAAACACTTCTAAAGGATGATTTACCAATCTCGATCACAGAACCATTGATCGACGCAATAATTAGATATTGGGATATCTCCTTTATAGATGGATATTTGAGATACAATAAATTCTAAATGGCCTATGAGGATGAATAATCTACCACCTTTCGTTCACCCTATAGAGTATTTTTCTATTGGGTGATGCCCTTTGGCATAATTAATTCTGGCACTACATACTATATTTTCATGTATTTCATGTTCAAACCCTTCATGGGAATGTTTTTTGAAAATCTATTTTGATGACCCGGTGGTTTAATCTAAAAAATTCTTCAACCACATGTTGTATCATGAAAATATCTAAAAAAACTATAACAAAACAACCAGAAAATGAAACCCTATAAATTTTCACTGGCCATTACCTCAAGGAAATTTATTGGATTTAAATATTCCACAATGACATTGAAGTCGACCCCAAGAAGACAAAGGGTATACTTGGCATGTCACCTCATCACAACCTCACATATTTAATAGGAATTCAATGATACTTGACCTAAATGTAATTATTTATATCCAACCCTAATGGAAAATGTCTTCCCTTCACCAGGTTGAGGGAAAAGGGGATTACATATCAATAGACTGATGATTTTCAAGAATCATTCAACAGTCTAAAGAAATATACCTTAATCCCACCAGTGTTGATTCCCCCCATCGAAAGAAGGATTCTAATTTTGTATTTGAAAAACTTAGATAGATCATTGGGTTCCTAAATTCCATAAAATAATGACACTGGTAGAGAAAAATCCTTTATTATATCAGTCAAACCATGATAAATGTTGATGATTATTATTCAAATATCGAGAATAGTTTTCCAGCACTAATCTTTGAAGTATAGAAGATAATTAATTACCAACAACATCATGAGTTCCATTTGGTATCTCATAGAAACCCATTCAAATACATTCTCAACCATATAATGTTGATCAAACTCCTATCATAGTGGAAGGTCATCCTACAATAGTTGGAAATTTAGTTCTTGCCTCAGAATGTAATCAAGGGCCATCATTAGTATATTTTTTAGCAGAGAATCCATTTGTAGATATGACTTCACTGGGAACTGAACTACTCGATGAAAAGGTTTTATCTATTCAAGACGAACCCCAAATATGTGAGAAGTATTTTGACAGTGCATCTAGAAGTCTGACAGGGAAGAGGATGTAAAACCCAAGGCTCAATAAATTGGTGCTGGGAATCATGATCATCTCCTAAGAAAAGGTATTACTACCTTAATCCTTACTATTTTCAAAACGATTCATGAACAAATAATGAGAATATCAAGCTCTCATTTCATGGATAGAACTTTCACTTCAGGTAGAAGTCAATCACTTGAAGATTAAAGGTAATTTGGAACTAATCATCACGAAAATAAATCAGTATTATTCCATTATCATGAAAGAGCTAATCACGTCAATAATCTATTTCTAGGGACTAATGGAATAATTTACATTGGATCAAACATTGACTCACATCCCATTTTCACAAAATTCCCTTGATAATTCATTGGTAAATGAGTCCAAAACTCTAGATTATCCAAACCAGGATGAAATGGTTATCAATATTGCACACCGCCGGATAGTCTCACAATTTTTTCAAGCCAATATGGAAGAAATCAATGATGTTAGCCCAATCCTTGAACCAAGTTTTACTACAATCGACTATATGACACCCATTGTAGACTACCTTAAAAAGGGAGATCTCCCACCAGAAAAAGATGAGTAAGAGAAAATCCAAAGATGAGAAATTTACTTTTTTGTATATGTAGGCACAAATTATTAAAAGGTCTTATATAATTGGAACTATTACGGGGTCTTTATCATGTGAATTGATAGAGAAGAGACCAGTGGTATCAAAAAGGAAGTGCACACTGAAGCTTGTGGCACCCACCAGTCAGGATCTATGATTTCCAATCAAATCCAAATGATTGGGTATTACTATCCCACTATAACATACGAATGCACTAAATTCACCAAAAAATTACATTGATTCGATGTTCTTACCTACTTCATTCACCAAAACTTGGAGTTTCTTTACATAACCAAATACTATCGGACATTTTACATAAAGGGAATGGACATCATTGCACCATATCCTCCTGATAGAACCAATTATTTCAAGTATATTATTACAACAACTGACTTCTTCTCAATGTGGGAAGAATCAATACCCCTCAAAGATATCAGGGAAAAGAACAGTGTTGGATTTGTGAGATACAACATCATCGCAAGATTTGGGGTCCCTTATAAAATATTGATGGAAAACGTCACCAATTTCTATTCTTCTGAATTGGAAAAAATATATTAAGAGTATGATATGAAGGATAACTATTAATCTTACTACCATGAAATAAATAACAGCCAAATGGATGCTTTCAACCATACCCTATAAAATATAATCTACAAGATGGTAGATAAAGATAATAAGTATTAGTTAGAGATGCCCATACATGCCTTGTGGTATTATCTGACCATGACCTGCACTTCCACATAGGTGACCCCATACTCATTAATATATGATACATAGGATATCCTACCTATTGAAGTTCAATTTCTTGAATTCTGAGTTTTTATATGTGATCAGTTATCCACATATGAGCAATCCAAAAAATGGTTAGATGAATTAAAACTAATGGATGAGAATAGATTGCACACCTTGCATCATTTAGAAGTCCACCAAAACCAGATTTCATTATCTTTTAACAAAAAGGGTCACCTCTAGAATTTACACGATAGAGATATGGTGTTGGTCCTCGGATCTCTGATGATACTCAGAAAGAAGCATCCAAAATTGGACCAAAAGTGGGAGGGACTGTATACCATACACAGAGTCTAATCTAATAGATACTATTATTATTTCTCAATGGATGGGAAGCTTACCATGACCCCCACAAGCACAAAGTTCATGAATAATTATTTTTTGTTATCATAAAAATATCATCCTACTCTCATGATTTTAAAATTCATGGAAAATCCACATAGCACCATGAAGTTAAACTGAGTATTCAGTCATTGTCGTGTGACCTTAAAAATTCAGGACATATTCATCCATTTCATAAGAAAATAAAATTAATGACACCAATTTATTCACTCTATGATGTTAAACTATAGAACACCATAATGTTCTCACCCAAGAGGACATCGCCCTTGACATCGGTCACCTACCATGCCTTATTCAAGAACTATTCATGGATAGATTCTTGTCATCGCAGGATACATAGTGATGCCTATAACTCTTATATTAGACCCAACCACCTTTTTCCCTCCATTCATAAGTAGATTTTCTTACCAGACCTTGGAAATAAGGACTCTTTTCACATGAGTATTATGTAATGCTAGTCTAGAAAATTAGTTGTCCCATAACCACAATACATATCATCCTGATCGCATGATGTTAAAATTCATGGTAAATCTTCCCAAAAAAATGATGTTAAACTGCGTATTTGGCCTTTGTCACATGACCATAAAAAAGCTTGAAATATTTATCTATGTTTCAAGACAATAAACTACATGAAACCAATTTCCTCAATTTATGTTGTTAAACTACATAACACCATAATATTCGCACTTGAGAGGACATCGCCCTCAGAACCAGTAACCTAACATTACATATTCAATGACTATGTGTGGCTTGATTCCTTTCACTATAGGATATGTAGTGATGCCTATACCTCTTACATTATGCCTGACCGCAAATTTACCTTTATTAAAAAGATTATTTTCTTACCAGACTTTGTCCTCAAGGCCTCTTTAAATGTATGGGTTATGTTCCATGATGGTCTTCAAAATCATCGTTCCCCTAAACACAAGTAACATCATCTTGATTGCATAATGTTAAAATTCATGGTAAATAATCCAAAAGGAATGATGTTAAACTTTTTAGTCAGTCTTAATCACATGAACATAAAAAAACATGACATCTTCATCATTGCCACAAGAAAATAGTCTATATGACACCAATTTCCTCATTGTGTGATGTTAAACTACAAAACACCATAATGTTCTCACCTTAGAGGACATCACCATTCACATCATTCACCTACCATGACATATTCAAGAACTACGTGTGGATTGATTCATGTCCCTACATGATACATAGAGATGTCCATATTTTACATCCTTTTCCAGCTACCCAAAAAGTATAAAACATTCCCCTCCCTATATATGTACTAGAGCCATATTGTGAAATTTATTTAATAACTACACATGGCTTAATTATCATTCTATGGGATATGTAGTGACAACTAGACCTCATACACTAGGACCATCCACGAAATAATGGAAATTACCCTCCCCTATATAAAAACTAAATTGATGCAGGGGACTCTAAAAAAGGACTTATTTACAAGTCCATTTCAAGAAAAAAAACCCTTTCCTAGAACACGAGTTAGATATGTGTAGGGAAGTGAATTTTGAAGTACGTCTGGCTTGATTCATTCTTACAAACGATATGATGTGATACCTAAATTTCCAATATCATGTCTAACCACAACAATCTAACAATCTATTGGAAAAATTCCCCCATCTTCTTACGGATCAAACCTACATAGAGAGTTCCCATTCATAACTATGTGTGTCTTGATTATTCTTATCATAGAACACCAAGTGATTCCCAGATTTTTGATTTTGGGTCCAGACGCAACACTTCCTCACTTTCAAATTAAGCCACGTTCATCCTTATCACATGATGTTAAACTGAACAGGGACCTATAAATACATTTGGCTTGATTATCACTATAATGAGATATGTAGTGACACCAAGGTCTTTAATCATGGGTCCAATAATAATATTTCCTCTTCAAGTTAGTAAACCCATGTCCTTAACACATGTCATTGAACTACATGGAGAATATCCTTATCACATAACATTAAACTTTATGGTATCTAAAAAACTATGTATGGCTTGATTCTCATTTTGATGAAATTTGTAGTGATTCCTAGACCTCATGTACTGATATCATTCAACTGTAAAAAAATGTTCCCATATCATGTATAAATATAAAGAACTATGAAAGGGATCTCAAAATTGGGTTCCTCATTCAAGGATCTATCAAGGAAATATAAATGATCCCATTCATATGGGTTATATCTATATAGGAAATTTCAAACTCCATGTATAATTATGGTTTGTAGATTTCTTATGTACCCAAAAACATTCCTTCCATTCATCATACTTTGTTCCCTGGGAAATTTTGAATCTTTACAATCTTTACCTGGACATCAGAAATAGAGATCCAGTGTCTAGAGGACACCTTTGCATGACTATACATAATATGTCCCAGTTGGACTTGCATAATATTTCCACAAAAAAGGCGTTTCAAAAAAAATAAAATATATCCCAAGGATATTCCTTTTCTATCTAAATAATCCCCAATGTCATTTTTTACCACTATTATTTCTCCAGACCTAAGAATCCCCAGAATTATGGTTTATGAATTCTTTCCCCTCTCACGTACAAGGCATGTTAGAACTTACAGTCCAATTGATCCACCTATTAATCATTGTTTTATTGAAATATGGTCATAGATGTATGACTTAAAACTATATGAAACCATTCCGTCCTTACTTCATGATGTTAAACTACTTGGATGATGTCATAATCAAATGACACTAAAACTTCCCAACACTTAAGAACTATGTTTGGTTTGATTCTTGTTATCACAAGATATGTAGTTATTCCTAAATATTCAATTTTAGGTCTAAACGCAAGACAAAAATTCTCTCATTTTTTGGTGTGTGGGTTAGACATGCATAGGAGGCTTCTAGATTAGAAACTATGTATGGATTGATTCTCACTTGAATAAGATACCTTGAAAAATCTAGATCTTATATTCTGGTCCAACCATAAAAACAACAAGTTTTTCCTCTCTACACTATACATGTGTTAGATCTGCATAGGAGGGTCCAATATGTGTATCACTTCACTTGTGATATCATATTCAAAAGAAAATTCCCCTTCCCCATGTAAGAGTTCGACTAATGCATGAGGAAACCTTCCTAGAACTACATATGGATTTATTCCTGTCATTGCATGATACATAGTGATGATCAAGTCTTTAATCATGGGTCTAGTTGAAAAAAATTTTAAAAAATGTTCCCTCCCTATTCACGGGTCATACCTACATGGGGAACCTTCCCAGAACTATGTAAGGATTGATTCTCATTTTGAAAAGACACGTAGAAATGTTGAAACCTTATATCTTTGGACCAATCATCAATAAAAGAAGAAAATATATCCTTATTTACTATGTATGGTTTACACCTATGTAAGATAAATAATTTTACCAATTATTTTGAAGGTTCGTCATAAAATTATCTTTTCATGTTTAGGCACCGTCCCTTTCACAAACCAAACACAGTGTTTGAGAAAGTTTGAATCTTTATAATCCATCCTAAAATTTGAAAATGGAGGGTTAGTTTCCTAAGGACACCCTTTTTTTTGAATATGCACAATATTTCTCAGTTAAATCTGTACAAGATTCCCCAAAAAGGCATGTCAACCAAAGGAAAATTCATTCCCAGGATAATAATTTTCTTATCATCATACACCCAAACAACTTTTTTCATCCGAAATCACTCACCAGATATGGAAACCCCTAGATTATAGTATAAAACAATTCCTATTCATGCTTGAGGAGGATGGGAAATTATTGGAAAATTACCATGAATGGAGGAATTTTTTTATCCTTTAGTAAAAACTATGTTACCCTAAACTATAACTCTGGAATGTCCTTACTTAAAGACACTAAATTGCATATTATATATCCTAGTTACATGAAATTAAACTACCTCATTCTTTATTCCTCTTTATATAAGAAAAATTCATTTAGGAGTAGTTTCTCATTCATGTAAATTGTCGATATAGATACCCTTATCATTTTCAGACATTATTCCCTTAACACACAACCCTTTTTGGTTTTGAGAAATATATATTTTCAAAAATTATATGCCATTATAAATGGAGGGTGAGTTTCCTAGGGACACCTTTGTTTGACTGTGTAAAATATGACCCTGCTGGATTTGCATAAGTCACCAAAAAAAATTACTATCAACCAAAGGAAAATTATTCTTTAGAAGAGGCTTCTCCTATATCTATATTCCCCTAAAAAAACAATGCTAAAATATGTTCTTATGGGTTCTCCTTATGTATGTTCCCCAAACCATGTCTTAGATATAGAAATCACAATAACACGGTCCAAAAACCCCCATTTATGTTTGAATAATATTGGGACATTCATGTCTAGTAAGCCTTATTGGGGTCCTCTCCCCGTAATTCATGGTCAAGGTTGTTCAACCTAAAATACTAGTTATACTATTTTGGTTTGAAAGATTCTAAATTTCCAATGGAATGAGAAACAAAACTCCTCAGGTGGAAAACTGTAAAGGGAAACCTAGGTAAAAGTTGAGTTCCATCTCACTAAACAAACAATTTTCATGGTTTAGGGAAAAAATTGAGGTCAATCAAAAAAAAGGAACAAAACATGTTAGGTTAAAACCCCATAAAGGTAGGAATAAGAAATAGTCATGTTATTCATTATAAGACTACACCACAATAGAATTAAGAATAAATTAGGGTGATAACAGAAAAGGCACAAAGTTTTTAGGATTTTCTATGAAACCCTAGTAATAGTCAAAACTACGCTTGATGAGACCCTTAGATAAGGAAAACATTATAGTATTACATGATCACATCAATTTGATTATCCTAGTTTTCAATTTATATTTATATCAAGTGGGGATTATCTTTCAAAATGCATCCTATTATGATTGATTGGTGTTGCATGAAAATATAAAGGATAAGAATTTGAGTAAAAACAAATTTTAATTTTATTAAATGAGAATATTGAGAATCCATAGCCTAGATTATTTTTGTATGAGTGGTACATTTTCATTATAGAGCCCACTTAGTATATTTAAAAAGATGGATTAATTCCTGGTCCAAGTCCTCTATGGCTTGGTAGATCTTAAAAAATGTTTCAGTCTCCAAATTTTCACTCGACTATAGTGCCTCTACCCTCTCAGATGCATCTAATCCTTCATTTTCTTCCTCATCCATCAATGATTTCACTTCATCAACAGCTGCCTCAGTGTGATCCAGTTCTTTCTTGAGCCACTATAGTTCCTAAATAAGCCACTCCACCTCTTTATTAATCCACTCCACTAAGCTCCTCTACTCTAAAAATTCACCCGGTCTACTCGCAGCTATCCCAACATACTCAAAAGCATCATTAAGAAGGATTTTCTTGGTTATAGCAAGATGTTCTATGTACTCAATGTTTAAAAGGTGAGATTAGAGTGTGCTAGTTATCCCCTTAGAAAGATCACCTTTTTCACTATGTCATAGATATCATGATAAAAATAACCCCATAGCCATGAAATGAAAATAGTTGACAAAATTTGGGTAGTTTCCACTGAATGTTTTCAAGGGGGTATGAGAAATCAGATTCTAGATATATCTCTATACTTTTTTATTGTAAAAAACAAAGCTAATTTAGAGAATTATGGCACAACATAGAATCTATCTTGGATGGTGGAATATATTGAGGAATAATATCCACCAGAGAGGGTCTTGACTCAAGATACTCAAAAAGACTAAATTCTGCAGTGTTCGGATCCTTTACAACATTAGTAGGATGAGATATTAAAGAAATATTTATGTCCAGTGAAGCTTATAGAATTAATCTTGAAATTTTTTGTTTAAAATAGTGAATAAAAAATATTAATTGTAAAATAAAGGATTAAAGGATTGGAGAATTCAGCATCATTCTCCATAACATCGTTGTTCCTGGCTACCATCAATCCATCACCCGAAAAAATGACTGTTGAATCCTCCATTTCCTAGTTGAAATTAGGTTCTTCTAGAGACACCCATGGTTTAGGATCATAATTATATGGTTCAGTTATCTCTAGATGACCTCTCATCAATACTAAGCTTATTTGGATAATAATCATGGAATAATGAGAAACAATCAGGTCCGAACCCTCTTAAATATGAGTCATTTTCTCTTCCACAAAAATTCTCTCCATAGAAATAGGTTCAATACTCTTAGTCAAAGCATCAAACTCTAAAGGCTCTACTACTAATAGAACTAAGGTTATTTGATCATGAATTTATTCCCATTGGGGAGTGGGATCCCCCTAATGGACTCAATTGGCCCAAGTTCTGTATCTGGTTTAGGAATAGTCTTCAGTGGTATCATGTTCATCTCTAAATAAGATGGGGTTGCATTCCCCTAGATGGTTATTTCCTACTAAATCACCATATTTTCACAAATCTATGTGAAAGTTAATTATTCATCAAATACATTCACATAGAATGAAAACTATGTAAAGAGATGAATTAGTCACCCATTATCCTTGACAATAGACATATCAACAAAATTAATTCTTATCGATGATTCGAGGTGTTCCATGGGGATGATCCCCTAGAAGAAATATAAGGTGGGGATGGAGGTGGAAATTCTCTCGCATGATCTATAATTACTTCCTCCATATTCTCCATTACTTCAGGTGATACCTATCCAGGGACTCCCCATCCAAATGGATTTTCTCCCCATCTACGGTGCCCCTTAGGGTGTACGTACTCTAGGGAAGTAACAGGTTCCCGAATCTCCCAAAAAATTTATAAGTACTAGGAGTAGGGGTTCAAGGTAATGATAGTAAGAATAGTAAGAGTTAGTAAAAACAACCATATTACTACTTCATCAGTGTCTTCCTACCCTTCCATGATGACCACTATATCCTCTACATTGATAGAGTACTAAAGTATGTCTTTGCATTAGTGAACACAAGTGTCCATATCATCCATGAATATACCTACCTCATGAGTATTTTCTTGAGCAAATATCCACACAGGAGCAGTGATCAATCTAAATCCTATAAGCTCAAGGGTATTTCTTGAAGAATTTCCCATATATCTTCAACATATGTTCTTGTTCTCAAGGTATCACATAATATCAAATACTTTGGGAATTCCTATGTGATTAGAACAAATAATTCTATGAGATCCAGTAAAGGAAGTGGGGAAAGTTCTGACCACCACACTTGCTTTTTGGGAACCTTATCCACCATAGAACCTTCTGGGGCTGGGTGATTATGAGACCCTAGATGAAAATGATGAATTTTACTGACCCCAGTTGTGGTAGTGTCCAAATTCATCAATGACCTTGGAAGCATGAATATCTTCCTATTTATCTGCATTGATCTCATACTATACCATTGTGACCACTCACCAAGAATATATATTTTGTTTCTACATGGAATATACTAATTCATAATGCTCTCGAAGATAGGTTTCCACTCTCTCTGGGTCATCAACAAAATACATAGTGGTGGATGATGAAACATAGCCTTATCCAGCAAATTAAACCACATTCTCCATCATATATCACCACATAGATCGAGTCGAATAAGAATCCCTCAAAGAATCCCATTTTATCCATGCTGATAAAAAAGTGGTATCAGGAGGGATGGATGCTTGACCTTGAGATGAAACACCAAAAACATGTGAGGTTGAACCCCTGGCCTGAAACATATTCCTTAGGGGATGAGAAACATAGTAGTTTCTTTAATACTTCTCAGGCCTAGAATTACCATATGTTTGTGTTTAGTTCCCTCTAGACTCATTCACTTATTGGCCTTGGGAAATAGGAACTGGTTTTTCCTGTTGATCTTTGGGGTATTATTGGTTCGAAACCT
The DNA here is from genome assembly GCA_963277665.1 of Viscum album. NCBI lineage: Eukaryota > Viridiplantae > Streptophyta > Magnoliopsida > Santalales > Viscaceae > Viscum > Viscum album. Next base: position 865,831,743 of record OY728146.1, on the reverse strand, counting down.
TGAAATATGATTTGGTATATGAAGGATTAATACCCATGAAAGGAGGAATCCCAATCCATCATCACGTGTCGTGCCAGGAAAACATCAACAAGATTTTTTTATCTTCCATTAGGTGTTTCTCCTTGCACACGTTGTTGATTGTTAGAGGAAACCTCATCTAGACATAGTTGAATTGATGCACAAATATTCTTGGTGAATAAACTTCACATATAAGCTCCATATCAGTCCCAGAAACAAATACACCTTCTCTCAAATAGATAATATATCCTTTCCTAGAGATGTCCCCAGATATATCATTTACCAAAGTACTGGAAGGGGGAATATAAAGATCCTAGGTAAAACGATCATGATAGTTAATCTAATCCATCTTTTCCCATTCAATACAACCTAATGGTATTTATGCACTTATTTTTTGGGTTATTGTCAGATGATATCATTGGGAATCTATTGAGTATTGATATATCTGTAATATCCCATATGGGATGCTACCTAGCCCCAAATAACCTGGAAGGGACCCACATCAGGTATCGTGTCCTCCCCTCACTAATCCCTCATCACAAATGATAAATCTTTACCATCACATGAAAAAATAGGTTAAAACATTTTACAATGGACAATTTAGTATCCATTATGAAAGTCACAACTCTTACCCTGGTACTAGAATCACACACCAGTAGTATCCAGCCACTCAGAAGCATAGAAAGAAAGTCTACAGGTCAGAATAACTGATTAACATTGGGGATTATCCGCCAGCCCCACTCACTAAACCAACCCTCCTCAAGCATGGACCAATACAAACCAATACACTTTAGGTCTCAATAGTCATGAAATTCCTCAACCTCCATGCACAAGGCTCCTACCATCTTAATGTATCAAATTCTCTAATCCAATCAAAAAATGGTATGTCCTTCTTCAGATGATGGTCAACCTTCAATAGATACTTTACCTTGACAAAAAGTTTCTTGGAAAGAGTAGGGTTCCTCTTTACATAATCCCTAGAAGAAGGCGTAGAAAAAACTCAACATAATTTTCACCAATTATGGGAGCCTCCAAAATTAGTCAGACATCCCAAAGACTGAGGCTGACTTATCCATGTAACAAGTGGAAGGTTTTGGTGTTTGAGATCCACATACTAAGTAGATATAGGATGAAATTTTTATTTTAGTGGGAGTAATTCTATGAATCCTAGAATGGATCATACAACCCCACTACCATCAACTCAACCATAAATTACTTATAGATCTGGAAGAACCAAAAGTCCACCCATAGTCTTGGCTAAATGATCCTCGAGGGAAAAGATCCCACTTCAATGACCACCCTAGTTACTCGCATGTAGTTGCCTTTCGTGTGATTTTATGATAAAAGAAGATGTTTTCTTCTATATCCCACACAATTTCCCACAATTAACAAGGAGTGTAGTTCAAAAGAAACACAAAATTATGGGTTTCCTAGATGAATGACCCCATCAATAAGATGTTAGCATAGGTGATGTTTCTATTCATTATTATATAGAATGAATGTTGATTTTTTGTGCATGATTCCATAATAAAAACGTCAAATGGAAGACTAAATCCAAAAAGAGGGAGTTTTTTTTAGATTAGATATCCTTTTTGGCATGCACTAAGATTTCCTGATAGAGATTGATGGAATGTCTCATTGGTGATTTTGGAATTTTCTTTGATAGAATCAACCATGGATTTCATCCACTCATTGGTAGAATAAAGTGAACTATCTACAGTTGATATATCATTTGATGGATCCATCCTTTTTCTTTAGAAGGAGAAGTGAGTAGAAGGAGTTAGACTCCATAAAATGGAAAAGTAAAAAGTACCACAAACCATCAGTTCATGAAGCATTGGTATGTGAACCATTAGTTTGAATGGTACTATCCCACGAAGCATTGAACAATGAAGCATTGGATTATGAGGAAATCAGTACACAAGATGATCCATTTGTGAATCATCTGGATACTATGTGGAAGATCAAGAATTACCCTTAGTAGGTGAAAAGGTTCAGTTAATGGGAAGGGAATTCACAATGGATAAATGCTACATGGAATCCGTTGGAAATCAAGAGTTCATGGATGAGTCAATTTCATAGATAAATCAATAAAGGAAAAATGACCTGAACCTCATATTTATAGGCATGGTCACCTCTTGTTGGTCCACATGCATACCATAAACTGGTTCAAAACAAGACAAATTTCTGCATCGAAATAACCAATTCTATATCCCGATTAGAAACCATTCCGATGGGGGAATTTGATCAGTCTTGAAAATTCCACATACAAGAAGAATATAATTCTATAATCTTGAATAAGGGTAGAAATAAACCCATAATAATAATTTGAAGAACTTTTTCAAAGGGGAAGAAGCATCAATGGAAGGTTCAAGTCTATATAGTAAAAATCGCTATGTGGACATCCACTCCACATGGAGTTCCACCACTTCATGATGCTCCCCATGAAAAAAAATGATTTTTAGAAGAGATGATACTGCTAATGGCTAAATATGAAACCAAGTTGTTTGAAGGGCCAGACGGTGATTTTCTCCTTTTTGAACGACCATCCCCCATAAAGAAAATCATTCATGGGATGTTACAATACCATCAACACCCATGAATAAAAGAATGTTTTTTATTAGGTAGGATGGTGATTTTCATTTCTGTGAATTACTTCCCCCACAAACAAAGTCATTTATTGGTTGGGGAATCCACTTTGGGATCCCAAAAAATAATCCTTGTGGTCCACCATGGATGACTTACCATTCTACTGTTTGATCCATCAATTCTTCTATAAAAGTATATCAAGGGGAACTGAAAAAGGGAATCATGGAGATGAGAGATGATAAAGAGATGTAAACAAGAATGGGATTAATGATTCATTGGGAGATAACTATCAATTCTCAGCAAGTAAACTCACTGCCTATCATTAAAGGGTAAATAAAAAATCACCAAGTCATCTGCATACATAAAAGCCCTTTTCAGACACCATTCCATGGGGCATGAATGGATTATAACTTTTTGGGCAAGAACCCCTCATAGAAAAATTATATGTGGGAGGAACCCTGCCCTACATAGAAAAACATTATGTGGGAGGAACTTGGCCCCATGTAGTAACATGCTATGTGAGTATAACCCAAGTCTGTTTAGCACAATGCTACATGATTGGTACCCTCACCCATGTAGAAACATGATATACGGAGTGAAACTTATCCCATATAAGAACCTACTACATGGAATGAGGCATCCTAGGGAATTATACCCTCCACCTCCCATCCCTCCCTTCTGTCATATCATCAGGACCCACTTTGGCCCCTCCACAAACTAGTCTACCGAAATCAGGCCAAGGCCTCTTTTGTTTCCAATTGACGTGTATGTTCAGATTTTTGGGCCCATCAACATGTCTTCTCGTGTAAAAATATACATGGTAAGAGGAGTTACATGTGTAACCTCCTCAATAAGTTAGAACCTCGGAATTTATTCATGTCCACATTCTCATGGTAACATGGTTCCCGACCTTAGAGGTTCATATTTCCTGAGAAGGTTCTCATGTGAACCTCCCCATTCAAGGGATTGTGGGGAACCCCTATCCTTACACTTCAATGAGGGACGTGGTTGGTCAATCATCTCTTCCTCAGGGACCAGATGGGTATCCATCCTAGAGTAAACCCCTATCCTTTCTTATGGTAGGTGACATTATTGGTCATATTCTCTATCCCAGGATGTAACCATATGGATCAAAAAATGTGACTATCGTAGATACTAGAATAAAATAGGAGTTAAAATAATTCAAAGCCCTTTATCTCTCCCTTTGGACTCCAGCATCTGTCAACCAGTGGAAAAAAGTTGATTGCATGATCTTCAGATATACTGCTTCCACTTATTTTACAAACATAGCATGACTCACATGGACTTAAATGTTATCAGAAATCAAGAAATCCGCACAATTCCAAACATCCAATGGGCCTTCTATCGGGTATAAGCCCTTATCATGCTCAATGGGCCTCCTATATGGTATAAAGTCCAACCATATCCAAACCACATGGTACTCCTCATATGTGTATGTCCCAAATTATTTAACTATGTTGTATTTGATTTCGAACTAACTAGGATACATAAAAATCCTCCTTGAGGTCCAAACCCAACACCCAAGTTCACCCTAATGTTCTCTAGGCTACGTTATTGGTAGGGTTATAACCACATGGGAGACCACAGCACTTTCAAGTACCTCGTGACACCTCTTCATAAGTACCACACAAAAAATTGACTCGGAACCTTTCACATGGATATCCTTGCCACATGACATTAAACTATATGGGTTGGTCCTAGTTACCTAACCTTAAAAGGTGATGTGTCCTGTTAAGTGTCACCGAACTTCATGGGTTATGATTCCTCTCATGTGGATATATAGGAATCCCATATTATGGGTTTGATACTTACATAAAAACAACTTTCATCTCTTTATATAATAATATACTCCAAATAACCCCACCATATGGATAAAAAACTAGCATCATTCTGATGACTGACAAAAGAATCTATGATCCCAATACAAAATATATATTGTTGAAAGGAACGAGGGATATATATATCCCTCCATTAATGGAGATCCTTGGTTATATATAGGTGATTCCAAACCCATGAGTAGTCATAATTGATCATTACCTCAAGGTTATACATGTTTACATACTTGGTAATGAACAAAGGATTCTCATACATGTCATAAATCATTAAGAGAGTACCAGAATAAAAAATAGTTCCCATCAATTGTGTGTGATGATCTCGAATTCCCATCTTCTTAACCAATGTGAGTTATTAAGTTTCATTGACCAAGTTAACTAATGAAAACCTACCTATAGAAAGTAGGTCCATGAGTCATCATGGATATGTGATCCATTCAGTGTTTCCGAATATATGAACAAAAACCATTGGATACCATTCAAAATTAGTAACCTAATGTAAATGATTGTACAAAACTAAACCCCATACAATCAATCAGAGGACAAACTGATTTACATTAGAAACACATTATAATAGATAAATTATTTATATATAATTTCAAAGGTTCTGTATATATGCCTTATAAAATAATGAAGGTTTATAAAATCAATAATATTCTCAATGAAAATAAATTGAGATGAAGTACATTTCCTTGAGTCTGATTTGTCATATGTGTATTTATCTTCCTAAATAATATACAGAGGATAATTATTTAAATTATTAAGATTTTTTTTTCAATTTTTTTTATTTTTATTTCAAATATTAACATATTACTTAATCAATTAAGTTTAATTTGTGTTTTTGACCATATTTGGTTTATGGGTCAAAATGACTTTGGTAGGTCGACTATGGTCAAAGGGGTAATTATTTAAACATATACAGAATAATAAAAATGAAATAATTAGTATATTTATACATAAATTTTAATTTTAAAATATATCATTAATAATGGTTATGAAAAATTATCCAACATTAAAATCATGGAGATCGTAGGTCGTACATATGATTGAGTAACGCTCCCATTTTTCAATGATCATCATAGAAAGAATGTAGCATTTATCTTTAAAAAATTAAAATTATATCATAAATACAATATTATTTAATTATATATACTTATATATATCATTATTGTTATGTGGGGATGAAAAAGGAAGAATTGCATCTCTTCGAGGAGTCGGTCGTCCGCACATCCCTGAACAATGTTATCACCCTTTCAGTGTGTGAAATGGTAAAAAGAAAATGATATATTTTACTTCTAGAAATTTAATTATGTAATTAATATAATTTTTTTTATTTCATATCATATATATTAATTATAAATTCCCTTATTACCTCCCATGTAACATGTTATTGAAAAAAATTTCACACCACTACACAAGGGGGTAGACCATCATACACACGAGTGACATTATCATATCCTCTACAGTATGAAGTCTAAAAATGTAATATATGATATAATGAATATATAGGTATAATTTTTGTAATATCATATATTTATATATTATATCCATCATTATTTCCAACCATGGGATCTGGTAATGTAAAACCAAATGACATCATTTCGCGAGATGGTAATCCGCTGTACACATGAACGATGATTTCATAACCCATTTGATAGAGATGTGTGTGTTTGTTAGTTGTACCAATAAAATAAAAAGATATAAGTATTTTTAGGATACCAAGGTTATTATATTATAATGTTGTAATAATAATTTATGGGGGTGGAGAAGGAAATAAAACAAAAATTCATGTTGATGAACATTACCTCTTCTTCGGGAAACTCTTTTTGGTTTAAACTGAAGGACTTAATTAGTTGAAATTATTCCAAAATAAAGGCTTATAGGATGAAAGAATTAAATTTTATAACTTATTTTCACAATTATTGGCCTAAACAAGTGGATTTTATGGTGTGACGAGATTGGGAGAGTTGTTGGCCTTTTATAAGTGGGAGAGAGGACACACATGGTATTTTGAAAGGAAAGTTAGGTGAACCCTTGATCTTACATAAAAAAGAGGATAACATAATTCAAAAAACTAGATAATAGAATGTATAATGTTTAAATATATCCATAAAATGTTTGATTGATAATTTTATAGGTCATTTACCCCTTGATTTTAATTTTTAGTAACTCGGTAGTCTCATTTTTACCTTAATCGCTATGATTAAGTTCAATTTGTGTTTTCTAATCACATTGTCAAAAAAATAGGATGAACTTATTAGAAATAATAAAGTATTATTATTAAAAATATTTAATCTATTTTTATAGTTTAAGTTCATAGAAGTTTCCTAATTTAGTATAATATTAATCCCACAATCGTAGTGAGACAGCAGGTTTTTAAGAAGAGTATTTTTAGACAAAGATGATTCTATATTAACACAGTGACTAATAATAAAAAATGAATGAAAAAAATTTAATATTTACTGATATATACTCTTTAAAATTAATTTAAAATATTCCCCATTATGTATTGACTTTATTAATTAAAAAGGTGATACATTATGCAATTTAAAACAGTTTTCAGAAAAACACGTCTTTAAACCCAAAAACAAACTTATTTAAAAACAAAAATAATGTTTATTAAATAGAAATAAAGTGGATTAAATATATCATAAATGATAATTAGGTCTATTTAAAACATATAAAAATGTATTGGGACATTTAAATTACATAATTTATTAAAAGAAATGTCTTTTTTACAAAAATCGTTATTTTCCACTATTCATTACGAAATCAATATTTTTCAAAAAATAGAAAAATTTATTCCAAAGTAATTATTGATATTATAATTTTAAAAATGATATTAATTTTCTCATATTATAATTCTAAAAATTAAATATTATTATTTTAAATAAAACCTTGTAAGAAAGTGTTTATTTAAAACTATTTCATTTTTGAAAAAACATTACTGAATATTATTAAAACTAATATAAATATATAATTCATATTATTAAATTTGATTTTTTACTATATCATTACCTAGGTTGATATAGATTCATTATTTTTGGTATCATATCCTCAATTCTCATTAGGGCATGGGTTCTAGAGCACCATATTTTTTTATAAGGCTGGTAGAAAGAGGAATAAGATTGTCATAAAACAAGAGGTATGTATGGGGAATGAGATGCATGTGCTATTTATCTCCATAATACTATAGGTATCGGGGGAATTGAAGATTAATATTTTATTTTTATTCCTTTGAGGTAAAATATTTGTGATGATGGGGTTTGATTCTCAATACCACGTTGCTTGTTTCCTTAGGAATTATTCTTGGAAATTTTGGGTTGGAAAAGAGAAGAATCAGAGACGTGAGGATAGAATTTATGTCATTAAAAACCATTAAGTGACCATGAATCTAATTCAGAAAACATTTTAGGGAATTATTCATGATTTTCACATGGCTTATCAAACCATGCATCCAAGTCGAGGATGATGTTTCATCCCATTTGTTTTTTATTTAGATGTTATGATTCTTCGATCATCTTGGTTGATTTGGATACGGGAAAAGGATAAACGATGGACATGTGATATGTTTAATATAACAAATCAAAAATTTAGTTCAAAATAATAATAGGATCGACATATTTCCTAACACACAACACCATGATGTATGAAAATTTACATATATTATAAAAATATTATTATTTAAATGTGACTATTATAACATTGCTATTTAATTATCTGGTATGAATATGATTGAACAAATTATAAAATATATAAATAATATTCATACTCAATACAATTATATTGATTATTTCTTTTGAAATAATCACTCATTTTTTTTAATGTCATATTATGTTTCAAAAAAAAATTATTTGAAAATGTTTTTTTATTTCATTTTGTGTATGAACATTATAATTATTTTATGAATGTTTTTGAAATTGTATTTTATAATATTTAAACCATTTTTTAAATCTATTTATCAAAATTCAATTAGTGTGAAATTTGGGGATTTGTCTAAAATGGCTGATTTTTCAGTGATTATGGAACCCCCATTACCCCCATATTTTACATCAAATGAGAAGTGAATGCATCGCTCATGAGTACATGTATACTACCACCTCAACATAATGATACAATTTATTTTCCATAAACATATTTCACGGCTGTTAATTATGATGTGTTTAAAATTTATATATGATATTTATAATATAACTATGCATCTTAATTATAATATCATATCTACCTTCATACCTTTATGCCTATTAGAAAATGATAACGTGCATAAGTGTGGACTAAGACCTCTATGATGAAATGTAGTTCATTTTTCATTTCTACATTAGATAGATGGAAAAAAGGATATATTTAATGAATATATATAATATATATGATATAATAATTCTATAAAGGTTAATTATTATTTGAATTTATTCCATTGAAACCATTAAAAAGTGTAAACAATTTTTTTAAATACTTACAACATTCCATCTCCATAAAACAATGCAATTAATTTCTCTATCTCTACCATTAATGGATTACTCTAAATATACTTATGATGAATATATATTATATTTATATCATTATTAAAAAAAATTATATTATGGAACCACAATCAATGTATATGGACTGGAACTACCGAACTGAAATTATCATGAAAAATGAAATTGTTAACACCCATAAATGATGATTTCACTACTGGAAAATGGGGCTATCACCACACTTATATACCCACCATATATAAAAACAGTGGGTATAGGGTTCTGATAAAAATTTATACCCATGGTTTTGAAATAACTATGGGTATATATCTCCCCCTTGTTTCCTTCAATAAGCTCTAATCTCCCCTCCTCCAATGATCAATAGTCTCCCCAACCTCAAACTCCAACTTTGACTCAACCTTTTAGCCTCCACCTATGCCTCAACCTCCTAGCCTCCACCTCCATGAACCATCCTACCTCCAACCACCTTCCTACCTCTACCTCTAACTCTACATCTATATCATCATTCGCCTCCTCCTTCCTACCTCGGCCTCTCATCCTCCACCTACCTACCTTCGAGACCTCCTCTGCCTTTGACTCCACCTCATTTCCCTCCCTTACCTATCCATAAACCCTAGTTTTTGTGGGTCCTATCAATTACCAACCAACACATGCTTCTCAGTTCCATTCCTTTATAGCATCTATGACCATTCGATTATACCACTACCATCGATAGGTTAAAACCTATTCATTCCTCTTTTTAGGAGTCTCAATTTTCATTGACTATATCACATGTAAGTTGACATAAAAATATATTAATTTTACCTTTATTTTAAATTATATCTTAACTATTCGATATGAAATTTTTAATTTCATTTTAATTTTTTTTTGGACCATAATATTGCAGTTAATATCATCAGTGGTTCTAGAAGACCCTTCCACAATCCTTGGATTCTCTCATGAAGAATTTGATTTTGTGTTCCTTATATAAAACTTTTTTTAGAATGTATTTTATTATTTTATCCTTCTAAATTTTAAATATTTTTTTTATTATTTCACTGTTCACATTTCTAATTTCCCAAAAACTTTCTCATTATCTCAATTTTTATCTTCTTTACATCCTATTCAAGGTAAATTTAAAATAATCGTATTTTTTAGATTAATATCTTCCTTATTCATTATATTTTAATAAAACTCTGTTTTAAGTATGTTTTTTAGTTTTTAATGGATTAAGACTTGCAATTACCAATGATATTATTGTTGGTTTTTATGTTTCTTCAATTATTTTATTTTCTACATGAAATTAAATTTCTTATTATACCCTAGATATTCCTGTCATTATTGATCTTTATTGATTTTTTGGTGAAATTATTTTTCATGCTATATTTTATACATATTATTTTCTACTCATTTGATATAAAGAGTTAATATAGTTTCATTTAGAAAGACATCAATACACAAAAAATTTGTACAACTCTATTGAAATCCCCCAACATACAGTTTTATATTTTTGGATATTACATTAGTAAAATTTCATTAATGATTACTTTGAAGGTTTCTATATATCCTCATCAATTCTCTCCTCACACTGACTAAATTGGTATAAATTTTCTTTAGTTTAAATATATATATATATATATATATATATATATATTACCTCCAACTAGAAATCAATGCAATTTTTTCTTACACAGTATTTTCAATTCTATCTTTTGTATTTAATGTTTGTATTTCATATTTTATTCTACTAAAAGATATATGTTTATTATTATATATTTATTCTAAAATGTTTTACTAGACAATTATGAATATTAGTTTGTTTTATATCAATTGATGTATGTTTATTACTAACAGATTGTTTATTACTCTCTCTAAAATGAAAGATTATTTTATGATGATATGTTTGATGTATGTTTGGTTGATACATATCACATGTAACAGCTGGAAATAATATTTTTAGTATATATTTTAATTTTATGATCATAAATAGATATAATATATCATCATAATAAATACACATAATATAATATATAATATACTAATATATTATACACTATCGTTTAATATGGTCTACTGTTATACCCTACCCATTTAATGTTCTTGATACTATTATACACTATAATTTTTTTGAATACCGAGTGATGTTGATATTTATTACTTTTAATGGAGGAACTTACCATTTATTTTTCTGTTTGTGATAGCTAATAAATCATACTATTTCATTTTTTTAATACTTCATTGATTTATTATCTATCCCATATACTAAGATGTACGAGATTAAATGGGCATGTCCTTCATCTGTTAGTCATACCATCTACTATTTTATCTTAATGAAATGTATATTAATATACCCAAATTTGTGTATCTACCAAAGTGATTTCTCTTATAAATACATATTTAAAATTAAAAATCCGATGCACAAAAATAAATTATTGTTTGGTTTCTCATAATATATTGTTTGTTTCCATTATAATTTTTTTATAAATGAAACACGGATATGCTTTATAAGTTATTAAATACATTTTCCTTATTAAAAGTTTAAAAAATGATTACTTAGTATATTCTTCATGTATATTCCATGTGTCCTACTATTTCATTTTATCATTTTGGATGTTTTATTATATTTATGTCAATTTTTTCAATAATATTTTTTATAGGTGGGATTTGTTCTATAATACTCTTAATAATTTTTTGATGTTTAGGGACACCATGTTATTAGGTGATCACATTTTTTCCCAATTATTTAAGGAATAATGTTTTATTTATCATTTTATTTATTTATTATGGATTGACTTATGTGTTATTTGTTGTTTTATCTTCATTGGTCATTTCATTTTCGATCACTTCAACTGATACCTAACTCAATTTGGGTGTTTTTATTTTAGTTGTTTCTTGATGTTTTGAGTTCTTGGGTCATATTGAGGTTGGTTCTAGCCACCACCATCAATGTTGGTTGGTTCTCCATGGGTTTTCGGTATGTTTTGTTTCATTTCAATTCTTTTCTTTTTTTAATTTATGGGTTTCTGGGTTTTGAGTTTTTGGTATTTTTGGTGTTTTTCTAGAGTATTTTGGACCAGTTATGGTGGTTTCAGTTTTCCATTGTCAAAGGTAATTTGAACATGTATGAATAGGTATGAATATATATATAAGTCTCTCATATATGTATATACATATATATATATATATTTAGTCATTGATTTATTAATATATGTATTGGGTCTAGGTGTGCGTATGTGTATATATATATATATATGAAAAAATGCATACATGTGTAGGGTAAAAGTGTATATACAAGTATAATAATATATTTAAGGATTACCTTGTAAATATTTGGCCACGAAAATATGTACATAAGGGCTAGGTGTCCTTATTTATATATGAGAAAGTGAATTTGAATGAAATTAAATGGATGATTTGAGTTATCTTAATCATAAGTAGAGTGCCTGGAGTTTAAGGTAAGTTCCCTTATAAACTGGCATTTAAATTTAAAGAATCATTTGTTACTTGTATTTTACACCATGTTTTTTTACTAAACAATGATACAGATTTCTTAGAATAATTTTCATGAACAAACTTGAAGAAAAAAACCAATATAAAAATTTTCTACATTTAATTATACTAAATTGAATGGAATATGACATAATATAAGTAGGAAAACAAAAATAATTTGTATTGTATTAACATATAAAGAAAATAAATTCCCTAAAAGAGTTTAAAATAAAATAAATTATCTTATACTAAACAGATCAATTAAAACTGAACATATCTAAAACAAATCATATGAGGTTGTAGAAAATCGAATCAAACATAATTATTATAATATATTTATAACTATCCTAACCTAACAAAATTATGATTCTATCAAACCTAACAATCCAAGATGAATCACATGAAACCAAACCAAATAATATTAAGAAGATTAAACCCAAAACAAGTTGAAATAAATAAAGTGGAACCCTACAAACCCATAATGGATATAATAAAAAAAATAAAAAATAGAAGCAAACATTTAAAAAAACATTCACAGATTAACCGAACCTTACAGGTATAAATGTAAATTAGATCAACCTAAAGAGATATAGAATGATCAAAACCAAGAAAATAGAATTCCAATATAAAAAATTAGATGAAACTAAAATAGACCAAGTAAAACTAATCTCACATGATCTAATATAATATTATAAATGATGAATAAAATTAGACCAAATACAATGAATTTAAACCAATATGACTGCAACCAACCTGAACTAAATTGAACTAAACCAAACTGATATGAACCAAATATAATGAAACTGGATATATTAGAACCTAAATGAATGAAATTTTATAAGCTAATATAAACACAAATAAGACAAACTAAATCTAATGACAAATTCACAAACAAACTTGTATTAAACAAAACCTAACCGAAATTTCTTGATTAATGATAATTCCATAAATAATAATATGAATGGAAAAAACCTAAAATTAACTATACCTTGAAAATTAATAAATAAAACAAAACATAATTGAATTTAATTGAACAAAATAAATTTTAATTAGAATTAAATAAATAAATCCAAATTTTATTGTTCAAAAATAAAGTAATGTGAACTTAACAAAAAGGATATAACCAGTATCAACATATTTAAACTATACATAACATAACCAATAAAAATCAATCCTTTCTAGAAAACTAAAAAATTTATGGAACCACATCCTCTTGAACTAATCTAATTTGTTTATCCATTTCTTGAAGGAACTTGTTATGACCCATTGGGTGTTTTGGTTATTATATGTTGGGCAGCGACATGTATAGTCGTGGGTAAAAAGTATGTTGTAGTTTAGTTTTTATTTTATTTACTTTATTGCATCATCTAATTAATCCTTTTACCACTTCCTATTAATTGAGGGTATTTATATTCTATGAAGGGGGGCATAAGGGAATTGAAGGCGGCTACATAGTTTTCTTTTCAGGAGAATGAGATTAGGGAAGTAGAGGGATTTATTACAGTGTTTTATTTTTTTCTACCTTTATAAAATGTTTATTCTCTTTATTTTTTTCCCTTCAATATCGAAATCCAACATATGGATGGGTCATTATTTTTTTTTATTCTAAAATTTTAATTAAATTTTTGTATATGAATGCTTTCCCCTATGGTGATTACTTGATTCAAATACACTTGTTCTAGCTTGTGGGTGTAACCCATCTAAATTAATCCACCCTAGCCACTCTTATATTAGAGTTTTAAAAGTTCAATACTATGTATGAAACATGGGAGTACCTAGGAAACATGTAATAAATAGGGAGGGATTATGAATGTCTAGGAATGAATTGTGAATTCCTAGGAATAAGGATTGAGGACATTGGAATTTAAAATGAATAGATGTGGGTGACCATGCAATATATATTGATTCAATAAATGATATGGGTATAATAGGTGGTGAAATGGTAATATGTTGAGACTACAAAATGGAAATGCGCATTCATAAACAATTTGATAAAGTAATATAAAATTATGAGCTATTATAAATTGTTGGAGTTGATGATTAGAATCCATCCCAATGCAACTATATAATACCTTGGTTCCAAAAATAGTCTATCACGCACTAGAGATATTGGTTTGAAATTCCTAGTAAAACCTTTATCAACATCCTATAGGTTTTAGTAAATTTTAATATCTATTATTTCACTTAAAATCAATATTCATCAATTCCAAGCACCAATATACCCATGAATCAACTAGAAATATTACTATAATATTCTATATGGATAGACTGGTTCAAGAGGCTAATGATGGAGAGAAACTCAACCACTATGATGGATTGAGTACGATAATTGAATACTCATACTATAGGTGGGTTTAAAATGAGTGTATTGAGAGATCAGTTTCATTTAATATTGATAATTATAAAATACCTCTGTTTATATCATGAAATTAGACTGCAACAACAACTTTACCTTTTTAAATGAAAATCTGATTTTAGAAACCAGTTTATCATTTATATGTGTAAGAGTTTTCCAATGAAATATTGTGTTGTCAATAGGAATTTTGGATCTCGTTAGTTTTATACATATTTTATCAAGAGTACAATGGAAGTATAACTTTCCATATAAATAATATGTTTCATACCACTTGATCAGTTAGTAAACTTATTGGTAATGCTGAGCTATGGTTTTCTAATTTTACCACAAGAGACTATATTCTTCCATAGTGTTGGATTGTTGTAGCCTGATTTTTTTGGATGATATTGGGGAGAACACTTTTGGACCATACTATACTCTAGGACATAACTTCATGGTTCAAGCTCTTTGGTGAGCTCATTGGGGGTATCAGGGGATATGTGCCCTTAATCCGAGAGGTGAAGCCCCAACCCAAATTTTGTGGAACTTTAGAAACACTTACTGATTTTGTAGCAGAGCTAACTGGCTAACAATGATAGGGAACTATATTAGTGATGTCTTTATCATGACTAATATAGTAGCTCATACTTTATAAAGAGTAGTACAGTAGCTCCATAGACTTCTATTTGCCATCCACTATTGCACCTTGGGTGGCCACGACACTGTAGCGATGCGAACATCTAGACATATTTCACTATAGCACATCAAAACTTTTATATGATTGGTGGAGTAGTGATCCATTTTCTTTATTAGCCTATTTACGGAAAGGGTTTCTATGTGTTATAAACTCTAAGATATATCCTTGTAATTTTGCTCTCAGATTTCATAGTGAAGTGATTCTACCTCTCTATGGACATAGGGATCATTTCGCAAACCACACAAATATCAATGTCCCAAGATCTTCTTCTTATTCCTTTGGTTTACCCTTTTAATATTTGGTGACTCGTTTATCTCTTTATTTCTCTCAGTGTTTTCTGCAACATATATAAGTGTTCACATTATACTCTATTTAGAACCTAGCTTCCTGGATCAGGGTATAACCCAGTGTCATAGGCCATAGAGTAGTTTAGAAATGCTCTATGGATAGTCTAATACAAGAATCCAATAGAGTTGAAAGTAATTCAGTGGGAAATTGAGAAAAACATGATAATTCTGATAAACCTACAAAACTAGACTCATTTAGAATTAGTTTTGGTTAGACTGTTTCATGTTGATAGGTTAAATATGTTTGTTTTTTGACCATGTTCATAAGTAAATTAATTCTTTTACAAAATGTTAAGTCAACTATTTCCATTCAATCATTATATCTACCATGTACTATGGGTATATTATGTCTGGTGTGGTAATCTATACCCATGGTTTTGTAATTCATCAGCGTTGATATATTCCTACAGTTTAACTAAAAACATGGGTATTATGGAAATATCCAAGGCTATACCCAAGGTTTCTAAAGAAACAGTTGTTATATATCTATACCAATACCTTCAGTGTCCATATTTCATAGAACTGTGGGTATAATCTATACCCAGAGTTTTAGGTGAAATACTAACTATTTCAAACCGTAGGTATAAGTGAGGTTTCCAATAGTGTTTTAATAAGAAATTATAAATAAATGGGCAATGAAATGTTATAAGGGATCGTATATAATATTATATGAATTTACATTATTCAATTATAGAAGTATAAACATTAAAATTTACTATACATGAGGTAAGATTACATTTATAGAATGTGAAACTTCAGGTAAGGGATTTTCATCTCACATTTATTTCTATGAGACACATGCTATATTCACTAGTTGTATCTTTTATATTATGTATATACTTCCCACAAATTTATTTTATGACGATTCACATAAAAATTATGGGATAAAAACATCAATATATGATATTTTTTTCAGGGGTATTATGATTTAAAAGTTACCATAATGGTAAGAGATATATGTTTTGATCTCATCTTTATCATGATTATTTTTGCTTTAATTGAAATTGAAGGATATTATAATATATTTTCATGATAATTCCCTTAAATTTTATTATCATTGGGTTATTTATTAATAATACTTGTTTTTATTTTATTTTACTCACTTTAATTACTCAAGACCAAAATAATATTTTTAAGGATCAACGTATTTATTTCTCTATTTGAATGAAAATACTTTAACTTCCATGTATTTGTTTTCTAAAAAAGTTTTCAAAAATGTTTGAATATTCAACTATGATTTTTAAATTAATTTTTACACTTCATATAATTAGTCAAAAAAAATAATAGGAATCTTATGTTTATTTTTATTTTGAATGTGGTACTTTTGACTTTTATTGTAAATTTGAAATGAATTTTTGTTTTAATATACAATACATGAATGGAATTTACAGTCATCATTAACAAAAAAATGTTTTGATGATTAATTTATATTTTTATATAGTTTTTTTCAAATAAAATTTTCTCTATAATATTTTATAAATGTTGAGATTTTTACATGTGATTTAAAAATGAAAAGGGTATTTTCCTTAAGATATATTCTAGTTATATTTTAAAGTAAATTTTTATATATGATAAAACCCTTTGATATAAATTATTATTTACCAGAGATGTGTTCCAATAATACAATATTTATTATTTCTCTATATGGTTTACGGTTATGATTATGAAATATCAAGGAAAACCACATTATTTTCCATGGGAAAATTTATGATGACTGTTTTTTTATATTGTGGTATATAAATGAATGAATTTATGATTATGTGATGGGTGGGACTGAAATTATATTTCAATATAATTAATTGTTTAAAGATTAATGTTATGTAAGATCAAATGGTATATGAGAGTTTATTACAAGCCCAAAAAAGGGTACACAAGAGGTTATCACAAGCTTGAAAGGGGGTACATGTGATTTTATCCCAATATTGAAGATGGTATATGGGTGGTTAGCCTAATACTAACATGTTAATAATTTCATAGTGGGTAAAATTCACATAATATTTATATTATTATTATTATTAAATACTTATGAAACTATTTTATGACATGATCTTATGCCAATGTTTAGTTCACATGGACCATGTTCTTTGATTCCTTTTTGATTCATGTCATATAGATTAAAAAGATTGATGATATGACTGATGGTTATGATCTCCAAATTTTTAGGTATGATTTTAAAAGTTTAATCTCATTTTATTATACCATTTATTATCATGTTACATTTAAATGATCATTTAAATTTCCCTTGATTACCTATACTAAGAATCTGATCTCAGCATTTTGTATGTTTCATTTCACCATGTTATAAAGAATGTTTTAATGATTGATATTTCTAAGAAGGGTGGTTGTTATGAAGAACATAGTTGGAGATTATTTAGATCTATTATGATAAATTTATATAGGTATCAATGTTTACAAAGGCACTAAACCTTTATGGTTCTGTAGTAGATTGTAATATTATGTATTGAATATTCATTTAAAATGATGTAATATTTTTGTATGTAAATCTTGGGTCACAATAATTGGTATTGGAGGAAGGTTTAGTTAGCTATGAAAATTACGATGAGAAAAAATAGTGATAAACCTCAGGATAATCCTATGTATATGATAACATCATCTGTTATGGTTAAGAAATTATTGTGTCTTTTCTAACCAGATATCACTATCTTGATACTACAAGTGGATTTAGTTTTGGCACAGATACTTCTTGGTGTATTAATACGAAAAAAGGTTGGTTGAATATATCTCAACCATTATTTTAGTGCATTGTGAGTGTTCCATTATTTATCACCTATTTTTACACTTTTGAGGTTTTCACTTGGGTTATATCACATTACCCTTATGAACAATTATGAAGGATTTGAATAGATGATATCCAAGGATGGGTTAGTTTAAACCTAAGGTGTTACAGATTAAAAATAATGGGTCTCAATTTAAACATCTTATGAATGATTTTTATTGATTATATGAATCCTCACTATGATTATTGTTTCTCAAACTATAATATTTGGTTTTATTCATTGACTGGAACCTGGAGGATTTTTGTTAATATCGAATATGACAGACAATGTAATGATTGTCCTTATGAGAAATCAAATGAACCAGGTGCCTGAATGTGAAACCTTGTGATTATGCCTAATCTACTATCTCATTATATGAATAATAATATCAACTTGGGTGAGTTTACTAACACACATAATCTAATAAAACTTGGGTTTTATTAAGACCATAAATGGTAGAAGATTCAGCTTACTATATGTCAAGTATGTGGGAATAATAACTTAAAGAAATGTATAAGAGGAATATAAAGATGGTTTTGTTTGGAATAGAAGGTCATAGGGAAAGTAATTTCCAAGGAAAAGTTAACAGATAAATAGAGAGAAACAATTTTCATCTTAAGGTAACATTTATATTTCAATGTATTGTGTGTGTGGATTATGAGAATTATCCAAGCCAATACCCAAATACATGTTTTGACTCATAGATTAAGAAAGGACCTAAGATATTCCAAGAATTAGAGTAAAAGAATTGAAGTTTGAATGTATTTGGATTCATTAATTATGTTATAAAACTAGTATATCAATGATTTTCTGGTTATGAGAATCATGAAATGTATAAGGATTGTTCTATAGTAGTTTTTCTTTATGTATTTGATAATATATGTTGAATGGTATTGATAACCAAGAAAATTGATTTATTAGTAAGGTGATATTTTTGGAGGACACATGATTAAGGGAAAGATAACCCTTAACATGTTCTTGATTTTGAGTTAATAATGTTTAGTGTGTTTAAATATAAGATTTAAATTGATAAATTAAATAGTATTATATTTCTAACCTTGAAATTGGTTAGTGATTTGATGAAAAATTGATTTAGGTCATCTATAATGAATCTTATTGCATTTTGGATTTATTTAATATATTAAATAGTATATGATTTTATTTTGTTAAAAAAGTATACTATTAATTTTTGGAAGCATATATGTTTTCATTAATGTTTTATTATTATTCAATTTATTAGCATGTTTTAAGAGAATCAATGTATTCACATATATATCATTTTATAATATGTTCTACCTTATGTTTTATAGGGATAACTATTAAATTTGATCTTGAAAATATTTTCATTTGATATAATCATTTGTAATTTTGTGTTTTGAATTTGTTTAGACATAATTTTTTAGGATTATTAAGGCTAAATATTTATGGAATGAATTATATTTAACTTTGGCTGTAATTTATAGGGTTTTAAATATTAATGTATTGAATTTATCTATACTGGGTAACTTGTGATAAGAATTTTGGTGTTTGTGATAACTAGATATAGAAGGAATTAAATATCATTCTTTTATAGAACTATTATCTACTAAAATATAATTTTAGTAAATAAGTAATAACAAATTCATCTTGAATATTTATTTCTTGGTGTAAAAGATGAATTTGGAATTCATCAAAGCACAACCAAAGGATGAAATTGTTCTTATAAAATGGAAAGAAATAAATTATGTACATTTTTTCAGGTTATATATATTTTTATCAACCTTCATATTTTTTAAAAGGATCCTGAAATAAAAAAAATAATGCATTTACCTTCATTTTTGCTGAATCGATGGTCTTTTCACCCATCATAGATTTTTGGTTTTGTGGTAGTTAACATTCTCATGACCATGTTATCTATCCCTATCTATTAGTCCTTGTATTCTAGTTTTCTCCTACATTACTATAATTGAACTTCCAAAAAATGTTCTCCTTATATGGTAATATGATTATGTTCTATTTAAGGTACTTTTAGGTTTCCCACATTCCGTTTTTAAAAAAAGTTTTATTATCCCTTTGTATGATGAGGGTTTTCAATAATTGTTTTTGAAATATTAAAACTTTCATGTCCATGATAAAATTACAAGGGTTAAATTTATTTAATGGGTGGGGGGATGTAACAACTTATCAATTTAGTGTACAACAGTAATAATATTTATATCTCCCTTAACACACAACACTGATCTTTAAGTAAATTGATATATTTTGTGAAAATATTATTATTTAAAAGTGACCATTATAATGTAGCCATTGAATTGGATGGTATGAATATAAGTAAAAACATTATGAAATATATGTATAAAATTTATAGTTAATTAAAATTCATTTTTAATTCATATTAAATAAGAACTCATTTTTTAGTAATGTTATTTTATGATTTAAAAAGGATTTTTATTTAAAAAGATTTTTATAGAATTTTATTAAGGGGAATTATAATTAATTATTGAATCTTTTAGAAATTTTTTATAAAATAATTTTTTTGAAATTTGTATATCATAATTCATTTATCGTGATATTTTAGTATTTTTTTGAAATGATAATTTTTTTTACTGGATAGTGAAAAATAACGGTTTTTTAGAAACTACCATTTATTTTCATTAAATAATGTAATTTAAAAGCCAAATTGATTTTTGTGTTTGGTATTAAAGTTAAATATGATACATTTAATTAATAATAATTTAATTAATACCATTTTAATTATAAATATTGCATATTTTTATATACGTTAATTTTTATGATTAAAAATACATTTTTTCTTAATGTCGTTTTTCAATCCATTTTAAAAAATTATGTTAGAATTTATTTATAACTTTTATGGATATTTAATCATGAAATTTGGATAAAATATTTGGAATAATTATGTTCAAAATTGGTAAATATGTTCCTCCTATTTTTAGTCATTATTAATAGTAATAGTGATAAATATTTATCACCTCACTAAGGGTAAAATGGATAAAACATGGTCAAAATAATGAGAAAAGTTATCATAATCAACCCAAATAATGAAATTATTTAATTGTATCAAATAAAATCTACCATATATATCCTAATTTCTAATATAATGCATTTTTCTTCCATTTTCCCTTAATAATAAAATTTATATTATTCTAAGTAAAGAAAATTCCAAAATGCCCATCTCTTGACTTCAATATCATTAAAATATTATCATAAAAACAAAACTAATATATGTTTATCAATAATTTAATATTTTAAAAAATAATTAAATAATTAATCATATTAATTTATTTATAATTTACAGTGATTAAATATTTTCCTTAAATTATTACGCAATACTGACACAATATTTATTAAATTAATAGAAAGATAACATAAATGATTTTAAATATATTAAAAGTAAAGAAAGTTGGGTGAATTAATATGTTAAAATAATTATGTAGATAAATATAAAATTTTATGTTTTTTTAAAGGTTTATTTTTGAAATCAATAACTATTAGATGTCTTTAAAGTCAACATTAATGAATAGTGTCAAAAATGAAATTAGTGATACTTTATAAAAAATAATATTTTATAAAATTTCTTAAAAACAAAAAAAATATTTAAATAAGAAAAATAGGATGATAAATTATCTAAATTTTTATACCTTTTCCATTAATGAGCTATGTTTTTACTTATAATTAAAATTAAAACCCTGAAATATTAAAAGAGTTGTTACCACAGTTAATATTAAAATCGATTAACGAAAGAGTTAATCTAAAAGATAATGTTTAAAATGACACTAAAACTTGAATAAATTTCATTTTTTTAGGATATTTTTAAACTATATTTATTCAAATATATGGCCATTTAGAATTCATTTAATTGAGGATGACTTAGTTATATTTTAATCTTTCTATAATTCAAAATGTGTCCTTTCCCTCCCTTATAAAAGGATTCCACTTCCCTCTTATCTTTACACCACTTTGAGCCATATAAATCAACCAAAACATACAAAATTATCTTCTAAAAATATATATACATGAATTATAGGTTATGGTATTATTTAATGTCAATTCTAAGGATCCTTAAGAAGGGATCTAAAGAAGGCATACCAAAGAATAGTTAATCATCTTTCCCAACCTATTTTAATTTATTTCAAATTATACCTACTTTAAATACATGGTATTAAAAATAAAATAATAAATTTAATATATTAAATATACTTATTATTTTATTGTAATGTAACAACTATTATTCGAACTCATTTACCTCAAATGTGAATTAAATGTATCTCTCATGCGTATATGTGGACTACCACTTCCACGTAGAGATACAATTCATTTTACATCACCATATTTTATGGATGGTTATTAAGATGGGTTTAATGTTCATAAATGATATATATGAAATAATTATCCTTTTTGAATTATAATACCATATCTACCTTCTTATCCTCCCATATGTAGGAAAATGATAATGTTTCTCGTGCGTACGTGTGGACTACCACCTCCATAAAGCGATGTGTTTTGTTTATCATTTCTAAATTATATAGATAGTAATTAGGCTATATTTATTAAATATATATTATATAAAAATTATTAAAAGGTGAATTATTATTTAACATTATTTTATTCCATCCATCGAAAAGTGAAAACAACGTTAATGCATACATATGGCCTACCGTCTTCATGAATGCTACAATTTATTTTTATATCTATATATTTTATAGATAACACTAAAACACAAATAAATAATAAATAATATATTTATACATTGATTAAACTTCTGGAAATGATGGTAATATGATCGAATTACAAGGACCAAAACTACCCAACCAAAATTCTCATGAGAAATGTAACAGATAACACCCGAAAATGATGATTTTAATAAGAAATTATTAATAAATAGGTGTTTAAATGTTATAAGGGGTAATTTATGATACTGAAATCATGTACATGATTGTTTTATATAATTATAATACATTAAAATTTATTATAAATTATTTTATAGTGCTTTCAATGAAATTAGAAAATGAGGTAAGAGATTTTCATCTCACTTTTATTTCTATGAGACATATGTCGTATTCACCACTTGTATCTTTGGTGTGGTGTATATACTACTGATGAATGTATTTAATTATGGTTATCATGAAAATTATGATATATAAATATCTATATAAGGTTATCTATTTCATGTGGATTATAATTTAAAGGTTAACAAAGTGGTAAATGATTTATTTTTCAATCACATTTTAATTTGGATTGTTTATGCTTGAATATCCATTAAAGAAAATTATATGATACATTAATGATAAATCTCTTTAATTTTATTTTACATTGGTTATTTCTTGAGATAAATTTTTTCCTTTCATTTTCCTCACATTAAGTACCAAAGAGGCTAAAAGAGTGTTTTATGTAAAAATGAAATTATTTTTCTCTTCGGTCAAAAATCATTTTCATTCCTTCCCCATGTTTCTAAAAATAGTTTCAATAATATTATAATATTATAATATTATAATATGAATGTTTAAATTTATTTTTTTAAATGATTTAATTTTTATAAATGGCCATAAAAATAATCTTATTATCATTTTTTGAACAAGGAACTTTTTACTTTTACAAAAAATGTGAAAGGAATATTTGTTTTAACATACAAGACATGAAATAAATTTACCACCATCATAACCACTCATTTTTTAAAGATTGATTTATATGTTTTCATGGTTATTTTCAAATTAAATTTTTTCCATAATATTTCTCAATTTTTTATATTTGAACATGTAATTTAAAAATAAAAAATTTATTTTCCTCAATAGATATTCTAGTGATCTTTAATAAGAAATTTTAATCTATGATAACATCCTTTGATGTTACTTATGATTTACTAGGGATATGATACAATGATACAATCTTTATTCTTTATATATATTATTCATATTTATGATTATGAAATATCAAGGAAACCCATTTTCTATTCCAAGGGTTAATTTATGATAAATATTTTTTGATCATTTAGAATACATTCGACTAGATTTATGATTATTTGATGTCTAGTCCTATAATTATATATCAATATATGGAATTAGGTGAATATTAATATTCTTTGATATAAAAGGGTATATAGGAGGTTATCCTAATACCTAAAGAGGGTACATGGAAGGTTATCCCAAATGTGAAATATGATACAGTAGAGGTTATACTAAGATAGAAGTAGGTACACGAGTGGTTAGCCTAAGACTAAAATGTTATAAATGTTTTGGAGGGCAGCCTTTACATAATATTTCTATGATTATAAACTTATTAATATATTTTATGAAATGATATTATGACAATTTTATTTTCTCATGGATCTTGTTCTTCGATTCCATTAGGATTCATGTCCTATAAATTTCCTAGATTATTCTATGACTCTTGTTTATGATAATAGAATTACTGGGAATTATTTTCAAAGTTTAATATCATGTTATAATACAATTTATGATAATATTAGGCTTAAATTAGAATTGATATCTCCCTTTATTCCCTTGCTGAGGATTTTACCACACCCTTTCTTACATTTCCTTTCCTCAGGTTATGAAGAAAGGTTTTAATATGATATGTCTAACAAGGGTGTTATTTATTATGAACATAGCGAGAGATGATGTAGATTTATTATGAAAATGTTATTTATGTATCCATGTTTAAAAAAAACTAAACCTTTCTTATTTTAGAATGTATTCTAATGTTATTGATACACCCTTGATATTTTATGATATATTTATTTTAAAACTAATTTAAATTCTTCTATAGCATATGACACATGCCTCCATAAATCTAAATGAATTGTAATATTATATAGATTTATAACCTAGATGCTAAATAAGAATTAATAATTTTAATTAATAAATTTTAGAAATATTCATAAAGGATTTAGATAATAAATGTATATTTTTAGTAAAGTCTTTATAAACATTAAAAAATAATTGTTCCTCAAAAAAGTATTTTATTATTTTTTTGAGAAAATAATAGAATTTTTTTTAAAAAAATTAAAAAATTTATTTGAACAAATGAAATTAATTTTTTTAAATTAACTTGTAAAAATTAGTTTAGACTAATTTTTTTTTATAATTTTCAAAATAGATTAAATTTTTAATAAATAGTTAAAAATACAAATTTTTATTAGAAATTATTTTTTCATTTAAATAATTTACAAGATAAATTTTAAATGGTTTTAAAAGTAAAAGTAGTTCATTTATATTATCAATAATTCAATTATTATCATTTAAATTTATTTTAGGTTTATTTTTCATTAAAAACTTTTTATACATAAGAAAACATTTTTCCCTTAATTTCCATTTTTCATCTTGTTTTGATAGTTTATTTTAAAAGTAGTTTTTGAAAAATATAGTTATTTAATTTTATAAAATGGATTAAATATTTTTGATCATGAATTAATTTTTTTAATATGGAAACATTCAATTTTGGTCATAATGAATAGTAAAAATAGTGACAATTTTTCACTCTGGTTAAGGTTAAAATGGGTTTACCACGGGGGGGGGGGGGGGGTAAATAAAAGATAAGAGTAATTTTACCTGTTAAAATTGTATAAATAATATTTTATGTATATATTTTTATCGCATCATATCCTAATATTTAATATTTGGCCATTTGGAATCATTTTTATTGAAAATGAATTAATTATAATTTATTCATTTATAAAATGTTATGTGTGTCCCCCCCTTACTTAAAGAAATACACCCATCATTTCTATTATTTAAATCACTCTGAGACTTATAAGTAAACCAAAAACCAAAAACCTATCTTCAAAACATCAATATCAATGAATTTTTTTTTTCTGAACTTATAAAAAGACTACTCCAAGGGTCCTTAAGAAATGTTCTATGAGAGGCTAACCAAAGTAGATGTAATTGTCTAACAACAGATAATTAAATTTAATTTTTCTTCTATATCCTCTAAATATATGGAATTGATCATAAAATAATAAATATATTATCCTAAATATATTTATATTTTATTATTATCATGAAATCACAATTATCCACCATATTTTCTATCAAATGGGATGTGATAGTATCATTCATTTGTAAGTGTGGACTACCTCCTCCACATAGCGGTAAAATTCATTTTCTATAAACATCATTCATGAATGGTAATTATGATGAGTTAAAATTTTATATATGATATTTATGATATAATCATGCTTCTGGAATTATAATATCATTTCTACCTTTTTACCTTTTAATCCATTGGAAAAAGATATAGTCGTTCGTGCGTACGTGTAGACAACCACCTCCACAAAGCAACACAATTCATTTTCATTTTTTATTTACATGGATAGTAATAAGTATGGATTTAATGAATATATATGATATATATGATAAAATAATGTTTTTAAAGGTGAATTAATATTTACCTTTCTTTCATACCATCCTTCAAAAAGTTTAAACAATATTCATGAGTATGTATGACTTACCATCTCCAAGAACCATGTAATTAATTTTTTTATATCAACCATGTATGGATGAATATAAATATAAATAAAATGATTATACATGATATTTATTTCATTATTAAAATTCTTTATATGATAGATCCATGATCAAATTACAAGGACTTGAAACATCAAACCAAAATTCTCATGAAAAATGATATAGTTAACACAAAAAATGATGATTTTAACAAGAAATTATTAATAAATAGGTATCAAAATATTATAATTTGACAATATATGATATTATAACTATGTAAAATACTGTTTTATATAATTATAATAAATATAAATTTATTATATTGGAATATAAAGTGCATTTAAAAAGTTCAACCTCGGGGCAAGAGATTTATGTTACAATATCATTGTTTATCACGATTGTTTATGATGATGTTTTAAATGATGAAAATTTATGATATATCTCTTGAGAATATAATTAATTTTATTCTCCTCTAGTTAATTATAGAGAATAATTTTTTTTATTCATTTTTATCACTTTAATAACTCAAGTGATCGAAAAATTGTTTATAATGAAAATATACTTTTTTTCTCTCTCTAATCGATAATATATTTTCTTCTATGTACATGTTTTCTAAAAATGTTATCAATAAGTTTTTCGATATTATCCTATGATAGTTTAAATTCATTTCTACCCATGATTTGTTTTATAAAATTGTTTAAAAAGAATCTTCTTTTCATTTTATGAATGAGGCACTTTTGAACTTTTACTAAAAATATGAAAGGAATATTTGTTTTTATGTAAATATAATGAATTATATTTCCAAACATCAAGAAAATAAAATGAATTTAATATTAATTTAAAAATTTCCAAGTTTCTTTTTAATGATATTTTTTTATTTAATATTTGAGAAATTTTTGGATTTTTAAAAAATAATTTCAAAATGAAAAGGATATTTTTCCAATGAAATATTTTAGATATCTTTTAAAGGTATTTTCATATAATATAAAAACCTTTGATGATACTTGTTCTTTGTCAAATTTATCATCCAATGATACCATCCAATTTCATTATTATCATGTCTTATAATGATAATGATTTATAGATGATTCTATGAAACCCATTTCTTTCCCATGAATTAATTAAGTTGTGATGAAACCTTTATGTAACACATTTATTTTCCATGGGTTATGATATGATTTTATTATGGAATATTTATTAAAAAAATTTCCATTATATGTGTTATACTATAGATAATTATTTAAGATATTTTGGAACACATATTTATGATTTTAATTATATAATTTATTGTTCAAGAAATTTATATCCCTCCAATGAACTGGGTAAATATGGATTCCTCATGATATATATAGGACTGGAATGGGGATTGAACCCATTTCAGTAAGGTAATTTGTGTACTATGATAGTCTTGGGATTGAAACTTTATAAATACAATGTAATTTTGAGTCAACCCAAACCACTATGATATTACTGATAGTGGGCCTTGACTACTGAGGACATGATTTTTTATTCTTATGTGTATGCCAAAAAGATATATATTATAATAATGTTATGCTATTATGTATCATATTTTTTATTCTTTTATGATTAACTTATTATGAACTACCATGATTTATAAAATGACTCAATATTATTATATATGATATGTAGGTTGTGCTTTTCAAATTTTGTGAACATGTTTATATACCCATATGAACATGTTACGTTAAAGTAATCATTGATATATGCCTTATTCACCCTTAATAAGAATCATATCTCACATATTCTTATGTTTCCTTTCCATGAGTTATGAAGAAATGTGTTTTGTATGATATGTCTAAGAAGGTTTCTATTTTTTAATAACATAGTTGGAGATGACGTAGTTCACTTATGAACCAATTTTTTATATATCCAGGTTTGCAAGGATACTATACCTATATGATTTCAGTATGGATTTTAATATTATGTAATTAATATTAATCTATTAAGATGTAATATCTATGTATAAAAAGTATGTATCACTATATTTTATATTAGAGAAAGTCTTAGTTGTATTTGGAAACTATGATGACAAAAATTTAGTAATAACACTTCATATAATCCTATGTATAAGAAAATATCTTATGTTAGGGTAAATAAATGATTGTGCTTTTCAAAAAAACATCCCTATATAGATACTAAATATGGACATTGTTTTTTTACAGATTTATCTATGGGTAATAATCCCAAAAGAGTTAGTCAATTATATCTTGTCCATCATTATGGTGAATGGTGTGTGTACTCTTACTGAACATCTGGTTCGAAACTCTTGAGGGGTATTCTTGGGTTGATTCACATTTTCCGTATAAAAAATTGTGATGGATTTGAAAAGATGATAATCATGGTTGACCTATATTATACATAATGTGTCCTAGATTTTAAAAAAGGTTTTAGGATTTAGACATCTTAAAAATGATTTTTCATGATTATGTGTTTTACCACTATGATTACTATTTCTCACACTTTGCTTTTTTTGTTTTACTAAATGGATGGAACTCAAAAGAACCATATTATAATTAAATTTGTTGGAAAATGAAAATATTTACCTACTAAGAAACTAAATTTTATGGGATATAGAATAAAAAATATTCTTGTTATGATTTGAAAGATTTCCCAAGCTTTGAATAATATTGAGCTTCGAAATGAGTAAAGGAGGGAACAATATTCTGTAGAGTCCTTCATAAGAAAAAATCTTCCTTATTTTAGTGGGTCTACTGATCCATTTTTGGTTGAGAAATATATTTGTACCACTAAAAATATATTTTTCTTTTTCTTCTATTTGGAACATGAAAAAGTTATTTTATCTATTCATCTTTTGGAAGGAAAAGTATATCAATAGTAGACAGTTATCAAGAACCCAAAGCGATAAAAATAAATTAACACCATGGAGTAGGATAAGTTTAAGGGATTTTTTTTCAATAAGTACGTCCCATTAATTCTTCATACAAATATAGAGAAAAAATTACATGAGATAAATTAGAAGGATAATTAATCCATTGGTAATTATTAGATAAATTTTACATGTCCTGTGAGGTACTCTTCTGGTATTTTCATCCAACCTGAAAGTAGGGATGATCGATATTTAGTAGGTTAAAACCAAGATTTTGAAGAGAATTAGCCATATAGGGCATCTGTATCTTTGAAGAAATCATTTTATGAACTATCTAGTTTGAAATATATATTTTAGTTACCTATCAATGTTATTTATTTGGTAAGAAAAGAAATTTCAAATTCAAAGGAAGCTATAAAAACCATAGAGAGAAAATCAAAAGATTTACTGTAAAGACCCAATGTTTTATAAATGGAAATTACTATCTTATAAATATGTCATAAAATCACATGAAAACACAACATAATGAACTAATATGTTTTAAGTGACCGTTAAACATAAGTTTGTCACTTCTGTGTTTGGAATTTCAAAAATCTGACATACACGATTGTGATCAGTAAGTTATATTGGAGTCCTATATAAAAACATAATTTTTAGTGAATAATAACCTCCCCTTATGAATATTAACATAACATTATGAATAGTGATATACCCTAATAAATAGTAACCTTACCTATAATAATATATAAATAATATTTACGTTGAAAGTATGATATACCTATACTTTAGAATAAGTAAATGAATGTTTTAAAACTAGTTTTTGATAATAAAATAGGATTTTAATTAAATATTAAAATAATTATATTTAGAATTTTTTTTTGAAAAATGGACTTCATACTTGTATTCTAAATGTTGAAAAATTGTTAGGGTAAACTTTTAGGATTTTTCTGAAATACTTGAATTTTTTATGAATAGTAAAATGTGATAATTTATGATAAATGCTAAATAAGGGATTTATTGAGTCATTGTTGATGTTCTTTTGATTTAAGAGAAATTTTTTCAGGATCACATGATAAATTTACTATTCTTGGTCATGGAATACTCACTATTCCTAGTCTTTTGGAGAATTAATAAATTAATGAATTTTATATTGAGAAATACCTTCCCTCCTCCACTATAACCCCCCCGACTCCCTCTTCTCATCAATCCTTTCAAGACTTGTGACCTGAAAATATTCTACCCAAATATCTCTCCAAGATATTCCCCCATATCCAAAATCTTCTAGCCTCTTAATAATACAAAAACCTCTCTCCTTAAGTAGTCTTCCAAGGAGAAATTCCCAAGAGGTAAATTCCTCTTTCTAATTCCTTCATTTCTTTTAACTTCATTTATTTTTTATTTCTTTCCTCCACTAACTTCACCAAAATCGTATGATAACTACATTAGAATACATGTAATGGAATTATATTATGCTTATAGGATACTTCAATAACTTCTCTCCTTTCTTCACTTTTTTTTAAAGACATGAAAGCACAGTTTGAGATGTGCCAATCTAGCACATTCAAGGACAACAGCTTATAAATTTATATTATAATATTTAAATATGGTCATGGAACAATTTTTGTTATGGTTTAACCAGATTATATGTATTTAATATATCCTATTTTTATTCTTTATTCTTTTTATTCAAATAGTATTAAGTTATAAATATAAACATGTTCTTAGTAATCAAACCCACCAATTAACAAAAACGGTTGTCACTATGGTTTTATATAATATTCCGACTTCAATATATGTAACCAAATTAAATTTAAAACCATTCAATCTCCTGTATGTTAACTAATAGAATATAAATTCATTTCTGTATGACCACTTCCAACTTTCATGTTTATCCGAACTTGAATATAATTGAACCGATATTTTAAAACCAAGTAAACAAATGAGCCCGAACAATGAAATTGGACTTTATAACTAATCAAGAAGGACTTGAATTAACTAAAAGGGTTATCATAAATCAATTACATATATAATAGGTTCTTTAATTATTAATTAATAATCCTAATTTGTTTATTCAGGTCTTTAATAACAAGTGGAGTACACCAATGGATTTAAGGTAAGGGATCATCTCATTTTCACTCTTAATCAATATTGTTCTCTATGCTATGCATTTTTGTGTTATACCAAGTTATGGGGTATGTTTTCTCACCTTCCCTATACCAATATAATATTTTATAAGTGATTATAAACCCCTTATATCTCTCATCAAGCCCTCTTAGTTACACGTGATACCATTCCAATAAACCGTAATGGATTCTACCTAAACTTCCTTTATTCCTTCAGGTTTCTCTATCTTTATTTTTTCCAAAATTTAGTTGCCTTTTATTTTTATTTAAAACGTCTACATTCTGTTTATGTAATCCAAAATCATGTTTCATGACCCATATCTCATTCTATTTCAGGGATATTCATGCTCATAAGTGAATCCCTCCTCGATACTTCCCAATAAGCACACTCATTTTAAAGGAACTTCCTGAATTTTTACCCAATTTCAAGTGCACTCTATCCCATGTTTGAAGACACATATGTCTTTATAAAATCATTATTTTTATTATGAAAACCTTTTGGGTTCAATTCTGGTTTTATATATAAGAATTTCCTCTTTACTATTTTAAAAGCTCTATAGTATTTTCCTTAAAACGAAACATAAATGT
The DNA here is from genome assembly GCA_963277665.1 of Viscum album. Taxonomy (NCBI): domain Eukaryota; kingdom Viridiplantae; phylum Streptophyta; class Magnoliopsida; order Santalales; family Viscaceae; genus Viscum; species Viscum album. Next base: position 865,799,181 of record OY728146.1, on the reverse strand, counting down.
TTTAATGCTAATGTTACTCAAATACATTTCTTATATGTTGTCACTTATAATTGTCACCACCTACCATGTTATATTCCTATATTACCTTATTAACGTCCATGTATGTTCTAATCCCTTTCTTTCATGGACACTTTCCTGAAAAACTCATTGGTTATGCTTTGTATCATGATTGTGGTACCCAATTCTCTCCATGGGTATCCTTATGTTTATGAATGATTGATTATATATGATTATTTATAAGGAAAGAATATTTATTTGGAAAGAATATTCATGAAAATTTTGAGATGTGTGCCCCTAGATAGTTCTCCAATGCATTGGGTAAAGTTAAGTCTCAGGAGATGTGATGTGAAACGGGATTGGCGGTCAGCCTTGACCCGTACTAAAATGGGAAATGTGATTGGCAGTTAGCCTTTATACGTACTTAAATGGGAAATGGGATTGGCAGTTAGCCTTGAACCATACTAAAATAATGTTTTATGATTATTCCAAATTTATACGATTCCGTTTTTATATGATCCCATGCTTATATGATATGACTTCATATTTTCCATGCTTTGTTATCGTTATGTCATGACTTCTAACTCATGTGATTAAGATGTATCCTTATGTTCATTCCCTTACTATGCGTTTTAGCTCATACATTTGTTCATGTGTTCCCTAGGGTACCCTATGCAGATTTAAGGGCTCAAAGGAAGTTAGGAGCTCATTATGGACATTAAATAAAGAAGTGTTTTTTTAGCCCCATGGTTTTTGTTTTTTGTACCTAGTCTTCCAAGAAACTAGAATTAATGATCCTTGCCTTGTACTCTGATGTATAATTATGCTTAAAATCATTAAATGTTGTATGAAAAAGTCTAGGGTCTCTATAGTAGGTATCAGAGGATGGTCTAGTTATTTTTGTAGATTAGGAATAGAGAAACTTAGTGAGAACCTTAAGGATGATACTAAGTATAAGAAAATAGTCCTAAATTTTGGTGAGTATTGAGTAGGTGGTTTATCAAGAAAATATATCTCTGTCTAGACATGAGCATGTAAATGTGGATTCAACATAGATGTGCCTAGGATTGAAAACTCTGACAATGAGTATCAATCTTGACTCGAGGTATCCTGGTACACGACAGCGGGTCTTGCTGCACTCTTTGTTATGAAACTCCTGTGGCATATGATTTGGTAGATTCATGAGCTTATTATAAACCATTATTATGGGAAAAATTTCCATAAGAATATAAGTTAAGAAATAGATCGAGGATAATATAGGTTTAAACGTAAAGAATAACAAGTTAAGATATAATTGTTCTTTATAAGTTTTTCCTTTTAAGTTCAAACTTATCTTTTCATGCTCAATAGCTAAGTATTCAAGACCTTTAATTATACATTATTTTTCTTAGTTAATTGTGGGAAATAAAATAACAAGTTCCAACAACCAATGTGATAGGCAATGTGAATATTGCACTAATGATATACCTGATATGACAAGAGCATGTGCTCAAAACATTATTACAGTACTTGCTCAACAAGCTCGAGTTATGAATAATAACTTGAATCATTTGGAATACCCACCTCCTCCAAGTAAAAGAGAAAGTTTTCATAGAATACTTCATGTAGAAAAGTCCTACCATGTTTAGTGGATCTTCTGATCCCCTCCTCGTGGAATAATGGATTACCTCCATTGAAAAGATATTCTTCTTCCTCCAGTTCTTGGAAGAAGAGAAGTTTTTACTGACAGTCTATCATTTTTATGGGAAAGATGATCAATAGTGGACACTGATCAAGAATACAAAGTCCCAAGAAAAAATTGATTCCATGGATTGGGAGGAATTCAAGAGGAATTTTTTCAACACATATTCTCTTCAAACCCTCCATCTCATGATGGAAGGAGAGTTTATCAGACTCAAGAAAAAGGAAGATGAGTCCATCATGGAATATGAAGAAAACATTACAAGACTTTCAAGGTACACCTCTGGATTTGTCATGAATGCCGAAAGAATGGTGGATCACTTTTTTAGTTGACTAAAGCTTAGTCTACGAAAAGAATTAGCGATTCGAGACTTCAACAGTTATGAATATATTTTCCGTTGTGCCCTCAAGGTTAAAATAGAGATAGGAGACTCTCAGTGGTCTTATGGGATAAATTAAAAGAAGAGTAAAATGGAGAAAAATATGGTTGGTTCATAAAAAAAATCCCATAATAGAAAGAATCATGGCTTTTCCCCTTGAAAAAATTGTGGGAAGAAGCATCATGGTAACAATTTGAAGGGAACCAAGAATTGCTTCAAATGTAGATTGTTTCGTCATCTAGAAAAAAACTGCTGAAGGGATTTGAAAAATACCAAAAATGTTTAAGAATAATGGAAGGTTCATATCAAAACTGAACCAGAAGTGTGGTGTTACAACTGTAAGGAGAATGGGCATTACATGAACAATTACCCTAAGCTGAGGTTTGTCGGACGTAATCAATATAAGCCTACAAGGAAACAAGGAAGGTATTATGCTATCAATACTACCGAGGTGGAGCTAGAAAATGATGGGGTGATAGGTAAACTAGTTATTCATTCAAGAATACTGAACATACTATTTGATTCTATTTCTACACATTCTTTCAAATCTTGCAATTTTAGTAGAACTATTCAAACCCCACCTCAAAATTTGGATGAAAGTTTATATGTGAGAACATAAAATGGAACAATTATTGCGTACATGGTTTATAACTCATCCTCAGTTAATGTATGTGGATTGAACCTCCCATCGAATCTTGTTATATGTCCTTTAGTGGAGTTAGACTCTATCTTGGGCATGAATTGCCTATCTTTATACAAAGACAACATCAACTGTCGGGAAAGGGAGATCACTCTTTACATCCTGAAGCATCCTCCAATTCTATACAAGTGTAAGGAGGAAGATGAATCTTCTTTAGGATCATAATCTCAAATGTGGATATTATTTCCTTATGATAAAGCTTATCTAGCTCAAATGATTGAGACAAACGAGAGAATAATTCTTGAAGACAAGACTATTGTGAGGGATTACACTGACGTATTCTATGAAGATTTTCCTAGTCTTCCTTTTGACCGAGAGGTTGAGTTCTCAATTGAACATATCCCTGGATCTCTTCCTATCTCAAATACACCTTATAGAATGGCCACCGTAGATCTGGACGAGCTGGAAAGTAGTTAGAGGCGAATATGGAGAAGGGTTTTATACTCACAAGTGCCTCACCTTAGGGTGTGCCAGTCCTCTTCATCAAGAAGAAGGACGAATAAATGTTCCTATGAATTGATTATCATGATATTAACAAATTATCAACAAAGAACAAGTATCCCCTACCATGGATAGATGACTTATTCGATCATCTTCGTGGGAATAGTTATTTCTATAAGGTGGACCTTCAGTCGGGATATCATCAATAAAAGGTGGGGAAGGAAGATATTCCCAAGACCGCCTTTCGAACGATGTATGGACACTATGATTTCAGAGTGATTCCCTTTAGACTCACTAATGCTCCAGAAATTTTCATGGATTTAATGAATAGAGTCTTTAGAGATTATCTTGACAAATTTGTGGTAGTCTTTATTAATGATATTCTGATATACTCCAAGGGAAAGGAGGAACATGAGAAGCATTTGAATACTATTTTAAAGACATTGAGATGGGAGAAGTTATTTGAAAATTACAGTAAATGTGTGTTCTGGATGGAGGAAGTATCATTTTTGGGACATGTTATCACTAGAAAAGTGATATCTGTGGACCCTTCTAAGACAATGTAATTAAAGAGTGGCCTAGGCCAACTTCTGTAACAGAGGTCCACAACTTTTTGTGTCTAGCTGTGTATTATGGATGAGTCATGAAGAACATTTCACGATTTTCAAAACCAATGACCAAGCTGACACAGAAGGGGGTAAAGTTTGTTTGGACACAGGAATGTGAATATTGTTTCAAGGATTTGAAAAAGAGGCTTATCACTCCACCAGTACTCAATCTCCCTACAAGTGGAGAACTCTTTATGGTGTATAGTGATGCTTCTAAGTAGGGATTATATTTTGTTCTAATAAAAATTGATAATGTGATAGCCTAGGCATCAAGGAAGATAAAAATCCCTAAGAAAAATTATCCCATGCATGATCTGGAGTTGACAACTGTGATATTTTCATTGAAAATCGAGCGGCATTATCTCTATGGGGAGAAATGTGAGATATATAATGACCACAAGAGTCTCAAATACATATTCACATAGAAAGAGCATAATATGAACCATCGAATATGGATAGATACCTTCAAGGATTATGACTACTCAATCCACTTCCATCCCAGTAAGGCAAACAAGGTTTCAGAGGCTCTAAGAAGAAAGGATCATGCATCTCTATCATTGAAGAGAATTGAAAAAGATCTGATCTTCTTATATTTTCAAAAGATGGAAATGGGAATCATTAAGGTAAGAACATCATCAATACTTTCTAAAATTATTGTTAAACCATCCCTCTTGGAGAAAATAAATGATGCTCAAAGAAAAGATGTGGAAATTCAGAAAAGGGTGGAAGCTCTGAGAAATGGAAAATCCACCGATTTTAGAGTTAATGAGAAAGAAGTTGTAATATTTGGGACACAATTATGTGTACTAAAATTTCCATAGATAATGAAGGATCTATTTAATTATGCACATAGCTCGACCTTCTCTATCAACCCAGGGTGCACAAAGATGTGTCGAGATCTCTGAGAAATATTTTAGTGAGACAATATAAAAAGGGAGATTGCTGAATATACATTAAAGTTCTTGGTATGCCAGCAAGTGAAGGATGAGAGGCCAAAATCTAAGGGGATGATGCAACCACTACCCATACCAGCATGGAAGTGGGAGAACATTACTATGGACTTTTTCACTGGACTTCTGAGGACATCCAGAGGAAACAACACTATATGGGTTGTTATGGATCGTCTTACAAAGACATCTCACTTTATCGAGTTTTGAGAGGAATTTTCATTGGATCAACAAGAACATATTTACATCAATAAATTGGTAATGCTGCATGGAGTACCACTATTTTTGTATCTGATCGTGATCCGAGATTTACCTCGAAGTTCAGGAAAAGTCTACATCATGATCTAAGCACTGAACTGAACTTCAGTACGGCCTATCATTCTCAAATTGATGGCCAATCTGAGAAAAATATTTAGACACTACAAGAAATGTTGACAGCATGTTCTATGGAATTTAAAGGAGGATGGGACCAACATTTTTCACTGGTTGAATTCTCATAGAACAACAGTTTCCACTTGAGAATCCGAATGGAACAATATGAAACCCTTTTTGGGAAAAGGTGTAGAACAATGGTGTGTTGGGATGAAGTCGTTATCATAAGCTTATAGGACATGAAATGGTCGAAGAAATAGTGGAGAAGTTGAAAACCATTCAACAGAATCAAGGCAACCTAGAGTCGATAGAAGAGTTATGCAGATAACCATTTATGAGACCTTGAGTTCAAAGTTGGAGACATGCTACGCATATCTTCATGGAATAAGTTCATGAAGTTTGGAAAGAAAGGAAAGTTAAGTCCCAGGTACATAGTCCCCTTAAAGATGCTTGATCGATTTGGAGTTATGGCCTATCGACTGGCACATCCACCTAACATGTCGAATGTACATGATGTCTTTCATCTATCCCTCTTAAGGAAGTACATACCAGGCCCTTCACATGTACTCACTTCAGAGGTGGTATAGTAGGAGAATGATCTCTATTACGAGGAGCAGCCTGTGAAGATCTTGGATCGTAGAGAAAAATTTCTATACAACAAGACTACTCAACTGGTCAAGGTATTGTGGTGAAACCATAAGTATAAAGAGGAAACATGGGAATTGGAGGAAGCAATAAAGGAAAAGTACCAACACCTGTTTTTGTATTAGAATATAAAACAAAATTTCGTGGGTGAAATTTTATAATCAGGAAGAATGTAATGACCCAATGTTTTATAAATGGAAATTCCCCTCTTATAAATATGTCATAAAATCACATGAAAACACAAAATAATGAACAACTAAGTGCTATGTGACCTTTAAACATATGTTTGTCTCTTCTATGTTTAGAATTTAAAAAATATGACATACACGGTTGTGATTAGTAAGTTATGTGGAGTCCGATAATAAAAACATAATTTTTGGTAAATAGTAACATACCCTTATGAATAGTAACATACGCTTATGAATATTTATATACCCTAATGAACATTATCCTTACCTATGATAATATATAAATAATATTCATGTTTAAATTATGATATACCAATACTTTAGAATAAGTAAATGAATGTTTTAAAACTAGTTTTTGATAATAAATTATGATTATAATTAAATATTTAAATAATCATATTTAAAAAATTATTTTTGAAAATGGAGTTCATTTTTGGATTCTACTCATCAAAATATTGTTAGGGTAAATTTTTGGGATTTTTCTGAAATCTTTGAATTTTTGAGGAATAGTAAAATGCGATAATTTACGATAAATGCTAAATAAGGGATTTATTGAGTCATTGATGATGTTATGATGACGTACGACCAATTGGTTCAGGATCACATGAAAAATGTACTATTATTGGTCATTAAAGACTCAATATTTCTTGTCTTTTGGGGAATTAATAAATTAATGAATTTTATATTGAGAAATACCTTCCCTCATCCACTATAAAACCCCCCATCACTCCCTCTTCTCTTCAATCCTCTCAAGCCATGTACCTAGACAATATTATACCCAAACCTCTCCCAAAAATCCTCCCCCATGTCCAAAATCTCCTAGACTCTTCAAAATACCAAAACCTCTCCCTTTAAGACATTTTCAATGGAGGAAGTCTCAAGAGGTAAATTCCCCTTTCCAATTCCTTCATTTATTTTAAATTCTTTTATTTTTTGTTTATTTCCTCACCTCCCATCACCAAAATGGTATAATAAATCCAGTAGAATACAAGTAATGGAATGATATTATTCTAATAGGATACTTCATTATCTTCTCTCCTTTCCTCACCTTTTGTTTGAAAGAAATGAAAGCACCGTTTGAGATGTGCCAATTTAGCATGTTCAAGGACAACATTTTATCAATTTTTATTATCATCTTTAAATCTGGTCATGAAACCATTTTTGTTATGGTTGAACCAGATTAAATATATTTAATATATCCTATTTTTATTCTATAATATTTTTTTACAATTGTTATTAAGTTATAAATCAAAACATTTTATTTTTAATCAAACCCACCAATTAACAAAAACGGTTGTCCCTATGGTTTTATATAATAGTTCAACGTCATTATAAGTAAAAAAATTAAATTTAAAACCTTGTAATCGACTGGATTTTCAATAATATAATATAAATTAATTTTTGTACAACCACTTCCATCTTTCACGTTTTTCCGAACTTGAATATAAGTGAACTGATCTTTTAAAACTAAGTAAACAAAGGAGCCAGAATAGTGAATGTGAACCTTATAACTAATAAAGAAGGCCTTGAATGAACTAAAAAGAGTTATAATAAATAAATTAAATATATAATATTTTCTATAATTATTAATTAATAATCCTACTTTTTTTAATCAGGTATTTAATAACAAGTGGAGAACACCAATGGATTTAAGGTAAGGGATCCTCTCCTTTTCACTCTTAATCAAGATTGTTCTCTATGATATGCCTTTTTTGTGTAATACCATGTGATGGGGTATGTTTATTCGCCTCCCCTTATACCAACCTAATGTTTTATATGTGATTAGAAACCCATTATCTCTCTCATTAATCCCTCTTAGTTACACCTGATACCATGCTGATAAACCGCAATGGATTCTACCCAAACTTCCATTATTCAATCGAGTTGCTCTATCTTTCTTTTTACCAAAATGTTGTTTTCTTTTATATTTATTTAAAACTTATACATTCTAATTATATGCTCCAAAATCATGTTCCATGATTCATCTCTCATTATCTTTCGGGGATATACGTTCTATTAAGTGAATCCCTCCTCGGTACTTCCCAATAAGCACACTCGTTTTAAAGGAACAACCCGAATTTTTTTCCCAATTTCAAGTGAACTCTATCATCTATTTTAAGACACCATTGTCTTTATAAAATCATTATTTTTATTTTGAAAACCTTTTTGGTTAAATTATGGTTTTATATAATAGAATTTTCTCTTTACTATTTCAAAAGCTCTATAATATTTCCTTAAAACCACAAAAAAAAATTTATGCTAATGTTTCTCAAATAAATTTCATATATGTTGTCACTTATATTTGTCACCACCTACTATGATATATTCCTATATTAACATATGAACGTCCATTTATTTTATAATCCCTTTATTTCATGGAATCATTCATGATACACTCATTGGTTATTCTTTATGTCATGATTGTGGTACCCAATTCACTCCATGGGTATCCTTATGTTTATGAATGATTGATTATGTATGATTATTTTTGTGGAAAGAATATTTATGTGGCCCAAATATTTATGTGGAAACAATATTCATGTAAATTTCTAGATGGGTGCACCAAGATATCACTCCAATGCATTGGGTAAAGTTAAGTCTCATTAGATGCGATGTGAAACAGGATTGGCGGTTAGCGTTGACACGTACTAAAATGGGAAACGAGATTTGCGGTTAGCCTTGACCCGTACTAAAATGGGAAACAGGATTGGCGGTTAGCATTGTCCTATACTAAATAAATGTTTTATGATTATGCCACATTTATATGATTCCATGTTTATATGATCCCATGCTTATATGATATGACTTCATATGTTTCATGCTTTGTTATTATTATGCCATGCCCCTTAACTCTTGTTCTTAAGATGTATCTTTATGTTCATTCCCTTATTGGGATTTCTATCTCATCCCTTGTTCATGTGTTCCCCAGGGTACCCTATGAAATTGTAAGGGATTAAAAGAAGTTAGGAGCTCATTATGGATATTAAAAAAAGATGTGTTTTTTTAGCCCCATGTTTTATGAATTTTGTTCCTAGACTTCTAATATAGAAGAATTAATGATCATTGTCTTGTACTATGCAGTATAATTATTCTTAAAATCATGAAATGTTGTATGAAAAATGATAGGGTCACTATATTTCCTTTATGCATAAATTGTGTAAGGAAATAAGATGGAAATTATATTAAGGGTGATGATAAATGTTTTAAATGTGGAGTGGAAGGAAATCATGAAATATAATTATAAAGTGATGGGAAGAAGTTAGATAATGATGAAAATAAAGATAAATCTCTACATAATACACCACCCACTTTCCAGTATTTCTAATGGAAGTAGTATAGGAATTTCTCCAATCATTTATTAAATATAAAGGTTAATTATGATGATAAATTCTAGTAAACTATAAATCCTAGAGACAAAGGAAAATATCATGTGAACATTATTTTTTATAAGGGGTAAAATAATGATGTGATGAAAGGTACACTTACCATCCACTCCAGAATTGCTAAAATCTTATTTTATCCTGGATTACCCACTCTTTTATATCTAATGAAATCTATAAATGTATCAAAATGACACCCCAATAGTTGGATGTCGAATTAGTAGTGAAATATTCTAATGGTAAGATGATCACATCTCAATTCTATGATTCTTATATGGTTGATGTTTGTGGGAATTTCCTTCCTAAAAATATCAATATTTTCCCATAAGTTGAATTTGATGTTATATTAGGAATTTATTGATTTTATTTATATAAATACTATATAAATTTCCAAGTAAATGAATCCAAATTTGATATTAGGAACCAACCTATGATCATATATTAGTGTGACAATAAATATGAACATAATAAGGAAATCACATCCATTATATGGGTCTTGAATCTTATTCAAAATATTTTCTTATCTTATATGGTTGGATAAAAACTCAACATCATAGATATTCATAATGTGTGGGAGTTTGTTAATATCAATTTAGGAGAGTTTAATAGTCTTCGTATCATGACCCTTCCCAGTGGGGCCAATTCTGTGACCACCCCATTCTCACCTCCAATAGGCTAGGGGCTGGCGACTATCGCCAAGTAGGAATATCTCACAAATGGGTGGTATTTACCTAAGTACTTGTATACACACACATATCTCCAAGACAAAAAATCTATAAATAGAATACACCAACCACTATGCATGAATACACTAATAACCAACAACATTGTATAATATGAATTTAAAGTATAGGTAGGTAAGCTAAGCTAGAATACAATCCCACCAAAAGAAATACAACTGCAATGTTCGACATTCAAAAAAGGGTACTGAAGTTGTTATACAAAGCTACTAGAAACACCTTGGCCTATATAACCTCACAAGGAACTGTCTGGTACTGGTCGTATTCCACCAAGGACTCCCTCAAAGCATCATACATCTACACAAGACTTAACACATGACATAAAATCCTATTCAGGGGGTGAGTAAAACAATATTTAGTAGGACACCTCGAAACCACAAAAGAAAAAACAAAAAATAATGCACTGTAATCTCTACACAGGTATACGCTCATACACATACCAAGAACATCAAGATATACTCATAACTAAACACAAAAAAAGAGAGGATAAGTCACCACCAATCATTATCCACATGATTCCACTCAAGGAACACTTGTTCTGGGAGAAATGACTCCTTGAGCCTTGATGTCATCGGGGACTCTTACAAGAGGTCCTGCTAATTCGGACCCCAACCAAATCAAAAAAATTGGCCAAGGATCATAATATATAGATATGGGATTCTCCTCAAAGAATACCATGAACCCAATTTGTATTATCCTTTAATATATGGGATTCTTCTTAGAGAATACCAGAAAACCTACCGATGCAGCTCACATCAAAGTGGATTCTCCTCAAAGAATATCATGATCCCTACCGATATAGACCACTTGATAAAGGATTAATACCCTATTCTTGGAGGTCACATCAATGCCCAATAAAATCTATCAGGGTTGATATAGTATCACTCCAGTCCCAAAGAGAATGCCATGACTCTATCTGGGACTCTATCCTCTCGAGGGGATTGCTGCCTATGGATCTAGATGTAATGTCATGCCAGCCCTCAAGAATAGAACGACGGGGAATCTTATCACCTACATAGGTCCTCACTAAAAACCCAAAATGCCATAATAAAAGGATTACCTCATTGAGAGGGTCCTAATTACATAAACAGATCGCCAAATGGACTTATGGTTTGAAAATTATAGGTCTTTTAGCTAAAAGGGGAATATTACATTTGGGTTCAGTCTGACCCAGTTGGACTGACCCGACCTGATAGTTTCCGAACCAACCCACTAGGACTTGAACAACCTATTGCTAGCCCAAATTGCTACTGGTTTTTCCTCCTAGCTCTTTCATGCCTCACCACATGTGGGTCGGTCCACCTGAACTAGATGTGACCCGGCTGGCCTTACCCCACCATGTTCACGTGGTCGCCTAACTTCATGCAACCCGGTTTCCCTGGTCAACGCAACCAATCCATGTGACCAACACCCACACACGACTTTTCCATAGGTCCTTCATCTAATTTGGCTTCGGTGAGCCATGTACCTCCACCATGACCTCCTGCCATGGGCATCCACCATCGTCATGACCCACCTGGACATGACTCCCGCACGTGGCTCACGATTGTGTCTTTGTGGGATTCTACCACCCTCCATTGAGCTAGAGGCCTCCTTATCTAACCTCCTGATACACTACCCACTCCCCTACCACAACTACTACTCTAAAGACCACCCTAATTGAACCTCTTACTCTTCCTCACAGGTCCCTTTACTGTCCACTGATCGTCTGTATGACATTTTGGGCAATCACAAGTTATGTTTCCTTCACAGCCACAAATGGAACACAATCTATCCCTCATCTATCATGCTCTACCATGGGATCCTCACACCGTTGATCCCATATCTTGGGGTTGTATCCTGAAGGACCTGGCCCACTTGGGCCCCTTCGTCTGATTTATGATACCCACAATTGAAGACTCAGCTACCTAGTGCCTGCTACCCGATCTCAGTAATGGAATCTGTTATGATATCATTCTCTCTAGGATCATAGCGTTCTCTAGTACTACAACTAGAGTAGGGAAGCTAAGAGATACCATAGATGCCCTGATCTCTCTATGTAGTCCCTTCTCAAAACCTGTGCCTTAAAAAAGGGTGTTGCACTATATCTGTATAGTAGAGGGAAAGATTAGTAAACCTAGTAGAGTACTCTTATACTATCTGGATACCCTGATATAGATATAGGAGCTCATGTATGTATACTGAGCATAAATTCACCAGAAATAACACCTCCTGAAAGAGGATCTCAAAGTCAACCCAATAGAGAGTCATTTCATCATGTTTCGGGACCACTAAGCTCCACCATTGCCTCAATAAGCCCAAAAGAAGACCTGGGGCTAGGAATTCCATCTGTTTCACTAGTTTCCCCACAAGGAAGAAGGCACATGTAACCACATCCAACCAATACTTAGCTACCTGTGGGTCTGTATCACCCCAGAACCTGGGAGGTTGTTGCCTATAGAACTCATACAACACACTCAACCTTTATGCATCCTCTATCTGTAGCACTGACAGGAATTTATGCTCGATAGGTGGAACTAGAGCAGGAAATCCAACTAGAGGTTCCATGTCTAGAAGGGGCCCCTATACTAACACCTCATCACTAGGCGGATCATCCTTGTGATCGCGTATCATAATCCTGATTGGATTTCTACATGGAGGCATCCTGAAATAGATCAAGATGAACCACAATCAATAGAGTATATCTGGAGAGATGACTCAAGATGGAAATGGAAACGCAACTCATTTGTATATGATGTGTGTACTATTAATTTACTTGTAATTTTTTTTTCATGTATCGATTTGGAAAGCAGGTGTATGGAGTCCTAGTGTATGGATACATCGGTCACCACACCAACACCAGATTCCCTAGCCTGAAAACTGAAATCAAAAAACCAAACACTATTTCCCCAAACCAATCTCACAAAATCATAATGCTAATGTAGATTCGACCCTTCTGATACACCTTTTTCACAACCATTCCTAGTGGGGAATGTTTCTTGACTACCCCAAGCCCTCCTCTAATAGGCCAGGGGCTGCTGACTAGTGCCAGGTAGGCGTATCTCACAAATGGGAGGCATTTTCTTAAATACCTATATGCACACACACATTTCAAATCCCACAAATCTAAAAAGAGAAAAAACCAACCACCGTGCATGCATACACTAAAAACCAACCATAGAGTACAACAAGAAATTAAAGTACAGGAAGGTAAACTAGGAAACAATACAATCCCACCAAAAGAAAGGAAACTGAAAAGTCTGACTTGAAAACAAGGGTACTAAAGCTTCTATAGAAAGCAACCAGAAACACCTCATCCTGTTTTATCTCAAAAGGCACAGTCGAGTCTTGGTCATGGTCCTACTCCACCTAGGACTCTATCTAAGCATCATTTTTCTATATAATACACGACACATGTGGGAAAAACACGTGAAGGGATGAGTAAAACAATACTCAGCAGGACACCCCGGAACCACAAAGAAAAAACCACAAAATAATGCACAATAATCACTACATAACTATACACCCATACACATACAATGAACATCCAGATATACTCATAAAAGGATAGAAATAAAGAGATAATAAGTCACAAAAAATCATCATCCACATGATTCTACTCGAGGAAAACTTGTTTTAGGAGAACTGAATCCTCGAGCCTTGATGTCATCAGGGACTCTTACCAAAGGTCCCGCTAATTTTGGACCCGCCCAAAGAGAAAATGATGTTAAAGATCATGATATACAGATAGGGGATTCTCCTCATAGAATACTGTAAACCCAATATTTATTAACCCACAACATATAGGATTATTCTTAGCGAATACCTTGAACCCTAACGATGTTGCTCGTAACGTAGGGGATTCTCCTTAGAGAATACCACGAACCCTACCGATATGGACCACTAGATGGAGAATTAATTCCTTGTTCTCAAAGGTCACACCAACACCCAAAGAATTCCATCAAGGGTGATAAAGTAGCACTCTAGTCCCAAGGAGGATGCCACAACTCTAACTGTGGCTTTATCCTCTCAAGGGGATTGCTGCCCAATGATCTGGACATAATGTCGTACCAAATCATTGAGGAAGGAACGAAGGTGAATCTTTGTACAAACTCTGGTCCTCCACTAAAAACACATAAGGCCATCTCAAAAATACCGCCTCATCACAAGGGTCCGAACACCGCAAACAAATCGTCAACTGGACTTGCGGTTTAAAAGTAATGGTTCTTTTAGTGAAAAGGGTCTCGTTGTGTTCTGGTTCGACCCGACCACCCCCGGTGGGGCCCGACCGACTAGATCCTTATTGAACCACCACATGCGGGCCGGTCCACCACCACCAGAAGTAGCCAACTGGCCACACCCCACCCTGGTCACCCGGTCGCCCGACCGCATGCTATCTGGTCACCCTGGTCAATGTGGCCAGTCCACGTGACCAGCACCCACCCATAGCTCTATCATGGGTCCTACATCCGAAAAAGCTTCAGAAATCTGCATCCCTTCATTTCATACTCTTGTCGTGGAAATCCACTATCACTTCAGCCTACCTGGTTGTGGTTCCCAAATTCCACCCGCGATTGTTCCGTAGCGAGCTTCCTCTACCGGTTACCGAGCTGACAACCTCCTCTTCCTGCACCCAGGCACCGATGCGACCTGCTACTAGGTCTCGATCACCACTGCCATGACCTCCCCCCAGGGATCTCTCCTAGCATCACATTCCTTCTAGGACTGTAGGTCACTGCCCTTGCCACTTCCCGCTTTGCTGGTGGCTGTTATACAATCACTACCTAGATCGTTGCACCACAAAGAATGAGAAGCAGTATTGGGGAAAAGGAGGCATAACATAAGAACACACAAAGTTGATGGATCTGGACATTGTTCATTTCGACCTTGATACATCAATGTTATGATTAATTAACTGAGGGCCAAAAACTAAATCAATTGTCACATAGATTCAATTCCTGATAAACATCCCAAAATCAAAAACTCATCCTACAAATATATGCATGATCTATGAATCAATATATTCATTGATAGAATCACATTAATTATAGGAATTAAAGAATGGGGAAGGATATCAAATTAAAAAACACACCCTATCTAGGATTGGATCATTCACTATCATGGATTTATTGTCATTGGCGATCTTTTGAAGAACGATCCTAATCTACTTCTCCATTGTCAATCATTGTGGAGAGGAAAAACAGTAGGCTTTTCTCAAGAGATATTAGATAATTCCAGGGTTGTGAATTGTATCCATGGACCCTTGCCTCTAGGTTTAATAAAAATGGAAACAAACTTGTGCCACTGTGCAATGCCAAATTAAAATATTTTTATTGAATATTTTAATGACGTTCACATCCAAATTTTAACATTCACCTTCAACCCAAGTCGGTCAAAGTTAGGCCCCGCCTAAGGTAAAGTCGTTGTTCTAGACATAAATGGGACCTCATATTTTTGATCCAGTCACCCATTTAGATGTTATTAATGTTACAAGTGGGCCGCCAAGATTTTTTAATAAAAAAATTGACCTTTATTCAATGATTCATTGAGGTCACACCAGGACTTGGAATCTCGAGTTTTCTCAATTCTTGGTCTTAGTATTTTCCCAATTAATTTATTAAAATAAACTATAGAAATATCTGAGTCATTACATTCTCCCCACATTAGAGATTTACGTCCCCAAAATCCTAAACAAGGTCCACTCAACAAAAAGATAAGGGTACCGAGCAGGAATCTGAGCCTCCCACTCCCAGGTTCCCTTTTGGAGATTCCCATTCTGCCATTGAACACACACTAGAGGAATCAACTGACCATGAAGGATCCACTCTAGTCAATCCTCGATCTCTACTAGGTACTCCAGAAACATTTCCCCATCTTTAATTTCCAGCCCATCCTAGTCAATAACGTGTGATGGGTCACGCATGTGCCTCCTCAGCTATGAAATTTGAAAGATTCCATAAACATGGTGAAACTATAGCGGTAGGGATAGGCAATACACCACCTCACCAACTATGCTCAAAATATGAGAAGGTCCAATGAACCTCAATGATAACTTGCCATCCCATCAAAATCTCCACAAATCCCCATCAAGGTGGGACCCAAAGGAAAACATGGTCTCCCCCTTTGAACGCAAAAGGCCTCTGTCTCCTATTATAATATGACTTCTACATGATCTGTTCAGTCCCCATCCTCTCCTGTAAGATCTTCACCTTCTCAGTGGTAGCCCGTACCAACATTGGGTCTATTAGTGCTGACTATCCTAGGTCTTTCAATCATAATGGTGATATGAAAGCTCACTCGTAAAAGGCCATATATGGTGCCCATCCAATGGGGGAGTGGTAGCTGTTGTTGTATACAGACTCCACAAGTGGTATGTGGTCCTCCCAACTATGACCAAAGTCCATGATTTAGGCACGTAGCATACCCTCTGGAACCTGGATGGTCATCTCCATCTGACTGTCTCTATGGGGATGAAAAGATATGCTCAACCGTAACTATGTTTCAAAAGCCTCTTGCATACCCCTTCAAAGTTGGGAAGTGAAACAAAAATCATGGTATGAAAGGATAGTTGAGGGAAACCCGTGAAGTTGAACTATCTTCTAAACATAGAGGAATCCCATGATCTCTATGGAACTATTCTCTTAGATGGGTAGGAAGTGGGATGACTTGGTAATCCGTTCAATGATCACCTATATGGTATCATGTCACCTACATGTTCATGGTAAACCTAACATGAATACCATCAATATCCTATCCCACTTTCACTCTAGCACCACGAGTGGCTGAGTTAAGCCTACGAGAACATGGTGCTCTTCCTTAAATTATGGATAAGTGAGGCACTGAGAAATGAACTCTACCACTTCCTTCTTCATCCCTGGCCATCATAACTGATGTCAAAGTTCTTGGTACATCCTTTCCACACTTGTATGTACCGCAAAGGGGAATGTGTGGAACTACCTTAGATCCTCCTCCTACAATTCCACTGACAGAACTATGTTCCATCATAAGAGAATGATTTTCTCCCCCTATCAAATAACAATAAGGGGACTACCCTATGGATAACTGATCACATTGTGGCTCTTATTCAACAACCCTAAGTTGTGCCTCCCTAACATACCATATGAAAGGAGGTGTGACAACCATCTACTGGAGATAAGTTGCTCCACCATCATCCATGATGGATATATATAGTGTGGATAACTATTTTCATTTCTCACTGAGCTACTGCAAGATGAATCTCTTGATGAGTGTTACTTCCACCACATTCCCCTTCCCTAGAGTATAGATAATCTCAATGCCAAAATCCTAGAGGATATCTAGCCACTGACTCTATCACATGTTCAGTTCCCTCTAAGAAAAGATATGCTTGAGGATCTTATGGTTGGAGTAAATGGTAAACTACTCCCCCATCAAGTATTTCCACCACATCTTCAATGAAAATATCACTGATACCTGCCCAAGCTCATGGGCGGCATACTTCTTCTCATACCATCTCAACTAGTGTGATCCATAAGCAAGCACCACTTACCCCTACATCAGGACACATCCATGTCCAGTCCTTGATGTGTCGCAGAAAACTACATACCCATCACCCTCCTCTTGTAGCATCAAGACAAGGGTGCTTTTCAACCTCTGTATCAGCTCGTGAAAACACTACTGTAACTTCTATTCTACGCGAAGGGCTTTACCTTCCATGTCAAAGCCGTAAAGGGATATTCTACCTTGGAAAAGTCTTGTACAAACCATCGATAGTAACAAATCAAACCTAAGAAACTCCTCACCTCAGTCACACTCGTGGGTGGATCCTATTCATGTACCGCTTCAATCATCACTAAATCCACTAAACCTCCAAAATCTAAAATGAAATGTCCAATAATGTGGACTTCTTGAATCCATAACTGACACTTCATAAGATTTCCATAAACATGGTGCTCTAAAATCATATCTCGGACCATCCATCATTGTATCGCGTTCTCCTCCTTGGAAGTTGAATACACCAGGATGTCATCAATGAAGACCACAACGAATCTGTCATGGTATGGCTAGAAGATCATATTCATGAGTCCCATGAACACTTTTGGGGATTTGGTTACACCGAAAAAAATAACCAAGTACTCTTAGTCACCATACCGACATCTGAAGGCTGTCTTTGATACATCCTCATCCCATATATGAAGCTAATGATAGATAGATTTGAGGTCTATCTTCGAGAACTACCTTTCTCCCTTCAGTTGGTTGAAGAGTTTGTCAATTCTTGGAAGTAGATACTTGTTCTTCATGGTCACCTGGTTTGGGCACTTGGAGTCCACACAGAGCCTCGAACTCCCATATTTCCTTCTTAGAAAACAAAACTAGGGCCACCCATGGTGAAACATTAGGTCTCACGAAGCCCTTCCTCTGCAAGTCCTCTAGTTGTACCCTCAACTCACA
This sequence comes from Viscum album, assembly GCA_963277665.1. Lineage (NCBI taxonomy): Eukaryota > Viridiplantae > Streptophyta > Magnoliopsida > Santalales > Viscaceae > Viscum > Viscum album. The sequence goes on along the minus strand of OY728146.1, from coordinate 865,780,694 downwards.
AAGCTCTGCAAGAGCCATACAATGTGTAGGTGTGGATATTGGTGTCGTCCTGGGGTACATATCAATGAAAAGGTCAAATTTCCTATGAATAGGTAATCATGGTTCATCCTCGAGGAAGACATCCTCATACTCTAGCACCAGTACTAGAAACTGGGGACTCCTCTCCTCCACCATACCAAGGGTGAGGTTGGAAAAATAGTGAGATATCAACTACACCCTCCTCTGTGAAAGTACAGCATGCACTACATGCATTTCCTTTTTTCCTGAAAAACAAATCATAGTCACATATCTACAGAAACACCACACTCTGCACCTAAAATAGTCAATATTATCATGAACTCTAGATAACCAGTCCATACTCAGAATGATGTCGTAAGTTCTTGATGCCACTACTAGGAGATCCCAGCTGAAACTCTCACATCCAAGAGTAAGCTCACAGTGTCGAAACCAATGTGTGATCATTTAATCCCCTCTCATAAGAGTCTCTAAATGTGTGGATCAATCCAACGACTCTACCAAAATATCAGAGCTCTGAAAAAGGACCATATCAAGGAAATAATGACTAAAACCTGTGTCTATAAGACCTGCAACTAGGGTGTAAAAGAAAAATATTTTACCTCAAATAATATATAGATCACCAGGGTCATAAGCCTCCATCTCTTGAAGCTATCCCCGCCCTATCCACTGGCTTTGGGAGCCCATGGTGGACCACCTAGGGGTGGTGGTGGTAGTACCTCAAACCTCTACCCACCATATGCTGCTCTACCTACTCCCCTTCCACGTCCACTTCCCTACAGACCACCCTGCTCGAACTTTTTCATTTGACTCAACAGTCCCTCGACCGTATTCTAATTGTTCGTATGACATGTTGTTCAAAAATGATCTATATGTCCCCAAATGGCGCACATGAAACTCTGTCTATCCCTCAGCTTTCTCGCTCTGCCCAAGGATCCTTGCACTGATGATCCCATATCCTGGGGATGTCTCCTAAATGAACTGGATCACTTGGGACCCTTCACCAAATGTTTGTTATCCACCACTGAAGACTCATCTACCTGGTGCCTATATGTAGCTCCCACTAATAGAATCTTCTTCACCAAGATTCTCTCCATGATCAGTGATCACTCCAATAATCCAGTCTTAGTTGGGATTCTAAGAGACACCACAGACACCATAATCTCCCAGCATAGTCCCTTCTCAAAATCCTTATCCCTGAAAAATGGGTCTCGGACCATATATGTGCAGTAGTAACAAAGCTCCATAAATCTCTCTAAGTACTCTGGTACTATCTAGTTTCCCTATGGCAGATGTAGGTGCTTCTTGTATGCATACTGATCACAAAGTCAATGGAAAGAAATCCTCCTGGAATAGGTTCTCAAATACATCCCAAGATTGAGTCGTCTCAACTTGTTTCAGGATCACTAAGCTCCATCATCACCTCACTAAGCCCTGAAGAAGACTCACTGATAAGATTTCCATCTAATCAGAAGGTGTCCTCACGAGGTAGAAGACACAATTAACCACCTCCTTCCAATCCTCAAATACCTATGGGTCCTTCTCGCCCCTGAACCTATGTGATCATTTCCATTGGAAATCATGCAGCACACTCAGCCTAAGTGTTTCCTCTACTTGTAGCGCCAATAAGAACTATTTTTTGATAGGTGGAACTACAGTAGGAAAGCCACTCCAAGATTCTATGTCTAGAAGAGGCCCTGATACTGCCACCTCATCTATAGGTGGATCATCCTCGTGGTCACGTATTGGAATCTTGTATGGATGTTTGTGTGGATTTATCTTGAAATAGATCAAGATGAACCATAGTTAGTAGAGTATATCTGGATAGTTGGCTAATGAAGAACATGTAAAACCAAACCCTTTTTTATATGAAGAATATACCATTAATTTACCTACAACCAATGTTTTTTTGTACCGAGTCAGAAAGCAAGTGTCCAGATTCCTTTTTTATGGATACGTTGACCGCCACACCAACATTGGATTCCATGGCCTTAAATTCGAACTCAAAACACATAACATTGTTTCCCCAAACCAATATCACACCCTCCCAGTCCCAATATGTAACTGACCCCTATGATACCACTCTATAATGACCCATCCTAGTGGGTCCCATGTCGTGACTACCCCAAGCCCGCCTTTAATAGGCCAGGTGCTGGTGACTAGTGTCAAGTAGGAATATCTCAAAAATGGTAGGAATATTCCTAAGTACATGTACACACACACACATCTGCAAGACCATGAAATTAAAAGAGAAAACACTAACCACCATGCATGCATACACTAATAACCCCCCACATAGTACAACAGGAAAGTAATGTACATGATGGTAAACTGGTCAAGAATACAAGCCCACAAAAATAATGAAAACTATAATGTCCGACCTGCAAACAAGGGTAATGAAGATGTTGTAGAAAGCTTTCAAAAACACCTCATACTGCCTGATCTCACAAAGAACCATTCAGTCATAGTCCTTATCCACCTAGGACAACATCAAAGAATTTATCGTTTGTATATTTCACAATACGTGTGGAAAAATCCCATGTAGGGTGAGTAAAATAATACTCAGTAAGACATCCCAAAAACAGGAATGAAAAAAAAAGAATGCACAGTCATCTCTACACTGGTATTCACACCTATACATACCAAGAACATCCAGATATTCTCATAACCATCCGTAAGGAAAGAGATGATAATTCAAAACTAATCATCATCCACAAGATTTTACTCAAGGAACATTCGTTCTGGGAGAACTCACTCTTCAAGCCTTGATGTCATTAGGGACTCTTAAAAGAGGTCCCACTAATTTGGGAACCACCCAAAGAGAAATTACATGTCAAAGATTATAATATATAGATAGGGGATTCTCCTTAGAGAATATTGTGATACCAATCTGTATTAACCCGCAATGTAGGGGACCTTTCTCAAATAATAACACGTACCCTACTGATGCGGATCGAAACATAAGAGATCATCCTCATTGAAAACCACAAACCCTACTGATATGCCCCCTAGATGGAGGGTTAACACACTCCACACGGAAGTCATGTCAATACCAAAAGAACTACATCAGGGGTGATAGGGTATAACTAAAGTCCCAATGAGGATGACATAACTCTATTCGAAACACTATCTTCTTTAGGGGATTACTACCCAGTGATCTGGATGCAATGTCATGCTGAATTATCAAGGAAGGGACCAAATGCATGCTTCCCACCTACACTAATACTCACTAAAAACCCACAGATCCACTTCAAAAGGGCTTCCTTGTCACGAGGGTCCCAATGCTGCCAATGGCTCATCAAACAGACATACAATTTGAATGTTATGGGTCTTTTAATGAAAAGGGGTCGGTTACGTCCAGGTTGTCCGGACCCGCCCCCTTGGGTCCCGAATTACTAGCTCCATCCTGGAAGACCTCATGTGGGTTTCCCAACAAACACTGGATGCGGCCCAACTAGTTGTGCCCTACCCAGGTCACACGGTCGCCCGACCGCGTGCCAGCTGGTCGCCCCGGTCAATGCGGCTGGTACACATGACTAACACCCACCTGCAACTTTGTCATGGTTCCTCTGTCTGATGTGGCTTTGGAAATCCACGTACCTTTTTCACAGCTCCAGATAGCCACCTCCCTCCACCACAAAATCCTTCCACAGTTTTACACCACTGTTGTGGCCCACCTAGAAGTGTTTCCCATACACTGCCTGCGGCTGTGCCACAGCAGGCTTCTGCCATCGGTTGTCGTGCTGAAAGCCTCCTCAGCTTACACTTGGGTGTCGACGCAGCCCACTGAAGAATCCTGATTGTTTCTACCACTACCTACTATCATAGCTATTTCCCTATCGCCGTAGTCCATCCTGGACCATGGGTTATCACCACTGCCTCTGCCTGTCCTGTCAGCGACTGTTCTGCCGATACCACCTTGATCGTTGCACAACAAATAATGAGAAGTGGATTTGGGGGAAAATAAGTGTAACACTGTAGCATGAAAATTTGATAGATTTGATCATTTTTCATGTCATACTTAATCCTTCCATGTTTGAATTGAATAATAGATGGCCAAAAACTAAATCAATTCTAAGTTAGATTCAATTACCGATAAACATCCTGTAATCAACAAACTCATCCTGAAAATATTTTCCTGATCCATGAATAAATCAATTTATTGATTGATTCATGTTCCTCCTAGGAATTCAGGAACATGGAAGGAAATCAAATCAAAACTCATGACCTACTTGGGATTGGATCGTTCTCTATCGTGGATGATCCCTTGAAGAATGATTCGATCCAGGTCTCCTTCGTTCGCTGTTGAGAGGAAAACATCAAGATTCTCTCAAGAGCTGTAATGTAATTCTAGAGTTGTGAATTGTAACCCCAGACCCTTGCCTCTAGGTTTAATATAAATTAAAAAAAGCTACACCAATACACAAACACAAATTAAAATATTTTTATTAAATATTCTAATGACATTAACGCCCAAAATTTTACTTTCACCCTCGACCCACGCCATTCATGGTTAGGCCCACTTAATGTATAACTGTTGTTCTAGATGCAACAGTACCCTCTGATTTTCAATATGATAAGCTATTTAGAAGTTATTAATGTTTGAAGTTAGCCATAGAATATTTAAAAAACGAACTATATGCATAGATTCATTCTAGTCACACCGGGGCTCGGAATCTCGAGGTTTCTATGCGATTGGTCTCAGTATATTCCCAATTAATGTATTAAAATAAATTGGGGAATAATTAGCATCCTTATATATCAACCAATCCGTGAAGTTTATTTTTCAATAGAACTCATACCTACTGCTAAGAATATTTCAAATACTCCATATAGAATAGCCCTGGTGGATCTTTTTAAATTGAAGGTGCACCTTTAGGAGAATCTTGAAGAGGCTTCATTCATCCAGGTGTGTCACTATTGGGTTCACAAATTATTATTTAGAAGGAATATTAATCTATTCGACTCTAAATTGATTATAGGGAGATGAATAAGATCAATATTAAGAACAAGTATTCTCTACCCTGTATTTATGACTTGTTTGATCAACTTCGAAGAGCTCAATATTTTTCCATGATTGCCTTAATTTTATATTTCTTTAATTTTGGTCCATTAATGAGGATATACCCAAGAAAATATTACGTATAAGGTATGAACACTGTGAATTTATAGTGATTCCATTTGGCCTTAAAAATGGAGCTGTTATCTTCAAATATTTAATGAATTGTGTCATTAGAGATTACAATGATCTATTTGTGGTAGTCTTTATAGATGATATTAATATATATTCAATAATTAAGGAAGATCATAAATATCACTTGTGAATTTTACTAAATACCATAATTAATGAAAAATTGTATTAAAAATTTACCATGGGTGAATTTATATAGAAATTTTTTCATATTTTAGTTATATAATCCCATACAAGGGTATATCTGTCAATCCATAAAAGATAAAATTTATTGAGTGTTGTCCTAGACCAACCACTACGACTAAGATTCATACTATTCTTTGTTTTTATTGATATTATCGATTATTTATGGGGAATTTATCATAGATATCTAATCCAATAACGAAGTTAACTTAAAACTGATCCATGTTCCTTTGGAAAAATGAATGTGAAAAAAAATTTAAGGACCTATGGAGAAGGTTATTCAATACACATGATCTTACTTTACGCTATAGTGGATAAGGATTTGGGATCTATATTCTTGCATAAAATAATAGATTATTATGCATCTTCAAATAAAATTATATGATGATATATTATGCCTCTTGAAATTGATGATTAATGAGTAAAAATACCCAACTCATGATTTAATGATAGATGAGGAAATTTTTTCATTAAACATATGGAGGAAATATCTTCATGGAGAAATGAGTCATATATATTCTGATCATAAAGGTTTGAATTATATATTCACTCATAAATAGGTGAATATGTGTAAGGGGAGATGGTTGGAGATGATTATATATTATGATTTCTCATTACATTACCACCCTATGAAGGTGAAAAAGGAAGAAAATATTTTGAGTTGAAAGGATCATGCAAGATTATCTATGATGAGGATCAAAAAAGATCCAATATTAATAAATTTTAAAAGGATGGATATGGAAATCATTATGGAAGGGTAAAAATAAGTTCTTTCTCAAATGAGTGTCCAACCATCCATTCAGGTAAAGATTAAAGAGGCACAGAAAAGAAGATGTGGAACTGTATAAGAAGGCCATAAATATTCCCATGTTTAACATGATTATTATGGAATGATATGGTATAGAAACCACATATGAGTCCCTTCCGTACCAAAATATGAAGAAGGGTCTGTTGGATGAAGCTCATGGTTCATAATTTATTGTTCATACTAGAGATAAAAAAGATGTATATTGTAATAGCCCAGACCTTCATGATCCATCCCTTTACCAAATTCTAGGATCCTAAGGGGTCACACCTCATTCGGTTCGACCGATTGGCTCCACTGATCGACGCGACTGATCAGCGCGCCCGATCCGCGTGACCGATTGGCGTGATCGATTGGTGCGACCAATCAGCGCGACCGATCGGCGAGACTGACTGATTGGTGTGACCGATCGTTGTCACCCAGCCTTTTCGGGTTTTTCATTCTACAGTTTTTCCCGGAACACCTCTTTTAGGCCTTTTTGACCTTTTAATGCATTTCAAGGCTATTTTTAACCCATAATTAATATCTAAAAATCCCTAGAAACCTCCACATTAAATAACAATTAATTCAATCATGTGTAACCACCCAACCGTGTGGTAGATCCACGATCCGACTTCCAAGGCGTTCAAATTACTTATCCCCTAACGTTGGGGATCTCATCTATTAATCACACTAGAAATTATTATTCTCCCTCTTGTCTAGTATCCTCATTTTCCTTGTGCATTCGAAGTCCTTTCTTTCCCGAGGAAAGTGGTGCACTTGTGTGGGAGACCTGCGAGTCGCGCTTCCCCTGTTTTGGCATGTGGAGAAAAACATCAATCATTGATCAACCAGGTAGGTATTTTCTCATTCGTCTCTCCTTTATGTGTATCATGCGGGGTGGGCATTATTTTTACTCTGTGGAAATTGATGAAACCGAACTTAATAAAGATAATGAACGGACCTTTAAAGAATGAAAGGGGGTTTTATCGATGTTCTTCTATAATCTTTATATTGTTTTGTGTTGTGAATTGTATGGGCCTATGCTCACTGAAAATCATGGTCGTTGGTGGTATTTCTCTGTGCACTAATAAACCTCGGTGCTCTTGGATGTTTAAATAACCGTAACATGGAATTGGTTAATTACGTATACTCGGTTAAATAAATTTAGAGCACCAGGATCAACCCTTTTCTGTGATAACCCCGGTTAAAGCACATTGGAATTAAAACCATGGAGTGTGTTAAATATTTTAAATCTTAAAAGACCTGCATGGGCCTGCCTTGTGTTGGTAGTAGTGGTTTGGTTGTTTCTTTCACGGGATGATTGTTGGGGTGATGCGGTTGGAGATGGGATCCCCTGTTGTTGTACTTTCGCTGGTTGTGAATTTGAGGCTGTGTGGTTACTCTTCTTATATCACGAATTGGGGTGGAATCCTCTACTGTAGAGAAACCATTGGCTCCTGGATTTTGGGGACATGGGGCTGTGTCTCGGGGTTTTCTTTGGTTCCAGTACTTCAAGGGATCTCACTTATCCCTTTGTTGTTGTGACTTTGTAAGAGAACTGGGTATGAATGCATAAATTGATGCTGGCTGTAACTTTTTCCCTTAGGCTTGTACTTGTGCCTGTTAGTTTCCCAGTATTACAGAATTTGCTTAAACAGGATCACTTGAACATGGAAACAAGAATGGGTTAATTGGGAAATTGATTCTGGGAATGAGTTGTGACTCGGTTGCGAGTAGTATGCTTTCTATGAGTAGTGATCAGGCTATTCGTGCTTGGGTTAGGTGTGGAACCCTAGGTTGTGTTGAGTACTTGTTACCTATATATATATAATTGTATTTCTTGTTTTTTTATTCGAACCCCACCCAAGTTGAGCACTTAGTTGCAAACACCCCATTTCATGTGGGGGTGTTTTTCCCAACACTCCTATGAGTGGCTGGTTATTATCTTCTTTTATGCTCCCTTTCCTGAATATCCCAAGCCTCTTCGGGAAGGCTCTGATGGCTTGAAGTCCATTATTAGCCCAAGAATCTTTGAGCGGGGTAGTTTTGGTGGTTGTCCCAGGTGTTTATGGGAAGGTTGTTTCCCAAGTATCTTCGGGATGAGGCCCAGGTGTCTTTGGGCATGACGGTAGCTTTCTAGCCCAGGTGTCTTTGGGCGTGGCAGTGGTTGATCTGGCCTAGGTGTTTTCGGGCATGGTTACGTGAGGTTGTTGTGGCCCTGGTGTCTGCGGGTGGGATAGAGGTTGTGGACCAGATTTTTGTGGGCGGGATGTGTGGTTGTGGCCCAGGTGTGTGTGGGCGGGTGTGGTAGTGGGACTGCGGTGAGAATGATGGGATTGGTTCGATGCGTAGGATGTCTTCAATAACCAGTGGGAAAGCGATGTGGGGTACCCAAATATCAATGTGATATTACTATATGTTACTTGACTTGCTTTATTTGGGGAGCATACCTTGGTGAGGTTTGAGTGGATAGATTTTCCTTATTCGGTGTTTGGTTATCTCTTTTTCCACAGGGCATTAGAATGTCTCCTCACTTGTGCACGAGAGTCTTTGGTTTTCCCTACTGAGTGTACTTGTATGCCCACCCTACGTATATAAAACTGTTTTTAGGTTTCCAGGAAGACTTCAAGGATTGTGTGGGACCGTACTAGCATGCACCTTGTGGAAGTTTCTATTTTCATTTTCCTTTTTCTTGGTACTTCACCTTTGATGTTTTGTGGCTTGTATCTTTTACTTTTGAACATGCATATGGGACTGGTTTACTTTTGGATTTACCTTTACTTTCATATTTGGTATTGTTGGGGTTGTTGTCTTATCTCTCGATCCTATAAAAATAAAAAGGGTAACACCTTCCACTTTGTCTAAGATTCTATACCCTTGGCACTGGTCTCTACTCCAGGACCTATTGAAGGCAGGTTTCGAGGGTCATTATCTCTCCTTCAACTTAAAGAAGGAAAAGCTTGGAAATCTGTTGACCCTTCCCTCCTTTTAGTGAAGGCGTGTGATAAAACACTATTTTGTTGAATATTTTATTGATAATAAATGATATAATTTCCTCACATTGTGTTAAATATGTTTATTTATAAAATATTTGGGATTTGATCATTCATTTGAAAATTCGGTGATAATTTCAGTTTTACCCTTTATAGTGCACTGTAGTATTTCAAAGATACATTTTTTTATATTGATTATTTTAATTTGAAAATTTGTAAAAGTGTTTATAACTTAAGTTTATACAACTTTCATTCAGGACACTAGATCTAATAAGTTCATTTGAATAGAGTAAATGGGCCATTAATACAATGGTGGGCTGGACTCGGCGGAATGGACATGGGTTCTGTATTTGGGCCATATCTTCTTCATCTGGGCTTGGATTGAGCCCAAATTTTGAGGAACTATCAGGGAAATGATTTTTCACAAATAATCCTAATGGAAGGCCGGTCAATTAACGCGTTTCAGAGGTCAAATAGGCGGTGAAACTTGGAATAAAATATTTGGCCGAGTTTTTCATTTCACACTTTAAAAGTTATGTAACCCTACCCCTCACAAAACTCTATTCAAAGGGAATTTTAACTCTTTGGGAGGGCTGGTAGAGGATTGGGGAAGGTGTGTCCGAAAGGGTGGCTCTTAGGAGCCCCTCACAACTCTTGTAAGAAGTAATCATTTGTGCAAACCTCTCTTCCAAAAAGGCTCTCCTCTCCCACCTCTTCTTTGTATTTCATTTATTTCATGTTTGTTTCTTGAATTTTTCTTCAAATATTATTCTATGTTCTTCCATTTTCTTCTTATCGTAATCTTTATAATTGGGTTGGAATCAAGAGTAGATACAAGATTGGGTTCTACCCTTTCAATCCTTTGCTTATGCAAAACGTCTCCACGATGACTACACCGCCCATGGAAGAGTAGTTCTTTTTAGTAATCGATCGACCTGTATCCTTCTTCATTTAATTATTTTGAATCATTAAGCTACTGTAATTCACTTAATATGATCCATGAATTTTGTTTTTAAATTTTAAGAAACTAAGCAAGAAATTGAACAATTAACACAAAACATGCGAGGTCGGGAATTGTGTAAATTTTGAGAGCGCGATCTTAATCGGTAATACAAGACCATACGGGATAAATTTGTAGAGTTAAAATATAATCCCTAAACACAATTAATACTCATTTCCAGAATGGATATGTGCTCTAATAAACACTTACCATAAGCTAACCTTAGAACAACAATCAAAGCAGGGTGTTGCGATTGCGTGTTCCGAAGCTAGCCTAGGGTTTAAGTTATTTCATCTTTGCGGTTAAGTTAACTCTCGTAGGGTTTGAGGGATAACAAATTAGGGGATCATAATTAAGTGGATATTTATTTAAATTATAATTATTAATAAGCGAATTAAGAGGTAGAGTTATATTGATTACGCCTTTTAAAATATTTTCTAAAAAAACATTTTATTGTTGTGTCATTTTAATCGAACTTCATTTCAAAACAAAAACAAAAAACAATACAATCTTCTTCCAATAAACTTCTTCTAGATTCATAAAATATAAACAACCACCCCCTTCCTTTCAAGTAGTGTTTTTATTATCTTTTATTTTATTTCCAGAATACCTCTATTTTTTTAATTCACTTCCTCCTTTGAGAGACGAATTTGGTCAGCCACTCTACTGCACCTAAGTACCCCAAAATCACACTAATCATTTGAGGGAACCCACCACAACGCTCTTTCAAATTGGCACCGTTTCTGGGGAGGAAAGTAATTTATTTAACAATTTAGAGGTATTTCTTTTATTTTTCATTTTATTATTTTCTTCACCTCTCTCTTTCATCTTTACCCTTTCTCAAGTTTTCCTTTTTTTCATCCTCTTCTTTTCTATTTGGACCATAAACTCAAACTTCTAATTATTATTTTACTATGGTCCACTGTCCTTCTTTTCATCTTTCATTGATTGATGACATGAACTAATCCTGAAGATCTCTTGGATATTGACCCTGAGATTGAACGCAGCCTTAGGGCACGAATCAGACACTCTCAGTCTACGAGAAGTTTCAATATTCAACCAGTTGGTGAATTCCTCTCTTCTGGAAACATTGAAATTGGAAGTTATTCAAATTCAAACATAAAAGATGAAACAATGGCTGGAAATAATGGAAATTAACTTAATAAAACCATTCGAGAATTATCTGCACCTGATATTAACTATCAACCAAATTGTATTTCATACTCAAACCTCAAATCGGACTTTGAGTTAAAATCTGGATTAATTCACCTTCTTCCAAAGTTTCATGGATTATCTGGTGATGATCCCAACAAACACCTTAAGAAATTTAATGTGGTTTGCTCAACCTTAAAACCAAGAAATGTTTCTAAAGATCAAATCAAATTAAGAGCATTCCCATTCTCACTTGTAGGAGCTGCAAAGGATTGGATGTACTATTTACAACCTGAAGATGTAACATGTTGGAATGATTTGAAAAGTCTTTTCCTGGAGAGATTTTTTCCAGCATCAAGGACCACTTCTATTCGTAAGGAGATCTTAAGAATCAAGCAAGCACAAGGGGAGTCAATGCATGAGTACTGGGAGCGATTCAAGAAGTTGTGTACAAGCTGCCCACATCACCAAATCAGTGAGAAACTACTAATATAGTACTTCTATGAAGGACTCACACCTATGGAGAGAAGCATGGTAGATGTTGCGGCTGGAGGAGCATTGGTGGACAAGACACAAGTAGCTGCACATGCGTTGATCGACAAGATGGCCCAAAACTCCCCACAATTTGGTGATAAAGGTACACCACATGTCAGGGGAGTACATCAGGTAAGTCCTTCTTCTCTTGAAAGTCATTTGATTGATACCATGTTAGAAGAATTGACCACTATGGTGAGGCAAATTTCTTTGGAACAAAAGACATCTCTACCCCCTCCTTCAAGGCCTTGTGGTATTTTCACGGAGACAAGCCACCCAACTGACTATTTCCCACAACTCTATGAAATAGAAGATTGTGCAGCAGTGTTCCCTGGGAGACCATATCAGCAGCAACAACAACAACCATATCCCCAAAAGAAGTTTTATCCAGCATATAACCAAGGTTGGAAAGATTAGTAAGACATGAGGTATGGCTCTGGACAACAACAAAGGCCCCCTTTTCAACCAAACTTCCAGCAGCATCCACCTTACAAACAGGGTTTCCAACAACCCCAAAGGAGATTCGAAGTTCAAACATCAACGAGTTAGCAACAAGGGAATCTCCATCACAAGGTAGACTCTAACACTGATGATATTTTGAAACAAATTGTTCTTAATCAACATAATGAGCTGAAGAGTCAAGGTTCGGAGCTAAGAGAGTTGAAGACTCAAATGAGCCAGATTTCCACCGCCCTCCATGAACTTGTGAGTAAGAATTATGGAAATATACCTTCCCAACCAACTCCAAATACAAAGGGGAATGTTAGTGCCATCACATTGAGAAGTTTGAAGAAAATGAACGATACATCTGTACCTACCATTCCACCAGAATTCACCTCTACTCCAGAGAATCATAATTCCATACCAATTGATGATAAATCCAAGGAGAAAGATAAAGGTAAGAAAAATATCGATTATGTTCCTCCTAAACCCCTTCTTTTTCCAAGAAGGGTTGTTCAAACCAAAAATATGGCTGAAGAAGCAATGCAAAAGGAGGTTTTGGACACATTTAAGCGTGTGGAGATCAATATTCCTCTACTTGAAGCCATTAAGCAAATCCCAAGGTATACCAAATTCTTAAAAGAACTCTGCACCAATCGAAGAGGGCTCAAGGGAAATGAGAGGATCAACCTTGGAAGGAATGTCTCAGCACTCATTACACCAACTCTAGCAATGCCAACAAAGTGCAAGGATCATGGGACATTCACCATCCCATGTACCATAGGGGAGTTTAATTTCTCTGATGCTCTTTATGATTTAGAAGCATCAATAAATGTGACGCCTCACTCTGTATTCTCTTCCTTGCAGGTTGGTGAGTTGAAGCCAACAAGAGTAGTGGTGCAGTTGGCAAATAGAGCTACAACATATCCAGCGAGAGTCGATGAGGATGTACTTGTTTGGGTAAGAGACCTAATCTTCCCAGCAGATTTCTACGTTCTTAACATGGAGGACGATCAGGTAAGTTCTTATGCTCCCATAATCTTAGGTAGAACCTTCCTCAAAACTGCAAAAACTATCATAAATGTCAATGAAGGTACACTTTCCCTGGATTTTGGAGATGAAGTCGTGAAATTTAATGTTATGGATTCCATGAAGTACCCCTCAGAGGATCACTCTGCATTTGTTATCTCCCATTTTGAACCACCAAATAAAAACTCCATGGAATTTTATTGTCCTATGCTTAGGGAGATTATGAGTATTGGTTTGAGTTTGATGTCTAAGAGCACTTCCACGCATGTTTCTGATACACAATCCTCTCTTGGATTTCATTTTGATGCGGATTCATATTCTGATTTTGATCATGTTCACTCTGATTATGACATGGATGTTGAGTATGATGATGGATTTGATGCTTTATTCTATGATTTAGATGATGTCTATTCTGATACTGATGATCTTTGTATACATATTTCAGTTCCTTCAATGTCTCCATCCATACTACACCCTCATTCATTAGAACTCAAGACATTGCCACCAAATCTGAAATACTCATACTTGTTGAGTTGTGAGAGATTACCCATTATCATTACTAAGAATCTCCCTTTTGAACATGAAAAAAATATTTTGAATATTTTGAGGGAGAACATCAGGGTGATTGGGTGGACCTTGGCTGACATATCAGGTATTAGCCCCTCCATTTTCATGCATAGGATTCTCTTGGAGGATGGGGCTAAACCGGTGAGACATCCACAAAGGAGACTCAATCCCACCCTCCTGTAAGTTGTTAAAAAAGAAGTTGAGAAATTACTCAGGCCAGGTATAATCTATCCCATTTCAGATTCTCAATGGTTAAGTTGTAACACCCGAGACTTTTATGAGAAATATTTTGTTTTTATGTTATATAAATCATCAAAGGAATCTTTCACTACACACAACACTAGTTTGGCTTGCTTTACACGCAACCGCGGCCTTCCTCGATAGCTTGCGTCGTACGCAATACCGAGTTTCACTAAAAAACAATATGCTATTAAAATATTATTAAAACTAGCCGTTATGAATAGTAATAACCACTTCTTAAAATTTTATAAATTTTATTTTTCAAAATTGACTTCATTTTTGGATTCGGAATATCTAAATTAGCCTAGGGTGAAATTTTGGTATTTTTCTAAAAACATTCAATTTTTGATGAATAGTGAAACCACTAACTGGTAGTTAAAAAAACTGAATTTTTCATAATACTTAATTTTACCGCTTCTGTGAGTGGAATCTCAAAAATCTGAGAGACACGGTTGATTTAAGTAAGTAAAACGTGGTTCAATGAGATGAAAATAATTGTTGGTGAATAGTAAATTTTTACTTTTATTTACCACGGTTAAAAGTAAATATGGTAATTAAGGGTAAAAATGAAATTATTCTTACCCTAACACATGTTATAATTCTATTGGATAAGTGTAATTCGACCAAAAACAACATTAGGAATAAAATATGACCATTTAGGCCCACTTGGATTAGATTAGGAAATTTATTATTAATTTATTTAAAGAAGGGTTAAAATAGTTAAAATCAAAGTTTAATAAATATATCATTTTTAATATAAGGTTATACATAAGATAAATTAGACTATAAATATTAATTAGAAAGATAAAAAGATTTCCTACATAATTACATTTTATTTGTAATTTTTAGACTTTAAATAAGTTAATTTATTTATGACACAAAGATGATGCAGTAATTATCTTATTAATGAAATATTGACATAATTGATGTTATAAATACCCAAATAAATATAATTTGAGACTTTTTATAAATTAAAATAATTTTATAGGTTAATATGACATGTTAGTATTGATTTAATTAACTTTTTTCGAACTACTCATTCTGTTATGATTTTCAAAAAAATCAATTACTAAATAGTGACAAAATTGACATAAAATAGTTTTTAAAAAAAATATTATATTAGTAATTGTTATTTTATTCCTAAAATTATAAGGTTCTGCCAAATGAATTAGATAAGGTTATATATATTAATAATAAACAACTTGGGGTTCGTCTGTCTGCTTATAGTAAGTTTATTAACCTTATAGTATAAGAACACAAGAAGACACGGTAAAAGGAAATTTATTTTACTCAATGTTAAATCTAAATGATAAGGCTAAAATAGGAACCTAAACTTTTCTAAATTCTATTTTATGAGATTATTTCTACCCATCCCCACCTTATCTTCGAAATAAATCAATTTGGAGCTATTTAAAACTGAATTTGACTTTATAATAAAATAATAGTTTTAGTTATTCCAAAGGTGCCCCTCTCCTCCCTTATAAAAGGGCAGCTACTCCCCCTCTTCCTCACACCACTTTGAGCCTTCAAGCTCGTCCAAACCCTGCCAATATCTTCTATACACTTCCCTAGAGACATCCTAGAGGTCCTGGTCTTCTTCAAAGACCAATTTTAGTGCCCTAAAAGGAGATCTCAAAGAGGCGCTTCAAAGAAGAGGTAATGTCCGATTACAAATTCTTTCAACATTATTTCTTCTTACACTTCTTATTCCTTAGTTGTTTCATTATGAAGTAATAACATCAGTATCACTCATATACTGATATGTTATTATAAGTATGAAACAAACCTATTTCACCATCTATCCATCCTACGGAAAACGAAATCACCGCGCGTGCGTACGTACGGAATACCGTCTCCACGCCATGGTGTAATCTATTTTCCACCACCACCTTACTTGGATGGGTATAATGGTGTAAATAATGACTATATATGACTATTATAAAGTTATATTGATTCTGTAATAGTATACATACACTCCAATACAATTCCACGATCATGGGAACGATATCATCGCTCCTGCGTACGTACAGAATACCGTCTCCACGATGTGATGCGACTCGTTCTACATGATCTTCATTGCATAATGATTATATAAATGAATTGAGTTAATAAATATGATATATATTACACTAATACTATTATGGAAATGAGGTATCTATAACCTAAAAATATGTATAAGAATTTATTCGACGAAACACGCATAAGAACAAAAAGTAATAAACACCCGAATAAACAAGTAGTAATGAAATATTACTAATAAAAAGCTAAGAATATGACCATATATGATATCATAAAAATATTTATGATTCTGGAATAATTCAATAACATTATTTAAATCATTATATAGGAGGTTCAGACACTTACTAAGAAAATCGGACCTAAGGTATGGGAAAATATCACAATCTCATTTTTATCCGAGATTGTTTATACTTTGAAATTTACTGGGGTGTATTTTATCATCCACATCCATGTTTCCTCAATATGTAATATTATTTCCATCCACCTACAATTTTTTTTTAAATCCCACTTTACCCTTCGGTGAGTTTTTAGTAAAAGATATGAAAGGAATCTTTTTTCGTTTTTCGTACGAGGTACTTTTTGACTTTTTTGGAAAAAGTTCGAGAAGAATGTTTTTTTAACTTATACGGCATGAATGTATTTTTAAAACATTATTTCCAAGAAGATTCATTTACAAGTTTTCAATTGTATTTTTAGTCAACTTCTTTTAGTTTAGAATTTTATGACATGTTAAGAAAGGAAAAGTGTTTTTGAATTAGAAAAGATATTTTCCTCAAGAATGGAGTTCAAGTGTTTTATCAAAATAATTTTCCATCTAAGATAATAAAGGGTTTTGTTTTTATCCCTATTATTACATTTATTTGATTATATTGTGATGGAATTATTTTTATGAATTCCTTTATCTTATATGAATTGTTTTATGATGTCACGATGCTTAAGATTCCCATTTTTATTACATGGGTTATGCTATGATGTATGGTTTATGATTTTGTGGCACACATAAGAATGGTATCATTATGAGATTGGTGGGACCTATATCTCCCTCCAATGAATTGGGTAAAGATTTTATATCTCATGAGATAGACAAGGCTGGAATGGTAGGTTAAACCGGTTCAGTGAAACAGGACTGAAACTAGGAGTGAACTCGGTTCAGAAATGGACTTTGTCCACTAAGACAGTCTTGGAAATGAGCCTTGACTAATAAGAAATGATTCTCTATGATTATGTGTGTATGCCACAAAGTTTCATGTTTTAATTTATGATCATTGGGATTACATTTCACTACTATGATTTATCCCATGTTATGAGATTATGATTTCTTTTGCAGGTTAAGATTTCCAAAAGTTATGTTCTTATGTATATGATGTGATTGATATTTCTTTTGTTTACCCTTACTGAGCATTTGAGCTCAACCTTTTATATCTTTTCTTTCCCCAATTCAGGAATAAGGTTATTAAGTAAGATATGCCAAAAGGGACTATAGATAGGATGAAATAAATGGGAGACAATGTTGATGCTTTATGAACCAGTTGTTTATGTTTCCCAGTTTCTAAAGACACTATACCTATACAGTCCTTTACTAGTTTTGTTATATGTTGTAATAAGTGTGCTTAAATTATGAAGTAATAACAATGTATGTAAAGTATGGGTCGTTATAGGTGGTATCAGAGGAAAGGTATAGTCAACCTTTGTAAACTAGGATGTGAAAGCGTTAGTAAGAACCCTAAGGATAAGTCTAAGCATAGAACCCAATCTTAGTGTTTTAGAAATGTCCATGAATAACCTAGGATAAGAACTTAAGTGTGAAATTTTATTCAGATTGTGTGGTTTCCTATTATAACTAGTGTTTCTGACACTATTCTTCTTGGTTTTAGTCAATGGATGGAACCCGAAGGAACCGTGTTAATGTGGAATGCGATGGACAATGCAATGATTGTCCCCCTGAGCAACCAAACGTTATGGGAGCTGGAATGAAAAATCTTGTATCCATGATCACACAACTTTCGCAAGCTATGAATCATGTAGGAATTCCAAACGAGCAAAGGGAGGAGCAACATTCTGTTGAATCCTTCATGAGGCAGCGTCCACCTTCATTCAGCGGGTCTACTGATCCATTAGTTTCTGAACAATGGATTAGTAATACTGAAAAGATATTTTTAGTTATTCAAAGTTCTGAACATGATAAAGTCATCTTAGCAGTGTATCGTTTGGAAGGTGATGCTGATCAATGGTAGAATCTTATCAATAATACGAGGCAAAGAGATGAAATTGAGTCTATGGAATGGGACGAGTTCAAGAACTTATTTGTCAATAAGTACTTCCCTTGTATTATCCGAACAAATATGGAGAAGGAGTTTCTTGAACTAAAGCAAAAGGATGATGAATCTGTTGGTACCTATGAAGAAAATTTTACAAGACTTTCAAGGTACACTTCTGGTATTATTATCCAACCTGAGAGTAAGATCGATCGATTATTTTGTGGCTTAAAACCAAGTCTTCGAAGGGCGTTAGCCATAAGGGACTTTAATAGCTATGAGGAAATCGTTTGATGTGCTCTCAAAGTCAAGATGAAGATTGGAGTAACCTATCAATCATATGGGTTTGATAAGAAGAGGAAAATGGAATTCAAAGGAAAATCTAAAGAGCACACTAAAAAGAAGATGAGATTTCCCTTATGCTCAAAGTGTGGAAAGAAACATGGAGGGAGTTGTCTTAAAGGGATAATTAAATGTTTCAAATGTGTAAAGGAAGGTCATAGGGCATTTGAATGCTGCAATGATGGGAAGAATATGTCTAATGATGCAAACAAAGGAAGGGATACACAGAATGAACCTAATACACTTCAATGTTTCAAGTGCAAGGAGATGTGGCATTATGCCAATCAATGCCCAAATCCAAGGGTTGATGATGATGGTCGACGTCAACAAACTCTTAAGGCTAAAGACAAAGGAAAGTCACATGCAATTTCTATCAGTGATGTGGAGTACGATAACGATGTGGTGAAAGGTACACTTACCATCCACTCTAAAGTAGCAAATGTTTTATTTGATTCTGGATCCACCCACTCTTTTATTTTTGAAGAATTTTCGAAGGATATCACTGTATTACCTCAACAATTAGATGTTGAGTTAGCTGTGAAAACCCATAATGGCACAACAGTCGCATCAAAAGTTTATAATTCTTCTCCGATTGAAGTTTGTGGGAAAGTGCTTCCTGAAAATCTTGTGATCCTTCCTATAGTGGAATTTTATGTGATTCTTGGCATGGATTGGCTTTCTTTATATGGAGCTCATATCAATTGCCAATGAAGGGAAGTCACATTTCATATTCCAGATCAATCTATGATCGTCTATCGATGCAAGGATGAACATAACCTTCCAGTGGAAATTTCTTCCATCTTATGGGTCTTGATTCCCCTAAATGAAGGTTATTTATCTCAAATGGTTGGTGAGAAACTCACGATTAAGAATATGCCCATTGTACGAGAGTTTGACGATGTCTTTCTAGAGTAATTATCGGGTCTTCCACCAAATCGTGAAGTTTAGTTTTCAATAGAACTCGTACCGGGTGTTTTGCCTATTTCAAAGACACCTTATAGAATGTCCCCAATTGAGTTGCAGGAATTGAATAAGAAACTCCAAGAGAATCTTGATAAGGGGTTCATACGCCCGAGTGCATCACCATGGGGAGCACCTGTTCTATTTATTAAGAAGAAAGATAGATCAATGAGACTCTGCATTGATTATCGAGAACTTAACAAGATCACTATCAAGAACAAATATCCTCTCCCATGAATTGATGACTTATTTGACCAACTACGAGGAGCTCAATACTTTTCCAAGATGGATCTTCGTTCAGGGTATCATCAATTAAGGGTCAAAAGAGAGGATATACCAAATATGGCTTTCCGTATAAGGTATGGACACTATGAATTTATAGTGATGCCATTTGGTCTTACTAATTCCCCTTCTATCTTAATTGATCTGATGAATAGAGTCTTTAGATACTATCTTGATCAGTTTGTGGTAGTATTTATAGAAGATATTCTTGTTTATTCAAAGAGAAAGGAAGAACATGAAGATCACTTGAGAATTATATTGAAGACCCTGAGAAAGGAGAAGCTTTATGCCAAATTTACCAAGTATGAATTTTGGCTTCAAAAAGTTGCATTTTTGGGTCACATAATCTCAAAAGAGGGGATATCTGTGGATCAAGCAAACACAGAGGTTATCGAAAGATGGTCAAGACCAATAACAGTGACTGAGATCCGATGTTTTCTTGGTTTGGCTGGATATTATTGACGTTTTGTGAAAGATTTTTCACGATTATCTAATCCACTCACCAAGTTGACTCGAAAAGGAGTTAAGTTTATCTGGACTGAAGAATGTGAAGAGAATTTCAAGGAGTTGAAAAGAAGGTTATCCAGTGCACCTGTGCTCACACTGCCTTGTAGTGGAGAATGGTTTGTGATCTACAGTGATGCATCCAAGAAGGGATTGGGGTTTGTTCTTATGAAAAATGATATGGTGATAGCTTATGTCTCACGATAATTGAAAATACATGTGAAAAATTACCCAACTCATGATTTGGAGTTAGCTGTGGTAATCTTTGAATTAAAGATTTGTAGGCATTATCTCTATGGAGAAAGGTGTGACATTTATTCTGATCATAAAAGTTTAAAGTATATTTTCACACAAAAGGAGCTGAATATGCGCCAAAGAAGATGGTTGGAGCAGATTAAGGATTACGACTGCTCCATCCATTACCACCCTGGGAAAGCAAACAAGGTGGCAGATGCATTAATTAGTCGACAAGACCATGCCAGTTTATCCATGATGAGGATCACAAAAGATCCAATATTTATGGATTTACAAAGGATGGATGTTGGAATTATAATGGAAGAGGAAAAATCTTATATATCTCAAATGAATGTTCAACCATCTATACATGTGAAGATTAAAGAGGCACAGAAAGAAGATGTCAAGTTACAAAAGAAGGTGAGAAATTTTCCTGAATTCAACCTTGATTGTGATGGGATAATAAAGTTCAGGAATCGGGTTTGTGTTCCCCCCATCCCCGAATTAAAGAAGGAGCTGGTGGATGAGGCTCATAGTTCTTCATTCTCTATTCATCCTGGAAGCACGAAGATGTATAGGGACCTGAAAGAGTACTTTTGGTGGGATGGCATGAAAAGGGATATTGTTGAATATGTCTCTCGATGCTTGGTTTGTCAGCAAGTTAAAGCTGAGAGACAGAAGTCTAAGAGAATGATACAACCATTACCCATACTCGAATGGAAATGGGAAAACATCACTATGGACTTTGTCACTGGACTTCCTAAAACATCCAAAGGCAATAATGCTATCTGGGTCATAGTTGATCGTCTTACAAAGTCTGCACACTTCATCGCTATTAGAGAGGATTTCCCTCTGGATCAGCTTGCCAGGATATATGTGGAGAAAGTGGTAAGATTGCATGGAGTACCACTTTAAATTATATCTGATCGGGATCCGAGGTTTACCTCAAAGTTCTGGTGAAGTCTTCATCATACTCGGGATATAGAGTTGAGTTTCAGCACTGCTTATCATCCTCAGACAGACGGTCAGTCTAAGATAACAATTCATACTCTAGAAGATATGTTGAGAGCTTGCTCTATGGATTTCAAAGGTGGTTGAGATCAACACCTACCTTTGGTGGAATTTTCATATAATAATAGCTTTCACTCCAGTATTCAGATGGCTCCTTATGAAGCTCTTTATGGGAAGAAATGCAGGACTCCAACTTGCTAGGATAAAGTTGGGGAAAGAAAGCTATTAGAACCTGATCTTGTTGATGAGATGGCAGAAAAGGTCAGATCTATTCAACAACACATAAGAGCAGCTCAGATTCGATAGAAAATTTATGCCGACAACCGAAGAAAAGACGTAGAGTTTGAAGTGGGTGATAAAGTGTTCTTACGAATATCTCCTTGGAAGAGAGTAATGAGATTTGGAAAGAAGGGAAAGTTGAGCCCTAGGTATATCGGTCCTTTCGAAATACCGGATCGTGTTGGGAAGGTAGCTTACTGATTGGTGCTTCCACCGAATCTCTCTCAAGTTCACGATCTATTCCATGTATCTTTCCTGAGAAAGTACATACCTGATCCTTCACATGTACTCAGCTCAGAATTTTTACCGCTGGATCAAGATCTTTCTTATGAAGAACAGCCGATAAAGATTCTGTATCGTAGCGAAAAAGTCCTACGAAACAAGACCACTCGATTGGTGAAAGTTTTATGGAGGAACCACCAATTAGAAGAAGCTACATGGGAGCTTGAGCATATGATGAGGGAGAGGTATCCTCATCTGTTTGTTACAAAGTGATGAAGTTCGAGGGCGAAATTCATTTTAAGGGGGGTAGAATGTAACACCTGAGACTTTTAGGAGAAATATTTTTTTTATGTTATATAAATCATCAAAGGAATCTTTCACTACACACAACACTAGTTTGGCTTTCTTTACACGCAACCATGACCTTCCTTGATAGCTTGCGTCGTACGCAATACCGAGTTTCACTAAACAACAATATGCTATTAAAATATTATTAAAACTAGCCGTTATGAATAGTAATAACCACTTTTTGAAATTTTATAAATTTTATTTTTCAAAATGGACTTCATTTTTGGATTTGGAATATCGAAATTAGACTAGGGTGAAATTTTGGTATTTTTCTAAAAACTTTCAATTTTTGATGAATAGTGAAACCACTAAGTGGTAGTTAAAAAAAACTGAATTTTTCATAAAAAATAATTTTACCGCTTCTGTGAGTGGAATCTCAAAAATCCGAGAGACCCGGTTGATGTCAGTAAGTAAAATGTGGTTCAATGAGATGAAAATAATTTTTGGTGAATAGTAACTTTTTACTTTTATTTACCACGGTTAAAAGTAAATAGGGTAATTAAGGGTAAAAATGATATTATTATTACCCTAACACATGTCCTAATTCTATTGGATAAGTGTAATTCGACCAAAAACAACCTTAGGAATAAAATATTACCATTTAGGCCCACTTGGATTAGATTAAGACATTTATTATTAATTTATTTAAAGAAGGGTTAAAATAGTTAAAATCAAAGTTTAATAAATATTTCATTTTTAATATATGGTTATACATAAGATAAATTCGACTATAAATACTAATTAGAAAGCTAAAGATACTTCCTACATAATGAAATTTTATTTGTAATTTTTATACTTTAAATAAGTTAATTTATTTATGACACAAAGATAATGTAGTAATTATCTTATTAATGAAATATTGACATAATTGATGTTATAAATACCCAAATAAATATAATTGGAGACTTTTTATAAATTAAACTAATTTTCTAGGTTAATATTACATTTTAGTATTGATTTAATTAACTTTTTTCGAACTAATCATTCTGTTATGATTTTCACAAAAATCAATTACTAAATTGTGTCAAAATTGACATAAAATAGTTTTTAAAAACAAATATTATACTAGTAATTGTTATTTTATTCCTAAAAATCTAATGTTCGTCCAAATGACTTATATAAGGTTATATATATTAATAATAAACAACTTGGTGTTATTTTGGCTGCTTATAGTAGGTTTATTATCCTTATAGTATAAGAACATAAGAAGACACGGTAAAAGTAAAATTATTTTACTTAATGTTAAATATAAATGATAAGGTTAAAATAGGAACCAAAACTTGTCTAAATTCTATTTGATGAAAGGATTTCGACCCATCCCCACCTTATCTTTGAAATAAATCAATTTGGATCTATTTAAAATCGAATTTGACATTATAATAAAAAAATAGTTTTAGTTATTCCAAAGGTACCCCTCTCCTCCCTTATTAAAGGTCACCTCCTCCCCCTCTTCCTCACACCACTTTGAGACTTCAAGCTCGCCCAACCTCTGCCAATTTCTCCTCTCCACTTCCCTAGAGACATCCTAGAGGTCCTGGTCTTCTTCAAAGACCAATTTTAGTGCCCTAAAAGGAGATCTCAAAGAGGCGCTTCAAAGAAGAGGTAATGTCCGATTACTGATTCTTCCAACTTTATTTCTTCTTACACTTCTTCTTCTTTAGTAGTTTCATTATGAAGTAATAACATAAGTATCACTCATATAATTATATGTTATTATAAGTATTAAACAACCCTATTTCACCTTCTATCCATCCTACGGAAAATGAAATCACCGCGCGTGCGTACGTACGGAATACCGTCTCCACGCCGTGGTGTAATCTATTTTCCACCACCACCTTACGTGGATGGGTATAATGGTCTAAATAATGACCATATATGAATATTATGAAGTGATATGGATTCTGAAATATTATAAATACACTCCAATACAATTTCACGATCATAGGAACGATATCATCGCTCGTGCGTACGTTCAGAATACCGTCTCCACGATGTGATGCGACTCGTTCTACATGATATTCATTGCATAATGATTATATAAATGAATTGAGTGAATAAATATGATATATATTACACTAATAATATTCTGGAAATGAGGTATCTATAACCTAAAAATATGTATAAGAATTTATTTGACAAAACACGCATAAGAACAAAAAGTAATAAACACCCGAATAAACAAGTAGTAATGAAATATTACTAATAAGAAGCTAAGAATATGACTATATATGATATCATAAAAATAATTATGATTATGGAATAAGTCAGTAACATTATTTAAATCATTATACAAGAGGTTCGGACACTTACGAAGCAAATCGGACCTAAGGTAAGGGAAAATATCACAATCTCATTTTTATCTGAGATTGTTTATACTTTGAAATTTACTTGGGTGTATTTTATCATCCACATCCATGTTTCCTCAATATGTAATATTATTTCCATCCACCTACAATTTTTTTCAAATACCATTTTACCCTTCGGTGAGTTTTTAGTAAAAGATATGAAAGGAATCTTTTGTCGTTTTTTGTACGAGGTACTTTTTGACTTTTCCGACAAAAGTAGGAGAAGAATGTTTTTTTAACTTATACGGAATGAATGGATTTTTAGAACATTATTTCAAATATGATTCCTTTACAATTTTTCAAGTTTATTTTTAATCAACTTCTTTTACTTTATAATTGTATGACATGTTAAGAAAGGAAAAGTGTTTTTGAATTCAATAATGGAGTTCAAGTGTTTTATCAAAATTATTTTCCATCTAAGATAATATAGGGTTATTTTTTTATCCCTATTATTACATTTATTTGATTATGCTGTGATGGAATTATTTTTATGAATTCCTTTATCTTATATGAATTTTTTTATGATGTCACGTTGCTTAAGATTCCAATTTTTATTACATGGGTTATGCTATGATGTATGGTTTATGATTTTGTGGCACACATAAGAATGGTTTCATTATGAGATGGGTGGGACCTATATCTCCTTCCAATGCATTGGGTAAAGATTTTATATCTCATGAAATAGACATGGCTGGAACGGCAGGTTAAACCGGTTTAGTGAAACAGGACTGAAACGAGGAGTGAACTCGGTTCAGAAATGGACTTTTTCCACTAAGATAGTCTTGGAAATGAGCCTTGACTAATAATAAATGATTATCTATGATTATGTGTGTATGCCACAAAGTTTCATGTTTTACGTTTTGATTATTGGGATTACATTTCACTACTATGATTTATCCCATGTTATGAGATTATGATTTCTTTTGCAGGTTAAGATTTCTAAAAGTTATGTTCTTATTTATATAATGTGATTGATATTTCTTTTGTTTACCCTTACTAATCATTTGAGCTCACCCTTTGGTATGTTTTCTTTTCCCAGGTCAGGAGGAAGGTTATTAAGTAAGATATGCCAAAAGGGACTATAGATGGGATGAAATAAATGGGAGACAGTGTAGACGTTTTATGAACCAGTTGTTTATGTTTCCCAGTTTCTAAAGACACTATACCTATACGGTCCTTTCCTAGTTTTGTTATATGTTGTAATAAGTGTGCTTCAATTCTGAAGTAATAACAATGTATGTAAAGTATGTGTCGTTATATAAGTCCTATTTAGGTTGTGCCTAAGAAAAGTGGTGTTACTATTGTTAAAAATGAGAAAGATGAGTTAGTTCCAATGGGGGTGAAAAATAGTTGGTGTGTGTATTGATTATAGGAAACTAAATCATTCCACTCGCAAGGACCATTTCCCCCTCCTGTTTATTGACCAGATGCTTGAGAGACTAGCTGGGAAGACACACTATTGTTTCTTAGATGGATTTTCTGGATATTTTCAGGTTCCTATAGCTCTAGAGGATCAGGAGAAGACTACATTCACATGTCCCTTTGGCACATTTTCCTACCGGAGGATGCCATTTGGACTTTGCAACACCCCAGGTACCTTCCAGAGATGCATGGTGAGTATTTTTTTTGATTTTATTGAGACCTGAATGGAGGTATTTATGGATGATTTTACTGTTTATGGATCCTCATTTGATGAATGTCTCTCTAGTTTGGGAGATGTGTTGCATCGTTGTATTGAGAAGAATCTGGTCTTAAATTTTGAAAAATGTCATTTCATGGTCGAAAAGGGAATTGTCTTAGGTCTTATAGTCTCACAACATGGAATTTAAGTTGATAAATATAAGGTAGACATTATTTCATCCCTTCTATATCCTACATGTGTGAGTGATGTTCGATCATTCCTTGGACATGTTGGATTTTATCGACGCTTCATCGTAGATTTTAGTAAGATCACTCTACCCTTATCTCGATTTCTTCAAAAAGACATTGACTTCAATTTTGATGATTCATGAAGTGTATCATTTGATGAGCTAAAGAAGTGTCTGACCACTCCAACGATTATACAACCCCCACGATGGGAGATTCCTTTTGAGCTTATGTTTGACGCCTCCAACTTTGCGGTTGGAGCTGTCTTATATCAGATGGCGGAGGGACGTTCACATGTGATCTCCTATGCATCAAGGACAGTGGATTCAGCCCAATAAAATTACACAATGACAGAAAAGGAGTTTCTTGCTGTCATATTTGCTTTAGATAAATTTCGTTCATATTTATTGGGCTCTAAAGTAGTTGTTTTTTCTGACCATGCATCTTTGAGGTACCTCCTAAAGAATCCATATTCAAAGCCACGACTTATCCGTTGGATTCTCCTTCTTCAGGAATTTGATATTGAGATAAAGAACAAGAAGGGATCAGAGAATTTGGTGGCAAACCACATGAGTAGGCTTACTCACACACTAGAGGATGACACCTTGGACCAGGTACCACTTCGGGACACTTTCCCCAATGAGCATCTCTATACCATCTCAGGTACGCATCCTTGGTATGCTGATTTAGTTAGTTACATTGTTTCCTCTGAAATCCCAGATAATTTGAAGAATCATCAGGTCCAAAAATTAAAAAGTGAGTCTATATATTATGTCTAGGATGATCCTTACCTCTGGCGCATGTGTAGTGACCAAGTCATTATGAGGTGTGTTCCCGATCATGAGTTTGAGTTTGTTTTTCATTTCTGTCATATACTTGCTTGTGGTGGACACTTTGGACCCCAACGGACAGCTAGGAAGGTTTTAGACTCTGGATTATATTGCCCTACCTTGTTCCAGGATGCCCATGTGTTTTGTAAGTCATGATCTTGTTTCCAACACACTGGGAATATTTCTAGGAGACATTAGATGCCCCAACAACCCATACTATTCTGTGATATTTTTGATGTATGGGGCATCGACTTTATGAGTCCTTTTCCTAGTTCATTTTGAATTTTTTATATTTTGGTTTCTGTAGATTATGTGAGTAAATGGGTGGAGGAAAAGGCCACTAGGACTGACGATTCCATTGTTGTAGTGGATTTTGTCAAGAGTCAAATTTTATGTAATTTTGGAGTACCAAAGGCTATCATCAGTGACCAAGGGACACACTTTTGCAATAGGAATTTTTATTCCTTCCTTCGGAATTATGGGGTGGCACACAAAACATCAACACCATACCACCCCCAAACAAATGGCCAGGCTGAGGTTTCAAATCGTGAGCTGAAAAAAATATTAGAGAAAACCGTGCAGCCAAATAGGAAGGATTGGAGCAAGTGATTGGATGATGCGTTGTGGGCTTATAGGACAGCATACAAGACACCCATTGATATGTCCCAATTTAGGATTGTTTTTGGGAAAGCATGTCATATCCCAGTGGAAGTCGAGCATCGGGCATATTGGGCTATAAAGAAATTCAACGTGGATTTGGCCCAATCTGGAATTCAAAGGAAGTTGCTAATTCAAGAGCTTGAGGAGATTCGACTGTCATCATATGAGAACTCAAGGCTCTACAAGGAAAGATCAAAAGTATCTCATGAAAAAACGATCCAACAAAGGGAGTTTCATGTTGGAGAGAAAGTCCTCTATAGTTCACGACTCAAGCTGATGCCTGGTAAGTTGCGTTCCAGATGGTTAGGTCCTTATATTGTGACTAATGTTTTTCCTTATGGTGCAGTGGAGATCACACAAGAGGACACTGGAAGGAGCTTTACAGTCAATGGGCAATTTTTGAAGAGATACATTGAGGGACTTCCTACTGATGGAGTGGATTTTATCACACTGCAAGACCCCATCATCACTTGATCACATCAGGCTCTTCCTAACCCTTTCACTTTTATATTATTTGTCCTATTCAAAAATTATGCATTTCATGTGCATATATCATCTCATGGGTTCACATTGAGGACAATGCAATATTTTAAGTGTGTGGGAGGGATCCTTTTAGTTTAGTAATTTCAAAATTTTCCCTGATTTAAAAAAATAAACAAAAAAATTGTGTGTTTTTTCAAATTTTGTGTGTTTATTTTTCAAATTTCTTTTTGTTTTTGAAATTTTTGATCTGAAATGATTCTCATCACAATTTTTAAATGCATATCAATGAGTGAAACAATTTATCCCTTGAAACTAAACTTAAATGAATGCTAAAAATGACTTTGTTTCAAGTTCAAATATTTAGTAATTTCATGAAAAGTACACCAAATTTTGAATCCCATGCCACATCTCACTGTCTTTATATTTGAAACCACTATCCTATGAGGCTTCTAAACCATTATTTTCATATTCATTACATTCACTTAACTTCTTGAGAGAACCAAACCATGCTTGATTTAACTAGAATTTGATTTATTCCTATCAAAACTTGAGAGTTTTAGGTACTTATGTTTAAATGATTGAGGCATTTGTTTGGTATTAAATCCCCTACTTCAAAGAATCATTTT
Source organism: Viscum album (assembly GCA_963277665.1). Classification (NCBI taxonomy): domain Eukaryota; kingdom Viridiplantae; phylum Streptophyta; class Magnoliopsida; order Santalales; family Viscaceae; genus Viscum; species Viscum album. The sequence goes on along the minus strand of OY728146.1, from coordinate 865,751,296 downwards.
TATAATGTCCTACCTTGAACATTTAATCCTTTTATCCCTTAGAATCCATGCATAACCTGTTAGGTTATCCACATTACAAGCCAATTTTCACTATCCAACCAACTCTTGAAGTGAAATTGCATAATCTAGTTGAGCTTAAGTGTGGGGGAAGCTATGTTGTGTTGTGATACCACATTCTGTGACACTTTGGGTAGAAAATTAAATTTTGAATAGATGTGTTTTCTGCTGAAGAAATCATTATATTGAAATCTGTGCCTTTTCTGGAGCTTTCATGACAAGTGAAGTTGTACCTTTTCTGAAGCTTCTAAGAAAATTATGCTTGAGAAGATTAACATTTTTGATGCTTAAATGATGAATGTTGTAAACATTTCATGACTTTTCATGATGATGGAGCTGAATTGATACTATAGGGATTGAGGAGAAGACCACATTTAAGTGAAAATTAGATTAATGCAATTTTGCTTCAAAAAGAGTCAAGCCCTCATCATTCAGCCTCAGAATTTTTCACATCTAAATCCTACCAACCGAAAGCCACAAAACAACATTGAAAAGTCCTCATGATAAAAATATGTACTTGACTCACATCGGGTGGAGATGTAGGAATTTATTAAGCCTATGGTGACCCTTGTATGAGTTTGGATGAGAAAGACATTGCAAAAAAATGATATTTGATTGATGAGAGAAAATTCAATCGAGGTAAGTTTTTTGCTCATGGGAGGATAAATGAAGTGAAAAAATATTGAATGATATTGATAGATAACTTGAAATAAGGTTTTTTATGAGGCATGATATCTTTTTATTCTTGGTGCGGAATTGATGGATCCCAATGATATGTGTTTTAAAATTGGTTTTGATTTGATATTGATGTTTACTTGACATGAGGTTTTGCCCAGAAGTGCAAAAGGGTAAGTGTGGGGGAGTTGATAAAACACAATTTTTTTTGAATATTTTATTGATAATAAATGATATAATTTCCTCACATTGTGTTAAATATGTTTATTTATAAAATATTTTGGATTTGATCATTCATTTGAAAATTTGGTGAAAATTCTAGTTTTACCCTTTATAGTGCACTGTAGTATTTCGAAGATAAATATATTTATATTTATTATTTGAATTTGAAATTTTTTAAAAGTGTTACTAACTTAATTTTATAAAACTTTCATTCAGAACACTAGAGATAATAAGTGGATTTGGATGGAGTAAATTGGGCCATTAAGACATCGGTAGGCTGGACTCGGCAGAATGGACATGAGTTTTCTATTTGGGTCATATCTTCTTTATCCGGGATTGGATTAAGCCAAACGTTTGAGGAAAGATTGGGGAAATGATTTTTCAAAAATCATCCTTCGGGAAGACTGGTCAATTAACGCGTTTTGGAGGTCAACTATGTGGTACAACTTGGAATAAAATTTTCTGGCCGAGTTTTTCATTTCACACTTAAAAAGTTATGTAACCCTATCCCTCACAAAACACTATTTAAAGGGGGTTTTAACTCTTTGGGAGGGCTTTTAGAGGATTTGGGAAGGTGTGGATGAAAGTTTGTCTCTTGGGAGACCCTCACAACTCTTGGAATAAGTAGGCCTTTGTGCAAACCTCTCTTCCAAAAAGGCTCTCCACTCCCACCTCTTCTTTGTATTTCTTTTATTTCATGTTTGTTTCTTGAATTTTTCTTCAAATAATTTTCTGTGTTATTACCCTTTCTTCTTCTATTAATATTCTTAATTGGGTTGGAATCAAGAGTTGAGACAAGATTGGGTTCTACCCTTTCAATCCTTTGCTTATGCAAAACGTCTCCATGATGACTACACCGCCCATGGAAGAGTAGTTCTTTTTTGTAATCGATCGACCTCTATCCTTCTTAATTTAATTATTTTGAATCATTAATCTACTTTAATTCACATAATATGATCCATGAATTGTTTTTTTTAAATTGTAAGAAACTAAGAAAGCAATTGAACAATTAACATAAAACACGTGAGGTCGAAAATTGTGTTAATTGTCAGAGCGCGATCTTAATCGGTAATACAAGACCATATGGGATAAGTTTTTAGAGTTCAAATATAATCTCTAAACACAATTCATCCTCATTTCCAAAATGGATATGTGATCTAATTAACCACTGACTATAATCTAACCTTAGAACAACAATCAAAGCAGGGTGTTGCGATTGCGTGTTCCGAAGCTAGCCTAGGGTTTAAGTAATTTCATCTTTATGGTTAAGTTAACTCTCGTAGGGTTTGAGGGATAACAAATTAGGGGATCATAATTAAGTGGATATTGATTTAAATGATAATGATTAATATGAAAATTAAGAGGTAAAGTTAGATCGATTACGCCTTTTAAAATATTTTCTAAAAAAACATCTTTTTGTTGTGTCATTTTAATCGAACTTCATTTCAAAACTAAAAACAAAAAAATAATACAATCTTCTTCCAGAAAACTTCTTCTAAATTCATAAAATATTAACAACCACCCCCATCCTTTCAAGTAGTGTTTTTATTCTATTTTATTTTATTTCTATAATACCTCTAAAATTGATTTAATTCACTTCATCCTTTGAGAGATGACCTTGGTCAGCCACTCTGCTGCACCTAAGTACCCCAAAATTACACTAATCATTTGAGGGCGCCCACGACAGCGCTCTTTCAGCAGGTCATGATAGAATGGTATCAGATCAAGGGTTGATGGATAGGATGGAGTCTTTAGTTAGGCACAGTGATGATTGCATGGGATGGTAGGGCAACAATGTTATGTGACCTTGGTGCGTGTATTAGGCCATAAAAGACCAGCTAGGACACGGGATTTTAGGGCCCCCCGTGATCCGATGCAAGGAATCTAGACCGACCGAACGACCAAGTGAGGCTACACTAATTGCAGGTTAGAGACCCTAGGAAAGGTACATGCATCATAATGACTTCTGTTCTCTTTTTTCTGGGTGTTTTGGGGATTCAAAAATAAATAAATAAGTCAAATAAAATGTAAGAACAATATTCTACTCGAACCGGGATTAGGCATTCCTTGTTTACTTGAAGCTATGGCACCTGGGAGGCGACCACAGGTATTGAAGTTGATCTTGGCCCAGGAGGTTGACTCGGTTGACTGAGAGGAGGAGGATGATTAGTGGCATAAGATGCTTCATGCTTTCCAGTGGCAGAACCTCGGGAACTATAAGGGTAGCACCTCAGACATGGAGACAGAGAGCTAGATGGAGGATCTAGTGATCAGTTTCATCTTGATTCGGGCTCCGACTGAGTACTGAGTTCCTCTATCTGTCATCCAGATGTGAGGAGCAGTGCATTAGTGGTGGCTGCTCTATCTGGGGGAGAACAGGGAGGCTGAGGTGACATGGGCTGATTTCGAGAAGGAATTCTGGGCGTAATTCCTCTCTTCCATGATGAAGGTAGAAAAGAGACAGGAGCTAATCTCCCTACAGTAGGGGAGTATGTCGGTGAGAGAGTTAGGGATCAAGTTCAAGGATCTCCTTTGCTTCGCTCCAGATCTCTTTCCGGATGAGGAGTCTCGAGCGAGATGTTTGGAGGAGGCACTCTGACCTTCCCTCCAGTATGTCGTTACTCCCTTCACCCTACCGACATACTTAGAGGTATAGAAGAAGGTCGAGGTGGTAGAGAGGATGCACACACTGGGAGTTGTATCGCGAGAGGAAATCCAGTCAGGATCATCAAAGGGGAAGGCCTCCAGCAGTAGGCCTCCAGCATCAGGACCCTCTAGGTTTTGACCTGCAGGGAACATGCCCCAGCGGTTCCAATTTTGATCTCTCGGCCCTCTCCCTTTCGTTTTAGGCCCAGGACCGAGATGCATCATCTATGGAATCCATGGAAACCTTCGGAACTAGTGCCTAGATAGAGTGCAGTACGACGGAAGTGGCCAGGCCTAGCACCCACCTCAGTAGCAGCTACTTCCAACTAGGCCCTTTCAGCAGCAGAAGGGGTAGAAAGCTCCCGCTCCTTCGAGGGCAGACGTTGTAGGAGGAGGCCGCCCACAGGGTGCTCCTCTGGGACCTCGACCAGGGCGTGTTCAGGGAGGTGGCTGATAGCCGAGAGGTAGAGGAGACTGGCACGGGCAGTTTCACACCGCAGAGCCAGCAGTTCCAGCAGGACCAGAGGTCGTTCGAGGTACGATCAGTTTGTTCAGTACCCTTGCTTACCTATTGTTTGATACAGGAGCTTCGCACTCCTTTTTTACACCCATTATGGCCCGTGCTTTGGGTCTAGATTCTGAGAGACTTCTAGTGCCCCTGGTGCTGATCACACCAGTCAGAGGTCAGACTGACTTGTAATATGTTTGTCGAGGATGCAGACTGATGATAGGGCCACATCAGTCAGTCAGGAATCTCTTACTTTTGCAGATACAACCATACAATGTCATCTTAGGCATGGACTGGTTATTCTATGTATGTGTCATCATTGAATGCTTCTGAGGAAGGGTCGTGTTTTTAGACTTAAGCAGTCGACGTGTGACTTTGAACGGCGAACAGGGTTTCCAGGGGAGCAACAAGCAAGGGGAACCCCTCCTCCCCTTATTAGCTGAGCTATCAGTGGAGTCAGCAGATGCAGAGATGGTGGAGGTACCAGGTATCGTTAGTGAGTTTATGGTCGTCTTCCCTGAGGAGGTGACGACTCTACCCCCTCGATATGATGTCGAGTTTGGGATAGACTTGCATCCTGGTGCTTGTCCGATTTCTATGGCTCCCTACCGGATGGCACCTTCAGACCTACGGGAGTTTCGGATTCAGATTGACGATCTGATGAAGAGGGGTTATGTTCGACCATGTGTGTCACCATGGGGTGCTCCAGTATTGTTCGTTAAGAAGAAAGATGGTGTTCTGAGGCTATTCTTAGACTAAAGGAGGCTGAATCAGGTGATAGTCAAGAATCGCTACCCCCTTTCGAGGATAGACGATCTTTTCAACCAGCTGAAGGGGACATGATGGTTATCCAAGATCGACCTGTGGTATGGATATCACCAATTTAGGATGAAGGAGGGAGACATAACAAATCCGGACTTCAGGTGCAGATATGGGCACTTCGAGTTTGTGGCCAAGTGCCTAGTGTGTCAGCAGGTGAAGGCTAAACACCGTGTTCCAGGTGGTTTGTTGCAACCTTTAGATTTCCTTGAGTGGAAGTGGGAAGACATCTCGATGGATTTCATCATGGGGCTACCCAAGGTTCAAGGAGGGTGCAACGCCATCTGGGTAGTAGTGGACCAGTTGACGAAATCGTCTCACTTTCTGGAAATCAAGGAGTCGAGTGCAGTGGATGCTCTAGCATAGAGGTATGTGGACGAGGTTGTGTGGTTGAATAGGGTTCCAAGGTCCATAGTCTCGGATAGGGATGCATGATTTACCTCATGAGTCTGGAGGAGTTTGCAACATGCTTTTGGCACCCAGATGCACCTTATTACTACCTTCCACCCCCAGACAGATGGGCAGATAGATCACACCATCAAGACCATGGAAGATATGCTACGAGCATGCTTTCTAGACTTCGAGGGATCATGGGTGCGACACTTGCCTCTGGTAGAGTTTGCCTACAACAAAAGCTACCACTCTACCATTGGTAGGGCTCCATTCAATGATTTCTACGGGAGGCCATGTCGCTCACCCGTGTGCTGGACAGAAGTCGGGTGGTAGGTGTTCTTGGATCGGAGGTGGTACAGAGCACAACGGAGAAGGTGCAGCTTATACGATAGAGGATGAAGGTGGCTCAAGACCGGAAAAATTCATATGAGGATGATAGGAGAAGGCCCTTAGAGATCGAGGTTGGGTACCACGTGTTCTTCAAGGTCTCCCCTCGGCGTGGGTAGCGGAGGTTTGGAAGGGGAAGTAAGCTCTCTCCCAGGTTCGTCGGACCATTCGAGGTGTTGCACTGGGATGGAGAGGTGTCTTATCAGCTGGCATTGCCACCATAGATACAAAGGGTGCACGATGTCTTCCATGTGTCCCATATTCATCAGTATATTTACGACGATTCGAACGTCCTCGACTGGGGATAACTATATATCAAAGACAATGCAACCTTCATGGAACGACCAGTGATGATCGAGGGTTGTGAGGAGAAGGTGGTTCGTGGAAAACCACCCCATTGGTTCTCTTGTTATGGAGGCATGTGGGGCTTGAGGAGAGTACCTAGGATAGGGAAGCGCAGATGCATGCCCAGAACCCAGAGTTGTTTTGAGTTTTATCCTATTTTGTCAGTACTTTCTTGCTATTTAATGCTTTACCTTGTTGACTATGGAATGTGCAGTTTCCTTTTTCTTCGAATGTGTGTGAAATGTCCTAAAGGATGGGGAGGGGAGGACCTGATTCCTAGTTAGGATGCATTAAATTGGATGCACCTAAACCCTTGTTGGTGAGTCAGTGCCGCCCAAAACAGATAGTATCTTAACACGGAGGAAGGGAAACCCCTCTCCCACATGGCCGGATGGTTTAGTCTTTTGTTTTTCATGGTTTCACAGGTAAAGGAGTGGTAGGACATCCACGATTGTTCAGGAGATAAGGTGTTCCTGTGTCAGAGAGGTTCACTCCTGAGAGGTATCTTCCAGGGTGGTTGTTCGGACCCCCCTCTTTCCATCAGGTCTCGTTCTGGATTCTCGAGGGCGAGAATAGTTTGAGAGGTATCTGATGTAATGGCCCAGACCCTCATTATCCATCCCTTGGCCAAATTTTATGATCCTAAGGGGTATACCCTCATTCGGTGCGACCGATCAGCGCAACTGATCGGTGCCCACCGATCGGCGCTATCGATCGGTGGGACCGATCGGTGCAACCGACCGATCAGCGCGACCAATCGTTGTCACCCAGCCTTGTCGGGTTTTTCCTTCTACAGTTTTTCCCGTAATGCCTCATTTAGGCCTTTTGACCTTTTAAGTCATTTAAAGGTTGTTTTTAACCCATAATTAATATCTATAAATCCCAAGAAACCTCCCTATTAAATAACAATTAATTCATTCGTGTGTAACCACCCAACTGCGTTGTAGAACCACGATCTGACTTTCAAGACGTTCAAATTCCTTATTCCATAATGTTGGGGATATCATCTATTTATCACGCTAGAGATTATTCTTCTCCCTCTTGTCTAGTCTCCTCCTTTTCCTTGTGCATTCGAAGTCATTTCGTTTCTGAGGCATGTGGGTCACCTGTGCGGGAGCCCTGCGAGTTGGGATTCCCCTGTTTTGGCACGTGGAGAAAAACTTCGATCTTTGATCAACCTGGTAGGGATTTTCTCCTTCGTCTCTCCTTTCTGTGTATCATGCGGGGTGGGAATTCTTTTGCCTCTGTGGAAATTGATGAAACTAAACTGAACGTATATAATGAACGGACCTTTAAAGAATGAAAGGGGGGTGTGATCGATGTTCTATTTTACTCTTTATGTTTTTATGTGTTGTGAATTGTATGGGCCTATGCTCACTGAAAATCATGGTCATTGGTGGTATTTCTCTATGGACTAATGAACCTTGGTGCTCCTGGATGTTTAAATAACTGTAACATGGAATTGGTTAATTACATATACTCGGTTAAATAAATTGAGAGCACCAGGATCAACCCTTTTCTGTGATAACCCCGGTTAAAGCACAGTGGAATTGAAACCATGGAGTGTGTTAAATCTTTTAAATCTAAAAATACATGCATGGGCCTGCCTTGTGTTGGTGGTAGTGGTTTGGTTGTTTCTTTCACAGGCCGATTGCTGGGGTGATACGGGTGGGGATGGGATCCTCTGTTGTTGTACTTTCACCGGTTGTGAATTTGAGGTTGTGTGGTTACTCTGCTTATATCACGAATTGGGGTGGAATCCTATGTTGTAGAGAGACCATTGGATCCTAGATTTTGGGGACATGGGGATGTGTCTTGGGGTTTTCTTTGGTTCTAGTACTTAGAGGGATCTCACTTATCCCTTTGTTGTTGTGACTTTGCAAGAGAACCGGGTATGAATGCTTAAATTTCTGTGGGCTGTAACTTTTTCCCTTAGGCTTGTTCTTGTTCCTGTTATTTGCCCAGTACTGCAAAATTTTCTTAAACAGGATTACTTGAACATGGAAACAAGAATGGGTTAATTGGAAAATTGATTCTGGGAATGAGTTGTGACTCGGTTGTGAGTAGTATGCTTTCTATGAGTAGTGACCAGGTTTTTCGTGCTTGGGTTAGGTGTGGAACCCTAGGTTGGGTTGAGTGCTTGTTACCTATATATATATAACTGTATTTCTTGTGTTTTTATTTGTGCCCCTCCCATGTTGAGAACTTAGTGTCGAACACCCTATTTCACGGGGAGGGTGTTTTTTCCAACACTCCTATGAGTGGTTGGTAATTAGCTCCTTCTCTGCTCCCTTTCCCGAATATCCCAAGACTCTTCGGGCAGGCTGTGATGGACGGAAGTCCATTATTAGCCCAAGAATCTTCAGGCAGGGTAGTTGTGGTGGTTGGCCCAGGTGTTTACGGGCAGGTTGTTTCGCAAGTATCTTCAGGATGAGCCCCGGGTGTCTTCGGGTGTGACGGTAGCTTTCTATCCCAAGTGTCTTCAGGCGTGGAAGTGGTTGTTCTATCCTAGGTGTTTGAAGGCATGGTTACATGAGGTTATTGTAGCCCAGGTGTCTGCGGGTGGGATAGCGTTTCTGGCCCAGGTTTTTGCGAGCGGGATGTGGGATTGTGGCCCAGGTGTGTCCGGGCGGGTGTGGCAGTGGGACTGCAGTGAGAATGGCGGGATTGGTTCGATGCGTAGGATGTCTTCAATAACCAGTGGGAAAGCGGCATGGGGTACCCAAATATCGATGTGATATTACTATATGTTACATAACTTGAATTATTTGGGGTGCATGCCTTGGTGAGTTTTGGGCGGATATCTTTTCCTTGTTGGGTGTTTGGTTATCTCATTTTCCACGAGGCATTAGAATGTCTCCTCACTTATGCACGAGAGTCTTTTTTTTTCTACTAAGTGTACTTTTATGCCCACCCTACGTATATAAAACTGTTTTTAGGTTTCCAGGAGGACTTCAGGGGTTGTGCGGGACCGTACTAGCGCAGATCTTGGGGTAGTTTCTATTGTCAATTTCGTTTTTCTTGATACTTTACCATTGGAGTTTTCTGGCTTGTATCTTCTACTTTTGAACATGAATATGGGAATGGTTTACTCTTGGATTTACCTTTACTTTCAGCTTCGGTATTGTTGGGGTTGCTATTTTATCTCTCGATCCTATAAAAATAAAAAGGGTAATGCCTTCCATTTTGTGTGAGATTCTATACCCTTGGCATTGGTCGCCACCCCGGGACCTATTGAAGGCGGGTTTCAAGGGTGATTATCTCTCCTTCAACTTAAAGAAGGAAGGGCTTGGCAATCTGCTGACCCTTACCTCCTTTTGGTGAAGGCGGGTCGTGACATATATAGATCATAAAAAGTATTTATAGTGGGAGAAAAGGAATATAGATATTGAAGATTATGCGTCTCAGTGCTAGGTATATCAGTAGGTTACATCTGATAGAAAAAAGTATAAGGGGGTGTTATAACCATTACCCACATGAAAATGGAAATAGAAAAACATCACAATGGATTTTTTCATTGGAATGAAAAAAATGTTAGAAGGAAATAATGTTATTTTTCTTTTATTTGATCACCTTACAAAGATAGAAAAATTTATTACAATTCATGAATATTTCATTCTTGATTGAATTTCCTGAATATTCATTAATGAATTGGTGAGGATGCATGGAGTAACATAATCTATTGTATATGATCAGTATTTGGGGTTTACCTCAAAATTATAGTGAAGTCTTTAGTAGTCTCAGGATACAAACATGAGTTTCATTACTTCTTATTATCCAAAAAATATATAAATTTTGATAAAAGAATTTAAACCATTGAGGATATGTCAAGGTCATGTTCTATGGATTTGAAAGGTGGTTTGGATCAACACCATTGTCTGGTCAAGTTTTCTTATAACAATATATTCCAGCCATACATTAAAAAAACCCATTATGAAGCCCTATATAGAAATAAGTTTAAAAATATAATTTTATGGGATGAATTTAGATAAATAATACAAATGGGACCTGACCTATCTATTGAAATGATAAAAAAATTCTTATTTATTCTGCAACACATTAAGGAAGCTCAAAGTTGAAAAAATGTTATGCTGAAAATCATTACGGAAATCTAGAATTTTAAGTTGGGGTAAAGGTATTCTTATGAATTTCTCTATGGATGAAGGTTATTATATTTAGAATGAAGGGAAATTTGAGCTCTAGTTATTTTACCCCTTTGAGATTCTTTATTGAGAGGGATGAAAACTTATCTCTTGGAACTTCCACCGAACCTCTCTCAATTTCAAGATGTCTTCCATGTATCAATATTGAATAAGTACATAACTGATACTTCACGTGTACTAAACTAATAGTTCATACAATTGTATCATGATCTTTCATATAAAGAACAACTAGTGGAATTCTCGGATCATAGAGATAAGGTGATTCAGAATCAGAATACTCACATGGGTAAAGTTCATTAGATGAATAAAAAATTAAATGAAGCTATATGTGAACTCGAGAAGGTTATGAAGTAGAGATATCGAATATTTTTATACCAGAGTGATAGAATTTCAAGGTTTAAAATAAATTTAATTGGGGTATATAGTAACCCCATGAGAGATTATGACATAATAATTTTTAAATAAATTTAATTTCTTCGATTGCTTGTGACATATGCAACCCAAAGTCTAAATAAAATATAATATAGTATAACATGATAAAAAATGTTAAATTTGTTGAATTAATAGGATTAAATATATTTTATAAATATCTATAATTATTGTAGATAAAGAAAATACATTTTGATTAAATTATTTATGCGCTTCAAAAAATTAATTTTCCTCACATTTGTTTCTATTTCTTTTATGAGAAAATAAAATAATTATTTTTTTTCAACTTTTAGGAAATTTATTTTAATAAATTTAAATAAATTTTTAAATTAACATGTAAAATTTATCTTATAGAGATTTTTTTTAAAAGTAATTATTTTTTACTAATAGTGAAAAATTCTTATTTTTAATGAAAAATGTATTTTCTTTTAAATCATTGAAAAAGTTTTATTTTATTTAAATGTTTCTAATGTAAAATTAGTTCATTTATATTATTAATAATCCAATTATTTTCATTGGAACTAATTTTTAATGTATTTTGTAATAAAATAATTTTATACATTAGAAATCATTTTTTCTAAAAACCATTTTCCCCTTGTTTTGAGAGTTTATTTTAAATGTAATTTTTGCTATTTTTATAAAAAACTTTTAAAAAAAATGGGTTCAATTTTCCAGAATTACCATATATAAATTTTATAATGACCCCAATTTCATTTTTATTCATAAAAAACAGTAAAAATAATAAAAATATGTCACCATAGTTAATTTTAAAAAGGGTTTATCGATGGGGAGAGGTTAAACCAAAAGAGAAAGGTATGTTTTCCAATTAAACCCTTAAAAATCCTGTTGGATTTCCATATTTATACCTAATAATATCCCACATTATAATATATGGATATTTGTAAGCATTTTTCATTAAAATGACTACACTATATTTTATTCTTTTATGAAATTGAAAGTGTGTCTTCTCTCTCACTTATAGATGGACACCCAACATTTCCCTTATTTACTTAGATTTTAGTCTTCTAGATCAATAGAACCCTACCAAAATATCACCCAAACATCCCTAAGAATTAATTTAGGTAATGTTATTATTAAAAGACAATTTCAAGGGTCATTAAGAAAGGATATATGGGAGGAAAACCGTAAGAGAGGTAATCATCTTACCCGACCTCTTTCAATATATTTATTCTTATAACTCTCTTACCTATATGGTATTAATCATAAAATAACAAATCAAATACCCGAAATATACTAAAATTTTATTATTGTCATGAAACAACCATTATTTTCCATATTTTTCATCAAATGTGACGTAAAAGTATCACTCATGCGTATGTGTGGACTGCCGCCTCCACATAGCGATACAATTTATTTTCTATAACCATATTTTATGGATAGTTATTATAAAGAGTTTAAATTTTATAAATATTATATTTATTACATATTTATTATTATATAATTATAATTTCATATCTACCTTCTTACCTTCCAATCCTTTAGAAAACGATAAATTTTCTCAATCATACGTGATGACTACCACCTCCATGAATCAATGTGATTTGTTTTTTTATTTTTGATTTACAAGGTTGTCAATAAGGATTTATTTAATTAATATATATAATATATATGATATTTTTTTATACATGTGACTAAACATGTAACATTATTTTATTTCATCTATTGAGAAGTGAAAACAAAGCTCATATGTACGTACGACTTACCATCTTCATAAAACATGTAAATCATTTTTCTATCTATACCTTTAATGTATGACTCTAAATTTATAAATAATTAATATATATGATATTTAGATCATTATTAACATTATTTAAATGATTTACTATGATCAAAGTAAAATAACTTGAACTACTAAACAAAAATTCTCAAGAAAAATGAAATAATTAACACTCGTAAACGATGTTTTTAATAAGGTTTTTTTTAAAAATAGGTGTTAAATTTTTATAAGTAAATTTTATATAATATTAAATGTTTTTTAAAACAATATGGTATATAATTATAATAAATTAAAATTTATTATAAAGGTGGTTAAATTATTTGTAAGCATGTTAAACTGGATGTAAGGGATTTATGCTACAATCAGATTGTTTATGATCAGTTTTATAATGATAAACATTTATGATATATCTCTCAATAATATCATTAATTTTATTATCCTATATTTATTATGGGATACTAAATGTTTTACTCTCATTTTAATATTTTTATAAACTTAAGAGTCTGAATTATTTTAAGTAAAATCTACATTATTTCTCTCTTTGGATGAAATTTTTTTCCATGTCAATGTTTTATAAAAAAAATCAAGAATGTTTTTAATATTGTACAATATTTTTTTGATTTCATTTTTATGCCTGATATTTTTTTAAATGGTTTTAAATTTTTCTTTTTTTCATTTCCCAAATGTGGTACTTTTAATTTTTTACTGAAAATGTGAAAGGGATTTTTTTACACACACAACATGAATGAAATTTCCTGTCATCATGAAAAATATATGGTTTGAATCTTAATTTAAAAGTTTCCAACATTATTTCAAATAAAATTTTTTCCTTAAAATTTGGGATATTTTAATATTTTAATGAAGTGGTTTTAAAATGTATATATAATTTTAAATAAGAAATATTTCAGATATATTTTATTAGTGTTTTAATCTCAGATAACACCCTTTGATGTTATTTATGATTTACTAGGGTAATAATAAAATGATACCATCCACTTTTATTATTTAGATATCATATACTGATGATTATTTAAATATGATTCTTTGAAATTTATTTCTTTCCCATGGGTTAATTGATTTATGATGAAACATTTATGAAACCTATATCTTTTCCATGGGTTATTATATGATGATATAAATAAATGTTTATGAATCTATTTTCCATTAAATGGGTTATTCTATGTTGAATATTTTATGACTTTTTGGTAAACATATGTATGATCTTCATTATGTGATAGGTGGGACTGTAATTAAATATCCCTCTATTTCATTGGGTAAATATGGATCTCTCATGAGATAAACATGATTATATTGGAGAGTGAACCCCATTATGTAAGGGACTTTGTCCACTATGATTGTATTGGGTGTGAACCTTGGATAATATTATGGAATGTGTAGTGAACCCAACCCACTATGATAGTATCGGAAGTGATCTTTTTCTACTAAGGAAATTAATTTCTATGATTATGTGTATACCAAAAAATTATATATTATTCCAATGTTATGTTCTCACGGATCATTTTCTTTGATTCCATTATGATTCATTTCTTTTGAATTTCAAAAATTTATACAATGAAGAATGATTATGATATATTATAAGAAGGTTATGATTTTCAAATTTTATGCTCATGTTTAGATACCATTATATTCATGTTATTTTTAAGTAGTCATTGATATTTTCATTAACTACCCAAAATGATCATCTGAGTTCACCTTTATTATGATTCCTTTACCTTGGGTATGAGGAAAGGTATTTGGTATGTTATTTAAAAAAGGATGATATTTATTAATAACTTAGTGGGAGATGATGTAGTTAACTTATGAACCAATTTTTTATTTATAAAAGTTTCCAAAAATATTAAACCTATAGGATTATAGCATGGATTGTAATATTATATATTTAATATTCATCTATTAAGATGTAATATGTATGTATGAAATGTTTGGGGAACTATAGTTATGTATTAAATATTAATCTAAAATGATTTAATATTTTTGTATATAAATCATTGGGAAAAATATTGACACGGTTGTATAGGATTTTGATTAAAAATTTTGGTGTGCCTCTTCTATATAGTTATTATGAAAATGGTTTTCTATGTTTGAAAATATAAAATTTATGGTAATTTTATTTTAAAAATGGGTTTTTGAGATATTTCAAAAGATTTAAATTATTTTTTATGGGATGTTTAATAAGGTCAGTAATTTTATTTTGTTTGGTGAAGAAAAAAATTCGAATGAAAGTGGGGTATTTTAATAAATGTTTTAAGTATAATTGTTTCATGTAGTAATAATGTGAAGTAGTGGTAATATAACCTATGAAATGATTTTATATAAATTTAAAATAAAGGTATTAATTTATGAAGGTGGTTTAATTTCAAATGAGGTGAATTCTTTTTTCAAATGTGGTAAGTGTTAATAAAGGGTATAAATTTATTGTTGGATGCTAATGGGTTTTAGAGTGATGTATTTTATGATGTGTGTCTTATATGTATTTTTTTGTGGTTTAATTAATTATATTTTTCCTTTGGTTTACAATGGGATTGTTTTTATTTGAATTGAGATATAAGAATTGATTGAGTTCATGTATTATGTTATTTATAAAATCTATCATGAAATGGTAAACTGAGAATGTAGAATCCATATCATTTAGGATGATCTGTTAGTTGAGTCCTCATATCATTTTAAAAAGGGATCTGTTAGGTTTGGACTCTACCCAATCTCTGAATTGAGTGGTATACTTAGAATTCTATTTTCTCATAAAGCCTTTCCAAAAGTTTTTGAATTGTTGGAAGCCTTTTATATATGAATATCAATGTTTGGTTGAAGTGATTTAGTGTCTATAAAGGATTGATAAAAAACTCAATTACCTAAATACTCTTTATGATTTTCGTGACAATTATTGAAATATTGGTCAAAGGATTTATATGAGGATGGAGCGGGTAATTTTTTTTTGGTTTTCATTAATAATATCATGGGAGTTTTTCAAGATGGTGTTTTTTCAGTGGTTCTATCCCAATTTTGTAAAGGTATATAGAGTTTATTTCTATTAAGAAGGTATTTGATTTTATTTTGGACCAACTATAAATGATTTTGAACTAAAATCTTCTATTGATATGATTGAGGAGTCTTTGTAAGTAGAAGGAGATTCATTGAAGTTACCAATGATTGGTAGTACCTTGATTATACATAGTGGAATGGATATAACCCATATAGTGTAGTTAAAAATTTGATGGGATTGATTTAGAAATATAGTAGGTTCAATCTACCTAAGGCTTTTGATGTCCATCATGGGAGAATAAGACCACTCGTGTGCTTCTAGTTTGAGGATCTAGGACACTCTAATCCATTTTTCCTGAAATATCCAAGTAAATGAATTGGTTGTGGATATTTAAGAAGAATTTAAATTTTCCATAAAATATTTTATCAAGAGATGTCTTCGAATTAGTTTTTTCATGGGATATTTGATGATATTATATTTTCTTTTTGTGAAATTTGGACATGACCATTGTTTTTGAGGTAGTTCTTATTGTATGTTTCTTATAATACATTTTTTAGTTATTTTGTGGTATGTTGTCTATGCAGGGTTATGATCTAACATGGTTGGATGAGTTTAATTTCATAGGGATTAGGTATATTATGTTCCTTGATTATGGATGGATGGTCATCAAAAATTATTTGGGTCCTCCTTTGGGTTACTAGGAATTGTAATTCTATAGTTGAGATCATAAACTATATGCCATTTGATTCTAAATTTGTTAGGTTCGCCGTGAGTGGTAATTCTGAATGTGAAGTCTAAGGTTACCTCATCTTCTTGTCTTTTGACCTATGGTTAGATCTATTTAATTATAACTGATGTTTTTCCTGGGTCTTCAACTATTCTATTTTGGGATGGAGATGTTTTGGTGGATCCTCATATTGTTTGATGGAATCATTATGGGGATTTTTGGATATTCTTATAGGATATATTTTCTCTTTTGGTTTTAATTAGTTTCTTATAGATGGTTTCTCATAGTTGGTTTAGGTTTTTTTTTCCTTATGTTTTAGTGACAGTGTTGATTCATTGGTGGTTGTTATCTCCTTATTAAATTTTTGAACCCTTTTCTCCCTATTTAGATAAATTATAAATGATAAGGAGATCAGTGGTCTATATCCTTTCCTCTTAGAACTCTAGGTAGATGGTTCTGGTTTATTTGTTCTTAGAAATATGTAATTTTATCTAGGAATTGGGTTGAATTTTTTTGAATAAGTTAGGTGTCTAGTTTTGGTCAAGTGATATTGTATATTAGTAGTATCTAATTTTTCTTACACTTTTAAATATGTCTTTCTTTTGTAGAAAGTCGCATGGTGGGTAGAACTAAAAATCCAATGTGTTTCTACCATTTATTATTTTATATTATTTTGATTATTCAGGTGTTTATATGAGTTTTAGGACTGAAATTTTAATGTTTTTAAATCTTATAGGTGAAAACCATTAGTTCATTGTTAGGATTAACCATGTAGTAACAATAATATTGAGTTTTTAATTTATAAGGTATAATTTTCACAGTCTCTACATTGTTTTTCAAATATCTTGAGGCTTCCAAGTGTAACTATGTGACCTGTTTTTCTCTTGGGATGATAAGAATAGATAGAACATGGTTATAAGTAACAATGTAGCTAAACCATGCATATTTTTATATATCAAACTATTGAGAAAGTATTGTTTTCAACAATACATACTATTTTTGTTTAAGTTGGGATTTTATTGAAAACAATACTCTATCTCTTTATGATAATTTTGATGCTCACAAATACCCGTAATTATTTTTTAATGTTTTTTTGAATATTTATGGAATTTATTATTGATTATATTTTTTTTCTGGAAGAAATATTTAAATTCATGAACAATGAGAATTAATTTATAAGGTATTTGCATTTAGGGTGCTCTGGAAACACTATTCATGCCCTACATATTCGGGATCTGCTTTAGTGTGTTTTGGAAACATTGTTCATACCCTACGTGGAGAAACGTAGCATAAGGATGCTAAGAAGTGTATACTTAATGAGATAAGAGAAAAGTATGGTAAATCAACCATATGTTATCGACAAAGTAAGGAAAGAGGAACCCTACGTTAGGAAGGAACTCTACGTTTGGGATATTATAAAAGTATGAAAGGAGAACCGTACGTAAGTGTTAATCATTACGTTTGTTTCTCAAAAGTATGGTTCATCAACCTTACTTTTGTAAACAACCATACGTTCTTAAAAAAGTATGGATCATGTAAAAGTATGGATCTTTCATCATACATTTGAAAGTTGAAGAGAAAAGTATGGATGACCAACCCTATGTTTGTGATCAACCATACGTTGCCAACCCTACGTTTGTGATCAACCATACATTGTCAACCCTAAGTTTTAATGCTATGTCATAAACCTTACATGTATGATATACGTTATGTTAAGAGGATTCATACTATACAACTAAACCTTACATTTGATGTTGGAGAATTTTAAATCGATATTATTATGCAACGGTCAGCAAGTTGATTATTAGGCAGATTTCAATCCAGATTTAAAGCTGATTTTAAAGTGTGACTTTGACTGATTCAAAACCGTTTTATCAATGGGTTAAGGATAAAATTAAAAGGAGCTTTTTTTCTGAGTCTTCAGGGAAGTTATGAATAATCTATAAATTCAAATTTTTGAATATCACGAGTCAGAAGGTGACTTTTGTGGATATAAATTTGCAGAAGAAGTGTTTGTCATTATATATATATATATATGAGACTTTCCAAATGGAAAAAACCTCTATCTCTCTCTCTCTATCTCAATCTATTTCAATCATTTATAAAAAGGAAGAAAAACAGATACTATCAAAAAACCCATAGATCTGCTGTTTCAAGAAGAAAGAATAAGTTCTGTTTATTGAAGAAGAAGAATCACGATTGAAGTTTCATTTATTCTATATCCAAAATCTATTGTGAATCTTATAATTTTGAGGTTTTGAATTATATTTTTATATCTACTACAATGAGATCGACTCATAATGAATCTTTTGTGATGATCATTATTTATGAAGTTGACGATCTATCTACTGTCAATTGCATGCTGTTGAAATTGTGAAGAACATCTGGAAAGTATTTTCAGAATAAAAAAATCTTTCTTTTCTATTCTTGAGTGACCGAATTCTCTTACTAAGCTGTGTAGTTTCTATGAGTGAACCAGAAGGCTTTGTTTTTCCTTATATTGTAAAGGTGTCAACTGCCTGTACTCAGTTGTTGAAAGGTCTGTTGAAACGAGGACCAGATAGTGAAAATCACCAAGCTCGTGATGTAGAGTATTGGTGGAGTGGTCTAGAGGCTTTCTGTTCCCCAAACCACTATATATCGTGTGTCTATGCACTTCATATTTCCGCTACATTATTTCATCTGATTAAAGTAAAAGGGCATAACACAATCTCACAAAGATTTCTAAAATGACACAATTAACCACCCGTCTTGTGTATATATGGTATAATCCGATCCAACAATTGGTATCAGAGGTTGAGCTTTCTGATAAATCCTTAACAAGATGAAAGTGATTATACACAGAGCAAGATGATTGATATAAGAGAGGGAATTTCTATTGTCAGAGAACCATATTTCAATGAAGAAAACTGTGGATGTTGGAAGTTAATAATGACTATCTATCTTAAAAACCTTGGATATAGAGTATATTCTAAAATTCTGACTCCATATAAAATACCAGAAAAACCTAAAACATGGAGTGCAGCTACTGAAGAAGAATATGATATAAACTCAAAGGAAATTAATGCAATTATATGTGGTTTAGGACCTGATGAATTTAACAGAGTATCTCAATGTCCGACAACATATGAAATGTGGAAAACTATTGTTGTTTCTTATGAAGGAACTAACCATACCAGGGAAATGAGATATGCAACTGTTAAGCTTAAATTTGATACCTTCACAATGGTTGAAGGTGAAAGTATTACTCAAATTAATGGAGTATTGATAGAGATTTCCAATAACATGACTGGTTTGGGAGATCCCATTAAACAAGCTGATCAAGCTTTAAAAGTACTGAGAGTACTAACTACAAGATGGAATGGAATATCTACTACAATCAAACAGTCGTCACTTGTCAAAGACTTAACCATGAGAGAACTGATTGGAACACTAATGATGTTTGAAGCTGAGATGGAAGATGAAGAAAATGAACACAAAGTTCTTATCAAAAGAGATGACACTTACTTAAAAGTGTCATCACAGATCAAAAACAGAAAGATGAAGAAAAGTGTAAAAGAAAAATCAGAATGTTCTGATTTATCAGATTCTGATGTGGAACTGCCTCATCTAGCCAAAAAATTCACTAAATTATATAGAAAGAAGAATAGATACAAGAAATCCTTTAAAAATGATGACAACGAAGTCTGATGTTATGAATGAAAGATAATGGGACACATCAGACCAGACTGTCCTCATCTAAAAGAAGACAAGAAAAAGAAATTTTTCAAAAAAATGATTATGAACATAAGGACAAGAAAGCTATGAAAGCTACATGGATTATATATGAAGACTCCAATATCACTTCTGAATCATACTCAGAAAAGGAATAAACAAATATGAAATCTAACATGTGTTTTATGGCAGAAACAGATGAGGTACAATCTTACTACTCTTCTGACTCTAGTTCTGAATCTAGTTACTCTAATGAAAAAATTTCATCCTACTGCAATATGTATGAAGAAAAATATGATTATCTATTTAAGAATCATAAGTCTTTAAATAAAATGCATAAGTCTGTTTCTAATGAAAGAGATAAAATCCTAAAACAACATAAGGAGTTAACTGAAAAGTTTGACTCAATTAACACTAACAATAAAGATTTTGAATCAAAGATAAAATCACTGAAAACTGAAGTGAAAACATATAAAAATTCATCCCTTCTTTTAACTAAAGAATAAAATACTTTAAATGAAATTCTTGGAAAAAATGTAATTAAAAAGTACATATTTGGAATTTGAAGTAAAGGTGAAAAACCCAAACTATACAAAAAATATTTTTTCCCAATTATAAAAAGATTAAATTGTAATTACTTTCGAACAAAGGGACATATTTCTAAAAACGGTTTCTTAAGACAACCCCAAATAAGAAGTATTAAAAAGGCTATTGTATCAAATGATTTATTTGACTCTTGTGAAATTATAAAAACAAAGAAAGTCTGGATTCTTAGATCTCTGCTGGCTAACACCACTGGACCCAACAAAATATGGGTACCAGAGCAAATTGTGTAAATGCCTTTGTAGGGAGAAGGTCACAAAAGAAAAAAAGGACATATGGTATATGGATAGTGGTTTCTCATGGAATATGAGTGTAAACTAATCAAATTTCTCTACAATCACTCAAAAAGATGGTGTACTTGTAACTTTTGGTGACAATGCCAAAGGGAAAATCATTGGTATTGGAATAGTTGGTGATCCAGAAGCTATCTCAATCAACAAATTACTTTATGTACAAGGATTGAAACAAAATTTGATAAGTATCTCTAAACTATGTGATGACAGTTATGCTGTTTATTTTTCTAACAATTGTTGTTCTATTTTTAAAAATAAACTTCTTAAATTTAGAGCACCTAGAACTGACAATGTGTATACCCTGGATTTAAATTTCTTCTGTAAAAAACATGTAACCTTCTTAACTACTAAATTAAATGAATATTGGATCCAAAATAAGAGACTTTGATATTGTAATGTATATGTTTTACATAAATTATCTAAGAAACAATTAGTTTCTGATTTTATTAGTCTCAGATTTGAAAGTGACAGATTTTGTGAAGCATGTCAACTTGGCAAGAAACACAAATCATCTTTCAAATATATTAACAGAATTTCTACATATAAACCTCTAAAACTTATCCATATGGATTTGATTGGACCTTCAAGAGTAGAAATCCAGGCTGGTAAATTATATGTATATGTTTTAGTTGATGACAATTAAGGAAATGACTAGGACTATGCTAAATGAATACAGTCTTCTACCAATTTTTTGGTAGAAGCTGTAAGCATATCCTGCTATATAATGAATAGAGTTTTAATTAGACCACTTTTGAAAAAGACACCCTATGAACTTTGGAATAACATAAAACCTAAAGAAAATTACTTTAATGTTTTTGGATGAAAAGATTACATCTTGAACACTAAGGAAAATCTTGGTATGTTTGATCCAAAATATTATGAAAGAATTTTCTTAGGATATTCAGCTACCTCCAAAGCTTATAGAGTCTATAATAAG
The DNA here is from genome assembly GCA_963277665.1 of Viscum album. Taxonomy (NCBI): domain Eukaryota; kingdom Viridiplantae; phylum Streptophyta; class Magnoliopsida; order Santalales; family Viscaceae; genus Viscum; species Viscum album. The sequence goes on along the minus strand of OY728146.1, from coordinate 865,729,639 downwards.
AAGTCAAGGATTTTTGAAGAATCAGTTCCTGTAAAATTTGTTGAATCTGATACCTTTGAGAAAAGGAAATATCAAATTTATGAATTTGAATCTAATGATAACATGAGACTTGAGAACATGAAAAATGATTTTGAAAAAGATATAAATGAAATTCAGTTTCCAGTTTAGAAGAACATGATACTGAAGAAACTATAAGTGTACTACCTGCAAAGACTAGAACTCTAAAGAATCACCCTTTAGGAACTATAATAGGTGACTTAGACACAGGAATAAAAACTAGAAGAAATATAGGGAATCATGTAAAATTATATGCCTTTGTATCCCAATTATAACCCAAGTCTATAGAAGAGGATTTAGATGATGAAAGCTGGATGATAGCAATGCAAGAAGAATTAAACTAGTTCAAATGAAATGAAGTCTGGGAATTAGTTGAAAGACCATAGAATTATCCAGTGATAAGACCCAATTGGGTCTTTAGAAATAAGCAAGATGATCAAGTAATAATAACGAGAAAAAAAGCTAGACTTGTAGCTAAAGGATATAATCCTGAAGAAGGTATAGATTATAATGAGACCCTTGAACCTGTAGCAAGATTAGAAGCCATTAGAATCATTTTAGCCTATGCATCTCATATGAACATTAAATTATTTCATATGTATGTTAAGTATACCTTTCTAAATGGTTATTTAATGGAGGAAGTTTATGTTTATCAACCTCCTGGTTTTGAAAATTCTCAAAAACCAGATTCGGTTTTTAAAATTACTAAATCTCTTTATGGCCTTAACAAGCACCTAGAGCTTGGTATGAAAGATTAATATGTTTTTAATTGAAAAATGATATTATTTTTGGAATCGAAGATCCAAAACTTTTTAATAAAGCAGTAAATTCTAATATTTTATTGGTTCAAATTTATATTTATGGTGTAATTTTTGGATCAACTAATAAAACCCTTTGTCATGAGTTTTCAAATTTAATGCCAAAATAATTTGAAATGAGAATGATGGAAGAATTAAGTTTCTTTTTAAGACATCAAATTTTTCAAAAAGATTTTGGAAATGTTTTGAATCAAAGAAAATACAATACTAATTTATTAAAGAAATTTGGACTTGAAAATAGTAAGACATATACAACTCCTTTTTGTACTAACATAAAACTTGATTTGGATGAAACTAGAAAATTAGTTTACAATAATTTATATAGAGGTATGATTGGTAGTTTATTATATCTTAATTCTACTAGGATAGATATAATGTATTCAGTAAGTATTTTTGATAGATTTAAATCAAATCCTAAAGAATCTCATTTAACTGCTGTTAAAAGAATTTTTAGAAACATAAAAGGAACTGTTTTTCAATTTCTTCTTTATAAAAATACTTCTGATTTTAATTTAATTTCATCTCCAGAAGAAGACATTGGGAGTTGTTGATTAGATAGGAAAAGTACTTCAGGAACTTTTCACTTTTTAGGGAAACCCTTAGTGTCATGGTCAAGTAAGAAACAACATTCAATTGCCTTGTCAACAACTGAGGTAGAATATGTTTCTTCTGGAAGTTGTTGTGCACAGGTGTTGTGGATGAAAAATACTCTTATGGAATTTGGACTAAATTTTAATAATACGCCTATTTTATGTGATATTTATTCTACTATAAATATTTCAAAAAATCATATTAATCATTCTATAACTAAGCATATTGATATCATACATCATTTTCTATGAGATCATGTTATTAAAAATGATATATCTTTGGAATTTGTAAGTACTGAAATTTAATTAGCTGATATTTTTACTAAAACACTTCCCAGTGCAAGGTTTTATTTTTTATATGGGTGATCATGGTTTATTTAATTTACATAATGTTTTATTTTGCTATGATATTTCCCTATTTTAATAATGTTTAAAATAATTTAGTTATTTAAACAGAATATGTTTTTTTTCACTCTTCTTTTCCCCATGTAATCAATTTTATTTATATTTAAAATCTATGTAATGATTAATAAAAACATGGGAATCAAGGATGTCAGAAACCTTTCAACATTTAAACCATTTCATTTCTACCAAAACCTTTTCAAACCCGCGAAACTGCACCACTGCTCATCAACCCTAATCTTCGAACCTCTGAAACCCTAACCTTCAAACCTTCATATATTCTTGCAGAAATGGAAAATACTAGGAGAGCTGATGAGGCCTAGGCCAGCAATGCTAAGAAACAATGCTCAGAAGGAAGAAAAATTTTGCAGGGAAAGGTCATAGACCTGGAATGGCTATATCATAGAAATCATCTGTTGAAACAAACTCTCGCTTTTCAAAATCTAGAGCAAGCCTTCAATGGTGAGAAGTTTGAGTTTTTGTATAAAATAAAACTGTGATATTTCTTAAAGTCTGTGCAATTTAGTCTGGGAGACAATGAGGATACTATGGTAGCTAAGATAGTAGATAGAGAGGTCTCGAAATCCTTGGTGGAAGTTGGTCGGATTCTAAACCACCCTCATGAGGGAGTTTTTCATTTTGAATTTAAAAATATAGGTGATTATGTGCATAAATCTGAGGACATTATGTCTTTTCTTTTTGGTTCTACTTCTATAAAGAAGATGTTCATAAAGGACCTAGAGCCAGATCAGAAAATTTTAGTAAAATTTGTTCAAACAGGGATTTCACTGAGGATGTCTAAGTTGGATAAAATTTTGTATCCAAATATCTATATAATGTTTCTTTTCAAGAGTGATATAAAGTTAAAATTTCCTAGGTACATGATAAGGTATCATCACTACTACTTTCAAAGTAAGTCTAGGATGAATTTTTATCTGTTTGGTAGATTCCTCTCAAAAATTCTGTTCAAAAAGGATATGGTAAGGCTAGTGGAAGCCCGAGTAAGATGCCATCACAGTAACACCTTTGGTGCTAGAACCTTAAGAAAAATTGGCTATTTCTGGAGCACCTTAAAAGGGAAACTTTTTCCAGTAGGAGCTGAGGAAGAAACAGAGAGTGCTTAAGCTCTATCTGCTAAGTCCAAAGAGTGACAGGCTGAATCGAGTGTCATCACTGCTATAAGATGAATCATATTTGAAATGGAAGAAACTGAGGAAGAAAGAAGTCTAGAGGTACGTCAGACTAAGAGAAAAAGAATTATTAATGAGGAAATTGTTTCCCCTATATTGACAACAATAGATTTACTATCTTACATTTTTTTATGAGAAGCTGCTGCTGAAAAAGCAATGGAAGCTATTGTTGAGAGGTCAGAACCAGTGTAAAAACCTCAAATTCAATTTGTAATTCAAGAAGAAGCTGAAGGAGAGACTCAGGAATAGGTTGTAGCTGATGTTGAAGTGACACTTCAATGGGATCAAGAGGCACATCCTGGTGAGGAAGTGGCCATACCTCAGGAAACTCTAGAAGATATTATTTTAGAAACTCTAATGGAAGAACAACTTGATGATGTACGTGATGAGCATGTTTCTGAATCTCAAATAGAATTACTTCATGAGTATTTTTCTGTGGAAGAGTCTGGAAAAAACTCTGAGGAAAAATATGTGGATCAACCTCCTCAAGAGAATGAAAAAAGACAAGTCTGATGCAGATTCGCTACCTTTAGTACTACTGAATCACACTGGAATTCAGAGTGAAAATAAATCATAAGGTGCCTCTGATTTAGGGAATAAGGAAGTTGAAGAGATATACAGAAAGGTGTCTAATTTTGAATCTGAAAATGTTACTCTGAGGAGAGCCTTAGAATCAGAACAGTTGAAATTTCATAGACTTAAGGGAAGTACAGTTTCACGACAAGAAGTTGAAACTTTTAAAAAAAAGATGTTGACAGAGGTTTCCAAGCTGAAATCAGAAATGGTAAAGAATTCAAATATGCGACAAATTAAAGAATTAATGGAGACACAATTTGCATCTTTTGGGACTAGTGTTGCTAGTGGATCTGGTACTTCACCTGATTTACTCAGAAAGTTTCAAGCTATAACAGCTTCCATGATCAATATGAGTGAAAGATTGACGATCTTCATTGCAATATTGCTCTTTTATCAGTCTTGTTAGACAATCAGAAATTTTTGGTTGATCAGTTGACCTCAAATTAAATAGGAATCAGCTCGGTCTTAAATAAATTCACGGAGAAGTTATCTATATTTATGGAGAAGGAAGAAAGACTTCATGAGTTTTTCAGAGTCAACCTTATAGAAGATATTCATATGACTCAAGAGACCAGGGATATTGTTAATAGGCTTGGTGATGGAATGATGACACGACTGAGGGAGCAGTTTTCAGAAATCAAGTCTGTAGTTCAGAGGAAATAGACCCTATCTAATTTCCTTCCCTAATCTTGCTTCCTATGTTAATCATGATTTGACATATTCCATAATCTCAATGAAAACTTGGATTTCTGTTATTTATTATTTGTTTTACTATCCTTGGTTTGAAATTCCAGTAATCAAAATTTAATTACTGAAAAACAGTTAATGATATATAATTTAATTACATTCATTGCTATATTAATTTGTGTTATATTCCATATTTTTTTGTTATTTTTGATAACACAAAAGGGGGAGAAATTTAGATAAACACGACATTTTTGTTTGTTTCATTTTATATTGGGGGAGAAATTAAAATGTAAATCTAATATTGTATTTTCATAATTGAAAACTATATGTAATTATTTTTTGTAAGTTAATTTCATTGGTTATTTTATGGGTTTTAGGATCATCAAAAAAGGGGAGATTGTTGAGCAAGTATTGTTTTCAACAGTACATACTATTTTTGTTTAAAGGGGGGGGGGGTTATTGAAAACAATACTCTATCTATTTATGATAATTTTGATGCTCAAAAATACCTTTAATTATTTTATAATGTTTTTTTTGAATATTGCAGGAATTTATTATTCATTATATTTTTTTCTATTTCTGGACGAAATATTTAAATTCTTGAACAATGAGAAATAATTTCTATGGTATTTGCATTTAGCGTGTTCTAGAAACACCGTTCATGCTCTATATATTTGGGATCTTCTTTATCGTGTTCTGGAAACACTTTTCATACCCTATGTGGAGAAACGTAGCGTAAGGATGAAAAACAGTGTATAATTTATGAGATAAGAGAAAAACATGGTTAATCAACCATACGTTATCGACAAAGTATGGAAGAGGAAACCTACGTTAGGAAGGAACCCTATGTTGGAGATATTAGAAAAGTATGGAAGGAGGACCGTATGTAAGTGTTAATCATTACGTTTGTTTATCAAAAGTATGGTTCATGAACCTTACTTTTGTGAACAATCATAAGTTCTTAGAAAAGTATGGATCTTTCATCATACGTTTGAAATATGAAGAGACAAGTATGGATGACCAACCCTACATTTCTGATCAACCATACATTTCCAACCCTTCATTTGTGATCAAACATACATTGTCAACCCTACGTTTGAAGGCTACTTCATTGACCTTTCATTTATGATCTACATTACGTTTAGATGATGCATAATTTACAACTCAACCTTACGTTTGACGTCGGAGAATTTAAAATCGATATTATTATGCAATGGTTAGCAAGCTGATTATTAGGATGATTTCAAACCGGATTTAAAGCTGATTTTAAAGTGTGACTTTGATTGATTCAAAGCAATTTTATCAATGGGATAAGGATGAAATTAAAAGGATAATTTTATGCCGAGTCTTCAGGGAAGTTATGACTTCTCTGTAAATTCAAATGTTTGAATATCATGACTTAGAAAGTGAATTTTGTGGATCTAAATTTGCAGATGAAGTGTTTTTTGTTATTATATATATATGAGATTTTCCAAGTGGAAAAATATTTATCTCTATATCTCTCTCTCAATCTCTTTCAATCATTTATAAAAAGTAATAAAAATAGAAACTATCAAAAAACCCGCAGATCTTCTCATTCAAGAAGAACGACGAAGCTCTGTTTATTGAAGAAGAAGAATCACGATTGAAGTTTCATTCATTCTACATCGAAAATCTACTGTGAATCTGCTACTGTTGAAGTTGTGAATTATATTTCTATATCTAATGCAACGGGATCAACTCAGAACGACTCTTTTGTGAAGATCATTATATTTGAAGGTTATGATCTATCTATTGTCAATTGCATGTTGTTGCAATTGTGAAGAACATATGGAAAGTATTTTCAGAATACAAAAATCTTTCATTTCTATTCTTGAGTGACCGGCTTCTTTTTCTAAGCTGTGTAGGATCTGTGAGTGAACCATAAGGCTTTGTTATTCCTTAGATTGTAAAGGTGTCAACTGCCTGTACTCAGTTGTTGAAAGGTCTGTTGAAACGAGGAACACATAGTGAAAATCACCAAGCTTGTGAAGTAGAGCGTTGGTGGAGTGGACTAGGGGCTTTCTGTTCCCTGAACCACTATATATCGTGTGTCCCTGCAATTCATATTTCCATTGCATTAATTCATATGATTAAAGTAAAATAATAGAACACAATCTCGTGAAGATTTTTGAAAAGACACAATTCATCCCCCCTCTTTTGTATATTTGGTAGAATTTCATCCCACAAAAACAATGACTCTCGCATGGTTGGCTTATAGGTTGGAAAACAGTTCTGCAAAAACATGAATCATTCCATATTATTAAAATTTTTGGGATCCCCCATTTTACCCCTTCAATTTTAACCCCTTTCCACCACTACTCTACTCCCATATTGTGTGTCCAAATCCTAGAGATCTCAATGGATATTCTCCCCCTCCACAACCATTGATTCTTGATTTCCATTATTTGATTTCCAATATATTTTTTCAAGTTAAACTCTTTTCTCTTCCTCTCCTCCTCTTTTATTCTCTTCCCACTCATGTAACCTCTACTTTTTTATCTCCTTAACAACCATAATAAAAGGGTAAATTGGATTTTAGCCATATTTTCATAGTTTTTTTGTCATTTAGGGTTTATAATTGATGATTATTGATTCAATTGGCTATTCTCAATGGAACAATGTTAATTAAAACTCAATTATGATATATTCAATTTGGTATTCTCAATGGAACAAAGTTAATTAAAACTCAATTATGATGTATTTGAGGTATGTTTTCTTTAAAATCCCCTTTTTTGAAAATTTTGATCTTATTGAGGTTTCCAAACACATTTTTTATAAAATTTAATTTTTAAATATTAGTAAAAATGGATTATAAATGGGTTGTAAGTTCATTTCTCAACTGTCATACAAGATTTACATGGAATTTCAAATGATAATTGAAATAAAAAAGAATAGATAAATATTTTGAGATTTTTTTTGATTGAATATGGTGTTTAATTCTTTTGACATAGTTTGGGTCATGAGATGAATTAATAAATTCATTTTCATGTTTTAATGGATTTCTATAAAAAAAAGAGGAGGTGTTTCCTCAAATTATTTAAACTGTGATTTAAAATTTAGTGTTTTAAGAATTATTTTATAAACGTCTTATTATTAAATTTAAAGAGAATTATCTTCCCAAGTGATGTTTAACATTGTCCATTTTTCAATTTTAAAATGTTTTCAAAAGGTGTTAGTGTGTGAAACCCTCTTTCAACCTTTTTATTATTTCCCTTTAATGGGTGGTGATTGATGTATATGGTGACCATGTAATATATTTAAGTGGATATTTTTATGAGTAATTTTTTTGTAAGATGAAAATTTTATATTTTATTATATGTATGAATTTTATTATTTGTTGATTACTCATGTCTATTTAATTGACATCATGGGAATATTTTGAAACATGTACAATTTTTGGTTTCATGTTACACTAGTTCAATGTACAAAATATTGATAGTTCCCTATGAGATTTCCACCCTCATAGTGAACAATATTGCTAATTCCCTGACACTCCTTGGGGGAGATTGTTGATATGAAACCTTTTTAGGATAGAGATGGGGTACTAGTAAATATGAGAACTAGGTCTAGTATCATTTTATTTTTAATATAGAGTATATCACATGATACTTCTTAATTTGTGGTATCACATAGAGGATTTCTTTAACTAAGCTTCCTTGTATCCCCTAGAGCTTGTTTTATTTATGGAATATTATATTTTATTTCACCATTTCTTTAATTAAGGATTGGGTGATCATTATTCATTTACCTTTCATTATTGGTTTTTCTTTTTCTAAAATTGTTTTTTAAATAAGTTTTTGAAAGGTGTTTTCAAATTCACCTAAATGGTTCTTTTTATTCTAGGGTTTCATATAAAAGGTTTTAAAAATGGATAAAATGGGTTTTTTTGGTTATGAGAAATATAAATGTTCATTTTTACAGGCTTTTTCAAAAATGTTTTCTAAAAAGGAATTATTACATTGAATGTGGTTAAAAGATTTTGGTTTTATTTTTACTGAAGAATTTAAAGCTGAACACTTTATTTCTATATTTTATTTCAATAAAGTATTAATAAACCACTAAATGAAATGAATTTAATAGATTAGATGGGTGGAAACCTACTTGGATCTGTAAATCATGTCTATATGCATATTTTAGGTTATAGGTTTTGTTATAAATAAATTTTTTTCTTGGTTTTTTCAAGGAGAGTGTGATGTGGGGAGAAAACATGGGTTCTATGGATGTGAATTTGTGATATTTTTCAGGTTTTGTCTTATTTTTTGTTATTATTGTATTATGTTATTTCATTATTTCTCTTGTTTTAGCTATAGTGTACTTTATATAATTTATTTAGAACATTGTTTTTTTGTTTATTTTATCATGTATTATTTTGTAATTAATATTTTTAAGGTGAAATCATTCCTAATGTAGTTTTTTTGGGAAACCGAAACACCAGTTGATAGAGAATAGGGATTAGTTACTCCTTTTGAGCCAGTGGTGGATAGAGTCGGCTGCTAGTTTTGGTGGTACCCAAGATCGATTAATTACATTTCTTTGATCTAAAAGAAGTTACCAATAGATCTCAAGGAAATTTAATAGAGGTACAAATTTTCTTGTTTCATTTATGTTGATCACAACATGTGATACTTTGGTCTTGTAGATCAGATCTCTTTTTATCTCATTTTATAGAGTGTGAATAAAAGTGAGGAGATCTCTCATCCTTGATAGAATTTATATTGGTGTTCTTTGTTATTGAGGAATCTATTTTAATGGGATAATATTGTGTATAATAATTTATCTCACTTGAGATTAACCCTATAAAATGATGTATGTCAAAATATATAGTGATAAGGTTTTAATATTGACACTATCATGACTTGACCCACCGGGTCTTGCCTGGCTAGCCAAAATTCGAGTGTTACACCCCAAGACCACCTCCAATAGGCCAAGGGATGGCGTCAATCATCGTGTAGAAATATCAAACACTTGGGAAGAGTTTACCTAGGGTACCAACACACACAAACACAGAAAAAACGTCTTTAATCACCAATATAATTTATAAGGGAAAGACACAACAGATACTAAGATTCATGCATACGAATCGATAACATATTAGAGTACAACACAAGTATGAGAAAACATAAAGGGAAAAACACACTCCCACAAAAACTATAAAAGAGTCTATCCTACTAGTAAGTAGTGGAATGTGGTTAAATGAAACTCTTAAAACCAACTTTTGTCTATCCAACTCAACTATGCTCCATCTGCACCTAGTCCACCTAGGGCTCTGTCAAATTCCATGTCATATATATAATACATAACATGTGTGGGCCGATACTATATAGGGGTTAGCATATACATATCCAATAGGACATACTAGAATCACCATACATAGACCATCAAGTTAGTATTCAAATAATCATCACAAAGGATTTCAATCAGAGTATGAGACAACAAGAATAATAATATAGATATAATCTAGATAGACACCAAGTCTCAATGTAAGGTCACATACATACTTCTATACATGGATTCGATTCATGTATTCATGGTAATTATCTTTGGATAGAACTCACTATTTGAGTCATACTGTCAATGATGGTGCTAATCTGATTGGTCACGCTCATCGGGTCTCACTATGAATAAGTATAAACTAGAACTCTGAATATTTTGATATAGAGATAGGGGATCACTATAAAGTCCCTCGATCCAACACTCTCTCACATGGATAGAAAGGGTTGGTTATAATACCACAAGTGCACCTCCCCATATTCCAAAGGCTATCGAATAGCAGTGGGGGTTTTGTAAGTATAATTGGGAGACTATACCCCATGGTTACAAAGTTTACAACACATCAGAAAAATATAACTATAAATATTAGAGTATCATAAATAATGGAAACAAAACTTTACAAAAAAAAACCAACTATCAAAGTCAGCGGAATAATCTAATAAATAATTAAGGAATAATGTAATTTTGTGATAGAATTAAACTAAATTTCATTCTTGAAGTAATACAAAAAAAAGACTAGTTGAATCAAATGGCCCTGGTACAGAACCCCATGTTGGTCCTTTCTCTAAACTCCATCCCATCAAAAAAGAAATAATAAAAAAACAATTTCATTTTTCCTTATCCAATACCACATCGATGTAAGGTTTTTGATTAAAAAATGGAAGCCCAAATAGGGTTTGATTATAACTCAGTAGGTCAAAACTACCATGCATTATCATAACCAATCAGATAATAAGTGTATGCAATAATTCAATAAACAAGTGTAGTAATTTATTAAACAATTAAATTAATACCACATAAACCTAGTTCATTACAATGTTAATATATCTCTGAACATGTATAAAAACCATGCCAACCATAACCATAAAACCATGGTGAAGTATGACCTACCTCAACACCATGCCATAATGCCTTTGATCATGTCCCACAACCATACCAACCATAACTATATACCCATGGTATAATTAATCATTGGACCAAGCCCACTATATATGAATCACAACATCTTTCAGGGCCTTTCTTGATATAAAATCATCTTAGTATATGCCAGGGTCAAAACCCAGTATATAATAATTATAGTATGTTTCAGGGGAAAAACATGGTATATAATAATTTAAACATGTGTCGGGGTCCAAACTTAGTATATAAGCATTTCAACATGTGATGGGGTCAATACCTAGTATATAATCATTACAAAATGTTTCACATGTGCATATCACAACACCAAAAATATCACAATATGACCACATAAGACCAAATGGTTAATTATACTAATTATCATTTGTCTTTCAATTTACCCATTACTTCAAGTAATCAATTAATCCATTTTCCTTAGTGATTATATATCAATAAATCACCTAAATCACATTTCATGATAAAAAACACTAGTAAGCCATTTCCGATTCATTATTTTCATCATTTTTCTCACCCAATAGGTAGTTATATGCTATGTTGCATAATCAATTAAATCCAAAGGGATAAGATGAAGAATCTAAAATAGGATTATCATCATTAAATTAAATCAATTAAATATTTCTGACATGTTTTAGCACAATCAAAATATTTCATATACTTTGTAATTGGAAATTAGACCACAAGTTTAATATTTAGACCCCCTTCCTCCAACCGACAATGAAAACAAATTCCCAACAACAATAGTAAAAAAATGAAGGTTTTTAAGATTTCAAAAAGAACCTAGATCAAAACCAATCAAGATAAAAACCAACAATTACCATGGTCTAATAGATACTCCACAATGATCAAATAACAAAGGGTGTGAAAGGAAAACCTAAAAAAATAACTTACCAGTGTTTCATTTCTCAAATGAAATGCCCTTAAGGGAGGTAAGGCTTCCAAAATCTGTAGGAAACTGCACTAGGGTTGAAAGGAGGAGGTTTCATGAAGGAATGAAACACATATCATCTGAAAAAAATCTTTAAAACTGTAGGCCCGGACATTACATGGAATATAACTCATTTACACATCACATGTTTTATATTAGAGAGATACATTGAAAAAACGGTAACCTTGGATGAATATTTAATTCACCGAAAAATTACATGAAGATTAATGTATTCGTTGTGTGTTTTCATTTCACATTATGTATCAATTCATTACATGATTTTGGTGTTTTTACACATTATGTAACCTATTTACAGGTCATGTAAATTCCAAGTAGATATTTTACGACCCATTTTCCATATAAAAACCCAAAACCCCATTGAAGGATTCTTTATTTATGAACACACCTTTGTAAAACATGAATCATTCATACCCAGACTTCATTAATTCTAATAAACATACATCTATAGACTTAAGCCATTCCCCCCCCCAAAAATGATCTAGACATGGATCCTATCTAGATTTCTCAAGTTTCCTCGCAATCTAAGTCTGAATTTATTCAAACAAATAAAATACATGATGAAAAATAACCACCAAGGTTAAAATATGAGGTAAAACTCAACCAAAATAATTTTAACAAAAAACATAGAGAGAGATGTACCTGAAAAAATATGGGATATTATAACATCAAAACCATATAACACCTCATCCCTAATATTCTCTAAGAATCGCTGTGGGATCTCAACAAAAAAGTATATCAATTATAATCTCATATTAGAGTCCCTCTTCCATGTATTCTTTAGAACTCGCCCAAGGATTCACTATATTTGAATAGACTGTATTGTCCTACTTGGGAGATATCTCTCACTATGGTCCAAGGCCTGTATCATATTCTCCTCAAAGGACAGATCTATATCAATCTCGACGTATGTTATATATATATACATGAGAATTTTTAAATTATATATTTAATGTTGTGACATGTGAAACATGTCGTTCAAAGAATTATAGTGTGGTAGAAGGGCTAAATGGTATGAAAATGGACCGAACCTTTCCAATATCTCAAACGAACTGACAGACCTAGGTGTTATGTTTTCCTATTTCATGATACTGCATTTCTCTAATCTAGGAGACTCCCAAAGGAAAACATGATGACCGAACTTGAAATCCATATATCATATAAGTTGGTCAACATGTGATTTTTACCTCTTCTGTGTGGTCACCAATCACCCTCTGATTAGTTGAACCTTCTCAGATGTATCTTTCACAATACTAGGACTAAAAAGTGATGACTCACCTACCTCCAACAATGAAATTGGCAAACGAAATGACCTACCATAAAAGTGATCAAAAGGTTCCATCCGAATTAATTATTAGAATCTGGTTTTATATGTGAACTCCATGAGTTCCATATGTTTCTCCCATTATCCACCAAAATACAAAACCTAGGATTTTAACATATCCTCTAGAACTTGAATATTCTACTTGAATTAACAATCAATTTGAGGATGATAGGACATACACAAAAAAAATATGATCCCAAAGCCTTTTGAAGACCCTACAATAACTACATCATGAGGTAAGGATCTCTATCATAAATGATACTCTTTGGAACACCATGAATCTAAAATACCTCACACACGTAAATACCACCTAGATCATCAACTATGAAGGTCTTCCTAATAGGAAATAAGTTATCTACCTTCATCAGTAGACCCAAAATCGCCCACAATGCATTGTTCTTCTGGTAATTCTAGGGCAATCCTATCAAAAAATCCATTGTGAAATCATCCCATATCCCCTCAACAATACGCAAAGGCTGCAAAATCCTAGATGGCCTCTGATGCTATGTTTTCACATGCTAACAAGTGATACATCTCACCACAAAGTTGGATACCACTTTTTAATTACTGACCATCATTACTATCTATGAAGATTAGGATAAATATTTTTTGAATCACTATTTACCATTCATCTAGAAGCATTAAACTCTTTCATCATATCCATGTTCAATGCCACAGGAAACATACCTAAAATCATCAAATAATAGAATTTACAATGACAAGAGACCATATCAATTCTAAATCTGCACCATAAAATTTGTGTTTCATAACTAAGACCTCTGGATTAGATAACATCTCAGTTTTAATACTATCCAAAAGCATGGGTATAACAGATATCAAAGTCAGATCTGTTCAAACTTAGGACACTTTATCATCAAGATACTTCTATACAAAGATGTCCATCATCCACCACTCATCACAAGACTCCCACACTGCCTCTTTATGGGACTTTTGGCTAAATTCATTAGAAATTACATTTCCCTTTCATAGTGTATAATATAATTAGAAGTTGAAGGACTAAATATAATCGACCCACATCCTCTTCCGAAGGTTTTGGTCCCATTGAGAAAATATGTACCTAAGGATCATGTGGATCTTGTATACCAAATACATATCATCCATAAGACTATGTCTCCAACATCTCAAGGCACGTACAACTATTTCTAAATCTAGATTGCTGGTAGGGTAAATCCACTCATGCAGTCTTAGCTACCTAGATCAATAAGAAACCACTTGATCCTACTGCATTAAGACATATCTGAGTCCAACTTCGAATGTATCACATTACTTGATATATCATTTACCTAGGACAAGTAAAGTGTGGATAGGCCCTAAGGTCATCCTACCTTTCATCTCTTGAAAATATTTCTCAAAAGTTTCTAACAAGAAAACATCACTACCTTTTTGGTCAGCCCTGACATCGACTATTTTTGGATGGGAGAAGTTTTGATAAAGCATCGATAATAACATACTAATCCCATAATGGTCAAAATATTGAAGATGTTTTTTGGCTTATCTTAATATACATTAGCTACAACCCTCTCTAGGTCCACTAAGACTATTTCTCTGAGATGACATGACCCAAGAATTTCACATTATTAGTATAATCATAATGTTGATGATATATCAATGTACTCAGGTAGATGTCATGATTTTGCGCATGGTCATATGCTGATTGGGATAACACTAAGATATCATCGATTAAAACCATGAAAAACTGGTTTAGAAAAGGATGAAATGTTTTTGTCATCAAGGACATGAACACCACCAGTGCATTAGTCAAACCAAATGACATCACTGAGAACTCATACAATCCATACCTACTGCTGAAATTAGTTAAAGTTATGTACAATGATGGTCTCACCCTTAACTGGTGGTGTCTTGATCTATAATCGATCATAGAGAATATCATATCACTATTTAGTTGATTGAAGAGATCATTAATACAATGATGGGGATACCGGTTCTCGTTCATCATCAGGTTTAATACCAAATTATATAAACATAAGAACATGGTACCATAAACCTTTTTTATAAGAGAACTAGAGAACCCCAAGGAGATGTATTCATATATATATAACCATCAACCTCCAGATCTTCCAACCAGACTTTCAACTCGCAAAAATCTATGGGTGACATTTTGTAAGGTGAGATAGATACTAGCTCAACTCATGGCACTAACTATATTATGAACTCAATCTATTTCTTAGGCGGTAATACATATAGATCATCAAAAAACAACTTAAAAAAGATCTACCACTAGAGGAAAATAATCCATCCTCTTTCTACCATTTTCTAGACAAAGATAGGTTATCTAAGCCATGAGACAATCCAATCTTCACTGCATTAGTCCAAAATGACTAGACTAAATATTCCAGTCACCTTGGTGAGAATTGATACATCTTTCCAAAGATATAAGTGAAACTCTACTCCTATAATAGTTTATATGAGCATGGAATAGAACTATCCAATCTATAATAATAAAAAAATAGAAACATATCATTTATATCACAGATGGTTACCCAAAGAAATGGTAACCCCCAATCTCTATAGAACACATCTTGCAACATTTCACATTATCTAGACACACTCCCAATAGTGTATCAATGGTCAAATCACCATACATGCTTAACCAAACGCAAATTATTTACAAAAAAGAGAATATAAAAAGGAATGTGACTCTCCTATATTAAATAAAACGCAAGCTAAGGTATATGATAAAATAATCGTACCTCTGATGGTAGAAGGTCATGCATCAAACATAGCTGAAGTAGTCTGCATAATGTGGAGACAACCTTCCCCTTTACCCTAGGCTCGAGTCTGACTACCTTGAGATATTAGCCCTTTCTAGTACCTTCAGTCCTACACTTGGGTATCATATCCCATACCTAGGCCTAAGTGCCTAGTGCAACTGTAGCTACCAAGCTAGTAAAGAGTAGATGAGCCCCTTCTAGACATAGGCGCCTGTCCTAATCCTCAACCATGGATCTGATGTGGAAATTTCACACCAAACTTCTAAGGATGGCTCAATCCTTTACAGAAATAAAACACAACTACAGGGTATGGTAACAATGAGTTCTTGTGTATAAACATTATACTCAAGTATAATTGCAGTGGAACACGATCATAAAATGTATTTACATTTACCTAAATTCTTTTCCCACTATTACCTTGGTAAAAACTATCATAGTGGTAGTTCTTTCTATGGGAAGAAGAGCTCCTAGTTCACCCTACTGAAATAGCATAGCTGCTACTTGGGACGTCTCTCAGATTCACTTCGGCGATGAGTGACTGGTACATCATATCAACAAAACTACTAAAAAATAAGTTTTCATTTAAAATTATCACATAGTGAATCCCATCCTTAAAATGTATCACCTTGAAGATCCCATAAACATCTATGGATGGAAAAAATTATTGCAAGTCTGTGAAACATCTATTGTATTCAAAAACTACCATTCCCTCCTATTTTAGATGCATGAACTTGTGATCCATCTCATCCCTCAATGTATTTGGATAAAAGTGGGTCAATAACTTCTTCTCAAAGACATTCCAAGATAAATCCACTTACTGTATAGATTTATCCAAAATGTTTGACCAATGTTGGAATGCTCTATGAAGCATTTATGCAACATGATTTACTCTCTTATATTTGGATGTCTAGAGATTCTTAAAGATTATCTTGTCTGGATCAATCCAGAACTCAACAGCCTGGGGCCCTCCCTCCCTAGTTAACTTAGGTAGACACTATAGCTAAAAATCTCTTGTAAACTTAGATATCAAAGGAATAATATAAAAAATATCCCCTTTCTATGTATGACATGACCCTTAATAAGTTATCGCGAATATGAACATCCATTTGATCCTCAAGAACTACAAGAAGTTCTGGATTAGTTATTCTAGGGGCATGCTAATTTTCACTCTCATGTCACTCAATTGGATGATGAGGAGGATGAATTTTCTCTATAAGACAAAATCACACCTTATAGAATTGTGAAAAAACATGGTCAACCAAAAGAGGTGACAATAAAAGGAAACCACTAACTCTTAGTCTCTCTAAACATGGATTAACAATTGATTTATAATGGAATAATATTTATTTCATTTCATTTATCTGGTATAATATATATCTCATATCATAGTATACATAAGAAATATGTCATATTCACATCATGAACCATTCATGTGAGAATATATCCCTATGTGCCTATCTTGATTCATGCGTAAATATCTCACACCATACCAGGACACGAATAGAAATCATAGGAATAAATAACATCACACAACATGTGAATCACCCAAGGTGAAATAACCCCAAACTATAACAATAAAACATCACAAACAACAATCCCAACCCTAGAAATCATATATCCCTTGTACATGGGTTAGTTACTCCCATACACTAGCTCTTTACCAAGTCCTTATACATAACCATATAACCATGGTAAAACATAACGTTCATTGGTCCTATCCCATAATTTCTCCAAGCATGTCTCACAACCATTCCAACCAAAACCATATAACCATGTTATAAAAATCATTGGGTCAATCCCACTATATATGCATTACAACACGGGTTAGGGCCTTTCCCAATGTATAAGCATCTCATCATTTTACATGGTAAAAACTAAGTATATAATAATTACAAAATGTGTTGGGGTCAAAACCCTATATATAAGCATTACATCTTATGTCAGTGTCAAAACCTAGTATATAAGAATTAAAACATGTGTCATGAGTGTAAATCATAACAATACGAATATCACAATATGAATATATAAGACAAAATGGTTAATTAATCTAATTACCATTTTCTTTCAATTTACCCATTATTTATATTAATAAATTAATCCATTTTCCTTGGTTAATCTATATCATGAAATCACCTAAAACACATGTCATGCTAAAAATCATAAGAAATCCATTTCCAATTCATCATTTTCATAGGTTTTCTCACCCAATGGGTTTCCATATTCTAGATCAGATCATCAATTAAATCCAAAGGGATCGAAAAAAGAATCCAACATAGGATTATCATTATTCTATTCAATTAATAAATTATCATGAAAATTAATTTGTGAAATCACCATACTTCATATACTTAGCAATTGGAAATCAGTCCAAAATGTTTATATTTAGACCCCCTACCTTTAACAAGTGAAGAACACAATACTTCCAATGGAAAATTACTACAAAGATAAAGGTGTAGAAGATCACAAAGAGATCCTAGATAAAATAATCAAGATCAAAACCAAAAATAACTATGGTTGAAGTGTTATACTGTAATGACTAGAGAACAAAAGGATAGAATAGAAAACATAAACATAATGGCTTACCAGGGATGATTTCTAAAAAAAATGTAAAGGAGGGAAAGCTTTGGATATAACCATGAAATATTCCTAGGGTCTATATGAGGAGGTTTAATAATGGAATTAAAAACAATTCATCCACACAAAACCTTTAAAACTACCGATCGGGAAATTACATGACATGTAACTCATTTAGATGTCATGTGTTTCTTTTTAGAGGGACATGAAAAAAAAATTGCCTAGTATTCGTTTTCCCAAACCGAACCATGCCAGCGCTCGATTCAAAACTACTCCAAGACCGAATCTGTAGACCAGGGGCTGGTGACTAGCACCGAAGGCACAACAAACATAGGGAGGACATTGCCTAAGAACTTACACATAAAAACAACAAAATCAATGAAAATGTCTAGAGGGAATGGAAAAAAAGATGCAACACTACTATAAATAATCCAAAAAACATGAAATAATGTCTAAATAGTACATGTATATAAAAGTAAATTTAAAGGTGAAGGGTAAAAATGCATGCCAAAATAGAAAAGTGCCACAACATAGGAATAGGTGGAAATGTAAATTAGTTGGGAGCACCCCACTCTTGAATCCAAAGTCATGACCAATCCATGTGGACCAAGGACCCTATATCCCTAAATCCTCTGAAGTCGTGATCAACCTGTCTATCATCTGCAAGGGCACACCAAGTGCAGGAAAATCCCGTGAAGGGGTGAGTATAAAAATACTTAGTATGATGCCTCGAAGGCTCAAGGGAGAATCAAGAGAGGTACTAAAGAAGGTGTAGTAAATAGAACAAGGTACAATAAAAGTGTGACACTCAACCCAACAAGATAGTTAAGTAAGCTCATATAGACACAAAGAGATAGAAATAGTAAGAATATGAACTTCTTTTTGAGCCTTCTCTAAATTTAGAAGGAGATTAGACCCACCCAACCATCATAATATAGATACCGAATGCACGTGGAATACCCCATGTGTCTCTGACTCTCCTAGAAGTAGAGTAACCAAAACCCATGGAGTGGGTACCACAATATGATATATATATATATATATATATATATATATACATATACATGATCAACCAAAGAATCCCAAACAATATTGTAAGGGGATCTCTATCTCACAGCTCAGCCTAGGAAAGGATTATCCAATAGTTCTTGAAGTAACCACCAATGATTCTCAGCATCCCACATGTTTGTCATAAACATGCATGTCAAAGGGACTCAATCACCGCACCATGATACTATCCGCTTTGGGCAGCACTGGCTCACCATCATAGTTTTATGTCACATCAAATTAATTCATATTGATGGGTAAAGAATATCTCATTCATGTGATTTCCAAAGGTACATCAAACCATGTCTCACCACTGATTCATATAGTCGAGGGATCATGTATCATGTTCGAGCACCCACTACCCAACCCCACTGGAGGGTATGCTCAGTACTACTATCGGTGAACTCTACTACCCAGCCCCACTAAAGGGTAATATGCTATAGGGTATTCCCAGAAGTTCCATAGGTGAACTGCTTTGGCCAACCCAGCTGGAGGGTAAGCCCAAAAGTTCTATATCCAAAAACCACTACCCAAACCAGCTAGACGGTAAGCCCGAAAGTGCTCTGGCCATTCCTACTAGATGATACCTTATAAAAACATCGAGGAAATACACTTTAGTCATTGGTTATCACCCAAGATATGTGTCACACCCAGATCATCTCTTATCATAACCCAAAAGATACTACACGTGGTACCATCTTGTTCTACGTGAAAAAACATAGGATAGGCTACTCGCATGCCAATATTTGAGTCCAAAATAAGTATATAAGTGAGGTAGAAGATTTTTAGTGTAGTACACGGAGTGTGTGGGGAACACACAATGTGTGTCCTTACCTCATCACCTGGTCGTGTATCCTGTCATACTCCGATATTAAACTATGAAAAAGAACCCCCAAGCTGTTCCAACATACTTCTGAAGTACATGGAACTGTTGGCCCAAAAGGATGATGAGAGCATGATGCTCATTGTCTGATCTGAAGGGAGAAAACATAATTATACCAATATTCCTTTTCAAATATCCCTAAATAGTCAAACAGATAACACTGTCATGATCCTAGTAGAAAAACACACAGGGTCAACTATTCATTTTTTAGAATCAGACTTTCGGTGAAGAAATTGCATTTCACAGCAGTTTTCCTAAAAGGTGATTCATGGGACCCACACCACAATCCCAAAACATTTCAAACAGATTGCGTCATGATTATATTATTGGAAAATCACACATTATTGGATATTCATTCTTCAACAATGAACACTCAGTGAAAAGGCCACATTTCACTACAAATTCCCCAAACTTGCCTTATGGGGCCCTCAACTCAAATTAAAATTAAGAACCC
Organism: Viscum album; assembly: GCA_963277665.1. Classification (NCBI taxonomy): domain Eukaryota; kingdom Viridiplantae; phylum Streptophyta; class Magnoliopsida; order Santalales; family Viscaceae; genus Viscum; species Viscum album. The sequence continues at coordinate 865,708,912 of OY728146.1, read as the reverse complement.
AGAATTAGACTTGAAAATTCCTCCTCAACAATAGGGTTTTATTACCTCTAACGACACATCAATCAGAATTCATATGCAGACGTACAGTCCGATTAAAGAACCCTAAATAATAATAATAATAATGTTATTATTAAACTTAGTCATTTCATGGAACTAATCCACACAACCAAAACATAAAAGTCCCTGACTATTATAAAAATAATCATCTCAATCAATGGAATGTGGGGACATAGATATCACCCAAAACAGATTCTTCATTTAGGAGTATCAGTTTTTGAAACTATCTTGACCCACTCTGACCCAGTCTGGCCACTTCGGCCCGAACCAGCCACCATGGATCAGACCGTTCTGCTACCTATGCACCCCTGTTCCACTGTGAGGCTCCTCTACTTCCACACGGACCACCTCTGATAGCCACCTGCACAACCATACCAATGTCACACCAAGTGTCGTTCTGCCGAACATTGGGAACACCCCAGTTGCCAAAATTTCAGTCCCAGACCAGATTTGGACTCCTTGTGAAAATATCTTCACTAACACAGACTCCGCTCAAAGATTTGTTGATGTTTCGGAATATGAAAAGGTAGACACCACTTCTTCCTTCCATTTTTACTCCTCTAGTTACCGCAACACAAAACCATTGTAGATCTGGAATCCATGGATCACGACCTTCACAGAACCATGGGTTGCTCGATGACCAGATGTCGTTTTGACGTATCAAAAAGTCGAACAACGAAGAACGTGAAGAAAAGATGATCCAGAAATTAAACGGTCTATGTTTGTTATTTTTTTTGCCATCAAAAAAGATTTCAAAGCATAAAAATTTACCAGAAGTCAAAAATGACATAAAATCTTTTAATGGAGGAGGAACGAAATCAGAAAGAAAAATATTACCTTGTTTTTAGATATTCCATTGTGTTTGTTGCACTCTTATCTACCGGTGTTTTCATCTTTTTTTTGCAATCAGATGAAGTTCGTACATTGAATCACCATTGGGAGTAGATGACCAGAGCTCCTCTATCACCAAGGGAAATGAGCTAACTCTAGCTCATTTCTATAAACCCTTATTTAGAGGAAAATGCCAGTAATCGTGAAATCTGAACCTCCCATCCTCACTCACAATAGGTCTTTCTTAGGAAAAACACCACTTTTTAACTCAACGAAGATCTCATATTCCCCATAAGAGTCCTCATTCAAATGTTATTTGATTCAGCATTCGAGATAAAATAATTAAATTTAATTATTTTATTTACAAAAATTCCCTCTATGGTGTTTTCTACCAATGGCTTGTGCCGACAAAAGTTATGTTCCACCTAAGGTAAACTCCATGCTATGGACTCAACTATGGCCTTAGATTTCTGATCTGATCTATCATTTGAGATATATCCCATTTCATCGATTATCATATTATAAAAATACATAAATTTTTTATAAAATTAAGTCTAGGAAAATCGGGCCACAAAATTGCATACCATCTCAGCACCTAGATCTAGAGTTATATGTATAAATATTCCAAAGTCATATAAGGAAAAAAATAATTCTCTGCATCATTCACTCCTTCAATATTTTCATCTTAGAAAATAAAAACTAGGGAAATAACTCAGGATACTGAGATAACACTTGGATCTACCACTCATATAAACTTTGACACACACTTCTGTGCTTCCACAACACATGAACCAAGGGGATTTTCCATCCTCGAATGGTCCAATCCTATAGATGATTGTTGTATGAACATACAATAATCTCCATAGATGTGATACATGGGATACATTGTGTGCCCACTACAGCTGTTGGGGTAGACCAAGAAGGTAGGAAACATTACTAACCTATTTCAGGGTCTCAAACATCCCGATGAAACTTGGGGGATGTTTTTCTCCATGGACAAACCTCTACATCTCGTGTCATGACTGAAATCACTATTGGTACCTAGAACAAGGTCTTGTGATTCCCTCATTTGGAATATCCCTCTAAAGAAACACATAAGGATATTTTTTCACATAATATTCCACAGTTGGTGCCTCCAAACTGAGACTCTCTTACATTCTTGGGAAGTTATGGAGTCATCACCATCGATTGAAGAAATATTTTACCCTCCTACTCCATCAGGGTCAACTGTAGGAACGCTATCTACTCTGAAACATCCCAAATTTGGTGAGCCTAAGATATCTGGAAAATGGAATCATCTACAATTCTTCCTCTTTCAAGAGTATAGACTATCTCGAATTTGTAATTCTCTAGGAATTTCCATCCCGCATCATTGCCTCTAGTTCATGTCTCTCTAGATGAAGATGTACTTGAGACTCTGGTGGCCTGAGAAAACCAGAAAGTTCTCTCTCATAAGATAACCTCTCCATATTCCTAGGGGAAATACTACCACTTCTATCACTAGATAGCAAGTCGTGTGTCTCTATTCATGGGGTCTTTATCACCTCAACCTATACTCAATAACTATTGTATCAAGGTTTATGTTGAGCATGCAAGGTACCAATGAACTAGGTAGGTGATTAAAATCATCCAACTATAAGAATATAGACATGGAAAGCACATGGAATACCCATCATGTATTCGGTTCCCTTAAAATGGGAGTAATCCCAAAACTAGATACTCCTCTACACTCACTAGTGGCATCTCAAGCAAAAAGGGTGTCAGGAAAAAAAAAATTCCACTAAAAATTCTAGGACCTGCTCCAACACTCCACTACAAAACCCTGCCATGAACTCAAAAGTCATAGGGACTCATCCAACACACCTAGATGGTATACTTTTTGGGTGGTACTATATCACCCTTATAGTTTTTATTGAATCAAAAAAATGAGTCTCGGTGGGGGGAAGGACCCTCTTCCTCATCCATTGAAAGCAACGTTGAACAAAACTGATATAGGGTTACACTGATGCCCCACGTCACCCCGGTAAATATTTAAGCAATAAGTTGGGGGAAAAGAGTATCTCACCTAGTGTATAACATGTTTTATGACAAAAAGTTTGAAAATATAAAGGTCATATCTCTCATTATCTCATGTACAAAAGGATTGTGTACATCCATAACATGCAGCTTCTTGTGGCCATGAATACAAGCTCACTAAGAGTAACATGGGCCAACTAGTATGGTGGAAGGATCTTGTAGAATACCCCACCAAAAACAACTCTTACTTCTCCCCTGCCAACACTGCCTCCCTAGGGAGCACCCTTTCCCTTCTTGAGAGATCCCTGATCATGGTGTCGTCTCTGTCATGGTGGTTCATTTACTATTTTCTTAGAAATCTTAGAATGTATAGTCAGGTAGTATCATTACATGTGACCTCACCCATCAAAATCATGACACTGGACCTCCCCAAGAAATCCCCACACTCTACACTAACTTGGTACCATAAGAATATGTGCCTGAGACCGATTATGTGGAGGCATCCTCTATCGAGATCATATTGTCCAGTGCCTCCTAGCTAAGATAAACATCTCTTCTCTATTGCACCCACTTACACAACCTATTGACTAGTGTCACACTAATAGAAAGATCTCTATAAATAGTTTCCACTCCAGCACCCAAACATAGGTGGCGATTCAAAGGGCACTACATCAACACAGATCTCTATGTGGATTACTTTCTCAAACTTCCTGGCTCAAAAGTAGATTTCATGGATCTTGTCCAGAGAGTAGTGTGCAAGGCCTGTGATCTTTGTTGCATACTCAGTCACCATTATCCCTCCCTGATGAAGCTCAAGAAGCTCCTTGAATCTGAATGGTGTGAAAGAAGGAGGGGTAGTACTTATAAGAAAATAGATGCTAGAATTCACCCCCTGAGAGTGTCGACTCATCGAGTATCTGAGTAACCATGATCCACCAACATCCAGCTACTCCACAGAAAAAAGACAGCTACAGAATCAACCAAATAATCTATAAACATTAGAATAATCCCAAATATATGAACCACCAACTCTAACCAATCCTTTTCTGCCTAAGGATATGGCTCACCACTGAACCTTAGAGATCTATGGTGATGGAACTCACAAATTGTGCTCAACCTGTGCACATACTCAAATAGATCTACTAGAACAGATTGTTTCTCAATAGGTGGAGGTGCTACTACCTTCCCACCCAGAGGAAGGGGATCACATGACGAATAATGAACTGAGGCCTCATCGCTCATTGAATTATCATCATGAAACGGTGTTGATATCCTAGATGGCTCTCATCATAGAGGAATACTGAACCCATAAATGATTATCATAGTAAAATGGGTATATATCAATAATGACAGGGAGCTGAATCAAGAAGGATAGTTGAAGAATCAATCCTATATGATACATGTACCATTGTTCCCTGCAATAGATGTCTCAGTATACCAAGTCAACAAGTAGGTAATCAGGGTCCTGGTGAATGGCTATGTCAGCAGCCGCACTATCATTGGATTCTTTGGCCTGAGGGATACTCTCAAAAAATATTGACAATGTTGTTTTAATACCCAAAAAATTATTTTTTTTGAGAAAAATCGAACAACGTCCCAAGGAAAGAACCAGCTTTGATTACACTTTTTCATAACCAGACCAATGCTGAGGCTTTAGCCGCAACTACCTTAATCCCACCTCTATAAGATAGGGGGTGGTAACTAGTGCCGAAGGCACAAAAAACTCTGGGATTTCTTTTACAAAGTACTTGTACACACACTCATAACAAACTCAATAAAAAAGTGAATAGGTTTAGGAACAAAATATGCAACACTAATATAAATAAACATGAAACATGCATCGAACATTAAACAGTACAAGTACAGAATACAAAATGAAAGGTAAAGGGAAAAAATACACGCCCAAACAGAAAAGTTCCACAACCTAGAAACCAGTGGAAAAGTAAAGCAGCTAGGAGAGAACCTCTCTTGAACCCCAAGTCATGACCACCACACAAAGACCAATCACCCTATATCCCTAGCTCCTCTAAAGTCATGATCAACCTGTCAAACTTCTATAATGGAACACCAAGTGCAGCAAAGCCCTGGTAGGGGTGAGTATACAAATACTTAGTAGGATGCCCGAAATTCTCACAAGAGCAGAAAGAGAGGTAATGAATAGGGGAGATGTAAATAGAACAAGGTACAATAAAAGAGTACAACTCAACCCAACAAGATAGTGAAGTAATATTATCCAGACACAAGAATGTAGAAACAGTGAGAAGAATAAATTCTCATAGAACCTTCTCTACCTTTTATAAAGAGAGTAGAGTCGTCCAATCACAATAATATAGACACAGAAAGAACATGTTAAACCCCATGCGTCTTTGCCTCTTCTGGAAAAAGAGTAACCAAAACCCAAGAAGTGGGTACTTCAATAGGATATATATATATACATGTTCAAACAAAGAATCCCAAATGAGAGAGTAATGAGATCTCTATATCACAAATCTTCCCTGGAAAAGAGTAGCCAATAGTTATAAAAGTAACAACCAACGATGCCCAACATCCCACATGTCTATCCTAGACATGCAAGTCAAAGAGAATCAATCACCACACCTTGATACTTTCCGTTTTGGGAGGCACTGACTCACCCTCATGGTTTTAGGTCACATCACAAGAAGACATCCTGGTGGGGAAACTGTCCCTCATTATCATGATTTAAAAGGTATGTCAAACCATGAATCGTCACTCATCCATATAGTTGAGGGATCATGTATCAAGGTCGAGAACCCACTGATGAGCCCCACCAGAGGGTATGATCGATACTGATGTTGGGGAACACCACTGCCCAGCCTCGCTCAAGGGTAAAATGGTGGAGGGTAAGCTCGAACATTCTATAGGTTAACACCACTTCCCAGCCCAGCTGAAGGGAAATCCTAAAAGTACCATAGTAGAATGCCACTACCCATCCCAGTTGGTGGGTAAGCCGAAAATGTTCCATAGGCAAACACCACTGCCCATACCAACTGGAGAGAAATCCTGAAAGTGATCTGGCCATCCCAACTATATAGTATATATCAAAAGTCCTCAAAAAAGTATACTACAGTAATTAGGTATCACCCCAAATAGGTGTAATACCTGAAACATCTCGTATCATAACTCAAAAGCCACTATGGAGGGAACCATCTTGTTCTATGAAGAAAAAACTCAAGACATGCTACTCACATGCCAAAATCAGAGTCCAAAAGAATTATATATGATAGGTACAAGATTCGTAGTGTAATACATGGAGCATGTGGGCACCACAAAACGTGTGGCCCTACCTCATTATCTAGCCGTGTACCTAACCATACATGGGTATAAAATTATGAACAAAAACCCCCTAGGCATCCCAACGTACTCCCAATGTACATAGAACCTATAGCTCAAGAAAATTATGAGTGCACAATGCCCATTGTTTGATCAGAAGAGAGAAAAAGCAATTATACTAACATGACTCTTAAAATATCCCAGATAATCAAATGGATCACACCATTAGGATCCTAGTGGGAAAACACACAGGATCAATTATTCATTTACCCGAATCAGACATCCAGTGAAGAAACTGCATTTTGTAGCTTGTGAATGAATAGTTCTTCATGGGACCCATTCCACGATCCCAAAACACATCAACTAGATTTTTCCATTTCGATCCTCTTGGAAAATCACATGGGATTGGATATTCATTCTTTCAAAACAAACACCAGGTGAAAAAGTTAGATTTCACTACAAACTCCCTAAACGTGCCTCATGGGGCCCTCAACTCAGATTCAAAATAATCACCCATAATTAGTTATAAAAATTACTCCTCAACTATAGGGATGCAATTCCATTGATAGCATGTCTATCAGGCATCGTATGAAGACGTACGATCTGATACAAGAAATCTAAATAATAATAATTATATTATTTTTATTAAACTCATGCGTTTCATTGAACTAAGACAAAAAAACCAAATCATAAAAGTACCTAATCATTATAAAAATGTGCATCTTGATGAGAGGATCATGTGGCTGTAGAAGACACACAAAATGGATGCTCTGTTTAATAGTTATCTTTGTTTGAATCTTCCCCAACCCACTCTGGCCCGGTCCGACCGCTTCATCCAGGACCAGTCGCCATGGCCATGCATGCTCCACCACTTGTGCACCCTCATACTTACGCCTAAACCCATGACTTCCATGGGTTCTTCCATGCACCACCATCGACATCGTGGCCCATCGCTGCCTCATGGACTACCGTCGACAGCCACTGGCACCGCCGCGCCGGTTCCACACCGGTGGTCCTTCCACAGACCTTCGATAACACCCCAGTCACCCAAATTTTATTTCAAGACATGATCTAGTCTCCTTGTGATAAGATCTCCATAGACACAAACTCCTCTCAAAGATACTTCAATGTTTCAGCGTATCAAAAAATACCTGCCACTTCCACTCACCCCTCTGCCTCCTTTGGCGCACAAAATGAAAAAATTTCATAGATCCAGAATCCCTGGATCATAAACTTCATAGAACCATGCTCTTCTCAGTGATTAGATTTCGTTTTGACATGTCAAATAGTTCATCAAAAAATAATTCAAATAACAGTGAAGAACAAATGATCTATAAATTAAATGGTCAATGATTGTTGTTTGTTTGGCTATTAACAAAGGATTTCAAAGCATCAAGATCAATAAGAAGACAAAAATGACCAAAAATTCTTCAATAAAAGAGGTGAAGATTCTGAAAGAGGAATCTTACCTTGATTTTGCATATGAAATTCTTTTTTTTGTGCTCTAATCAACTGACATCTACATTTTTGGTGTGATCTGATTAAGTTCGGACGTCGAATCACCATCGGATGTATATGGCCAGAGCTCCCCCTTCCATGAGAGAAATGAGAAAACTCTTACTAATATCCCTAAAATCATATTTATAGGAAACTACCGATGGTTTTAGAATCTGAACCTCCTGTGCCCTATCACTTTAGGTTACACTTAAGTAAAACACCCCATTCCGAACTCAACGGTTGTCTCAACTTCCCAATTTGAGTCCCCATTAAAAAGTTATTTTATTTGGTGTTCTAGATAAAATAATTAAATTTAATTATTTTATTAAAAAATTTCCTTTCGTGGAATTTTATACCAAAGGCCCATGTTGATAAAATTTATACCCCGCATAGGGTAAAATCCATGCTTCGGAGTTAATAATGGCCTCATATTTTTTATTCATAATACCATTTGAAAGATACCCTATTTCCTCCATGTGAATGTAAAAAAATACATAATATTTTTATAAAATTAATATCGGGTACACTGAGCCTCGTAATTTCACACCGTCTCAGCTCCTAACTCTGGAAATATAGGTAAAAATATTCCAATGTCTTACAAGGGAAAAATAAGGTCTCTACCTGAATATTTAATTTACCCAATCATTAAAAAACTTGAAATATCTTCATGACATGTATTAATTTCACATCATGTATTAGTTCAAGACATGAGTTTTATGGATTTTACACATTGTGTAACACATTTACATGGTATGTAAATGTGCTACAGATAGTTTTCAATCCATTTTACTTATAAAACATTGAAACCTCTTTACGGAATCACAACTTAACAAGTAACCTTAGTAACACATGACCCATTTATACATGCACTCCATTAATTAAAATAAACATACATATCTATACATTAAGTAATTTATCCCAATATAGTCTCCACATAGATCATATCCAGTTTTATAATGTTTCCTATCAAACCAAGTATGATTTAATTCAAAAAAATATACATCCATGATGAAACATGATCACCAATGTTTAAATATGAGGCAAAGCTAAACCAGATAAAGTTTAATGAAAAAATAAAAGAGAGAAAAAGATGGGATATTACAATCACACCTAGGGCTAATGAGAAATACCCAAAAATTCCTAGAGTAAACCTACTAGAATGAAGTTCACATTACCTAATACTTGTTAATAGTATTATTAACCCAGCCTAGGGAATAAATGATATAGGATCAAACCCCGGTCACAAAAAGGGATCCCTGACTCTATTTGAGACTAATAATTTAAAGGAGGTCACGCCATATGATCATGACAAGTTCAATTATTGTAACCTTATATGGATTAATCAAGGTAATTCAACATACAAATACTTCTCAACACTAAATATATCAGAGTACTCAACTTTCCCTGGAATAAGTACACATCGTGTATAGGTAGGGCACTATGTGTCCCACTATGTCTAGATCTACCTATTTTGGTTCCTGTGTTCATCATCCCATTATCATATACTATGTCCATTACCATTTATAGTATCCATACCCATGTACTTGGACATGTACCAGTAATTTTCTATTCTCAAGTACCTAGCTATTCCCATATACACTATCCATGCTTAGGCACAATAGTCGTGCCCACGTTCTTGGTTGTGTCCGTGCTCATTTAACCCAAAGTTAAGAACTGAGTCTCTAGCCATGGGTCACATGATGTGTGATAATTATGGAATGTGATATTTATATTTAAACATAAACCCTATCAACCCCATAAATGGTCCCTATGTCATGTTTTCTATAAATTACACGTCATTTAGTTTGGAAATTTCCAAAAACATTATTATGTAATACGTGCCTAGACCACGCTACCTCTACTAGTGTATCCACTTCAAATCTAGCATGTAGATTTTAGAGCTAAGGTTGACCTTTCCTATAACATCACTGATGGATGGATTTATTCCACCCATATTCTATTTAACTTCCTCCCATCACAACGTGCCACTACAACTCCTCAACATTGAGGGAAAACACCTGATCCAATCCTCAATCATCCATCTTTGTTACCTATCTATGATCATGAATTTTATCTCATAACTAAACCAATAGAAATGATATGTTGTTCCAAGGATCTATTATTCAATTAACGGTTTCAAATCATTGTCAAACTTCCACCAAATTGAAATTCTGATGATTATCATAACAATACCGTGGTGAGAAAATCACAAAACATAATAGTGAAGAATGAATGTTGGACATTATTTAGGTTATCTTCTATTCATTGATGAATATATAAGTGTTCAAAAGGGATAATAAAAGAAGAACAATAATATCAATTTCTAATTCTAGGAATACAAATCAACCACCAAAAATTGATGATCAACACACAAATCAATTTGTTAAGACAATTTATTCATGTTTGACATGAGATAAAAAAATGGAATTAACCAACATAAAAAAAATCCCTACTTGGAATTTGGACCAATAATTGTTAATACTACATCATTATAACTGGAGAGATCTGTGAACCCCTTTAATAAATATGAACTCCTCGGAACACTGATCGTCGAACCATGATCTTTTCGTTTTTCAAATATCTCATCCAATGGATCCTTTAAAATACATATAGATATGAAGATAACCTTATAATTTCTTCATAACCTAGTTTATATAAAAGAGGATTATGTTTAAAATATTAAATAAAAAACCCAATTATTTATTTATCAATCCACCAATGACTTCTTTTAATTTAAAAGTACATCAAACACAGTGATTCTATCCCACCTTGGCAAAACCTCACAGTTTTGGATTTAATAGTGGTCGCAAATTTCCCATATTGAATACCGTTTGGGAGTTATTATATTATTTTATAAAAAATGGATGTTCATGTTATAATATATTTTATATTTTTATTATATCATCATTTAGGCTCCTCGGGCCCTAGAATTCCATGCTGACTCAGTGTATAGCTTTGAAAATATTTCTCAAAATATTATATTATTTTATAAGGGAAAACAAATATGTTACATTTTCACCCCATTATAGATTTTCATCCTAATAATAAATAAACCAACTAAAATTGATGAGAGTACTGATATTGTATCTGGTTTTCCCACTCCTAGGTTCTCTTCTGAAGATTCCAGTGATTCCATCAGACACACACCCAAAGAATCACTCACCAATGAAGGGACATCTCATACCGATCTTTGATCTCTCTCAGGTACCCTAAAAGGGTAGCTCCATACTCAATGTCCATTTTCCCCCAATTGATAACATGTAGTGGGTCATGCACATACCTCATCAACTATGAAATGTGGAGGACATTGTGTACCCAGTTTAAATGTGGTAGTAATGATAAGTGGTATGTCACCTCACTAACACTACGTAGTATCTAGAAAGGGAAATGAATATCAGAGATAAAATTCTAACCCATATAAATATCTAAAACAATTCACTGATGTGATAACATTAGGATTATATAACATGCCTCCCTAGTTCCATAGGCCTCTATAATCCATCCATGTAAGACTTCTGACAACTCTATGTAGCCCTCATCTACACCTGGATGATCTGAACCTTATCTTCTTCACTCATAAAAACTCTAGACCCATGATAATTGACTCCCCTAAATCATCCTAGAATAGTGGTGACCTACAATGTCTCATATAATAGGCCTCAAATGGTGTTATATTAGTGGTGGAGTGGTAACTATTGTTATATAAAAAATTCATGAGCGATAGGTGATCCTCTAAACTATGGAAAAAATCCAACATGAAAACTCAAATCACTTCCTTCCAAACCGGAATGGTCTACTCCGTATGGTCATCTTTTTAGAGGTGAAACACCATGCTCAAGTGAAAATGAGTAACATAGGCCTCCTTCAATCCTTTCCACAACCATGATGTCTATAAAGAATCATGGTTTGAAATGATTGTTGAGGGAAACCCATGTTGCCAGACTTTTTCTTGCATGTAAAGAAACCTCATGCTATATACTAAACTCTACACTTTGATGGGAAGGGAGTGGGATGACTTGGTTAGTATTTCTATAATCACATAGATAAAATCATTTCCTCTAGCTGATCATGGAGTAATAATTAAAAAATTCATAGATACACCATCTTAATTCCAGTTCGACACCTCAAGGGGTTGATCCAAACCTACTATAAGATGTTGATATGCCTTTACCTACTAGTAAGTTTGGTATAGAGACTTTAACTCAATTGTGAACTTATTCATCCTTGGTCACCAGAACTAATTCCAAAGGTCCCAATACATCTTTTAAACTTATAGATTTACCTCTAAGGGGATGTATGAAACTCTCTTAGAACCTCCTCTATCAAAATTACTGGTTCCATCATCCTCCCAGAGAAAAGGATGATGTGCTCCTCACCTTCTAATAACCCTTCAGGAGGATGTCCATTGAACATATAATCCCATAAGGAATCATAGTTGGTATCACCAAGACGATCATCCCTAACACTATGAAGAAGAATTGGGGGTAATAACCGTATATTGGAGGTAATATGAATCATCCTCATCCACTATAGAAAAATATAATGAGGTTGTTTCTAGTAAAATATATCCAGGTATTTTCCTGAAGTTTTTTGTGTGAGGTTAATTGTTCTACACAATTTTTTGAATCGTGTTTACAATGATTTTATCTAATGGAAACTCTCAATAGTTCCTATATCCATAACCACATATGTAATTACTTTTCAAATGTAGACATTCTTTTACGGTTTCATACCCAATGATGCTTAAGAACTCACATTAGTCAAGAGGATGGGAGGCCGAGCACATAAAACCATTTTGGGGTGAATTATTTCATACTCTAGGAATATTCTACATATTTAAGATATGTTCAGAAAATCCTTACCGGGAATCGATACGAGACTGGTTACCCATGTCTAAATAACTTTATTAAGGCCATGAATTGATAGGAATAACTGTGTGCATATCAAGCATTCTCCACAATTCCCTTATTTTTTTTATGATTCCTTAGTTTATATATATATTCAGGAACTCTAGAGTTTATTTCTATTTAGGGAGGTAGTTTGTATCTTTGAGATGGGATTGAACATATATGTGGCATCCTACGCATCATTTGGGAATAGGAATCAAAACCCATGTAGTTTATTTGACATAGTTTAAGGGAATGTGTGTGGACCCATCCATGCTATTTAACATTATGTGGAAAGGATGTAAATAAAACTCTCAGGCCCCAAAGTGGCATCCGACATATCCTTTTAAGACATTAATAAGAGTATATATAGTTTTTTTATGGGCTCCTGTGTCATGAGAGTTACAAAAACATAGCCCTTGAACGGGACTTATCAATATAAGGTTTCCCCGGATTTATTCATCCAGATTATGGACCTTTGATTAAAGATGAGATGTTATCAAAATTACATCCTAAAAAAGGGCCCACATTGGGGGAATTCTCATCATGTTGTTCATACAATCATCACCAATATCTAATACCACATGATAGAGGATAATTTTGATAAATAAGAGATAGAGGGAGGTCAGACATATTGCATGAGAGAATATTTGTACAATGCTTTCACATTTAAGTTTCCCTTTGATAGTTATGATTACTTATTTCATGAAAGATATGGTATGGATATTGGGAATTAGGAATTAATCATACGTATCATGTTAATAATAAGAATCATAGTTAGCATAGTTCAATTTTTCCCTAACTTGCTCAGGGGTTTATGGTATCTGAGGGAATCGTCAGGGATTACACTTAAAATGATACCCATGTATGAGACCACTTATCATCCATTGATGGAAGAGGTAGGATAGTATAATTATGGGATAATTCAATCCCATAAGTCATGAATATTTGAGATATGAATGGACTTACACTAATGTGGGTTCTCATCAGATATCAGACCTTAGGAAAGAGTCCTACATATCTTGGTAATGGTAGTAATCATAGTTCTCATAGTTCAGGTATCCCCTAACCCACATATGGGTTAGGGTGGTGACCATAATCAGAGACATTATTGTTACCCCTGAGGTTTTAGGAATTCTAGGGGTTTATACTATAATTGATTCAATTTTGAATATTCATTCTCCATATTTTGATAGATAAAGATACATGGAAACCATGAAAGGTCTATTGAATATGATTGACATAGAGGGACCATCTGAGATCATGGAACATATATGGTCACATGGGTGCATAAGCCGAACCCATTAAAGTCAATTCCCATGTAATGTGGGAATGAATTGCAAGGTTCCCACTTGGGGGTCCACATGGTACAAGACTTAGTGTGTTAGCCAGATGAAGGTTTCATATCTTTAGGGGTATTCCCAACATGTCTTGATGGCCTTCTAGACATGTCCTTTTTTCCACCTAAAATTTTTGTAGTGTCAATATGGAATGGTAGACACATCCAATGGTGTCTTCCTGGCAAGTCCAAGATGCATTACATGACCAAAGTTGATGCTTCTAATATCTTTTGTATGATCAAAGCAGACATGTCTGGGGAATTTCCCTGATTATCTGACTTATTTGAGATGTCTTCACATGATCGAATTTTATTTTCCATTGACTACCACCTAATCAAAGTGACTTTTCTAGGATGTATTCTCATGATCAAAGTTGAGATGTCTATGATATTTCGCATGATCAAAGTGGACATGTCCAGGGTATTTCAAATGATCAGTTGAATTTTCTAAGACATCTTTTGATGACCATAGTGCATTGTACATTTCCTATTTCATGATCAAAGAGACTCACCTTGGATGTATTTAAATAATCAAAGATGACATGTAAAAGATCTTTAACATGATCAACTAACTTGTCTATATGTTGTGTCATGATAAACATAGCTTGTCGTCTCACTGTCAAAGGATATGGTGACATGTTAAAGGACTATCTCATGTTGATAAACAATCGTAAGATCAACCTGAATTTTACAAGGCCAATTGTGTGACCAATATAGATTGTCTAAGAATTGTATTGATTAAAGTGACACATACAAGGTCACCTAAAGACATCATGAGACTAGTAAAGAATATTGTGAGTGTGAGATCTTAATTTAATAATTTGGAGGGGTATTGAAGTAATGTTTTTGATCCTGATACTTTCCAAGTGTTTGAGCCAGTTATTTAAAGGTATCATTTCTTGGACGCTTGGGCATAAATTTTCCTTGGTATAGGGGTGCATGGATAAGGTTTTACAATATAACCTCACATCCTAGGGATTTCTAGGAATTGGCATGTTTTCTACATGGGTTCTCTTGGATTACAAGGAATTTTATGGGATAATGAATTAACACATGATTATGTTTCATGATGCTTCATTATTCATGAAATTTCATGACCTATGTGGGGTCTCGTGATGGGTTCTATGATAGTTCACAGGGGCTATGTATCAAAGTCATCACATGCATAGATGAACGTACACACTATATCATGACGAGTAGTGCTTAGAATATTGTGGTGCATATCCTATATTTTTTACTTGTTTGGAGTGGCTTCCCACATGATGTCATCATGTGATGCTTAATTTCTCATGTGATTTCCTATTGAATCCTAAAATGGGTTTTCTAATCATGTGTGGGGGGAAATGTATAAAAGTTTTCACATGCATGGATAAAGGTAGTGACTGAATGGTAAAGAGGACTACATGGAATATAGGGGTACATTTCCTTAGTGTTTTCCTTACAAGGATGGGTTTCCCACATGACAGTATC
Source organism: Viscum album (assembly GCA_963277665.1). Lineage (NCBI taxonomy): Eukaryota > Viridiplantae > Streptophyta > Magnoliopsida > Santalales > Viscaceae > Viscum > Viscum album. The sequence goes on along the minus strand of OY728146.1, from coordinate 865,693,525 downwards.
TTGTGATTATGAATTTCTCATTAAATTACATGTTTAATAATGCATTGGGTTCTGCCAATATATAGAGAGGATTTCCATTGATTCCATACATATGGATAAGGGTTCATGGAACATAGGGAATATGGATGATGGTTTTTCCATCATGGCCACACACCCTAGTGTTTTTTTGTGAAGCGAGAGTCCACATGTGAATGTTTGTGGACACCAGCATGGGAATCTCCCATATCTGAGGGCATGGCCCATGAAGCTGAGCAGTGGGCATCATGAGACTGAGGTTTCTTCTCTTAACTCTACATGATGAAGAAGTGTTTGTAAAAAATAACACATAGATTGCATGATATTTGTCTCATAATCACCATGAAACCACATAATCTATAATGGATAATGAAAGGGTCTTCATATACATGAACTCAAGAAACTCACAGGTGCTGACTTAATGAAATAAGGGTTTTGAAATTAAATTATTAAACTAGTGAGGTATCACACGATCACATGAATACCCCAGATGAACTAGGAATTTAAAAATATTAATTTCATTATGTGATCTTCAAGGGATCATGTGAAAGATATTTTTAAATCACTTTAAGAGGTTCTCTATGAGTGGTATCTGGTGATCGCTCTATCTCTTAGCTTATTATTTTTTCCCTTATTCTTCACCACTTTTCTACTTCTCTTATATCACATGTATTTTTTATGGGCGAGGAGTGATTTATATAGGCAAAGGGATTCTGAGGTTGATGACTATTTTCATGGGGATGATTCTGCATGCACCGACATGAGGTGGTAGAGCATTACAGGATCAACATCATGTGTCAATAAGAAAGCTTCGTGCGATATTTTTTCATTCATGTGACAAAATTCTATGGGAAAATAAATAATAATTTTTTGAGGGATGAATCTTATCGCATCTCTATTTGTCTTACGACGCTTACATGGTGTTAGTGAATATTTTCTTAATTATTATCATTTTATCATAAAACCCATCTTGTGATGGTATCTCATAGACCACATGAATGGATTCATGTCGTAGTACAATACAGATATGTTCTTTGAAGCAATGTATTCATGAAAAAAATGTTTCATGAATGCCTTAGGTACATCGAGTGAATCTTATACACCTTGTTTAATTAGTTAAAGAGGGTTGTCATAGAAGACATTGGGCGATGGAGCAACATTATGTGTCTCAGTGACTTTGAACTAGTGGCGTGTGAGTGCGACAGATGAACAGGCTAGCAGGTTGTTGAAGATGGTAACATGAAGTAATCAAACAAAATAGGTAGATTTGATCGGATAGTCGTGGCCATTTATATATGTTTTTAAATGGAGGAAAATTATTTCCTCCTCGACACCCAAATCAAACTATCACATTTTTGGGTAGTTCTTAATTAATAAACCCATGGTAGAATCACCTCGAAATGGTAGTGGGGTCAGAACTTGAATCATATACACCAAACCTCACCGATTGTTCCCTCCCATTGCATAGACCACCTAGGAAAAACTACACACACCTGTGCACACACCACACAAGCATTAATCACTTTCCTCCTTTCCATATGGTTGCCTCTTGGGGTGAGATTAAGGCAACTCTTGCAATTTCTTAGTTTAAGTTGGCTAGACAGTTGGCCTATTTTTTTGATAAGGTGCACTAATAAAACATAGGATAAATATTCTAAGTAAAATGGGTGAAAATAAGGGTCCAACATATATATTCCCTTATATAAAATTCTTCATTTCTACTTATTCTAGGTATTTCATGAAAAATGAATTAATATATTGCATGCTCTTCAAAATTATTTGACCTTTGATGAAAAATCACATGGTACACAATTATGGGTGCCTACAAAATCCTCCTAGAATTAGATTCATTCAGAAAAAAATAATATGATTATAAGGTAAATTTAGATCAAATTTACATATATTTGAACATCTAATGATCTATGATATAGTTCCCCTTGAAGATATTTTTTCAAAGTGTGTCAACTGAGGAATTTTAAGAGTTATCAAGAGGAGTCTACTGAGAACAAGTACATGACAGAATCTATGATAGGAAGTAGATTTATCTTGGGGAATAGATACCTTCAAAATGGATTATGTATACGTTATAGGATGGAATATGAAATGGATGAAAAGAACATTTTGGATTGATTTGATGTAATGTACATTGATGGAACCACATATCTCATAAGAATGATAATCAGGACATATGTAGTTCTGAAATATTCAACTATGTAGATCAAACTCGTGAATAGGGAATAAAGTTTCATGGATGAATTATACAATAATGAATGTAGTTACATATATCCAGATCGTATGTAGGATGGATAATATCAATGTCTTATGATGAAACCCTTGGTAGAGACCCTTGTTTTTATTGCAATGTTTCATGGATCATCCATGTTACCGAAACATTGTGTAATAGAAAATAGTTCCAAAATGCTTGGATTTGAGTGCTTAACTTACAAAATAATTTTCTTGAAAAATGATCATGAATTCCCATTGACATGATATTACACTTTGCTGTACTTTCTTGAGTGTTCTTGAGGTTTCCTGATTTACAATGAAGATTTGGGTATGATATCCATCATATAGGGATAATTATTGAATTTATACCTATGTTAGGGGACTTATCAAGAATATATTGATCATTGATAAGGCCATATAGTTCACCCAACAAGATTTGTATCTATTTATTTATATGGACCTATTTTTTCTTATCTTCACATAGGTTAAAAATTATCATGCAAGGAATTGGATTTTTATTAGGACACCCTCTTACCAGTTTTTGACCTAACATTTTTAACTCTTTCTATTTATAGATGCTCAATATTTCCTGGTTCATGTAAAGTGCATGTCCAATGAAAAATTAGTCGACTTTTTTCAAGGTTTACCTTTTTGGTTTTTCATCCGGGTGAGAATTATGAATCTTTCAGTCGTACAAACTATGCCATTGTTGTGTTGTACTTTAGGGTCTTCCATCTCAGACATCATGTTACTGTAGTTCAGGGTCTTTTATACTAGACATTCTATTGATATGGTTTATGTTCTTTTATCATAGACCATATTTTACTGTAGTTTAAAGTCTTTTAGATTAAAACTTATATGGATGCATTTTAGGGAATTTTGATCAGAACTACTTTTTTAATAGTTTTATATATTCTGGATTAGACCTTCTATTACTTGATTTTAAGGTATTTTATCTTATACCTTGATATTCCATAAAATTAAAATCTTGCTTCTAGTAATTAATTGATGATAATGAAATATGGGAAAAACAAGCTAGGGATGAACCAAAACACCCGAAAGTTCTAAGTTTTTTCAAGGTGTTTCCATGGCTCATGAGGATTGGAGTTCTTTTCTTGTTGGGAGGATATACCTCTAGTTAGTTGTTTAAATCCCTTATTCATTAACAATATAGTCAAATAGTGGTGCAAACACTCTTTTCCAAGGTCCATGCATGATTTTGGAGGTGGTATTGATAGTTAGAAAAAATATTATTGAAGTTAAATATTCTTGGATAGTTAGAGTATGGTTTGTGTAAATAATGTTTCTTAATTGATGAATCATGGAGCAGAGCATACAAAGCATAAGGTGATGAGTTACACCACGAAGTCACCAGGGATCATGAGGATTTTAATCCCATTTCTATATGGGGGATATACCTCTAGTTTGTGGGTAAAAATCCCTTATTTATGACACCATAGAGCTTATATGTGTGGTCAAGTACCAGGTATCTTCACCCTTTTTCAAGGGACATGGAAAATTATTGAAGACTAAAAAATATTAAATATGAAGTGGGGTATGGAGAGAAGGGAATGAAGTGAAGGATATCCAAGGAGGGTTCTATAACCCTTGGGTAGATTGGATTTTCATGTGCAGGCTTCATCCGCATTCCATGTGGTTTCAAGTCACATGGTGTAGTCCATCAAAAGGTTTGAGAATTTAGTGTCACATTCCTACTTTTAGAAAAGAGTACAATACATGGTGACATAACATTAATGATGTTGAATCTACTTGAATATTATGGTCAGGGGAATTGTAAATAATGGTCCAAATTTCTCGGTTTAGGAGTAATGATATGGAAAAATCAGGTTGGGGATGACCTAGAATAATCTCAGGTGTTGAGTCCTTCCATAGTGATGTCGGGCTCACAATAACCAGAAATCCCTTCATATAAGTCAAATATTTCACTAGTTGGTAGGTATAAGCCCTTATTCATCAATATAAAGGTAAAATAGAGGTATCTCATTTTAGTTATGAGGTACATGAAATGATTTTGGTGCCCTAAGACACACAAATCATGAATTATGATTTATAGAAAATGTATTATTCAAGAAAGGATCACACACTCTAAAATTTTTGTCACTTTCATGTGAACATGTTATCATAGAGAGGTGATGTGAAAAATATGTAATATAAATTTCTACGAGACTAGATGGTCCATTGATTATATTTTTTATTTTAACAGGGATACAAAGTGGGCCCTATGAGCTTTATGCCTCATTCATTTATGCTCCAACTTTTTCCTAAACTCTAGAGACAATGATACTAGAGAGAGGAGACATGAATTTTATCAGGCCTCCCTTTGTAGGTTTTTAACCTAACATGTTTTATGTATCATTCAATAGCTATTTGGGATCCTGTGATAAACAATCAATGGATAGAATTTATGGCTGCACAACTTTGAAGAAAGTGCATGTCGTTTAAGGTGATGGTGTAAATGGACCTAATAGAAGGAGAGTATTATCCCAGAGCCTAATTAGTATACCCAGGGTTAAGAGTAATAAAATATATTTCAGAGATGGGGATTAAAATGTTGTAAATCATGGATCATGGTTCTCTGGAAATGAGTAATGATATGGCACAATCATGTTGGGGATGGTTTAAAACACCCTCAGGTGTTGAGTTCTTCCACACTGATGCCAGGATCATAAGGACTGAAAACCCCATAATATTGGGAAAACATGTCTGTGATTGTAGTTCAAAGCCCTTATGCATTGATATAAAGGTCAAAATGAGAGATATACTTTTCCTTCCAAGTAATTTGAATGGTATGATGAAAACTGAGGTTCTCAAGACATGAAGTGTGATTTATGGGGTGGGGGCTTAAAATTATGACAGACGGACTACATTATCTAGTTGACTAGGGTCAGGATCTTGTGCTAGTTTGATATGGAATGAAAATGGTTGTTGGCATGAACATTTTGACACCATTCAGTGGGGACACATTTTTTTAGTATTAATATCATGTGGAAGAACATTTTCCTTTTAGTTCAACATCATTTGGTGAATAGTTATTTATCATGTTGTTTTAATGTCACGTGACTAGGACATTTTCCTTGTAGTTCAACATTATGTGGTGAGAATGTGAATGTACAATGTCATTTAATTTCTTAATACTAGGACATGGCCCCTAATCTAAAAATATATACCAATTGTGATGACCATAGTGACTTTTTAGTTCCCCTAAGCTCACTTGAGCCACAGTCAACTAGAGAAACAAGGGGAAATTTTAAAATCAACAACGATGTGAACTAGTGGGTATATAATAACTTAAAAAATAGGTCCAACCAATATGTAGTTAGTGATACATTTTTAACATTTTATATGTTTTAGATAATACCATTATTAAAATTTGGGTGTCTCTACATTTCATTTGGTGGTAGGAATCAAACATTATTCCATTCTTGTATAAACTTTCCCTATGAAGTTATAAACTGTACACATATATGGGGGATATTTTTTTCTTATTGCAACATGACCTAATAACCATATAATCAAGAACCACTACATACCATATGATAACAGGAATCAAGCCACATTTAATTCTTGGCTGATAAACTATCTAAGAAGGTCTAACCCCTACTTAAAGGGGGCCATTATTCCCATTTATTATTGTAACTATACCCAAGATTAGGGATCATAGGATCACTACATATCTTGTGATAGTAGAAATATATCCATAGATAGTAGTTAAATGGGAAAATATCTATGTTAGTCTGACCTGTACATAGAGGGGGTGGAGGTATTTTCCCATTTATTATTGTAGTTGCACCCATGATTGGATATCCAGGAATCACTACATATCCCTTGATGATAGGAATATATCTACATGTAGTTATTTAATGGGAAAAGTTCTGCATAGATATGAACCATATGCAGAGTGGGGTATTGTTCCCCATGATTCTTACAGATGAACCCGATATTGGAGATCCAAGTGTCACTATGTATCCTATGATGATAAAAATCAATCCAAAGGTATTTCTTGAAAAACAATAGAGTTCAATGTCATGTCGCAAGGATGTAGGCCCCCTGGCTTGAAAAGGGAATATTGTGACTCGACCCAATAATAGAGGTATGGGCATGACTCCGTATCATATAATGGTAAGAATAAAGACCCACATAGATATATAATGGACGTGTGGTAGGATACGGACACCAAGGAAAGTGGTCTACTTAGGTGAGGCCCACGGTAAAAGGTAGTTTTATATCATGCAAGACACACCAACCATGCAGTTTAATTACATGAAACAAGGACTTATTGTTTGAATTTTATGGTCTTCTACCTAAGAACATGATAACCAAATAATGAATTGATATGTCTTTTTCATGCATGGAAGCCCTTAAAAAATTCCTAATCTCACATGATCTATTCTTGGTGTGAGGAACAAGGAATGGAAAAGGTTCCAATCACCAAGTTTAGGTGTTTAAAGATAGTATAGAGGAATTTGGTTTCATGTAGTGTCTAGGATAATATATAGGATCTAGGAATCTCTATGTATCTAATTAGATTGAAAATCAAACCATATATAATTCTGTAAAACTACTTAGTTTAGTTTCATACAGATAAAAAATCATCCATACAGTTAAACATAATACGGTAAGGATGAAGGTGACATGACGTGAAAGAATTGAAATGTTGTGGATATGTGTATTTTAACATCATGTGCTAAGGAAGTATTCCATAATGTTCATAATCATGTGTTCAAGACAAATTATGCAGTTTTAATGATGTGATACCAAGAAGTATTTTGTACGTTTTAATGTTATTTCTTCAGGACATGTTTCATAATGTTTAACATCATGTGTTCAGGATGTGTTTTTTCAGTTTAATGTCATGAGACTGAGATGTGTTGGTGTAGTTTAACATCATGATACAAAGAAAAGAGATGCCTGATGGAAGCTATGAAAAATATTTCTTAATAAAACTCCCATTTGTTGGGGGTGTGACCCATTCTCCGTCAATTTTGGCTAGTTAATAGGATCCACTGTGATAGAACATATGCATGATATAAGTAACTTCTTATTTGGGTACCTATTTCAGAAGATTCTCACATGGTGTCATTGGGATTATGGGATCTAATACCAGTTCTCTTTATATGAATTAATAGAGGAAAACCTTTTCATTGAAATCCCATGCGATCCAATTCTTATGGACTTCAAGGTTGTTCAATGTACACATCCTTTTTTTTCATTAATCCTTTACAATTAATACAACCACTTTTAAGATTTCTCATAATATTAGTGTTTTCTGCAAATATCTATTTGAAGTGAAGGAAGATATAATTCAATGGGAAACACTTCATTGATTCCATACACCAATTAATACAGAGTTTATTATGTAAAAGTATATGTGGTGGTATTGTAGGCCCTTAAGGAATCAAGGATATTGTTTGGATAGGTTTTCTTGTCTATATTCACCATATTCTAGAGTATATTTGAAAGAGTCTTATTAAAGAACACCTTTTTCCATATTCTACTACATGATATCAGATTAAAGGATTGGAATATATCTTGTAATCATGGTAAAATTTCACTATCTATATAGAATATAATTTGGTGCTTTTTCCCCTAAATATCTCGTAAGGTACTTCGAACATGATGATGATATTGGACATAACGAAGTTGATGATATTATTCATCCTAACTTCCTCAAGGAGTATTTACTAATACCATTTTAAAATAAGCCTCTAGAAGTAATTATGTACATAAACATCTTAATTGTGGTTGGGGTTACACCCCACAAATTCCATTCCCCATACGAGAAATGAGCAAGAAAATTTGGTTGTATGTTGCAATATTTGTGGTTGATGGATGAAGTTTTCATGGATATGGAATGCATGAAATTTATTATTGAACTCTACATAGTCATGTACCATTGTTTTTCAATAGTAACCGAGCATCCTGATTTTATAGTAGAGCCTGGTCTCGAACTGATGAGTGATAAAAGAGGTTGCATGTAATTCTATCATGATGGTGGGAATCTATTTTTTACTATGTATATGAGGAGGATTCCATCAAAACCTCACTTGTTGAGGGATTTATTCTCATTTGGTCTATCATGTAGAGTAAATTTCACTACTCTATGTTGAATCTATCCCATTCCAACTCATTCTATCAAGAGAGTCCCATTTTGGGGACAACCAATTATGGGATCCATCTATCTAGGGGTGTATATCGGTTCATCACAATATGAAGAGATGTTGACCTGAATGGTTTGATCCATGTAACAAAATATGATGATTGGAACATATTTTGATTCGTCAAGTAGAAGATCACTTCTTCCTAATCATTGTTAGCCAAGAATGTGGTTTCATCATCTGTTGCATCATTATAAGAATTCTATTATTGGGGGAAATGATACAACAAGGGAAGAAAAAGTAACTCCAACATTAGTCTTTTAAAATATCTAGTAAGAGGGGCCAATTCTTCCTTTTTATAGAATATTCACTATTGTTATACTTTACCACTAGCTATAAATCCCCTTTGATGTTCAAGTAGGACGTTTGCATCTATATGTCTAGTTACAAGCCAAAAATTAGGGATTGTTATTCATCCTTGATATTAGTACTACCCTCAAAATGTGAGAAAGAGTAGGAAAAAATTTATTTTCCTAAAGAAACAAATACAATCTATTAGCTAACATGACTGAGTATCAAATTTTCTAGTATGATGCTAACAGGAATTCAATATGTTCCATAAAAATACATATCAAATTTTCAAGAAGTATTGTGGGCATAGAAAACCTCTTTATCTGGGGGTTTAGTGTCCACTGGTGTTCTTTTTTAAGCAGGATGTGCTGTAAAGAAATCAGCTAGGGCCTGCCCTTTCAACAACTTCTTTGGAACGAAATGGATTTCATATTGTTGCATAATGACTTACCACAAGGAAAAACACCCATAATCATAGGAAGAACATGAATATAATTTAGAGGTTTTATAAGAGATACTAATTGGACTTCATGGTGCAACAAGTGGTGCCTTAGATTTTTCAATGCAAAGATGACTGAGATTTCATTCTTCTCGACATCAAAATATGTGGTCTTAGTATCTATCATCTTCAAGATAATATAATAGAGACTATTTTCAATCCACACATCATTTTTATATTTGAGGAGGGGTCCAAGTGATTTGTCCATGGTGGTCACATATAAGATGATTGGATTTCCTTCCACTAGTGACATTAAGTCTGAAGGGTGCAGTAGGTACCACTTGATATTCTCAAAGGATTCTAAGAAATATTCATATAATTGATTGAAGATTCCATTCATCATTATCTTGGTGAAGGGGAGATATTTTCGGGCCATGTTGGCTATGAAATTCCAAATGTAGGTGAGGTTACCTTAGAGCCCCTTATCTCGTTGAGATTCTAATGGGGGGACATTGCCTGAATTTCATTAGTATTTTTGGGGTAATCCTTATATTCATTTCATTATAATATTTATAAGATTGAAATTTAAATGATATATACATGATTGTGGGGGGGGGGGGGGTTATGCATTTTGAAATTCCAGTATCATATTTATTTCATATATTTTTAATGTGTTTATTAATATCATCCTTAACTCATTACATGTATAAGGTAAAAGAATCACATTGCTTTGAGGGGGTGGTAGTCCACACTTCCACAAAAAATGTTATCATATTCCCATAAAATTGAAATAATAATGGTATGAGTTATAAAAATATTCCAGAAGTATTATGTCCACATAAATATCAAATATATCATATATAAATAGGATTTACATTATAATTACCCACCATGAGAGATGGTATTGTAAAATTAATGATGTCATCTTGTAGGGTAGTTGTTCTTCGTACACACCAATGGTGTGTTCGTAACCCATTTGATGATAGTGTGTGTAGTTTTAGGTAGAAACCTTAAAATAAAAATATATATATATTTATGATACCAAGGTCATTATATAATTAAAATATTATGTGAAATGAATGGATTGGATAAGGAATGAAAGTAAAAAATTCATATTCTTGAATGTTACCTCTTCTTTGGATAACTCTTTTTTGTTTTCACTAAAGGGATTCTTGGTTGGATTTCTACCCAAAGTGAGTCATCTAGTTTTATGGGATGGATTTCAGTAGATTATTTTTTTCTTGAGTTTTGTCAATCTGAAGGGTTTCAAAGGTGGGAATAAATGGGAGGGGTGACTATCTTTTTCTAGTGGAGGACATGTGGATTTTATTAAATTTTTAGAAATAGTAATTCCGCCGAGATTATCCCCATTTCAAGTGGGACCAATAATAAACCCGTTTTTAGAAAATGGAGGGTATGATAATAATATGTCGAGGAAATAGTTTTAGGAAAAGTGTATATGTAATTTATTCCTATAAGATTAATATTTTACCATTTTTAAACTATTTTTTCTCCTAATCATTTTAATTATATTTAATTAGTTTCACTAATATTCTTTGTAAAAAAATAATACCACATTGTTATAAATTATAAAGTATGATGACTCCATATATGGAATTCATTTTCTTAGAATATAAATCGTAGAGGTGGAGAAAATTAATTTATATTTAATCATAGAGACGTGATGATAAGGCTTGTTTTTTAAGTAAAAATATTCAAAATATTTCAATTTTTTATATTTAATTTTAATGTGAAATTGATTAAAATTACATAAATTGAATTATTTTTTGAATTATTGTTATACTTTTACTTTAAAAAAAAATTAAATATAGTTTTTACTAAAGTTAGGCGAAGAAGAATATATCAATTAAATTTCATTATTGTTTACTATTCATCAAAAAATGAATCTTAACATAAAAACATAAAAACATAAAAACATAACCCTAAAATAATTTACGGGTACCCACTTCAAATTTTAAAGTTTATTTCCATATTTAAAATTTATAAAATTTTAAAAAATTATTTTTAAATTATATTCTGCATTAAAATGAGCTAAAATTATTATTATCAAAATATAATTTTTATGTGTAAAATTGTGTTTATTATTAAGTTGTTGTTATTAAATAAATTGAATGAATTTAAAAAGATTTTATTTTATATATAACATTTCAATTTTCAATAAATAATCTCTAAGTTTGATAGAATTTATGAAACTATGAAAAACGTGATTTTTTTAACTATGTGTTTGAAGAATTTCAAACTAACTCAGTGTTGTATGTTCTGAACTTTATCAAAAAATAAATAAATTTATTCTAAAAAGAAAATATTTTAATGTCATCGAGTGTTAAATTATTCACTACTAAAAAATTTCCTGGTCGCTGTTTTATTAGCGTTACTTTCAAAAAATGATGTGGGTAGTTATCATTCATATAATCCTCTGGTTTCCATATTGGTTCTTCCATTTTGTGATTTTTCCAGAGTAACATTACCAGATGAGTTATATTATTCTTAAATACATGATATCATATATAAAGAATCTATATGGGTTCTTCACAGTATGAAATGTCATGTTTGAGATCTATTTCATCAGTGGTGATGACATGTGTTGTGTTAGGCATTTACTTCCTTAGCATAGATATTTAGAAAACATCATGTACTAATGAGAGATTTGGAGGCACTGCCAAATGATAAGAACCAAATTATATTCATTCAAAAATTTATAATGGATTTATGTACATGTGACTCATTTTCCTTTTCTTTCCGAACCTAATAACACTCCCCTGTGAAGATACTTTCAAAAAATCATGATCTTCCACATAGAACTCTAAATCTTTTATCTGATTATTGGTCGAAATATTTTGTCTAATCTGAGACTCATTAATATGATCATGAATAGAATTTAGCTTTATCATCATATATTAAAAAATATATTCTCCTATGATTTTACTTTCACCAACTTCATCCCAACATGTTAAAGTATAACATCTCTTACTATATACTTCTTCAAAAAATTTCCTTTGAATACTTGAATAGAAACTATTATTATAGTATAACTATACCAAATGTATGTATTAATACCACGTTCCTTTAAAGTTGATTGATCATGACCTAAACATGGCTTACATAATTTAAATTGTTTTTTCAGAATTTTCATCAATTTGTTGATGGTAGGAAATGATCAAATGATATCCACAATCACAGTCCTTTTGAATAATCTTCCATTATTTAGTGGTAAATAGGTCATCACAGTAAAAAAAATTGATAGAGGTTCTCCATTATGTCTTAAAAAATCATTAATATAGAGCCTTTTGGTTATGAAATAAATGATAACACATATTTCATCACTCATTATAGGAGTACTCAGTAGTCTTGTGATGAATTCCATGGTAATTTCTGCCAACTTCCATACAATAATTGGAAGGGGTTACATGACTCCTTTAGCATACTTCCACATAGCATTCTCTTATTGACAACCCTAACATCTAGAAAAATAATCCACAATTTAATGCATCATTTTATCTTAACAATAACGTTCATTCCCATCTCTATACTTATTTGTACTACAATAGTGTATATATATGTTTGATCTATGAGAATCATCTGAAAAATCACATTTTAGCTTTGTTGTAGATTGAACATGTAACCTATTTCTAAATTTTGGAACACTATAATCACAAAAAAAGTCTCTTAATTTCCTTTCATTCATAGAATTAATTTTTTTTTAAATTATCATCATCAGATTGAAAATTCTTAATATTCTCTAATAAATATATGTTTTCAATCATTTGAAATATGATTTATGTCTTCCATTATTTATAAATTTCCATATTCAACTTTTCTAGATCCATGAACATAGTATCCTTCCCATTACATGTATCAGTTAATACTTCATGATCCATCATACTCAATGTATATTCTACCTTATTTTCTTACCCTGGGTGGTAGGGTATTGAGTTATCATAATCCATTAATATATTGATCCACTTCCTTTGTCTCTTGTTGATCTATTTACATTAGAAGATGTATTTTATTATTTTTTGATCCTTGTATATCTCACATATTTCACTATATAGATAATGAATCCATATTTTCTAGGAGAATATTACAATCACTAGCCCAAGATCATTGGATGGATTGATCTGTTCGTGAGTCCTCAATTTCCATGATGCATATGAAATAACTTTATCATATTTCATTAGGACGCATCCAAGTCCCTTCTTCTATGATTAACTATAAATGAAAAACCCATATCTTCCAAATGGTAGCATCCAAATCATATAATTAGATATTATTATCTTTATTTAATCGATGATTTATTCACATTTCTTTATCCAAAAAACATAACAACTTTACTTTTAATCTTTGCTAAAGGGTTAGTTATTCAAAAAATATTCAAAACAATTCACTAATAGTAACCTAATAAACCAAAGAAACTATGTACCTTGTTTATATTTATTTATGTATTCCATTGTCTTACTATGTTTTTATTGTACAATCAACTGATATTCCATCATTGGATACAATATGGCCATGAAAACCAAACTCTTAAAGATAGAAATTGAACTTACCAAATTCTTCATATAATGCTTCCCTTCTAACAGTCCTAAGAGTGATCTGTATGTAATTATCATGTACCTTATAGGTTTTATAATACAACAAGATATCATCAATGGATAGTACCAACTATTTTTCAAGATATTCCTTGAATACTCATTCATTAGGTCAATAAAAATATACGGTTCATTAGTCAATCCCAATAGAATTACTGTAAACATGTAATGACCATACGACATCCAAATAGTTGTTTCTGAAATTTATTTATTCTTCACATGAAATTGGTGATACCCATAACACATGTAAATATTTGAAAATTATTGGGATCTATGAATTTGATAAATCAATTAGTCAATGTGGGGAAGAAAATATTTTTTCTTTGTTATAATATAAATTATTTACCTATAATCAATGCCCAAACTCATGGATCCTTCATTATTCTTAACAACATTGACATGGGATCACCATAGTGAAGCGCTAGGGTGAATAAATGAATAATTACCCAAATACTCTAGTCCCTTCATCAATTAAACTTATTCCATAGTCGCCATTATATAAGGAGTAATTGATGTTGGCCTTTAATTAGGGATTAAATCAATGGAAAATTCAACATTACACTCTGGGGGATTCCTAGATAATTTCTTAGGAAATAAATTAATGTATTCTTGCACAATAGGTACATAATCAATTTGAAAAAAAAAATCATTATCCCTAGATGTTTTTTCTCTTCTTCTACAATAATTTCATTTAGTATATATACTTGGGGGATCTAGATAAGAATATTTTGTGGAAAAATCTTCTTTAATGATAATTAATTAAAGACATTCCAAAAAAAATCCTTCTTTTTATCCTATTGCAATAAATTTTTGCCTCATAGTTCGGAATCCAATCCATTCAATGGATTTTTTGAATGTTAACCACATGTATGATAATTAGTTTAGCACATATAACACATTTATTTTTCACAATAGAGACTGCCCAAAACATATTTATTTCAATGATACATCCCTTAGTAATTTTGATTGAAAACACACTTATTAAATCAAAAAGTAAATGTCTAATTTTTTTTCAATAATTTTTATTTATAAACAACTGATATAGTCTTGAATCAAATAAAGAATTGAAAAAAATTTGATGATATGATATATTAATCTCCCACCATATCATTTGGTACTTATACATCTACTATAGTGATCACTTATGTTTGGACATCTCCCCTTATAATCTTCTCTAGTAGATTCCCTTGATGATTAGGGAATTATATTGCATTATTTCACATATCATTGCAGTTTTAACACTAAATAACAGTTATTTCCTTCTCCCCCTTTAATTCATTATTAGGGTGAATCCATTCTCCACAATTATAATAAACAATCATTCTCTTCCATAATTTCTTGGGGTGAATATTTCCACGATTTTCACAACATGGAAAGCTATAAATCTTGTTCATATTCTATTAATTAAATTTTTATGGCGCTCAGATGGCCTCTTATTTTCTTTTTATCTTTAAAATATTTAGGTTCATGTGAATTACTTATTTTTTTAATTTCACATTCAACTATCTCTATGTAAGATGTACATTTATTGGATACCATTTCCCTTCATAGAATTGTCTTAATCCCATAAAAAACTATCAATATTGCACTCTAGATTATAGATATTATCTATAGCATACCTAGATAACCTTATAATTATATCTTCATAATTTGAAATAATCTATTATTTATTTTTAATTAAGCTATGTGAAATTCTCTTCATGAAAATGTGTTCATCAAGGGGGACATTTTTATTAAAGAATGCCTCATTAAAAGTTTTCTATTCCATGAGTAATATTTATTCTTCCTCCCTAGTATTTGGAATCAAGGACCACCTTTGATCAGTATCACCTTTGAGAAAATAGACCAAAAGTGTAACCTTTTCCATTTCACTACATCCCAAGGCCATAAACATCTTCTCCAGATACTTAATCAATTTTTTGCTACAATTAGATTAGTATTCACACAAAATAATTTGGGATTATATCAGTGAAAGTGATCTAAAATTGGAGGTTATCTATGTGTAATAGGGTTATCCATTCAAGAAATGTTATTTTTCATTATTAGATTAATTTTCCCTAATATTTCAATAATTTTATCCCTTCTAATACCAGATGTATTGGTTTCCTATATAAAAAAATATCTACATTTTCCATGAGTATTGATTCAATTCTTCCATCCATGTCCTATTTCAAAAAATATTCATATATTATATTATCTCATAAAATAATAATTTATAATTCAAAATATGGTATAGAACTTGATATATATTTATACACCATAAATCATAGAATCATAAACATGGGTTCTTTGGTAAAATGTTTACATTTAAATCCTTCGTAATGGTTTGCATAGAAGATATGGATTATCCTAAGCATATCCAATGAGAGTGTCATACTAGGTGTGCATTAAGGCCCATTTTCTGTACCATGTTATGCTTTTATCACGCTCAACATGAATTTTTGGAGTTGTTTCTCCTAAAAAAATCTATGCCAGAACCATGTCCACATGTACTATTGAGACAGGGATGTAATGCTAATAAGACCAAAATAATCGATACCATATAAAAATTATAGGATGTTATTTCATACTTATCCTCAAATAATATCTTAAGGTTATGTTCCATAATCCAAGTTTTCTACATCTAGTATACAATGTTTCTACTAAACATCCTATGATACCAACTGTAACACTTAAACCTAAAAGCTCAGAGTTAGTGAATTAATTTATTACTGTGGAATGGTAACATAGATCCAAATATGAAAGGACTAATCAGTTTAGAAGTTTCCTAAAACTAAAATACATACATGAAACCTATATTACATTGTAAAATATAAAATGAAACATAATAAATTAAATATACTAATAATCTTCATCCTTGAAACTCATTCTAAGAATTAATCATTATATCATAGGGAATGGCAAAAAAAATAAGGGTGATATCAAATTCTTAGTAAGGGTTTGTAATGTGTAATAATTCATGAATAAATATGGATAAAAAATATTTAAATGTAAATAACAGAACACACTTTCCATTAAAAATTCGATATTGAATAATTAGTATGGCATGGTGAGTAACTAAAACACATCATATTTAGTCAATAAACTAATAATGAAATAAATCAATAGATAATGTCAAAAAAACATCAGTGATTAATAATAACTAGAAATAAATGAGGAAAATGTCTAATTATTGTATTCGATGTTTTTTAGGTATGCGGTACCATTTTTGTCAAGACCTTTCACATGATTGTTAAACATATTGGGTATAAACCCATCTAATTTGGCCAATTGATTCATCATATGAGACTACCAATGCATAGAGAGTATATCTATAATCCGTCTCCACCAATGTCATAAAAATCCAAAGAATTAATCATATTTAATATAATTTCTTTTGATCATCAACAATGTACCTTATCAAATAGCTATATTAAGTAAAAGATATTGATTTACCAATACTTACAATTTTAATCCAATTATTATCAAGTACACTGCCTATGTTAAAATGGAATATGGTTTTAGATTTAAATATAAACACCACATAATAGTTTGGATATATAAAATAAATGTGATTTCTAATGGAAATGGTCATAAATAAGGTATTTTTTAAGAGAAGGTTAACAATAAAAAATGAAGTCTAGATTGCAAGGACAACTTTTACCACTTAGTAATTTTAATGTAAAAATCCATTGGATGAGATAATTAAATGTAAAAAACGTAAATACAATTAATATAATAGGATTATAGATATAATATATAAAAGGGCCAGTAGATACGCCACACTGAAAAACTAATTTTTGAATATAACATTTATCTCATTGATTAAAAAAGTGAGATGAAATTCCCTCACCATGTTTTTCATTTGGTGTGAATATCATTTAACCTCTTGTATAATGGTTTCAAGAATGATAGAAACTTATTCTAGAAAAATATTAATATTTATGATACCATATATCGTCTTTTTGTAATATATAATTACCTGTTTGTTGGTAAAAATTTATTATTTTCACTATTTCATTTGTCATGTGCCTAATATACCATGTTTGTTTTGACATGTTATTTTTTGTTCCCATTACATAGATCATGATTTAATAATATCTAGAAATTATTCCATGATTTAAATATTATATATATTCATTATATTTGAATTTATATTAATCCCTAATGTATGGAGATAGGAAATGAAATACACCATTCCTTGAGACAGTAGGTCATACATACGCATGAAGGCTACTTTTATTTCATTGTCGTATTTAGTATAATATGTAGTAAAATATATATATATATATTATAATTATAGTATCATATTTATTTCATATTTGTCACATATTTTTTTAATACCATCCTTAATACATTCCATGTATAGAGTGACCGAGTCACATCGCTTTGAGGTGGTGGTAGTCAGTACTTCCACAAATAAAGATATAGTATTCCCCTAAAATATAAAGAATTATTGTTTGTGATATATAAAAATGACCTAATGATGAATTAAAAATTATTATATTATATATCATATATAAAAGGGTGTCCATTAGATTCGTGAACCATGATATGTGGTAAAGGAAAATAAACGACATCATTTTGTGAGGTGGTAGTTCGCCTAACACACAAACGGTAAGTTCATTACGCTTTTGATGTAAGTGTGTGTAGGTGTAGGATGAACCCTTATAATAAAAAATTAATTGTACATTAAAGATAATTTTCCATTATATAGTAAGAATATAATGTGAAAGGGAGTGTAGAAAGAGAAAATTAAAAAGATCATGTTGATGAATGTTACTTCTTCTTTAGGTAACCCATTTTTGGTTTGTACCAAAGAGATTCACGATTGGATTTATTCCCAAATTTTGGCTACATGGTGAATTTAGATATTTTGGGATATTATTTTAGTAGATGTAGGTCTGTTTAAAGGGTTTTATAGGAGAAAATAAATTGGAGATTTCGGTGACATTTTATAGAGGAGAAGAAGTGACATTATTGTAAATTTTTTTTAAGGGAATTCCACCTATGTTTTTAAAATGTCATGTGTAACACCCCAAGATTTAATAGTACATTATCCTTTTAAGGAAATTAAAAATCATACATTGCATGAAATATCGACAGGGATTTCATGACCTAGAAGATTGAGTTTCTACGAAAACACATTATTAGTATAATTATTTAAGTATATATTTATAAATAATCTATTAAATATAATAATAAGAATAGTAATAAATAATTTTTAAATGTAATTTATAATTTTTTCACATAAATAAAACATATTAATAGTTAAATGTATGAGTTTCGGTAAAATAGTTATATGTTTAGAAATGATATTTTCTTAAATGAACTAATTATTATAGGATTTTGTGAAAAATAAATAAGTTACTTTTAGACACTCACAAGAAATTTAATTTGGTAAAGTAGACTTAGTTTTAGAATTCATAATATCAAAATTAGATAAGGCTGAATTTTTGGTATATTTTAGAAAAAATTCATGTTTTACTAAATAGTAAAGAAAACTACATTGTTATTAAAAATTGACTTTTTCGTTTAACTAATTATTTAAACTTAAATTTATTTTAAAGTGAAAAAAGATAAATAATACATAAATAAAATCTATTTAGGTCATTGGAACCATTTTTATAATTTAATTAGATATGAAAAATTATTGAGATTTTGAAAGTAACATCTACTCATATTCTGATAACATCTGATGATTATCATTCAACATAATTTTACCACTTTTGTGAATTGATATTATAAAATTTTCCATACATGTCTATAATCAGTATAAAAAATGTGGGCTGATAGGATCAAAATATTTCTTTTGTGAATAATACATTTTGAATTTTATTTACCATGATTAAAGATAAATATGGTAATTAAGGTTAAAAATAATATTATAATACAATAAAATTACCCTAAACGTGTCTTAATATCATTGGATAAGTGTTTTTAGACCAAAATAAACCTTAGGTTGAAAATATAACCCTTTCTAATCTATTTTTTATATTAATAAATTTTTTATATTTTATTTAAAGATGAGTTAAGGATTTTATATTTTAATTTTAATATATATCTCATTTTTAATATGTTTTAATATTAGTGATATTGTAAACTATAAATATTATTTATAAATTTATAATAATTTTTTATATAATAGTATTTCATTTATAATTTTTAGGGATTAAATAATTACCGTTAATGATCAAATAATAGTGAACCATAAATCATTTTATTAATTGAGATATCAAATAAATGATATTAGAAACATAACAATAAATATAAATTGACTTAATTAATGATATATATTAATTTTATTGAAATTTTTTTCATTTTTGTGACATATTTATGGTTTTTGGTTCAAATGTATCATGTTTTTTTTTTTGATATTTTCAAAAATTAATATATTGAATAGTATCAAAATTGACAAAAATGATACTTTAAAATAAATAATATTTTATTAAATGATATATAAGTAATAAAAATATATGGTTCCTCCAAATAACTGGGAAAGTGTTAAATATGTCATAAATTAACCAATTGGGTTTTTCTTTGTCATTTTATAGTAACTATCTTAATCATATAGTGTTAAAATACAAGTCGACGTGGTAAGAGAGAAACTATTTAACTAAGGGTTATATCCAAAGGATAAGGTCAAATTTATTTCCTAAACATATCTAAAAATCATTTTTGAGAGTATTTTATCCCATACTCATAATATCATATATATATATATAACGTTTGAGGTATTTTAAATATAAAATAAATTTCTATTAAATTAATAGTTTTTCAATTTCCAAAAGTTCTCCTCCCCTCGCTTATAAAATGGCATATCTTCTCCACTTTTATTCACACCTCTCAAACAATTTATTTTTTCCAAAACCTACCCATTTATACTAAAGAATTACTTAAATTCATCTTATAGTCCATAAATGTTTTATAATGACAACCTATGGAGACCTTTTGTGTAAATTAAAAGGAGACACTCGAAGAAGAGATAATTGTATTACCAACTCTTTCAAATTTTGTTTCTTCTTCTACTTCCTTTTACTAGTTTTATTCCATAATAAAGTAATAACTCCCAAATATAATATATAATAATAAATTTTTATGATTATGTCACAACCATAATCCACATATTACAAATTTTATGAAAAACAATATCACCATGCATGCATATATACATTTTACCATCTCCACAACGCGGGGTAATCTGTTTTTCATCTATACATTAGTTCAATGGGTATAATATTGTATCTAATGGGTATAAATAATGAATATGACATGATATTTATTATATATAATTAACATACCAACCATTTCCATTCCACATTACCAGTAAAGAAATGATACCGCCACTCATGAGTACGTACAACTTACCATCTCCATGATGTTGTGTGATTCATCTTCCACACTAACCATTCAGTAATTATTATAAAATATTTATTGTGAATAAGTATTAAATATATTATGTAATAATTATAATATAATATATATATATATATACATATAAGTTATTTACTTTCTTCCATTAAATACAATTAGAAAATTGAAACAACGTTCATGCATACGTATAACCTATATCGTCTCCATGAACACTGTATTTCATTTCATATAACTATATTATATATATATATATTTATATTTATATAATAAATATATATGATATAAAAAACATGTTATACATTTGGAATTAATTAAATCATGATCTACATAATATGATCATGAACAATGATTCAAAAAATATATGGTAAAGAAAGCGATTATTACTCAAAATGTTGATTTATCTAGGAAAATATTTATAAAAAGGTAATATAAAGTTATAAATTAATTCAATATGATATAATAAATTTTATTATGATATTTTAGAAGTTAATAGTATTTTTAAAAACTTTATAAATATTTTTTGGACATGTACATAGAGTATTAGACCAAAGGTATGATAATTTTGTCTCACTATTAAATTTTTTTTTTGAGATATAAGCCATATTCTCTCCTATTTCTAGTACATGGTTTATGTACTTCTCCTATTATTTTTTATATAATGAATAAATTTATCTTCATCGTACTTAATGATTCAATTTATGATATTTGTCTTATTATTTAAATGATGAAAGAGGTATGAGATGCTTTGAATGTTTAAATAATTAATCCTTTTTCCATTTCAAGATTCTTTATATTATAATACATATTTATTTATATATATATAATAGATTATAAAGAATATTTTATTTATATTTTTAATTCCATTGAACTGTTTTCAAAATGAATCTTTTTAATGTTTTATATAATAGAATCTTTAACAAAAACATCATTTTAAATGTTTTAATTTTTTATTCTTTGAATTCTTCTCATTAATGTTCATGTATTCAAAATGATTTTAATTATTTATTAATATGGACATGAATTTTGTTAAATTTTAATTTCATTCAAAATATTAAATGTTTTATGGGACACTTTGATTAGAAAATCGACTTTTAAATTTCCTCTATTATAAGTGCGCATCTTTTGAATAAATGGCTTCGAAGAAAAAGTGGTATTTTACTCAATATATGTTTACTAACTTTATTTGATAATTTCCATCTACTTCACCATCATTTTTGGATATTATGATTAATTAATATTGATCTCTTATTATATAATTTATCATATTTTATTTAATGGTTTACAAAAAAATTTATTGTGTATGCCCTATTTTGATACCATTATTGGTTTATGGTTCAAGTATTCATATTTTGTTCACTAGATTTTAATTAAAATGATTATACTATTTACATTTCACCATTTTCAGATAAATAATGTATCATACATAGTAAGTGATGGGTAGGGCCCCCTATATCCCCTTGAAGAATCAGTAGGTTTCATGAAACAGAATAGATATGGTTTTTTCCACGGCCTTACCCATTTACTATATTCTTGGATTAAAGGCTTGAATGTATTATATTTTTGGCATGAATCCTTGAAAATATTGGATTATATGAATGAATCATTGATGTTATGTTTTAAATTTCTAGAATTATACATTCTCTCATTATGATATTAGTTATTTATGTTCTATGTGATTATTATACTAGTTGAATATATGTGGTTGTGATTATTTCATATGGTATTATTTATTCTATTTGTCTTATGATCAAGATTATGTTTAAGGATTGTCCTTGTGTTATAAATCATTCATTCAGGTTTATAATTATTTATTCATAATATATTCTTCTATATTGTTACCCATATTGGGCATCTAATCTCACCACTTTCTTATATTTTACTTTCCTAGGATACCATGATGCATATTTTGACTGATATGCAGGGTTAAACTGGTAGAAAAATGTAATTCTCAAAGGATTATCTATGTTGTATTTAATATGTTGAATTGTAATGTAATGTTCATGTATGTAATCTATTTTCATGACTACTAATCTGATCAGTCCTTCTAGAAGTGATTCCTTGTAATCATTACAATGTATTACAATAATTCACCGACTTTAGGATTTTGGGGTCTAGGTGTTACAGTTGGTATCAAAGGAGGTTTAGAAACAACCTTGGAAACTATATTTATAAATCATAGATTAGAAAACATAACCCTATAATTTAAATTTAGGATATTTCTATGTATACTATATAATTTTTATATTTGGTAATGGATAACATAGATTAATCATAGGGACTTATGGGATTGAGAAGAATGTAGAATCATTTTGTGTTTCTATAAATGATTATTCAAAACTATATCACTATAATTATTATTTCTCACATTATTCTTTGAGTTTCGGTCAATGGTTAAAATCAACAATGTTATATAAGTAATGGTTATACTACTGATATTAAAGAAGATTCAATATAAAAATGAGATGAAGGAGGTATTAAGAAATATGATTTTGAAGCATAGTTAATGATTTAAGTGTGGAGTGGAATGATTAAGGTTATTTTGTATTTAAATTCATAAGTTATTACTTCAATGGTTCTATAGTTATATTATTCATTATATATATAAGCATTTTAATGAAATACATATTTGTTAAGTATTTGGAAGCATAATATTTTCCATTATAGATTTAATGTTTTTCAAGTATTTGGGGTGTGTAAATAAGAGTTACATTACTTTGTTGTGGTAATCTGATGTTATGATTGATTTTTGAAATTTAGATATATTTTTGGATATTGAATATGGATAGTAGTATTTTGTAAAAGACTTATATTTGGAATGGGATAAGTTTAATATTGGATATTTTTTGCTAACCATTTTGGTTTTAGTTATAATTTAAAATATTACTAAAATACTTATGGAAAATATGAATCATTTAATTTCTTTAATGCATGATTAATGAACATTAAGATCCATCTCCAGGTGAATGAAATAAATTTAAAATAGATCTATGCACAAACAAAGGATAAAATAGATACATGGAATAAAATCAAGAATTTTTTCATGAGATATTATCTAGATAGTTAAATAATCCTCTAACTCTAGAAAAATATATCTAAAAAATTGTGTTATGTTATTTTTATGTGATTATTTTTATAATTAATCCTAGATTTATGGATTTGAGGCACTAAAGTTTTCATTAATTGTTTACTTGGTTGGGATTGATGAACTCAATAACTACCTACAAACATTTTCATTTTTCCTCCATGTATGTATATCTACATTCCAATAATATTATCTAATTATAAATCTTAATTAGGTGATTTCCTTCTCCTTTTAATTTCCCACTTATTATGTGTTTATATTATTATCTTTAATTTCCATATGGTTTTCCCACAAAAGAAATATCTATTATCAACCCTTTATTATAAAATTGTAATTTAAAATTCTAAGGACATGATTTATTGAATGAGGGGAGAATTTAACACCCTAGAGTTTTAGTGTATGTTCTTATATATTGAAATAAATACAATTACTTATATTTTACACAAAACTGACTTAGACTTTGTTACACACAAGGTTTAATTTCTACAAAAAAAACATTAGTATTATAATTATTTAAATGATATATTTTTAACTTATCTATTCAATATGATAATATTAAAAGTAGTAAAAAATTATTAAATGTTATTTATAATGTATTAACTTAATTAAAACATATTTATAATTAAATTTCTAAGTTTTGATAAAATATTTATATGGTAAAAATACTATTTTCTTAAAGGAATGACTTTTTATAGCCATTTGTATAAAATAATGAAATTAATTTTAGAAACTCTAATATATTTAATTTGGAAAAAAATACTTCAATATTGAATAATGAATATAACTATTATCTTTAGGTTAATGTTTTGAATTTTTCTCAAACCTTTCAAATTTGGCTGAATAGTAAAAAACACTACATTGTTAGAAAAAACCAAAATTTTCATTTAAATAATTATATTCGATTAAAATTATTTTAAATTAAAAAGATATAAATAATATATATATTATAACAATTTAATTCAATGGAATTATTTTTATAATGGAATTATATTTACAATTATTATTGAAATTTTGAACGCCACTTTTACCCACCTTCTAACCACAAATATTGATTAGTATTAAATCTTACTTTACCACTTTTGTGAATTGAATATCGAATAATGGGCAGACATGGTTGTAATAAATATGAAAAATGTGGTCTAATGGGATTAAAATTATTTGTGGAGAATATTAATTTTTAAATTTTTATTTACCACGATTAAAGGTAAATTGTTTAATTAATGGTAAAAATAATATTATTATAATATAAAATTACCCTAACACTTTTCCTAATTTCATTGGATAAGTGTGTTTAAAAACATCAAAATTATGTCTAAAATGTTTTTTTAATCAAGTTTTGTAAAATTAATATATTCTTTATATTTTATTTAAAAAAGATTTAAAAATGTCATATTCAAAGTTTAATAACCATATGATTTTTAATAGGAGTTAATATATGTGATATGGTTGACTAATAAATATTATTTAGAAAAATAAATTAATTATCTACATCATAATAATTTATATATAATTCTTATTTATTAAATAATTATAATTAATGATGACACAATAGTGAAGTAAAAATTGTATTACTAATTGAAATACCAAATAAATTATATTAAAAATATTAAAATAAATATAATTAGTTTTACATAATGATATAAAAATTTTAAATATAACTTAGGAATGATAGTGACATATTTTAAGTATATTTTTGAAGTTATGATGTTTTTTTGATATTTTAAAAAATTCAAAAATTGAATAGTATCAAAATTTACAAAATCGATACTTTAAATTAATAAATATTTAATTAAATTATATAAAAGTTTTGAAAATATATGTTTTGGAAAAATAAATATTAAAGGGTTAAATATGTCATAAATGAACCAATTATTGTTTTTTGAAATTTTTTAGTAACTATATTAATGTTGTAGTGTAAAAAAGATAAATCGACACTATATGAGTTAAATTGTTTATCTAAGGGTTAAATACAAATTATAAGGCTTATTTTAGGGCCTAAAAAACACTAAAAATACTTTTTTGAGAGTTTTTAAACCATAATATTCTTAGAATCTAAATTTCTCTCCTTGTAGATATTTGAAATAAAAAATAAATTTATATTAAATTAATAGTTTTGGAGTTTCAGAAAGTGTCGCACC
Source organism: Viscum album (assembly GCA_963277665.1). NCBI lineage: Eukaryota > Viridiplantae > Streptophyta > Magnoliopsida > Santalales > Viscaceae > Viscum > Viscum album. The sequence continues at coordinate 865,667,195 of OY728146.1, read as the reverse complement.
CCTCTCTTATAAAACGAAACCACTCCTTCACATTTATTCCCAACACTAAATAGTATTATATTGGAGATAACCTACCAATTTATCCTCAAAAATCCCTCAAATTCATCTTATAGGCAATACATTGAGTATAAATTCAACCTATGGAGTCTTTTTTTAAAAGTTGAAAGGAGACGCTCGAAGAAGATTTAATTGTTTTACCAACTCTGTCAATGTTTTTTTCTTCTTATACATACCTTTACTAAGTTGATTCAATAATAGAGTAATAAATTCATTATCTAATGTCTTATTATATTTCACTATGATTATGTAACAACCATATTCCACATGTTAACCATCCTCCGAAAACAATATCACCATTCATGTGTATGTATGACTTACTGTCTCCATGCTGTGATTTAAATTGTTTTTTATCAATAAATTATTTAAATGTATATAATAATGAATATAATGGATATAAATAATAAATATTACATGGTATTTATTCAATATTATTATCATACCATCCATTTCATTAACCATTTACCCTTAAAGAAATGATAATGTCATTTATGTGTATGTTCGACTTACCGTCTCCATGACGGGATGAAATTAATCTTCCCCATTAACCATTCATGAATGATTATTAAATATATATAAATAATAAGTATGAAATATATTACTTTATAATTAAACTATAATTATATATATAAAATTTATTAACTTTATTCCATTCAATAGGATAAGAAAATGGAAAAAACATTCATGCATACGTACAACCTATATTGTTTGCACAAACGGTGTATTCCAATCCATATATATATATATATATATATTATATTATATTTATTTATTTATATACTGACTATATATGATATATAATTTTTTTTATGCATTATATAATTAATGAAATCATTATCTAAGTAACATGATCATGAATAACGAGTCAAAACATGTACGATAACCAAAGTGCTTATAACCTGAAATGTTACTTTAACATGGAGATTAAAAAATAACGGGTAATATAAAGTCATAAATTAATCATATATTTTATAATAATAATAATTATTATTATTTTAGAAGTTAATAATCTATTTAAAAACATTATATAAGAGTTTCAAAAATATACGGAGTGCATTTGACCTATGTTAAGATAATTATGTATCACTTTTAATTTTATTTAGATATATGCCACATTCACCAAATATTTACTATGAATGGTTTATGTACTACTCCTATTATATTTCATATCATGAATACATTTATATTCATGTTATTTAATGATTTTTTTAAGATATTTGTCTTATTATTTAAGTGTTCAAAGTGGTATGGGATTCTTTGAATGCTTAAAGAATGACTCCTTTCCCCATTTAAACATTCTTAATATTATCATAAATATTTATTTATATTTATATAAAATATTATAAAGAAAATTTTAGGCCTATTTTTAATATCAACCAATTTTTTTTAAAATGGAATATTTTTAATGTTTTATGTAAGGGTCTGTTTAACTAAAACATCATTTTAAATGTTTTAATTGTTTATTCTTCTAAATAATTATCATTAATGTCCATGATATCAAAATGATTTTAAGAATTTATTTATATAAACATTAATGTTTTAGGATTTTAATTCTATTCCAAATTTTCAATGTTTTATGGGAAACTTTGAATAAAAAATACAATTTTATGTTTCTTCTTTTATAAGTGTGATGCTTTTTAATAAATGATTTCAAAGAAAACTCGGTATTAGTCTCAAGATAATATTAAGGATTTCATAAGAGTATTTTCATTTATTTCAATATCCTTTTTAGATATAATGATTAATTTAGGTTGATCTATAATGACATCATTTACCATATTTTATTGAATGGTTTATGATCATTTTGATTGTTGATGTGCTATTTATTTATAATTCTTGGTTATTAGTTAAAGTATCCATATTGTGTATACTATTTTTTAATAAGAATGATTATATTGTTTATGTTTCAAAATTTTCATATGAGGAATATACTGTACTTTGTATGTGATGAGAGTGGCCTTCTATAGCCCCTCGATGTGTTAGTAGGTTTCATGAAACAAAATAGTTATGGTTTTGGTTGAGGAATTACCCATTTATTAGATTCTTTTCATGAATCCTTGAATGTATTAGATTCATGTATTGTAGCCTTGACAATATTTTTTATTGGTAGGAATCCTTGATGGTAAATATCAAATGTCCATAATTATGCATTCCCTCATTATAATATTAGTTATTAAAGTTCCATGCTATTAATCGACTAGTAAAAAAACCATTGGTCATGCTAATTTTATATGGTAATATTTATTAATTTCATATTATGGTAAATATTATGTTTAAAGTGATTATTTTTCCAAGATACATATTGACATATGGTTTATGATTATATACTCCTAATAGAATCTTCTTTATTATTTCTTTAACTGAGCATATAAGCTCACCCCTTTATTATGTTTTACACTTTCAGGATGCCAGGATGTGTATTACGACTGATATACAGGGTTAACCATGGAGAATCATGTCATTATCAAAAGGATTTTATCTATGGTATTTCTTATTTTTAATTATAATGTAATTTTAATTTATTTAATCTATTTTTCAATACTTCTAAACTAATCGGTCCTTCGAGACATGATTCCTTGTATTTATTACAATTTATTAAAATAATGCACCAGATCTGGGATTCTAGGGCCAAAGTGTTACATCATATGGCTCCAATAATGATCTGAATTACATCAAATGGAGAATGATGTAAAAATATGTCCATAAATTTTTTTTGGACAATGTACTGGTCCTTGTTTCCATTATGTTTAATGTTTATCCCCTTATTAATATAATTTTCTATTAATAACCGTAATTAATATTAAATACATTCAATACTATTTTTTTTAAAACAAATTTAATGTGTTATTAAATATAAAATATTATGATTAAAAATATCGAATCCATTTTTCCAAAATACAATCACAGATGTGGGTAAAATTAATTTAAATTTAATCCCACGGATGGGATGACAAAGTGGGGTTTCAATGTAAAAATGTTCAAATTATTACTATATTTTTATATTCAATTTAAAATTGAAATTGACTCTAATTACCTAGATTGGATTAATTTATATACTATTGATAAAATTTGACTTTTAAAAAATATATAATTTTTATACACATAAATAAACTAAACAAGGAAGCATTTTTCAATTAAAACATGGTATTTATTGTTCTATTCATCAAAAAATTAAAGTTTAGAGAACAATTCAAAAAATTATTCCTAAGATAATTTTTTCCACCTATCTCAAAAAATAATTAAATTTATAAATATAATATTTATAAATTTTAAAATAATTAGATTTAATATAGGTTTTTTATTAAAAGGCGGAAAAACTTATTTTTAAAAAATATTTATTTTAATTTGTAAATTTGGGCATGTTTTTATATTATTATTACATATATTTAATGAATGTAAAAATATTTTGTGGATATACAAAATAAAAATTTATTATATATATTATCTATTATTTTTAGAATTTATTCATCTGTCAAAATCGTGATGGAATAGTGTTTTGTTTAAACTGTGTGTTGCGTGCATTGCAATATAACTCAGTGTTTAAGGTTTCACAAGCTATAAAAAAATAAATTTATTCTAAAATAAAAGTTTGTTAATATATTGGGGTGTTAGAAAACTCATGCATTAAAAGCCCATATATATATATATAATGTTAAGAGATCTATTCAATATCCAATTTCCAAAAATATAATTTCATAAAAATAAAACAATATTATATTTCATGAAAAATTATCAATAAATTCAATATTAATTCAAATATTCCCTTACCTATCCCTAAACCATATGATTTTTTAAAAAAAAAATGTGTTATCAATAAAAAAGTTTTATTTTTAGACATAAAATGGAGAAAATCAGCAGATTATTAAAAAATGAAAACCCCATAAAACAAATTTTTTTTAAAAAACGTTTTTCCCCAAATTATGGTCCTCTTTTTTTAAATAATATTTATATTTCATTTAAAAAAATATTTCCAAAAAAAATAATTAGCAATAATATAAAATTTATGTAGGTTCCTTGGGAAATCATCCCATAAAACCTTTACAAAACCCTTGCAGAACACTTACAAAATGAAAAACAATATGGCCATCATTCAATGAAATTATTTAGAGAACCAAATCCTTCCTCAATGTATTATGTCACAAATTAGTAATAACCAGTTTATAATCTATAATTGGATCACCCAGTTATGAATTGGAACAACGATAATAATCAATTTAAATGGGTCTTATCATGAATAAAAAATTGAATTCTTGTAAATTTTCATTATAAAATCTTTTAAAATATATTTCAAACATTCATGGATAATAATTTTTGTTATCAAAATACCATTTTCATTTACAAGTACATCATCAAAACATATTTTACCTTGAACATGTAATTAGTTTTATTTCTAAGAAAACATGAAAACCTATAAATGAATCTGATCTTCGGACAAGGGTTGCGATGGTAGAATAATTCATTGTTTTTGTATACATTATAATAGAACTTTTTTTCCTATAAGTAAAAACAGTAAAGGATTCCATACAATGAATTATTTATTAAAAAAATTGAAATTAAGATAAAATTTTAGTTTATAAAACTATAATTTCCTTATAGTTAAATTCATAAAAATATTTGAAAATAAATAGATGTTAAATAATATGAGTTTTAAGGGGATAGTAAAAGATGATTTTTTTAAAAAGGTCACTTAACACCATGTCAAAATTTCTATTGGAAACCTCATGAAATTATAATATTAAAAAAAGTATAAATATCATTAAAATATAAAAAATTATGATATAACATGAATAATGGGATATATATAAACCACATAAAATAACATGGGTTCATAACATCAAAATATGCCTTAATGAAAGGAAATCAAGACTAAGTCCATCACATTGAGTATGAATCATCACATACAACCTTTTTCATCATGAATAATAAAATTAAGTTAATAATTTAATTTCTTAAGATCCATTTTATGATTTATTATTCCTTTTATTTTACTTATTACCATTTTATATATAAGTATATAATAAATTACGTTAATATTATATGTTTGGACGATATTTATCTTACATTACCAAGATAAATTGGTGGGTTGACTACTGTCAAAAGAGTAATATTTTTAACATCTCTAGAATAATAATATTTTCATAATTATAATTTTTATAAATAAATTTTACTTTTAAAACAAAAAATTAGTGATTGTTATAAAAAATGAATTATGTTACGATCACGGAGGCGGTATATCATACATACACATGATTAATGTTTCAATTTTACATATATAATTTTGGAAATAAATAATAGAGTAATTTACCATTATATAATGATCATCATTAGATAAATACAATATTATTTCACAGAATATGTAGGTATATATATATATCATAAATTGTTTTTATGAAAAAATACATTGATTCATAATAGCGGTAGTATACATGTCTAAATGAACAACATGATAATTTTTCAATGTTAAAAATAAAATGATATATTATCATTAAATAATAAAAAATATGTAATTAATAACATAATTATTTAATTTATATGACAAAAATTAAATAATTTTCTGAAAAACTGATATTTTTTAAGAAATCAAATTAATTTAATCATTTTTATATTTCTCATTTCACACAACAAGGAATATAACTTTCCTAATATGAAAGAGCTAATTTGGGAATTCATTACACAAAATACAAAATTAATCTTATACTAAAAAAATAGATTAAAATTTATTAGAAGATACATTGTGTTTGCCTTGTGTTATAAACAAGGTCGGGTTTTATCGAACTACAATATACTATAAATATATTCATTAAAATAATTTTATAGTTACCCACTAGATGTTGGAATTGATGTTATCAATAATATTAACTATAGTGTGAAAAGGGTATTTACACCTATAATTAGATGATTTATTTGGTTATCAATGAGTTACAAATGAAAGTAAAAACTATTTGAAAATAATTAAATTCAATTTTCTAAAATAATTTCCTTATGTATAAAAACCAATTTGTCTCAATAAATTTAAAAAATCACTATTGATAAATTTTTCTAATAAAATATATATTTTATATATTAATAAATTTTTTTGATACTCATCCAATAGATTTTGTATGAATAATAATAGAATAAAACCAATTTTATGAATAAAAATATGTATTTTTTGAAAGCTAATTTTACAACCTTTTAATGGAGAACGTGTTCTAAATATAATTTTTAGGAAATTTTTATTTATTTTAAAAAAAATATTTCTAAATGAATAATTTGAAATTTTATATTTAGTTAATTGTTTGTATTTTTCCGAGAAGTTTCATTTTTTTGATGATGTGTGATTGATATAGACTTTTAATTCAAAACTACATTTTTATATAATTTATTTATATATTTAAATTATAGTTTAGTTAAATTTTAATGTATAATTAGATCATTAATAAATTATATAATCCAATTTTAGTCTTTTAAATTAATTTAAAATTGGAATTGTAAATAAAATCATTTCAAACTTTTGGACTTTTCCTCTTTTAAAAAATCATCATCTCAGCCTGTCTGTATGGTTAAATTTAAATTAATTTATACATTTTATTAGATTAAAATTTGGAAAAATGTATTAAAACTGTTAAATAAAAATTATTTATGTTGTATAATAAGTGAAAATTAATTTTTTTATGAATAATATTAGGGAAATTAAATTAAATTATTTACACTGATTAATGTAAAAATAAGTTTACTTAATGATTAAACATTAATCTTAAAATGCCAAACCTTGAAATATTAAAAATCTATTTTAGAGAATTATTTCAACCATTTAAACTCTTGGATCCAAAATTTATAATTACAAGAGGCACATGATTTAAGGGATACCTCTCAATGATGATTATATTTTATGTTTACAATAATTCCACTCCTCTACTATAAATAGGAACTCACCACATCACTTCTTCACACCACAAAAGAACATTGGATCAGCCAGAAACTGTCCAAATATATTCCAAAATTATGTAATTTTATTCTATATATCCTCCCATTAGTTTGTAATACATCCAATAAATCCCATTGATACAAACCAAGAGGAGTTACCCAAGAAGAGGTAACATCATTTGACAAGCTCTTTTATTTAATTTTCATTATACACACCCTAAAATATTATTAATAAATTATAATATAATTGCAATTTTATACTAAATATTCTTATATGTTTTTATTATAAGGTTTATACCAACACATACACAGAAATCAATTAAATGGGCATCAAACATAGAATTCATATGTACATTAGAAAACCGCCCCAAGAACGACGTCGTTCAATTATCCTTTTCCACCTCTCATGTTTTGGAGTTATGATGGAAATACTATTTTTATGTTATATATTATATTTTTGAATTATTTAATATTATTTTATTTTTATCTAATGCATAACATCATTCATTCCATTTAGTATAAATAAGATAACTTCATTTGTGGGTGTATGGACTACTGCATCCTCAAAGTGAAGGGATCCAGTCACATTAATAGGGAATATATTAAGGATTTTTTTAGTGAATTTGTATTATATATATTAAATAATAATTTTAATACAAATATATTATATATATATATAAAATATATATCATTTAAATTCATTCATTCAATAATATAAGAGGATGGAATCAACGTTCATGCATATATACGGCATTCCGTCTCCATGAACGGTGTATTTAATTTAATATATCTACCTTTTATCAAATATTGTAAATTTTCTTATACTGAATATATAATATCCTTTTTTAAAATTTTATATTAATTAAATAATAAAATCATTATCTAATTAATAGGATCAATAATAACAAGGTAAAACATATACGAAAAATAAGGTGGATATTCCCTGAAATGTAACACTAACATGGGTTTGTTAATAAATGTATAAAATAAAGACATAATCAAATAATATATGGTGTTAGAGATAATAATATAGTTATTTATTATATTTATAATACACTTATTTTTATTTTATTGTGTTTTTGAATTTTTATGATGTAATTCAAGACTTAAGGTAAGGGTTTTCTCGTGACATTTTTATTTTTATGAGATTTATGACTTATTCACCACTCATTTCCTTTGTGTGGTGTAAATATTACATATGAATAATAGTTTTTATTATTTTAAATATATTTATGGATGTTTACATATCTTTTTTATTAACTCACAATCATGGTTTTTATGGACAAAAAGTTACCAAATATTTAAAGTAATTTTCTCTAAATTTCTATTTGAGACACATGCCATGTTATACACCTTTATTAATCTATGTTTTTTATGAATTGACCTTTTTCATGTTATATAATTATTCTCATTATTTGCATGATATTTTAATCTTCATTTAATGATATTATTTCATATGTATTATTATTCAATGTTATAATAATGGTAACAGTTTATTTCAACAATGTTATCATTTATCAGTATTGTTTAAGAATATACTTCCATGGATAAAGTATTATGATCCATATCTCCTGAAATATACTAAATTTTATTCTCCTATATATATTCATGATATCTTCAAATAATGGTACCATTTTTAAAACATTGGTACTTAGGATCACTAAGAAGTTATTTTTATAAAAATATGACTTTATCACTCTCTTTTGTAAAAAATATATGTTCTTTAAAAACTATGTATTCTACAAATATTTTCAAAAATATTATACTATATACCTATATTCATTGAAAAATATTTTTATCAATGTTTTTTCTTAAAATAATGGTTCTTTAAACAATAATTGCCTTTTTTTATTCCGATCTATGCATATTTCTAATCTTTTTATAGTGAAAATAGTGTGTTCGGTATGAACGAATTTATCCACTGTATTGATAGTTATTTTTTTGATGATTATATTTAATGTGTTAAAGATTATTTTTTATGATATTTTTTTCCTAATATATTTATTGTTCATTTTTTAAATTTTTTTTAATGAAAAATGTTTTCAAAAATATTTTATGTTCATGAAGTGATTTAAATTATTTTAAGAGCTTATTTTAAGTGTTTCAAATGATATTATAAAAGAGATAGGTTTTAAAAAATGGTTCACACACCAAACGTGTATTAAATTGTCTCATTATTTGTTCATAACTTTTTAAGGATAAGTGTTTTCAATTAAATTTCAATCTTCATTTATTAGTTTTTAAGGTTATTTGAAAATAATATTGTTTTAAAAATGTTTTATGTTTTAAAAAGTATTTTTTCCAAAAAAGAAATGATATTTTCCTCAAGAAATTATTTTTAAATATTTTTAATTTTTTTCTATCTAATATTGAATCCTTTTTTACTCATTGATTATAAGGGATTGGATCCATGTGTTTCATTCAAATTATTTCATTGAATGGTTTATGTTTTTTTGAAATGATGTTTATGAAACCAATTTCAATTTCATGGGTTATATGTTTATGGAACCCATTTCAATTTCATTGTCTATAGATTTATGGAACATTTTCAACATTCATGGTGTATATGTTTATTAAATCCACTTCTTTTCTAGTTTTATTATTTGATGAAATAATTATAAAACTAGTCTCCTTTCCAAATGTTACGATATACTGTCATGTTTATGATACCCATTTACCTTCATGTGCTATGGTATGATTTTTTAGGATTCTGGGTCATATGTATGTATGATTTCATTATGATATGGGTGGTATATATATCTCTTATAACTACATTTAATAATAATTTATATATCATGAGAAGGAAAAGGATGGAAAATGGAGAGAACTCAATTCAGTAAAGGAATTTGTCCTCTAATATTTTCTTAGGAGTGAACCTTCATTACTAAGATGGTCATTGGATTGTACCAGGAATACCAATATGGTATGGATACTGAACCAATTCTACTAACATGGCCTTGGAAATAATATGTTGATATTATTGAAATTATTATATATTCTTATGTGTTTTCCACAAATTCTATGTCTTATACCTATATTATGATTCCATGGATTATTTCTGTGATCCTCTTATGATTCATGTCTTATGTACTATAAATATTTATGCCATGATTCATGTTTATGATCTTTGATTAGTAGGTTTTCATCTTATAATGTAATTATTATCTTATCATACCCTTATGCTTATGTCATTCTTACATATCTCCCATTTTTTACCCTTACTCAGCATCTGAGCTCACCAATTACATATATTTTATTTTTTAGGCTTATAAAGAAATTTTTTATGTGAGTTATAAATGGGCCAATATTTAAGGGAGTTATTGAAGATATTTCATTAGGATAAGAGTCCTTATTTCCATATTTTCAAATATTTTCAAAGGTACTAATTTATAATGGTCCCCATGCATGTATTTTTTAATGTGGTGGATATATATAAACAATGACGTAATATTCATGTATCTTAAGCATGGGTCACTATAGTTGGTATCAAAAGAAATGTTTAGTCAAATTATGGAAAATAGGATGAATGAACATTAGAGATATCACTCAAAAGTTTTTTATGTATATGTCTAAGGCTTTCACTTCAGATAGTCCTAAGGTGTAATATATTTAACAGATGGTGTCATAATTTAGACCTCATATTATATATTTGTTGTTATAATGTAGTTTTCTACTATAACAAGGGATTGTCACACTATACATTATCATTTTAGTCAATGGGGATAACCATAATGAACTGAATTATCATTGAATGAGAAATTCAATTTGATGATGGTTAGTCAAATGGGATGATCATTGCTGTGAATTTTTTTTTGCTTATACTTAATTAGTTTTTAAGGTACATGATTAACAACATGTTTATGAATTAACTCTCAAACTCACCAAAGAAGACAAGGAAAGAGTTCACTGATAATTTTGTTAATGGATACACTATATGAAAGAATATTCAATTTCATATATGAAAAGAATGTGGGAAGAAACACACATATTAATGTATCATAGGAAAGTGAAGATGTTTTAACATTGGAAAAGACTGAAACAAAGCAAGTAACAAAATAGGGGATATGAAAAGATCTGTAAACTCAATGGATGGAAATATTTTCCTTATTATGGTTTTATCAATAGTTGAATTTTTTATTTGTGGAATTAATGGAAATTATTCTAATTAATTACTTAAGAGGGAAGATCCCGAAGGGAATCAATAAGGCAGTACAAGTAATGTTTATATTTATTGTGATGATGAGAGTACATATAAAATGACAACCTAAAGATAAATTATTTAATAGTAAGACCGAACATTCTTAGTGGATTAAGGATGAAGTATAATTATAATAATTTTAATTTATTTGGATTCGGAAATTATAAATAAATAATTATGTAAGGATTGATTAGTTTATGTATTATCTATAATGATTTACAAGAATATGTTTAATGGTTCTGATGGACAAGAAAAGTAATTTTATAGAAAGGTGGTATTAATGGAAAACACATTATTAGTGGAAATATAACCCATACATTCTTATTGATGTCGAGATAGTTATGTTTGGATAATGATATGTTTGATATTAATAATTAAAATGGTTGGTACTTATTACCTTTTAACTAACCTAAGATATTTTTAAAAAGCGGTCTATGTAATCATGGATGAAGTTTATAGAAATTTGAATATAATTAATATATCCAATAATATTTTTAATAGTAAATACTATATTATTATAAAATTTTATGGTAATTACCATATTTCAAGACAATACAAGATTAATGCATTCACATGCTTGGTGTGATAAACAAAAGATCTAATTTATGATATATTAGGGGATCGTTGTTAAGATGAATTAGTGACCTTATTTCTACTGTAATTTATTTTCATATTTAAGACGAGTTATAAGGTTAAATATATGTGGAATGGTTTATGTTAAACATTAGATGAGGTCCTAGAGATATAAGTATTATATTTACAAATAAGGATTTATTGTTTTGGATAACTTGTGATAATATTTTTATTTTATTATAACTAAAGGAATATGGAATGAATCAGTATTATACCTCATTATCTATTATTAAATAAACAATGAAAAAACTCAACTACATTTCATGAAGTAAGTGATGAAGTGGAAATTGATCAAGGCACAAAAAAGGTGAGGTAGTTTGGAAATCAAGTTAGAATATATTCTCATGAAAATTCATCTAGAATAGAAAAATGGGTCTTGAAAAAAAAACTATTATCATCATTTTTATGATATCAATAACTGATCTCACTCTCCTTAATTTTATGGTTTTATGATTGTTAACGTTTTCTGGATCACCAATATTCTTATTATAACTGATCTTTATCAATCTCTATGATTATTTACACATTTCTTTCATGTCACTATTTACACTTTATACCTATGTTCTTTTTTTTTAAAACCAATTTATGAGTTACATTGGGTAACCGTTACATTTCCAACAATCCATTTTTAAATCAAAATTTAGCATTCATTTTTATGATGTTAGTTTATATTAAAGTATCGTTAAAGTATTTAACAACTAAAAACCTAGATTAATTTCAAGGTAAAATAAATTTTAATGGTGTAGAATATAACACCCTGATATTTTATAAAAAAAATCGAATTAATTTAATATTTTTTATATTTTCCATTTCAAGAAAAAACTAAATATAGCTTCTATTGAATGAAAGAATGATTTATTTCATGCATTATACACAACACCATGTTATGCTTTCACTACACACAACATATTGGTTATCTTTGTGAACATGAAACATTGTGTTTGGTTTATTTTATACACAATACTGAGTTCCATTAATATATTGTGTTACCCACAAGGATGAATTTTACCAAACTATAACATACTATTAATATTGTCATTAAGATATTACTATAGATTCAACCTAACTATTGGAATATATGTTAATAATATTATTAACTAAATTTTGAAAATATTTTTTACACATGTATATAAAATGATTACATTGGTTATCAACTAGTTATAATTGAATGTAAGAACTATTTTAAAATAATTAAATTCCTTTTTCAAAAAACATTATTCCTCTAAGTAAGAAAACACTTTTGTATCAAAAAATTAAAAAAACATATTGGATAAAAGTTTTTAATAAAATTTATATATTTTATATGAAGTAATTGTTTTTACACTTATACAATAGGTTCTATAAGCATAGATAAGAATAAATCCAATTTTATGAATAGAATATAAATATTTTCAAAAATGAAATTTTACAACCTTTTAATGGAGGAAAAAATTAATTATATTTTTTAAAAATTTAAAATTTTAATTTGAAAAAATAAACTTCATTTTTTAAATAATAATTTCATAATATACTCTAGGGGAAATTTGGTATTTTTCTAGGAATTTTCTTTTTTTGATTAATATTGAAAAGCACTAAATCTAAATTCAAAAAAACTTGTTCATCTAATTTATTATGATTGTTAAATTATATTTTTATTTAGTTTTAGAGTTCTATTAGGTCAATTATACATTAATTAATCCAATTTAAATAATTGGATCTAATTTCACATTCAAATTGAATATAGAAACATTACAATCCTTTATACCTTTTTGATTTAAAAACTCATCGAATCATCCTATCTGTGGGATTAATTTTGAATTAAATTCATCCAATTATGTGATTATATTTTTTGGAAATGGATTCCACATTTGGAAACATAATAATTTATAATTTATTTTGTGTTCAAAATAATTTTTCACCAAAATGATAACCGAAAGTAATTAAAATTAATTTCAAATATTGAGGTAAAAATGAGTTTACTTAATGGTTAAGCATTCATATTAAAATTCCCAATATACTAAAACATGTCTCAAATACATTGGAAAAAAATATTTAAGACACATCCCCTATTTTCTTGAAAATGGATAACTATTAAAGTCACGTGAAGTAAGGGATACCCCTCAATAGTGTTAACTATTTTATATATACATGAATTCCACTCCCCCTCCATAATAAAAGGGACCCCCCCCCCCCAAATATAATCACATATATATAAAACATTTTATTATATAAAACCAACAAAAATATCCTAAAAATACACTCCATGAATCCAATAAGACTCGATTTGGTTATAAATCCAACCATAGAAGCCCATTGGAGGAAACTGTTAGAAGTTACCCAAAGAAGAGGTAACATCCTTTCTTATGCTCTTTTTTTATCTTCATTCACCACCTAATAAAATATTCTTAATACATGATTATATAATAACCTCATTATCCTAAATATTTTTATATGTATTTAATATAAGGTTTAGACATACACCTACACACAGTTCCATAAAATGGGTAATGAACAAACCACTCATGTACACAGTGGATTATTGCCTCACGAAATGATGTATTCCATTTTTCCATTACCACCTATCACGGTTGGGAATTATGATGGAAATTATTTTTTTACATGTTAAATATGATATTTTTATTTATTTATTCTTATTTTATTATTATATAATACATAACTTCAGTCTTTCTGATTTTTTAAAATACAATAACTTTATTTGTGGACATCTGGACTAACACCTCGTTAAAGTGATGTGATTCCGCCACACACTACATGTAATTTATTAAAGATGTTTTTGTGAAAATATGTTATATAAATTAAATAAAAATTATACTATAATTATATTAAATATATATACTTATACTTAATTTAATTTCTTTATTTAAAAATGACAATAAAATGGAAACATCGTTCATTCGTACGTACGACCTACCATCTCAACAAATGGTGAATCTAATTTTTTATTTACACCTTTTATGAATTATTTTAAAAATTTATATAATTAATATATAACATATATATCATTTCTTAAAAGTTTTAGATAAGTAAATCATGACCTTTTTACAATTATGAAAAATAACAAGTATAAACATATATGAAACACAAAGTGAATATTACCCAAAACATAATATTAACATTGATTTGTTAATAGACCAATAATATAAAGACATAACCAAATAATATATGGAATTAAATATAAAAATATGTTTTTTATGTATAATAAACTAATATTTATTATACAAGAGGTTTTAACATATACAATGAATGTCACGACTTAAGGGTAGGATTTTATAATCTCACATTTATTGTTTTGAGATTTATGACTTATTTACCACTTAACTTTTTTAGTATCATGTATATAATACCAATGAATATATTTTATGATTTTTATAATTAATATTTTTTTATTTAGATATCTATTTCATTATCTCCAATTCTTTGGGGTTATGGTTCAAAATTTACCAAATCGGGAAAAGTATGTTTTTTCTCAATTTTCCTTATTTGAGACACAAACCATGTTATGACCCTATATTCTTCTACGAGGTGTATACACATAACTTTGAAATTTTATATCATTAATATATTTATTTTTTTGATATTTTTTTATTCATGTAAATTTATTACTTCATTGGGATTATGATTCAATGTTACAATAGTGGTAACATCTAATTTTTACAATCATGTCGTTTATCGAGATTTTTTATTAATAAGATTTAATTAATGAAATATTATGATATATATATATACTAAAAAATATCATGAAATTAATTCAAATATATTCATTTAGGATATCATCATTTACAGTTTCCATTTTTTACTCTTTGGTAATAAATATCATTATGAAATTGTGTTTTTTTTAAATCTGATTTTATATCTCTCTTCATTCGGAGATCCGTGTTATTTCAAAAAAATGTTTTATAAAAAAATAGCAAATGTTATAAAATTATCATTTTATATTTAATATAAATTCCCAATCATTTTTATCCTTTAAAAAATGTATTCTAAAAAATTTATTTTATTATCGTTTTCCAATTAAAAAGATTTTATAAACATTTGACAGCGCAAAAAGAATGTTTAGAATGTAATGATTTATTTATCATCATGATCAAAATCTAGTTAAATATTCTATTTAATTATTAAAAGATTAAATTTTTAAAGAATTTTTTTAATCAACTATTAGGTAAATTTAAAGTTTTTATAGTAGTTTTAATGAGAAAGGTTTTCAAATTTTTTATGTTCATGTTTTGTTTTAAATGATTTCCAATGTAACCATTAAATGTTTAAAAATATATTTTCAATGGAAAAGGTTTTAATAAGTTTTTTTTAAAATGGTTGTATATTTTTTCAATCAAAAATTATATGTTTATAAGTTAAATGGTTTAAAAAAGAATAATCCACTATCTATTTTCAATGAAATAGTGTTTCAATGTTTTTTCAATATTCCTCTATATGTTTTCAATGAAAATGGTTTTAAAAAAATTTCTATATTCCTTTATATGTTTTCAATGTTATTTAAAATGTAAATGGTTTTAAATTTTATTTGGAAATGTATTTTTTTTAAATAGGAAATTATATTTTCCACATGAAATTATTTTAAATGACTTATAAAAAATAATTCTATATTTAAGATGGAATCTATTAGTGTTACTCATGACATACAAGAGGTATGATCCAAGGTTTTCATTCATATTATTTATTTGAATGGTTTAGGTTTTAATGGCATGATTTGTATGGAACTCGTTACTCTATCCTGGTTTATATACTTATGAAACACTTCTCCCATCCATTGGTTATATATTTATAGAAGCCAAATGTTGTTCATGGGTTATATTCTTATAAAACCCACTCCTTTTCAAGGGATATACTTTGATGAAATGATTATGAAACCTATCTTTTTTCAATGGGTTATGATATGGTGACAGTTTTATGATACCCATTTCATTACATGGTTTATTATATAATTTTTTATGATCATGTGTCACACGTATGCATGATTTCATTATGAGATGTGTGGGATATATTTCTCCCTCTAATAAATTTAGTGAAGACATATATCTCCTGAGATAGATAGGGTTGGAATGGGGGGAAACATGGCTCAATAAATAAATTTATCCACTTATATGGTCTTGGGAGTGAACCTTTAATATAAGGGAGGTCATGGGAGTGATCCATTATATCCATGATGGTATAGGGAGTGGACCCATACTATTAACACAACCATGAAAATAAACCTTGACTGCTATGGAAATAATTTTGCCTTCTTATGTGTCTTCCCCAAATTCTATTTCTTATTCATATGTTATGAATTCATGAATTATTATCTTGATTCTATTATGATTAATATCTTATGATCTAAAAACATTTATTTCATGATTCTTGTTTAGGAACTTTTATATTCAAGGTAAGATCATATAATGTTATGATCATTATATAGTGCCCTTATATTCATGTTATGCCTACATATCTCATTTTATTAAACCGTAATGAGCATATGAGATCACCTATTTCTATATTTACTTTCACTAGGTATTGAATAAATTATTTATGTAGTATTACTAATGTGGAAGATATGTAATGGAGATGTTGAATATCTTTCCCCAAGATAAAATATTTTGTTTCCATGTTTCAAAAAATACTAAACTAATATAGTCCTTGGTCATGTACTTTTTTCATGTTCTAAATATTCATAAAAATGATTTAATATCCATGGATTTAAGCTTTGGTATCTATATATTTCGTCATTTTTACCTAATATGTAAAGAATTATTGAAAAATGAATCACATCACTTGGCAAGGCGGTAGTCCACCATACACATGAGCGACGTTATCATATCCCTCATGGAATGGTAAGTAAGAGGGTATATATGATATCATAACATCATAAGTTAAAATATATTAAAAATATCATATATATATAATCAAAATATATCATTATAAAAATCCTTTAGAAGAAATAATAAAAAATAAGTGACATCAATTCGTGAGGTGGAGAATCATTATACACATGAATGGTGATTTCATATCCAACATGATAGAAGAAAAGATGGATTTAGTTTTTTCCTTTGAAATAATAATATCCCATTATATTATTGATATTATTGTTAATATATAATAATAATTTTATAATTATTTGAAATATTTGGGAGAATAAATATAATAAAAACTCTCATCCAAGCATGATACCTCTTTTGTAGACAACGTCCCTATATAAGTACCAAAATACATTTTAGGATTGATTTCTAATCAAAATAATAGATATAGGTAATGAATATATAAGTTTTGAAGGTATTTTAATAGTTATTAGCCAATATAAATTTTTATTAAGGTATAAGTATTAGAGGCATGTTGCATCCTTTAATAAGTGAGGTGAGTTTCATAGTTGTTATTTTTAAAAAGAAAAAGGTGTACCCATGTTTATCAGATCCCACAAAGCTCAAAAGTAGAAAATTATCAGTCATAAAACATTCTAGGGTAGAGATATATCCATAAAATAGTTTTTATACATGTTTTATTTCATTTTAACTATTATATTTTCAGTTCAACCCCTGATAAATCTTTATTTACCATAACCATGTTAATTATTTTTTCTTATTTCACTAATCATAATGGTAAAAAAATAAGTAAAAATAATTAAATTATTTAAATTATTCTATTTTAAATGATCCAATTAATTTTACCAAATTCAAATAAAAAAATGGGAAATTTTATATAAAATTTAACATATAGATGCGCTGACAAAGCTGTTTTTCAAGAAGTTTATTATTCACAAAAATGATTATTTTATATTCACTCTATGTATTGTAATAATTAATGTTTAAAATTAAAATTAAAATTATTTATATATATTATATCAATTAAATTTAAATATTTCATGATTAATGGAATTTTAATTAAATTATGGAAACATTACATGGTTTAAACTATTTTTTTAAAAAAAACCACTTTTCAAACCAAAAAATTAACTAATACTAAAATCCAATAAAATTATCATTAGAAAGTATCTAGTTGAATTAAATATTGCTAATTAATAATTATTTTACCAAAACTAATATTCAAAACACAATGGAACATTTATATTACAAATATTATTTAAAATATATAACATTTTTACATAAAATGGTGTTTCTGGATATTCAATATAAAATCATCATTTTATAAAATCCCAAAAAATTCACATTAGGTAAAATTTTATATGATGATTAAAAAATGATATTTATTTGTTACTATTGAAATTATGTAAATTATAAAATAAATATTGATGTTAAACTGAACAATAATTTTCATTATTTAAAACTGTTACCTTTTTATTAAAATAATTTCATAATATTATATTTGTGAATATAAAAATCTATTCCATATTAACATATATGAAAATGTTTTATTTTATTATTATATTGGATATTACATGGGTTTTATCAATTATTTCAATATATAGTATGACTCACACACTCTATGCATTAGAGGTTAATTAATTAATGTACTCATGTACGTGTGATTGAGATCATGGGGTCTATTGCTGAGGGAATTAAAATCTCTAGAAATAGGCCATTTATAAGGTATTATACTTGAACAATAAATAATATTGATTTTAGTCAAGAATTAATATTGAGGATATTTTAAGGTTTAGAGTTTTATAGAATTAGGCCATAACTATTATATTACATCTGAATTATTACAAAGATGACACTTGTAATATATCTAATTTTTTCAAAACAATAAAACTCATTAAAAATTAACTGTTTTCTTGATAAAAAAAATTCTTTAATTCTTCCTTTCTCTTACCCATCCTTATTCCCCCTGAAAAACATTTCAAAAACATGGGATGGGCCTAAAAATATCTACAAGGGACATAAAAATAAATAAAAACCATTAGTCTACATCAAACATGATATCGCAATCAATGTTATTTTAGAATATGAAACAAAATATTTTCACATGAATAACACCCATACTTTTTTCTAAATGAAAAACACTGAAACCAATATCAAGCTATTAAAACTTCTTTAGGTGACTTAGATAATAATATATATAACTCCTTTCAAACATCTTCCAATGTGAATAATCTTATGGTTTATATTCAAATCAGATATCTATAATGGGGATCACCCTTCGTATAAAGAATATCAAGCTCACCTATGAGCTATAATGGGGCTCAGTCCTTTGTATCAACTGTGTTGGGATCACCCATGATCTAAAATGGGTATCAATCCTTTGGATAAGCTATATCAGGAAAAACTGTGAGATATAACGGGGCTCAACCCTTTGTATAAGCTATATTGGGGTCACCTGTTTCATATAAATCTATTATACAACATCATGAATAAATCAGTTTCATCACAAAATAGTTTTTTTGAAACGTTATTCTTACCCCATATAATTTTATTTTAAATACCGTATTAATTTAAAAACCCATTTTCAAGACAAAGATACACAAATAATATAATAAGGGATTTATTTTCATTATGAAATATATTAAATAATATAGTGGAATCCTAATATCAAATAACAGTTACGGTGGTAGGGAAGTCGTTGATGGTGTATATGGTAAAAAATAATTCTTTTTTTATTTAGTAAAACTATATAAAAATAATTCTTTTATAAATATTGAATTAAATCCAATATATACATAATGTTTTCTATATATTCATTTTATACCCATAAAAAATATGTAATTTAATATCATGAAAAAAATGATTTGATAATTAAATATTTAAATGTTCAAGGTGTCACATATGACATTGATCATTTAAATATTAATATCCAGGATTTAGTAAATATAATTAGTATAGATTAAATGTGGATATGAAATATCATAGTGGTTGTATATACACCTTATAAAAGAAAAAAGGTTCATATTATCAATAAATCCCTCAATGAAAGGGGATTGTTACAAAGTCCCTTACCTTGAGTCCGACTAGTACCATCCATTCAATAATTTCCAAAATAATAAATGTATGTTAATTTATACATGATTTATAACATTTTTATTATTCATTTTTATCACTTATTCCCACGTTGTAGCAATTATTTAGTTTTTTGAGATCATATTAGACAGTTTATCAATGTTCGGAATTTTGAGTCCAAAATGACCTTGTTTTGATACAAATTATCCATGTGGACATGAGTACATTATCTCCATAACATTATTAATGATTTAAATATCATATATATCCTGTATATATGTATTTTAAGTATTCCATAACATTTGGATATAATAAATGAAATGCATCATTAATGGAGATGGTAGGTCGTACGTACGAATGAACGCTACTTTCATTTCTTTGTAATATTAAAGTAATATTAAAAGAATAAAAAATAAAAAATACATAGGTATATTATAAGTAAATTATAATATATATAAGTTATATATGTTAAATAAGTTTATTAACTCCATCCTTTATACGTTTCATGTATGGTATTCACAACTTATATCATTTTTAGGGTGCGATAATCCGCACTTCCTTAAAAGAAATTATATTATTTAAAATTATAGAAAGAATAAATGTATGATGTAAATAAAAATTTAATAATAATCGATAAATTATAATATTTATGACATATATATATATATTGTTCAATCATAATGACCAGCATGATAGGTGGTTGGAGAAAATTGAACAATCATCATTTTGTGAGGCAGTAGTTTGTTGTACTGAAAAACAGTATCTTATACATTCATTAGATGGAGGTGTGATTATGTTCAGGCCAATATTTATTTATAAAAACATAGTAGTATATTGAGTATACTATATTTTTTATAAAATAAAAAAAATAAAAAGATCATAGGGGTGGAGAAAGAAAATAATTGAATGAAGCTTGAGAGAAGATGTTACCTCTAAATCGAGAAACTTCTTTTGATTTGAGACAAAATGTTTTCTTGAATTACCTTATGAACAAATTAATGATTCTAAAAGAATGGGGGGGAATTTTGGAGCTTATTTTTGTATAATTACGATAATATGATGGTATAGAGTTGTGTTACTATGTGGGTAGATGTGGTGGCCTTTTATAAGAGGGATGAGGGGCACATTAGGAAAGTCATGAAATATTATTTTGATATAACTTTTTTCAAATTATAAAAGTTCCAATGTGATAAATGTTTTGGATAATATGATTATGGGATGAAATCCTATAAACCAATAGGTTTTAGACATGTTTAGGTCACAATTGTAACATTATATTTTAGTATTAACCATTAGTTAAAAACATTTATTCTTACAATGGATTCTTGTATTTTCATAATATATGGTTACTGTAGTTACTATAAAATTCTAATAAAAACCCAAGTGAATAAATAATGACATTTTTAACATAATTTAAGTTAGTTTCCAGAATATTATATTTTTTGGACAATTATATCATTTAAAAAAATAATATTTTTAAAAAAATATCATTTACATCAATTTTGACACTATATAGTAATTGATTTTTGTTAAAGTTATAACATCATGATTCCTTCGAACCAAAGTCATTATGTAATCCCTAAAATGTCAGTTTCATCAAAAAAATTCATGGATGGCATCAAAATTATTTAATTACAATTATATTATTATTTATAATATCATTTATTTCGATCATTCATTGCTTAGGTAATCACTACATCATAATTTTGTCGTAAATAAATTTATTTATTTGATGTCTAAAAATTATAAATAAAATTAAATGATGTATAAAAAAAATTATTTTCAATTAATATTTATGGTAGAAGATATGATTTATATAAACCAAATTAATACTGTTTTAGTTAGGAGATACATGTTTCTGTTATATTTCCCTTTTCTTTAAAATAAATATTATAAAAGGTCATTATCACTCCCAAGTGGCTTCTTGGGGCCCTAAAATAAACCCAAGGATGCTCATGTCCAGAATTATCACATAAAATAAGATTAATACATGTTTTAGGGTTGGTTTATATTATTATAATATTATTTTTCACTCTTATTTACCTGATTTTACTTTTAACCATGTTAATAAAATTAACTACTAAAGTTTCTATTCATAATGTCCAAAAATAAGAGTTACCTATTTAAAAAATTTGGATATTCAGATTCTAAATATGGAATTCATTTTTTCAAACTTCAAAATACAAAAGTTTCAATAATTAATTTAAAATTAATTCACATTGTTAAAACCAGAATGCTGGTTTTTAATATGTAAAAACTATCAAAACAATTTCTTCTATTTTTGTACAATTTAAATGTTAATTTAATTAAAATGACCAAAATTGGATTAAATAACAAAAAATAATACAATTAAACTTTGAACCCAAGTAAAATAAAAATATAACTATATAAATTAAATAGTTTAAAAAGTATTTTTAAATTAAAACGTATTATTTTTTACTATTATATAAAATATAGATTTTATCAAAAGAAATTCAAGAATGGTAAATTTTGATGTACCAATTATAAATAAGTAGTATATTGTTTCAAATATAACATATAAAAGTTACAAAAAATATATTTAAAAATGGATCTCCATCAAAAGGCAGTAAAACGAACTTTTAAAAATATTACAGTATTTTTTGCATAAAATTGGATTCATTCTCATTTTAATCCTATAATATTTATTGGATAAATGTATAAACATTTCTAATCAAAATTTTGTTTTTTTTGTTCATTCTTTCCAATATAATGGCTAGGCGTTAACTTCAATTTAAAACAATAAAATTTTTATTTTATTATTTTTCAGTATAACTCAACATTTTTTACAATGTATGATTTTATAGAAACTTATTATTGTGTGTTGAGTACGCTATCATAAAAAGTCTCCCCTTTAACCTAAAATTATTATATTATTCATAAATATTATTAGATATGATTGTGTATTATTCTATAAATAACTGGGATATTACATCATTCCCCTATTTTGGAAATTGTGGCCTCTCAATTTTAAAATTGGGCTTTGTGACTTCAATGAAAATTCCACATTAGAAAAGGGGTTAATAAAACATCCACTTTAAAAGAAATAAAGATAAGTAAAAATTTCACCAATGATAATAAAAACTAGGGTTCTATGTATGAAAACATGGATATAGAAGAGAAACCTAACAATAAAAATTCTGATGTAGAGTGATAGAAATCATGATCAAGAGAATGGTAACAACTAGAAAACCATAAACTTGTAATGTATTAAACGATATTTGATTTCACAATATGAAAAGTAAATGGAAATTGTTTGGTTTTAATATCATTTTCATAATTTTGGGGAACCAATTTGTTAAATTGACTACGAACAAAATGAAACATATTTACTTGTCATTTATAGTTTCATCTGTTAATAAATATCTACCAAAAACTCGTCTTTTCTCCAAAAAATGAGTGTTACAGATGAATTTTTAACACTTAAAATGCAATAATCCACTTATAGTGACTCTCATAATCCAAAAAAATTGAACTATAATTTTCCCCTACATTTAGACATTAACCAAAACCAAAATGGTTTGTACAAAATCATATAAGACTGAAAAATAATAAACTATTATATAAAGTAATGTTACTCTTAATCTCCAAAATTCAACAAAAAATACCCAATGTTCAACAATGACCATTCAATAAAAAAAATCCTTAAAATTATTCCAAATAATCTAAAATAGTATTGAAAGCCAAAATTAATAAAAATTTGATCACATAGTACTCCATGATAAAGCATAACATTTATATCTAAATAAAATTGACCATTCTTAAAGTATCATACTTTTAAGTAATTAACTTAATCCCATATTCTCCATGATAGGTTAATCATTTCAAAAAATAACCCAAATCATTATATTCCCATAATAAAAACATTGAATATTCCAAAATAAAATTCAACCATTACTGTCTAAATGAAATCCCATAGTATTCTATTTTCCTTAGTCATATAGTGTTCCCAAAATAGGGAACATCTTCTAAAATAAATTTATCAATTAATCACTAAATGATTTTCCTATACCAAGGATATCCATTTGATAAAACATAATTTCCCCAAATCAACCTATTCTTGATCCATAAAATAATTTAACTAAAAATTATTAGTCATATTAACAATGGACATCACATAGTCTAGTGGAGGTTGATACATCCTAATCATACTTCGGTCGTTGTTTCGATTCCCACAGATTTTTCCTATGTGACGGGTTTTCACACGGTCAACATGTTGTCATTTTTCAAAAACTATATAATTTTTAAAATTCAAAAAAATGGGATTAAATCCTCCAAAATAACCATAACATATTTTCATCTCAATTTTTATCTCATACCTTGAATTTTTCATCCCAAAACAAATAACCCATGATTTTTGTAAAAAAATAAAATTATTCACCTTAATATTCTAGATCATAAAGCTTGAAAAGGAACTACTAGAAAACTAACCAATACCAACGGTTTGGAACTGTTGGTATAGGCCTCAAAACATTGGTATAGCCCATACCAACGGTTTGTAGAACCGTTTCCAAGTAAGTCATTGGGATAGGTCTATACCAACGGTTTCGGGAAAACTGTTGGTATAGACCTATACTAAAGGTTTTGGAAACCATTGGTATAAGTAATATGAAAATCTATACCAACGATTGTGGAACCGTTGGTATATTTATTTCAAAAAAAACATTCGCTCGAATTTGATCCTAGGACCCCCTAGTTTATTATTGAACGACTTAACCACTAACCTAACATGACTTTTGTGAACATAATTACATAAATATATATATATATATATATGTATTGTCATAATTATTTTAAATTTTGATTTATATAATGTTCTTAGTAAGAAGATCTGATAAAAATTCAAAGGACCTATACCAATGGTTGAAAAAACCATTGGTATAGGTCTATACCAATGATTTTGACAACTGTTGGTATAGGTCCTGATTCTGGATTCAATTATGGGTGGAAGGTTAATATATTGGGAACCTTTCCCAATGGTTTGGCCAAACCGTTGGGAAAGGTGTCCACAAAGTGGACTTTTCCCAACAGTTTTCCAAAACCGTTGGGAAAGGTGGACACAAAGTGGACTTTTCCCAACGGTTTGGCCAAACCGTTGGGAAATGTTAGGAAAGGTGGCATCAAAGTGGGATTTCCCAATGGTTTGGCCAAACTGTTGGGAAAGGGGACCTATACCATTGGTTTTTACAATCCTTTGGTATAGAAGCGTTGGAAAAGATCAGATTTCTATTTGTGAGGGGTTTCTCATATATTTAACATTTTTTATACCTTAAAATTATAAACCCATGATGATATCTCTATCTCTTAAAAAAAACAAACTAATCTCTAATATTTTTTGAACCATTATCTAATACCAACCATAAGGCCCCATCCTTAAACAATACATAATCTTGAGTTATGTCATGATTTCACATTGATGATATTTTTAGGTTTAGAGTTTTAGGGAATTATTCCCTAACTATTAAATTACATCATGAATATTAAAAATTAGACACTTATAATATATCTAATTTTTTCACAACAATAAAACTCATTATAAAAACAAGGATTCCATTCTTGATAAAAATCTCTTGAATACTTCCTTTCTCTTACCCTTCCTTATACCCTATGAAAAACATTTCAAAAACATGGGATGAGCATAAATATCTCATTAAGGGATATAAAAATAAAAAAAATCATTAATCTAGTTAAAACATGATAACCTGTTCAATTTTATTTGAGTGGAGGAAACAAAACAAATTCACATGAATAAAACTCATATTTTTTTCTAAATAAAAAAGACTAAAACCAATAGCAATAAATTATAACATAATTAGCTCATATAGATAATCATATACATAAAACCATTTCAATCATCTTACAATGGGAATAAACTTATATTTTACTTTCTATTAGAGATCTATAATGGGTAACTCCCCTCATATGAGCTATATTAGGCTCACTCATGAGCTATAATCGGGCTCAACCCTTCGTATAAGTAATGTTGGGCTCACCTGTGAGCTATAATAGGGCTCAACCATTCATGTTAGCTATATCAGGATCACCCATAAGCTATAATGGGGTTCAAACCTTCATATAATTTATATCAGGATCACCCATTTCATATAATTATCATGTACCATATCATTAATAAAACATGATCTTCACAAAACCCCTTTTTTGAAAGCAACTTCTAATCCCATATGAAAAACATTTTTTTATAAAAATAAATTTTTCATTTATGAACCCATCTACAATACCATGATACCCTGATATAGTAAAAATGGATTTAATTTCATTTTAAAAGACATTAAGGCTTATATAAAATCCAAATATAAAATAATGATTATAGCGGCAGAGTATTCATTGTCGCCATATATGTTAAAAAAACATTTTTTTTCACTTAGAAAAATGCTCCGTACAAAAAATTTCCTTTTGAAAGCATTAGATGAAATTAAATATAGACATAAAATTTTCTGTATATTCCTTTTATTCCCATATATATAAATATTTAATTTAATATTATGAAGAAAAATATTTGATACATAAATATTTAAATGTTCAAGGTGTCACATGCCACATTAAACATTTAAATATTAATCTCCATGATTTAATAAATAACATAAGTATAGATAAAATTTGTATATGAAACGTCATAGTGTTTTATGTAGACATTATAAAAGAATGAAGTTTCATATTATCAAGAAATGCCTCAATGAAATGAGATTGAGATGAAACCCCTTACCTTGTGTCTAAGTTTTCTCATCTGTTATTTAATCACATGATTAATAATATAATGTTCATTTATAAATTATTTATAACAATTTTATTATTCATTTATTATCACTTATTAAAATGCAATAGAAATTAGTTAATTTTTTGAGTTTATATCAGATGTTTTGTCGATGTTCAGTATTTGAGTAAAAAATGAACATGTTTTTATGAAAATTATCCATGTTGGTATATTTATATTATCTCCATAATATAATTCATTACTTAAATATCATATATATAAAGTATATATGCATTTATAATATTACTTAATTTTTGGAGAAAATAAATGAAATTATCTTTTTAGGGATACGGTAGGACGTACGTATGCATGAATAATTCATTCATTTCTTTTTCATATTAATGAAATATTAATGGGATAAAGAATAAAAGATACATAGCTATATTATAATTATATTATAATATAAATTTAATATATGTTACATTATTTCCTTAATTATATCATTTATATGTTCCATGTATTGCATGAACAATTCATATCAAATTCAGGGGGTGGTAGTCCATACTTCTTCAAATGAAATTATTGAATTTACACATTATGGAAATCATAAAAGTATGTTGTAAATAGATAACATTGTAACATAGGAAAAATATAATATATAATATATATAAATATAGTTTCATCATAATGTCCACTATGAGAGGTGGTAGGAGAAAATTGATCCATCATTGATTTGCAAGGCGATAGTTCTCCGTACAAAAAAACAGTAGGTTCTACATCCATTAGATGGATTTGTGTGTACTTTTAGGTCAAAACCTTAACATAAAAAATAATATTATATTTTTTACATTATTTTTGTTATTAAATAATGGAATATAAAGTGCGTTGGAGTGGAGAAGTAAAATGAATGATTGAAGCTTGAAAGAAGATGTTACCTCTAAATCGGGTAAATCCTTTTAATTTCAGCCAAAAGGATTTGTCAAATTTCCTTCATCCTAAATTAAGGATTCTAGGAGTATTGAGGGATTTTTATAGATTATTATATTATAATTTAGACTATCCAAGAGGCTTTAGAGTTGTCATTAAGTTGGTATAGTTGGTGGCGTTTTATAAGAGGGAGGTGGGGGACTTTAAGAAAGTGTTGAAATATTATTTTATTATAAATTGATTTTAGAATTATAATATTTAAAAAGTGATATATTTCCAGGATAAGATTATTATTGGATTGAATACTCTCAACCAATAGGTTTTGGACAAGTTTATGTCACAAACATAACTTTATCCTTTAGCTTTAACCCATAGTTAAAAACATTAACTCTTACCATGTCTTATTGCATTTTTATTGCATATGGTTACTTTAGATACTATAAAATTCCAAGATAACCAAAAGAGGATCATTAATGTCATTTTTAATATTATATAAGCCTTTTTGAGGAATAAATAATTTTTTAGTTCTATTATATCATTTAATATAATAGTATTTGTTATAAAAAATCATTTATGTCAATTTGAAACTATTTAGTAGTTGAATTTGTTAAAGTAATAACAACATAATTACTTATAAAAAAGAATTAACTCATCCCTAAAATGTCAATGTCATCCAAAAAAATCATGTATGGAATCCAAATGATAAAAAAACATTTATTTTAATATTAAAATACCATTTATTTGAATATTTCATTATTAAGGTAATCATTGTATCATCATTGTATCATAATTAAATTTATTTATATAATGATTAAAATTTATAAATAAAAAACAATGATGTATGAAATCGTATTAGATTTATAATTACTATTTATATTGGAATATATTGTTTATATAAACCAAATTAAAAAAAATTGTTATGAGATAAATGTTTATGTTATATTTCACTTTTCTCTAAAATAAATATTATAAAAGGTCATTATCATGCCCAAGAAGCTCCATGGGGTCCCCAAATCAACCCAAGGATGCTAATTGTCAAAAATATCTCTTCTAATGGTATTATGACTCATTTTAGTTTAGCTATATATTATTATAATACTATTTTTTACCCATATTTACTCTTTAACCAAAGTAAATAAAAATAATTACTGAAGTTACTATTCATAATTCCAAAAAATAAATGGTACCTATTTAAAAATTTAAATCATATTATTCCAAATATGTAATATATTTTTTCCAAATTCCAAATCTAGAAGTTGCAGTAATTAATTTAAAATTAATTCCCATTGTAAAAACCTGAAAGCACGTTTTGTAGAAGTAAAAATTATCAAAATATTGAAATGTTTTTATGTCCAATTTAATTGTCAAATTACATACAATGACCAAAATTGGTTTTAATGATAAAAAAATATAAATAAATTATACTTTAAAATCAATTATATAGAAAATATAACTATATATATATTAGATGAAGGTGCAGTTTTTAATTACAATGTAGAATTTTTCACTAATCATTAAAATATAAATTTTATAGAAAAATACCTAAATATAAAATAAGTTTAATTATGATGTCACTTTTCTATAGAAGAAGTTTATTTTTTTCAAATATAACAGATAAAAGTGGAAAAATAGGTTTAAGAAATATTCTCTATTAAAAGATGGCAAAATGAACCTTTAAAAATATTAGAGTATTTTATGCCTCAAAATGGATTCATTCTCTTTCTAAGCCTCCAAAATTTATTGGATAAATGAAAAAACAATGGACAAAAATTGGTAATTCTAATATAGTTAGTTCTGTTTATTCCCACTTATAAAATGGTTATGTGTTAACTACTATTTAAAATAACATTAATATTATTGTATTATTTTTTGGTATAACTCAATAATGTGTGCAATGTAAGATTTCATAGAAACTCGATGTCTCATGTCGATTATGATATCAGAAAAACTCTACCCATTAACATAAAATTAATATCTTATTCATAAATATTATTAGATATGAAAATGTATTATTCAATAAATAAAAGGGATGTTACATTATTTATGGAAGAATCTGACTGAAATCAACATCATTAATTTTTTAAACCAAGAATCATTTTTTACTACACCATGTTTTGACTTAGTAAGATTTGATGATTGGTTACAAACATTGTTATTTTTGGTAACTTCACTAGAAAAAATACCTATAAAAATAAAATTACATGTGAATGTCTTCAAATCTTATAAAGATATTATTGAAATTATTTCTAATAAATGGATCTAGTAAAAATTATAAGTGGTTTTCATGAAGTTATAAGAGCCAATGGTTAGATATGTAATGTAGATTCAAGAGGTTAACTACAAAAATTTTTATTCAAGATAACTTTTATGCAGATTATAGAGCCACAAGTTTTGAATGCCAAAAATGTTATTTTTTTGAATGAAGGTTATACCAAAACAAGTTTTATATCCATCTAAAATTTTTGTTTTATATTATCTTCACAATATTGTGGTTCCATATTGAGAATGAAGTACATTATACCAAAAAATAGTGTTCATGAATTATCTTAATCCAGGGAAAAATATGGTGAATCTTCCATCATTTTGTTCGATTATATTGTCATTAAATAAAGAGATAGTTTTTTGGAAAGTGACCTATAAATTTTCATTGAAAAGTTAGGAGATTTAATGATGCACTATAAATATATTCATTTTTTTTGGTGAATTTGGACATAAATGGTGGAGTATTATTTATGTGATAATTTCCATCAAACCCCAAAGGAGTAGAATGTGGCAACTATGATGTTGCATAAATAATTTTTTGAATTTTTTTATACATTTTGAAAGAAAAAATCCTTATAACATAACATATAGATCATGGATATTCTTGGATAAAAATGGAGTTAATATCAATATATAAAAACAACACATGGTAAATGATGCATGAAATTGATAAACATGATCATGCATGATGAGGATGATTATAAGATATCTGTTATGGATTTTTATAGTATATACAGTGACTATATGGATAAATGAGACTACTTGATCATTCTATACATAAAATAAATGTAATTTTACTAGTAGAGATGTATTTATATAGATTCGATGAGGAATAAAGATTATATTTTTTTTCTATTTAGGTATTTTATAGAAAAATATAATGTTTGGATTTCCCTAATAAAGGATTGTATTTGATAGGTGATGGAAGAGAATACCATTGTGAAAAAATATTGTCTATGTTATGAAGGATGTTAATGAAGATTAAATTATACTATTTGAATGTTTTGAAAGAATATTATAGAGAATCAGCTATCTTGGTATGATTAAAATAAGGCATATATAAGAATAAATCTATGTAGTTGGATGAGTTATAATGTCTAGAAAGAAAAAATCACTTTTCAATTAGTCATGTAATATTTAATATATTAAATATTATAGTAAAATTATATTTTTTGACGGTTGGATTTGTCCTTATGAGATAGATCACACTAAAAACTTTCATATATAGGAATAAAAAAATGGATTTTATTATTATACATTTCTATATTAGTTTTTTGTATGGATAAATCATGGTTTAATAAGAATATATTTTTTATTTTTCACACAAAAAAATGAATTACATTCTATTGTAGCGTCACCACTTTTATTAAATACCATCGTTTAAATTTTAAATAAATCTTTTAATTTATAATTTTAATTAATTTATTTAGTTTTAGTATAAATATCATTGTTCAATTATAATTGAATTATTATATATATATATATAACACTACTACATTTATTCCATTCAACAGTGTGAAAATATGCTTTTAATTTTTCTAAAAAGGGTTATTAATCATAGTGATGATAGGGGTCCCCTTTCTCATCACTAAAAAATTACTGATAAAGGGGGTCGTTTGTGTATGTTGAAAAAAGAAATGAGAAATGACCCCCTTTATCTGATCTATTTTAGCAATGATAAAGACCTAGTTCGCTGTAATGTGTGGTTAATATGACCATATACCCAGTAAAAACATATAATTTAAACCAATTCTATAAAACCATTAATTTCAAACAATGATATATACATTTAATTAACATCCAGAAGACATACATTTATTCCCATGGTAAATATAGAAAACTACTAGATACCTTTCAATCATTTCTTTATATAATTAAATTTACAATTATCCACTAAACATTTAAAAATAATAATATTTCATCTTGTGATGCATGTGATCCCCTCTCAAAAATGACTTCCCATTGTATTTGTTTCAGAAAAAGTCTTATCCACCTAAAAAAAGAAGTCTCCAATATAAGTAATCGAATATTATATTAGGAATACTATGAAGAATTAAATTAAACATTAATATGAATGAGTATATTAATAAAATGTCAATATTTAACAAAGAAGAAACATTTGGGGTTTTATCGGCTGCATCGTGTGTCGTACTAAGGTGAGGATGATTTGTATATAACCTAAATGTGTGATTGATCGTTATACAAAAATATCAAAACAATTCAAATGTGTTTGCTCAGTTTGTAATATGTAACTTGTTATTTTACTAAAATTAAAGTTAATTTTAAATAATGACACATTTGGATATATATTGATCATACTATGTGTTAGATTGAGGTGACCATGATTCCTAAGAATTACAAATTAATGATGAATTGTTTTAGAAAATATCAAAGCAATCCAAATGATATTTATGATTTTTCAACATAAAAATTGTGTTTTTTAACTATTTCTTTTTCAAACTGGAAACACACTTTATGAGTCATACTTGTTGCATCGTTTGTTATTCTAATGTGAGTATGCTTCATACATATCAAAAATTACTTATGAATAATTTCCCAAAATTATCAATAGAATCAGAGAATGTTTCCTTTTTTTCATTGTGTGACACATTCTGAAGTAAAATGTATATTCTAAGCTGATAATAGACAATTTTAGTCATACCGGTCACATTGTGTGTCAGAATGAGGTGAGGTTGATTATTACAAATTAAAAATGACTCATGGATCATTTTCCAATTGTATTAAAATAATCCAAAAGTGTTTTCTGAGTTTTTAGTATGTCACTTATTATTTTTACGTAAATTAATATCAATTTAATATAAAATGAAACCCTTGGAGTCATAAAGGTCACACCAACTTTCATAATAATGTGTGGTTGACTCCTACAAGTCACTAATGACTCATGGATAGTTTTTCTAAAATATAAAAACAATATGAATGTGTTTTCTTAGTTTTCAATATGAACCTATTCTTTTAACTAAAATAAATGTCAATTTTAACTAAAAAGAGTCACTTTGAGTTATATCGGTCACACCATGTGTCATATTGTGGCGCGGATAATTACTAAATATAAAAAATGGCATATAGATCACTTTCTAGAATTATCAATACAATACGAATGTTTTTTCTTGGTTTTAAGTATTCTAGTTGTGTTTTCATACTAAAATGTCATGTCAAACTACAAACACACATTATGAGTCATACCTATCACTTCGTGTGTCCATTTGAGGTGATACTGCTTCATACTCATTCAATGTAACATATGAATTGATGTCCTAAATTATTTAGATAATTAGAGCATGTTTTTTTAGTTTTATGTGATGATTATTTGAATTAAAATGTAAATTTTAAACTGATAATAGACACTTTGAGTCATACCAGTCACACTATGCATCATATTGAGGGTTTTTTTTTGATTTGTACACATCAAAAATGACTCATGGATAATTTTTATAATGTATCAAAACAACAAAAATTCCTTATCTCTATCTTCTGTATCTTGCACATTCTTTTTTACTTAAATTAATGGAAATTTTAAATTAAAATACACTCTTGGAAACATTCCATATTCACCATGCATTTTATTGAGGTCCAGTTTACTCCTACATATCCAAAATGACTCATGTATCATTGTACTAAAATATAAAAACAATCTGAATTTTTTTCTCATATTTCAATATACACTTGTTCTTTTTACAAAAATTAATGTTAATTTTAAATATAAATTTACTCATTCAGTTACACCATTCATACCATGCATTAGATTTAGGTTAGGATGATTTATTCATATCGAAACTGATATATATATATATATATATATATATCATTTTTTAGTATAAAAAATATGAATTCATTTTCTTAGTTTTCTGTGTTGTAGTTTTGTTTTGTTACTAAAATGTCATTTCTAACTAGAAACATGAATTATGAGTCATACTAGTCTCATTGTGAAATAATTTGACGTGATAATACATCATACATGTAATAAATTAATTGTTAATCATTGTCTAAAATTATTAACACAATCTGAGCACTTTTTTTGGGTTTCTGTGATGGGAACTTTTTGAACTAAAATATCCATTTTAAACAGATTAGAGACAAATTCATTTATACCATTTACACTATATCATATTGAGGTGTGGTATATTCTTAAAAATCAAAAATGAGTCCTGGAACATTTTTATAAAGTATCAAAATAATATTTATTTGTTTTCTCAGTTTTCAGTATGTCACTTGTTCTTTTTTATTAAATAAATGTCAATTTTAAATAAAAAGAGACAAATGGAGTCATACCAGTCTTATTGTGCATCATATTGAGGTTTGGTTGACTCTTATAAGTAAAAAAATTACTCAGGGATCATTTTAATAAAATACTAGAACAATCCAAATGTGTTTTTTCTATTATCAGTTTACAATTGTACTTTTTACTAAAATTAATGTAATTTTTAAATAAAAAGAGACACTTTGTGTTATATCAATCACAACATGCATCAGATTGGGGGGATTCAAATTCATACCCATCAAAAATGACATATATATCATTTTACTAATGTATAAGGACAATCCGAATTCATTTTCTCTATTTTCATTATTACAGTTGTGTTAATTTTAATAAAATGTCACTCCAAACTGAAAAGAACATTATGAGTCATACTAGTCGAATTGTACAATAGATTGACATGAGACCGCTTTATACATGTCACAAATTACATATAAATTGTTTCCCGAAATTATCACAAAATTAGAGCATGATTTCTTGGTTTTTAGTGTGGTACATGTTTTGAACAAATATTTTAATTTTAAACTGATAATAGACACTTTTAGTCACACCAGTCAGACCATGTTTCAGATTGAGGGGTGGTTGATTCCTACACATTAAAAATTAGTCATGTATTATTTTCCTAAATTATCAAAACAATATGAATTTATTTTTATCATTTTTCAATATGAAACTTGTTCATTTTAACATAAATTAAGGTCAATATTAAATAAAAAGACACACATAAAGTCACAACAGTCACACAGTGCATCATATCAAGTTGTGTTAGACTCCTATAATTAAAAAATGAATCATGGATAATTTTCATAAAATATCAAAACAATAAAAATGTGTTTTATTGAATTTATTAGGCTAGTTGTTTTTTAATGAAATGAAATTTCAAACTCTAAACATACATTTTGAGTCATACTGGTTCCATCATGCTTCAATTTGACATGAGACTACTTCTTACACATCACACATGACTTTTAATTCACTATCTTGGATTATCCTATCAATCCAAGCATATTTTAATGATTTTCAATGAGTGGAACTCTTAAAATTATATAGTCAAGCATTAATTTAAGATGATGTCAATGCAGTAGATAATAGATAATATTATGAGGAAAAAACACAGTATATTAAAAAGAGTTATATTGTTATTGAATTTTGAGGTGCAACCATGAATCCCTATCTTTAATGAGCATTAGTATCTTTCAAAAAACCACCCCACCTTAAACAACTAAATCCACTTGTATAAGAAAACAATTCATATTTGATTAATAATGAAAATAATTAAATTAGCTAAAAATATAAAACAATCCACTACTTTTATGGAAGTCACATCTTAATGATTGTTGTCTACATTATTTTATTACGTTTTGCACCCATTCATTTTGGACCACATCTACATCATCTTGTGAATATGGTTTTTTTGCAAAAATAATAGTAGTACTATAAAATATAAGGAGACAAAGGATTAATAAATATTTTAAATGAAATAGAAATTGTATTTGAATACAACTCTTCAGGGATGCTAGATTGTTCATGAAATGTGATATCTCTCATAAATTAACAAACATAATAATGACAGTCTTTTCCACAGGATTTTTTCGAAAACTATAGATGTATTGAGGAGAATAAGTAATATTTATATGTGTTTTTATAGTGAAATATTATTATATATACCCTAATACTTGTGAATTCATTGAAAATATCTTTTTCCTTGTTCTTAGACCCATTCCTCATTCTTTTTTTTCATGATATTGATACACCTCCCTATAACAATAAAATTCTCATTAAAATATAATTTAATTTATATTACATGATTTTTTGTTAAAACAAATTTGATGCTATGAATTAAAAATTTGAGGAATACCATCATTTGTGGTTGGTTTTTTAGATATCCATTCATTTAATTTAGGAAATAAATCATTGGAGTATCCAGATTTACCGCAATGACCATCCAATGCATCCTAAAAACCCAAAATAGAAAATGTAATGATAGAAATGAAAATATATTTGATATGATTAAATAATATAATTTTACCCTAGTATCATTGGTATTAATAATTGTGTATCATCAGTAAGTTTTCATTAAAATTATTTGTCTATGCCTACCACTATTTCAACAAATTTATTAGAATTTATTTTAGGTATTTCTATAGAGGATATGTGAGGACTAATGAGTACACTTTTTTCAGAGGGGAATCCCTTCAAATTTCTTGATATATACACCTAAAAAAATATGATAATTATTTAGTCATAATTAACATTGTATATCATATTTTGGAAAATATAATCTTGAAACATTCCTTATTTATGAATGTACAACTGAATCACCTAGCCAATCATAATCGGTAATTTCACTTACATTCTCAAAAATAATGAATTCTTGAACATCCTATATATACCCATTTTTATTAAACTAAACATTGTGAGTATGATAATACTATAACTTTATATCCATATGAAACATCAATGATAGTAAATGCAGATATAGAACTTTCTGGTTAATGGTGATTTTAGTTGATCTTTTAAATCGGTTGATCAATCCATTAGATAGTTTTGAAAAAGTCTTTCATTTCACCCCATCCCTTTGTCTATCTGTAATAACATTCATCGGTTCAGTACTTTTTTCATTAATTTTTAAAGGTTTCTCTTAAAGGTAAATAGGATGTGAATGCCTACTTGTAGACAAGTTTTCATATAATATTATATGGCCATGTGAAGAATGTTCCAACAGATTGTTCGACCTTGTGAATATCTTCCTAAATAATTGGAATAGGCAGCTCAGTGTTCATCTCATAAGATACAGTAATTGACACTCTTACATGACCTGTTGAAAGTGGTCTATCGTGTAGAGTATCTTCATTGAAATAGAACATTGTATCATTCACTACAATGAGATGGGTGGGTGATCATAGATATAAATCACAATCATTATCTCACTATATAATATTAGTATAGGAAAGCTATTAGGATCTACCTAATTCACATTTTTTTAAAAATAATTATTAGAACATTGATTAACATGGATAATAAAACTCTTTAAGGGGAATGGCTTGAATCAATGCTGGTGGGGGTGTCCCGGGATCTTCACACGATGGTGGTTCATGGTTTTTTCATTCTATTTGATTCCCCCATAAAAATTAAAATCCCTTATCTCTATATATTGAATTCTTATTCATGGATAGATATTATTTACCTCATATATTTCATTTCATCACTTTTATCCTTCTCTTTTTTTTCTCAAAATATGCTTGGGGTGTCACCCAAAAACCTACACCTCTAACGTTTCCATATTATTCTGACCGCTTGGATGCCACCGATAGTAGGTGTTCATTCGGTACATGTGCCACTAATTCTTATGGATATTTTAGATAGAGTATTTTAAAAAATAAATGATCCTTATTATGTAATTTTAATTTAAAAAAACTAATTTTAATTATTTCTTACTTACATATGTTTCCCACATGTTTTGTGTGTTTTCATCAATTAGTATCCCATATTATTTACATGTTACTTCTTTCATAGCACATGGAATATGATGGAAGTGACATTGTATTTACAGTCATTAATCTTTATATAAAAAATGGAAGATAATATGTTTTTGTTTCATTCCATATTAAAGTATTATGGTTGATTTAAAATACATACCAAATTTTTTAAGAGAAGTGTACTCCATCCATTCTTTATAATAAGGGTATGTTGGTTTTGCTACCCATCCCTTATTTTCTGCTCACAATTGTTTCATAAATAAAATATTTTCAATCAAAGTGTTGAATACCCGTATCTTCAAACAATGTATTTCTAGTCATAATATACCTAACAAGTCACATCCACATGATGTATAGTAAACATGTCCCTTTCTTATTAGATTATATGGTGTGTATAGATAAGCGGTGGGTGTGGGATTATTTTCACTTCCTCTTCCTTAAGACGATGTCTCAATTTAATTGTATGACATCTTCTTTGAATCCTTCCAATAATAATTAATACATATTTCTAGTGGGATTCATAAACTATAAATGAACTCCAGAAGGGGTGTTGAAGAGTATGTCAATTTTTTATTTTTTTTATTTATTTAGTTAAATAGTGAAATGATATCATAATGTTACCATAATGCCTTCCCACATCAGTTTCTTTATCGTAGGCACAACATGGTTCCATGAATCTACATATATTGGCACCTGTTTCTAATTGACGATTACAATGTAACTAATGAACATGGAATTTTTGTGGTTAATAAGCTGGTCCCACTCAATTGATCTGACCTTGAATCTAATGCCTTTGATTTTCACATTAATGATTTTTCCAAACACTATCAAATAATGAAACTCATGTTTTTTTGTGTATATTCCTTGATCCCCAACCATTTCCTCAAAATAAACATCATCAATACGTTCCTCTAGAGTGTAGCATTATCCTATGTAGGTGGTCATTGTACCTCTACACTAGGGGCATCATCAAGTATAGAAGTTCAGTGTTTTCTACACTACGAGGAAGATCTGGTTGAGATACCTAATACACCTCTAGATTTTGAGAACCATAACATGAGGATGGTTGTTGATCCTTTTCACTATGATTAGTAGTAGTTTGGGAGAGAAGTTGTGTCTCAATATTGGGAGCACCAACATGTGTAGAATTTCAGTGTTCCTATGCACTGTGATAAATAATAGATTGAGAGACTTGTTTTGCCATGATAATGGGTAAACCAACAAGTGAAGATGTCATTATCTAGAGAAGATGTTGAATATTTAATATAGATTAAATAAATTCAAAAATTAATAGATAATAACACAAGTTAACAAGATGTTTATTACTAATAAAATATAACATGTCTATTGAACTGTCTTTTTTTAATGGATGGAGGGATTTGACCTCTCTGTCAACTATTTAAATCCATTATGGCAGTCTCATATTACATAAACATGAAGTATACATTAGGACTGATATGAAATGATTATGACCTCCCAATGAGAGGGGAATCTTCAATTAAATTTTCATCTGGCCCATTGATTGTTTTAGTTGATAATAGAACAATTTACCACTTTTTGTTTGTGGGTTCTCAAACATAAAATACTTGTACTATAAGTGATTCCATTATAAACAGTTTTTCTTTGTACCCTTCTCTACTGAAATTAAATTTCACAAATCTAAATTCATCTATTTTAAAAAAACAATCTTGTTATCGACCCACATTCATTGAAAAATTTTCACTTGGAATGTTTTATAATCCAACTCCCAATTCTTTTGATGATTCAAAAGTATGAAATGTTCATGTAAATTGGATTTATATATTTAGCACAAGAAACATATATCACTTCAACCATAAGTGTAAATACACTATTATTCATGGTACTGTCTTCATCATTTTCTTTTTAATAAAATGTTTAACCATTAATTACATTACCATTGTAGTATAATACATACACACTTGGTCCTCCAACTATCCATCAAATTCATTCTTGAATAAAATCCATATATTCATATGAATCCTTTAAAATATTGTCTGGAACCCATCATAAAAAATATTGATTATGTGTATTTGATATCCATATTTCATCTCTTGGTGGATTCATTTTTTTAATAATTTCTTTGAGAGTTTCAACATCTGGGTAATTTTCATAACTTTTAGGAAAAATGTAAAGGTGAGACGGTTCCTGATCTATAATATTGATTGTGAGAAATTATCTTTTAGAAATTATTGCACCAGCAGGCTGCTGAGTGGGATAAGATTTTGGTAGACCAATACTATTAACATCATACAAGTATTTAGTTTATAATATAATGTCTTTCCCAATAATATGTCACTCAACAATACAAACCTCTGTCTAACATCGATTTTGGACATACCCTTACAAAACCTACACATACTGTTCAATTGGATATATAAATCTATAGAGTATATGACCATATAATGGAATCTCTCTGAACAGGTGAGACATCAAATATATGATAATATCAAAAAAATGTTGGCGGGAAGAAAAGTTCTATTTCAAATAATATGATAGAAATTCAGTTTTCCATAATTTTTAATTTTTCCAGTTCAATTACATTGATCCATATAGTTTTGAAGAAGAAACTGAGCCTAGTTAATGTATGACACAAATTCTTGGAAAAATGAAATGTAATGATATATGAATTAGATATTGAATCAAAACTTGGTATTTTTGTGATTTAAATCCCTTTAAGCACCACAACATTATTATACTTTAACAGCGTTTTATTAAACCACCCCTAATTTATTTTAAATAAATTAGTGGTGGTTTTAAATAAACCATCATGAAATGTGGTTTTTACAGCAAAGAAACTTCTCCCATGACTCCACTGAATCCCCATACACCCCTGACCCTCAAACCCTATGACCCCCCTGAAACCCTATGTCCCCGGATACCAGCATGACACCGGTGACCCCCTGAAGCCCTTACTTCCCTCACCACACCTCTCCGCCCATCCCGAGCCTCGAGACCCCGCAAATCCATAGGAGCCTGTGACCTCAGCAACACACGAAACCCAGTCGACCCCCCAAATCCCTCAACATAGTAAAACAATATCATTATTTTGGGTCATCAATATCATTAGTTTCATCAGTCTAGTTAGTGTAATTTATGTCATCAACATCATCAGTTTCATTGATATTATAATAATCATTAGGGTTGTTAGTTTCACCCATGTCATTTATGAATTATGTGTCATTAGGTAAAACTATATTTTTATCATGGTTATTATCCTCTATATCATCAATATACTTAGTGTTCTGAACTTCACCCATGTCATCATTTATATAAGGTTTATAAGTTATTTTGATATAATTGGACTCTTATATGTCATCAATATCATCAGTGTCTCTAGTCTCATTGAGTTAATTAGTTTTCTAGAATTTATGTTTTCATTAGAGTCATCAACGTAATTGATTTCTTCAATGTTTTTACATTAATTATCATATTATTTTGTTTTGATGTGCCCATGGTAATAAGTTTCATCATTGTGACACGTATCCTCAATTTATTAAGATTAAATGGTTTCATATATTTTATTGGATTCAAGAGTTTATCCGGTATGGTTCATCTCATAGCTGTCATAGATGTTTTTTTCTCATAGATGTATTCAATTTTAATGGCTTCATTTATATTATTTATATCATAATTTCCATTGGTATGGTCCATGTTATCAATTTCATTGGTATGATCTATGTATTTAATGTCATTTTGATTATTTGTTTTGTCATCCACATCATTGTTTCTTGGTTCTTCAGTTAATTGGGGCCTTCATCATCAAATGTTTTTACTATATCACCAAAATCATTGAAATTGTTGTTGTTCTTGGAATCATCAACATTTCTAGTGTTATTTTTCATACCCATGTAATCCATGTCATCCATTTAATTAGTTCCATCTATTTCTTTGATTTTGTTCAATTCTTCAAGGATTTTAGTTTTATTTTAATCATATATACTATTAGTTTTAGAAAATTCATTGGTATATTCTATGTGTTTTTTATCATTACTATAATTGATAATGCACAAAATATTATTATAATTAGTGAAATGTATTTCATCTATATAGTCATTACATTTTCTTTCATAGGGGCTATTTTTTTCATTAGCTTCTCATGTGTCATCGCGGAGCCCGAAAATTAGTGGTTATTTACTGCCTTTTAATTAAATTATTAATTTTTTTATTTGTACCACTTCTATAGGTACATTATTATAGTCTGTTTATATTTAGAGATATCATTGGGGTGGCCTATTTAATTATAGTCACACATTTCTTAGGATACCATGGAAAATTTTACCCAAGATGATGCTACATGCCTTTAGTCATGGGTTTGGACAAGGGTCTATTCTTGATTATTGGATTACTAGGAAAAATCATGGGATTTTGGGACAATTATTGGACTCGGAACTATCCTTAAGGTTTTTGCCAGTTTTTCCTTTTAGAATATTGGTTTCTGATGCATATGGTCTCTTACTAATGTATTCATTTCCTTACATGCAGTATATAGTTCATTTGTTATAGCATAATATTTTTTAGTATCCCTCTATTATTTTATATATATTTTTAATTTTAATGCTTTGGTTTTCTACTAGGTGAGTTCACTATTTACTATATATATTTATATAAGAAAACCTTATTTAGAATATGTATATATTTTTTCAAATATTATATATGAATATCTTTCTCTATTTATTAATATTTATGTGTTTTAAGTTCATTTAATATTGTTTTGGCACATTGTGATATACATGTATAAAAGCTAGATCACATTACTGAAGAACACACCTCAGTATGCTAAGGGTTTGGATGTTTTTTTTATACTTTTGAATTTCTAATCAACACATTGAAGGGAGAATAATATGTCCATTTCATAAATTTAAATTTAAAATATGGTTGAAGATAGATGATGTTTATGAAACTTTAATATTGAAGAAATTCCCAGCTCAATATTTGTGTTGGATTTGGAATGAAGAATCGAACATTACAGAATGGTTGAACACTGATGTCAATCCGCAGAATGAGCTACCAACTTCATCAACAATGGAAAATAATATTCAAAACATTTTAAATGTTGCATTAGGAATTGAAATGCCCCACCATAAACATCAAAACATATTAGAACAACTGGATGAGGGTTCTATAAATAGCAACGTGACAAGTGATGTTTTTGAGACTGTAGGACAGCTAGATCAAGATTGTAACATATCATTTTATCCTCCTCTTGATTCAAAGGAGACTAATGTAACAAAAATCATCACTGATTAAAGACGTTTCATGGTTTAGTAGACATTGGAAATCAAGAGTTTTATAGCAGATGTTTGAAATATAAACACATTCTTTTCTACGAAAGTTGTACCATATAAAATTTCTATTTGGAATTAAGAATAAGGTAATGTCCATGATATTGAAATTTTTTCATTATACATTTCCTAAAGAAAACATCCCTGAGTATTTTTATGATATAAAAGCTGTTTTTAAAAGGCTTGTTCTAAATTTTAAAAAATTACATGTGTGTCCCAATGATTGTATGCTTTATTGGAGAGAGGATTCCAGTAGACAAGATATATAAAAATTTATTCTTCTATATGGAATTCATTGGGTGATATTGTATTTCTAAATGAAAATACTACCATGAATAAAAAGAAAAGTAACACACCTGCAATGTTTTTTCATTACTTTACTTTAAGTCCTCAATTTTATATATTATTCATGTCATTGAAAAATGTTGAACACATGAAGTTACATTCAATAAATAATAACAATTATGGGTTAATGTGACATCTACGAGACTAATAATAATGGAAGACAATTGATTCATTACATCTAGATTTATTAGATGATCCTAAGAATGATAGATTAGGATTGGCTACTGATGGATTCAACCCATTTGGAACTTTGAGTACTAGTTATAACATTTGGAAAGATGTTTTGATACCTTACAATATGCCTCCATAGATGTGTATGAAACAAACTTCTTTCATCATTTAAATGATTATTCCTGGGAAACAATCCTTGGAAATTATATTGATGTATACTTTTAGCCTTTAA
Source organism: Viscum album (assembly GCA_963277665.1). Classification (NCBI taxonomy): domain Eukaryota; kingdom Viridiplantae; phylum Streptophyta; class Magnoliopsida; order Santalales; family Viscaceae; genus Viscum; species Viscum album. The sequence goes on along the minus strand of OY728146.1, from coordinate 865,622,794 downwards.
TTGAAGAATTATAGGAGTTATGGAGAAACGTTGTTGAGACCTATGAGCCTTCTTCTAAAACAATGTTCAAAATACATGCTACTTTAATGTGGACCATTAGTGACTTACTTGTACATTGGAAATTATAAAGTTGGAACAAATACATGGGTTTGGATTTTTCTATTTGTAACAATGATTTTGATCCCAAATGGCTACCTCACAATAGATAATGGTGCTTCTTATGCCATCAAAGATCTCTTGATGTGTATCATATATTTTGGTTGAATATATCATAATTTAAAGTTCTCATTGATTATAGAACACCTCCAATGTAGTTAACGGGTTTTGAAATGTTGGAACAACTAGGAAATTTTGAAATAGAATTTTGGAAGGTACGTCATTTGAATGATAGTTGGAAAAAAGTTCGAAGTGCATCGTCGAGTGAAATCGGAATGCAAAAATGGATGAAAAAAGTATATTCTTCAAACTTCTGTAATGGGAATTTAATTTTTTACAGCATAATCTTGATTTGATTCATATTTAAAGGAATGTATATGAATATTTGATCATCACATTGCTTAATAAGTATGGAAAGTCAAAGGATCGTCTCAATGCTCGAAAAGACTAACAAGTAATGAACATAAAATGTGATCTCCGATAATATGTGAATGAAAAGTTTTATGAGGAAATTTTTTCAATAAAAAATATGGGTAAAGATACATTCCTTTGAATTATAAAGCATGTAAAGGTATATGATGGTTATTGAAATAACATCTCAAGTTGTGTTGATTTATACAATCATAATTTACATGGATTGAAATGTCGTGATTCACATATTTTGTTACATTAGTTACTACCATTTCCATTACATACTTTATTACATAAAAAATTTACTGTTGTCGTACACTAATTCTAAAAATTCATCAAACAATTATTTGAGAAATCTCTACATACATTTGATCTTGACAACCATTATGAGAGGTTTGTATTGAAACATTATGCAATCAATATGATATTTCCTTTGTCTTTTCTTACTGTCATGATGCATTTAATTGTGAATTTAATTGAGGAAGCTAAATTAGGACGCCCCGTACATTAATGATTCATGTATCCAATTAAGATATACTTTTTTTATATTTTTTAGTTAATTAAAAAATTAATTACACTTAATTAAATACATAAATATTATTTTTTATTTTATTTTATACATATCTTAGGAAGTTGAAATCGTATGTGAGAAATAAAACCCAACTAGAATGCTCTATTATTGAAGGCTACATGAAAGAGGAGTGTCTTACCTTATTTTCTAGATACATGGATGATATTGAGGCATGATTTAATCGAGTTGGATGTGATGACGACACATCGAATCAATCTCAATTTCATGAGAAATCAAAAATATTTATAGTTATTGGATGATATGTTGGGAGGACCTCAAATGTTACACTAACAGAAATGGAATTATTACAGGAACATTGATATGTGCTACTAAATAGTAAAATTTTAGATTCATTTATTGAAGATTTGAGGATACAAACAAAGAGACGAATGAGAGGCCGAACATGAAATGAGAAAGATATAATGAAAGCTATCAATAAAGATCTTGTAGAATTGTTTTAATGATGTGTAAGTTAATAGATATTACAATATATATGGTTATTAGGATGACACATATATTTTGTAAATATAATAATGTATCTTTTTTAGATCATTAATACTAATACTCAAGCATAATTTTCTGAAGATTTGATGTTTTTTCTCGAGGTCCTCCAAAACAAGTTTGAAAGTTCTACGCTTACAATGTGAATGGATTTATATTTTGTAAAGTCGGTTGACAAAAGGGTTTGAAAACATAGAATAGTGGAATATTAAAATTTATTGAAGTGAGAAAAAATGGACAGATGGATGTTATTATTTAATTAAACTACCACAAAAAAATTAATTGTTTTATTCAAATGCAATTGAGTCGATATTATCGTAGGTGTTAAAAGAGATTCCTTACAATTTACTTCTATAAACTTCTCTCGCATGATGGATGCTATTGATCATGAACTGCATGATATGTATATCTTATCATCGTAAGAGACAAAGTTATATTATGTGAACTATGTTTTGGATGAAGGGTGGAGTGTATTTACTCACATAAAACAAATGTATTTGTATGATATAGGTGATAAAGTGGAAGATTTGACCTCTGAAATTATATCTCATCAACAAAGAAGAAAAATTATTTTTCCATCATGATATTTAAAATATTAGTGTTTCATGGATGGATGAAGTGGATGATGTAATGGAGTAGGAAATTGACATCATTTAAGGGGAAAATCATTGTATGTATAGTTACACATTTTTTTGAAACCACTTATTTCATTTGCGTAGTCATTCATTATCATTATTAAGTATATTTTGTTTGTTAGAAATGTGCATTTGTTACCATTTTTAATTTTATTTCTGAATAATTCTTTTGAAATATATGTTCGGAACATAATTATATTTAATTAAGGAGGAAGCACTATACTGTTTTGTCGACCATTATGATAGATTGCGATCCATCTATCTTCCTCCCTACGACATCTGAGATACTAGCTGCATACCCCCCTATACCTTCTCTCGCATCATTTAAAAGCATCCCTTTTGCAGGATAGTCTTCGCCTCCCCCTTTTGGGGCCTTAGTAGTGAGGGAACGACGTGCCACTTCTAGTTCTTCTTGCAGATACTGGAGGGTGACAGTTATATGTGCAAATTTTAATATGGATAAATTTATTTCACTTTTTTTAAACTAATTTTTTGTTAATTAAAGATGGAATCAATTAAAGTATGGGGAAAATAGAAAAAGTTTAGATGTATGGAATCTGACCAGAGAGAATATTGTTTTCCCATTTGATTCGTATAGTGTCCCTACGGATGACACTATAGGATTACGTGGAAAGATTATAGGCCATCAGGACACAGAGTCAGTTTCCCTTCCTACATTGTATGATGGTTAGAGGAATATTCCATAAACTTGGAAAAATGAAGTTTTTGATTCCCAAATAAAGTTAATTTTAATACATTATGGAGTAATTGATTATCTTTTTATTAAATAACAATATTTTAAAATTGAATTTCTATGTACAAATGTTTTTCCACATTATTATTACTGATGTGCGAGCATGAACATGGATAATGAATACTCTAGGATAGAAATGAAAACACTTTAAAATGGATATTGTGGAGTGAAGTCAACGATACATTGTTCACCTCCCAATTGATGTATGAAAAGCTACCCAATGGGGTACCCATAGAGAAAGGGAATGTTTTTGTTGACATACATTGTGATGAGAAGAAGATGGTATTTAAATATATATTATTATATTAATCTCATTTTACATTTATACATGTATATGAAGTAGAGGTTACATTGAATACATTACTATGAAATTTAATTTTATTTATTTTAGGATCTTTAAAAGAAGAATCTATCATACTAGGATAAGCAAGTCATCCATTACACTGTAGGGTCAAATATTTTTTCTAGAAGCCGATCGGCTCTCATAATCATTTCAAAAGCTTAAATATTTATAAGAAAATATTATCTGTTTAACATATTAATTTTTTTGATCTTTTTTTAATTAAATCACAGAGTTTAGTCACCAAGAATCCCAAACAAAAGTGTGGTTGAATGTTCCCAAAATAATATGATAGAATTTTTTTAATGATCTTCACAAAGAAGTTGGTGTATGAACTCATTTTTCATTATAATAAATTATTATCAGTTGTTACTATGTTAATATATATTTTTTCTAATATGAATGATATTTAATTTATAGGTAAAAATTAATGAACTATGGGATACCAATCCTACACATTCCTACTAAGTCTCCCAAGATGACCTAGTTTGTAATGTCTTTAGGAAGAAGCATCCTGGTAGAGTTTGTGAGGTGGGTTTGGGTCACATACTATCTAAGTTCTTTGGAAGGCCCATGGGGATTTCAGCTACTTATACTCTTGGTTGTAGTCATTCCATACCCCCAAGATACTCATAGAGAGGTTGTTTCTTTACAAAACATTGTTCAAGAACCGAGTGCTCAGATAACTGCTTTGCATAATGCATTGATTGATTCATATCAGAAGATGACAAGATCTACCCCGGTGGTATTGCATTGACTAGTAGGGAGTTGGTAAATTACAAAAAATCAAAAACATTTAGTTTTTAATCATTTACTGGTTTTAACATTAAATTTAAATATACAACAGTATTTAGTTTTCAATATAATGTTCTTACAGGTGGTAGAAGTAAGAAGATATGGATGTAGAGAGGTTGATGAGCTATGCTCATCATTGGATAGTGATTACTTGTATTGTTGATATGTTTGAAAAATATGGAAATAGTCAATTAGTATATGTATCAGGTGTGGCACATAGTTTCCACCAAACCTTTTCATGACCTAACATTTTCTTGATTTCTCATGTTTCCTTTTATGTATAATGAACCCAGTCTTCCAAAGAAATAAAGAATTCTTTATCCTTATTTTTTATTAATATATATATATATATTAATCATATAATTATTTTTAAAAAATTCTAGGTCGTTATATCTATGGTGTAGATGATGAGGAAGAGGTTTTTGGGGCTATTTCTAAAATCCTTAAATTGTCTTCAAGTATATTTACAACCTTCTTGGACTTCCCACATTGAATCTTCTATGTTTATTTATTTTTATGAATCATTTTTTATGATTCATTTTTCCTAAATTTATTAGGTTTTTACCCAATGAAAACAGATCAACCTTCTTGTTGATTTTCTAGGAAATATCTAGTTTTGTAACTATTTTCAACTTGTTTTAGTGGATAGCCCTACTTTATTAAAATTTCATAGTATTCTATTCTCATGTTGTTTAGTTGTAATGTGACAACTCCCAAATATATTTTCCTCTTATTCAAAATATATTTGATAAGAGTTTACATATATCTATTGAACACTTGAGTGTCTTCATCCTATTAAGGTAGCGGGATTTTCCACTTTATTGGTAGTAGAATAAACCACTGTCAATTCTCTTTATAAACTAGATATATCATATTTATCATTATATTATAGAGAAACGTCTTACTTACTCAATAGGGATATATTTCCAATTTTCTTCTTATCTTTATTTTTCATATTTATCAATGTAACGGTAGAAACTAAATTCTGATGAAAGTCAAATAATTCTTATCTAAAACTAAAATTCATCACAAATCATGAATGAAACTTCAAACATTAAAAATAGAATAAAATTCAAATAGATAACCCAATAAGATATGGACTTAAACTCTAATACCAATTTATAGGATCTAAGGAGGGATATGATCAATATTGATAGGGGGATTAAATCAGTGTTGGAGTCCAATTAATATTTTTTAATCCCTATTAGTTTTTACATTGTCACATTTAGGTGAGTGATTATATTATTCTCTCACCCACATTAGAATTTTTATTTTGATCAACACAACCCAATACACACACAAAAGATACACAAATATTTAAACGTATCACCTTTCAAAACAAAGGGATAGTCCTTGGAATGAGCTAGAATTTCTCCATGATTATATATTCCACCAGTGCCATTCTATAAATACAGTAGGGAAAATATCATATATGTATCCATATATGGTGAATAACACACTCAACATCATCCCACTAGATCATTATACTATCATCCTAATAGTTTCATAATTGTAGAGAAAACAAACAATGATCCCTTCACCAGTACAACATGATGCAAGTATTGAAAAGATGTAGAATGAAAAGTTTGTGCATGGTTTCCCAATTTATGATTATGAACTATGAAAACACCCTCCATAATCAGTGGCACGAGAATGGTGGAACATAGTATGGATAATAGGGTAGAACAACTATGTGCCCCATTAAATAGGATGGAAATTAAAAAAAAATCCCCTCCGTACTTATTTCTTTTCACCTTGTCTTTATTTCTCCTATATGTGCTCCAAGGGTATCCCACCCATGTTCCTCGTATTCTCTCCTCTCAATGGGTTGGATTGATACCCATCATATGGTGTTTAATTCAACCACTATCATGTGAGTTTTATATCACTAAGTGAGTCTATGAATGTTTTTACATTATTTCTATATTTATCTCTTCTCTAGATGAATTATTTTGGGGAAACTAAATGCACCATATTATCAGGGAATTTATCTGTTTCCAGAATTTCTCTCAATATGGATAGAAAAATTCCTTTATATTGGTTGTGTTGGTAATATATGGTATTTGGTAGGTGGTATATATCATTTCCATATCTTGATGTTTTATAAATAGTGTCACTATTACTCTTAGTGGGACTTCCTTGAGGTGACTTGTAAATGTTTTGTTTAATTTGTTGAAGATAGTTCAATAGGATTAGTATCCCTTGTTTATTAAATTGGCTATGTTAAAGACCATGAACCTATAATTTTAATCACACATAACAGTTTAATCCTTTAATGACTTAATATTAATATTTATTTATTCTAAAACCCCCTTTTAATTATATTGTTTTCTAAACTATCAAAGTTAAGTTCAGATGATTTGTGGGAGGATGATACAACCCCCTATGTATGACCTAGATACCGAACCGTCTTTTAGGTGGTTATGGCCTAAATCATATTAAGATAACCAGATGATATCATATGGAATTCATGCTAACATGGGCTACCACATACCTTTGCTTGTATGCTATTAACTGCCATGGGTAGTCCACATAGACCTATTACTTTTATTAAATTCTCAAAAACCATTAATTATTGAATGTACAACCTAATTAATTATGTTAAATTGTATGAGTTACAATTTTATTACTATATGTCCATTATGACTTTATAATTAAATTTTATTATGGGTGTGAACCTCATTAAATGCACTTTATTTATAATATGACATGGCTCTACACATGGAATCGTTAGTATTTAAAACATAAAGAAAATCAATGTATTAGTTACACCTTGAAAGACACTAGTTTTTCTCTCTACGAAATATAAAAAATGGGATTATAGGTTTTTGATACTATATATATCAGGGGTTATACATTTTATATCATGTATGATCGCAATGTTCGGGTTACTTATCTTCATTTGAGTAACACTGGTTCCTATGGGGGGACACATATATAGTCTCGGTGGAAAGATTATCACACCAAGAAATGAGTGATACTCATACAAGTTTGTGTTGATTTGAAAGGGAATTTTCTAATGAATATGTTGGTTTTATTGTATTCTTTTTTATGTAGGATGTTTGTTCATGTGAAATTGGAATATCTTTTTTCAGGGCACTAGTAGTAGGGCAGCATAATCAACTATGTTTTTTTTCTAAATCTAGATTTAGCAGCAGTTTAAACTGCAGCTATGTAAATAGATCATATTTAGAAGTGTTTAAAACCACAACTTTAATTTTATATTTTAGTATTAGTGGCAGTTAAAACCACTTCTACACAGTTTTCATCTTCCTTTATCATTTTTTCAGCGATTATATCAGTTTTAGCGGGGGTTTTCCTGCAGAAAATTAAATTATTTCTTGGCGGCAATCTACACCACTACAAAAAAACATTTCTTACTGGTAAAACCACCAAAAAACCAGAGACACCCTCTATGAAATATGTTCAATATGATAGTTACCATAAACCACCACTAAATTATAGAAACGCCCAAGTATTTTATGTCGACACACAATTTAGTGGTGGTTTTTTGAAACTACCGCTATGTGGTGATTTTCCAGTAGTGAACATTAAATTGTTCATTGAAACGATGTTATTAATATTTGTGAAATACCCCTACTGAACCCTTACATAATTTAATAAGTTGTCAAATTAAAATATCTCTTATTTGAAATGAGTTTAAGAAGATAGAGGAATAAATGTTCATTTTCCACCCCTTACTAGGTCCAACTATTCTCATATTTTCGTGTCAAATATGTCCATCGTACCCTTAATTACATTATTTGTTTTCTCTAGTGCATTTAGAAAAATGTTGATGAAACTATCACAAACATTCGATTAAATATCCATAAAATCAAGAAAAAAATTTCTTTATACACTATTCCAGTATGGTAATACAAAAAAACTGATCATTTTTTCAAAATATTTTTCGTCTAGTTTTTCAAAAAAAGTTTACCAAAAGAAGTGTCAATGTCTTTAAATTTATCAAATAGTTGATCACCTAATAGTAGAGAAAATTATGTGCATCCTTTTGAACATCAATTTAATGATTTTTACCAATATTACTACATAATTCACTAGGTTTGAAATCTACAATTTCCAAGTAACATTATTTTCAATGAATGTTTCATCCTAATTGACTATGTACCTTGTTCCCAAATGGAACACCCTTGAGTTAATTTAATGCTATATCTTATGAAATTTCTACAAGCATGAATGTCATTAATTATCCTATAAAATGTGGATATTAATGTGAAATCTCAATTATGGTATGCATCATACAACATAACACTTTAATCCCACAATAATTTCTAATCCACAATCAAGGGAGACAAATAAACATAAATATCATTACCCAGTGTTGTTGGTCTCGATATAAGCATAGATAGGATGATGTATTTTCTTTTAATGAATAAAAATGGTTTCATGTTATAATTTACCAATATAATTGGCCAAGTACTATGAGTGCCGCATTGAAAACCAAAAGGATTCACTCCATCTATAGATAATGTGAGATAAAGTTTTCTCATATCATTTCTAAACATAGGAAACTCATAATCAATTCTCTTCCACAGAGAAGTTTCTTTCAGGTGATGTAGTTTCCCATCTATAATTACTTTGTAATAATTCCATGTAAATTAACCTACTATCTCCTCACTTATATATAAGTTCTTAAACCATAGAATGATTTGAATGTACAATATAAATTTTTTAGGCCCAAATTCATTCTTCTTTTATCGAGAGGAAATATTTTTTTGGGAATTATTTATGTGATTTATGGTCTTTTAGAAATATTATACATTAATTCATGTAGTAATGTATTCTTTTGGAGACTATACAAATTGAGAGTAGTATTTTTTTGGTGTCATATGTTCTTGTCGGGAGCCCATTACCTTTTGGGAGTATGTCATTCAAGAGAGAAAACAATTTTGTAAAACTGCAGTCACTCCATCCTTTTAATTCATTAAAATTATAAATCTTTGGTATAGCTGAAAATAATTTATATTTAGTACAACCAATAAAAAATGGAATCTTAGCACAACTCTTTTACTTAAACAATTTTCAGCAATCATGATGTTTATCTTAAACTTTCCTTGTCTTTTCCTCAATAAAATCTTCATCATAATTCACATCTATAATGACATCCTTGATACATTATTCTTAATTTTCCACGCATATAATCATATTAGATGATCTAAAAACCGTAGTTTTTTTTAAAGGTCCCTCAACCAAAAGTCTGAGGCATTTATTCATAAAATTTATGAAGATAACAAGAGACAAAAATGAGAAATATTATTACAATCAGCCTCATAATAAGGGATTAGAGTCTCATGAAGGGTATTAGAACAGGTAATAGGTTCACCAACCCATATGCTCACAATACCATCCACAATCATGTTCTCCTCTCAAAAAACATGTGTGATGATGAAGTTAAGAGTCAAAATAGTATAAATGCATTGCATCCACTTTGCTTCAAGCTGGAAAGATATATGCATTTCACCATTTCTTATGGCCAGAACAATGGTAGAAGAGTCACATTCTTACCAGATATTATTCCAGCCTTTCATTTTCACAAATGATATAGTGTTTATGATCCCAAGAATCTCCACCTCAAAAGAACTTCTCAAACCACAAGAGCCATAGAAACATCATTTAAGAGAGTCATCAAGGTCCCTAAAGACCACACCACAACCTGAAGGTCCAGGATTCTCTTTAGAAGCACAATTTGTATTAAACATAATCCAATGAGGGAAGGTAGGGATCTAGAACACCTCAATAGTACCCTATGTAGGTCTAAAATTTCCTCGAACACCCAAATTTTTCAGAATCATAAACTCCTAAATGCTGTTGTAACATTCACCCAAACAAACATCAGACATATCTATTATAGCAGAAAAAACCTTCATCATTAAAAGCTTCAAGAAACAACCCCTTTTATTTTGAACATTATCATTTTATGCCTCCAAATTTTATACATCACTTCAACAACATCCACGCAAAGGAGAGCCCAAACCTGAGGTGATAGTTGGATAACCGAACAATAGTAGAGAAGGGTCTGCAGTTTTGAAAATATAAGCCCATCTAGATCAAAAGCACCCAAAACCTGTGTCCATATGGATGAGGCCTTGGCACAAGTGAGGAAATGATGCTCCACATCTCCACGATGCTGGTGAAACATACTACACTTGGGAAAAACCTGCAAACCAAACATTTGGAAAACCTCATCAGTGGGTAATCTGTAGTAAAGAAACCTCCATATAAGCATTAGGCATGAAGGCCTAATACATGATTTATTGAAAACAAAAAAACATTTATACTCATCATTGAGACCCTTGGTAACATGAGTATAGTATAATTTTCTAGTTAAAACACCATTTCTAGATGGCTCCCAAGATAGAAAATTAGGGCAAGAGACAAAATTGTAACTACTAGTCAGATCAAGAAGATAATTTGGAAAAGTTGCTGGAGGATCATCCAGAAGATCATTAATAGAGACCTGCTCACCTGAACCCAGTGCAGAAGACTAAAAACCATCAGCAAAAATGTCACTTTTCTTGTTATCAAGACAGAACCTAAGGCTAAAGTTTCTGTTCACAATCCATCTAAAGTAGGTTATAACATTATGAAAGGACAATATAACTACTGGAGAGAGGGAGGATACAATGAAAGCATTGCTACCCAACGCCAAATTATCAGTAAATTGGAATTTAAGGAAATACATTGATTCTAAATTATTCTGAATAATATTTCATGTTAAGTAGGTTTGAAGGGATTCATTAAAGAGAGAATTATTCTTTATACCCATTCCACTAGAGTGCAAAGGTCTGCAACAGACCTTCCACAAAACAGTGACCAACAACCTCTCATAAATGTTACCACTCCAAATAAAATTCTTGATAGACGTGTTAAGGTGTTTGAGAATCCCCTTGTCTATTTATAGACCATAAATGAGTAAACCAATTTAAAAATGATAACATATTTTACCAAACTAATTCACCCAACCATAGAGAGACTCTTACCATTCTAAGTTGAGATCGAGACATTGAACCTATCCACAATTTAAGATAAAAAATAAGCTATAGGGATACACCATATGAATGGAACACCTAAATAGTGGAATGGAAAAGATCATTCACTGATTCCCAACTCTGAAATAATCCAATACTTTTGGAAAATAGATAACCTCTTCCTGAAGTGAATGGAATATTTTTTCCAAATTAATACACTGTCCAGATACACTTTCATAATGCTGTAATATTTGATTTAATACACAAACATTCATCTTTCCAAATGTAGGAATATTGTGATATCATCAGTATAAAATAGATTAGTGCGGTCAATGAGGGACTAGGATGCTTGGATCAGCTTAAGTTGACCCTGAGAGACCTTGTGAATAATGAGACTACTGAGATTATATTCTGCAATATAGAAGAGCAGGGCTGAGAGAGGATCCCCCAGTCAGACACCCCAAGAACAAGCAAAGTATCCCATAAGTGAACCATTGAGAAGAACCGAGACATGGGAAAAACCAAATAGAGAGTTAATCAATCTAATATAAATTAAATTAAAACCTAATTTTCCAATCACATTATATATAAATGACCAATACATAGTGTCAAAGGCTTTTTTAATAGAAATCATGATGGAAATTCTACATCCTTATACAATATTTCTGAGTATATTAAGACATTCTATGGTAGAATAGATACATTACTCGATAGATCTTCCTTTTATAAATCCAAATTGGTTCCATGAAACAATCCTAGAAGAGATACTTGAGTGCCTATTAGAATGAATCTGGTTTAAGACCTTGTAACTTGTGTTAACCAAAGAAATTAGACTAGAAAGATGAATCTCCCAAGTATTTTTGTCTTTAAGAATAAGAGCGATGAAATGAGAATTGAGACCCTGAGGGTGTTCCCCCAAGGAAAAGAAATTGGAAACTAACTTGAAAACATCACATTTGATGATATCCCAATAATTTTGATAAAAGAAATTGTTAATTCCATCCGATCCAAGAGAACTATAGGTGTTGTGGCTGAAAACAACATCCTTAAGATCAAATTCAAAAGGGGGGAAGTGAGGGTGATATTATTAGAAGTAGTAACCAGTGGAGTAATGATACCATACTTCAGAGTTCTCCAAAAAGAATGACCATTGGAAATCCTAGTGAAATACTCAACAATATAATCTGAAATATATTCCTCATTTTTTAAAATCTTTTCATCAACTTTGAGATGAAGTTTTTTTTCTAACTCCTACTGATAAATTTTTCTTGAATGACAACAACATTGACATAGAAATAATATTTGAGACGGGTTATATGCCTAATATTTTTCAAACATGTTGAATTATTTCACTGCACATCTATACTCTTTTGTCCAAAAATTTGCATCCATCCATTCTTTATTCATATCAAACAAATTTTATTTAGTAATATTTATATTTAAAAAATAAATACACAAAAGGGAAATTAAAATAATGGGAACTACATATTTTGATGGTAGTTATTATTGCATTATGTTTTCTGAGACTTATCCTCTTAGAAGAAAATAGGAAAACAAAACCAATATGTAATTTAAGAGGACTCTTCTAACTTAAAGCATGTAGGTGATGCTAGATGAAACATATTTTTAGGAGATGCAATGCGGTTAAACATTAATCCACCTTTTGTGGGTGTAAGCTCATAATGGATATTTTATGGGATGGATAGAGTTTGTGGCATGCCATTTCCATTGATTTATTATCTTTATAAATGTTATCTCTATATAATTGAATTGTTTTTTTAATTCTATATAAATATAAACAAAAAAAATTATTCAAAATCAATATTTCATATTTCCACTAAAAACAATTTACAAAATCACACATCATGCTCAGTTAAAAAACCAACAATTTGAAAAAAAATAATCTTTAAAACAATACAACATTTTTAAAATAAACCATTCAATTACAAACAATCTTTCACTAATACAAGAACATTTTGAAAATGATCCAAATTGTTAAAAATGAAGCCCATATTTTTCATGTTAAATTGTTTCCCCAAATTCCAAAAATGTTCTCTAATTTATCATAATTAAATCAACCACATATAAAATGTTTCAAATTAAAATATTCCCTCTTTGCAAGGAAATATTCAAACAAGGTTTCAAAAATTAATGCATTTTCAAAATCCCATTTTAATTTCAATACCAAAAATTACATGTAAAATTTAAAATTTAAGAGAAAAAAATGTTAAAAAATTTTACAACCATTAAAATACTGTTCATTCCCTCAATATGTTGGTATTAAAATGAACTCACAGAATAAAATCTATTTTTTTATAGAAAGATTTTATTTTCCAAACACAAAAAAATGTTTTATGTACTAAAATTTGATAATATTGAAAAAAAATACATGAATTGATATATGATGCTCTATTAAACTTTAAATGATTATGGAAAATAGTATAAAAGAAAATTTTGAGGTCATGATAAAGATACAAAATCAAAGAATCAATATATATCCCATTAGAACATGAATCCAGTCACATATAGTTCTAATAAATGGAAAACATACCTAGATTGGGATCATACAAAGGGGGAATATAGTAGTTCATGTTCGTAAGATGGATATTTATTTAGATGTTATTATCAAGGATTATCCAAATACATATGAAATCGTATTTCATTAGTAGTTATATATGGTTTTTAAGTACACCATGATTTGGATATGACTGTTATACTTCTCAAAAATCACCAACTCATTCTAGAAACACTCCAAATCTTTAAAAAACTAAATCATGAATGAAATATAAACCCTTATGAAACATGTGATTTACATGAATCTTATTTTAATGAACACATATTTTTTAATAAATCATTCTATATACAATGAAATCATCCCTCCTCAATTATTCTTCAAAAAAATTCAATAGTATCAAACATCATCAATAAAAAATTTAATTACTATAGTTAAAGATTGTGTATTACACCTAATCTCAAACATCAAGAACAACAAGATAAAATGGTCATAAAGATCCCCAAAAAAATACATAAGCTAATAGTTCGTATAATTACACATTATTACCCTAAGATAATATAGGTTATCTAATAACTAATAATAAATATTTATATATTCAGTAATTTATACTGATATGAAACCCAATACTCGATGATGGAAACCCTGGGATATCATCAATGATATCATTATTGGGTTTAACCACCACTTATGAAACGACCATGTTATATATTAAATATATCAAAAACCTAATATCACTATCCAATGATGGATTTTTATAAATCCTACAAAATATCTTCCTCATTATAGGTAAAATTAACACTTTCAGTATACACTAATAAAGCAAGAGCACTATAAGTTGGGGTCTCTAGCCATAAGGGTATTCCTAGGTGTTCTACTAGAACTAATAACCCCTCAAATAAAAAATATCTGAAGGGTAAAATACATCTCATGTTTATATTTATGAAAATGATTATCTGTGAGGATTATAAGAATCTTGAATAAATGACTATAATATATCCTCTAGTATCAGTCATCTATCCCACAAAAATCATCCATATATGGATTATCCACACTCTAGGTCTGATGGGGATTACGTGAATGTTATAGATTAAGATATTTGAAAGAGTTATCCAACACTAGTTATTTTTATAATACAATATCACTACTATCCTTCCTATTAGAAAGATTTTAGATCCTTCTATATTGAAGAACCTAATATCAAATATACTCTCACCATATAGGTCCATTCAGAACATTAGGTTGGTTGTTCATTGAAAAGTTGTTCTATTCTTAAAATTGAGGTGCATTAAAATGATAAAACTATCAACTATTAAAATAACATATTCTATCTATAATATAGTTAAGGATAATTGGAGAGGTAAAACCCAAATATAAAATAAAATATCACAGGCCCATTAAAAAATTACAACCTTATAGGAATCAATTTTTTAATGGGGGTCAATATGTGCTATATCCACAAACTGGCGTAGAAGATCAATCTCCAATCACATTAGGATTATATTTTTTTGGGTTTAGATAAACCTTAAAAAATTATTAACTACATCCTAAATGGTTAATCTAATAAATAATATGTATTTGGTATGTGAATCTTCAAGTTAAACAAGTAGGATAAATCTCAATGTTCAATAAATCCTCTATCATCTGGGTATTAGGCACTCTAAGAAATCTAAAAAGTAATATATCACTGGATAACATATTGAACATCTAGAATACACATGAAAAATTAATATCAAACAAAAATTTAGACTATTTGGAACTTATGGTCTAGCGGTAGGGATGTCGGGGGAAGAAGATGAGGTGGTGGTGACAGATGCAATGATGGTGGTGGTGATAGGGGTGGGGTAGCAGGGATAGCAGATGCGGAGGTAGAGGCGGGGGTAGTGGAGGCAGGGTTAGTGAAGAAGTGGCAGTGGCAGGGGGAGGCGGTGGCGGGGCAGGAGGCGGAAAGAGACGCAACCGTAGGTGGAGGCAGATGACTCAGTGGGGAAGTTAGAGGTGGGAGTAGTTTAGGTGTGGCAGCAGAGGCAGCGGTAGTAGTGGAAATAGAGGATCTCGACTTCCGCAAATGTTTGAGGGTCGAGTGGAAAGTGGATCTATTAGGGTTCCATTTTTTAAAATGTGACGGGATTTTATCATTGATTTTTAGAAAGCATTGAAATGGGTTGTTTTCGTGAGCGCTGTAATATTAAGAGATGATGAAACAGGCCATTATAAGCGTTAAAAATATAGTTTTAATAAAGGCCTAATATTAATAATCAATTAAAAAATTATAAAATTATAATAAATATTTATTATAATTAAAATTTTATAAATATAAATAATTATAGAAATAATTTTATATATATATACCAATATTTATACATATATTCAGTTATTTATAATTATAATTACAAATAACATATATATATATATGTGTGTGTAAATAATTATAAAATTATAATAACTATATTTATAATGTTTATAATTATAATTATAAATAAATAAATAAATATTTATATTTATAGTCATAATTATAATTATATATTTATTTAAATAATTATGAAATTATTAAAAATATATATAATTGATATATTTATGTTAATTTCAAAACTATTTAAATAAATATAAATTTTTATTTATAATTATGACTATAAATTAATTAATAAATTTTTATATATATTTATAATTATAATTATAAGTATTATAATTTTATAATTATTTAAGTATATATATTGTAAATAATTATATTTATAAATATATTTATATATGTAAAAATATTTTTATTTATTATAAATATATTTATTTATAATTATATACATATAATTATAATTATAAATAAATATATTTAGAGATATTTTTATATAATTATAAATATATGTGTTTATATATTCATATACATATATAAATATATATATTTACAAAATAATAGTAAATGTAGTTATTTTAATTTTATAATTATTTAAAAACATACAAACAGATATATAGTTATAATAATAATTCTAATTAAATAAATTTAGAAACAATTTCCTTATTAATAAAAATTTACAATGATAAATTTAATAAATATATTTATTATTTATATATATTTATTATAATTTAATATGTTTTTATGAGAACATCATATGTTTGTGGGTATGTCATGAATTATTCGTACGGGTGTCACTACCACATATCTGGGCAAGGGGTGCACTATATTTTATCAGCACAAAATAGAAAATGCTGAAAAATGGGGACCCTTATAGGTGCTTGCTAAAATCACTGATAGAGGTGTAACCTTTATCATTGATTTATATAGCGCTAAAAGTTTTAGATTTATCAACAACATTATTAGTGCTGATACAAGTATTTAATAAAAATTATTATTAATTTATATTTTTAAATAATGTTTATTTTTATACATTGAACAACAAACACATGTTTATAATTAATATATATTCTTTTATAATTCAAAAATTTATAAACTATTTAACAAAAAGTATTTCTATGATTATAATTATATATATATATAATAATTAGAGGATTATAATAAATTTAATTAAATTATTTATATATATATTTATTATATTTATTATATTTATTATATTTATTATATTTATTATATTTATTATATTTATTATATTTGTAATTATATAAAATTTTTTAAATAGATATTTTTATAATTATAATTATATATATATATGATTCCAATGAATTTTTTCTATAAATATATTGATTCATGTGTGTATAATGGGGGTGAATTTATATTATTTATTTATAATGAATATTCATTTGTATATTACTCCCTTTTTATTGTTCGTGTTTTAAATATGTGATGAGCCCTTTTTATTATCTATACGAATCAGGTCTATCCAGAAGTTGAAGCTCTTGACCATTTATTAAAAATAGAGAAAAGAAAACAGACACATGAGAAGAGAGATGGGTCAATCAAGGAGAAGCCCATGTCCAAGATAAGAAACAACAAATCAAACATTAATATAATCATGAGTCTTTTTTGGACTCTTCATCATTAGTAGATTTTTACCATGACTGATAATTCTTCTAGTTGAAGAGTGTAGTGTACAACCCCCTTAATCATCAACTTCTTTAGGGTGATCCTGGAAGATGTAGAAGAAGCACATCATCCAGGCCCTCGAGAAACATCTTCTCAGCCATATCCTCAACCTCGACCCTTTAGATGCCTACCTCATCTCCATGTTTGATTATGAATAGATACATCATGTTAACCATCTTCTGCATCAAGCATATCTTTAGTATTCATAAAATAAAGAACCATAAAATAGTTAACATCAGTTTCATAACCTGAAAAATTTTGGAGCTCGAGATGCGACTACGCCAAGCCCACCCCCATAGGATATGTGTTGGAAAAAATAAAAATAAAAGTATAAATAAACATGGGGAGGCCATTGATTGAAGTACCTGTATACTTACACCCACAAACACCTCAATGAAATAGTTCATAGACATAAAAATTTGATACAAAAAATGCTTGTATACATCTTTCCCAAACGATAGTACATCATAAGTACTGTAGTAAAAAGGGGGAAACAAGTTCCCACTAAAACAAAAAATTCTAAATAATCTGACCTTCATAGATAGAGGAGATCACTACCAAAATTAACAGCTATAAAGAACCTCATCCCAGCTTTATTAACACCTCAGTCGGTCTATCTCACTAAACTCTTATTGCCTAGGGACCTTTGTGGACTCTGTCGAAAGACTCGTGGTCTTCACAACGAACGATACATGTCCAGGATATTCCTGTACAGGGGTGAGTATAAAAACACTCAGTGGGAGCCCCAAAACCCGAAAATAAAAATGAGAAACTGAATGGTAACATTCCACTCAAACTAGCTAGAGTGAACCCAAGTGAGAGAGAAACTCCATCATGAATCATCCTTTGTTGTACATGATTAGTTAGATAATTCAAAATAAGAATCCCTAATAAGAGAGTGAGGAAAATAATTTGTCCCAAACTCTACCAAACAAGAGAGTGAAAGTAAACTCATCCAAACACAGGGATCTCAAAATTGTGAGAAGTTGAATTTATCATAATGTATTTGTTGCCTATATTAGGAGATTTTCCTCACCCATCCATGAGAAGATAATCACAAAAATCACATGTAATACCCCATGAATTTTTTCTATCTTAGAATGAGAGTAACCATGGGAAAGGTATGAGTAAATAAGTGGTATGTATACTCATTACTCTAGGGGTGTCAACCTAGAATGTGGAAACACTGCATGGGATCCAAAAAACATCACCTAGATAAACACATAACAGACCCCATGTCTCATGAGGTTCTAACCTCATAGTCTACAACATGAGTATATTTGTGGCTCTAAAGGTAGACACAAAACCTGTATTACACACTCCATGATCATTTCCATCTTAGATTCCACCCTTCAAAGAGATACGCTCCTTTTGGAACAACTCTACCAATCTTGAATGGTATGTTCAACAGATCATTATCTATTGGGAACAACATATAGTGTCCATCACTAGTGCCCAACACCATAGGTTCTTCCATCACCAACCCGTGACCTATGAAAGGAAAAAGAAACCAAAAGTAGATGCCTGATTATCTCCACTTCCCTACTGTTGAGGATTATTTCTCTACACCATGCACCGTGTGACTCTTCTATATGAGAGGAGATAGAGGCCCCCCCACCTCACCATTGCCCTATAGTTTAGCGAGTACTATATTCATTGTAAACTGTCAAAAATTTTGTCGAACCTTTATGTAGTGACCTGCACCTCCATCCATTGATGGAGAACATACTCCTAACTATGTATTATTCACATCATGTGGAGGGTCCCTCTCCTCATAACAATATCCCACTGCTAAGGGAGCTCCAAATCCAATGGATGAAAAATCCCCATAGCAAATCAGAGACGAGGGAGTAATTCTCTAAAATTTTGGATTAGTGCCCTGATCCAACATGGGAGTACCACTCATGAAGGACTCACACCATGATACGATAAGTTATTATCACTTGGTAAATCGAGGACCCTCACTCTAACCTAATATGGGAGTAATACATAGTGACTAGGGGACTAGAACCTTATTATTATAGGTGAGTACTGACTATACCATCTCATCCACTATTGGTGACCCACACCCTGACATGGAAAGGGAGTACCAAACCAAGGGTAGATGAACCTCTCCCTGACATGATAGGGTAGTACTACTCTATAAATACCTACGCCCTAACCGAGCAGGGCAGTACCACTCAGTGGCTAGAGGACCCACACCCTAGTAGGATAGGAGAGTACTAACGCTGCCAGAACAAGACGTAGAGAGAACATGCACCCTAGAATGATAATGGAGTACAAAATACTAGGATTGAGAACCCCCTACCTATCATGGTAGGGGAGTACCCACTCTCTCAATACGTTATATTTTTAGGACCTGTGATATGGTCCAACAAGGGTGTACCAACATCCTAGATAGAGGACCTGCACCCTGGTCCAACTAGGGACTACCTACTCAATCTACCTGTGAGTATAAAGGGGGAAATTAGGTTTGGTTTAAATTAATTAATTACATTACACCTTTAATTAATTAAAACTCTGTTTAATTCTATATGAAAAAAATATAGCACAGACAACATTATGTTACAGCTAGGTTAAATATGATATTCCAAAATCAACTGCATGCTTAGAAATATGATCTGAGACTCTGAGAAGGTTTTATTTACATTTCTAGTGAAATTGTTCACACGTGAAGAATCATATTTAATATTTTTTAAAATCGTCGCACTGAGGCTCTTTGGGACCTAGAAACCTGCATCGACTCAGTGAATGGTTTCAATAATATTCTTGAAAATATTTCAAATTATTATAGGTCGAAACCCAGGTCTCTACATCACGACAACCTTCAAAGATTTCTGTCCTCAAAAAGAAAAAGCATAGGAACTGAGAAATGTAACTGATCTCTACTACTGGACATCCATGACAGTGAGCTCAAAAACGGTTCGAATGATACTTCCTAGCATGCACTCAAGGAAATAACACGATAAAAAATTTACTCTTACATCTAGCTACTACTATGAAAACATCAGGGAATAAATGGGCACATGTATTCTTAGATATGATAGGTGGAAAAATCCTCATGCACCACGGTCCATCTACCGTCCAAGGGTATAGTGGTACACCACCTCACTAACTTGACATAGATGTTGACCAAACCAAATAGTTCCCATCCACCCATGGATAGAGTATCTCATGACCTTATCAAGCATCATGTGTTCAGGGTTTATGCTAAGCACACAAAGGTACCAATGAGAAATAGAGGAGGGAAACTCATCCAACATTGAGAAGATAGACACAAAAAGAACATGGAATACCCTGTGTGTCTTTTCTACCCTTAAATTTAAAGTATCCCAAACAAGAAAACTTTCCAGACCAACTAGTGGAATCCTATATGAGTATGTACATAAAAAAACTAAACAATACTGCAGAAAAATCATAGGGTCTAACTGTTCTACTACAAAATATTTATAAGAATGGTTCTAGAATTCTCATCCTCACTCCAAAAAGACAATTCAAAGAGACCGTTCCACCACACATTGATACTTTCCACTTTTGGTGGCACTGACATGCCCATACAGTTTTAGGTGAATCATAGAAACTTGTTTTGGTGGGGGAAGGACATATCTTTCCCATTCATTCAAACATAAATTCAACCACACCAATAGAGGGTTTTGTTGACACTCAATGTCTCCATTGAATAAAACATGGGCAAGAAGTAGAAAGAAAAAGAGTACCAACAATAATTTCTAACAAATACTAATGTAAAAAGTTGAAAGGATGCAAGGAATACCTATATTCATCCTTAGAGCTTCTGGGTCGAAGGCCTCTATGGAATGCAGTTATCCTCACCCATGTCCTCTTCCTCCTTTGTCCTGGAATAGAACACCCCTTGTTGTTATCCCATCTCCTCCACCACATCCACCATATTGAGTAACACCCTACCTCATGTGTTTCCTCTACCATGGTGGTCCATCAGACGACTCCATATTAGTTGAAAAATGTGTCGCATAATCTTTAGAGAGATATCCCAAACCGTCACAGGCATAGCACCGCCTCTCATGCGGTAGGAATGTTCCATGGTGCTGCTCCTATGCTATAGGTCCACGTGTTGGAGTCCTGTCTTAGGTATGCCTCCTTCATCATGATCCCATCATCTTCTTCCAGCCATCTATTGTAAACGCCTCATCCTCGTGACATCCATATTGGTCCACAACCACTAGGTCCTTTGACAAGGAAGTCTTTATTACTAGATCTCTCTCCAAATCCCCAACTTATGTGGAAATGCACAATAGACTCATGGATGCCCTGATCTCCCAACATAAGCCCTTCTCAATAGTCCACATTATGAAAAATAGATATCGATCCATATCTAGAGAGTATCATGAAAATTATGTAAACCACTTTACAAACTCTGACACTATCATTCTACCATATCGAATCTTTAGAAGCTCGTGCAAACCTACAGATCTCGAATTGGTGGGGTAGATTTCTTCATTGATGAGTCACTCAAACTCCACCCATATGAGTGTCACAACATCCTGAGTCTGCATAACAAAAATCCACCATCACATGGACAAACCCTACCTGAAGGCTCACCTCTATGACCACAATCTAATTAAGAGGCATACTTACTAAGTGGAAAACTCATGTGCCTGCCTTAACCTAATCATTTTCTTCCTGGGGGGTTTGAATCACCCAAGTACCTTCGAGGTCATTGCCTCTAGAAATTTTGATGTACACTCATCCTATGATCATCTTAAACAATTGGTAGAACATACTTCTCAACAAGAGGTTCCTCAATCGGTGGATCACCTAGAGGTAACACCTCAAAATCAGTGCCCTCTGCTGAGTCCTCATCATGAGGAATATTTTAATCAAAAGCATGCCATAGAATCCTATCTAGATGTCATCATGGAGGAATCTTAAAATAAAATCAAGACACAACATGGTCAAAGCATTTATCTTGGGAGATAAATCAAGATGGAAAAGAAAGACCAAAAACACAATACAATATGATTCATGTACCACTACCTTTCCCTATGAGTGTCATTCAAATGGGACTAGTCAAAAATAAGATTTAAAAAGACCTAATGAATGGATATGTTGGATATCGCATCAATAATAGAATTTCTAGCCTGAGATCCAAACATGAAACAACCTGAAATTGTCTCTATGCATCCTAAGAAAATCCAATTAATGGGAAAAGTCTAAAATATATCCCATGGAAAATTTTCCTCTAGCAAGACATTGTCATAACTCACCCCATGTCGAGGCTCGAGATGCGACAACCCCAACCCTATCCCCATCGGCTAGGGGTTGGTGAAAAGAACATAAGGCATAACTAAACTTGAAGAGGCCTTTTCCTAAATTAAATATACACCCACAACCACAAACACCCTAATTCAACCATGAAGATATATAAAAATATTAAACTCATATGCTTGCATACATTTATCCCAAATCAGACTATAATAGAAGCACTGATGTAAAAAAGGTAAAAAATAGACTAGAAAAAAAATCAAAAGCATCTAACTTTTTCAGAAGAAGGGGATCCCAGGAAATACTAAATCCCGAAAATATCCTCAGACCAAATCTAGTAACACCTTATTCGGTCTATTTTCTATACACCATATTCCTCAGGTCCTTTGTGGACTCAGTGAAAAGGGCTTTGGCCTGACCAAGACACAATACATGTGTAGGAAAATCCCATTCATGGGTGAGTATAAAAATACACAGTAGGCACCCCAGAAAAACCAAAAGAAAAAGGATTGATTGAATGGAGAAAATCCACTTGACCTAGATAGAGGGATCCCTATCAAATGGGAAACTCCATTTCAAATCATATATAGCTATTCATGACTAGTCATCCAATTCAAAATAAGAAGCCCCAACCAGAGATTAATGAAAAGACTATGTCCCATAGCTCATTACAATAAGAGAGATAATGGAAACTTGTCCAAAGACATGGATCTCAAGTTGGTGATAATACTAAATTTTCATCAATTAATCACTGCCTATAGAAAGAGTGTTGTCTCATCCAACAGCATGAAGCTAAACACAGAAAGAATGTGGCATACCCCGCATGTATTCACCTATCTGGTAAAGAGAGTAACCAAGTGAAAGGTATGGGAAAAGTAGTGGTATGTATACTAAGTCCTTAAGGGGTTTCAACCCTGAATGTGACATCGTCACCAGGGCTCCCACAAATGTCACCCAGATATACATGTATCAAACCCCATGTCTCATGAGGTTCTAACCTCACAGTGAATAACAAGATTATATTCGAGGAACTAAAGGAATACACAAAAATAGGAATACAAACTCCATGATATCTTACATCCTAGGTGGCACACATCAAGGAGATACACTCCATCAAGAAGAACTCTACCATTATGAATGGTACATTCGATAAAATGTGCGCCATTGGGAACAACCTATACAGTCGAGATATAGGTCGCATAACCAGACATTCTCCCATTTCCAATTTGTTCCATGCACATGGATAAATAAACCAAAAGGAGAGGCCCACTTCTCAACACTTCCTTGCTGTTGAGGAAGTATTACTCTACACATTTCACCGTGTTCGTCTTCTCTATGAGAGGAAATGGAGTGATCTGTGCCTCACCACTGACCACAAATTGAGGGATTGAAATATCTAATATAAACCGAAAAACCTCTATCTCTCTTTAGGGAGTCACATGCACCTCCTTCCATCCAGGGGGCACAACATCCTAACTAGGTACCAGTCATATCAAGTGGAGGGAACTGCTCCTCGTATCTGTATCCCACATCCGAGGTATCTCCAACTCCATTGGGGGACATGCTCCCCGTAGCTACTCAGATGTGAGGGATTACTGCTCTGAATGTGAGGACCCATGCCTTGATCTAATTGGGGAGTACCTCTCATGAAAGATCTGCACCCTAATACGACAGGGGATTAGCACATCAGAAATTGAGGACCAAACACTAACCTGTTAGGGGAGTACTACTTAGTGACCAGAGGACTCGCACCCTGTTAAGACATGGGAGTGCTGACACTACTAGCTCATTCACTATGGTTGACCCACACACTAACATAGTAGGAGAGTGTCCACACCATTCTAGAGGACCTTCTCCCTATCATATTAGGAGTGTACTACTATGCGAGGACTCACACCCTAACCCGTTAGTGGAGTACTAGTTAGTGGCTAGAGAACATGTACCCTATTTGGATTGGGGAATATTGACTCTGCCAAAACAACACATATTGAGGAACCACACCATAAAATGATAGGGGAGTACCGACTCCAAGGATTGAGTAATCACACCCTAGCATGGTAGGGGAGTACCCACTCTCTCTATACGTCATATAAGGAGGGCATGCGCCCTAGTCCATCATGAGAGTACTGACTTCAAATATTGGGGACCTGCACCCTGGTCCAATTGGGGGGTTCCTACTATACCTTCACACAAGTATAAAGGGGGGATTATGTTTGGTTTTAATTAATTAATAAAATTCTAATTAAATTAATTGAAGCACCATTTACTGCCCAGTCAAAAACTTCTAGAATAGATAACTTTATGTCCTATCTAGGGTAAACATGTTGTTTTGGACTCAACTTCACCCTCAAAAATCCGATATGACACACTGAGCAGGTATTATGTACATTCCCAACAAAACTACAAGAACATGAAAACCCGTATTTTATATTTTTAAAAATCACCGCACTGAGGCTCTCTAGGCTCCGGATACCTACGCCGACTCAGTGACTAGCTTTGGGAATATTCATGAAAATATTCTAAGTCTTATTGGCCAAAACTCGGGTCTCTACAATCAGTGACAATTGACTGATCAATTTCTTGTAATCTTTAAGAGATTCATGCTGGAATCCAGTTTTCCATAAATCCGTTTAAAACCCTTCATCATCCACTTTCGACATTACTAGGTATATGATTCATTCATGTTACCCATGAATCTATTATGTTCTAAAAAATACTAATAAAATTATAATAAATATGTTTAGATAATAAATATAGATGTTATATTTATAATTATAAAATTTTAATTATATATAAATACAATTTAAATATATTTATTTGTTTATAATCGTATAGAAATATAGATAGATATATTTATTTATTGTTATCATTATAAATATATATATATAGTCAAAAAATTATAATAAATATATTTATTATACATATAATTTTTTAAATATATATAATTAAATACGTATAAATATATGAACATATATAATTTTATTAAATAAATAAAAATAGTCATAATTATAATTATAAATTAATATATATATATATATACCTAATTATAAAATTCTAATAAATATAGTAATTTTATATATTTATATATTATTATTTATTAACAAATAAAAATCGTTATCATTATAATTCTAAATAAATATAGACATATTTAAAAATTTTAAATATTATAATAAACATAAAAATATTATATATTTATAAATTTATAAATATATTTTTTTATAATTTTATAATTATATAAATAAAAATATTTAAAATTACAAATATAAATAATTATTTTTATAGTTTTTAATTATAAATAAATAAATATTTATTCTTAGTTATAATTATAAATAAATATATACTTATTTAATAATTATAAAATTATAAAAAAATTAATTATTATTCTTATAATGGTATAAATATATTTATTTAAATAAATATATTTATAAAATTGAAAAAATATTGATAAATAAATACAATAATTTATAATTATATATAAATAAATTTATATTTATATATAATCCTAATATTATAATAAATACATTAATTATATATCAATAAAATCATAAATATAATAAATATATTTATTATAATTCTATAATTATTTTAATAAATAAATATTTTTTTATATTAATAATTATAAATAAATATATATTTTCATTTCAATAATTATTAAATTAAAAGAAATATAGTTATTAAATCTCTATTTTTAAAAATATATATCAGTAATTATGAAATTATATGAAATATAATTATTATATTCATAATATTATAAATATATATAATAAATATATTAATGATATATATCTATATGATTTTTGATATAATAACAATATTTCATAAATTTTATAATTATTTAAATGAAAATATATATTTATATACAATTATAACTACAAATGAATATGTATTTATTTATTTAAAAAATTATAAAAGTATAAAAAATATAGTTATTATATTTATAACATTGTTAATATTTATAATTAATAAAAAAAATTATTTTTATAATTATAGATAAATATATATTAATTTATTATTATAATTATATATATCTATATCATATAAATAATTTTGATTATATGTAATTATGTTTATATAGAAAATCATAATTAATTTATAAATAATTATGATTATAAATAATTATGACTATCTTGAATTAATAGTAAATATAAATATTCTATAATTAGTTTTGAATTTATAAATTTATTGAAATAATATTTTTTTTTGAATTATCATTTTTTTAGAATTAATAATTATTTTTAATTTATACATATTCTTAATTAATAATTTTGAATTTATAATTTATATTATCATGAATTAATTATTTTGAATTTATAAGTTATATATGTAACTTTTATAATATTTAATTAATTATTTAATATTTTAAAATGTGTATTAATATATGTTCATAGTTTAATGTTTACCTAATTTTGGTAGTATTAAAGATAATGATTTATTAAAGTAATAATTAATTTGTTTTGATATGTCATAAAAATGTAATAAAAATACATTTTTAATGGTTATTGGTGTCTTGTAAGATAAATTTTTAGAGCTAGTACTATAGATGTAACTTACATTGTACTTTCAATTTACAAAATATGTATATATATTTATATCACATAGTGATTATTATTTTGTTTAATTTTAATTTTTCAATGTCCTTAGAATATAATTCAAATTAATAGGTTAAAATATTTTCCTACTATAATGAGAACAAAGATATTCCTTAACAATATTTTTAAATCAATATAACATATAGTATAGATAAATCTATCTTACATAAGATCGATGATGGTTGAATATCAAGAGAGGGAGTCTAATATGAAGATGATACATCTTCTTATGAAGTCCCCACTTTTATAGGAAATAGTTATTCTTTTATAGTGGTGTCCCATAGTCACTTGTTTTGGACAAAATGGTAATGGGATGTAGTGGTCACCATAGGTAATAAAGACAGAATATTCATTTTCTGTTATTTTACTATATTTACTAGAATGTCACTCTCTTGAAAATATATTTATTTTTGGTTACCTATATATTTGGGATCATCTTTAAACCTCTTATAACATTGTATTTTCGAAAATTTTGTTTATTTTTTATTCATGTATCTTTGATAAAGTGCCTCTCTTGGGATTTATAATTTTTATAAAATGTCTAAGTGAATATTATAAAATGACTAAAATATTTTGAAATGTTTCTTGAAAAATTATATGTGTTCAAAGTACTCTTTTCTGGTTTTAAATAGATTAAAAATGATTGAAATAGTTGGAATGGACATACGTTTCATTCCAAGTGTTTTTCAACTCACTCAATTGGATTTCATAAAGGGATTTGAATGTTTTGAAAGCATATTTAATG
The DNA here is from genome assembly GCA_963277665.1 of Viscum album. Classification (NCBI taxonomy): domain Eukaryota; kingdom Viridiplantae; phylum Streptophyta; class Magnoliopsida; order Santalales; family Viscaceae; genus Viscum; species Viscum album. Next base: position 865,594,522 of record OY728146.1, on the reverse strand, counting down.
CGAGTTTCATTTTAAAAAGGGGTTTATAAGGTTTTAAATTAAAATTTATAAAATATAGATGGTGTTGTACCTCTCATACCCCTCGTGGTTTAATTTTCATGATCACAATCACTCTCTTATTTATCTAATCTTGTTTTAAGTGTTTTTGTTGCTAGGAAAAAGGTTGCGAAGGAATTGGGCCAAGAAGGACTGAAAGTGGACTCTCTGAGTCTACCGGCCAACCGGTGGATGACCACCGGCCAGCCGGTGGTGCCTGGGCAGAAGGCATCCCCTCTGTCCAGACCACCGGCCAACCGTTGTCCCATCACCGGCCAGCCGGTGGAACCCAGACAGAAGGGACACCTACTGTCTCAGCACCGGCCAACCGGTGGCCTCCTCACCGGCCAGCCGGTGGTGCCTGGGCAGAAGGCCTCTCATTTTCCAGAGCACCGGCCAACTGGTGGCCAAGCACCGGTCAGCCGGTGGAGCCAGTCAAACTAGCCGTTGGGCTTTGACCAGACTTGTCCACTTGACTCCCAACGGCTCTGAAGGCCTCTCCAACGGCTCCAAAGACCCCCAAAGGCCATTTGAGGGTTCCCCCTCTATAAATAAAGGACTAGGAAGCCCCGAAACGTATGGTAGCCCACGGGAACATTTTTCGATCATTTGGCGAACCTCCGGCGCATTCCTTCAAGGATCCCCATTTGCTCCAACTCATTTCCACAACCAAGGAGCACCACCATAGAAGCTTGGGAGCGCTCTTCATCATCACCAATCAATCCATTGGCGCCCAAGACTTCTCCTCTTACGGTTTTTCATTATTTATCTTTTTGATCATCAATATGGGTTTGTGCCTACAAAACCCTCTTTCTCTCATCCTCTCTTTGTTTGGGTTTTCACACCACCTTCAAGGTGTGAAGAGGTTAGTCAAGCCTTCCCTTTAAAAGGCTTGAGTCATAGGTGAGCTAGCCTTCACCTGTAAGAAGGCTAGTGGGTTCTTGCTCAACCATTAAAAGTAAGTGGGTTCTTGCTCAACCATTAAAAGCAAGCTGTAATAGGTTCTAGACTACCTTAAAGTCTAGTGGGTTTCTTGCTAAAACCATTAAAAAGCAAGCGGTAGTAAATCTCTCAACGGTTGAGTTGGGAGCGGAGACGTAGGCTTTGGTTTAAGCCGAACTCCGTTATCAAGTTTTGTGTCTTGCCTCTTTTATTTCCACTGCACTTTGATAATTGTTTTAAATTGTTAATTATTTTTTAAAAGGCAATTCACCCCCTCTTGCCATCACTCTCCGACCTAACAATTGGTATCAAAGGAAAAATTTGAGTAATACCCTAACCGGTTTCAAATTCAAGATCCTTTGTGATGGCTTCAACTTCTTTCGCCCCCGAAGGCTATTCTTTGGGTCGTGCTCAATTCTTTGATGGAACCGACTATACCTATTGGAAAACCCGCATGACCACTTTTCTTAGAAGTATAGGTTATCCTATTTATAAAATTGTCATGCATGGTTATTCTCTTTCTTCTCCCGATGAATCCAAATGGACCCAAGCCGATATTAAAAATTTCGAGCTTGATGGCAAAGCCATGAACGCTCTTCATTGCGGCCTTGATCGTAATGAATTCAATCGAGTTTCCACATTCACCTCATCTCATGAAATCTGGAAACTATTGGAGGTTACCCATGAGGGGACCAACAAAGTCAAGGATACTCGATTGGATATGTACCGTCAAGATTTTGAGTCTTTTACCATGCATCCATATGAAAGTATTACTGATATGTTTACTCGTTTTACTGATGTTTGCAATGGGAGAAAGTCCCTTGGTGATGATGTGTCTGCAGAAACGATGGTCAAGAAGATACTTTGGATCTTACCAAGCACATGGGCACCGAAAGTCACGGCAATCCAAGAAGCAAAAGACATCATGAACATGCCGGTCGAAGAGCTCATCGGATCCCTCATGACCTACGAGATCACCATGAGGATGCAAGATGAAAAGGAAGGCAAACCGATCAAAGTTCCAAAGAACATCGCCTTCAAAGTTCAAAAAGAAGAAAGCTCCTCCTCCTCATCTTCTTCCTCTTCAATCGGCGATTCAGAAATGGAGAATCTTTCCCGCAAAATGCACAAATTCATGAAGAAGCACAAGAAGAAGAAATCCCGCAAGGCTCAACCCAACGAAAAATCCGAGCCCGAGGTAACATGTTACGGGTGTGGCAAGAAAGGCCATTACAAGCCTGATTGTCCACTCAACAAGAAAAAGGCCAAGACAAAGGAAAAGAAGAAGGCATTCAAGGCCACATGGAGTGATAGCTCCACATCCTCATCATCCTCCTCCTCCTCAAGTGACAACGGTAAAAAATGCCTAATGGTATTTCTTGAGGTATCCTCTTCCGACTCCTCATCCTCTAGTTCTTCAAATTCTTTCAATCATTTATCTTATGAGGATCTCCAACATGAAAGAGATCAATTGGAGGAAGGTTTTCACGAACTTTCTTCCAAATTTATTGCTTTAAAAAAGATTTTCAAAAAACTTTCTTCCGAAAAGGAACAACTTCTCAGAGAAAAGGAGGAGTTGTCCCTCAAGGTCCAAAACCTTCCTGATGTTGATTCTATGGAATCAACAATCAAGGATTTAAGGAAATCCCTAGCTAAGTTCACCGAAGTTGAACATAACCTTTCGAAGCTCCTTGGTTCCCAATGCGTATCTAGAACCACCCAAGGGCTTGGCTATTCCAAGCAAGCTTCCTCTTCCCATGCTCCTACTATTTTTGTAAGGGGGATCTCCCAATATAAATTTTGCAACTATTGTAAAAAACCCGGGCACTTAATTTATGAGTGCGATCGCAAAAATGCCCGGTATGGAAGGCCCAAAACCATTTCCTTTAATGATGAATTTCATAGGAGAAGACCTGCCACTAGACAAGTTTGGATTGAAAAATCCCTTTTAGCGAGTCTCACCGGACCAAAATTTGTCTCAGTTCTAAAATCCTCTCCCCGGTGATTTGTTGTTTTTATTTAGGGGGAGTTAGGATCGTTCAAGCCTTTTTTGCTTTATTTTCAAAACTTTCAATTTCAAAACTTTTATTTCAAAACTTTCAATTCAAATTTCAAAAATTTCAATTGCTTTAAAATCTCTATCTTGTTTTTTCAATCTTTTCCCACAATCAAGTTTTATGCCCCGTGCTATTTTGATAATCACAAAGGGGGAGAAATTCATGGTTGATTGGGGGAGAAATCTATTTCTCTCATGCTTTGCTTTTCAATTTATCCTTTAAAGCATGCCTTTCATTTCAGTCTTTTACATTGCTTGTTTTGGTGATTGTGATCATCAAAATAGGGGGAGATTGTTGTACCTCTCGTACCCCTCGTGGTTTAATTTTCATGATCACAATCACTCTCTTATTTATCTAATCTTGTTTTAAGTGTTTTTGTTGCTAGGCAAAAGGTTGTCAAGGAATTGGGCCAAGAAGGACTGAAAGTGGACTCTCTGAGTATACCGGCCAACCGGTGGACGACCACCGGCCAGCCGGTGGTGCCTGGGCAGAAGGCATCCCCTCTGTCCAGACCACCGGCCAAGCGGTGTCCCATCCCCGGCCAGCTGGTGGAACCCAGACAGAAGGGAAACCTACTGTCTCAGCACCGGCCAACCGGTGGCCTCCTCACCGGCCAGCCGGTGGTGCCTGGGAAGAAGGCCTCTCTTTTTCTAGAGCACCGGCCAACCGGTGGCCAAGCACCGGTCAGCCGGTGGAGCCAGTCAAACTAGCCGTTGGGCTTTGACCAGACTTGTCCACTTGACTCCCAACGGCTCCGAAGGCCTCTCCAACAGCTCCGAAGACTCCCAAAGGCCATTTGAGGGTTCCCCCTCTATAAATAAAGGACTAGGAAGCCCCGAAACGTACGGTAGCCCACGGGAACATTTTTCGATCATTTGGCGAACCTCCGGTGCATTCCTTCAAGGATACCCATTTTCTCCAACTCATTTACACAACCAAGGAGCACCACCATAGAAGCTTGGGAGCGCTCTTCATCATCACCAATCAATCCATTGGCGCCCAAGACTTCTCCTCTTACAGTTTTTCATTATTTATCTTTTTGAGCATCAATTTGGGTTTGTGCCTACAAACCCCTCTTTCTCTCATCCTCTCTTTGTTTGGGTTTTCACACCACCTTCAAGGTGTTAAGAGGTTAGTCAAGCCTTCCCTTTAAAAGGCTTGAGTCATAGGTGAGCTAGCCTTCACCTCTAAGAAGGCTAGTGGGTTCTTTCTCAACCATTAAAAGCAAGTGGGTTCTTTCTCAACCATTAAAAGCAAGCTGTAATAGGTTCTAGACTACCTTAAAGTCTAGTTGGTTTCTTGCTAAAACCATTAAAAAGCAAGCGGTAGTAAATCTTTCAACGGTTGATTTGGGAGCGGAGACGTAGGCTTTGGTTTAAGCCGAACTACGTTATCAAGTTTTGTGACTTGCCTCTTTTATTTCCGCTGCACTTTGATAATTGTTTTAAATTGTTAATTATTTTTTAAAAGGCAATTCACCCCCCTCTTTCCATCACTCTCCGACCCAACAGATGGTTTTCTCACATTTTAAATGACTAAGATTGTTGTGTCATGAAGTATCTGTCAATGCTTTAAAAGAGGAATTGTTGTTTTGTGAAATATTTCTAAGAATTGATTGGTTTATTTTAAAAAGGATGTGCATTTTCATGGGGAATGTTTTTAAATGTTTTGTTTTATTAATGGTATTTAAAATGTGATTTTCTAAATAGTTTTCAAATGACATATAAAATATAGTTTATTGATAGTCAATTATGTTTAAATTTTAATAGTTTTAGGGAAAAAAATATATTATATAGGGAAGAAAAGTTTATTGATTACAACACCATGAAAAGGGAATGTCGCTACCTCTATCCAACCCATATGATATTAATCATGACCACACTCTCACAAAAGGTAAATTAATGATTAACCTCATTGAAACTCCTGAACCTAATTTTCATCAAACATAACGTGAATGGTTTAAATTAGGGGCCCCTTGTTTGATATGTCTATTTATGCCTTTTTCCTTAATGGGATTAATTTGAAATGCCTGATTCTTCTTCATGGATGTGAAACTGGTCACTTTCTTGTGATAGTATTAGAGATGACATGTGATTTAATAATTATACTATATTTAGTCATGTGATGATCATTGTATTATTGTTTCTCACTACCTCTTGTTTATATGTAAGGGAACCCTATGAATTAAAAATAATTCCAGATGTATACTACACTAGTATGCTCACACACTAGCTAGTTTCCTCTAGTTGTATGGTTTTCATAGTTTATTGGAGTTTCTATAATAATTAATGTGTGTTTAATTCAGTTTCCTTTTCTATTTTTTAGGATTCAACATTGGAAAAATATTGTCCTTATTGTATTTTGAGTATAAAATGATGGAATAACTGAATTCTAACTATGATTTTGATACATTATAGAATATAGAATTTAAACCAATAATGAGGGATATATAAAACATTTAAATTTATTACATAAATGAGAAAGTTCTTGATAAGAAATATTTCATGTTCTCTATATTTTTAAATGTATTTCAATAATTAGAAAAATTATATTTTAGTTAAATTTTCTCTCCTGTTGTGAATCATAGAATAATTATTATGGTTCATGACTGGTTAGTCATTGATGGATTATTTATAGAACAAATTGATTTTATGATTATATTCCTTCATGGAGATTCAGTGGAAGATACCAACATATGTTACCTATAAGGTTATGTGATAAATGGGATAAAAGCATCGGTTCTTGTCTCAAATGGAGTTTTTGTTGGATTAAGTAGGCACCAAGATAGTTTAACTATAATTTCAATTCATTTATGGTAGAATTAATGTTCATTCATTGTAATCTACATAATATCTACTATATTATGTTGTATCATGAGGATAGTTATAATTTTAATTCTTTATGTGGATGAATTTTAATTAATTGGTCCAATGAAGGAAAGACTGTAAGAGCTGCATATTGATTTATATAGATGATCCCAAATGAGTAACCTTAGTTGTGGAATTTGGATATTAGGGATAAATGTTGAATGAGACATAATGTATTTAACTTTTTTAACCTTGGTTAATTTATTATCAATGTTTTTTTGTATTTATTTTTTTAATTATTAATATTACTGAATCAAAAGGATGGATATGAATAAATAATGAATTGATTCCAATTGTTTGAAAAAATAGTATGATGATGGAGTGAAAGAGTTCATAATGTTTGAAAAATATCGTGCATTTGACCCCTCTCAAATCCTTTTTTCATGTTTACACTATTGTTATTCAAGAAAAATTAGTCCAGTGGAATTGGAAAAAGACTTGATCTTTCATGGAATAGATTGATGTTATAAATGATTTAATAAACATGGGGTAAAAAGAAAATGTATCTAGTGTCTAGGATAACATTGTGTTTTATAGACCATAATATTTTATTACATGTGTGGACGATGAAGAAGGTTGTATCGAGGATTTTATTACATATGAGAATGATAATGAAGATCATATTTAGTAAATAACAAGGATAGTTGAAGATGACCTCTGTGACTTCCAAAAATTATTTGAAAAGTTAACAAGTTGTTAAAAGACTCTATTATATGCCGATTTCAATATGCATATAGCATTTTCATCCATACTGAAGCTGTATAATTTGAAAGATGTAAATAGATGGACTGACACTGGATTTATAAAACTTATTTCTCTCTTTAATGACATTCTCTAATAAGATAATGAGCTTCAAAGATGAACATAAAATGAAAAATGAATGTTGTCCTCAATTGGTATGATTTTTAAAAGAATACATGTCTTCTTGAATGATTCAATACTATATTGAAAGGACTAAAAAGCACATACAGAATTTCCAATGTTTTGTGCTTCTCGATACATAAAGGATGAATCCATTCCTATAAATGTTGTATATTACTTTACAAAATTTTCAAGGTTTATACGCCTATATGGAAGAGAGGAAACTATAGGGAAATTGGAGTGGCATGCCGATACAAAAATTATGGATAGAAAACTACATCACCCAACAAAATATCCTCAGTGGAAGATAATTGATCAGGAGTATACTAAATTTCAAAATAAGATGAGTGACCTTCATCTTGAATTTTCTGCGGATTGATTGAATCCTTTTGGATTTCAAGGTAGCACTCATAGTATATGGACAATTATGTTGGTAAATTATAACATTCCTCCATGGATATGCATGAAATTAAAATAAATCATGTTATCTATTATTATATCCGAACAAAAAGAACCATGTAATGATATTGATTTTTATTTGGATCCATGTATAGATGAATTAAAATTATTGTGGAATTCAAGTGTTACATTATATGATGACTACAAAAATGATTATTTCACATTAGGATCCATTTTGTACTGGATGATAAATGACTTTCCTACTTATAGAAATTTTTACAAATATAGAATTATAGAAACTCAACTGTGTCTCGTTTGGGAACAAGGTACACAATCAATAGGGATGAAATATTCATCGAAAAATATGCTTATAGGATGTCACAGATTTATAACCTAATGGAATAAGTACCAATTTTGGGCAACATCATTTGATGGAATTTTAGAAGAATGTATAGTACCATCTCCACTAATAGGTGATCAATTGTTTAATAATGTAAAATATGTGGACAATAATTTTACTAAATCATTTTAGAAAAAATATATAAAATCAGATGGTAATAAGAGATCGTATTTTTTTAAATAACCATACTAGAATAGTCTATACATCAGAAATTTTATTGATGTTATAAATGTTAAAAATAATATATGTCATGATGTAATAAGCATGTCACTAAATGCACCAATTAAAACAATGGATAGAAATAAGGCTAAGATAAACATGGTTGACATGGGAGTATGAGATGAGTTGGTTCTAGTGATGGGTTAAAGAAGAATTTTTTATCCTCTAGATGCTTACAGTATTTCTAAGTGGGAGAGAAATTTGTTTTACGGATTTTTGAATGAAATAATGGTTCTTGATGGGTATTCATCAAATATCAAGAACATCATGTATATGAGAAATTTAATGTCAATGTTTTTGAAATCACATTACTACTAGGTTTTGATGAAAGATATAATTACTATATATTTTCATTTCATTTTTTACAAGAATGTTTATTATAAATTAACCAAGCTCTGTTTCTTCTTCAAAGATATATGTAGTAAAGTTATATACCAAGAGAAATTTCTTATTATTGAAATAGAAATTTCTAACATATTATGTGAATTGGAAATGTTCTTCCAGAAAAGATTATTTGATATAATGTTTCATTTTATGGTTCAAAAGGTGAGAGAGAATCGACTATAGGGTCCTCTAAACTATTGATTAATGTACCCCATTGAATGGTCTATGACTATTTTTAATGGTTATGTCAAAAATCAAATTCAAATAGAGTGTCATATTGATGAGTGATATGTTATTGATGAAGCTTTTGAATTCGGTACTGAATAATGTTCTTGTGTGGAATTCATTGGTCTTTTTAAATCTCATCACAATGGGAGTCTTGTGGGTGATGAAATTTATGGAAGATATGTTTTCACAATCAATGTTATAGATCGGGTGCAGGACCACCATCTTTTTTTGAAAATATTTTGGAGGTTTCCCCATAAGTTTACACCCTGATTGAAATTCACCAGTATTTGAATCCATCTAGGGCAGAAATATGGATATCAAATACACATAATCAATAGTTTATAGGATAGTTTTGGGATCATATTTTTAGGTATTCAGATGAAAATATGAATTAAATTTTATAATGAATTTTATATCCATCCAGAATAACAAATGTGTATGCATTATCTCAAAATAGTACTATAATTAATTGTTACATGTTCTATAAGAATGAGTATGAAGAAGGCAGTACCATGCTAAATAGTAGAGATACACTTGTGGATATAGTGATGCATGTTTCTGGTACTAAGGATAGAAATCCGATTTATATGAATATGTTATACTTTGGTATCATAAAAAAAATATGGGAGTTAGATTATACAACAATCCAAGTGCCAATTTTTCAATGCAAGTGGGTTGATAACATGAATGCTATTAAAATAGATGAATTAGGATTTTTTAAAGTAGATTTTAGTAACGAATGGTACCAATAAGAACAATTTATACTATCATCACAGATATCAAATTTATTTTATGTTCTTGATCCTGAAAATTATAATTGGTCGATTATTTTTTTATCGACAAAAACCACTGAAGTGTGAGATGAAAATTTAACTGAAGACAACCCTTTATTTGAGATGTTTCAATAATTGAATAGTGGTACCAATGTAGATGGAATTTTTTATTTCAGAGGAGACCCCAACAATGGTATTTGGATTATTGATTGAGGTTTCAAATCCCTTTATCCTTAAAAAAAGTAATTTCAATGGTCAACTAACTGTTTTTAATATACATATTTTTATCTCAAGTTATTATCTTTTTTATACTAAATTTATGTAGTCTAAATTAAATGTTTAAACAATTATATAGATAATGACTTCAAAACATTTTGGTTCTCCCAATATTTAAGAATAACAACTCTATCAACCTGCTGCTGCTCGCAGTGCAGATGAACACCAACCTTCTGCACATTATAGTGCTCCTAAAACGAATGCAAAACATATCTCTCAACCTGATGCTACTCTCAATGTATCGGAACAATGACCTTTTGCACATGTTGGTTCTCTAATTCTTGAGGAATGATAATTTTATCAACTATTTGGTGTTCCTAGTGCATAGGTAGAATGACCATCTTCACATGTCGAAGATACTGCTTCATAAGAACATATTGACGATGTTGAATATGTGGAAATGGTTGGTGGGAAAATTCCAAAAAATTAGAAAAAATAGGATCACTATAGTTTGAATTTTTTCCTAAAAAAATAATGTATAATATAAAATGAATCAAATATGAGGTTGGATGGAATTCTTGGGGCCATCATGTTAACCCAAAAGAAGTCCATGTTCATTAGTTTCATTGGAATCGTCATTTGGAAATGTGTTTCTATTGATGTAGATTTGTGGAAACATATGGTTCTCGCACTAAAGACACTGATGTAGGAATATATTATTGTAAAATTATGATATCATTTCTTTATTTTACAAAATATAAAATAATTAAAAATTTACATACTCTTCCTCATCTATTGCAGAGAGAATTTATAATAGATGAATCCCATAATAAATATATATTAATTGTTTATTTAAGGATTCACAATGGATTTCACACAATTCTAACAATACATCATCTTTAAGACACAGAAGAGATAATAAACCCACTCCCCACCCCTTCTCAGTTATGCACACCTAAAAACCAAGATGTGTGGAGAGAATTCTTTTGATGTACATGGTGTCTAGTAGTAAGTTGAATGAAAATATGTGTATTCATCACATTGATTGAGAAATTTATATTTATGAAATAGAAACCGAGTCTTGGAAAAAAGGAACAAGTAGATAAACTAGCCTATCCTTATTGTAAAGTATGGTTGGTGTATTATTCATCAGAAAAAAATTGGTATATATTTTACATCTTCCATAATAATTTTATATGACATGAAACGAAACCATAATTATGATTCTATAATTTTATGTAGATTATTGAATCAAAATCAAAATCTACAATCATCCTACACCATGTTCAATTGATAAATGCATGTGTAAATAAAGATGAGATACTAATATATGAAAACACACAAAAAGTGTCAGAAACATGTGTAAGGATTACATTATATATTTATTTCCTTAAATTACTATTACATGAGATTGATCACTTATTTTTCTTTATTTGCTTTCTGAAAATGTCACAAGAATCAAGAACACATTTACCAAATAAAAATATATTATCGGTGGACTTGAAGTGGACATAAGAGTATGGTTGTGTCAGAGATGTGGGTTTTATTGTGACACCCTGAAAATATTTTGAGAAAAAAACAAGAGTAGGATCAAAGTGAATTAATGAAATAGATGAGAGAAGGAATATATAACCTTGAAGAAAAATTCTAATGGTAGAGAGATATAATGAAAACATTTATGGGGGGAGAAAAGAGAAGAAACAACTGAAGAACAACCACTTCATGAAGATCCCCCAACCAAATTTGAGGAGGGACATTACCCTCAAAGAAATGTCTTAGCTGAGGTAATCAATGATCAAATAAATGTATTTTGTGAAATTTTAATTATAAATACAATGATATATTTCCTATAATAATATTATACTATTCGATAATAATTGTGATTTATATCTATCAACCCCCACACATTTCTGTGTAGTGAGGGATATGATGTTCAATATGAAAACAAAATGCTAAACAATAGTCCACTTCTAAAAGGTCATGTGGGAGTATAAATAAGCATATCCCATGATCTGACCATCGAGATAACTATTCTAATTGATTATGAAGATATTAATATGGTTGAAAAATCTATTGGAACACTCATTACATGCTTTTTACATCTTGTAAAAAACTTTTTGATAAGGAGGTATTCATTTCCCATTTTTTAAGCTAAAAACATTAAAATTAATTAAAAAAGATATGAATTGATTAAAGTTATTACAAAAGGAAAATATAAGGGGATGAAACAAAAGACTAACTCAAAACCATCTAAAGGATATAAAAATTGAACCAAAAGTTCTCCCAAATTCACCATTACCCTTCCAATTGTATATTCGAATTTACTATCATTGAATGTTTATGTTGGTACTAAGCTAAAAGACGGTCATAATAACATTGTTAATTTTGAAGAAAATATTTATAGAGATAAATATCAATAATTCATTGGTTTTTAGACTATAAGTTAAATCATCAACTATGATTGGCTAGGTGGAACAGTGGTAAATTAATACATGAGGTTTGTTTTCATGATTTGATTTTCCAAAAGCTGATATACTGTGTTAATTATGACTAAATACATTTCATATTTTTGGGAGGTGTATATATGAAAAACAATTGAAGATATTTTCCAATGAAATTTTTTTGACTCGTCAATCCTCACATATCCTCTACAGAACAACAAAAACTAAATATCGAAAAAATGATGAAATATTAGAAGGTCTGATCAAATTGTATGAATGAAAAAATTTAGGCGAAAGACTCTATTTAATGCCAACGATGTAGCTGTAAAACTCTACCATTTAATCATATCAAATATATTTTCATTTCATTAATTTAATATTCCCTTTTTTTAGGATGCATTGTATTCTCATTATAGTAAATTTTCATACTTCAAAGATTTATTTCTAGTATTCAATGCATGGATATCCAATAAACCATCCACACATGAGGGGATTTGTATATATTTAATTAACTAAAACCATTGGTTTAGAACTAAAAAAATGTTATATAATTTTCATTATCTTTTAATTATTATTTTATTTTTATATGTTGGTGTATCAATATCTTGAAAGATAAGTAATGAGGCTAGGGGCTATGCATGAGAAAGATTACAAGTTCTATGAATAGAAAAGTATATGATTATATATAATAATATTTAACTATCCAAACATAAATCAAAACAAATTACTTATTCTCCCAAATGTCTCATCTATGTCCAAAACAAACCAATGGAAAACATTATGGTTTGTATGTTTGTATATTTATGAGAGAGATCATATTTCATTAAAATTCTAGCATATGAGAGGGATATTTTTATACATAATTACTATTTCATTTAAAATAATTTTTAATCCTTTCTAAATTTGTATTTTTACCATACTACTATGACTGTTGAGAAGAATCATTTTCACAAGACAATATAGATATGCTCAGAAAAAATGGGCAATATAATTGATAGAAGAGTGTACAAAAATATCCTGAAGATGTGACTTCCATAGTGGATTATTTCAAATTTATATTTAAATTACTTATTATTTGTATAAATCACATAAGAATTGATTTCTTATACAGTTGAATTCCTTCATTTGAGTCACAGAGGTTTGTTCAATGATTCTCATGATCATGAGAGATTGGACTTTGAGGATGAATCTCAAATAACTACAATAAAGAAATATGTCATGAATGTATAAAGGTAAATTCCTACTAATTATTTAATTAATTAATTTTTTCGTAAATTATATATTATTTTTATATTAATTTACTTATAATTTTTTATATAATATTTAGATTTCTTAAAAATCACTTTGGATGTCATATTTTCTATTCAACTGTCTGCAACAAGCTAGAAAAAGAAAGAACATGTACCTTTCGGGTGGAAGTGTAAACCCCATGTTGCATGAAATGTGAACAGAATCATGAGGATGATTATAAAAATTTATGTCTCAGTATCTGAATGAATATTATGACATCCCAAAATATCATTCATGAAAATTTTCTTTAATATTATAGTAATCACCTCCAACTCAATCTGTCGCACCCTAATATGATACAAAGTGTGCTCAGTATGACATGAAGTATATGTTTTTAATTTATAATATTATTTTATAAATTAATATTCAAGTCTTGAAAACTATCATTATTTGATCCATGACACAAGATTATGATCTATGATATATCGGGTATGAATTTCTATTGTTAATACCCCATTATAATATCTTTATACTCACATTATCCTTTTATGATCATTTATACCTCCCTTGTTTTCACATACTGAGAATATATGATTACACATTCTTATATTTCATATCCTTATGTTTTTAATAATGGTTTTACAAATTATATGCCTATGAATATTTCTAGTAATGAATAACATAACGAGAGACTCATATTAACGTGTTCTTTACTTTTCCATTTTTCCAAAACTAGTAGACCTAAACTATTCTCGAATGGATCATTATTTTATGTATAGAATATTAATATGCTATGATGTGATATATATATCTATGATCTGGGTCAATATATATGGTATCAAGCAAAATGAGATACTCAAAATCGAGCAAAAAAAACAAGTGAATGGTATCACTCAAAATAAATATTTTTATTTAAAATTGCCATTTATTTTAGTAAAAAGAACATGTGACATTAGAAATACTGATAAAATTCAGTCAGATTGTTTTGATACATTAGGAAAATTATCTATATTTCATTTTTGATGTTTATGAATCAACCTCACCTCAATTAGAGACATGATGTGGATGGTATGGCATTAAGTATGTATTTTTATATTAAACTGACATTAAATTTTATAAAAAGAACATGGGGGAGACTGAAAACTGATGAAAAAATAATATTTTTTTGATACATTATGACAATGTTCTATGAGTCAATTTTTATGTTTAGGAATCAACCACACCACAATTAGACACACAATGAGATTATAATGACTAAAAGTGCCTCTCTCAGTTTAAAAATTGCATTTTTGATCACAACATGTCACTCACTAAAAACCAAGAAAATGTGGTCCTATTATATTCATATGTGAAGATAGATATTAATAATTAATTTTTGACATGTATGAATAAGTATCATATAAAACTGACACATGATGTAATTGGTATGACTCAAAATGTGTTTTTCCAGTTTGAAATGAAATTTTAGTAAAAAAACAAAACTGGCATACTAAAAATTGAGATGGCACATTTATATTATTATGATAACTCAGGAAACTAAACATTAAGTCATTTTTGATGTGTATGAGTCAACCTAACCACAATATGATGCATGGTGTGGATGGTATTACTCAAATTATATATTTTTATTTAAAATTTACATTAATTTAAGTAAAGACAATAAGTGACATACAGAAAACCAAGAAAACAGATTTATATTATTTTTATATTTTTGAAAATGATACATGAGTCATTTTTGACATGTATTAGTCAAAATTGCTATAATACGACATACAGTGTGACTAGTATGACTCCAAGTATGTCTTTCATGTAAAATTGACATTAGTATAAGTAAAAACTAACATGTGACTTATTGAAAATAGAGACAATGAATTCATATTGTTTTTATATTTTAGGAAAACTATCCATGATTAATTTTTTATGTATAGTAATCTAATTCACCTCAATCGGATGCATGGTGGAGCTGATATGACATTATATGTTTATTTTTATAATAAATTGACATTAAATTTAGAAAAATAACAAGTGTCATACTTAAATCCAAGAAAGAAAATTCAAATTGTTTTGAAACATTTGGATAATGATCCATGAGTCATTGGTGACTTGTAGGAGTTGAACTCAAATTAATCTGATACATGGTGTGAATGATACGACTAAAAATGTATGTTTTTAGTTTAAAGTTGACATTTCAGTTCAAAACATGTCACTCACTGTAACACCCCCAAGATTTCATAGTACGTTATCTCATTAAAGTAATTCAATAGCTTGCGCTACACGCAACACCGATTTTGAGCGCACCACAACTTACCAAACTAGACATTCAAAAATCAGTTATGAATAGTATTAACTGCATATTGAATATTATATAGACTAGATAATTTTAACATCCATATTATCTGTTTCTAAAACATAATATAAGAACAAATTCATTTTTTCATATAAAAGAAGTATTTTTCAATAAAATGAAATTTTACCGCCTTTTAATAACCTTTTTAAAATAAATATTTGACACTTTTATATATTCAAATTAATGAAATTAAATTATTTTTTAGAATAAGGACATAATGATTTATTTTGGATAAATTTTTTGTAAATTTATGATAACATTCTTATTTTGATGAATAGTAAAAAAAATAATATGTTTTAATTGAAAACAAATTTTTTAATCGAAATAATTTATACTTCTAAATTATTCATTTTAATTTTATTTATGTATAATTAGATTATATTTTAATCCTTTAATACAATATATGTTATTATAAGTAATTTCCCATTTAAATTTCACAAAAAACACTTGTCAATCTTTTGATAGTTTTAACTTTTAAAAACTAGTTTTTTTGGTTTTGACAACACGAATTAATTTAAAATTTATTAATGCAACTTATAAGTTTTGAATTTGGTAAAATATAATTCATTTTTTAATTCATAATATCAAAATTATCTTAGGGTGATTTTTTGGTATTTTTTCTGAAAACATTCAATTTTTGAATAATAGTGAAAAACACTGCGTTATTATTTAAAATCAACTTTCTATTTAAATAATTATTTATATTATTTAAATTTAAATTAAGTCATAATAGATATATAATACCTATATAAGTTCAATTTAATTCATTGGATTCATTTTATAGTAAAATTAGAGGTATAAATTTTATTGAACGTTTTACTTTCTTTTATCCACCATATAAGAGCATTGGAAAATTTGCATAAAACATAATTTTTACAACTTTTGTGAGTTGAATTTCAAAACTCCAAAAGACATTGTTTATATTAGTAAGTAAAATATGGTTCAATAAGATGAAAATAATTTTTGGTGAATAGAAACTTTTGACTTTTATTTACCACGGTTAAAAGTAAATAGGGTATTTAAATGTAGAAATGATATTATAATTACCCTAACACATGTTCTAATTCTATTTAATAAGTGTATTTTTAAAAAAAAACCTTTGGAATAAAATATTAACATTTAGGTCCAATTGGATTAGATTAATACATTTATTATTATTTTGTTTAAAGAAAACATAAAAGTTTAACAACTAAACCATTTTTAATATAGGGTTACACATAAGATAAATTATAATATAAATATTAATTATAAAGATAAAAAGATTTCCTATATAATGGTATTTTATATATAAATTTTAGACACTAAATAATTAAATTTATTTATGACATAATGATGATGAAGTAATTACCTTATTAATGAAAGAATAAAATAGATGGTATTTTAAATATTAAAATAAATACAATTTCAAAGTTTTTTTGACATAAAATAATTTTATAAATGAATATGAAATTTTAGGGATGATTCAATGTATCTTTTTATAATTAATCAAGTAGTTATGACTTTCCAAAAAACAAAATACCAAATAGTGTCAAAATTGATATAAATTAGTTTTTAAAACAAATACTATATTATTGGTTGATATAATATTCCTGAAAATCTAAGGTGCAGTCAAAGAGCTTAAATAATATTATATATTTCATTATAGAACCACTTGAGGTTATCTTCGAAGTTTAGAGTAAGTTTATTAACCATATAGTATAAGAATACAATAATACACAGTAAAAGTTAAACTATTTATCAAAGAGTTAAATCTACAAGATAAGGTTAAAATGGTAACCTATAAATGTCTAAAACCTATTTGATGAGATTATTTTGACTCATAACCACCTAATTCTTGATATAAATTCATTTGGATCCATTATACAATGAATATTATTGTATAATAAATTATTATTTTAATCTTTTTCTAATTTGACCCTCACCCCTCTTATAAAAGGGAACTTCCCCTTCTCTCAGAATCACTCCACCAAATCCATTTTCCATAGCCAAACCCAGCCCTATATTCTCCCAAATTCCCTAAAATCAATCTAGAGTCCTTAATTTGATCATAAATCCATCATATTGAGCCCTTTTGATTAACTCAAAAGGAAACACCCGAAGAAGAGGTAAGAATTTCACCACACTCTTTCAAGTTATTTTAATCTTCCACTTCTTCTTTATTTGTTATCTTTATAAGAAAAAAATAAATTCAGTACCATCTATATACTGTGATGTTTTTATAAATATGCTACAACCATATTCATTATTCTATCCATCCAATGAATGATAACATCACAATGCATGCGTACGTACGACTTACTATCTCCACATCATGGTGTAATTTGTTATTCAACACTTTGTTATTGTGATAGATATAATGATTAGTAATATGTATATAAAAAATGAAAATAACATTATAATGTCTCTATAAAATTAATATTCCATCTAATTCTACACCTTTTAATCATTAAAGAAATTATATCGTCACTTGGGTGTACGTACTGCTTACCGTATCCATGATGCGATTAGATTCATTTCCAAATTCATCATTCAACGATGATTATAAAAATATATATATTTAATAAGTATGAAATATATGTCCTAATAATGATACTGAAATCACACACACACACACAGATATATATATATATATATATAAATATAAATATATCTTATTCACTTAGTTCCGTTCAATACGATATGAAAACGGAAACATCCTTTATGCGTACGTATAACCTTTTTTTAAAAGGTAATGTCTTGGCCAATGACCAAGAAACAATTTATTAATAAATAAGGAAAATAAAAAATCCTGAAATATGGGATTTTATTACAATCTATTTCGTAGAGAGACATAAAATCAATCAGAAGATTATCAAACCAAGTAACGCCCTGATTGATACCTTTGTTAGCGAGAGAATCAGCCACCATGTTTGATTCCAGATAGGAATGAGTAGCAATATATCGAATATCTCGAAGAGAGTCCATACATCTCATCCAAAGAGATGTAAGAGTCTAGGAGAGGTGGATCGCACCATTCCAAATTACTTGGATGATAGAGTTAGAATCGCTTTCAATCCAAATGTTTTTCCAACCCTTCCTTTGAACAAAATCAACAACATGGATTACTTATATCATCTCAGATTCTATGAAAGTGGTGGTGTGGCAACCACCAAAGCAACATACATAACAGTGACCCAGATAATCTCCGCAGACAACTCCAAAACCTACTGGACTCGGATTCTCTTTTGAAGCTCCATCCACGTTTATTTTGATCCAGCCAGGAAAAGGGTCTTGACAGAACACCTCAATTGAATAACGCAATTTTTTGTAGGGGCTGAAAACTCAGAGACGTCTGAGAATCATGAAGTCTTCCACTAAATTGTTGCAGCAGTCTTTTTGGATCAAGGTAGCCTCCCTGATAGCAGTGAGAATTCTTGAATGACCTGGATTGTGATTAAGTGAGTGCATGTTATGCAAAATATTATTATGGTCATACCAAATAATGCGAAGGAGCTCGGAGACAGCCGCAAGATAGAGGTTCTTGATTTTCTTCTAGGAACTGAGCTCCACACAACGTTTCATATGAGTAATAATTGAGTCATAAAAAATCCATCTGCAATCAAACATGTCAATAATAAATTTCCAAAGAGCAGCAGTAGTGGCACATTAAAGAAAGAGATGATTGGTATCCTAACGATGCTAATCACACATATGACATTTAGAACAAAGTTGGATACCAAAAGCTTGAAGGAAAACATCAGTAGGGACATGATTATGTGCAATCCTCTAGATAAGAGAAAGGCATAAATTAATAATTTATGATATTATAAATATTAATATGGTTCTTTTATAACATAATAACATATTATGGTCATCATATATGATGTTAAAAATACCCACGACTAAAGGATTGTACAAGGTAATGCTTGTTTCCTCAATCTCATTATTATCTGAGATTGTTTGTGTATAAGTTTTACTGGGACATATTTATCATTGAAACCCATATTTCATAAAAATGTTTTAAAAAATAATATTTTAAGATTTTATGGGAGGGTCTATTTAACTATATCATCATTTTAAATGTTTTGATAATTTATCTTTCTAAATAATTTTAATTAATTTCCATGTTTTCAAAATGATTTTAAATATTTATTTACATGGACATGAATGTTTTGAAATGATAATTATTTTCAAAAGTATAAAATTTGTATGGGACACTTTGATTAAAGAATCTATTTTAAATTACTTACTTTATAAATGTGTGTCTTTTAAAAGATTTCACAAAATGGGATATTTCTCTTAAAAATATTTACTAATCATTTTCAACTATATCAACATCTTTTACTGGATATTATTCTTGATTGAGGTTGACTTATTATAATACAATCTTCCATGTTGTATTGAATGATTTATGATATTTTTGACTATGGATGTTTTATTTTTATACCATTAATTGTTTATGGTTAATATATCTATATTTCGTATGATGGTTTCAATATGAATATTTATGCTATGTTTCAACTTTTTCATATAAGGAATGCAATGGAATTAGTATGTGACAGGTGGAGCCCACTATAGCTCCTCGAGCCATCGGTAGGTCTCATGAGACAAACTAGTGTCTTGGCACAAGGCCTTGACAAAAAAATTTATTTGTAGTCTCGGCACGAGGCCTTGACTATGTGGTAATGATGTTCCGAGTTAGGAATTCCCTCATTATGAAATTAGTTATTACATGTGATTATTTTAATAGTGGAATATCCATGTGTATGTTTATATAGTGATGTTTGATTTATTTTTATAGTATTATGTTCAAGATTATGTTTAAAAAGTCTGTTGATTTTATTACACATCCTGCCTTAAAGTTTATAGCTTCTGCTAAATATTTACCTTTACCGAGCATCTGATCTCACCCCTTTCTTATGTTTTATTTTCCCAGGATTCCATGAATTGTATTATGATTGATATTTTGGGTTAAGATAATGTAAAAAATGGCATTCTCAAAGAACTATCTATGTTGTATTTTATGTTTTAAATGGTAATGTAAAGTTGATGTATATAATATATTTTCCAAGACTGCTAAACTGATCGTACTTTCGAGATTTTATTCTTTGTAATAATACCAATGTATTAAAATAATGCACCGACTCCAGGATTCTGGGGTTTGGGCATTACAGTTGGTATTAGAGGAATTTTAGCAATAACCTTGGAAACTTGATTTAGAAACAATCTGATTAGAGAACATTATCCTAATATATACTTTGAGGATTAGAATAGAAGAACATACTAGAATTTTGGTAATGTAGAGATTTTGTGAATTTTTCAAGCAATACATCCATGTTTGCATACGAGCAGGTAGAGACGGCTCTGGCACAGATTTTCCTAGGAGTAAAAACTCTAACAAGGTGTTTCGGGCATGACCCGGAGTATCCTGATACACGAAAACGGGCCTTGCTGCACTCTTAGTTACGAAACTCTTGGGGATATGGTTAGGATAATTTAAATTTTCATTACAATCCATTATGGAGTATATAGGAGTAAATACTTTCTCAATGAATTTTTTTTTATGATTATAGATTATATTCATAATATTTACAATTTATGTTAGGTATTTTACATGTTTGGAATTATGCATTAGGATTTATAAATATAACCTAGTGTGTTCCATTGTTTAGAAATTTTTTCCAATAGATAGAATGAGAACTCCATCAATACGCATGATCCAAAGAGTATGAAGGGTCTTATCTTTCATGGTATTAGGCCAACATTTTGAAAGGAATTAGTCTCCCATATATTATCATCATATGATGAAATAGTGTCATTTGTTAATAATATAAGTAATGAATTTTTTGTGTCCTACGGCTCTAAAGGGAAGCTAGAGAGGAAAATTTTGGTAGAGAGAAAGATGGATAAATTGAATAAGGGAAAGAATGATTTTACCATATGTGACAATTCTGGAAAGAAACACGTTGGTAAATTCTTGAATGGAATGAGAGTTTGTTTGAAGTGTGGAGAAAAAGGACACCGAGTGCATGATTGCAAGGGTAAGAAAAAGGTTTCAAATGTACAACGCTTCTTCTGCAAGGAGTTGGGACACTACGCAAATCAATGTCCAAATCATCATAGTATTCCACAAACGATGTTGTTGGATAATAATCAAGTTATGATATTTCCATAGAAGAAGAGTAATGGCTAGTTTTATTATGTTGATATTAATGAATTATGTCATTTTAGTATTGGACCAATGATGTACTGGTTATAATAATTATGGAGTATATTAGGATTGTTCTTTAGTACTATTTCATTAAGGATATGAGATTGTGTGGTACCAAGAAAAGTAACTCAACATCAATTAAACGTTTTGGAAAATACATGGTCAAAGTAAAGATAAAACATTAATATCATCCTGATACTGATATATTGATTTTGGAAGAAGAGATGACTGGATTGGATAATCTATATTGGATGTGATTGAAATCCTTGGAACTGATTAATGGTTTTTTATATTCCATAATTGATGGAGTTTACAATATTTTTGGATATAAGGAGTATATTTAGTATTCTATAAGGAATAAGAAAGCATGAATGTAATCAATATGGTTTTATAGTAATTCAGGGTATTACCGTGTTATAAAAGAATACATGATGAAGGTATTCACATGTTATTAAGTGGAAAAAAGAATCTTCATTGTGTTAACCTTCCATATATATTTTGGACAGTGAATTTGGACTGAAGTATTTTGGATAAGTATAAAGGTTGGAATTGATTAATTTTTACATTGAATTATATTACTAAATTAAAAGAAATTCTTATGATTATCTTTGGATTGTTATAAAAAGGACAACCCGGAGGTCGGGCGACAACCAGTCGCGTCTGACAAGGTCGTGATACTTGAACCCGCAATTGAAGGGTGACAAGGGTGCATCACGTACCCCTGGACTATGCGATGTTCTGGTTTGTATAATTTAGTTTTTTTAAAATGTTCTGACAAATGAATTATAAATTTGTTATTTTTGGAACCCTATATGATTAGGATAAATAGAATATTTTTTAATTCTATTATCTTTTGGAGTGAAATTTGAATTTATGGTAGGAATTAGTTGAAGGATGAAACTCTACTTATCATGTATATATGTATTTTTTCTCTTATTCTATGAATAAATTAATTCTTACACTTTAGGGAAGAGATCTTAAAACCAAAAAAGTGTTCTTCTAATACCTTATCTTTTGTTGAAAAGATGATTTTTAAAATCATCACATATTGATGGATTTGAGGCCCTCAATTGTATAATTTTTTGTGATTGATGACCTCAATCACTCCATATAAATATTTAATTTTTTCCTTTAATTATGGGTCTTTAATTGTGACCAATTATCTCTTAATCGAGATCCTAATTTGGTGGTGGATTTTTCATTTCACTTTCCCTCTTATTAACACTAAATTTTATTAACCCAATTTCCGATGTGGGTTTTCCGTAGAGGTATTTTTCTACTTTTAACCTTTTATTTTTGAAGAAAAATTTCAAATAGTGAGGATACAATTTATTTAAGGAGGGGATAATGTAACACCCCATGATTTCATTGTACATTATCTCAATAAATTAATCCAATAGCTTGCGCTACACACAACATCGAGTTCGAGTGCACCACAACTTACCAAACTAGCCATTCAAAAAGTGGTTATGAATATTATTAAATTAATTTTGATTATTATAAAATCTATATAATTTTAAAATCCATATTATGTGTTTCTTAGAAATAATATAAGAATGAATTCATTTTTTCAGATAAAAGAATTATTTTTTAAAAAAGGAATTTTACAGTCTTGTTATGGCTAACCCATTTTAAAATCAATATTTGACAGTTTTACATATTCAATTTTATGAAATTAAATTCTTATTAAGAATTTGGACATAAAAATTCAGTTTGGATAAATTATTGGGACTTTTCTGATAACTTCATATTTTGAGGAATAGTGAAAAATACAATGTTTTAATTGAAAAAAACTTTTTTAATCGAAATAATTTATAGTCTTAAAGTATTCATTTGAATGGTTTTGAAGTATAATTATATTATATCTTTATCATTTAATATAATGTAGGTCATTATATTCAATTTCACATTTAAATTTGACATAAACCCTTGTCAATCTTTTGGTAGTTTTTACTTTTTAAAACTCACTTTTTGGTTTTGACAACAGGATTTAATTTTAAATTAATTAATGAAAATTATATGATTTTAATTTGGTAAAATAGAATTCATTTTTTAATTTGAAATATAAAAATTATCTTAGGGTGAATTATTTTTATTTTTCTGAAAAGATTCAATTTTTGATGAATAGTGAAATACACTGCGTTATTGTTTAAAAACGACTTTTTATTTAAATAATTATTTATTTTATTTAAATTTATTTTAAGTTAAAATAGATATATATATCCTATATAAGTTCAATTTAGTTCATTGGATTTATTTTATAATAAATTAGAGGTATAAATTTTTATTGAACTTTTTACCGTCTTTTACCCACCTTCTATGAGCATTTCCAAATTTGCATATAACATAATTTAACCACTTATGTGAGATTAATTAAAAAAATTCTAGAGACATATTTGATATAAATATTTAATATTTGGTTCAATAAGATGAAATTGTTTTGGTGAATAGTAAATTTTGACTTTTATTTACCACGGTTAAAAGTAAATAGGGTAATTAAAGGTAAAAATGATATTATAATTACCCTAAAACATGTCATAATTCTATTGGATAAGTGTATTTCTACCAAACACAACCTTATGAATAAAATATGGTCCTTTAGGTCCACTTGGATTATATTGGAACATTTATTATTATTTTATTTAAAGAAGAGTTAAAAGTGTTAAATTCAATGTTTAATAACTAAACCATTTTTAATATAGGTTTAAACATAAGATAAATTTGACTATAAATATTAATTTAAAATAAAAATATATTTACTACCTAATGGTATTTTATTTATAATTTTTAGACATTAAATAATTAAATTTATTTATGACACAACAATGATGAAGTAATTACTTTATTAATGAAAGAATCAATTAAATGGTTTTATAAATATTAAAATAAATATAATTTCAAAGATTTTATGAAATCCAAAAAAATTATAGGTACATATTACATGTTAGGGTTGATGGAATGTATCGTTTTCGAATTAATCAGGTTTTTATGACTTTCACAAAAAGAAAATTCAAAATAGTGTCAAAATTGACATAAATTAGTTTATAAAACAAATACTATATTACTGGTTGATATAATATTCTTAAAAATATAAGGTTCATACCAAGGGATTAAAGAATATTATATATGTCATTAATGAACCAATTTAGGTTCTTTTGGAAGTTTAGAGAATTTTTTTTAACCATATAGTGTAAGAATACAAGAAGATACGATAAAAGTTAAACGATTTAAATAAGAGTTAAATATAAAAGATAAGGTTAATATGGTAAACTAAACTTGTATAAAAGATATTGTATGAGATTATTGGTATCCATAATCACCTAAGGATCGAAATAAATTCTTTTTGAGATATTATAAACTGAATATGATTGTATAATAAAATAATATTTTAATCTTTTTTTAAACTGACCCTCACCCCTCTTATAAAAGGGTATTTCCCCTTCTCTCAAAATCACACATACAAAGCCATTTGGCTCAGCCAAACCCTACCCATATATCCTCCCAACATCCCACACATAATCCTAGAGTCCTTACATTGTTCATAAAGCCAACCTATGGAGCCCTATTGATCAACTCAAAAGGAAACACCCGAAGAAGAGGTAATAATTTCACCACCCTCTTTCAAGTTCTTTTCTTCTTCCACTTCCACATTATTTGTTATTTCCATACACAAATAATAACTCCAGTAACTCTTAGATACTATGATTTTATTATAAATATGGTACAACCATATTCATTATTATATCAATCCTATGAATGATAATTTCACCGTGCGAACGTACGTACGACTTACCGTTTCCACACTATGGTGTAATTTGTTATTGAACCCTATGTTATTTGGATGGATATAATGATGATTAATATGTTTATAAATAATGAAAATAACATGATAATGTATCTGTAAAATTATTATACCATCCAATTCCACCCATTTTAATCATTAAGGAAATGATATCATCGCTCCAGTGTACATACGACTTACCGTCTCCACGACACGATGAGATTCATTTCCACATTCACCATTAAATGATGATTATAAAAATATATATATTTAATTAGTATGTAATATATGAAATAATAATTATACTAAAAAACCATACACACAAATATTTAAATATATCTTATTCACATTGTTCCGTTAAATATGATATGAAAACGGAAACAACGTTTATGCATACGTACGACCTACCATCTCCATAAACGGTGTTTTCCATTTCATATATCTATCTATTATACATATTTATATTCTAAATATATATTATATAAAAATAATGTTTTATATTTTGTATGTATTTAAATCCTGATCTAAGTGATATGATCAAGAATAACAAGTTAAAACCCACACGATAAAGAAAGCGATTATTACCTGAAATGTTAATTTAACATAGAAATTATTATTAAATGGATAGTATAAAGTCATAAATGAATCATTTATGATATAATAAATATTAATATGGTTCTGGTATAATTTAATAACATACTATGGTGTAATGGACCGGACCCCTCCGGTCCATTCCTTTGTTGAAATCGATGTGGTCAACACGGCGCGTGTAACAATGATAATTATTAATGATAAAAACGAAGAAGAATTTATAAAAAAATTAAAAGATGATCTGTCAGTTTATTATATTAAATAATAAAGATGGTGATATAAAGTGCGTGATTAATTAAATTAAAAGGGGTTTTAATTCTAAATAAGAATTTAAAAAAATAAGGCGTTTAGTTTAATATTAATTGAGAAATTGTTGGATATTAAATTATGGTTCATGGCTCGGGTCCACAAAACACCCAATAATAATAATATCATTATTATTACGGGATCTTGTATCCAACGTATCTCCCTCATACGGTATCGGTTTGACAATCCGTCAGCGACAGCGTAACCCTGAAATTATGACGGTCATTTTAAGACCATTAATGAGCTACTTTTATGACTCATGCCTCGGGTCAACGAAACACCACATATTGATAGAATTATCATTATTATTAAACGCGTGGAAACCGCGTGACGTGTCGTGTGTTGACCAGTAAAAACACGTAACGGGTGTACAGTCACACCGTGTATTCATCAATACACGCTGCATACTGTTTTACCTATTCGTTGGCTATATAAGAAAGGGGCACGGATTACTTCCATACCAATCGCTTCTTCTTCACACGACGACACTCTTGGATGATCAAGAAGTCTTCCTCCTCTAACTTCTTTGTCTGAACTCCGATCGTCAATCCGTCAGCGGCCACAGGATCGTAGCGACGAGACGAAGCTTCTAAGCCCGGACTTGTCACCTTTCCTTCCGGCCTTCCTTCTCCAGCTTCCATCCTAGGAGCCGTTTTTCGGGTTTGGCGAAGGCGGAGGACACCGAAGGACGTCGTCGGAAGTGACGTGATCGGGACCTTTTGAGGTAGGGATCTCACCTTTGTCTCTCTAATTTGTGTATCATGTGTGGCGGGTATCCTTTTGTTTTCATGAGAAATGGTTGAACCTTTAAATAAAGATAATAACTGGTTAATGAATGGGGTTGGGAAGTTAGTGATTGTTGTTACCTTACTTTTTATATCCTGTGATATTATATTTGTGAATTGAATGTGCTTCTACCTACTGAAAATCACAGTCGTTGGGGGCCTTTGATTACACAATTAAATATTGCCCTCTCCTTCTGTATTTTCTTATGGATGGAAACTTCATGAAATGTGGAAATTGGTTAATCACGTAAAGTTGACTTTCTAAATGAAAATCTAGAACCCTTGTGTGATCACCCCGGTTGAACCAAAATGGAATAATGAACATGTGGGTGTCGGCTTGGTTACGTGGCATGTGTTGGGGGTGTTTTTTGGGCTGTTGTGGTTTGGGTGAGCAGCGGGGCTGCGACGTTTGGGTGGTGATCTTATTGGAATGGTTGATGGTGGAAACGTGGAGGTGTGAAATGTTTCGTAAACGATGGGGTTGAAATGGGAAGTGGTTGGTTGTGGAAAATGCCTTTATTTATGAAAAGTGTTTTGATTTATGAAAAGTGTTTTGATTATGAAAAGTGTTTTGAAGTAAAAGGTGTTTTCAAATGTGGAAATGTTTTGTGTGTGGAAAGGGTTTTATGTGTGGAACTTTGAAATAAATGAATGGTGGAATGTTGTATGGTTGTGATAATCTTTTGTAAATGAAATGGCATGTGGTTGCTTGCTTTTTACCTAACCTTGGTTGTGGATGGCAGGGATATGTTTGTGAAAGGTTTTGTCTGGATGATAGTTGCCCAGTAGTAATATTTTGTTAAACCATTGCATGAAACATGAAAACCTAAATGGGGTTGGGGGATGATTGTTTGGTTGTTGATGCATGCTTCGTGGTAGCAGTGCTGAGGCACATGCTCAGTTTCTCTTTTAAGAAGCCATAGGTTGGGCTGTGTGTTTGGTATATGTATATATATAATTGTATCTTTGTGTTTTGTCGCACCACACCCATGTCAAGCACCTAGTGCCGAACACTCCCATTTTATGGGAGAGGGTGTTCCCCCTTAGTTACTAGCTCCTTCCTGCTCCTTCTTCCATAGGCTATGATGGCTTGAGGTGACCTTACACCCAAGACTCTTCGGGTAGGTCTCGGAGGCTGTGATGGCTTGAGGTGACCTTTAGCCCAAGAATCTTCAGGCAGGCTTACCATTCCCAAGAACCTTCGGGATGAGGCCCAGGTGTCTGCGGGCGGGTTAGTGGTTGTGGCCCAGGTGTGTGCGGGCGAGATGCGTGGTTGTGAGGCCCAGGTGTGTGTGGGCGGGATGCGTGGTTTGGCCCAGGTGTGTGCGGGCGGGAAGAGTGTGGTAGCATCAGGACGTTTGCCGTTAGGAAGAGCAGCAGTTAATTAAGTGGGAAATGGTGCGGGGTACCCAATACTTTTGTTCTATATATATATACTAAACTTGTTTGTGTTACTTGGTGAGTGTGACCAGTGAGGCTGGGTGGATAGTTTTTCCTTGTTAGTTTCTGGTTCTTCTGTTTTCTCACGGGACCTTAGGGTGTCTCCCCACTTGTGCATGAGAGCTTTAGGTTTCCCTACTGAGTATACTTGTATGCTCACCCTACGTTTACTTTCAGGTTTCCAAGAGGACTACCAGGGCCGTGCGGGACCCTACTAGTCGGGCAGTTTGAGTTGTTGCAGTTGTTGTTCTCTTGTTTTCTTTGGCATTGTACTTTTGAGCTTCCTTGTACTTGTACCTTGTTATAAAAATTGTTTAAACATGCATGTGGGCTTGGTTTGGGTTTATTTATATACACTTGTTCTTTTCCCTTTTTGGTGGTTGAATTGTCCTATTTCCCGATTCAAAATAATAAAAAGGGTAATGCCTCCCATATTTGTGAAAACTCATACCCTTGGTGCTAGTCGCCAACCCGGGGCCTACTGAAGGCGGGACTCGGGGGTCATTATCTCCCTTTCACCATTGCCAGCTCAGGAGGGGCATCTTTGGTGGGAGGGGGTCGTGACAGAATGGTATCAGAGGCTGATGGTTGAGAGATAGGATGGAGTCTGGAGTTAGGCACAGTGAGGATTGCATGGGATGGTAGGGCAACAGTGTTCGTTAATCTTGGTGCGTGACATAGGCCAGGAAAGACCGGCTAGGACACGGGATTTTAGGGCCCCCCGTGATCCGATGCAAGGACTCTGAGCCTACTGAACGACCAAGTCAAACTATATTTATTGCAGGGTAGAGACCCTAGGGAAGGTACATACATCATCATGTTTGTGTTTTACTTGATTTGGGTGTTCTGGGAAAGAAATTAAAATAAAATGATAATTAAAACTTTGAGTTTTTCATTACTACTTGGGCTTAGGCATTCCCTGGTTACCGAACAACTATGGCACCTGGACGTCAACAGAACGGCAGAGGAGTGGGACACAGACAGTTTCACGCAATAGAAGTGGCAACCCTAGCAAGGCCAGAGATCGAGAGAGATGTTTCTGGTTTTACTTAAATTCTCTCACTTATGTTTTGTTTAAATTCAATATCATCACACTCCTTTGTTGGAACTCTTTTGCTCATTCTCTGGGCCTGGACCTTGTTTTTGTGAGTTTTAATGCTATGTTGTTTCCCGCTTTTCTTTAAATGTACGTGAAGAGCCCTATCATGTGGGGAGGAGAAGACCTAATCCCTAATCGAGATGCATTAATGTGGATGCGATTTAACCCGTGCAGGAGAGTCAGTGCCGCCTAAAGCGGATAATATCTCGACATGGGAGAAGGAATTCCTCAAGCAATGTGTCCGGGCAGTGTGTGGGTTGTACGTTGTTGGGTGCAGTGTAAGTTGGAAAATCCTAATATATGGAAGTGGGAAGGCTCAGTCCTTAATTGAGACGCATTAATGCGGATGCGATTAAACCCGTGCAGGCGAGTCAGTGCCGCCTAAAGCGGATAATATCTCGACATAGGAGAGGGAATTCCTAACTCACATAATTAGGGTTGTCGGTTGTTTCTTGTTATGACAAGAGGCTTGAGAGGTATCTTTAGGGGTGGTTGTTCGGACCTTTCCCCCTTTTATGGGTTGGTTTTAATTCTCGAGGATGAGAATGTTTTGAGAGGTATCTGATGTAATGGACCGGACCCCTCCGGTCCATTCCTTTGTTGAAATCGATGTGGTCAACACGGCGCGCGTAACAATGATAATTATTAATGATAAAAACGAAGAAGAATTTATAAAAAAATTAAAATATGATTCGTCAGTTTATTATATTAAATAATAAAGATGGTGATATAAAGTGCGTGATTAATTAAATTAAAAAGGGGTTTTAATTCTAAATAATAATTTAAAAAAATAATGTGTTTAGTTTAATATTAATTGAGAAATTGTTGGATATTAAATTATGGTTCGTGGCTTGGGTCCACAAAACACCCAATAATAATAATATCATTATTATTACGGGATCTTGTATCCAACGTATCTCCCTCATACGGTATCGGTTTGACGATCCGTCAGCGACAGCGTAACCCTGAAATTATGAAGGTCATTTTAAGACCATTAATGAACTACTTTTATGACTCATGCCTCGGGTCAACGAAACACCACATATTGATAGAATTATCATTATTATTAAACACGTGGAAACCGCGTGACGTGTCATGTGTTGACCAGTCAAAACACGTAACGGGTGTACAGTCACACCGTGTATTCATCAATACACGCTGCATACTGTTTTACCTATTCGTTGGCTATATAAGAAAGGGACGCAGATTACTTCCAGACCAATCGCTTCTTCTTCGCACGACGACACTCTTGGATGATCAAGAAGTCTTCCTCCTCTAACTTCTTTGTCCGAACTCCGATCGTCGATCCGTCAGTGGCCACAGGATCGTAGCGACGAGACGAAGCTTCTAAGCCCGGACTTGTCACCTTTCCTTCTAGCCTTCCTTCTCCAGATTCCATCCTAGGAGGCGTTTGTCGGGCTTGGCGAAGGCGGAGGACACTGAAGGACGTCGTTGGAAGCGACGTGATCGGGACCTTTTGAGGTAGGGATCTCACCTTTGTCTCTCTAATTTGTGTATCATGTGTGGCGGGTATCCTTTTGTTTTCATGAGAAATGGTTGAACCTTTAAATAAAGATAATAACTGGTTAAAAAATGGGGTTGGGAAGTTAGTGATTGTTGTTACCTTACTTTTTATATCCTGTGATATTATATTTTTGAATTGAATGTGCTTCTACCTACTGAAAATCACAGTCGTTGGGGGCCTTTGCTTACGCAATTAAATGTTGCCCTCTCCTACTGTATTTTCTTATGGATGGAAACTTCATGAAATGTGGAAATTGGTTAATCACGTAAAGTTGACTTTTTAAATGAAAATCTAGAACCCTTGTGTGATCACCCTGGTTGAACCAAAATGGAATAATGAACATGTGGGTGTCGGCTTGGTTACGTGGCATGTGTTGGGGGTGTTTTGTGGGCTTTTGTGGTTTGGGTGAGCAGCAGGGCTGCAACGTTTGGGTGGTGATCTTATTGGAATGGTTGATGGTGGAAACGTGGAGGTGTGAAATGTTTCGTAAACGATGGGGTTGAAATGGGAAGTGGTTGGTTGTGGAAAATGCCTTTATTTATGAAAAGTGTTTTGATTTATGAAAAGTGTTTTGATTATGAAAAGTGTTTTGAAGTAAAAGGTGTTTTCAAATGCGGAAATGTTTTGTGTGTGGAAAGGGTTTTATGTGTGGAACTTTGAAATAAATGAATGATGGAATGTTGTATGGTTGTGATAATCTTTTGTAAATGAAATGGCATGTTGTTTCTTGAGTTTTACCTAACCTTGGTTGTAGATGGCAGGGATATGTTTGTGAAAGGTTTTGTCTGGATGATAGTTGCCCAGTAGTAATATTTTGTTAAACCATTGCATGAAACCTGAAAACCTAAATGGGGTTGGGGGATGATTGTTTGGTTGTTGATGCATGCTTCGTGGTAGCAGTGCCGAGGCACATGCTCAGTTTCTCTTTTAAGAAGCCATAGGTTGGGCTGTGTGTTTGGTATATGTATATATATAATTGTATCTTTGTGTTTTATCGCACCACACCCATGCCAAGCACCTAGTGCCAAACACTCCCATTTTATGGGAGAGGGTGTTCCCCCTTAGTTACTAGATCCTTCCTGCTCCTTCCATAGGCTATGATGGCTTGAGGTGACCTTACACCCAACACTCTTCGGGTAGGTCTAGGAGGCTGTGATGGCTTGAGGCGACCTTTAGCCCAAGACTCTTCGGGCAGGCTTACCGTTCCCAAGAACCTTCGGGATGAGGCCCAGGTGTCTGCGGTCGGGTTAGTGGTTGTGGCCCAGGTGTGTGCGGGCGAGATGCCTGGTTGTGAGGCCCAGGTGTGTGCGGGCGGGATGCGTGGTTTGGCCCAGGTGTGTGCGGGCGGGAAGAGTGTGGTAGCGTCAGGACGTTTGCCGTTAGGAAGAGAAGCAGTTAATTAAGTGGGAAATGGTGCGGGGTACCCAATACTTTTGTTCTATATATATATATACTAAACTTGTTTGTGTTACTTGGTGAGTGTGACCAGTGAGGCTGGGTGGATAGTTTTTCCTTGTTAGTTTCTGGTTCTTCTGTTTTCTCACGGGACCTTAGGGTGTCTCCCCACTTGTGCACGAGAGCTTTAGGTTTCCCTACTGAGTATACTTGTATGCTCACCCTACGTTTACTTTCAGGTTTCCAGGAGGACTACCAGGGTCGTGCGGGACCCTACTAGTCAGGCAGTTGGAGTTGTTGCAGTTGTTGTTCTCTTGTTTTCTTTGGAATTGTACTTTTGAGCTTCCTTGTACTTGTACCTTGTTATAAAAATTGTTTAAACATGCATGTGGGCTTGGTTTGGGTTTATTTATATAC
The DNA here is from genome assembly GCA_963277665.1 of Viscum album. Lineage (NCBI taxonomy): Eukaryota > Viridiplantae > Streptophyta > Magnoliopsida > Santalales > Viscaceae > Viscum > Viscum album. The sequence goes on along the minus strand of OY728146.1, from coordinate 865,561,593 downwards.
ACTTGTTATTTTCCCTTTTTGGTGGTTGACTTGTCCTATTTCCCAATCCAAAATAATAAAAATGGTAATGCCTCCCATATTTGTGAAAACTCATACCCTTGGTGCTAGTCGCCAACCCGGGGCCTACTGGAGGCGGGACTCGGGGGTCATTATCTCCCTTTCACCATTGCCAGCTCAGGAGGGGCATCTTTGGTGGGAGGGGGTCATGACATATGGTCATCATACCGGAAGTTAAACGTACCCAAAACTAAAGGAAAGTACAAGGTAAGAGTTATTTCCTCAATCACATTATTATCCGATATTGTTTATGTATTAATATTTATTGGGAGATATTTATCATCGATACCCATATTTCATAAAAATGTTTTCAAAAGTAATCTTATAAGGTTTAATAGGAGGGTCTATTTAACTAGATCATCATTTTAAATGTTTTAAATATTTATCTTTCTAAATCCATTTAATTAATGTCTACGTTTTCAATATAATTTTAAGGATTCATTTTTATGGACCAGAATGTTTTGAAATAATAATTATTTCCAAAAGTTTCAAAGTGGTATGGGACAATTTTATTAAATAATCTCTTTTAAATTACATCCTTTATAAATTTTTACCTTTTAACAGATTTAACAAAAAGGGATATTTCTCTCAAAAAGTTTTACAGATCATTTTCAACTATATCAGCATCCTTTACTAGATATTATTCTTGATTGAGGTTGATTTATTATTATACAATATTCCATATTGTATTGAATGAGTTATTATATATTTGACTGTGGATGTTCTATTTATATACCAATCATGGTATATGGTTAATTTATTGACATTTTTTATGCCAGTTTTAATACGAATGTTTATGTTATGTTTCAACATTTTTATACGATGAATACAGTAGACTTAGTATGTGATTGGTGGAGACTGCTATATCTCCTCAATACATTGTTAGGTCTAATGAGGGAAACTAGTGTCTTGGGAGAAGGCATTAATAAAAAAATTATTTGTAGTCTTGGTACGAGGCTTTGACTATGTGGTAATGATGTTCAGCGTTAAGCATTCCCTCATTATGAAACGGGTTATTACATGTGATTGTTAGACTAGTAGAATAACTATGTGCATGTTTATATTGTGGTGTTTTATTTATTTTTACCATAGTATGTTGAAGATTATTTTTAAAAAGGTTGTTGTTATTATTATACATCATTCCATAAAATCTTATAGCTTCTGATAAATTATTTACCGTTACTGAGCATCTGAGATCCCCCATTTCTTTTGTTTTATTTTCCCAAGATTCCAAGAAGTGTATTATGATTGATATGCAGAGTTATGCTAAAGGGAATAATGGAATTATCAAAGAACTATCTATGCTGTATTTTATGTTTTGAAATTGTAATGTAAAGTTGATGTATGTAATCTATTTTCCAAGTCTGCTAAACATATCATTCTTTCAGGAAATGATTCCTTATAATCATGCCAATATATTAAAATAATGCACTAACCTCAAACATTTAGGGTTGGGGCATTAGAGTCACTGAAAAAATCACTGTAATTGTCTTGATAATTGATGAAAACAAATAATAATCCTTTTTTACATTTATGAAGCTGTCTCACAATAAAATAATACACGATACGATAGGTATTACTCATAATTTGTGTTTTGAGTTTGAAATTGAATTTTAGTAAATAAAAAAACTAGCATATTGAAAATTTATAAATTACATTAGTATTGTTTTGATATTTTAGTAAATATATCTAATGTTTATGAATTATCCACACCTCAATAATGGCACATGGTGTGACCAGTATGACTCCATGTGTATAATTTTTATTAAAAATAGTCATTATTTTAAGTAAAAACAATAAGTAGAATACTGAAAACTACAAAACACCTTAATATTTTTTTAATATTTTTTTAAAATTACCCATGATTAATTTTCTATCGGTATGAGTCGAGATCATCTCAATACAACACATTGTTTGAATTTTATGACGCTATATGTGTCTTTTTATTTGAATTAACATTAATTAAAGTAAAAAATAACATGTGACATATTTCAAACTAAAAAATACATTAGTATTGTTTTTATATTTGAAGACAAAAATCGAAGAGTAATTTATGATTTTTAGAGATAAAATTCTCCAAAAACCGATGAACGGAGTGTCTGGTATGACTTTATGTCCATATTTGTATATTAAATTTTCATTAAATTTTGCAATAAAACAATCGTCATTCTCAAAACTAGGAAAAATCATTTGGATTGTTATGAAACTTTATAAAAAATATCCATGAGTCATTTTTGATTTTTAGAAGTTTAACACACCTATATTGGACACATGTTGTGACTGGTATGACTAAATGTGTCTGTTGTCAGTTTAAAATCATTATCTTAGTTGAAAATGTGTCACTAACTAATAAAAAATAAACTACCATCCAAGTGCCTTGATAATTGAGGTTAGAAATTCACAAGTCATTTGTTACATGTATTATGTAGTCTCATGTGAAATTGATGCATGATTCTATTGGTATGACTCATGATGTATGTTTCAATTTGAAATGAAATTTTAATTAAATAAATTAACATACTAAAAATAGATAAAATGAATTCATATTGTTATAAAATTATTTAAAAACGATCTATACATCATTTTTTATGTGTAGGATTCATCAAAACCTCAATACAATTCACAGGGTGACTAATATGACTCAAATTGTGTCTTTTTATTTAAAATTGAAATTAATTAAAGTAAAAAAGTGAAAGGGGCATACTGATATGCAATAAAACACATTAAAATTGTTTTTATATTTTTTTACAATGATAAATGATTCATTGTTGATGTGTAGGAGCCAACCAAACTAATTACGGCATGTGGTGTGACCATTATGACTCTATGTGTGTATTTTTATTTCAAAATGATATTACATTAAGTAAAAAAGAACAAATGGAATTCTGAAAACCATGAAAATTCATTTGGATTATTTAAAAATTTAGGAAAATGATCCGTGAGTCATTTTTGACATATAAGAGTCAACCACACCTCAATACAATGCACATTGTGACCTTTTTTACTCCAAGGGTGTCTTTTTTAAAAAATTGATATTAATTTAAGTAAAAAAGAACAAGTGAGATACTAAAAAATGATAAAACACATTCATATAGATTTTATAGTTTAGGAAAATGTTCTATTAGTCAATTGTGACATGTTGGAAAAAACTATACCTCAATTTGTCATACGGTGTCCCCGTTATGACTAAAAGTGTCCATAATCAGTTTATAATTGATATTTTTTAAAAAAGTGCCACTCATTGAAAACTATAAACACATTCTTTGATTGTCTTGAAAATTTAGAAATAAGATTCATAAGTCATTAGTGATGTGTACGAGGTACTCTCACATCAAGCAGGTGCATTATGGGACCGGTATGACATATAATGCGTTTTTCATATTTCAAATGTCTTTTTAGTAAAAAAAACATTATTGACATACTCAAAAATAGAGAAAATGAATTCATATTATTCTAATAGTCTAGGAAAATGATACATTAGTAATTTGTGATTGGTAACAATCATCATCACCTCAATACGATGCACGGTATGACTGGTATGACTCCAAGTGTGTCTTTTTATTTAAAATTCACATTAATTTTAGTAAATGAACAAGTGAAAAACTCAAAACAATGAAAACACATTCATATTGTTATGATATTATAGAAAAATGATGAATAACTCATTTCTGACATGTATGAATCAACCCCACCTAAATAGGATGCATTGTGTGACTGGTATAAATCCAAATGTGTCTTTTTATTAAATATACACATTTTTTAATGTATTATTTCATATTAATGTTTTATTTATTTATTTTTTGTATTAATAACATGATTTTTTTAATATATAGGTATTAAAGTTTTCATGGGATGAGATGACTTTTTAGCAACTGATACCATTGGCAGACATTTTTTATAGGGGATCATGGCCATCCAAAGATGAAATATTAATGTGTTAAAATGTGTGTTGGATAATTGTAAATCTAATTATATAAAAAATTGATTGAAAAACTAGTTGTGTTTTTATATATAAAATGGGTGGAAATTGTTATATTCATGAGTTCAATGAAATTTATGTTGCATTGCTTTAAATTATAGGTTGTACAAAGATTTTTTTGTTATTACAGGGTTTTGCATGGTGTGTTATTATATGAAAAGAATATTACTACATGCTAGGTAATTATCAGTGCTATTTTAGAACTGATAAAGGGACCCCTTTATCAGCACTATTTAAATCACTAATAAAGGGTGTCCTTTGCGGGAACTTTTTTTAGTATGGATAAATCCCCCCCTTTATCATAGCTATGATTAACAACACTTTTTTAGTGATGTTAAAAGACTATTTTTGTGTTGTTAAAGGAAATGTGTGTAATACTGTAAGGTATTAAGAATAATATTTTGGAATTTATTAATGTAATGGAGTGTTTTCATTTTATGTTTTTCTAGTTTTCTGTATTTAAATAAAAATTAACTATTTAAAATATTATTAGTTTTCTATAAATGCCACAATCAATTTTCTTTCTATAGATTACATTCTTAGACTATTTAATTTTTATGAATTATTAAATTTTACCAACGCTAAGGGGTTTTATTATAAAAAAACACACATTAATGTATGAAATGGTTTCTAAATTTAATGTTTATATGAAATAAATATTTCCCCCTTCAAATTTATTAATGTATATAGAATAAATTCCAATCATGCGATTGGGAGGATATGATAGTTTATTTTATAAAACAATTATTATTTTAAGAATAAATGTGTTTTATTTTAAAGTATATATGAATACATATGGGTGTATATATACCATATCATGAATCATTTTTTCCATATATATATAAATATTTATATATGTATATTCAAAATCATGTGAAACAGTTTTATTCTAATATGTATATATAAATATATCATTTCATATGAAACTATATTGATTTGACAAAAAGTTACTTCATCACATAATATTTCTTTCATAAAAAAATATTCTGAATCATTAAAGAATATTAATTCTCCCTCTATATGAAAGGTAAGATTTGGATTTTTCAAATTTATTTCTTAAGCTAAATGAGTTTTATATTCAAAAATGAATATATGTATATATATATAAATGAGTATAAATTTATATATATATATATATATATATATTCTTTCATGTAGAACTATTTTTATTATAACATATACATGTATATATCTAAATGTATATATATATATATAATTTAATTTGATACTTTTTTATTATGATGTATGCATGTATATACTTATATGTATATATTGATATATCACTTCATGTAATTTTTATTATTATGTCATATATATATATATATATACTTAATTTATGTGAAATAATGTTTATTCTGACATCTCCCATTTTGAAACTCTACAAAATTATTTAGATATTTCAATTATATACCTCACATTTAAAACAATAATTATATGATCCGAATTATATATTGTTTAAATTCATTTATAAAACTATCATTCTATAGTCATAAACTATCGAAATATTTATCAATACATCGTAACACTTTTTATATTCTAAATAATTAACATTTATTTTTAGACTATCTTTTTTCTTTACTTTACAACCTTTATTTTAAGGTTTTAAAATAGGTTATCCCATACACTCATCCTCAAAAATTAATTTTTCTTAAAAAATATAAAATGTATATATATCCAAGTAATTACTATTTTATGCATTTTAAATCAATACTCATAGTTTTAAAAGGACGATCACATTCTTTAGGATATAATAAACAACATTTTAATTCCAAATAATTATACTTGGTGATTAAAAGTATGTCTTCAGGGGATGGGGAGTGAAACTAAACCCCTTGTGGGAATTTTTATTACTACCAGATGGGTGTTCCAAGAATTATATTTCTCTATACTGCATTGGGTAAAGTATTAATCTCATGAGATTTCATGTATCGTGTCTGAGATGTTATCCTATGAACACCCTAAGATTAATGAGTAACCCTAGTCCATTATGGGACTATTTCTATTATGATTATTTTGTCTTAAGAAAAGTTGTGTCTTTATGTTTTAATCAAAAGAACCTTAAAAAATTATTTATGATTTCTTATAATATTTTAAAAACAATTTATGATTTTATGGAACAATAAAAATTATTTTTACAAGGAATTATTATATTGAAATTAGCAATAGGAGTATTTTATATCATTTTACATAAGAACTCGTGATATATATATTGAATTTTTATTTTCAACAAATATTTCATGATTTAATTTTTTGAAAACCACCAAAATGAGCACCATATTTTCGATAATTGAAGAAATACTTGAATTAAGGGTATTATTCTCTCTGAATAGTGATGGGAAGATGACCAAACCACACACATCGTGTAACTTATAGAAGCTCAAGTGATCATATGACCATGGAAAAGTCTTGTGAAGAGATCACGTGCTACACATGTTCTTTTGTTGATCAGGTGGCACCCATCGGAAAAAAACTCTCATATTCTAGAAAAGTTTCTAGATAATCACTAATATTCATACAGAGGTTTCCTGAAAAGTTCACATGTACATGATACTTTTCAAAAATTGTATACCTAAAAGTCATTTAAAACCCATATAAAATAAAGACAGAAAATGTTTATGCCTCATGCAATGGAAAGTTAAATTTATATTCATGAGATGTGGTTATTAAATTTGAATGACCCCACCAATACTCCTGGTGGCATGACCACATTGTTGAATGAGAGCATGATGGCTTGTCACCTACAATATGTGAAGGGCCATAGACATGTCCATTTGATTATTTTGTACCCCTTTGGATCCATAGAAAAAATGGAGGGATTGTATGTGACAATTCTTGTATAACATCATGAAATACACCATTGATCACATGACACATCATAAAAAAGAAGAGAAACTGTCCATGAGAACTCTCGAATGACATCACAAGAACCCCTATCCTTGAAAAATATCAAAGGAAATAAAACAGGAAATGGAGTAATCCTATCATGAAGGGGAGAGACGTTTATTTTCATGAGAGGGGGATATGTGACTCATGTTATCACCATTAATTACATGAAAACCCATTTAAAATTCATCTTGATCTCATGAGAGGCCATTAAAAATAAAATCTAAAATCACAAATGTCTAATGACACACACTTTTAATTTAAAAAATAACCCAAAACAATCCTTCTTTGATTATGAAATGGACTTTCTCTAGGCATCTTGATCTCCCAAAAAAATACGATTCATGTATAATCAATAGTGTAACATACATTTTATCTATCAACATGATTGTGTGAGATCCCATTGATAGTATAGGGTCTATTAAATATGGAAATGAAAAAGTGTTCTCATAGTTTCTAAATATCATACAATGCTTCAGGAGACCAATACAAGTTTCATGGGAAGTGCATGATACAAAACTCAATCCAATGAATCTTTCTCTCATATGAGAAGTATTCTTTGCATATGATGACATATAACAGGGGTGGTGATGACTATAAAATCACCCCCAATCAAAATAAAATGAAATTATGAGGACTACACACACATGATTGCAACTACACCCCTAAGAGAACTGAAGTGAATAAATCTTAGAGTAGAAGTTAACATGATTTCGATAGTCACACACTATGTAAAATTAATGACATAATAACACAGAATGAGTATGTGATTCATGGGATCACCCTATTGAACATGTGAATGGATTTTTATGTGCCAAGAAGATCATGCGAAAGAGATTGTGCATTTTTATTTCATCACCTAAAATACAAATAAGAAATTTCATGATAACCCATGAGGCACATATAAAATAAAGGCTAAAAAAATAAGGAATACATAATTGAAGAACATGAGCCTTAGCTAGGTTGGTAAGGACTCCGTAATGGCATCCAAATGACTAGGGATCAAATCCTGGTGGAGGCATAATTTCCAGGTACTGTAGTAGTACTGTAGCAGGTACTGTAGTTGGAACTGTGCAGTAATATAGTGGGTACTGTAGCATGTACTGTTTGGCACTGTAGCAGCCGGGAATATTCCCCCGTTTGGGCCTTCGGGACATCGATTTGGTCCTTGAGTCCTGTGAGGCCTTTGGGTCAGCAAGGCCTTTGGGCCACTTCAAGGCCTTCGGGCCACCTTAAGTGCATATGAAAACCAGACAACCCACAAGGAACAAGCTCTACAAGGAGGATGAGCAAGGATATTTCACCACAGTAGAAGCTAAACGGATTACAAGAATGAGAGGCTAGAACTCCTGCCATCGGGACAAGCCTGTGCTTGCACGGGAATGCCTAGCCGAACAGCCATGCGAAGGTGGAGAGATAACTTCACGATAAATATGTTGGGGAGTAGCAGTTCCAAGTAGTTTTTCTAGGTTGTATGTATGTTTGAAGCCTACGGGCAATGAATTCCTCTAAGGCCTATGGGCCATGTAATACATACGCCTACGGGCCTTGTAAGGGTTCCACCTCACCCCTTTAAAGGTGTATTATCAAAATCAATAAAATATGAAGGCCTTCGGGCCATTGGAGGCATAATTGAATAAGGAAAAAATAACATTAATGTGAAGAAATCATGTGGCTCAGATGACCTATCCATATCATGAGATCGTTATAGAAAATATCACCCAAATCTGGAAAAGCACTCTGTATAAGTCTCCTAAGTATTTTGATGTCCTTATGACAAGTCTCCCATGTAATGAAAAGACCTCCAGTCATATCATCCAAGTCATGAGACACCCTCTGTACATACCATCAAGATCATGTAAAGCATTTCAAACATCTCATTCCGATCATTAGATGTTCTCCATTCATGCCATTTAGATCATGTTATTTCTTCTAGACAAGTAAATTTGATCATGTGATTTTATTTGAACATGTTTTCAAGTCAATAAATACATGAACATATGGTAGACATAAATTTTTTACACATTCCTAATCAATTTTCTATGATTTTTTAAGTAATTTCAATGTTAATTCACATATAAATCAATCATTTTTTTAAAATAATTCTTGATTAGAAATAAGGAATGAAAATGGTTTAAAACAAGTAAAAATTTTCAATTTTTGAATTTTAAAATTCATTTTTTTATGAAGATGAATATTAAATTTTCCAAAAATTTTGATGTTTCATGTACAAAAAAATAGGTGTCTGACCTAGGGTGTCCCTCAACCATAGGCAAAAATTGCACATAACGAGCACAAGCAACTAGATGGCCATATAATGTTAAAACAGGTCAATCCTAGAATAATAGAGCATATGGGAGGCAAGATAGTCTAGGGGGTCCTTACTGGTGAATCCCTTGAGTAGTTAAAGCTTTGTTGAATCTAAAAGCATCAACCTATGGTGTTGAAACCCATGAGGTAGTAGGAGGTGAGTGTCACTAGAATGAAGTGGTTCACAATGATAGGTGGGAGTCCACTGGCCCCCTTGAAAAATCATGGAGGGCATATATTTTTTTGGGTGTTCACCTCAATTTCATGTTTTTATGGTGAAGAATCTTTTTCAACATTTTTTAAAAAAATTAACAATTTTTTCTCATCTCAGCCACACCTCGAATGGATATTCTCTGATCCACGATGACGTCGCTCTATGCTGCAATAGTCTCACCATACCAACCCTGGTACACCCTATAAATAACATGGATAGAAACTATTACCTTTAGTTTGAGATCCATCACCACTTCCAAGGAATCCCACCACCACTGATCTTATCTGAAACCTCAGCCGACACCGAAGATGATTTTTTCAAAGGATTCTTTGGACACTTCAGAAGATAGAGGAAGAGGAGGCAACCACCACCATTCCCAATACCTAGTACCCCTATCACATGGAACCAAACCTGATCCCATGAAAAATCGACATCATACCATTCACACCATTCGGCTTCTATGCTAGTTAGTCTATGATCCATTATTCCAACACCTTAATTCCATGGGTGTTTCCAAAATCACTTTGTGTATCTCAATGGCTTTGATATTTTTATATTTTTAACATTGAAGTTTAATATATTTGATGATAACATCTGATTTTAGATGATTATTTTTCCACTCTTATTTTCTTATAAAAGTATGGAAGCACCTACTCCCTCTTGATAGTTATCCCCAATGAATAGTAGTTCCAAGGCAAGGTCGATATTGCATATTCCTTTTTCTCTATTTTTTTGGATTTTTTTATTTATTTTTTTTTGTGTGAGTTTTTTTCTAATAAAATTATAATTATGTATTTTAAATAACCAATCTATGGATTTTTTTTCTGTTATTCATCCACACAAAATTTACTTCATATCTTCTTTCATTCTTCTTCTTCTTCTTCTTTATTTTTTCCATCTAATTTGTTTGAACATTTTATGTCTTAACTTTATAAAAATATTCTATATAATTATCATCCATATATCTATTATTCATTTTTTTATTATTCTACATATCTCTCTTTCAACCAGTTATTTTTACTATTATTTTATTATTTTATTTTCTATTTTATTATTCCCTCAATATTTTATTCTATTATTTTTATTTTTATTATTATTTTCTTCCTTCTATCCACCATTTGATCTCTTACTCTTGATAATGGGAGGCTAACCCATGCCTTTAAATGGGGGAGTTCAAGTTGTTCTTTGATTTTTTTTTTAATGTTTATTTAATGTTTTATGTAGAATTTAGAGGATTACATGTGTATGGAGAATATCCGTCATGACATGAAAATTAATAATTTTTATTATTATATTTAATCTATTTTACCTCTCATTATTAGTTCTCTATTTAAATGAGGGATTTCATCAAATCAAACAAAATTTATAGAGATGGGTCCTATATGATTTCATACCCTCGACCAAGGTGTGTCATCAATGTTGATTAAAGGAGGAGTTGAATTTTATATATTTATAAGGAATTAAAGATTTCTGAATTTCTGAATGAAATGTATAGTAACTCATCATGGGATTTCAGGTTTGGATTATCAAATGAAAATTACGAAAAACAAATACCACTAATTATACCCAAATTCAAACCTATGACCATTTTAATTCTTACTAATTTCATTCTATTTATAACTATATATTATTATTATTTAAATATAGACTCTTCATTTATTCTCAATATTTCAGAATGTAAAAAAATGATAATTTACTAAAATTTTCATAAAATAATAATAAAAAAATGAATAATATTTTTTTTACAAATGAGTTAAAAAACTAAGAACTTCCTCAAGTGAGACAGGCCTGGTTAGACTCTATAATGAAATATGAAAATAATTGTTTTTCTATGCCTTAAAATGCGAATGTTTTAGAAAATAGAACCATTTCTTGGGATCTGATCTATATTTTATTAAATATTTCTACTTTCACATAGTTTAAAGTTTCTAATTTCATTAGAAAACAAAAAAAAAACATTTCTCCATTATGTATCTACATTTTGGCTATTATTCATTGAAAATTAACACTCAAGTGCAACAAGAATGAGATATTGTTTATAATGATTTAATTGATCAAACCTAATATACTAAAAGGAAAATTTCAGTAGTGAGGTACTAAATAGAGAAAATAAATCAAGTTAACCTCAATAAACATGATCCTGAAAAAGACAAAATTCCATTATTCATCCCTTATTTCTTTGATGACATAGAAGAAGTTAAGGATATTTTTGAGTAATATCAATAGCCCAAAAATATGAATGATCATACCCATGAGGACTCTGAAGAGAATAAGATTCATGATTAATACTCAAGTGATGATAGTATTAATAAAGAAGGATATTCAGATAATTTTATAGAAAAACTGGGTAGAAGATGAAATGAAAAATGATCTTCCAATATAAAATATTCAAGAATAGGCACCTAACTACCTATTTCTATACATGTAAAAAAATACACCCCCAAGTAGTGTAATTCGACATATTACTGGAGTATCATGACTACCTACATTCATCCAATACCATCCAACTCCAAGAATAAATTACCATTGTGGAAGAAAATGAAGATGAACCAATTCAGGAAAATGATACCTCCATGGACTATTTCTATTTGGATTATATTCAATTTTATTTGAGTGTAACAACATGATGATTGTAATTTTTAAATATGATGAATAATTTCTTTCCCTCAATGGAAGATGAAGAATTTTTTCATGCACTTACAGAGGAATACAAAGAGCTCCCCAATTTTATTGAACATAAATTTATAGATTCCCTTGATGATACAAAAGTACATGAGCCCAAGAAAATCACAATAAAGGATTATCATACTAAAAGGGTGAATTTGGATATACATTCTTAATGGTTAAATTCCATAAAAATAAAAATTCATTCTAACTCTACTTTTTTAATTACATTTCTTGCATCCCATATTATTCAATCACTGGGTAAGAAGATGGATTCACATGTTAAATCTTAGAATTATGATGGTATATACTTCATCATACACCTACAATAAAAGAAAAACATAATTGTGAACGGGGTGGAACTGTTATACTCTATCCATAGAGAATTCCTCACCGTGAAGGAATATATGGAATGTAGGAGAGTCCACATGTGGTGGTTCACGTTAAAGAATATCTTCCCAACATCAAACAGGGTATAATAGCTGGTAATTCCCTCTAGGGGCTATAAAAAATTTGTTTCCCACCTGGGGGATCATACCAAGAAATATCTGTTTCAATTTCTTTCAGGGAATGTTTATTTCAATTTCATTTTTATGACTATTCTATATTGAGGCCCCAACCCTCTTCCTTTTTGAGCTTAAATGACTTGATATGTGGGCTTCATTGATCAATTGTATTTTATAAGTTCATAATTCTATAAGGTATACCCTAACAGTTATGTAAGAGGGATATGCTTCATGGTAATGGGACATCACTTTTAAATTTAATCTTTTATTTATCTACATTTTTTGTCTAACAACATGTTTTGATATTTAAACATTAAATTGGATGACCTTATATAAATTTAAACTTTATATGACATATCTTGGAGACATATGTTCCTTAGGAATCATGTGATTTTGTGATTTATATTTAAATGTTAATGAGTTTAACACCCCAATGTTTTTATGAAATATTTTATTTAAATAATTTTTATTCATAATTAGCATAATATTCATAAAAACATGATTTTAAATGAACTATGAGATGCCAATTTATAAAATTATCATTATATCAGCTTCATTATGTTAGAATTAATAAATATAACTAACTTTTAAAATTGCATTGTGAATTCATTAGCTATCAATTATTTAGGAAAAATATAAATCAATTAGATATTTGTGTTTTTTATTTAATTACTTTATTTATGAAATTTATGAGAAACATAAGTGTTATATACACAATAAATTATTTTCAATATTCATATAATTGATATTTTATTCCTAAGATGTGAATAAACCCCTATTTGATGTATAAAAACCTATTTTTTAATTGTTAATTTTACACCTTTGAAGGGTGAACCCCATTAAAATTACTATTTTGAAACATTAATAATTCATATATAAAAACATAAACATGTTATTTTTATGTGGAATTTAAAAACATACATTTTATGAATTTTTTGAAATGTTTTCAATAACTTGCATGTTTTAATAAATTATAAAAATATGATAAAATTTAATTGACAATCACTTTTTTCATTGAAATAATTTGTATTGATAATTATATTATTTAATGGTTTAAAAGTATAAATAGAAAATATTTTTACAATTTAATATAATTTATGACATAGTAATTAATTTGAAATTAAATTCACATGTAAAAATATTTCAATATTTTTGAATATTTTAACTTTTAAAACCTATTTTTTCATTTCAACAGTGCGATTAATTTTAAATTAATTACTGAAACTTCATTGTTAAAAGTTTTGAAAAATGGATTCCACATTTGGAATAATTAAGTCATATTTATACTAATTGCTTTATTTTATTTATGGGTAATATGAATAGTAACTTTGGTAAATTTTATTCACATGGTAAAAGAGTAAATCAGATAATTAAGGGTAAAATAATATTATAAAACTACCAGAAAACCTTTCTTAATATAATTATATTATTATAATTTTCCCTAAATCATACTTTGGTTAAAATGGTATCCCTTTTAACTCACATGTATGACATTAGGATATTTGATTTATTTTATTTAAAGAGAACAGAAATAAGTCTCATTAAAACATTAATTATTATATTAATTTTAATATAATGTTACACAGATGATAAATTTGATTATAAATAATCATTTGAATGATAAAATTTCTTCCATTTTCATGAAAATTTATTTTTAATTTTTATGAAATAAATAATTACCTTAAAGGCCAATACTTGGATGATGAAAAATTATTTAATTGATGAAAAATCAATAAAACAATTTTTTTTAATATTAATAACCATAAAAAGGTTTAATCACTTAAAAAACAATTGGTCAAGTATATCTTGACAAAAATAATCCTAGGGTCAACTTATTGATCTTTTGGAGGATCATAGAAGAGATTAATACACTTATACTATTTTATTTAAAGTGAAGATAAAATTTTCACATTCATGTTTTAAAAATGTATATCATTTTTAATGTTGGGGTTTTCAAAAGAAAAATTCTACTAAAAGAATTCTTATAAAATATAATTCATTTATCTTTATCATATTATTTTATCTTGAATTGTTATTCAAAAATAAGTATCTTAAATAGTTAAACAATATTGAGGTAGTAATTATATTATTAATAAAGGGATAAAATAAATATTATTAGAAATATTTTAATAAACATAATTTGGGAAAAATATTATGTCAAATAAACTTTCTATATTACCTTGTCCCCTAGTAATATAATAAAATATTTTTATATAGGTTCAATTATCATTTTTATATTTAAAAAGAATCCATGAAATATATGGTGTCTAAATTGACACTTTTAATATTTTTTCAAAATAAGGTTTTCTTATATTATTTAAAAATCATAAAACATTTATAAAAAATATACAATAATTATGATATGGTATAATTATATAGGAGGTTCAGATACCTACAAAGCATTGAAAATATAAGGTAATGGATAACATTGAAAATATCATTTTTATATGAGATTGTTTATTCGAAAGTATTTACTGGGGTATATTTATCATCCACATAGATGTTTTATAAATATGTTTTTCAAAATATTATTTACATAATTCTATAATTTTTATGTTAAATTTTACCCATTGGTGAATTTTTACTTAATGGTTGAAATGGAATCTTTTTTCATTTTCGGTACGAGGTAATTTTTTTGACTTTTCCGGAAAAAGTACGAGAAGAATGTTTTTTAACATTTACAGAATGAATAGATTTTTATGATTTCATAATTAAATATTTACTTGAATATTACCCTATAATATTACAAGTTTATTTTTATATAAAATTATTTCTCCTAAAATTTTGTGGCATTTTGAGGAAGGAAAAAATTTGGAAGAAAAATGATATTTTCCTCAGGAATTAATTTCTAGAGTTCTCTTGAAATTATTTTCCATATAATATGAAACTCATTAAATAGGTTTATATTTATATCCATATTATTAATATTATTTTATTTTGTTTATTATTATATGTTATTTAAGAAATCTATTTGTTTTATATCAATTATGATAAAATGATGTTTAAGAAACCCATTTTATTTCATGGGTTATGCTATGGTGAATGTTTCTATATTTTTGTGGTAAATGTAAGAACGGTTTAATTATTAGATGTTTGGGACCTATATACCCCTCCAATGCATTGGGTAATGATTTATATAACTTGATATTGACATTATTACAACAAAAAGTAAATCTGGTTTAGTAATACAGGGCAGGAATGAAGAGTGAATTCAGTTTAGTAATGGTCTTTGTCTGCTATGATGGCATTAGCAATGAGCCTTGACTAATTTGAAATGATTTTCTATGATTATGTGTGTATTATTCGAAATTTCAAGTCTTATGTTATGGATATTTGGATTACATTTCACTTTTATGATTTAACCCATGACATGATATTATGATCTGTTATATGTAGGATACAATTTCCAAATGTTATGTTCTTATGAATATGATTATATTGATATTTCCCTTATTTACCCTTATAGATAATTTGAGCTCACCCTTTCGTATGTTTCTTTTCGCCATGTCATGAATAAGGTTATTAGGTAAGATATGTCAAAAAAGAGTGCAATTATGAAGAAATAAGTTGTAGAAAATGTAGATGTTTTATGAACCAGTGGTTTATGTTTCCTAGTTTCTAAGGACACTAAACCTATATTGTCCTATAGTGGGTTTTGTGATGTTATGTAATAAATATTCTTCAATATTGAAATTAAGTCTATATATAATGTTGGGGATCTTATAGTTGGTATCAGGGAAAAGGTATAATAAACCATAGGAAACAAATATGAGAGAAACATAGTAACAAACATAAGGATATATCTAACTATAGGTTACAATAATGTCCTAGTTTTTAAGAGATGTTCATGAGTAATATAGGATAAAACAAAAATTATCCTAAATTAAAATATTATTTTTGAATTTTTTGGTTTTACCATTATGATTAGTGTAACATCCCCAGTAAGTAATGAATAATATATATTTTTATCTATGTCTATTAATGATTAAGATAGTGTTATAGAGGCTTAAAATGAAAATAAATACAATCTTATGCATGGAATACTCTAATATTCTTAAAAGATTATTTTACTGCCTTTTGATGGCAAACCATTTTTGAATCTATATTTTGACAATTTTATAAACTATGTTTGTCAAAATAAACTTATCCTTTATTATTGGGACATCAAAATTTACCTTGTGTGAATTTTTGGTATTTTTCTGACAATGTTCATTTTTTAATGAATAGTGAAAAATACTGCATTTTACATCAAAACTGCTTTTTAATCTAATTTATTTATATGATTAGATTATGTTTTGAATTGGTTTTGAAGTGAAATTAGAATATATTTTTACCATTTTATCCAATGGTGGTCATTGGAATCAATTTCACTTTGAAATTAGACTTAAACTGGTGTCAATCTTTTGATACTTATTGTTTTGTAAAAACACGCTATTTGCTCTGGCAGCGGGAATTAATTATTGAATTAATTAATGTGACTTATATTATTTGAATTTTGTAAAATGGACTTCATTTTTGAATCCGTAATATCAAATATATCTTAGGGTGAATTTTTGGTAATTTTCTGAAAAACATCAATTTTTGATGAATAGTGAAACCACTAAGTGGTAATCAAGCAAACTGATTTTTCAGTTAAATGAAAGTTTACCACTAATGTGTATTGAATTTTGAAAATCTGACATACATGGTTGTCATTAAGAAGTAAAATGTGGTTTAATGAGATTAAAATAATTTTTTGGTGAATAGTAACTTATTAAGTTTTTAATCGCGATTAGTGGTAATTAGTGTAGTTTAAGGTATAAATAATGCTTTAATAATATGAAATGACCTAGACACATGTCCCAACCTTATTGGTTGTGTCATGGCCGACCAAGAAAAGCCATGGGTCAACTTGGGGACCCAATGGAGACATTTTGGTTGGGAAATGACATAAATAACTTTTTATTTAATGTAAAAGTAAAAATGACACAAACATAATATGTTTTACGAAAACAATTTTTACATGGGGTTATAAAGATCAGATATTTGATTATAAATAGTCATTGGAAAGATAAAAATATTTCCTACATCATAGTATTTTTTTATGATTTTTAGACATTAAATAAATTAAATTATTTATGACATAATAATGATGCAACGATGACATCATTATTTGACGATTTAAATAAAATGGAAAGATAATGTAAAATCTATGAACTACACATGTCCAAAACCAATTGGATGAGTGTATTTCGAACCCTTATCACCTTATCCACGAATTATATCAATGTGGGACCTTTTGAAACCGAAACACATTTTCAAATAAAGTAATATTTCTTTACTTTCCAAAAGTGACCCTCCTCTCCTCTTATAAAAGGCCCCCACCTCTACCTCATTTCACACACTCCTCAAGCCTTTGGCTCGGCCAACCCCTACCCATTTACTCTCTCCACATCCCTCTCCTAATCCTAGAGGATTCCATTTGGGCATAATCCTTTCAAAGGAATCCTTTAGGCTCAAATCAAAAGGAGTTACACTTTTAAAGGTAATTCATTCTCTCATGTTCATTTGTTTTATTTTGTTTCTCCAACCCCCTAAACTCTTTTTATTTACTTCCTTTGTAACAACACCAGTATCTTCAATATACTAGGATGTTGTTATAAGATTTATTTGAGCTACATTCTCACACAACTACATCAAATGGTTAAAGAACATACGGTTTCCGTGGATGGCGAAATTCTGCCTCCCGAAACGATGATTGTTCAATACACATTTAACACCTTCAAAGGTGGCCATTATGATGTCAATATTTTTATATATGATATATAATATGATTTTGTTTTCCTTAATCTTCTGTTTTTTCATTTTGGGCATAACTTTATGGTTCCCATTATGGGTAAACACGATATCTTCATTTTAGGAAGTGCGGACTACCGCCCCCTAAAGGTGATTTGATTCGTTAATACCATATGTGGGATGTGTAAAGGATAAAGTTAATGATATTATATATGTTATTATACTGGAATTATAATATACTCTTATATCATTATGATTCCATTCCAGAAAATATGAAATAGAAATGGAAGTAGCGTTCATGCGTACGTACGGCTTACCGTCTCCATGAACGGTGCATTTCATTTCTTACCTCTAAATGTGATGTAATATTATAAATAAATGTATATGATGAATATATATGATATATATGTTATCAAAATCATTAATATCATTCTGGATATAACGAAACTTTGACCAAATTAACAACATGTAAGTGTAAGAAGTCCATTTTTGACTTAAGAACCAAATACCGACAAAATGAACATTATTAACTTAAATGATTACATGATGTTCATAACATGGTATAAAAGGAATAATGAACTTGAAAAAGGTTCATAAGCAAGTAGAGATTAACTCAAGTTTATTATTCAGGAAATTAAAGAACGGTCGGGTCAAGTCGGATACGAGGTATGGGACTTCGTCTCAATCTCCTTTCGTTGAGGCATATTTTATTTTATACACAACTTTCTTTTATACGGTGTATAAACCCCTTTGACTTTTACGTTTATTCAAATAGAATCTTTTTTATACGAAGCGTTTACGAAACGACAAAATGGAATGTTTTTGTCGTACGTATGCGGCGACAACGACTTCTCCGCCGTCATGACCGTTATTTGAGTTTCGGCTTCCTCTACAAGCCATACCTTCTTTTTAAAAGAAAAATAAATACCATGTTTTACTTTTCTTTTATTTTAGTATTGAAAATGGTTTTCATAATGTTTTTATATCAATGTGTTGTATTGATATCTCGTGATTGAAATGTGGAAATTTTATGTTTCCTTTATGCATGTTTTATGTGATATGATTATGTTATGGTTCTTGGGCACTATTATGAAGATGGGTGGTTTCGTGATAAACTAAGGGCGGGTGAGCCCGTTATAGCTCTCCAATGCATTGGGTAATGCGAAGGAGTGAAACGTTAAGGTTTCTCTGAAGAGATTTAGAGAATATATTGTGATGGGTATTCCAAACGTAACCAAGAGGGTTACTCCCTACGTAAGAATGTTATGAATGCATCAAGTTACCTTTACGTATTATGATTTCTATGATTTATTCATGATTTTATGAGGTATGTTAAAGTGCCTATGTTTTATGGGTAAAGTATGATTTCATTCTTATGTATATATGAACTCATGTTTCCTTTCCATGTTTTTTTTATAACCCATACTGAGTTTTTATGCTCATCCCAAGTTTTTGAAATGTTTTTCACAGGTCAACGGAAAGGTACATGATAAGATGATAGAGTCAAGGATGTGTCAAGAAATAATCTGTGTTTTATTTTAAATATGTTTCCATTGATGGGAATGAAGAATACTCTCTTTATGTAACCACTTTGTTTATATGTGGAATGTAATGCAAGTTTTATGATCTAATTCTCTAAAACTCTAAACCCGAAAAGATCCTCAATGTGTAATCTTGTAATAACTCAAGATTAAGTAAGGTTTAAGGCTGGGGCCTTATAATTGGTATCAGAGGTCGGTTTAGATAACTTTAGGAGTTAGAATTCTATTAAATGATTATCCAAAAAAAATTCTTTGAAATGATATAGCATTTGAAGATTACCATGTTGCTTCATCTAAGACATGTTTGTTAAGAATGGTTTTCCGTAGAGGAAATAGGGAAGCAGTGCTAGAAAGGCATATAGAAGGAAATAACCTTCCGAATCAGCATCCAGAAATGGTCGGAATTGGAACTGAACAGTTTGTTGCAGTAATGGCGCAGTTGACTCAAGCGATAAATGGCGGTGGTATCCATGCTCGAGATCAGCCAGATCAACCGCAGAGGAACATGTCAGTGGTGGAACATTTCATGAGGCAACATCCACCATCATTCAGAGGATCATCTGACCCTGTGCAAGCTGAAGGGTGGATTAAATCACTGGAGAAGATTTTTGATGTCATGGGGTGTTCAGACAATCAAAAGGTTACTCTTGCTATTTACCGTTTGGAGGGTGAAGCAGATCAGTGGTGGTCTATGGTTAAAAATATCAGGGACGCCGATGAGTTCGATGCTCTTGACTGGGATGAATTCAAAGGTATGTTTCTTGAGAAGTATTTTCCTAAGGTTGTTCGACTTAGGATGGAAAAGCAATTCTTGGAATTGAGGCAAGAGGAAGACTCAGTGGCTACCTATGAAGAAAGGTTCACTCGATTGGCAAGGTATGCTCCAAATTTTATCCAGGACCTTGATAGTAAAATCAATCGTTTTTACTCAGGATTAAAGCCAAAATATCGAAGGGAATTAGATTCTCGTGAGTTTAAAAGTTATGAAAATCTTGTTCGATGTGCTGAGAAGGTGGAAATGGAGTTTGCCGATGACCATGTTTTCTATAACAACCAGCAGAAGAAGAGACCAAGGTGGCAGGAGAAAGGTAAGAATTTTTCAAAAAAGTCTGATGGTAAGAGAACTAAGTTTCCAGTTTGTGATAAATGTGGAAAAAGGCATGCTGGGGAATGTCTTCTGAATTCTGGGAAGTGCTACCGATGTGGTAAGATGGGACATAAGGCTCGTGATTGCACTGAAAAGGATCAAGGTGAAGGTAAGAACAAATTTGATTTACAGTTAGTGAAATGTTATAAGTGCAATGAGATGGGTCACTATGAAAACGAGTGTCCGACAAGGAGCTTGAGTGATGGGAAGCAGTTAGACTACAAGCAGAAAGGGGTGGTGAAATCCTTTGCAACTACTTCAGCAGATGTCGGTCCATCAAATGAAGTTGTATCAGGTACTTTGTTTGTTTTTTCAGATTATGCCAGTGTGTTGTTTGATTCGGGGTCTACACATTCTTTCATCTCTGAAACCTTTTCTAGTAAAATGGGAATACCATCTCAAGGAATGACTCCTGAACTTTTGGTAAAAACACCTGGGGGAAATGTTGAGGCAAAAAGAATTTATAAGAATCTTCCTATCCTTATCTGTGGAAAGAACCTACTTGCAAACCTTATTGTTCTACCTCTAGTAGAGTTTGATGTTATCCTGGGTATGGATTGGCTCTCTATTTACCATGCTAAGATTGACTGTAGAGTTAAAGAAGTTTCTTTTCAGAAATACTTTCAGTTTGTTTACAGGAATGAACCCTTACTTTTGATAACATATCAAGAGGCTGAGAAACTTATAAAAGATGGGAATGAATGTTACCTTGCACACGTCGTTGAAAATAAAGGAACTGTTCAGATTAATGATGTGCCAGTGGTAAATGAGTATCCTGATCTTTTTCCTAATGAGTTGCCTGGAATAATACTAGATCGGGAAGTTGAGTTTACTGTTGACTTAGTTCCTGATGCTAAGCCAATTTCAAAACCCCCTTATCGAATGGCACAAATTGAACTTTTAGAGTTGAAGGAGCAATTGCAATATTTATTAGAGAAAGGTTTCATTAGACCTAGCACATCACTATGGGGTGATCCTGTTTTATTTGTTAAAAAGAAAGATGGTTCTATGAGACTTTGCTTTGATTATAGAGCCTTGAATAATATCACTGTTAAGAACAAATATCCTTTTCCTCATATCGATGATTTGTTTGATCATCTCCAGGGAGCTCGGTTTTTTTCAAAGATTGACTTGAGATCGGGGTACCATCAGCTGAAGGTAAAGGAGGCAGATATTCCGAAGACCGCGTTCCATACGAGATATGGCCATTATGAATTTGTAGTAATGCCTTTTGGGCTAACCAACGCACCTGCAGTATTCATGGACTTAATGAATAGAATTTTCAATGAGTTCTTGGATAAGTTTGTGGTGGTTTTCATTGATGATATTTTGGTGTTTTCTAAAAGTAAAGAGGAGCATGAAAGACATTTAAGGGTTATCTTGCAAACCTTAAAAGAAAAGAAACTGTATGGGAAATTCAGCAAGTGTGAGTTTTGGTTGCAACAAATTTCTTTCCTTGGTCACATTGTTTCTAATGATGGAATAACTGTTGATCCTGCAAAAACAAAAGTTGTTGAAGAATGGCCAAGACCCACAAATGTAACCGAGATTCATAGCTTCCATGGTTTGGCGGGCCATTACCGAAGGTTTGTTAGAAATTTTTCACGGTTATCTAGTCCAATGACTAAGCTAACTCGGAAGGGTGTTAAGTTTATCTGGACAAAATAATGTGATGATTGTTTTCAGGAATTGAAAAGAAGATTGGTGAATGCTCCAGTTTTGGAACTACCTTCCAGGAATGGTGAGTTTGTTATATACAGTGATGCTTCATTGAAAGGACTTGGTTGTGTCCTAATGCAGAATGATTAGGTAATTGCTTATGCTTCACGACAGTTGAAAACTCATGAGGTAAATTACCCTACACATGATTTGGAATTAGCTGCTGTTGTTTTTGCTTTAAAAATTTGGAGGAATCATTTGTATGGAGTAAAGTGTGAAATATATACCGATCACAAAAGTTTAAAGTATATATTCACTCAGAAAGAGTTAAACATGAGACAAAGGAGATGGCTGGAATTAATCAAGGATTATGATTGTACAATTCATTACCATCCAGGAAAAGCAAATAAAGTGGCTGATGCTTTGAGTCGAAAAAGTAATGCTTCATTAACAATGTTGCATTTGGAACGTGATCCTTTGGTTAAGGATTTGATGAACTTTGGCATAGAAGTTGTTGGTGCAGGAAGTCCTTCTGTTTTGTTTCAGGTATCAGTGAGATCTTCTCTATCAGATAGAATCAAGCAAGCACAGAAGCAAGACAGTGAGTTGCAGAAAAAGGTAGAGCTGGTTCAGAAAGGTAAGTTGCCTGAATTCAACATTGATAGTGATTGTGTTTTGAGATTTGGGAAGAGATTGTGTGTGCCTTGTGATTCACAGTTGAGGATAGAGTTGTTATGTGAAGCTCATAGTTCTCCTTTTTCAGTTCATCTGGGCAGTACTAATATGTATAGAGATCTGCGGGAGTATTACTGGTGGGATGGAATGAAAAGAGATATTGCTAATTTTACTGTGAAGTGTTTGACTTGTCAGCAGGTTAAAGCAGAGCGGCAGTTACCGAAAGGGATGCTTCAGCCTTTACCAGTGCCAGAGTGGAAATGGGAGAATATATCCATGGATTTTGTTGTTGGATTACTGAAGACATCTCGAGGTAATAATGCAATCTGGGTTATTGTTGATCGCTTGACCAAATCTGCTCATTTCCTTGCTATACGAGATACTTTCTCTCTTGATCAACTTTCCCGTTTGTATCTTAAAGAGATAGTCAGGTTACATGGAGTTCCTCTCTCCATTGTATCGGACCGTGATCCTAGGTTTACTTCTAACTTTTGGAAAGGCCTTCAGAAGTCGTTGGGTACTGAATTAAATTTTAGTACAGCTTTTCATCCTCAATCAGATGGGCAGTCAGAACGAATAATTCAGACATTGGAGGATATGCTACGAGCTTGTTCTATGGATTATCAGGGATGTTGGGACTAACATCTTTCTTTGGTTGAGTTTTCATATAATAACAGTTTTCATTCCAGTATACAGATGGCACCATTTCAGGCATTATATGGGAAGCGGTGTCGAACTCCAGCTTTCTGGGATGAAGTGGGTGAAAGGAAGTTGATGGGACCAGAATTGGTAGAAGAGATGGGAGAAAAAGTTCAGTTGATTCAGAAACACATGAGAACAGCTCAGAGCAGGCAGAAGAGTTATGCGGATAACCAGAGGAAGAATCTATCTTTCGAGGTAGGTGATCATGTTTTTCTCAAGGTTTCTCCTTGGAAAAGTGTGATGAGATTTGGTAAGAAAGGAAAGTTGAGTCCAAGGTTCATTGGACCATATGAAATTCTGGAAAGAGTTGGATCAGTTGCATACCGAGTGGCTTTACCTCTGAGTTTATCTTAGGTACACAATGTTTTTCACGTTTTGATGTTGAGAAAGTATATGCCAGATCCATCTCATGTTTTGAGTCCAGAGGTAGTTCAGCTGGAAGAGAACCTATCTTATGAGGAACAACCGGTCCAAATTCTTGAACACAGGGAGCAAGTGTTACGGAATAAGGTGATTAAGCAGGTAAAGGTTTTGTGGAAAAACCACATGATTGAAGAGGCAACATGGGAATCTGAAAATGCAATGAGGGATAAGTACCCCCATTTATTCGATAAGTAAATAAATTGCGGGGACGCAATTTTCTAAATGGGGGAAGGATGTAACATCCCAAGTAAGTAATGAATAATAGATATTTTTATCTATGTCTATTAATGATTAAGATAGTGTTATAGAGGCTTAAAATGAAAATAAATACAATCTTATGCATGGAATACTCTAATATTCTTAAAAGAATGTTTTACTGCCTTTTGATGGCAAACCATTTTTGAATCTATATTTTGACAATTTTATAAACTATGTTTGTCAAAATAAACTTATCCTTTATTATTGGGACATCAAAATTTACCTTGTGTGAATTTTTGGTATTTTTCTGACAATGTTCATTTTTTAATGAATAGTGAAAAATACTGCATTTTACATCAAAACTGCTTTTTAATATAATTTATTTATATGATTAGATTATGTTTTGAATTGGTTTTGAAGTGAAATTAGAATATATTTTTACCATTTTATCCAATGGTGGTCATTGGAATCAATTTCACTTTGAAATTAGACTTAAACTGGTGTCAATCTTTTGATACTTATTGTTTTGTAAAAACACGCTATTTGCTCTGGCAGCGGGAATTAATTATTGAATTAATTAATGTGACTTATATGATTTGAATTTTGTAAAATGGACTTCATTTTTGAATTCGGAATATCAAATATAGCTTAGGGTGAATGTTTGGTAATTTTCTGAAAAACTTCAATTTTTGATGAATAGTGAAACCACTAAGTGGTAATCAAGCAAACTGATTTTTCAGTTAAATGAAATTTTACCACTAATGTGTATTGAATTTTGAAAATCCGACATACATGGTTGTCATTAAGAAGTAAAATGTGGTTTAATGAGATTAAAATAATTTTCTGGTGAATAGTAACTTATTAAGTTTTTAATCGCGATTAGTGGTAATTAGTGTAGTTTAAGGTATAAATAATGCTTTAATAATATGAAATGACCTAGACACATGTCCCAACCTTATTGGTTGTGTCATTTCCGACCACGACAAGCCATGGGTCAACTTGGGGACCCAATGGAGACATTTTGGTTGGGAAATGACATAAATAACTTTTTATTTAATGTAAAAGTAAAAATGACACAAACATAATATGTTTTACGAAAACAATTTTTACATGGGGTTATAAAGATCAGATATTTGATTATAAATAGTCATTGGAAAGCTAAAAATATTTCCTACATCATAGTATTTTTTTTATGATTTTTAGACATTAAATAAATTAAATTATTTATGACATAATAATGATGCAGCGATGACATCATTATTTGACGATTTAAATAAAATGGAAAGATAATGTAAACTCTATGAACTACACATGTCCAAAACCAATTGGATGAGTGAATTTAAAACCCTTATCACCTTATCCACGAATTATATCAATGTGGGACCTTTTGAAACCGAAACACATTTTCAAATAAAGTAATATTTCTTTACTTTCCAAAAGTGCCCCTCCTCTCCTCTTATAAAAGGCCCCCACCTCTACCTCATTTCACACACTCCTCAAGCCTTTGGATCGGCCAATCCCTGCCCATTTACTCTCTCCACATCCCTCTCATCATCCTAGAGGATTACCTTTGGGAATAATCCTTTCAAAGGAAGCCTTTAGGCTCAAATCAAAAGGAGTTACACTTTTAAAGGTAATTCATTCTCTCATGTTCATTTGTTTTATTTTGTTTCTCCAACCCCCTAAACTCTTTTTATTTACTTCCTTTGTAACAACACCAGTATCTTCAATATACTAGGATGTTGTTATAATATTTATTTGAGCTACACTCTCACACAACTACATCAAATGGTTAAAGAACATACGGTTTCCGTGGATGGCGAAATTCTGCCTCCCGAAACGATGATTGTTCAATACACATTTAACACCTTAAAAGGTGGCCATTATGATGTCACTATTTTTATATATGATATATAATATGTTTTTGTTTTCCTTAAGCTTCTGTTTTTTTCATTTTGGGCATACCTTTATGGTTCCCATTATGGGTAAACACGATATCTTCATTTTAGGAAGTGCGGACTACCGCCCCCTAAAAGTGATTTGATTCGTTAATACCATATGTGGGATGTGTAAAGGATAAAGTTAATGATATTATATATGTTATTATACTGGAATTATAATATACTCTTATATCATTATGATTCCATTCCAGAAAATATGAAATAGAAATGGAAGTAGCGTTCATGCGTACGTACGGCTTACCATCTCCATGAACGGTGCATTTCATTTCTTACCTCTAAATGTGATGTAATATTATAAATACATGTATATGATGAATATATATGATATATATGTTATCCAAATCATTAATATCATTCTGGATATAACGAAACTTTGACCAAATTAACAACATGTAAGTGTAAGAAGTCCATTTTTGACTTAAGAACCAAATACCGACAAAATGAACATTATTAACTTAAATGATTACATGATGTTCATAACATGGTATAAAAGGAATAATGAACTTGAAAAAGGTTCATAAGCAAGTAGAGATTAACTCAAGTTTATTATTCAGGAAATTAAAGAACGGTCGGGTCAAGTCGGATACGAGGTATGGGACTTCGTCTCAATCTCCTTTCGTTGAGGCATATTTTATTTTATACACAACTTTCTTTTATACGGTGTATAAACCCCTTTGAATTTTACATTTATTCAAAAGGAATCTTTTTTATACGAAGCGTTTACTAAACGACAAAAGGGAATGTTTTTGTCGTACGTATGCGGCGACAACGACTTCTCCGCCGTCGTGACCGTTATTTGAGTTTCGGCTTCCTCTACAAGCCATACCTTCTTTTTAAAAGAAAAATAAATACCATGTTTTACTTTTCTTTTATTTTAGTATTGAAAATGGTTTTCATAATGTTTTTATATCAATGTGTTGTATTGATATCTCGTGATTGAAATGTGGAAATTTTATGTTTCCTTTATGCATGTTTTATGTGATATGATTATGTTATGGTTCTTGGGCACTATTATGAAGACGGGTGGTTCCGTGATAAACTAAGGGCGGGTGAGCCCGATATAGCTCTCCAATGCATTGGGTAACGCGAAGGAGTGAAATGTTAAGGTTTCTTCGAAGAGATTTAGGGAATATATTGTGATGGGTATTCCAAACGTAACCAAGAGGGTTACTCCCTACGTAAGAATGTTATGAATGCCTCAAGTTACCTTTACGTATTATGATTTCTATGATTTATTCATGATTTTATGAGGTATGTTAAAGTGCCTATGTTTTATGGGTAAAGTATGATTTCATTCTTATGTATATATGAACTCATGTTTCCTTTCCATGTTTTTTTTATAACCCATACTGAGTTTTTATGCTCATCCCAAGTTTTTGAAATGTTTTTCACAGGTCAAGGGAAAGGTACATGATAAGATGATAGAGTCAAGGATGTGTCAAGAAATAATCCGTGTTTTATTTTAAATATGTTTCCATTGATGGGAATGAAGAATACTCTCTTTATGTAACCACTTTGTTTATATGTGGAATGTAATGCAAGTTTTATGATCTAATTCTCTAAAACTCTAAACCCGAAAAGATCCCCAATGTGTAATCTTGTAATAACTCAAGATTAAGTAAGGTTTAAGGCTGGGGCCTTATAATTAGTGTTTCTGGCACTATGCTTATTTGTTTTAGAAAAAGTATAGAACCCAAAGGAACTGCTTTAATGCAGAATGTGATGGGAAATGAAATTTTTGTCCCCCTAAGAAAAAAAATTTAATTGGAGTTTAAATTAAATATCATATTCCCATGATGACAAAAATTTCTCAATGTATGAATCATGTGAGACTTCCCAAAGCAAAAATGAGAGAGAAACATTATATTAAATCCTTCATGAGGCAGCGTCCACCTTTATTTATTTGGTATTCTTATCCATTAGTGGATGAATTGTGGATCAGTACCACTGAAAAGATATTTTTCATTCTACATTGTTCTGAACATGATAAAGTTATCTTATTAGTATATTTTTTGGAAGTTGAATCTAATCCATAGTGGAATATTATCAAGAATACGAGGCAAAGAGATGAAATTGAGTCCATGTAATTGGTCGAGATAAAGAACGTGTTTTTTAATAAGTACATTATTCATATTCTTTAAACAGTGATGGAGAAGGTATTCCTTGAACTTATGAAAACGGATGATTAATCAGTTGGTAACTTCAATGCAAATTTTACAAGACATTCAAGGAACACTTCATGAATTATTATCCAACCTTAGAGTAAAATGGATCGATTCTTTAGTGTCTCAAAACCAATCCTTTGAAGGGAGTTATCCATAAGGGACATCAATAGATCTGAGGAAATTATTTGAGGTAATCTCAAGGTTGAAATGGAGATTGGAGTAACCCATCTGTCACATGGGTTTAATAATAAGGGAAAAATGGAATTCAAAGGAAAACGTGAAGACCAAACTGAAAAGAAGATGAGTTTTCCCTTATACTCCAAGTGTGGAAAGAAACATGGATGATATTCTATTAAAGGGGCAAGTAAATTTTTTATATTTAGAAACAACGTTCATTAGGAAGTGGAATTATGGAGCGATGGGAAAAATAATTGTACTGATGCGATTAAAGAAAAGGCTACACAGAATGCACCTCCTACACTTCAATGCTAAAAGTGAACAGAAATAGCGAATTATGACAATAAATTCCCCAATCCAATGGTTATTTTTTATGATCAACATCAAAAAACTCTTAAGTCCAAATTAAAAGGAATATCACATCAATCACTATTGGTGACTTGGAGTATGATAATGAAGTGGTGAATGGTATACGTACTATAAAATCTATAGTAGCAAATGTTTTATTTGATTATAGATACACACACTATTTTATTCTTGATGAAATTTCTAAGTTTATCATCATATTACCTCAACAATTAGATGATGAGTTAGCTTTGACAAATCATAATGGCACAACGGTCACATCAAAAGTTTATAATTCTTCTTCAGTCGAGGTTTGTAGAAAATTACTTCCTTCAAATCATGTGATCCTTCCTATAGTGTAATTTTATTTAATTATTGTTATGGATTAGATTTCTCCATATGGATCTCATACCAATTATCAATGAATGGAAGTCACATTTCATATTCCAGATCAATCTATGATCATCTATCAATGAAATGATGAACATAACTTTCCAGTATAAATTTATTCCATCATATGGGTCCTAATTCCTATAAATAAAGGTTATTTGTCTCAAATGTTTGGGGAGAAAATCATGATTGAGAATACACCCATTGTATAGAAATTTTATGACATCTTTCTAGATTAATTTCTAGGTCTTCCACTAAATAATGAGGTTATGTTTTCAATAGAACTCATATAGGGTGCTATGACTATTTCAAAGACACCTTATAGAATGTACTCAATTGAGTTTCATAAATTCGATGAATCAACTCCAATAAAATCTTGATAAGGGATTCATACACCGTAGTGTGTCACCTTGGGGTGACCATGTCCTATTTTTTATGAAGAAATATGCATCAATATGAATCTACATTTATTATCGAGAAGATAACAAGATCATTATCAAGAAAAAATATCATATTCCCTGCATTGATAACTTATTTGGCCAACTATGCAGAGCTCAAAACTTTTCCAAGGTTGATATTCGTTTAGGATATCATTAATTAATGGTTAAAAAGAAAGACACACCAATTATATAATTCTGTATAATGTATGGACACAATGAATTTATAGGGATGCCTTTTGGTCTAACAAATCCTCCTACTCTATTCATGGATCCAATGAATAGAGTCTTCATAGACTATCTTTATCAATTTTTGGAACATTTATAGATGATATTCTTGTCTATTCTAAAGTCAAGTAATAACCTTAAGACCGCTTGAAAATTCTACTAATGACCCTAAAAAAGGAGAATATTTTTTCAAATTTTTCAACGTGTGAATTTTGGCATAAAAATATTCATTTTTGGGTCACATAATCTCATGAGAAGGGATATCTATGGATCTATCAAAAATAGATGTTGTTTAAAGTTGTTAGAGAAAAAAATGTTAATTGAGATCCAATGTATTCTTGGTTTGGCAGGATATTATCGACTATTTGTGAAATATTTTTCATAGTTATCTAATCCGCTCACCAGGTTGACTCGAAAATGAGTTTTGTTCATTTGGACAGAGGAATGTGAAGATAATTTCAAAGATCTAAAAATAAGGTCACCCAGTGCACCTATAATCACACTGCCTTGTAGTGGAAAAAGGTTTGTGATCTACAGTGATGCATCCAATAAGGGGTTGGGATGTGTTCTCCTGCAAAATGATTTATTGATATCTTTTTCCTCAATAAGTTTAAAATCCATGAGAAGAATTACCCAGCTCATGATTTAGAGATAGTTGCAGTAATCTATGCATTAAATATATGGAGGCATTATCATTATTTTAAAGGTGTGATATTTATACTAATCATAAATGTTTAAATTATATTTTCACACAAAAGGAACTGAATATGAACCAATGAAGATGTTTGGATTTGATTAAAGAATATAACTTCTCAATACATTACAACTATGGGAAAGCGAACAAGGTGGTAGATGCAGTGAGTCGACAAGACCATGCTATACTATCCTTGATGAGGATCACATAAGATACAACATTTATGTATTTAAAAATGATAGACCTTGAAATTTAAATGGAAGGGGATAAATATTATCATTCTCAAATTAAGGTTCAACCATCTATACAAGTGATGATCATGGAGGCGCACAAAAAGATTTATAGATACAAAAGAAGGTGAGAAATGTTCCTAAATTCAACCATGATTATAATGAAATAATACAGTTTAGAAACATGGTATGTATTCCTACCATACTATAACTAAATAAGTATATATTGGAGGAGGCTCATAGTTATTCATTCTCAATTAACCCTGGATGCACAATGATTCACATAGAAATGAAATAGTATTTTTTGTGGGATCGTCTGAAATGAGATGTTGCTAAATTTGTCTCATGATGTTTGGTTTTCCAGTAATATAAGGTTGAGTAACATAAGTCTAAGGAGATGTTACAATCATTTCCCATACCAAAATAAAAATGGGAGAGCATCACTATGGAATTTATTTTTAGACATCCAAAAACACTTAAAGTTCATAATGCTATATGGGTTATAGTTTATCGACAAAAACAATTGGCACACTTCATTACTATTTGAGAGTATTTGCCTTTTGATCATATTTCCATGATATATGTAAAGGAAGTGGTATGATTACATGGAGTAAAAATTTCCATTATATACCTCGATGTTCTAGAGATGTCTTTAGCATGCTCTAGATACAGAGTTAAGTTTCATCATTTCTTATCATCATCAGACAGATGGTCAGTATGAGAGGAGAATTCAAACACTAAAAGAAATGTTGATAGCTTTCTCTTTGGATTTAAAATGTTATTAGGATCAATACCTACCTTTGGTGGAATTTTCTTACAAAAATAGTTTTCACTCTTGCATTAAAATGGATTCTTATGAATCCCTCTTTTGAAATAAGTTCAGAACACCAAATTTATGAGATGAAGTTTGGGATAAAAAGATACTAGCACCTGATCTTGTCGATGAAATTGCAGAAAAGGTTAGATCTATTAAACATCAAATAAGAGCATCTCATAGTCGACAAAAAAGTTATGCTGACAACCAAAAAAATGTCATATAGTTTGAAGTGGGTGATGAGGTGTTTCTACAAATATCTCCCTGGAAGAGAGTAATGATATTTTGAAAGAAGAGAAAGTTGATCCTAAGGTATATCAGTTCTTTTGAAATTATGGATCATGTTGGGAAGGTATAATACCGATTGGAACTTCCATAGAATCAATATCAAGTTAATGATGTGTTCTATGTATGTCTCCAGAGAAATTACATACCAGATCCTTAGAATGTTCTAAGCTCATAAGTTTAACCGCTCGAGCACATTATTCTTATGAAGAAAAACTAAAAGTGATTCTAGATCATAGAAAAAATGTTTTACGAAATAAGAAAACTCACATGGTTAAAGTTTTATGGAGGAACCACCAATTTGAGGAAGCTACATGGGAGATTGAGAATATGATGAGGGAGAGGTATCGCTATCTATTTTTTTCCAAGTGAAGAATTTCAAGGCTGAAATTCCATTTAAGGGGGGTATAATGTAACACCTGTATTTTTTATGAAATATTTTCATTTAATAAGTTATATTCTTCAGTATATTTCTTTTCAAGAAATAATGAGATTAAATGAACTGAAATATTCCATTATTATAAAATTACTGTAATATCATAGTTGTTAGGTTAATAGAAATAATTATAATTTACTTCTGAAAATGCATTGTGAATTCATTGACTATAAATTATTTATGAAAAATATAAATCAATTAGATATATTTATTTTTGGGTGAATTACATTTTTTAATGAACTTAATGAGATATATATGTGTTAAATAACTAATAAAATAGTTTATATATTCATCTAATGGATATTTTAGTCATAGGGTATAAATAAACCCATTTTTTATGTATAAAAACCTATTTTTTTTTAAAGGTTAATTTTACACCTATGAATGGTGAACCAATTTTAAATTAATATTATAACACATTGATTATTTTTATATAATAAGATAAAAAATTTATTTTGAAACCAGATATAATAATTTACATTGGATGAATTTTTGATATGTTTCTGATAACTTTCATGTTTTTACAAATAGAAAAAAAAATAATAAATTTTAATTGAAAATAACTTTCTCATTGAAATAATTTATGTGGATAATTATATTATTAAATGGATTCAAAGTATAAATAGAATATATTTTTACCATCCACTCTATATAATATAGCTAGGTTCCTCCAGCATGATTTGTCGCCTCCACAAGTAGCCACGTCAACAAAAAAACCCATCCCGAATATACCCCCCAACAATCGGGCTCTTCAGCCTAAAGTAATTCTCCAAGATTGACGCCTCTCATTCAGATTGCTTTGTATAATTGGTTTTACAGCCACGCTAAGGGTTTTGAGATAACTCAGTTCAATTGTGCACTTCTACCAAAAACAATTCTACGAGCTCGACGCCTTCCATTCAACTCGCTCTGTATACCTGGTTTTCCATCCGCGTTTAGGGTTTCGAGATAGCTCAGTTCAATACACCGCTGGTCGATTCCTCTCATCTCCTCCCGCATACCATCTGCCGATTCAGCTCTATTACCATCCAAAACCTCTATGCCCATTACATCAATCATTTCTCCCCACTCGAGGCATTTCTATGAGATCGCATTCTATACCAGGTTGTCAGGCCGCAATTAGGGTTTCGAGAAAGCACGAATCAATACAAAACTTGATGATTCTGCTCATCTCCTCCCACATACCATCCCCGAAATCATCACGGTTACCATCCCTGACCTGGAAAACGGCCACGGTCTTACCATCGTTGACATCCCAAACCTCATCACCTATTTCATCACCGATCTCGCGAGTATGGTTTCTGTGTATTCCATATGGATCTATTGTCTACTGTATATGTAAATTATTTTCTGTCACTCTACACTGCATATTTTACATGTTTATTGTGAATGTTATAAGAATATATTTGTTTTCTACTATCATTTGGTCTCTGTTTTTTAGCCCGAATTCTGGATTTTTGCAACCTAAACAGTAGATGTCATATCCCTTCTGCAATATATAATAGCACATACCAACGTCTAATATTTTGATACTTGTATGGAAGCTACTATGAAATAGTTCCTTATTTATTATCCACTCACCATTCTTTGCATACTTTTTTTCATTTCAAGTATATAGAAATAGAAATTCCACATGACAGTGAAAGTTACATTTATTAGATAGATATTTTCTTTCACTTTACCATTTACTAATATTCCTTTGTCGTATACTGGATTTGGATATGTGACATATTTCATTGCTCCATTCCATTGTTGATACTTAACAGATATAGCTGCAGTCTTGTTGGTGATAATATACGACTGCTTTGACAACAACCTTTTGCGTCTTTCATCTGAGGGGTGTCAAATCATTTCACAAAGTTATCGCTTCATAAATGTTCTTTAAAACCAATCTATATACATTATTTTTACCGTTACATAATATTTATATTGAATACTTGTATTTTAATGTATATATTCTCCAGGAAACATTTTCCTAGATACTTTTTTAATATTAAACATTAAAATTGATCTTCAAATTTAAATAGTAAAATTGTTGTCTGCCTATTTATAAGAATTTTATATTCAATTATCAATTATTCATAAAATATTTTCCATGCCACCTAGACAATTTTATACAAATAAAACTAATAAAACCATTCATACCCCTTCAAAATCTATAGAATCAAGGATCCACAGAAGACTACTCATGAAACAACGTCAAGAAAATCGTGAGTACTATCTTAGTTTTATTATAACTTAATTACCAACTCTACTTCTATCATTATATGATTTTCATGTCAATAATTTTATTAACAATGTTGTCATGTACTGTAGGTTCTCAAATGATTTCTACCGTGTGCACTGGTACTCCAATTATTCATCCACTATCAACAAATGGCATCGAACATACAGTCTGAAGATTACCATTGTCACCTCTATCTGTTAATGGTATGTTCATTTGACAAATTCTATGCACAGCTTACTGTTTCCAACTAACTGAGACTACTCATCATTTTTTACTTCTTTGTGCATAGTACCAAGTGCAATTCATACCGGGTCAACAATTAATGTCGGAAAAAACAAATGAAAACACATACATCACACCCTCTCCCCTGTACCTTATTGTAAGTCTACTTTCTGTAAACTTTTATGACCATAATATGGGTCCAACGTTTAATTACTAACCATATAACAATTATGTTACTTTTTTCATTCGTTCTGTTGAATGAGGACAACAATCTCACTGAATCTGCAGTACTCAACTCAATAGAGTATGCATTTCTGATACACTTAAATATGTCTAAACATGTCAATTAAATTTAATTTCTTACTCTATCCTCTGTGTACAGATTCTGTATTCCAAATATTAATGTACCACAGTACACTACTGTATCATTGACAGGTATGTTATACGTTTTTTGAGCATTAATATAGATTTATTAATTTGTTTATTGTAACAACTTAAAGTTTCTATACTGTGATATTATATTCAACAATATTTTCCTTCACATTTTTCAGCAATGTCTTCAAACAATACAGATTTCGTCAGCACAACTGAAAACTCCATAAGTTTGTTGACTAACAAATTGATCTTTAAATATTATTAAATTCTATACAGGATAGGACACACCATATTTACATTTCATCGAATTCTGCATGAAACTCATTAGAAATGGACATTACAGAGAACACATGTTATTGATTTTAGTAATTCTGCATTATTAATGTCATAAATAAAATACTATTCGTTGACAGTCTCTGAAAATTGAATAATTTTTTTAATACTATTTTCCCCAACATTTAGGATACTCAGATATCAGAGACCCCATATATATATATTCCAATTCTATCACTCTCCTATGTGGTATGACGAGAGAAATAGGAAATGCAGCAACCAACAAACCCCACGATTTTCTCTATGATGTTCTATGGGTAAGATAGCTTTGGATTTACTCTTATCACCTCCTCCATACCTAAATATGTTGGTTTTCAATCGAACTTTATCCCAAGTATGAGCTTTCCAAGAAAATATGCATCTTTATAATTCTATGTTTTCATTCACGTCTATGGGTGAGAAGGTTGATAGGTCTTTGAACAACGGTAGAGCCCCAACTATATTCAGACTAAATGGACATAACTACCATCGCATAGGTAGTTTGTGTCCGGTAGAAGGACAACCCCCAAGGTTTTCCCAACTATATGTGTTTGACACAGAACATGAGTGGCATAATAAAGTTAGTAGTATGAGGTATTTCATAAAATCAATGCTATGAATATCAACTTGATTCATTTCATTGTATTTTTCTGACAAAAATATCTCTTCCAGCTATGATGGAAAAATTCTTTAATCAATTATTAACTTCGGTATTATTGAGAAGTTGCAACATATGCTACATGAGATTAATGCTTTAGCTCAATAGTTCGTATCAGTAAAAGATGTCCTTAATTGTGAAGATATTCCAAGCTTAAATATATGCCTGCTTAAGAAAAGACAAACAAATGAGGCGACACGTAACTTACTGACAACATCTGAAATTTCCATGCTTATTGTTGGAGATGTTGAAGATCTAAACCAATAACGTGACTTCATCATTCAAACCAAATGTGGTGCATTGTAACAAATTGATGATCTTCACCCTTTGTATCTGCCATTATAGTATCCATTGATTTTTCCTGGTGCCTAGGATGGATATGTTGACAACGTAATATATCGTGCTACTATGTTTACAACCAGTGCTAAGCTATGAAAGGTTACAATGAGAGAATACTTATCTTTTCATTTTCAATTCTGTGAAATTGAAGCATCCACTTTTCTAAATTCCAGAATATTACTGCAACGGTTTGTCGTCAATGCTTACACAATGATTGAGTCTCAGAGACTATTGTATATTCATTTAAACTAAAAGTGGTTGTGGGTCGACCTTTACAATGGATTTTAAGATGCATTCCATCGAGGGGGCCGATAAGGGTACTCATGCGGGAAGCAGATCATTTTTTCCTCTTCTTTTACTGGTGGTCCAATATATATGATTCAAAATTATCAGGACACAATGTCAATTTGTAATTGGGAAGGGTATCCAGATTTTTTCCTTACGTTTACATGTAACCCAATGTGGCCGAAAATTAGTCGATTTGTTACAAAAAAGAATCTTCGTCCAGCTGATTGTACACAATTACTATCTCGAGTATTCAATATAAAGGTTGATCATCTTCTAAAATATTTAAGAGAACATTGTATATTTGGAAAATCAAGGGCAGGTAAGATCATTTTTTATAGTTCATTATGTTTACCTTATAAGATCAATTTTTATAGTTCATTATGTTTACTTTATTCTTTCTTACTACATCACCTAATACTAACTGGACATAATCTATTTTTGTTTTTCCATTACAGTTGTTCGAACCATTGAATTCCAGAAATGTGGTTTGCTGCATGTCCACATTTTATTATTTCTTTGTCATGAAAACAAACTTATCACTCCATCAGATGTTAACAATGTGGTGTCTGCTGAGATTCCAGATAAAATTTCCTACCCAACACTACATGAATCTGTTAAATATTATATACTCCACGGCCCTTGTCGAGATGCCAGACGTTCTTCTCCTTGTATGAAAAATTGAAAATGCTCTAAGTTATTTCCTAAAAAAAAATTGGACAATAATCGGTAGATAAAGACGATTATGTGATATATCGTAGAAGGGATGATGGAAGAACAATCCATAAAAATGGTGTTGAGTTGGATAATCATTTTGTGGTACCATACAATCCAGTTTTTCTACTCAGGTATCAAGCACATCTAAATATTGATGTTTGCAACCAGTCATCTTCTATCAAGTATCTCTTTAAATATATAAGCAAGGGAAATGATCGTGTAACAACAGAACTATGAATCCAAAATCAAAGACTTAGTAAACAACACTTTTGATGAGATAAAAGATGTATTATGACTGTCGCTACATATCACTTTATAAGACGTCCTGGCGGATCTTCTCTTACGATATACATTACAGATATCCACCTGTTGACCGGCTGCATTATCATTTACCAGGGAAAAATACTGTGACATATAAAGACGATGACAGAATTGAAGATGCCCTAACTGGCATAAATGTTGCTAAAACAATGTTCACGTCTTGGTTTAAATCAAATGTGGAATTCCTAGAAGGTAGAAGTTTACCTTTTGCAGAATACCCGACTAGGTTTGTCTTCTATAGTCAAGAAAAGAAATGGTATCCCCGAAAACAAGGTTTCAGTATTGATCGACTCTACTATGTGCCTCCTACCACTGGAGATCAATACCACATTCAGATCCTTCTAACAAAAATTAGAGGTTCCACATCATATGAGGATTTGGAAACTGTCAATGGCATTACTTATGGAACTTTTAGGGGGGAATGTTCTGCTATGGGTCTACTAGCTGATGACAGAGAATTCGTTGATGCTATTAAAGAGTTCTTAACATGGGGAATGGGCCACTATCTTCGCAAACTATTTTCAATCATGCTAATATCAAATAACATTTCTCTGCCAGATATAGTTTGGAATGAATCCTTCAATATTCCCTTTGAAGATATCTTATATTTGTAAGACAAAGGCTTCAAATTCAAGGTATGTTTCAAATTATAAACCACTTTTTCCAACTACATCATTACTTTAATTTTTTGTTTCTGTATTTTCAACAAATATATTTACTCTTCTAGCAACCTATTAACATCACTAACTCTATCATTGCATCTGCGAGCTGTTACATTAAATAATCCATGTAGCTATTGTTGTAACAATTTTTATATTGTTAACTAGGTCAATCTGTGAAATTTCTATCCTAGGTGAAGACATATCAAATGGTTGAAACTTTTGTATACTTTTAAATGACATGTTTATAGCTGTATTATATCATTACACTCAACTGTTCCATGTAGTCTCTGTTATTTTTGGAATTACTTCATTGTATCTAGAATCTATAATCATTTGATATGTATTCATACTTTACCATTTACATATGTTTCTATAAAGATATCAACACAGTCTACGAAATACATTCTTATACAATAAAGAATTGTATGTATTGGTAGAACTCTAAATGACATGGTTCTGCCTGCATGTTTCTGCACACTTCTTTGAATTTTCCATTAGTCCATGTTATGTTCTGTATATGTTTCTGCATAGTTCTATGAAAAAATTGCATGACTGTCATGAATTTTTAGTAGTCTCTATCATGTACTGTTAGTGATTCTGTGCATTTCTATGTTACAACTAAAGGGTTCTATTGCTTTCGTATTCATATTGTTCTCTATATGTCTGCACAGTTCTATGATTGGTTGAAAAGTGTTGTTTATTGTATGTAATGCAGTCAGAACTAATGTCTATAATATTACTCCAAATTTTAATTATAGTGTCGGTAAAAAAATATGTGACTTCTCTCTTTCATACTATTGAGGAACCGCCCTGCATTCTAATGCTGAGTAGTTTATTGATAGATTTCGAATGTACTATACATAAATTCTCAAAAGCTAATTTACCTTATCATTTCATGCTATTATGTACTTCTATTTACTTACTCTATATTTTGTAATTCAGTTTTTACTATTTCATTCGAATATCTCTTTAAAAATGTTTCAAATTTTCTATAGATCTCACACTCACTGATGAACTATGGCACATGTTTACTTGACAATAAATAGACGACATTTTATGAAGAAACGGTAGATCTCTTTAGATTTTTCCCCCTATTCCTGTTCCAAAATATGTAATTGACACTCTTACAAATCATTCAATTGTGGAGGAACTGAACTACAACAGATATGGTCTTTGAAATGATTACATAACTTTACAGGGTATGCATACCAATGAACAAAAAAATGTGATCAATGTCATTTTGTCTTCAATATAAAATGTGGGGGGGGATTCTTCTTCTTGAATAGATATAGAGGGATAGGTAAAACATTTATCTAGAGATTAATCACATCTTTGCTATGATCAGAGGTCAGTATTGTTCTGTCAATAGCTTCAAGTGGAATAGTATCACTACTTATTCTTGGTGGAAGGACGACAGATTCTAAATTTTGTATTCTAATATTTGTAAATGAGAAATCTATTTTCAATATTCTCAAAGGGAGTGAGTTAGAAAAGC
This sequence comes from Viscum album, assembly GCA_963277665.1. Classification (NCBI taxonomy): domain Eukaryota; kingdom Viridiplantae; phylum Streptophyta; class Magnoliopsida; order Santalales; family Viscaceae; genus Viscum; species Viscum album. Next base: position 865,521,085 of record OY728146.1, on the reverse strand, counting down.
TATTACATGTTACAAAAATTATTATTTGGGATGAAGCATCCATGGTTCACAAGTACGGTTTTGAGGCTCTGGACCGTACTCTAAGAGATATAATGACAACTAAAAATCTCAATGTTAAACCTTTACCATTTGGAGGTATCACAGTTGTATTGGGTGGAGATTTCCATCAAATATTACCAGTTATACCAGGTGGTAATAGAAATGACATTGTTCTTGTAAGTATTAAATCATTATATCTTTGTTAACAATGTAGAGTCTTAACTCTAACAAAAACATATGAATGCAATATGGGACTGCCAAAAATGATTTTGATGACTTGCAAACCTTTTCAAAGTGGGTTTTAGATATTATTTATGGTAACATAGGAGATCCTGATGATGGTGATTTGGTAATTCATATACCAGAAAATTATCTTATAAATTCAACCAATAATGCATTGGCAGAAATGGTTGACTTCACATATCCTGCTTTCACAGACCATTACGATGATGCCTGCTATCTAGAGAAAAAAACGATTCTAGCTCCAACACGTGATTTTGTTAAAGAAATCAATGACTACATGCTATCTCTCACAAATGCAGAAAGCAGAGACTACTTCAGCTCTGACAGTGTTTGCAATGCCAGTTTTGATTCAGAAAGTCCTTATAATATATACACATCTGAGTTTTTAAATGGTATTAATATCTCTGGATTGGCAGTGCATAAAATTAGTCTGAAGATTGGTGTTCCTGTCATGTTTGTAAGAAATGTGGATCAATCAGTTGGTCTGTGTAATGGCACTCGCATGATTGTTACACACTTGGGAGACCATGTCATCAGAGCAAAAAAAAATTAACTGGCTGGCATTATGGGTATTGTGCATTCATTCCAAGATTAACTATGACACAATCTGATGCTATATGGCCTTTCAAATTACAAAGACGTCAATATTCTTTGATAGTATGTTATGCTATGACTATTAATAAGAGTCAAGGAAAATATTTCTCTTCAGTTGGGTTATTTCTACGCAGGCTTGTGTTCTCACATGGTCAATTATATGTGCCTGTTTCTAGGGTCACCTCACCGAATGGTTTTAAAATAATATTTGCAAATAGCCATAACATAGTTGCTGATTGCACACACAATATTGTCTATAAAGAAGTATTTGATAACCTGTCTTATTTATCATTTAAATTTAACTATTCATCTTTTAATTTTTCTATATAATGTGATCATTGTAACTCTATTGCTTCTTTATCTTATGATTTAGTTATCTTTCTATACTAATTGTGAATGTACAGAATAACAAACTAATGTCCAGATCAATAACCCCATTGTGTGATATTTCTACAGAGTCAAATGAGACTCTAAAGATATATGTTTGTGTGTTGAACATCTGGTGCAGTTACTCATCAAAAAACTCCAATAATGGTGTTGCTATCAATTTAGTACTTGGAGATACACAGGTCCATGTTTCTAAGAAAAACAAATTATTTTTTATCTTACTATAGTGTAATAAATTCATTTATATCTATGTCTTCTGTCAAATATTATATCTATATTACAACCACTAATATATTTACTGTTCTCAAGGAATGAATGTACAATGTTCAATTACTAACCATAAGCTTATCTCTAAGTACAAAGATCTCACGCATCAAGGATTATGCTATTACATTCAAAACTTTAAAATTTCTCCAAATCAAGGATGTTACTTGGAAATTCAACATGAATGCTGATTGTTATTCACATCAACAAAGTTTTTTCATCCTTATGATGCAAAACTCCCATCGTTCAGTTTTAATTTCACTTCATTTAATGACATTGATCAAAGAATTGTACTGAAAGATAATCCAATAGGTATACTTCCATTTCATTGCATTGATATACTTTTGTATTCAATATTTTAATAGTCGTCAAGATAGTGTTTTCCAAATCAATATAATTCCCTTAATTATTTTTCTATCTGTGTTTTATGGTTTTTAAATCATTGGGCTTCTGCAATACTCCCAGCCAGTGCAATCAATGGGTAATTAAAACCTTAGGATGAATATTATTATTGAGGATGACAAGTGCTTTAAAATTTGTATTATTGTGACATGGAAAATTTCTATGACGTTTAAAAATACAGCTATTTTTTTCCTTAAAGAAGTTCTCAAGATCATTGCAGCTTATGGGGCAATAATGCTACTGAAATTTCAGCTTATTTGGATCAATAGAAGGACTCACCTAACATTTTGATCTTGCAAATCATCTGGGTTAAAAAATTAATTAGTATAGTATCTGTCCATAATTTACCAGTTTTTTGTTTGTACATCATTTTTTATATGTATCTTCAACCGTAGGTTGACTAAAACTTTTTTCATGTATTTTATAGGAACTGTTATTGCGACAACTACTATTTAAGAAACAAAGATTTTTTACAACCTAGACATTACAGAAGTTGACAATTTTAGAAACAGGTTTAGTATGTACTGTAAATATTTTAGTACATTTAGTTCTCCGTTATTTGTTGTTCATTTCTATAATGAATTATATGATGCATGTTTATTTTTTTTCCTATTATGTATGTTTGTAGGTTTGTGTTCATATTCCCATACCAGTTACACAGTCCACCATCAACGAATCCAGACCCCTCTATAGAAGTACTATATTGGAGTAACAAAAAGTACATTTCTGATGTAAAAAATTTTCAACATGTATGTACTATGTCCTTACTTTTCAAATGTAAATATTCAGTTACTATTACCTTGAACTTCTTCTTTGTTTTACTAAAAATTATTTAATGTACCATTTCTACAGTATCCTATAAGATGCTTAATTTCAGAAACCGTACAAAAAATTCACAGCACCCACAGCTGGTTTTATGAGTCCTGTGACTCTTGCATGAAAAAGGTTCACAGTTTAGATGGAACATTATGGTGCCACAAATGCAAAATATCTTCAAATAATACCACTTCCAGGTCAGAAACTCTTTGATTTTAAAATATTCTAAAATTAAAACTCAGTGCTACTGATGGTATACACTTTAATCCACTCATTATGAAATATTAAAAATACATTGAACATATTTAGGGTACAACTCATGGTTTCAAATAAGACTGGATCATTTTCAGTTGTTATGTTCGAAAAATAAGTTATGCAGTTCATACATGAAACAACTGCAAAGTTAAGAGCTGCTCTGATATAGGTAGAAACATATTATTATAACATCTAATCTTATTTCTGCTATCTGACAACTAACATTTTTTATCTTTTTAAATTAGGATGATGATGAGTATGGTTTCCCTCATCAATTGGAAGTATTCAAGTCAAAGAATTATTTATTCTCAATTGATTTAACTACTTTAAATATTCAAAACCATTATTGTTCTTTTGAAAAGAATAGCTATAAAGTAAATTCTATAAATGATAATGAGATGTACATTCGTAGCTTTAGTGACACCTTTAAACAAAAAGAGGTAATAATTTTTAGCACTCTCAACATACTATACCACTAATTATATACAACTTATTTGTTCGGTTTGTGACAACGCAGACACATCAGAGCAGTGGGTCTTCAGAGTTGGGTAGTGGGATTGAAAATATGATGGTGCATAACATTTACATTTATTCAATTTATATAAACCAAAACATGAAACACCATCGTCTAATACTCTTTTCTGCTTCCCCTTATAGTAACATCATGATTATGGGTGTTCTACTTCTTATAGTAGCTCAAGAATAGTTTTATCGGGCTCATATATTTCATCTAATCAAGTGAAATAATCTTACCTAGAATAACTATTATAATATTTACATAATGATTGACTGACAGTCATTCTTATTAGACACCATTTTCATCTGTTTCACTAATTACACATCTCAGTAAATGTTACCTACATACTAATGTGAAATTATTCTACATGTAGAAAAACATCCTGTCTAATTTTGAAAATGAGGAATAGATTCAACATAATCTAATGAAATGTAAAGACACCCCGGAATCATCAAGTCATGGTACTCACCTAGACGTGCCAACGATGGAAAAGTGAGCATAAGGGGACCGACTGCAACAATTAAGTGCTGATACTAGGGTTTATCGAGACTATTGATTAGTCATTTTAGTTTTCATGACTTATCTATAAATGTTTCTAGTATGGTCTCCTGTATCTGTTGTCAAACATTTCTATATTACTGAAATAGTATTTCAGTTATCCTTCCATCTTTCTGTAGACTTCATAATTTCTGTTCATCTGCTGAAATTGAAAATATTTTATGTAACCCTTATATTGTTCTATTAGTATATGTCTATGTGAATGTTTCTTTTACTTAAACTATTTATATTTTATATTTCTATATTTTTTCATTTAAAGACAATGCTAAATTCAGCATGTGTGGTTTACCTTTTTTATGGAAGAAAGACAGAGAAAAATAGTTGTTCTTTTCCGGGTTGATTGGAGTATCCCCAATACTTTTATATGTGTACATGGATCCTGTTTCATGATATGATGTCTGGGGCCCTTTCTGGAAATTTTTCTGTAACTGTAATGTCACCCATTGATGTGATGAATATCACAAACTAGGTGTGACTTTATTTCCATGAATTTCAATTTCCGCAGAACTGAATTCCAATTTTTAGCTTCTCTTCTATGATAACAATAATATCAATTTCATCGTATTATTTTACTTTTCATGGGAAAATCATACATATAAGGGTTAAATTGTATGTCCATCAACCCATATCTTTTCTTATTAAATTGATCACATTTTCTCAATGCAGTAAATGAAAATCATACAAGGACCAGTACACAGAAACAGGAGCAGTTTAGTGTGTAGAATAATCACTGAGGGAAGAAGTTTCCTCCATCATTATGTTTTTTAGTACGTAATAACTGCTTTCTCAGTTGGTGTTTTACATTCTTTTATTAGTTTTTTAAAGGAGATTCTCAGTATGAGATCATAATATCAAAATGCTTCGTTATGTTATTGTTACATTGTCTTATTGTAATATATTTTTACCAGGTTCAATCTCTTTTAATGATTAGGAAATAATTAATTATGATGGTGGGTACATTCTGAAATATGATATTCTACTACAACAGATTCAACTAAGAAGGATATGAAGGTTCAAGAAGTTCTGAAAGATAGAACTACAATTTTGGCACTCCAAATGCATAATCAGGGTATGATGTCGGTGATCAATAGGTTGTAGAATAATAGTGACATACTTGACTGCATTTCTCTTTTAAATGATGATCATTTCCAGCTTATTTGATCATCCACAGTTTTTTTGTAGATTATCATGTGCAGTTCCGAGTATTTTAATCATGGATAGTTCTGTTGAACCTATGCAATTCTGTTGTAGATCATTTTATCATGTGCAGTTCTATTATAGATCATGGTATGTCAATTGATTTATATTATGATGGAATAGAGGTAATTTAGGATAGGTTTGGAACACTCAAACTTCTTATTTTACAACAACTACAAATATTAATTCTACTATGGTATGTGTTTTCTATTTTCATTCACCACTACTTTTATTAAATCATTTCAACTAGAAATCCTGAAATTTTTAATGACATATGAATTTCTTCTAACTGTCACGTATACTGCATTTCTTCTTCTCTGTTATAAACTGTTATAATTATGCTTCAATAAATTCATTTTTCATTATTAACTACTACTTATTCATTAAATCAAATTCTTTACGTAGGAAAATTTGTTTACAGTGCTAAATGCTAATAAAGTTGACCAAATATATGTAATAATCTTTCTAGACTCCACTACTATAATAATCTGTGTAATTTAAAATCAATCATTATTCAGTGCTAAATGCTGCTATAATAATCTTTCTAGACACCGCTACTATAATAATCTATTTACAGTGCTAAATGATATCTTATCTATTGAGGTTTGTCGTTTTTTATTGTTTGAATTTAATCCATCAACTCTTATAAATTCACACCCTCTGGCCTTTAATAGTTCTCCGGTTATTCTTATAAAAACCCAAAAATACATGCTTAAGAAAACAGTTTGGCATGAAGTTGTGCTATTTTTTTTGTGTTATTTTTATTCTGTACTCCTGATACTGTTCCATTATTTATCAATCATAGGATCAAATATTTACTATAATTTCAATTCAACATGGGTTTCTTGTGGTAGGGGAGAATTGGTGGTGGCTATAAAATTGTTGCTGAAAAGATCATTCATTAGAAGGTAGGATAGGTATGTCGAACTGGGGAAATTTATTAGATAGAATGTGCCCATTTCAATGTTGAAGTTAAACATGGACAGCTGTTGCTTAGCTGTGTAGATGCGTGGTGGAAAATTGTTCATGGAAACCCACAGTTTGGTTATGATGATGTTCAATGCGTCTTCTGTGATGGGTCTTCTCTTGAAGAAAAGAATAGGTCTCTTCTGCTGGGATTTATGATATGAATTCAGCACAAAATGGTTATTACTGATGTGAAATCTGATTTGGGCCAACTGGTGAGTTTTCAACATGGTATGAAAAATTCTCCTTGGTGGGAAACTAATATTGTTATAAGGTTCAGAATATTGATCATTCATGATGTCCTCTTCAAATAGACTTTTAGGGAGGGCATCTTCATTGTGGATGCATTAGGTTTTCAAGGTATTATCACCAATAATTGTAGCATTTACCATGAAGAATGGTCCTTTCCATTTATGATTAACTCCAACGTATTTGAAGATATAGTTCCATTTATATACATATTTTTTATCCTTCTAATGGAATTAGGCTCACTTATTGCAAATGCCTTATAAAACTCAATAGTTACTATAAAAAGATAAAAAAAATAATGGTTTATAATATTTTTATGTAGACCATGCAGAGAGAGTTCTCAAAGTCAGTGCTTATGAAGTGCTACCAATAATGAAGGAAATCATGTCCCCTTCATGGAACCTGCTTGGATATTTCATCTGATAATTTTTTCATGATCACTATGTCATTAATGAAAGAGATAGGTTGTACTCTGAAATTGATCCTGAACAATGTAAATTAATGTTGATGCGTTCAAGATTATATGTTATGCTAAATTGATGGTTTTGGTGCAGCAATAGAGGGATACAAAAGTTCCAAGGTTGTTTGGATTTTTGTAAACTTGACAAACAAATCCGGGTTTGGGTTCTATAACATCTTATTATAATTGATATTGTACATTATGTAACTTTCATTCCTCAAATTCCTATAATTAGTTCCCACACAGTCATTATTTATATAACTTTTATTCCTTATAGAATGATACTCATTATGTAAATTTTGTTCTTCATTGTCAGTAACTTTTATTCCTCCATTATGTATTTGTAATTTTTTTCAAATTTTTTCAATATTCATATACATAAGTATGTTTGATAAATGGTATTCAATTATTAATAATAATAATTAATATATAGAGTCATGAAAATACACAGGCGGAGTACTAGTTTTTTATAATGTAGGTTACTGAAAGTAACTTGACATTAAATTTAAATATAATAACATTTCAATATTTTTTAATAGGTTAACATTTAAAACTCGTTTTCTCATTTCAACAACATGATTAATTTTAAATTAACTACTAAAACTTTTTGTTTTTAATTTTGAGAAATAGATTACACATTTAGAAATAATTAGGTCTAAATTATATAAATTTCTTTATTTTATATGTGGGAAATATGATTAGTAACTTCTGTAAATTTTATTTACATAGTAAAAGGGTAAATTGGGTAATTAAGGGTTAAAATAATATTATAAAATTACCCTAACACTTATCTTAATATAATTAGATGATTATAATTTACCCTAAAAAATAATTGGGTCGAAATGGTATCTATTGGAACCCCTTTGTTTGACATTAGGACCTTAAATTTATTTTATTTAAAGAGAAGTGAAATATGCTTCACTCAAAATTTAACAATTAAATTATTTTTAATATAAGGATATACAGAAGATATATTTGATTAAAAATATAATTTTAAAATATAATTTTTTTTCATTATCATGAAAGTTTATTTTTAATTTTTATGTAATAAATAATTACCCTAATGGCTTATACTTGGATGATGAAAAAATTAATTAATAGATGAGAAATCAATAAAACAAATTTTATTAAAATATTAATAACCATCAAAAGGAGAAAACACTTGAAAATATATTATTGGTTGAGTATATCTTGACCATAATTATACAAGTGTTAACTTATTGACCATTTTGAGGCTTATAGAATAGATTACAAAACTTATATTATTTTACTTAAGGTGAAGATAATTTTTTCAAATTCATCTTTTTAAAAAGTATGTCATTTTTAATGTTTGGTTTTTCATTATATAAATATAAATACAATTATTTTTATAAAATCTAATTTATTTATATTAACCATATTATTTTAATTTGAATTTTTATTCATCAAAAAATAATATTAAATAATTACACACAATTGAGGTAGTAATTATTATTTTTATATGAAGTGATCAAATAAATATAATTAAAATATTTTAATAAAAATAATATTGGATAATTATTATATCAAATAAATGATCCTGAGTACCTTGATGACTATGGAATAAAATTAAATACCTAGATCAAGGATCACTTTTTAATTTTAGATTTTTAAAAAAATACATGAAATAAATAATGTCAAAATTTACACTATTGATATTTTTTCAAAATAAGGTATTCATAAATTATTTGAAAATAATAAATATTTTTTAAAAAATATAGAATAATTATTATATTGTCTAAAATGTTCAAAATTATTCATTTATGATCTAATTGACTTCAAATAAGTAAATATTTTCTCATTTTAATATTGAAATACTTTTTACCCTAGTTAAAAATTAAAAAGAATAACAAAGTGTTAGTTAAAATGATAATGTTTAAATTGACCTAAAAACATCTCTAAAATTTATTAGTGGATTATATTACAACCCTATCTCATATCATCTTTGAAATTGTGACATTTTGGTGGTTCTTTTGTAGGGTTTTATTTTATTATAAAATAATATTTTTGAGGATTCTAAAAGTGGATCTCACCTAAATTATAAAAGGGAACTTCCTTCATCAACAGTTGAATTCATTTTGAGCCTCAAATATTGAACATTACCTTCCCATTTTAATTATAAACTTCCTTATAAACATTATAGGGGTCTTTTTCTTCTTTAATGACCAACTCTAGTGCTCTAAGAGGATATATAGAGGCCCAACGATGAAGAGGTAATATCATTTAATGATTATTTTGAACTTATTTATTCTTCAAAATCCAACACAATAGTTAATTAATTATAAAGTAATTAATCTAGTATTACATATATACTGAGAGATTATTATTATTTATAAACAACCATATTCCACCTTCAATCCATTATATTAAAAATAAAATCAATACATGTGTGTACGTATGGCTTACCGTCCTCACATCGTGGTGTAATCCATTTTTCACCACCACCATACATGGATGGTCATAATGATGGTATTAATATATATATATATATGATTAATTTAAAATTATACTAATTCTAAGATAATATACCCCCATCCACTTCAATATCATTCAACAATTATGGGAATGATATCATTCCTCATGTGTACGTACGACTTACCGTCTCCACGATGCGATGTGATTCGTTCAAGATAATATTAAATGAAGAATAATTCTATAAATGAATTGAACGAATAAATATAACATATATTATATTAATAACATACTATAAATTATGTAACTACAACCTAAAAAGAGGAATAATAACTTATCTAACAATACAAGCATAAGAACATAAAGCAGTGAATACCCAAATAATGAGTAACAACGAATTGTTACTATCAAAAGGATGAAAATATAATCATAAATGTTATGAAAAAAATTATTTTGATTTTGGAATAAATCTCTAAAACTATTTAAATCATTATAAAAGAAGTTCAGATACTTACAAATCATATCAGACCTAAGGTAAGTGATCACATTGAAAATCTCATTTTTATCTAAGATTGTTTATTCATAAGTATTTACTAGGGTGTATTTACCATCAATGTCCATGTTTACTAAATATGTTTTTCAAAATACTATTTAAACCCTTCTATAATTTTTTAAATTCAATTTTACCCATTGATGAATCTTCACTAAATAGTATGAATGAAATCTTTGGTTGTTTTCGGTATGAGGTATTATTTGACTTTTCTAGAAAATAGTATGAGAAGAATGTTTTTTAACATGTATGGAATAAATGGATTTTTACGCTTTAATAATTACATTTTTCCATGAATAATACCATACAATATTACATGGTTATTTTCATGTAAATTTATTTATTCTAAATTTTTTTGTCATTTTGAGGAAAGAAACGTTTTGAAGAAGAAAGTATACTTTCCACAAGAATTAATTTTCAGTGTTTTTTCAATATTATTTTCCATATAAGATGAAACTCTTTAAATATAGTTATATTTAAATCCATGTTATAATAATTATTTTATTGTTCTTATGATGGAATTTTATTTAGAAAATCCAATTTTTTATATCAATTGAGATGTAATGATGTTTAAGATACCCATTTTATTTCATGGGTTATGCTATGGTGAATGTTTATATGTTTTTGTAGAACATATATGAACGGTTTCATTTTGAGATGAGTGGGACATAATTCTCACTTCAATTCATTGGGTAAATATTTATATCTCATGATATAGACATTATTAGAATAAAAATTAAATTCAATTAAGATATATTGGGATGGAACAAGGGGTGACCTCTGTTCAGTAATGGAATATGTCCGATGTGATGGTCTTGGCAATGAGCCATAACTAATATGAAATTCCTTTCTATGCTTATGTGTGTCTTCCACTAAATTTCATGTATTTTGTTATTACTATTTCAATTACATTGAATTTTTATGATTTATCCCATTAGATGATATTGTGATATTATATATACGAGATATGATTTTCAAATCCTATGTTCTTATGATTATTATATGATTGATATTTCCCTTGTTTACCCTTACTGAGCATTTAATCTCACCCTTTCATTTGTTTCTTTTCCCTACATCATGAAGAATGGTATTATCTATTTTATGTAAAAAAAGGATTCTAATTCTGATGAAATGTGTGGGAGAAAATGTAGATGTTTTATGAACTAGTGGTTTATATTTACATGTTTTTAAATTCACTAAACATATATGGTCATGGTGTGGGTTTTGTTATTTTATGTAATAAATATTCATCAATGTTTAATTATAATCAATATGTAAATTATGGGATAGTATAATAAGATAAATTAGTAAAAATGAGTAATTGGATTATTAATATGAATCATGTAAAGTAAAATGGGGACTCGTGATTTGAGGTAATTAGTTTATTCATGTAAATATAATTTACGTAGCAGTTGTCTTCATTTTAATATCTAAAATTCATGTGAAGTTATTTTTTATTATTGTAAATTCCATGAGTGATTGTCCAAAATCATATGTTCCATTCCTAAGAGGGTTTGTATACCCACTACTTCCTATTTTATATTAATCGGGTTTCATGAGTGATCCCTAGACATGCCACCTTCTTGATCATGAATTTAAATATTTAAAAACCATGAATGTATAAAAACACATTTAAAATGGTTGATAAATCTTTTAATAAGCCCTCATCGTTAAAATACCACCTTTAAATCAATCATTATTTATAACCATTTAATTCTTGAAAAATCATTTTAGCACTGATATGTGTTTCAAGCCATTTTTTTCTATTCATACCCTCCTCATAGTATTTTCATGATACTTTACAGTTCATGTGTTGGGGTTAAGTGAGTCAAGGTAGAAGGGATGAAATCAATTGTAAGTAATATGTTTGATGGTGACACATATGGGGATGTAGGAAGGCTTATATTAATTTTATTATTTATTTCCCCCCTCTAGATTTAAAAAAAAAGAGAACATGATAGAAGAATATGAAAATGAAAAAATGGGTCTTGATTTGGAAATACAGAAAATCACCTTTACTAGGATTTTTATTATTATCTTATGTGTTTAGGTGGTGTATTTGAGGTTTATTCTAACTATAATGTTAAAAAAGGAAAAATTAAATGGTTCTTTGAAAATTAAATAAGAGAATAAATGTAGAGAAAATTGTATGATGGTGAAAAAATAAATCATTATGATATATTTTGATCATAATAACTACTTTGGGAATGGTATGATGGAGTTGTTAAATTTTCAAGGGATAAATTTTATTAGTCTCTTACTTTTGTTATAATTCACTATACATAATAGATGAACCTCCTCCTTGAGCCTTAATTTTTTAAAACATCAAATCCTAACAATCTTAATTATTAAATTCATTTGAACATTTAATGAATGTCCTCATGATATTATGTTCCTGTTGTATTTAAAAAGGAGATAAAATATCTCCTTTACAATCTTGATTATAAGTAACATAGTCGCATGATAGGATAATAGCTTCACATGAATTGTATCATGGATGATTAGAGAAAAAATATCAAAAGTAAAGTAACTCATTATTTGGCATGTTTAATAATAACTACTTGAGTAACAAAAATGAATGAGAATATAATATTCCATCATATTCAAAATTGAAAAATTAAAAATCATGATTTGATTTTTTTTTTAAAAATGAGAAATTAAATTGATATTTTATTTTGATTTTTGAAAATAATAATTGAAATTGATTTTTTTACACTGAAATTTTAATATTGATAACATTGGATACAACTTTAATTTATTGTTTATATTTTTTCTCGAGTACAATCATGGTTTATGTGTGGGGTTATTTGAAAAAAAATTGGTTTATATTTTTAATCAATTTTCAATTATTTTTATATATTTTAAATGAAAATTTCCATAGAAATCAATGTATTAATCAGAAAATGGAATTTTGAAATAAGGAATGAAAAATAGTTTGTATCCTATAAAAATGTTTTATTATTTATTTTTTCAAATTAAATGTCTATGAAATTAAATTTTAAATTTTATAAACTCTTTCATTTTTCCTTTACTAACTTATACTTACAATGTTTTTTCTAGCCCCCAACTATTGGTAATCATTACACATATCAATTCCTTGTTTTTGGTCATTCATTTAATTCCATAAGAGGGAAACCATAGTCTAATAGAGAAAAGGGGTACCAAACCTATGTGGGTGGTGGGGGTGTGGTGAAACCTTGAGATGGATCAATCCCAACTGTAGCTAGGAGCAGTGGTCCATTGTGGTGAAACCCATGAGGCAGTGTGAGGAGAGTGTTGATGGCATGGGGTAGTTCGTGACAGTGGGGGGGGGTATCCTTCAGCCCCTTCACAAATTCATTATAGGTGTGGATTTATGGATTTTTTTTATAGGGAGTGCCACCCACTCACATTTTTTAGATAAGAGATAAATAATTTTCATATTTTTACAAAACAATCCACTTTTTTGTCTCTTCTCTACCTCACCTCATGAAGATATTTCTGAAGACATGATACTTCCACACTTATATCACAATACTATAACTACTTCACACTATAATTTCCATGTTTGACCATTTATCCTTTTATTTTGAGATCCATCACCACTTCTAGGCCTATTACAACCTCTGATTGCATCAAGAGCCTCGATTGACACCCATGATTATTTTTTGGATCAATCTTCTAGCTGTATCAAAGACTGATGTAAGTGTTAGTGACAACCATCACTACCACTTCCAAGATCCCTTTCCCTATTTAATAAACCATGATCATATGAAAATTCAACATCGATCCATTCATTATATCTGTCTGTCGTGCTAGTTGGTACATGAGGCATTATTTAAACATCAGGTTTCCACAGGTGATTCCAATATTCACATAGGGTCTCATTGGGGATTTAATATGTTGACATTTCGAACATTAATTGTATAAAACTCTATAGATGTCGTATTATTTGTGAGACCAAGAATCCACTGCTGATAACCAATAAAAAGAGGCCTCACCCACTACCTCAATAGATTTTGGCCCATGGAAGAGAATAACCAAAACAGCTGATACTACACTACCCTTTTCTCCCTTGTTTATTATTTTTATTTCTTTCTTTTATCAATATTTAATTTTAGTTTTAATTATAATTAAATTTTAATTTATTTTATTAAATATTCAATCTAATCATTTTTTATTAGTGTGATTCTTCTACACAAATTCTACTTTTTCTCTTCTTATTTTAACGTTATTTCTTTTATTATTTTTATTTCAATGAGTGTTTTAATATTTTTTATCATTTTATCTTATTCATAAATTTTAGTATTCCATATTTTTATCTTCTTTCATTTTTATTACTCCCTATCTCATCATTTTTTATTATTATTTTAGATATTTCATATTTTTTCAATTTTAATTTTCCATCTTCCTTCTATTAATTTTTTTTATTTTTATTCTTTATATATTAATTATATACACCAAGTGAAGTATAAATATTAGTAATTGGATGTTTAACTGTGCCCTGGACCAGGGGAAGTCAAGGAGTTCTTCAATTTTATTATTAAGGTTTATTTAATGTTTTTAGTGTAAATAAGGGGAATTCATGTGTGTGGAAAATATCCCCCCTCACATGTAACTTGTCATATTTCCATTATTTGTTATATATATTTTTAATCTCTTCATGGTTTATATCTTCCCATGATTTTTCTGGTCGAATCAACATATGAAATATAATCGATTGATCTGGGTCTGGAAGATGTCAAACCCCTGACCATGGTGTTTCATCATCCTTGATTGCAAGAGGGGTTTGAATTTAGATTTCATTAATGGATAACATAATTCCCAATTATTGATAAAAATAATATAAATTCATCAATATAATTTATGTATATATTATCAAAGTAAAATTTATCAAATAATGGAGTATAATTATTTAACCCAAAATTGAACTTTTAACATGTTATTTTCATACTAATTTCATTATATTAATAATTACATGAAAGTATTATTTAAATTTTTATTTTTCATATATATTAAAAATTTTAGAATTTAAAAAAAACCCTAAATTAACTATATTATTATAAAATAATAAAATTAATAAAATTAAATACATTATGTGATTTAGAATAAATGAGTGAAAAAACAAAGAATATCCTCAAGTGAGATGACCTTGCTCCGCCCCTATGTTGTATTAGAAAAATACATTTCTTTCCACATACCCTATGAATGTCATGAATTCAAAAATGGTATAATTTTTTGGGATCCAATCATTTATTTATTTATTTATTAAAATTTCAAAAGTAGATATTTTTTATTTGATTTAAAAAAATTCAAAAACATTCCTTTATTTTTTGAAACTACTATTATTCTTCATGAAAAAACTTCTCTAAGGTAAAAGAAGAAGAAAATGTTGTTTAAAATGATTTAAATAACTAAATTGAGTGTATTGAACTAAATATTGAGTTTATGTTGAGATAATGGTGCAACAAATCTTGTTTACATCAAAAAACCTGAACCTAAACCCAAATAAGTTCCCTTAGGCTTCCATGATTTCTATTAGGACATCAACAGAGTTTAGTCCATGCCTGAGGAATATACATAGCCCAAACATCATAATGATCAGATTGAGGAGTTCCATGAGGTGATAGATAGTGAACAAGAAAAATAATGTGTGGATAAAATCATGATAATATATTCAAGTCACTTTTTGTGTAAAGGGGAAAAATAAAAAAAGTTGATTCTACCATCAATATGATTAATAAATAAGCACCTAACTACCTATTTTTATCCATGGAGAAATTAGGAACCACTAAAGTTTTGTAATTAGAAGAAATAATGGAGGGTCTTGACTAACTACCACCATCAACAACCATACAACATTATGTGGGACTCACCACTGAACAAGACATTGAAGCTGAACCAATTTGGGGAGATGATCCTTTCATGGACTCTTTCTTTTATGATTTTATTCAATATAATTTGAGTATCACGTCTTATTGTAATTAAATTTTCATATTTGGTCAATCCTTTCCTTATCTTAGAGGCTCTTGAAGAATTTCCACATTCACCTACTGAGGAACTCATGGAGCTCCCTGATTATAATGAGCATACATTTGTGGAAGCCCATGAAGAATACCATATATATTAACCTGAGAAAATAATTATAAAGGTATGGTCGAAAGGGGGAATTAGGATTTTCATTATTCATGATTAAATTCTACAAAATTAAATGTACTCTCTAACCAGACTTCTAAAATTTCAATTCATTAAGCCCGCATTAATCTAGTAGTGGACAATAATAAGGAGGTTACAAAAGTAGCAATTGAGTAAGAGGGTTGTCAATAGATTATAATACCCCTCCATGCATGATGCACATAATTCTGAATAGGGAGGATCTTGTATACAATATTTTTGGATAATTTCTCACCAAGAAGGATGGTGTGGAGGTTGGTAAAAGACATATGTTGTGGATCATGTCAAATAATATCCACCCACCATCACACTTCAGATATCAACTAGTA
Source organism: Viscum album (assembly GCA_963277665.1). NCBI lineage: Eukaryota > Viridiplantae > Streptophyta > Magnoliopsida > Santalales > Viscaceae > Viscum > Viscum album. The sequence goes on along the minus strand of OY728146.1, from coordinate 865,504,676 downwards.
GTTCTCATTAGAGGGGGGTAAAAATTTATGTCCCACATGGTGGATAATACCATGAATTATCCCATTCAACATCTTTATAGTAATTTATATTTCATTTTCATTTTTATTATTAGTATATCATTTAACCCCTCCCACCTCTATATCCTTTTGACATTAAATTAATTGATTAATGTTATTAATTGATAAATATTATTTTATCACTTAATAATACCTTATGATAGCCTCAAAATAGTTAAGGTAGAGGACTAAACTTCATGTTAAATGGAGTTCACATTTAATTTTTATCTTTTAAACTCTCTATATTTTTTCGAAGAACATTTTTTTGATTTAAAAAAGAATTTACATGCCCGCATTTGAGTTTATTTTTTACTTGAATTATCTAGGAGACCTTAGTTTCTTAGGAATACTATTATTAATGTTTTATATTTCAATTATGACAAGATTAAATGACTAAATTCAATGATTTGGTGATTATAATCAATCATGGAAATTAAAATGAAGAATCATGATTTTATAGAACTATTTGATTCATCAAAATAAAATTTCCCTTACATTTTTCTTGATTTAAAATTCAAAAATTCTTGGGAAAATATTTTTTTTATTATTCATTACATGAGTGATTATAAAAAATCATATGTTTTAATGGGGATATTATTTCTAAACAATGTAATTCATATTTTTTATAGATAAAATTTATTCAGTGATCTTGGGACATGCCACATGTGAGAGCATTCAATTGAACTTCTAAAAACCACAATTTTAAAAATTGAATTTAATTTGATTGAGTCATATTTTGAAATGTACATAACCTTAAAAGACTAAATTTACAACAACTATTTTTTAAAACCATAAGAACCCTGAATGAACTTATTCAGAATGAACCATGTTATAATCTATTTTTTTCTATTCCTACCCTCCTCTTAGTATTTGAATGATATTTAATTGTGTATGTTTTGGGTTGAAGGGAATCATGGTGGAAGGGATCAAATTAATTATAAATAATAATTGTAGGGTGATAAATATTTTGTTTGGAAAAAATTTTATATTCATTTTCTCTTTATTTTTTCATCTATTCAATATAAAAAGGATAATAGAATAATAAACCAAAAAAATATTAAGAGTTTCTTGATTTCAGAAAACCAAACATCACCATTAATATACCTATTTTTTGAATAATATGTGGTTATATGGTGGATCTAAGGTTTATTTTAACCATAAAATTCAAAAAATGAAAGAAAATGAATTAAGCGATTCTTCAAAAATTAAAACAAAATGTATAAAAATATAGAAAATTTCATGAAAGTGAAAAAATAGTTAATTATTCTATATCTTCACCATAATATTTACATTTAACATGATATGTTGGAGTTTTTACAAAAAGGGTTTAATTTCATTAAGCTCTTATTTTTTATTTCATGCACTATTTATAATAGATAAAAATCCTCCTTAAGCCTTACTTTTTTTAAAGCGTAAATCCTACCATCCTATAGCGACCCTTGCTTTTCAAAACATTAACATTACATATCATTCACGAAATATGTAAATATTATACAAAGATACACCCAAAGATTGTAGTCGGTATATTGACCTTGTATATAAAGAAACATAAAAACTATTATATATGTGAGCTACAACATCTTCCGCTTGGTTATTCATGACCAGCACCCTTATTTGACATATCAATCATAGTATATATTCTCCTAACCTAGGGAAATGAGACAAAAAGGGATGTGCTTAAATTTCCAGTAAGGGTAAAAAAGGGAGACATATATACATAAACATGAGTATAAATGTATGCAAATATGATCCTATAAATAGAAGATCATACCCTACATATCAAATATCATAACTAAAATCATTGAATAATGATTGGCATTTTGTAATACATTAATCATATAAAATAAGGATCAAAAGACATGCAAGAATAATATAGGAATAATACATGGAATTATGGAAACACATAAGTATATATTGATTTCCATATAAATCCATGCATCACATACAAGACGATATTAGTGGAAAAAATCCTTCACTAAATCGGGTAATCCCTATTCCATCCCTACATTACCAAACTAAGTGACCCTCTTTCCAGCCATGTATTACTAAACTAAGTAATGCTCATTCTAGCCCTATAATTATGAAATGTGTAGCTTGTGTTCCATCATACTATTACTGAACCGAGTAAACCCTCATTCTATACCTGTATTATTGAACCTAGTAAACCATTACTCCAGCCCTATTTTACTAAACTGAGTAACCCTCATTCCATCCCGATATTACTAAACCAAGTAACCCTTGTTCTAGACATGTATTACTGAACAGAGTAAACCCTCATTATAGCCGTATATTATTGAATTGAGTAAACCCTTTTTCTAGACATGTCTATCTCACGAGATATAAATCTTTACCCAATGCATTGGATGGAGATATATGTCCCAACCATCAAATAAATAAATCATACACATTTTACAAAGGATCATAAATAATCATATCATAAACCATGAAATGAAATGTATATCATAAACATGTAAACAAAACATTACCTGTAGGAAGGGACATATTTTATAATCATTTCGTCAAAACCATAACCCATGAAAACAAGTGGTTTTTAGAATCATATAACCCATAAGAGAGAAATGGGTTTTATAAACATATTACTTATGAAAAAGAAATGGGTTTTAGAATGACCATTTAATTCAGAAAAACTCATTCATAGATATGATATGAATGGAAACTTTAGATCATTACCTACAAAGGCATGAGTAACTACAATATATTTCATATTAGATGAAAAATTATTATGAAATATACTCTAAAAATGTATCTTAAGGAATATATAATTTATTATTTGAAAAATATTTATAATACATAAAACCATTCTCAAATAATTTTATTAAAAAATGCCATGAATACATTAAATAATTTTGATAACCTTTTTCATTGAATAATTTCAAAATAATATTCATAACATTTTTAAAAAACATTTTCCTTTAAAAATAGTTGAGTACTTTTAATGAAATCTGGAAAATGTTTTAAAAATAATTTCATTGAAAATACATTGAAAACTTGTAAATAAATCTTTAAAACATTTTGAAAATACTTTTTCTTGAAACCATATTAAATAATCCTAAAAATATTTTGGAAACAATTTCGTTGAAACCACATTTGATACTTGAAAATATGATTTGAAATCATTTTGATTTTTTTCAATGAAAACATATAAATGATGTTTGAAAAAATATGGAAAAAAATCCTTGAAAATTACTTTAAAAATAATTCATAATGATTACCCTTTCTAACAATTCAAAGGGATCATTGGTGAAATGGTTGCAGGTAAATCCATACATGTCGTACGAGGTCAAAAGTACAATACATTTTCACTATAAAAAGGACATCAAATTGATTGTTATGAATGAGACAAGAATATTAACAAGAAGATATTATTATAATAAAAAAAGTATAAAAATGTTTTTTTAAATCTTATAGGGGAATAGAATAATATTCTTGGAACCCCTTTTTAGAAAACATAGATTTTCTAATATAGAGAGGTAAATGTCAGGCCTTCCTAGTAAAACATTCATAACTATCTTACGTACCAAAGTTTAGAGAATTGTAAAAATACACGATTATATCATGAAATACCATATAATAATGAAACTCATGAATATTCATTAGAGATGAATGAAAATATTTCTTCAATGTAAGCATAAACATAAACAATCTTGAAAAGTAATGATATTTTCTTTGTAAATTCTTATAACATCGTATCTTGGGATCATGCTCTCCATGTAAGTAAAATTTTAAATGAAGCATAGAATATCATGAAATGATTGATATTAATTATATTTTATTTAATATGGAAGTATATGCACCTTGAAAAATAGTTTAGGTTCATAAAAAAACGTGAGTCTCAAAGAAGGAAAATTGAGACAAAACTTTTTTAATAATTTAGTGAATTTTGAAATATAAACACCCAAAAATAAGGATCATATAATGGGAATGTATACCAAAATATTTATTTACAAGATACATATAATATAATCATATTCATTACATATACCACACAAAAGGGAAGAGTGGTGAACATAACATTTATCTCATGAAAATTAAAAGTCAGATGAAATCACATTACATTGTGTCATGACTCTCTCCATACTCATAAAAAAATCCTATATAATTAATATAAGTTTATTATACATCATTTAAAAAATTATATTCTTATACATATACCATATATGGATTTATTATGAAATTATATTACCTTCTTGTTAATGATCTTATGTTAATGTTTCACTTCAGGTAAAATTCACTTTGTTCTTCATAAGTGTCTTAATTTGTTACATCATTGTTTTTTATAATAATATCATGATTTTATAATCTAATAAAATATAAATATCTGGTATATAAATTATATTTTTTTTATAATAATCTATAGAATAAATAATAATGAAATGTATGACACCGTTCCAGGATATTGTAAACCGTACGTACAGATGAATATTGTTTCCATTTTTGTTGTTGTATGGAATGTATGTATATAAATTACATATATAAATATATATATATATATATATATATCATTATTAAATTATCCTTAATTTATTATATATATCATATAATTTCACTAAACCATTTTTTAATACATTTTATGTGGTGTGTAAATGAATCACATCACTTTGAGGGTGATGTAGTCCACACTTTCTCAAATGTTATTTCCTTATTAAAACCAAATAAAAAGTAAATAGATGTGTGTTTTAAATGTAATAACTAAGATTCAATATATATTAAATATAATATATTACATATATAAATATATTTTCCATCATAATGGGCACCATGATTGGTGTTAAAGAAGAAATGAACAATCATTATTTCTTAAGCCATTAGTTCACCGTACAAAGAAACAATATGTTCAACATACATTAGATAGTGGAGTATGTACGTTTAGGTCATAAACATTTCATAAAAACATGATAGTGTATGTATGATACTATTTTTTCACACAATAATTTAATAAAGAAAGTGTAGGTGGTGGAGGTGTAAAATAATTGGAAGGAGTTTGAGAGAAGATATTACCTCTAAATCGGGTAACTCCTTTTGGTTTGTACCGAAAGGAATCCTTGGAATGCTTTATGCCATAAGGAATTCTTCAAGGAAGAAGGTGATACTTTTTGGAGTTTACTGGGAAAGATAATAGATGAATATAAAAGGTTTTATAGGTGTGAATATTTGGTATAGTTTTTGGCCTTTTATAGGGAAGGAAAAGGACTCATTTGGAATTTCTAGAATCAAGGTAGGTGTACACATGTTCATACCTAAAAAATACATAAAAAACAAAAAAAAACAAATAATTGAAGTATTAAGGCCTATATATGGACATAAAATGGGTTTTCAATAAGATTCATGGTCATTGTTTCCATTAATTTTAATGGTTAGTCCCTAATTGCGCTTAATTTGGCCTTATATACTGTGATTAATGTTAATATTTTTTACTAATCATTTTGGTCAAAAATTAAAATGGTATTATTAGAATATAAATATAAGATAGAATAAAATGGATTGTATCATATTTTTTAAATTCAAATCCTAGAAGAATCAAAAATATGATTAGTACTAATCCCTCGTATGGGACAAAATAATGGGGTTTTAAAGTAGGAAAAAGTGAAAAAAAATTGTGAGGATTTTATATTCAGTTTCAATGTTAAATTGATTATAATGAATTAAATAATATTAGTAGTTATAATATTTATATAATTTTATATTAAAAAATTATAATATCATTTATAATTAATAATTAATTATAAAAAGGGAATTATATAACTAAAAAGTAGTATTTTTTACTATTCCTAAAAAAAATGATGTTTCTCAAAAAAATCCAAAAAATTAACCTTAGGATAATTTTGACATTTTGAATTCAAAAATACAGTTTATTTTATCAAATTCAATTTCTAAAAGTGTCTGAAATTAATTTTATTTATATAAGTAGTCCATTCAAGAAAAAAATATTTTAAACACATAAAGGACGTTGCCAAAAATAGTATTTTTTATTAAAAATATGTTTTATTTATATAAAAAAATAAAAAAATTATTTGAAAATTAGTTGTCACTATTCATATAAAAAAATTTTGGATACATTATAATTATATTATTTAAATATTTAAAATATTAAAAAAAGACGTTTCATAGAAACTTAGTGTTGTGTGCATCGTACACCATGTCAATGTTTCTTGTAGTGAATTCCAGGTTGATGGTGATTATTTTCTACCCATACACCTAATTGAGGAATTAGAAATAATCTCAGATTCCCAATTAAATTCTGTCCCTAGTGAAAAATGATGGAAAATAGTTATATTTAAAATCTCTCTATAATGACATTAGAATTTCATGATAACAGTTTCTCTTCACATGACCTCGTATACCTTGATTGTGATAGGGATTCCCCCAGAATAACCACCATGTTTGAAAATTATTCTATAGACTAATAGGTTTAAGAATAATAGGATGACATCAAGAACACCCCTCAAATATTTAAGGAAGGAGTTTCCACCACCATCGATCAGATCATGAAGGTGAATCTAGGAATAGAAGATGACCCAAGAACTATATTGATTATTTTATCCTTACATATCAAGAATAAAAAGATGTATATTGAATTTATAAATAAATATTAATATGTTTTATCTTCTAATTATCAAAAAACTTATTGGGTTTATCCCAGATGTAGTTATGCACCATCTGGGGTTAATTGATGATCATTGAGGTTTCGAGTAAGAAGTCCAAATAATGAAACTGTCTCATGTTACTAATGTATAATTGGATGTCAAAAATTGATCATGTCCAATTTTTTAGAGATTTTAATACTCCTTATGGTTCACCAATATTGTCATAAATAATAAAATGAATGGGCATATTAGGTTTTTCATTAATTTATGAGACCTTAATCGACACTAACTAAAGTAAAATATCCCATTGTTGATTATGGAGTTCTTGATCAAAGAAAATGTTGGAATCTAAGACTTTTTTTGATGGATGGGAATTCAATGTATAATAAAATAAAGGTGGCACCTCAATATGTGAAAGGAGCCACATTCATAGATTCTTATGGGATTTCTTAATATCAGTTCATTCCCTTTATATTAAAGAACATTGGTGACACATACCAACATTCCATGTTTCATATATTTAATCCCCAATTTTGGTGAATAGAATAATATCATGTTAAGGAACTAGTGGTCAAATAATAACATTGTTGTGAAAACTCCACAAATTGTAAAATAATCTTTGACATATTACTCCAAGACTATCTAAAGATGATTATGCTGAAATGAGATTTTGTGGTAACATCAGGGAAATTCCTTGTATTTGAGGTATGCAGCCATGTAATTTAGGTCAACCCCGATAATCCTAATTTAATACTATAAATTTCACCACCTTATAATATCAATGAATTTAAGGGGATCTATGGGAACAATGAATTTATTCAATGTTTCATAACAAACCTTACCATAAAATCACTTCCCTTAACTGAGATAATGAAGAAGAGAGTTTCTAATTTATGGGATGAGGACTGCCAAGTAGACTTTTAAAATCTCAATAAATACATCTTACACCCATCAGTCATGATATTTTTGGTTGAGGGTAGTCAAAATAATTTGTACGTGGACACAATAGAATGATCATTAGGTGAGATCCTCCTAAAGAAGAATTGTGTAGGGACTAAATATAGTCTCTACCATCTAAGAAGAATGATTCTAGGTACTGAGATTCAGTATTTTGATGTTGATAAGAACTATCTTGTACTCATATTTTAAGTAAAAATGACGAGGAATTAATTTTTGTAACAAGAATTCCTCTTGGTTTTTCACATTGAACTTCTCATGTAAATCCACTTCTACCATATGATGAATGGTTTTTTGTCTTGATGGGAGGTAATTTTGTAATATAATGATATCAATTTCATGTCATATAAGGTGGTTATAGGTAAATCCCTATTTTATTTCCTTATGGAATATCACACCCCACAAATTAGACCAGTGGACACTAAACATTCAGAAAAAAAAAATTCAATGCCTATGATACTCCCAAAACATGGGAGATGTTTTTTGATGGTACCTATAAAATTCCTATTGAAAAGGTATTAGAAAACATGATTCTCAAATGGGTTAGGCTATAGATTGTATTTATGTCCCCAAATAAATAATTGTTTCCCCACTCTTTCCCACTATCTTAACGATACATTGATAATGAGGAAAAATATCAGGCCCTCAATTCAATCTTTGGATGTAGACCAACAACAATAGATAACCTACCTGAACATCAACATGGATTCATAGTGAGTGATAAAATAGATCAATGGAAAATAATTAATCGAAAAATAAATAATTGTACCCTCTCATAAGTTATGTTTGAGGATCGATGGTAGAGTTCCCTCTAGAACCCACATTTCATGATATTCCTCAATAAAAAATGATTGTGCTAATGCAAGCATAGTCTTTTACAATATGGGTCTAGATGAGGTAGTCTTCCACATCACACACTGATTTATGGTCTCTTCAGTCATGATTTGAGACATGGAGGTTATCAATTATATCGACACTACCCCAAGGTGTCATAAATTGATATACAAACCTATATTGAAGGATCCTATAATTGATTGTCTCCAAAATGGGACCCCCTATGGGACCGAGCAAGAAAGGAATAGACATTACACCGAGCAGAAACATTAACCTTTTTGATAGAACCAATGATAAAAATGTACTCTAATAATGTGGCTTCGATGGAATCCTACATAGAATAATCGAAGAATGAGACATTGCCTCATTTGTAGAAGTAGTCCATGTATTTTCCAATGACATAAATAAATGTTTGATGTGGATGCTCCATCAAATTAAGAATCTTATTTAATAGTGGAAAACAATGATACAGGACTGTGTGGAATTGACCTAGAAATTTCATGAATTTTATATCCATGGAAAAATCAACCATAAACCCCCCATAATTTCTAAATTAATTTGAATACTCTTAGTCTATTTTTATATTGGGAATAGATATTATGGAACCATAACACTGGGCTAATTCTACATTGCTTAAGTATATCCTTACTACTACCAGTTTCTTTTACAAATGGGATGAGGAAATACGCCTCAAGGATATCAAGACAAAGAATAACATTATATTCCTAATATCCAATATCTCCAAGGGTTTTGGAGTCCCTCATATGATATTAATGGACAATGACACCAGCTTTTGTTCTACCGAGTTGATGAATTTTTACTATAAGTACAACATTGAGTACAACCACTCATCCTACAATAATGCGGTGGAAAAATTAAAAATAAAATCATTCAATAAGACTCAGTACAAGATACTCTAGAATATGGTAGAATAATAAATAGTTACTGGTTGGAAAATATCCTTCATGCTCTATGGACCTACCTTACCCCCATATTCAAAACTACACAAGTAACCCCATATTCACTGGCATATAGATTTGATGAGGTATTGTGAATAAAATTACCACTACCATCACATTGAATATCCATCTACAGACAACTCTCATATGATGAGAAATTACTAATGTGGATGGATAAGTTAGAACTGATTGATGGGAACAGGTTGTGTGGGGTAGGCAACCTCAAATTCCATCATAATCAGTTCACATGAACCTTATATAAAATGTTTCACCTCCAATCATTCCTTCAAAGAGAACTGTAATTTTCTCTCAAAAACCCAATGTTACAAGTTAGAATCCTTTTATAAAGGAACAAAAATGGGAAGGCCATTACATCATACATATGGTCTGTTCTAGAGGAGCCTACTCACTTGACACAATGGAAGGTTTGTGAATCACTCCCCCACCAATGAAAGGTTTCATAGGAAATAATTTACATAGTATACATCAAGAACCCATCATCCTAGTTTTAAGATTTAAAATTACATAATATAGCTTAGTAAAATGACATTACACTACATGACAGGTACATCCATACCAAATAACGAAAAACTACTTGGAATGATTCCTAGAAGCATGACATTAAAATGAACAATAATATATGTCATAGTGATATGTCATTAAAAAGTAAGGGAAAACATATTCATAATAAGTTATACTTCATGATAATTATGAACTTACCACCTAAAGTTTTGATGACTGGAGAACAACACTTCAATGAAGACCCCCTAAACATGAGCTAAATATATGTGAATGTAAAATGAAGTGACCCTAATATATATGTGTGAGTCAAATCCATAAAGAAAATTTCCACATTCATGAGCGACAGATGGACTGATACCTATCACCATAGAATATATTTTTATTCACTGATATGAAATCTTAGTTACATGAATTGTATGTATGTTATAGTCATAATACATGAGACTGTGTGACAACATATTTGGTACATGAAGTTAAAATATTGTCTTTACATGTGTATTTTGTAAATTATTCCTTGGTAATATAGATCATGATTCCTTATTTAACAACCATGGGCTTCCTATCATGAAATTATTTCATGAATGTTTGGAACACATTTACAGGGCTTCATTCCTTCATATTCATGTTGGGGACCCTTTTTTCCTTTCTTAATGAATTTGAAAAGTGTGGTTTATAAGAAATATATATGTCTTGATTATCATCCCTATGATATCCATAGAGACACCAAGAACCTATTCCATGGAATATCCACCACATGAAAAAATTCTCATTTAATTTATGTTAATCGCTTTCCTGTTGTGAAATAATCATTTTTCATTCATTTTTTCTCACACCCACCATAGCCCATGTGGGATTAGGAATTTTGGTAATAAATTACCCACATTATTGATACATATTAGTATATTTTGGGGTTACCATGTTCATCTATGAAAACCCATAAATTTCATTCCACGAGTCCTTGCCTTCTGAAATTAAACTATATGTTTAAAGTATCTTTCCTACTATAAAACTATTCATTTCTGTGGACCTCACCCAAGAGGAAAATTATCCTTTGTATTGTTTTACAATCACATCTCCATTCAAAAAAAAATTGTGTGGCTTGACTACTATCATCACATGATCTATAGTGAAGACTCTATCACTAATATGGGGTCAAGACACAACAATCACAGGTAATAATACCCTCTATTCATATTGGCCAGACCTGGTTAGAGAATTTACTACTGAATAAATACATGTGTTCTATTTCTTATCATCACACGATATTTAGTGATGCTTGTATCTCAAATATCATGTCTAACTACAGTCATTTACTGGAAAATAATCACTTCTCTAAGTATGGGTTATATTAAAGTGGAGATTTTCCCATTCAAAACTATATGCATATTGATTCCATAAAACATAGGATATGTAGTGAAACATCAATATCAAATCATATGTACAACCAAAATAATAAAATTACCCCTTATGTATATGGGTAAGAACTGCACATGGAACATTCATGTGAGAAATATAGGATCCTTGATTCCAACAATGACATGATACATTATGACACATAGATATTCAATCCTAGGTTCTTCAAGAATATATTAAATTATATAAAAAAATCCACTAATGAAACACCCCAATCTTCCATGGTACTCTTCCCTTTGAATAATACATTATTGTGTGTTGTACGCAACTTCGAGTTCTAACACAAACCACAACCAATCAAACTAGCTATTATGAATAGTAATACCCACTTTTTGAAATTTTATAAATTTTATCTTTCAAAATGGACATCATTTTTGGATTTGGAATATCGAAATTATCCTAGGGTAAATTTTTGGTATTTTTTAGAAAACATTCAAATTTTGATGAATAGTGAAAACTACTAAACATTAATTAAAAACAACTTTTTAATCCAAATAATTTATAGTGATAAATTAAACTATTGAGAGGTTTTAAAGTATAATTAGAATATATTTTTACCATTTAATCCAATATTGGTAATTGGATGTAATTTCACATTTAAACTAGACATATACAAGTGTCAATCTTTTGATAGTTATTATTTCTTAAAAAACACGCTCTTTATTTTGACAACGAGAATTAATTTTAAATTAATTTCTTCCACTTCTGGGTTTTGAATTTAGAAAAATGTATTCCATATTTAGAATCAGGAGGTCAAAATTGTGCCAATATGTAACTTTTATTTTTTGATATTTTGAATAATTACTTCAGTAAATATTTTATTCATCATGGTTAAAGGGTAAATCCGATAAATAAGGGTAAAAAATAATATTATAATAATATTAACATAAACTAAATGTGTCCTAAACCTATTTTTTGATACATTTCATACCATGGGCATATTTGGGTTGATTTTTGGACCCCATAGAGCCACTTTTAAGTGATAATGGCACTTTATATTAATTAAGTTAAGTAAATACAAAAATGACATAAGCATATATCTTTTAGAAAAACAATTTTTACATAGGGTTATATATTTTATATTTTCGACTATAATTATTTATTAGAAATATAAAATTATTTCATAAATAATTGTATTTTATATATAAATTTTATACATTGAATAATTAAATTTATTTATGACACAATAATGATGCAGTATTTTCCTTATTAATGATAGAATCGAATAATTGGTATTATAAATGTTTAAATAAATATAATTTTAAAGTTTTGATGACATACAAGAATTTTTTTGGTTAATATGACATTTTATTATTTCTTAAATGAATTTTTTTCTAATTAATAAAGTTTTGAAGACTTTAACAAAAATCAATTATTAAATAGTGTCAAAATCGATATAAATGAGTTTTTAAAACAAATATTATATTATTAATTGATATTATATTCCAAAAAAATCTATGGTTCGGACAAAGGACTTATATAATTATAGGTTTATCATTAATGGACCAATTGGGGGTCTCTTGGAAGTATATATTTTGTTTATTAACAATATAATAAAAAAATAAAAAGAGACATGGTAAATGTCAAACTATTTAACTAAGAGTTAAATCAAAATGATAAAGTTAATATAGTGACTCAAACCTATTTAAAACCTATTGGTTGAGTGGTTTCCGACCTATCCCCGCATTAACCTTTAAATAATACACTTTTGATCCATTATAAATCGAATATGAATTTATTATAAAATAATATTTCTATCTTTTCCTATGGTGCCCCTCACCCCTCTTATAAAAGGGTACTCCCCCTACTCATTAATTCATACCTTGAAAGCCTTTTGGATCGGCCAACCCCTGCCCAAATATCCTATCAACTTCCCTCAATTCATCCTAGAGGATCTCCTTTTGTCAGAAATCCAATTTAAGGATCCCTTTTGATCAAATGAAAAGGAAGAACCCGAAGAAGATGTAATAATTTCACCACCCTCTTTCAAGTTCTTTTCTTCTTCCACTTCTTCTTTTTTGTTATTTACATTATAAAATAATAACTCTAGTATCATATATATACTATGAAGTTATTATAAATATGGTTCATCCATCTTCAGTATTCTATCTATCCTTTTAATGACATGTCACCATACGTGCATACGTACGGATTACCGTCTCCACGTCATGGTGTAATTGTTATTCAATACTTTATTATTTGGATGGGTATACTAATGATGTGTAATTCATGTAAATAAAAAATATAACATGATAATTATTCTATATATATGATATACCATCCAATTATATATTATTTTAATATCAAAAGAGTGATATTGTCGCCCGTGCGTACGTACGGATTATCGTGTCCACGAACGCGATGAGATTCATTTCCCATCGTATTAATTCAAGACTAAATTTCATTTGATGATTAAAAATAATGTTTAGAGACATGATATAATTCTGGATATGAATAAGATAAATCCAATCCATAACAAATATGGATCACATAACAAATAATATAAAGGAAAATGAATCCGTTAAAACTCGAAACGACGATAATACTAAGATATTATTAACAAATCAATGTTAAAAGATCATATATGATATAATATTAATGTATATAATTCTTGTATAATTAAATAAAAATTATTTCACCCTTATACAAGAGGTTAAACTACCCTCGACCAAGGAAAAATTACAAATTAAGGGGTTTCTTATCTCACTTTTAATTCTCTGAGATTTCCATTGTTCACCACTTATTTATTGCATGTGGTGTGTGTACTGACCATGATTGTATTCATTGTCTAATATACATTAATTTATGGATATTTACATCATCATTGTATGATCCTTATTTCATGGGCGTATGTTTCTTAAGTTACCAAATCGATAAGGGAATTTGAAATTTCAATTTCCACTCATTCGGCTTTACGCATACTTCATTGATTATTTTACTCCAAATTATGTGTGGAATCACTATTTATTTTCTTATGTCATAATTTCCACTCCCCTTTATATGGATATAATTTTGATACACATAATCACTCCACTGATAAATTCTCACGTCATAGATATGAACTTGATAAGAGTAATTTTAACTCAATATCCATTTATTGTGTTAAACATCTAATTCATTGCTATTGTTTTTACAAGAATATGTGTCAATGTCCTCTGATTTTTTTACACTGAATATCCAATCATATTGAGTGTATTTATACTTTTCACACATAATTATGTCATTGATTTATCCCTAACCTAAGGATATGGTCTTTATAAGAGATTTCATCTAAATTTACATTCCATTGAGACTTCTTTGTTGTTATACACAAAATCACTTTTATATGGTGTATATAATGTACTTTGACATAGTATATCATGAATCCCTTTATTCTCATGATATTTAAATGTTTTTATTACCTCAATTATTTTTATTCAAGTGTCTCTATTTTGGTTAGTAACTCTAACTAAAATATCATTTTAAATGTTTTAAAGATTTATTATTCTAAATCTATATCATTAATGTCCATGTTTTAAAAATGGTTTTAAGGATTTATTTATATGCAAATTAATGTTTTAAAATTAAAATTCCTTTTAAAATTTTCAAAGTGGTATGGGACACTTTGATCTATTTTTAAAATGGCTTCTTGACAAATATTGTGAGTTTTAAATGTTTTCAAGAAAAAGGGGGATATTTCTCTCAAATAGTTTTGATGATTATTTTTATCTATGTAGATATCATTAAATATTATAGATTGAGGTTAATTTGTTACAATACAATATTCCATATTGTATTGAATGATTTATGTTTGACTGTGGATGTGCTATTTTTATTCCATTCATGGTTTGTGGATAAATTATTGACATTTCGTATGCTAGTTTTAATACGAATGTTTATGTTATGTTTAAACCTATTCATTTGAGGAATGAATTGGACTTAGTAACTGATTGGTGGATCTCACTATAGCTCATCGATGCATCGGTAGGTCTCATGAGACAAACTAGTGTCTTGGTATAACGCCTTGAAAAAATCTTATTTGTAGTCTTGGAACAAGGCCTTGACTATGTGGTTATGATAGTCTGGCATTATGCATTCCTTCATTATGAAAGTGGTTATTGATATTTCATGTGATTATTTGATTAGTATAATATCCATGTGAATAAGTAAATTTAATTATTTAATTTTATTTCTACCATATTATGCTGAAGTTAAAGTTTAAAAGTCTTTTGTTTTAATTATACATTGCCTTAAATGTTTATACTTATTTATGAAAGTTTCCACTATAATGTTATCCTTACTGGGAATCTGAGCTCACCCCTTTCTATGTTTTATTTTTCCCAGGTTGTGAAGAAGTATTTTATGAATGACCTTTAGTGATAGTATGAGGGGATATGAGTGTGGTCTATGGAGACAATATGTTGTTGTAGTTTTTCACTTTATGATGTAATGTAAACCTTATGAATGTATCTAGTACTTCCAAGGCTACTAAAATAATCGGTCTTTCGAGACTTGATATTTTATGATCATTCCAATGATACGTAATAATGAACCGACTCTGGGCTTCTGGGGTCGGGGCGTTATAGTTGGTATCATTGGAAGATTAGTACAAACCTTGGAAGCAATATTTAGATATACTCTGAATAGAGCACATAGCCCTAAGATAGACTTTGAGGATTATTATAGAATAACATCCCAGAATTTTGGTATTATAGAGATTTTATGAGTTTTACAAGAAATACATCCATGTCTGGATACGAGCAGGTAGAGGCTGCTCTGGCATAGATGTACCTAAGGGTAAAACCCAAAAACACTACATTGAGATAGACTCGAATAGGAACTGGTGCATGAAAACAATCCTTACTGCACTCTTGGTTACGACACTCCCAGGGGATATGCTTAGGATAATTTACATTTTCTTTACAAACTGATTTGAATTATTTTAATATAACATGAGAATAAATGACTTTGGTTAATATTAAGGTGTTTCAAATTGATAATATGGTGTCATGATATTCTCTAAATGATTTTATGACTAATGTTACTCACACAATGCTTTCTGGTATTAGTCAATGGTTGGATTCCAAGGAAGTCATAGTAACTTTGAGAATGATGTACAAGGTGGGAATAATGGTGGAAATGAGCAGAAAAATGGAATGTTGATAGGCGTAAAAGATATCGTGTTCATGCCAAATCAGTTTTCCAAAAATGTGATCAATAATATATATATTAACCAGATCCTAGACTCAACAAAGAAGAGAAAGGTGATGAATGATAAGATCTCCAGTAGTGGAGACCATGGAGAAAAGAATCATCAATTTCCATCATGCATGAAATGTGGAAAGAGACACCCAGGAAAGTGTCTCAATAGAACAAATAAATGCTTTATGTGTGGGAAAGAAGGAAATAAAGTGAATAATTGATAAAGAAAATTAAGATAATTATCAAAGAAAATAAAAATTGTCCCAATAATCCATTTACAGTCATTTTCCGTAAATTTAGGGGGTCTGGCTATTACCCGAGTGAATGCCCTATTCTATAGGATATTTTCTTGGTCAAAGAAGAATCTATGTAGAAATAAATAGTTGGAGATATTTTAAAAAGTACTAGTACTCCTTGTTGATGGGATTACATTGTAATAATTTTCTCTTTTATTTGTAGCCCTTCCGTTTTTCATGATATTTGGGAAAGACTTATATTTTCTCTTGTGTATATAGTTATAAATAACCATTTGTTTTTATATGATCATGGGGTTTGAGGAAATTACAAGTTATTTAATTTGGGGATGAAAACCAAAGGTATGAAATAACATTTGTGGTAAATTATGTTATGGTTATTTTGAAGAATTTATCTCATTTTGGTAATGTTATAAATTATAGTTTTTGAAAAAGGGCAACACGCAGACCGTGTGACAACCCGTCGCGTCGGACAAAGCTGTGGGAATCGAACGCAAAACCAAGGTGTGTTTGGGATTTATTGCCTACCACTGGACTACATGAAGTCCCTGGTTAGTGTGACTAATTATATTTAGTTAAATGATTTTATTGATCAATAATAAGTTGATTTGGGATCTTATGTCTTATCAAATGAATATCATTAGTATTGGAAAATGATTTGGTGACTAAGTGATAAATGTTATTTTAGAAGATGTTCACTATGTTAGGAACACTATATGTCCAAGTAAAATATAATACTATGGGATTTAGTTTTAGGAGTAATGGTGGATTATTATCTATATTTTTATTGCGGATTTATAGTGATTTGGGTTATTTATGGAAATGATTAACCAATAATAGAGAATATGTGATTAGGTTAATTACATTTAAGTATTTGACTTTAAGAGTAGTCGATGTCATTTGGAGATACAATTTAACGTGGAATACTACATAACAAAATTCTTCTATGTTTTGGGTTTCGATATTAGTTTGGATTATATAGAAGGATTTTAAGGAAAATTATTTATTCAATGGTATTTATTTAACTTTGGGGTATTATTGGGTTAGTTTTATAAATTAATATTAGTATTTCTTTCTCTAATGGAATATCCTTTTGGGGGATCATTAGA
Source organism: Viscum album (assembly GCA_963277665.1). NCBI lineage: Eukaryota > Viridiplantae > Streptophyta > Magnoliopsida > Santalales > Viscaceae > Viscum > Viscum album. The sequence goes on along the minus strand of OY728146.1, from coordinate 865,486,785 downwards.
TCTTATACTAACCATTTTTTTATTGATTAATCTCTAAAGACAAGGTAAATATATAGTTTATCCTTCATGGGTCATGTGATTCTATAGAAGTTTATTCTAGCTCTTCCAGTGTGACTATGTCTTCTGGAATACTCATCGTTTAAAAAAATGAGTTAGTGGTAGAAATTTATTAAAGAATGAAACTCAACTTAAAAAGTAAGTATATCTATTTATGTTCTTATTCAACCTCATAAATGAATTCCTCATCTTTATGTAATGTAACTTAAAACAAGAAATAATGTTGTCCATTTACTTTTCATACTGGGAGACTACTGACCATTTGTCCCTTCACAAGTTTGTGGATTTCGTATTGTTAACTTTCTCATAATCATGTTTTCTATCCCTCTTCATCAGAACTTGATAGTTAGTTTGTCATCCATATCCATGTTTTCATACATAGAATCCTAGTTTGGGTTATCTTGGGTGACCTTTGTACTTCTCTTTCTTTGTTTTAAAGTGATTGTTTTATTGACTCTTTTTCCGATGCGGGACTTTCCATTATATTCCCAAGCCCAATTTTAAAAAAAAATTGAAGACGAAATTATTTGAAGGAGGGGAGAATGTAACACCCCATGCTTCCACGCTACACTTACCTTTTATTAATATTGTAGCATGTGTTGTACGCAACTTTGAGTTCTAACACACACTACAACCAATCAAACTAGCCGTTATGAATAGTAATACCCACTTTTTTGAAATTTTATAAATTTTATCTTTCAAAATGGACATCAATTTTGGATTCGGAATATCTAAATTAGCCTAGGATGAATTATTGGTATTTTTTATAAAGCATTAAAATTATGATGAACAGTGAAAAATACTAAACATTAATTAAAAACAACTTTTTTAATCCAAATAATTTATAGTGATAAATTATACTATTGAGATGTTTTAAATTATAATTATAATATATTTTTACCTTTTAATCCAGTATTGGTAATTGGATGTAATTTCACATTTAAACTAGACATAAACAAGTGTCAATATTTTAATAGTTATTATTTCTTAAAAAAACACGATCTTTGTTTTGACAACTGGAATTAATTTTAAATAAATTTCTGCAACTTCTATGTTTTGAATTTAGAAAAATAGACTCCATATTTAGAATCAAGAGGTCCAAATTTTGTAAATAGGTAACTTTTATTTTTATACATTTTGAATAATTACACTATGGTTAAAGTGTCAATCCGGTAAATAAAGGTAAAAAATAATATTACAATAATATTAAATTACCCTAAAACGTGTCCTAACCCTATTGGTTGATATATTTCCGACCATGGGAATCTTTGGGTCGATTTTGGGACCACATGGAGCCACTTGTATGTGATAATGACACTTTATGTTAATTAAGTTAATGTAAATACAAAAATGACATAAACATATATCTTTTAGAAAAAAAAATTTACATAGGGTTATACATGTTATATTTTTTACTATAAATATTAATTATAAATCTAAAAATATTTCCTACATAGTGGTATTTTATTTATAATTTTTTGACAATGAATAATTAAATTTATTTGTGACAAATAATGATGTAGTACTTTCCTTATTTATGAATGAATCAAATAATTTGTATTATAAATGTTTCAATAAATATAATTTTAAAGTTTTTATGACATCCGCTAAATTTATTGGTTCATATGACATGTTATTATTGCTTAAATGAATTTTCTTTGAATTAATAATATTTTTAAGACTTTGGAAAAAAATCAATTATTAAATAGTGTCAAAATTGACATAAATGAGCTTTTAAAACAAGTATTATATTAATAATTGATATTATATTCCAAAAAATATAAGTTTCAGACAAAGGACTTATATAATGATAGGTGTATCATTAATGGACCACTTGGGGGTCGCTTGGAAGTATATAGTAAGTTTATTAACTATATAATATAAAAATACAAAGAGACATGGTAAATGTCAAACTATTTAACTAAGAGTTAAATCAAAAAGATAAAGTTAATATAGTGACCCAAACCTATCTTAAATGTAATGACCCAAAGTATTTCAATATAAAATTCCCTTCTTATATCTATGTCATAAAAACACAAAATAATGAACTACTAAGTGATAAGTGACCTTTAAACATAATTTTTCCACCCCTATGTTTGGAATTTTAAAAATCCGACATACACGGTTGTGCTCAAGATAGTTTTTGGTGTCTAATGAAACAAAAATAATTTTTAGTGAATAGTGACCTACCCTTGTGAATAGTAACCTACCCTTATGAATAGTAATATGACCCTTATGAATATTAAATAAGAGTAACATTACCTATGAATAATAAAATAAAATTTAGACATCATAGAAAGTGATAATTTGACCTTAGAAAACGTTTTTGGTATTTTATAAGTCGTAAATAATTAATTATAATTAATTAATTAATTTAAAAGAATGTTTATTCCCCTGGAATGTATTCATAAAGTATTGAATCAATGTCTAATAGTTTTTAGATAATTTTATAAGACCCTACATAATTTTTGAAAGAACTATAAAATCAGTTTTAATCTTAAAAACTGTTTTTTTAAGTAAATTATGATTTTATTTAAATATTAAATTAATAATATTTAGAATTTATTTTTTAAAAATGGACTTCATTTTTGGATTCTACATGTCGAAAAAAGGTTGGGGTAAAGTTTTGGGATTTTTCTGAGATACTTCATTTTTTTGTGAATAGTAGAATACATTAATTTACCATATAAATATATTTTAATTAAAAACCACTATTACTGACATCACAAGTGATGTAAGCACCCAAATCCCGAACTCACATGCCTTGTTTACTATTCTTGGTCATCCAAGACTCACTATTCCTTGTCTTAGGTGAAATTAATAAACTAATCAATTTTATATTAAGGAAACCCCTCTCCCCTCCACTATAAAAGCCACCCTTCACTCCCTTTTTTCCTCACACCTCTCAAGCTCCAAGACTTCTCTAAACTATGCCCAAACACCTTCCCTAGCTCATACCCCACGTCCAAAAGCTTCTGGTCTCATCAAAAGACCAATCCTATCTTCCTTAAAGATGATCTCAAGAGAAGGATTCTAAAGGTAATTTCCTTCTCTCTTCTCCTTTAATTTCCTTTAAAGTTCAAGTTTCTTTCTTGATCTCTCCCTACATATCTTCATACAAATTGTTCTGTAAATACAGTATTATATATATACTTTAATATTATGATTCTAATTTTATATTATATCACCCCACACCCTTTCCCTCTTCCATTTATTTTATTAAAGAGAACGTTGTTCATGAGGTGTTAAATTTATCACCTTCAAAAATGACATGTTCTCTTCTTCCATTTCTACGTTCAATCTGTTCATGAAACCATTTTATGGTTGAACCAGAATATTTTATATGTATTATGTTATATTTTAAGTTCTAGAAATAACCTATGGCCTTATTACTAAGTTAAATGTTAAAACAAGATCGTTGTGATCCAAAAACCGCCCAAATTAACCCAAATAAACATCATTAAATTTTTATCTAATGATTCGTCCACTTCGATCTAATATAATTCACTATAAACTCATTAATAACATGTAGTATCAGTTCTGGATGTTTACACATGATCTACCCAAACATCAATTTAAGAATACAAGTGGACCGCTCAAGAAAACCATGAATACGTGCATCCCCAATCAATGTTTTTGAACTCTATAAGTCATCCAAAGGAACATAATATGAAATAATGAAACCAGAATGAACCATATTAATGTACACATGGTTCTGGATTTCTAATTAATGAATATAATGTCATTATACAAGACATTAAAGAGAAGGAATCATTCGGGTACAAGGTAAGGGGAAATCTCGAACCCAATTTTCTTCCTTCGGGTTCTCCCTCTTTCAATCCATTTTTTATGTGGTTACACCTCAAAGATCATTTGTTCATCATTTACTTGACTTTTCTGGGATATATATGTTTGTAACTTGTTTTTATGTCCATCAAAATGTTTTCCAAAAGAATTCTTCTTTTAAGATCTCACCTTTTACCTCTCATTCAAGGTTAATGGTTCTTGTATCAAGTATGTTGTTCCCACTTTCTTTTGGGAACCCAAAGCTTATGAATGTGTTATTATGAGATGAAACTCATTCCTTTCCATGGGTTATTTATGTACATGTTTGATATGTGTTCTATGTGGCAATCATGATAATGATAATTTTATGATGTGACGGGTGCGCCCGGAATTATATAGCGCAATATGAATGTTTAAATGTGATGGGTGCGCCCGGAATTATACAGCGCTCCAATGCATTGGGTAAAGTGATGAATCTCATGAGTATATGTGAAATGATGTGTGAACATGATGCTAGCTTTTTTCACAAGTATGTTTGGTAGTTAACCACTAAGACATGATGTTTCATTTTTATGCATTGCCACATTTCAAGTCTTTTACTTATGCTCCTCTCATGTTCATGATCTTTTGCCTATGTTATGATTATGATCACCCCATGATGTATTATTCTTATCTATCCACTTATTGGGATTTTAGCTCACCCCTTTTGATGTATATCCTCAGGTGGCTACATGTACTAAGGAGAGGACAAGTGCCACTAAGAATCTAGTGAAGAAGAAATTAAATAAATGTTTATGCTTGATGTTGTATTTGTTATGTACTGTCCTATTTTCCCAAGACACTAAACCTCTGGATCCTCCATTTATAATACTATTATGTTGTTTATCTTTGAAATGATGTAATAGTAAAGTAAGAAAAGGCCGGGTCACTATAGTTGGTATCAGAGGAAAAGGTTTAGTTAATTTGGGAATTAGGATTAGTAAACCCTAGAGAAAACCTCTAGCATAAGAATAAGTACAAACACATACACAATAATATTTACCTAGGGATCCCATATTTTATGTTTTTGGTATAATTGTTTAAATGAATAAGTTATTCATGACTTGTTTACTTATGTTTTGTTCTAACATTTTCTATCTTAGAAAATGGTGGGAACCAGGAGAAATCAGGCCAACAACTCTTGCGAAGGCCAATGCAACGATTGCCCGAACGACATCCCCAATGATTTTGGAGGTGGAGTTAAAAACTTCATGGCGATGCTTACCCAATTATCTCGAGTTATGAATAATAACAATAATAATGGGGAATTTCCTCCTTCTCCAAAGAGGGAGCAACTATCTATCGAATGTTTTATGCGGCAACTACCACCGACGCTTTTTGGATCTTCCAATCCACTAGTTGCGGAACAGTGGGTCAACTCCATGGAGAAGATCTTTTATGTTCTTCACTGTTTCGAGACGGAGAAGGTGACTCTAGTCGTTTATCGTGTAGATGGAGAAGTTGATCAATAGTGGGATTTGATTAAGAATACCAAGCCAAGGGATGAAATTGAAGAGATGGAATGGGAAGACTTTAAGATAATGTTTCTTAATAAGTACTTCCCATGAACTCTTCGCACGAAGATGGAGATAGAATTCATAGAGCTCAAGAAAAAAGAAGGATAATCTGTCACAACCTATTAAGAAAATTTCACAAGGCTCGCAAGGTATGCTTCGGGTTTTTTTATCAACAATGATAGCAAAATTGATAGATTCTTTAGTGGATTAAAACCACATCTTTGAAAGGCTCTTGCAATTTGAGACTTTGGGAGTTATGAAGAAGTTGTTCGGTGTGCTCTCAAAGTGGAGATGGAGTTTGGAGAATGGCCACATGGCTATGGTGATAAGAAAAGAAAGATGGAGTTTCAAGCTGGTGGATCTAGTGATAAAGATGGGAAGAAAACACAACGACCCACATGCCAAAAATGTGGGAAGTTGCACCATGGGAACTGCCTCAAAGGTATGGCGAAATGCATTAAGTGTGTGAAGGAAGGACACCAAGATCACGAGTGTCGAAAAGACATGAAAAGGAAGGATAATGTAGCCGATTAAAGGAGAGAACCCCTCGTGGTTCAATGCTACAACTGTAGGGAGCTAGGGCACTATTCAAACCAGTGTACTAAACCTCGAGCTCTCGAGGGTAATTAGCGCCAACAACCCCCAAAGCCAAAGGAACAAGGGAAGGATTATTCCATCACTACTGCGGAGGTGGAACATGATAATGAAGTCATACAAGTTACACTTCCTATTCACTCAATAATGGCAAAAGTCTTATTTGATTCTAGTTCTATGCATTCCTTTATATCTTGCAAGTTTTCTAGAACTATATAATCGAAGCCCCGAAACCTTGAAGTAGAGATATATGTAAAAACACCAAGTGGTGCAATCATTGCAACCCAAGTGTTAGACTCTTCTCCTGTTGACGTATGTGGGAAGATTCTTCCATCAAATCTCGTAATACTTCCCTTGGTGGAATTCGATGCTATAATGGGAATAGATTGGCTCTCGTTATATAGGGCACATATCAACTATCGAGAAAAGGAAATATATTTTCATATTCTGAACCATCCCATGCTCCTCTACAAATGCAAGGAAGATCTTGAATATCCTTTGAAAAATCCTTCAATGGTGTGGGTGATGATTCCCTATGAAGAAGCATACCTCACCCAAATGTTTGAGTCGAAGGAAAGTGCCAACCTTGAGGAAATTCCCATTGTAAGGGAATATGAAGATGTATTTCCCGAAGAGTCACCCGAAATTCCCCCGGATCGTGAGGTAGAGTTCTCAATTGAACTCATACATGGAGCTACTCCTATCTCAAAGTGCCCCTATAGGATGGCTCCTATAGAACTGGAGGAGTTAAAGAAGCAGCTGCAAGAGCATCTGGACAAAGGGTTCATACGCCCTAGTGCATCACCTTGGGGTGAGCCAGTGCTCTTTGTGAAGAAGAAGGATGGAACCATGCGGCTGTGTATCGATTATCGGGAACTCAACAAGATCCCCACAAAGAACAATTATCCTCTCCCTAGGATTGATGACTTGTTAGATCAGTTAAGAGGATCTCAATACTTCTCAAAGTTGGATCTTTGTTCTGGATATCATCAAGTAATGGTGAATAAGGAAGATATTCAGAAGACTTCCTTCCATACAAGGTATGGGCACTATGAGTTTTGGGTGATGCCCTTCGGACTTACTAATGCCCCTGCAATATTCATGGATTTGATGAATAGAGTCTTTAGACATTACCTCGACAAATTTGTGGTAGTGTTTATTGATGATATTCTCATCTACTCCAAGAGCAAGTAGGAACATGAAAAACATCTAAGACTTGTGTTGGTGACATTGAGAAAGGAGAAGTTGTACACCAAGTTCAACAAGTGTGACTTTTGGATGAATCAAGTCATGTTCTTGGGACATGTGATCACAAGCGAGGGAATTTCTGTGGACCATTCAAAGACAAAGGTGATTGAGGAATGGCCCAGGCCCTCTAGTGTCCCAGAAATCCTTAGTTTTCTTGGATTAACTGGGTACTATCGACGTTTTGTGAGAAACTTCTCACGATTTTCAAGCCCACTAACTAAGTTAACAAGGAAAGGGGTAAAGTATGTATGGACGTAATAATGTGAGGGAAGCTTCAAGGAGCTAAAGAGAAGGCTGATCACTGCACCTGTACTCACACTATTGAAAAGTGGAGAAAGTTTTGTGATATACAGCGATGCTTAAAAGAAAGGCTTGGGTTGTGTACTCATGCAAAATGATAATGTGATAGCCTACGCCTCACGACAGTTGAAGATCCATGAGCAGAACTACCCAACGCATGATCTAGTGCTTGCAGCCATTATTTTTGCCTTAAAAATCTGGTGTCACTACCTTTATGGCAGGAAGTGTGACATATACACCGACCAAAAGAGCATAAAGTATATATTCACACAAAAAGAGCTCAGCATGCATCAAAGGAGATGGTTAGAGCTAATCAAGGATTATGATTGCTCTATTCACTATCATCCTGGGAAGGCGAACAAGGTAGATGATGCTCTAAGAAGGAAAGAACCTCCTACTCTATCCATGTTGAGGATTGAGAAAGACCCTATCTTCTTGGATATGCAAAGGATGGATTTGGAAATCATAAGGGTTGGGGATACATCCTACCTTTCCCAAATGATTGCGTAACCATCCATCTAACAAAAGATTAAGGAAGCACAAAGGGATGATGTGGAGATACAAAAGAGGGTGAATGCAGTAAAGGAAGGGAAGCTGCAAGAGTTCCATATCGACGATGATGGTGTGATTCGGTTTGGAATGCGTCTTTGTGTGCCTTCATCACCTGGGATAAAGAAGGATCTATTGGATAATGCACATAACTCAACTTTCTCTATTCAACCTGGAAGTACCAAGATGTATCATGATCTCCGAGAACACTTCCGGTGGGATAACATGAAGAAGGAGATTGCAGAATATATATCAAGGTGCTTGGTATTTCAGCAAGTTAAAGCTGAGTGGAAAAAGTCAAAAGGTATGATGCAGCCATTGCCTATACCCATGTGGAAATGGGAAAATGTTACTATGGACTTTGTCACGGGTCTCCCGAAAACGTCAAGAGGAAATAATGCGATATGGGTTATAGTTGATCGACTCACCAAGACTGCCCATTTTATCGCTATTCGGGAAGACCTCTCACTTGAATAGCTTGCAAGGATATATGTGAAGGAAGTAGTGAGATTGCACGGTGTTCCACTCTCGATTGTCTCTGACCATGATCCAAGGTTCACATCTAAATTTTGGAGGAGCCTTCAACATGCTTTGAGTACTGAATTAAATTTCAGCACGGCCTATCACCCCCAAACTGATGGCCAATCTGAAAGGACTATTTAGACGCTCGATGATATGCTAAGAGCATGCCCTCTAGAATTCAATGGTGGATGGGATCATCACCTTCTATTGGTTGAGTTCTCATACAACAATAGCTTCCACTCGAGTATTCAGATGGCTCCGTATGAGGCTCTTTATGGGAAGTGATGTAGAACTCCAACCTGTTGGGATGAAGTTGGAGAAAGAAAGCTACTTGAACTCGATCTTGTACATGAGATGACTGAAAAGGTTCAAGTCTTCCAGAAACACATCAAAGCTGCTCAAAGTCGGCAAAAGAGCTATGCTGACAACCGTCGAAGGTACTTGGATTTCAACGTTGGAGAAAAAGTCTTCCTTCGAATATCTCCATGGAAGAGAGTCGTGAGATTTGGGAAGAAAGGGAAGCTAAGCCCAAGGTACATTGGCCCCTTTGAGATCCTTGATCGTATAGGAGTCGTGGCCTATCGTCTGGCACTTCCACCGAATATGGCTCAAGTTCATGATGTGTTTCATGTATCACTACTGAGGAAGTACATACCAGACCCCTCACATGTACTAAACTCAGAGGTGGTACAGCTGGAAGATGATCTCTCCTATGAGGAGCAGCCGGTAAAAATTTTGGACCGAAGTGATAAGGTTCTAAGCAACAAGACAACCCGCCTTTTCAAAGTGTTGTGGAGGAACCATAAGTTTGAGGAAGAAACTTGGGAACCATAAGAGGCAATGAAGGAGAAGTACCCTCACCTGTTTGTGTAAAGTAAAATTTCGAGGGCGAAATTTCTTAAGGGGGGAAGAATGTAATGCCCCAAAGTATTTCAATAGAAAATTCCCTTCTTATATCTATGTCATAAAAACACAAAATAATGAACTACTAAGTGATAAGTGACCTTTAATCATAATTTTGTCACCCCTATGTTTGTAATTTTAAAAATCCGACATACACGGTTGTGCTCAAGATAGTTTTTGGTGTCTAATGAAACAAAAATATTTTTTGGTGAATAGTAACCTACCCTTATGAATAGTAACCTACCATTATGAATAGTAATATGACCCTTATGAATAGTAAATATGAGTAACATTACCTATGAATAATAAAATAGAATTTAGACATCATAGAAAGTGATAATTTGACTTTAGTAAACATTTTTGGTATTTTATAAGTCATAAATAATTAATTATAATTAATTAATTAATTTAAAAGATTACTTATTCCCCTGGAATGTATTCATAAAGTATTGAATCAATGTCTAATATTTTTAGGTAATTTTATAAGACCCTACATAATTTTTGAAAGAACTATAAAATCAGTTTTTATCTTAAAAACGGTTTTTTAAAGTAAATTATGATTTTATTTAAATATTAAATTAATAATATTTAGAAACTTATTTTTGAAAAATGGACTTCATTTTTAGATTCTACACGTCGAAAACTGGTCGGGGTAAATTTTTGGGATTTTTCTGAGATACTTGAATTTTTTGTGAATAGGAGAATACATTAATTTACCATATAAATAAATTTTAATTAAAACCCACTATTTCTGACATCACATGTGATGTAAGAACCCAAATCCCAAACTCACATGCCTTCTTTACTATTCTTGGTCATCCAAGACTCACTATTCCTTGTCTTAGGTGAAATTAATAAACTAATCAATTTTATATTAAGGAAACCCCTCTCCCCTCCACTATAAAAGCCACCCTTCACTCCCTCTTTTCCTCACACCTCTCAAGCTCCAAGACTTCTATAAACTCTACCCAAACACCTTCCCTATCTCATCCCCCACGTCCAAAAGCTGCTGGTCTCATCAAAAGACCAAGCCTATCTTCCTTAAAGAGGATCTCAGGAGAAGGATTCTAAAGGTAATTTCTCTCTCTCTTCTCCTTTAATTTCCTTTCAAGTTCAAGTTCCTTTCTTGATCTCTCCCTACCTATCTTCATCCAAATTGTTCTTTAAATCCAGTATTATTTATATAATATAATATTATGATTCTAATGTTATATTATATCACCCCACACCCTTTCCCTCTTCCATTTATTTTATTAAAGAGAACGTTGTTCATGAGGTGTTAAATTTATCACCTTCAAAAACGACATGTTCTCTTCATCCATTTCTACCTTCAATCTGGTCATGAAACCATTTTATGGTTGAACCAGAATATTTTATATTTATTATGTTCTATTTTAAGTTCTGGAAATAACCTATGGCCTTATTACTAAGTTAAATGTCAAAACAAGATCGTTGTGATCCAAAAATCGCCCAAATTAACCCAAATAACTATCATTAATTTTTTATCTAATGATTCGTCCACTTGGATCTAATATAATTCACTATAAAATCATTAATAACATGTAGGATCAGTTCTGTATGTTTACCCATGATCTACCCAAACATCAACTTAAGAATACAAGTGGACCGCTCAAGAAAACCATGAATACGTACATCTCTGATCAATGTTTTTGAACTCTATAAGTCATCCAAAGGAACATAATATGAAATAATGAAACCAGAATTAACCCTATTAATTTACACATGTTTATGGATTTATAATTAATGAATATAATTTCATTATACAGGACATTAAAGAGAAGGAATCATTCGGGTGCAAGGTAAGGGGAAATCTCGAACCCAATTTTCTTCCTTCAGGTTCTCCCTATTTCACTCCATTTTTTATGTGGTTACTCCTAAAAGATCATTTGTTCATCATTTACTTGACTTTTCTAGGATATAAATGTTTTTCACTGGTTTTTATCTCCATCAAAATGTTTTCCAAAAGAACTCTTCTTTCAAGATCTCACCTTTTACCTCTCATTAAAGGTTGGTGGTTCTTGTATCAAGTATGTTGTTCCCTCTTTCTTTTGGGAACCCAAATCTTATGAATGTGTTATTATGAGATGAAACCCATTCCTTTCCATGGGTTATTTATGTGCATGTTTGATATGTGTTCTATGTGGCAATCATGATAATGATAATGTTATGATGTGACGGGTGCACCCGGAATTATATAGCGCAATATGAATGTTTAAATGTGACGGCTGTGCCCGGAATTATACAGCGCTCCAATGCATTGGGTAAAGTGATGAATCTCATGAGTATATGTGAAATGATGTGTGAACATGATGCTATCTTTGTTCAAAAGTATGTGTGGTAGTTAACCACTAAGAAATGATGTTTCATTTTTATGCATTGCCACATTTCAAGTGCTTTACTTATGCTCCTCTCATGTTCATGATCTTTTGCCTATTTTATGATTATGCTCACCCCATGATGTATTATTCTTATCTATCCTCTTACTGGGATTTTAGCTCACCCCTTTTGATGTATATCCTCAGGTGGCTACATGTACTAAGGAGAGGACAAGTTCCACTAAGAAGCTAGTGAAGAAGAAATTAAATAAATGTTTATGCTTGATGTTGTATTTGTTATGTATTGTCCCAGTTTTCCCAAGACACTAAACCTCTGGATCCGCCATGTGTAATACTATTATGTTGTTTATCTTTGAAATGATGTAATAGTAAAGTAATAAAAGGTCGGGTCGCTATATTAAACCTATTGGTTGAGTGGTTTTCGACCTATCCCAACATTAACCTTTAAATAATCCACTTTGGAGCCATTATAAACCGAATATTAAGTTATTATAAAATAATATTTATAGCTTTTCCTATGGTTCCCCTCACCCCTCTTATAAAAGGGAAATCCCACTACTCACTAATTCACACCTTCAAAGCCTTTTGGATCAGCCAAAACCTGCCCATATATCCTCTCAACTTCCCTCACTTCATCCTAGAAGACTGTAACGGCCCGAAATTTTGAATAAATCTTGTTTCCTAATCTCATGTGTTATTTTATGTTTTATTTGATAACATGAGTATAATTAAAATGAGACTGTTGGGTTTTGACTATTATTTGACCATTGGTCAATATGACCGCTGGAAACTAAATGTTTTGATTACTATCTCTAAATACAAGCAATCTTGGTTAATTAATATAGAAAGAAGATTCGATGGCCTCACCCAGTAGTCTTGGACCGATCGAAGCCCATCTAACAGAACTTGGGAAGGAGGTAGCACCACTGGGCTTTGCTCTGGACCAAACCCAAGGTGAACTTCATCGTGTGAAGCTAGAACGGGATCGCCTTCGCGAGAAGTTCAAACTAATAGAAATTACGACTCGTGCGATGTTGGCCGAGCCTCCCTCGGATTCTCTCACCTTAGCACACCTTACACTTAGGTCCTATGCTGGTGTGATAAGGGGCTATGTAAGGAGATCGTGATTTCCTTGTGTAATCCTTTGTTTTAAATAAAAATTGGGATTTCTTCTTATGATGATTTTTATGAATTTTCAAATGACCGGATAAATATAGTATACATATTTTTGATGAATTTTAGAAAAAGGATATTTTAAAAAATGTTTATGTAAACCTTAAATAATTAAAAATGTGTAATGATTTTAAAAAAATGGTCTTCTACAATTATGTTCAGTACAAAATTTGGAGTCTAAAAAGATCAACTTGATTTTTGATGAATAGTAAATTATGAATAGTGATTTTATGATTAGGATTAGTAATATGACCAAATGGATTTGTAATCTCACTAAAAGAAAGTTTTAAAATAATCTAGGTACCTTGATTAAGTAATTTGATTCAATAAAATGGTTAAATAACGGTTTTATAAATTATTATTCAAGTATTAGTTTTTTCGGGTGAATAGTGTTTTTTTAATTAAAAGTTAAATTAAAAATATTTAGAAAATTATTTTTATAAAATGGATTTCATTTTTGAACTCAGAGCACCGATATTATGCTATGGTAATTTTTGGGGTTTATTCTGAAAAAAAAGATTTTTCGGTGAATAGTGTATTTATTTAAAAATAAAATTAAAAATATTTAGAAAATTATTTTTATAAAATGTAGTTCATTTTTGAAATCAGAGCATTTATTTTTGGTTAGTGTGAAACTTTGGGATTTTTTTGAGAAAGTTGAATTTTCAGTGAATAATAAAAATACAGTTTTAGGGTTTCGGTATGTTTAATGACATCATAACTGTGTCATAGTGATGTCATGAGATATTTTAAGGGTTGGCCGGCCAAGGGTGATGAATTATTGTTTTGGGGGCCCCATGTGGCCTAACTCCATGGTAAATGCCAAAGGAGAGCACATGGGTTTGAGAAAAGCACATGTGAGGTGTCCCTTGGCCATTAATGCCTTGTCCCCTCACTTTCCCTATAAATACCAAGCCCTCCCCTCATCCATTCTACTCCCCACTCTTCCCCAACGAAGTTCTGGTCTCATTACCTCCCAAGGAGTCCTCCCAAGGTGCCCTCAAGCCCTCAAGGTCCCAACCATTGAGGTTTAAGAGTTACATTTTAAGGTAAGGGATCCGACCCCTCTCTTTCTTTTCAAGTGATATCTTTTATGTCATTCCTTTTATGCTCCATGTTCTTATGTTGGAGGATGTTCTTTTATACTCCTCTTACTGCCCTTTTTATGTTCATATAATGAGAGATCCCCTCTTACTCTCATTATTTCGTTTTATGAAGTTTTAAGTGGCGCCGTTAGGCTGCCGAATTTTTAAGGGATTCTTCACCATTCTCATTTTGAAGTTCTACTTTCATGTCAATTCTTTCAAGTTCCTTTCTATTATGTTGGGGTATGATCTCTATATCTATCATACTGGACTCTTATGTTCATATGATGAGAGACCCTATTTGACCTTGTTAATTCAATTTTTTTGAAATTTAAGTGACGCCGTTAGGCTGTCGAATCTTTAAGGGATTCTTTCACCCTTCTCATTTTTCAAGTTCGATTTTCATGTCAAGTATTTCAAGTTCCTTTTTATTATGTTTGGGTATGATCTCTATATCTATCATACTGATCTCTTATGATCATATTATGAGAGACCCTATTTGATCTTGTCAATTCTTTTTTATTGAAGTTTAAGTGACGTCGTTAGGCTACCGAATTTTCATAAGAGAAATCTAATTTTTGTCTTCCTTACATGTTTTTCATTTCAAATGGTATGTCCTTAAAATTTCATTACCATGTCCATATATCCTTCTTATTCTGTTCCCTTACTGTTTTATGGATCATTTATGAGTGGGTGACCCATGTCCCCTCTCTTTTCAATGTTTTCTAAAACCTTGTAACATAGCCGTTATGCTGCAGAATTTTCGTCTCAAAATACCTCTCTCTTTTCTCAAAATTATTTTATGTTATAAAGTGAATACTCAAAGCTCTTATTTCTACAAGGGTATTCACATATATATATCAAAACGTTCCATTTTAAATTCTGGGATTTACATACATGAGACCCTCTTTCCCTTCCATGGGTTTAAAGTGCCGTAAAGATCATGTCTTTAAAGCAGTTTTTAAAACGTTATGATTATGAAATGAAACCCATTTATTTTATGCTATGTGGGTTATTTATGAAATGTTTGATGATGATATATGTGGCTCACATGATAATAAAGTCAAATTTAAGGGTGCTCCCTGATAGCGCTCCAATGCATTGGGTAATGATGTAACCACTAGAGATTACAATTTTCACGATACCTTGGTGAATAACCTTGGTAATTTTCAAATGACACCTTGGGGATGGACCTTGGTGATATGATCATGATTTTCTATGTTAAATGATGTAGCCATATCTTCAAGTTATGGAAAATGTTATTTTTATTATGAAATGCCTCATGATTTCTTTCTCATGCCTTAAAGTTCTTTTCATGTCCTTATTGAAGTATCTCAAGTTCACATGTAAAATGTTTCTCTTATTTCCATTACTGGGCCTTCTGCTCACCCTTTCTTTTCATGTATGTCCCCAGGTTATGAGATGCAGTAATGAACATAGGATGAACATAAGGAGAAGCCTTTCAAGTGTTTAAGAGGAATGTTTTATGTTGTTTTCATGTATTATGTTCCTCGTTTCCAAGACACTAAACCTTAAAGATCCTCAGTTTTGTGTAATGTAATGAAAGTTTATGTTATAAAAAGGTGGGATGTTATAGTTGGTATCAAAAGATGGTTTAGTTATTTGTGGAAATTAGGATATGAAAACTTTAGGAAGAAGCCTATAGAAAAGTTTATATATAGGAAATATTCCTGGTATTTTGGTGAGTATTGGGTAATGGGTTGCCAAGCAAATACATCCCTGTGTGGATACGAGCAGGTAGAGGTGGCTCTGGCACAGATGTACATAGGGGTAAAACCCGAAAACACCGCTTTGAGCTAGACTCGAACGGGAACTGGTACACTACAACGGTCCTTGCTGTACTCTTGGTTAGGACACTCCCGGGGGATATGCTTTGGTAAATTCATAAGCTTAGTATGAACCATTATTAAAGGAACAAGGATAAAACAAAATAAAGATTCACATAAGAATATATGATCATGGATAACCTATATGGGAACCTAGGGGATCACATGTTAGGGTATACTTTTCTTCTACAAGTTATCCTTATATGCTTTAAGTTCCTTTTCATGATTATTGGTTAAGTATTTAAGCCTCTAATTATACTTTCTCTTCTTAGTTAATGGTTAGAAATGGAAGAACATGTCCCAACAACCAATGTGATAGGAAATGCGATGATTTCTAGATTAAAGGATGATTATTATTTTGGAATATGTTCACTATTTTGGGGACCCTATATGATCTAGGTAAATAGATTACTACGGTATTTTCATTGAGGAGTAAGGATGACTTATATTTTGAAGAATTGATTAATTTAAGGTGGACTTATAGTAATTTAGGTTACTTATGAGAATGATTAACCTATCTTGGGTAAAATATGTTTAGGTTAGCTAATTTTGTTATAATATGTTAGGAGAGGTTGAAGTTGTTTGGAGATGAACAATGAAGTTTATTTTGGAAGACTATGTTATCAAATCCTTCTTGTATTTGGGTTTCAATCTTAGTTTAGTTTATTTTGAGGAATTTTAAGGACCATTATTTATGGAGTGGTCTATGATGAACTTTGGGTAGTACCATGGAACCTTGAAGATTTAAAAGTAGTTCCATTCCTATGGTATTCTTTCTTTTGAAGAGTTGTTTTACCTTACCCTTTCGGTTTTTGGGATAATGTTTAAAGATAAAAGAAATAGATAGTTAATATTTTGTGGATTATGTGATTCTCTAGAAGATGATTCTTGTGTTTTGATGAGACCAAGTAGTTTCGAATGCTCATAGTTTGGAGAAAAGATTAGTTTTGGGTAGAAACTTATTAAAGGATGAAACTCTATATGAAGGTAGATATATTTCCTTATGTTTTTGTTCTATGTTGTAAATGAATTCCTCAAAGTTATGAAAAGGAACGTAAAACAAAAACGTTGTTGGTTTACATTTCCTACTAGGTAATCAAAGACCGCTTGCACACATAATAATGTTGGGATTTTCTGGTGGTTAACTTCCTCTTAATCATGTTTTCTATCACTCTCCTTTAGGACGTGACCCTTTGTTTTCTCCTCCATGTCCATGTTTCCTACATGGAATCCCAGTATGAGTAAACTCGGGTGGCCTTTGTACTCCCTTTTCTTTCTTTTAAAGTAATGGCGTCACTGACTCTTTTTCCGATGTGGGACTTTCAATGAAATTTCAAAACCCAATTTTTTAAAATTGCGAGGATGCAATTTCTTAAGGGGGGAAGATTGTAACGGCCTGAAATTTTGAATAAATCTTGTTTCCTAATCTCATGTGTTATTTTATGTTTTATTTGATAACATGAGTATAATTAAAATGAGACTGTTGGGTTTTGACTATTATTTGACCATTGGTCAATATGACCGCTGGAAACTAAATGTCTTGATTACTATCTCTAAATACAAGCAATCTTGGTTAATTAATATAGAAAGAAGATTCGATGGCCACACCCAGTAGTCTTGGACCGATCGAAGCCCATATAACAGAACTTGGGAAGGAGGTAGCACCACTAGGCTTTGCTCTGGACCAAACCCAAGCTGAACATCATCGTGTGAAGCAAGAACGGGATCTCCTTCGCGAGAAGTTCAAACTAATAGAAATTACAACTCGTGCGATGTTGGTCGAGCCTCCCTCGGATTCTCTCACCTTAGCACACCTTACACTTAGGTCCTATGCTGGTGTGATAAGGGGCTATGTAAGGAGACTGTGATTTCCTTGTGTAATCCTTTATTTTAAATAAAAATTGGGATTTCTTCTTATGATGATGTTTATGAATTTTTAAATGACCGGATAAATATAGTATACATATTTTTGATGAATTTTAGAAAAAGGATATTTTAAAAAATGTTTATGTAAACCTTAAATAATTAAAAATGTGTAATGATTTTCAAAAAATGGTCTTCTACAATTGTGTTCAGTACAAAATTTGGAGTCTAATAAGATCAACTTGATTTTTGATGAATAGTAAATTATGAATAGTAATTTTATGATTAGGATTAGTAATATGACCAAATGGATTAGTAATCTCACTTAAAGAAAGTTTTAAAATAATCTAGGCACCTTGATTAAGTAATTTGATTCAATAAAATGGTTAAATAACGGTTTTATAAATTATTATTCAAGTATTAGTTTTTTCGGGTGAATAGTGTTTTTTTAATTAAAAGTTAAATTAAAAATATGTAGAAAATTATTTTTATAAAATGGATTTCATTTTTGAACTCAGAGCACTGATATTATTCTATGGTAATTTTTGGGGTTTTTTCTGAAAAAAATGAATTTTCGGTGAATAGTGTATTTATTTAAAAATAAAATTAAAAATATTTAGAAAATTAATTTTATAAAATGGAGTTCATTTTTGAAATCATAGCATTGATTTTTGGTTAGCGTGAAACTTTGGGATTTTTCTGAGAAAGTTGAATTTTCAGTGAATAGTAAAAATACAGTTTTAGGGTTTCGGTATGTTTAATGACATCTTAACTGTGTCATAGTGATGTCATGAAATATTTTAAGGGTTTTCCGTCCAAGGGTGATGAATTATTGTTTTGGGGGCCCCATGTGGCCTAACTCCATGGTAAATGCCAAAGGAGAGCACATGGGTTTGAGAAAAGCACATGTGAGGTGTCCCTTGGCCATTAATGCCTTGTCCCCTCACTTTCCCTATAAATACCAAGCCCTCCCCTCATCCATTCGACTCCCAACTCTTCCCCAACGAAGTTCTGGTCTCATTACCTCCCAATGAGTCCTCCCAAGGTTCCTTCAAGCCCTCAAGGTCCCAACCTTTGAGGTTTAAGAGTTACATTTTAAGGTAAGGGATCCAACCCCTCTCTTTCTTTTCAAGTGATATCTTTTATGTCATTCCTTTTATGCTCCATGTTCTTATGTTGGAGGATGTTCTTTTATACTCCTCTTACTGCCCTTTTTATTTTCATATAATGAGAGATCCCCTCTTACTCTCATTATTTCGTTTTATGAAGTTTTAAGTGGCACCGTTAGGCTGCCGAATTTTTAAGGGATTCTTTCACCCTTCTCTTTTTCAAAGTTCTACTTTCATGTCAAGTCTTTCAAGTTCCTTTTTATTATGTTGGGGTATGATCTCTAAATTTATCATACTGATCTTTTATGATCATATGATGAGAGACCCCATTTGATCTCTTCAATACAGTATTTTGAAGTTTTAAGTGGCGTCGTTAGGCTGCCGAATTTTTAAGTGGTTCTTCACCATTCTCATTTTGAAGTTCTACTTTCATGTCAATTATTTCAAGTTACTTTCTATTATGTTGGGGTATTATCTCTATATCTATAATACTGGAATCTTATGTTCATATGATGAGAGACCCTATTTGACCTTGTCAATTCAATTTTGTTGAAGTTTAAGTGACGCTGTTAGGCTGCCGAATCTTTAAGGGATTCTTTCACCCTTCTCATTTTTCAAGTTCGATTTTCATGTCAAGTAGTTCAAGTTCCTTTTTATTATGTTGGGGTATGATCTATATATCTATCATACTGATCTCTTATGATCATATGATGAGAGACCCTATTTGATCTTGTCAATTCTTTTTTATTGAAGTTTAAGTGACGTTGTTAGGCTACCGAATTTTCATAAGAGAAATCTAATTTTTGTCTTCCTTCCATGTTTTTCATTTAAAATGGTATGTCCTTAAAATTTAATTACCATGTCCATATATCCTTCTTATTCTGTTCCCTTACTATTTTATGGATCATTTATGAGTGGGTGACCCATGTCCCCTCTCTTTTCAATGTTTTCTAAAACCTTGTAACATAGCCGTTATGCTGTAGAATTTTTGTCTCAAAATACCTCTCTCTTTTCTCAAAATTATTTTTTGTTATAAAGTGAATACTAAAAGCTCTTATTTCTACAAGGGTATTCACATATATATCAAAATGTTCCATTTTAAATTCTGGGATTTACATACATGAGACCCGCTTTCCCATCCGTGGGTTTAAAGTGCCGTAAAGATCATGTCTTTAAAGCAGTTTTTAAAACTTTATGATTATGAAATGAAACCCATTTATTTTATGCTATGTGGGTTATTTATGAAATGTTTGATGATGATATATGTGGCTCACATGATAATAAAGGCAAATTTAAGGATGCGCCCTGATAGCGCTCCAATGCATTGGGTAATGATGTAACCACTATAGATTACAATTTTCACGATACCTTGGTGAATAACCTTGGTAATTTTCAAATGACACCTTGGGGATGGACCTTGGTGATATGTTCATGATTTTCTATGTTAAATGATGTAGCCACATCTTCAAGTTATGGAAAATGTTATTTTTATTATGAAATGCCTCATGATTTCTTTCTCATGCCTTAAAGTTCTTTTCATGTCCTTATTGAAGTATCTCAAGTTCACATGTAAAATGTTTCTCTTGTTTCCATTACTGGGCCTTCTGCTCACCCTTTCTTTTGATGTATGTCCCCAGGTTATGAGATGCAGTAATGAACATAGGATGAACATAAGGAGAATCCTTTCAAGTGTTTAAGAGGAATGTTTTATGTTGTTTTCATGTATTATGTTCCTCGTTTCCAAGACACTAAACCTTAAAGATCCTCAGTTTTGTGTAATGTAATGAAAGTTTATGTTATAGAAAGGCAGGATGTTATAAAGACCACCTTTGGTCAGAAATCCATCTTATGAAACCCTTTTGATCAAATCCAAAGGAAGAACCCAGAGAAGAGGTAATAATTTCACCACCCTCTTTCAAGTTCTTTTCTTCTTCCACTTCTTATTTTTTGTTATTTCCATTCTAAAATAATAACTCCAGTATCATCTATATACTGTGAATTTATTATAAATATGGTACATCCATCTTCATTATTATGTCCATCCTTTTAACGACATGTCACCATACGTGCGTACGTACAGATTATCGTCGCCACGTCGTGGTGTAATTGTTATTCAATACTTTATTATTTGAATAGGTATAATAATGATGTGTAATTCATTTAAATAATAAATATAACATGATATGATTCTATATATATGATATACCATCAAATTATATATTATTTTAATATCAAAAAATTAATATTGTCGCTCGTGCGTACGTACGGATTACCGTGTCCACAAACGTGATGAGATTCATTCCCCATAGTATCCATTAAAGAATAAATTTCATTTTATGATTAAAAATAATGTATAGAGACAGGATATAATTCTGTATATGAATAATACACATCCCATCCATAACAAATATGGCTCACATAACAAATAATATAAATGAAAATGAATCTGTTAACACCCGAAACGATGATAATACTAAGATATTATTAACAAATCATTATTAAAAGATCATATATGATATCATATTAATGTATATAATTATATTATAATTCAATAAAAATTATTTCACCATTATAATGGAGCTTAACCTACCCTCCACCAATGAAAAAGTACAAATTAAGGGGTTTATTATCTCACTTTTAATTCCGTGAGATTTCTATTATTCACCACTTATTTATTGCATGTGGTGTGTGTGCTGTCCATGATTGTATACATTGTGTAATATACTTTAATTTATTGATATTTACATCATCATTGTATGATCCTTATTTCATGGGTGTATGTTTCGTAAGTTACCAAATCGATAAGGGAATTTTAAATTTCAATTTCCACTCATTCGGCTTTATGAATACTTCATTGATTATTTTACTCCAAGATTATGTGTGGAATCACTATTTATTTTCGTATGTCATAATTTCCACTCCCCTTTATGTGGATATACTTTTGATACACATAATCACTCCATTTATAAATTCTCAAGTCATCGATATGAACTTGATAAGAGTAATTTTAACTCAATCTCCATTTATTGAGTTAAACATCTAATTCATTGTTGTTGTTTTTACAAGAATATGTGTGAATGTCCTTTGATTATTTTACACTGAATATCCAATCATATTGAGTGTATTTATATTTTTCACACATAATTATGTCATTGATTTATCCTTAACCTAAGCATACGGTCTTTATAAGATATTTCATCTCAATTTACATTCCATTGAGACTCCTTTGTTATTATACACCAAATCTCTTTTATATGGTGTATATAATGTACTTTGACATAGCATATCATGAATCCATTTATTCTCATGGTATTACAAAGTTTTTATTACCTCAATTATTTTTATTCAATTGTCTCTCTTTTGGTTAGGAACTCTAACTAAAATATCATTTTAAATGTTTTAAAGATTTATTATTCTAAATCTATCTCATTAATGTACATGTTTTAAAAATGGTTTTAAGGATTTAATTATATGGACATTAATGTTTTAAAATTAAAATTATTTTTAAAAGTTTCAATGTGGTATGGGACACTTTGATCTATTTTTAAATGGCTTTTTGACAAATAGTGTGACTTGTAAATGTTTTCAAGAAAATGGGGGATATTTCTCTCCAATAGTTTTGATGATTGTTTTCATCTTTGTTGATATACTTCAATATTCTCAATTGATGTTTATATATTACAATAAAATATTAAATATTGTATTGAATGAGTTATGTTTCACTGTGGATGTACTATTTTTATTCCATTCAGGGTTTGTGGATAAATTATTAACATTTCGTATGCTAGTTTTAATACAAATGTTTATGTTATGTTTAAACCTGTTCATTTGAGGAATTAATTGGACTTAGTAGGTGACGGGTGGAGCCTGCTATAGATCCTAGATGCATCGGTAGGTCTCATGAGACAAACTAGTGTCTTGGCACAAGGCCTTGACAAAATATTATTTGTAGTCTTGGAACAAGGCCTTGACGATGTGGTTATGATAGTCTGGAATTATGCATTTCTTCATTTTGAAAGTGGTTATTGATATTGAATGTGATTATTAAATTAGTAGAATATCCATGTGAATAAGTAAATGGAATTATTTCATTTTATTTCTGCCATATTATGCTGAAGTTCAAGTTTAAAAGGCTTTTTTTAGTTATACAATGCCTTAAGTGTTTATGCTTATTTGTGAAAGTTTCTGCTATATTGTTATCCTTACTGGGTATCTGAGATCACCTCTTTTTATGTTTTATTTTTTCCAAGATGTTAAGAAGTATTTTATGAATGACCTGCAGTGATAATATGAGGGGATATGAGTGTGGTCTATGGAGACAAGGTGTTGTTGTAGTTTTTTCACTTTATGATGTAATGTAATCTTTATGAATTTATCTAGTACTTCCAAGGCTACTAAACTAATCGGCCTTTTGAGACATGATCTTTTATGATCATGACAATGATACATAATAATGCACCGACTCTGGGATTTTTGGGGTCGGGGCGTTACAACTAACAACTTATGTGATCGAACCATTTTACATGCCATGTGAGACCCACTCTTGTGTGGCTCAATCAATTTCCTAGTTTCCACTTCTTTCTCGCATCGATCATGACTCATGTGATAATAAGGGATATAGAAAAAGGATTTGGATGATGCGACCCTACCGCACCTCAGATCAGAAACCATTTCATAGTCCCATGATGCTAAACTACCTGAAAAACAATCTATCATAAAAAAATCACCCCTTTAATGTTTATATACCTATTAATCAAATGTTTACTTCTTTATCCAGATAATATATTCAATAAATACTTTAGTATACATTAGGGTTCTAAAACCCTTCTTAAATATGAAATTCTCTATAAACCAACACCATATCTTCGATATTTGAGTAAACACAACTAGTAACTCTGGTTGAAACACATTTATTAGAATACCTTTTACATTAGGATTATTTATTTTATTTATTCTTCATAAAAAATTGGTAATAGGGACTGTTTCATTCCAATAGACCTTTGAATCCTAGTGGAGTCATGCTTAAACTAAAGTCTTTTTTTACTAACTGCATGGAACATTATTGGCTTCCACCATTTCCAATGGTTGAAATGTACCCCCCAGTCCCAACCTCTAGAACACTTAGTTATTCTTGAGATAGGATGAACATATTTTGTAACCCAAATAGTCATGAAATTTTAAAAACTCTAAATGTTACACTTTTTTTCATCATTACCATATTTAGTGTAAGTGTTTCACATTTAATCCTTGTACATATGAATTTAAAGGTACAAATCTACTGTGAAGACCCAATTACTCAGAGATAGTTACCCAAATCCCTTACATATAAGTTAGATATATGCATCTAGATATCCTCAAAGTGTATGGTTATGGAATAATTCACACCCTTTCAATATGAATAGGTATACATAGTAAAACCTAGCCATAGAACTGGATTATAGATCTTTTTAAAGAGGGTATATTCATAAAATATCATTCCACTTAGGCTTGTTTCAGATCGATGAATGTCCTTCTTGTGTATAAGATAAATCTGAAAAATATGGTCTCGATATATGGATCCCCCATAATAAGCCTATATTGGAATAAAAGGTGTTTTCTAAACCATAATTCCCCTAACCATTGCATTTGTCATGACCCGTTCCCCGGGGCCCGTACCGTGACTACCCCAAGCCCGCCTTCCATTGGCCAGTGGATGGCGACTAGCACCAAAGGCATAAATCCCTAAAACTGGGAAGGAATTGACTTTATATCCTAAAAATGCACACAACAGAGTAAAATCTTGAAGAAAAACACTATGTAAAACTATATTACAAAAGGGTTCTAAAAAGTAAAAGGGGCCGGAAATACAAGCCTAACTGTAAAGTACAAGAAACTGAAAGAACAAGAACTGGAAAAAGGGATAACAACTCCTAGATCATACACTGGGAAATCCTACATGAAGGGTAGGTATAGATAGCCTCAGCTGCACTCCATGTCCGTTCGTCACCTCTGTGTACCGTCACGTCGTGTGGTCCACCTCCGGGTACCATCCCGTCCTGGTACACTCAGCCTCAGTCAGTGATGTCTATCGTCTACATCCAACACAATGAGGTGTGGTCATATAACTTGCAAAGGTGAGTATAATGATACTCAGTAGGGACCCTGAGACCCTCAAGGTCCCACAAAATCCAATAAGGTAAACCACAAGGTATTAAATCAACAGTTAACCCCACTTAGGTATATGCCCATACATATACCTAAGTTATCAAGTTATCCATCCCAATAATGAGGTAAACACAAAAGTTACTGACTCATCTCACACAAGCATATGACTCACGTAGAGTGTTAGAGATGATTAGATGTAGCCACTAAATCTTCTATTTTGTTGAACCCACATAGGATCGAGGAACAGTAATCAGAGCTGTCAAACCAACGCAGGATCCAGAAATAGTATCAGAGCTATCGAATCCACACAGGATCCAGGAATAGTCTTCAGAGCTGTTGAACCCTCACAGGATCCCAGAATAGTAGTTAGAGCTTTCAAAACTACATAGGATCCAGGAACAGTTATCGGAGCTGTCGAACCCACACAAGATCCAGGAATAGTAGTCAGAGCGCATCCAACCACAAGGTTTCCACACAAAGCACGCTTGATTATATGAGGGTACTGTCCTCAAGCCAAGTGGTGATACATCACTTACCATGAAGTACCATGAATAAGTATCCCAAAGGTCTGCCACGTCGTAGGAGTCTCAATTCAATAGACAACACGTGAATCAGACTCACGGTCTGTGAGTTATTAGACTTTTAGTCCCGGGGACCCGGTTGGATTTGGGCATGATTCAATCTGACCATGACTAAACTATACCCCAAACTCCAGTGGGGTATACTCAAAGGTAGCTTCATGCTTCAACATTACTAATGCCACTGACGGTTCTTCAAACCAATATTCGGCACCAAAGATATGGCCAAAAGAATGTAAAGGGTCGCAGTGGGACTGGGTCCGGTCCGACCCCGTTGGACCGACCCATCCCGACATAGTTTGAGGTGACCCATTGGTTTTAGCCCGGCCCAGTAGGTCGCGAAGGCCGCGAGTGGCGCGAGGGCACGGACCGGTAGTGAGGGTGAGGACCGGCCGCACATCGGTGTAAGGGGGGTTTGGCCCAAATGCACCGTGTGGGGCGCGAAAGGTCGGCTCGGCCAAAGGAGTGGGGGGCACGGCTCGGCGGCTCGATCTGGATGGATGAGTCCGATTCAACCAGCACCAAGAGGGGCACGGCTCGGGCGGCTCGGCCCGAATGGCCGAGGCCGGTTCGGCCAGCAGCGGCGCGGTGCGCGCGGGCCGGTGCGGTTCGGTCAGGCACATGAGAGGTGACCGGGCAGGCCGGGTGGTGGCTGGGAGGCTGGCTGGCCGGCGACTGGGAACGCGGGTAGGGCGGCCGGGGCCGGTTTGGCCAACGGCGGTGCGGGATACCGCGGGGGCGACACGGGACATGTAGGCCATGGGTAGTGCGGCCTTTTTCTTTGCCAACTTCTTGGCATCATCGTTTCTTCGCCATGGAAAATATCATCATAAACACGAACGGAGGAGGTGTCGGGCTAGGTTGGTTCGGCATGAACCCTCCGCATTTAGGGTGGTAACATTTGGCTCATCAAGTAAGATGAAAGATGAACATCAATTTTTACAACCTCTACAATGATTCCTTTCCAACCGAAGAAGAAAATAAAAAAATTAATATTACAAAAATAAACCCCATACCTTTGATCGTTGTTCGACGATGAAGTCGCAGGAAAAATATGGAGTTGTCGTTGTTTTTCGTGTTCGCCATGCACTTCTAATCCAAGCTAGTTTGTTGGTTCGTTGACGTTGATGAGGAGGGATGATCAATCCACGTTGAAGGGGATTCTGAGGAAGAAAGTTGAAGATTCTCCACATCGGTGTTCTTCATTGGAAGAACACATTCTTCATTATTCATTGGGAAGAGATTTTCTCACTAAGCTCTCTCCTTTATCCCAAGCTCCACCAAAAGACAAATGTCAACCCAACCTAATGGATTAAGTTAATCTATTATTTAATTTTTGGCACTAATTTTAAAATAGGTAGATTAATTAAATGTAAAGGATTTAGAACATTAAGTGTTAGGGGAGTTGAAGAGGCTCCCCTACACTTAATGGGGGGTGGAGGGGTTCTCCCCATTAAAGGGGAGTTTCACGGGGTTTTAACCTCTGGTGGTCCCCACCACAATAAACAAGAAGAGGAGGTTTAGACCTCATGTGGGCACCACCTCCATAACCTCTCATGGGAGGTTATGGTGTGGTGGTCCCCACCTTCAACCTCCACATGGAGGTTTTAACCAACTAATAAAAATAAAGTTTAAGCAACCTTGTTTTTATTTAATTCATTCTCTAAAAACCCAAAAACTATCATTTATTCTCGAATAACTGTCGTCGAGGAGAAAATCCTCTTAAGTGAATACCAGTGCTGCGAGTTCAATGGTGCCCTCAGATTTCAATTCTGAGCACCAGTTCAAAAGTTATAAAAACCTACTCATACGTTTACTAAATGTGCCCAAAAAAACTTCAGAAATTGATTTCTGACACACCGGGCCTCAGAATCACAAGCCGTCAATTTTCATAGACTCTTAAAATTTCCATGTATTTAAGAAAAAAAAATCACATAAATTATGGGTTTTTTCATTCTCCCCACCTCAGGGATTTACGTCCCCATAAGCTACAACTAGAACTAAGGGAACAAGTGGGGGTACTGAGCATGCATCTGAGCCTCCCACTCCCATGTTCTCTCCTAGAGGTTCTCGGGCTGCCAGAGAACGTTCACTACAGGTATCGACTGTCCATGAAGGACCCAATCCTTTCAATCCTCAATCTCCACTTGAACCTCTAAAAAAGTCTCCCCATCATCGACGTCTATCTCTCCATGGTCGATGATGTGTGTAGGATCATGCACGTATCTCCTCAGCTGGGATATGTGGAAGACTTCATGAACTCGGTGCAACTGAGGGGGATGTTCTAGGTAGTAAGCCACCTTGCCTACTCTGTGGAGGACTTGGAATGGTCCCATGAATCTTAGATATAACTTATTACCTTGACCAAACCTCTATAGTCCTTATCGAGGTGAGCCGAGTAGAAATATGTGGTTGCCATCCTCGAACCCCAGAGGCCTCTGTCTCCTGTCAGCATACAACCTATGCCTGCTCTGTGTAGTCTTCATCTACACCTGGATGATCTACACCTTGTCTGTGGTAGCTCGTACCATCTCTGGTCCCACTAGTGATGACTCCCCAGAGTCAGTCCAGCACAAGGGTGATCTGCAAGGTTGCCCGTATAACACCTCAAATGGTGTTATCCAAATGGTGGAGTGATAACAGTTGTTGTATACAAACTCCACCAAAGGTAAGTGATCCTCCCAGCTACGACCGAAGTCGAGGACACAAGCACGCGGCATGTCCTCGAGGGTCTGAATGGTCCGCTCTGTCTGGCCATTCGTCTGAGGATGGAAGGCAGTTCCTAGATGAAGCTGCATCCCAAAATCCTCTTGCAATCCCTTCCATAACTGGGATGTAAACTGTGTTTCATGATCAGAGACAATAGAATAAGGTACTCCATGTAGCCGCACAATCTCTTGCACATAGAGGAATCTCAAGAACTATACTAAACACTACTATCTGATCAGTAGGAAGTGGGCTGACTTAGTGATTTGGTCGATGATCAACCAAATCAAGTCATGACCCCTGGATGTACGTGGACATCCTGTCATAATGTCCATGGATATCCCATCCCACATCCACTCTAGGACCTCTAAATGCTGAACCAAGCCTGCGGGTACCTGTTGCTCTGCCTTCACTTGCTGACAAGTGAGACACTGTGAGACAAACTCTGCAACTGCCTTCTTTATCCCCAGACACCAGTGTTGTCACTGGGGATCCTGGTTCATTTTCGCCACTTATGGATGTACCGCTAGAGGGGATGTGTGGAACTCCCTTAACACTTCCTCCTGAAGTGACACTAGCACAATAGTACATCCTCTGGAGAGGATGACATGCTCCCCACCTTCATAAAATCCATCAGGTGTCTGCCCTGTGGATATCTGAGCACTTCGTGTCTCGCAGTCGACGTCTGCACGCTGCTCCTCCCTGACTCGCTGAAGGATTGAGGGTGTGATTGTGAGAGACTATAGGAAAACTGCTCCATCTCTATCCACAAAGGATATCTGCAAAGCGGCTAGCTGCTCTGTCGCTTTTCCTAACATTTGTATTCAAGGCCTCCTACTGAGTGCATCTGCAACAACGTTCCCCTTCCCAGGAGTATAGACTATCTCAAAGTCATAGTCCTAGAGGAACTCAAGACAACGTCGCTGTCTCAGGTTCAAATCCATCTGAGATAAGATATACCTGAGACTCTTGTGATCAGGGAACATGGTAAAATGCTCACCCATCTGATAGTTTCACCACATATTTAATGAAAATACCACTACTTCTAACTTGAGGTCATAGGTAGCATAGTTTTTCTCGTGTTGTATCAACTTTTGAGAAACATATGAGATCAATACTCACTCCTACATCAAGACACACCTGAGTCCCATCCCTAATGCATCGCAGTAGACTACATACCCTATTCCTTCCTCTAGAAGCCTCAAGATGGGGGCAATATTCAGCCTTTTCCTCAGCTCCTGAAAGCCTTGTTGGCATCTCTCAAACCACACGAATGGTTTCCCCTTCATTGTTAAGGCTGATAGTGGTGTTGCAACACTAGAAAAGTCTAGAACGAATATCCAGTAGTATCCAGCCAAACCCAAGAAACATCGTACCTCCATCACACTCCTGGGTAGATCCCAAGAAAGTACCGCCTCAATATTTGATGGATCCACTACAACTCCAGCCTTCGAGATGACATGTCCCAGAATGTATACCTCTAAGATATAAAACTGGCACTTCAACAGCTTACCAAAAAAAGGTGCTCTCAGAGTGTGTCCCATACTACCTTCAAATGGTAGGAATGCTCTTCCTCAGTAGTCGAGTAGATCAGAATGTCATCGATGAAGTCTATGAAAAAGTGATCAAGCTATGGCTGGAAGATCCTATTCATGAGTCCCATGAACACTACTGGAGATTTGGATATTCTAAATGGCATAACCAAGAACTCATAGTGGTCGTACCGACATCTGAAGGTCGTCTTCTATACATCCTCATCTCGAAATCTGAGCTGGTGATAGCCTGATCTGAGGTCTATCTTCGAGAACCACCATGATCCTTTCATCTGATCAAATCGGTCATGAATCCTCAGGAGTGGGTACTTGTTCATCACGGTCATTTGGTTTCGGGGATCATAGTTCACACAAAGCCTCATGCTTCCATCCGCCTTCTTGGTGAACAAAATCGAACCTGCCTATGGAGAAACATGGGGTCGGATGAATCCCTTCCCCTACAACTCCTCCAGCTGTACCTACATCTCACGAAGCTCAACGAGAGCCATCTGATATGCTGTTGTAGATATCGGTTCTGTCCCGGGGAATAGTTCAATGTAAAAGTCCACCTCTCTATAAGGAGTAAGACCTGGAACATCATCAGTGAAAAATCTGTGTACTGTTCCACCACTATAGGACAACTCGAACTCTCAACATCAACTTCTCTGAGGGTAAGGTAGGCCAACTAATGAGTTATCGGTTGTACTCTCCTCCGGGAAATTCCATCCTACACTGCAAAGGCTCCCTTATCTCCGGTGAATGTGAACCTAGTCACATCGCTGCAGACACACCACACTTTACGCCTAATACAGTCTATCTGAGCATGGACTGTAGATAACCAATCCATAACCAAGATGATGTCGTAAGGCCTCAATGCCGCTACTAAGAGATCCCAGCCAAAGCTCTCGCCTCCTAGAGTAATCTCACACTGTCGGCACCAGTGTGTAATCGTCGAGTCTGCTCTTGTAGAAGTCTATGGCCGTAAGGATCGAGCCAACAGCTCCGTCAGAATCTCCGAGCTCTGAATGAGGGCGGTGGAAATCATAGAGTGACTGGCACATGTGTCTATAAGAACTGCAGCTAAGGTGGAGTAGACATAGATCGTGCCCCGAATCATCTCCGGTGTGTCGTGATCGTAAGCCTCAGCTGCGTGGAGCTGAGCTCTCACCTATCCACCTGCTCCCTGTGGTCAGGGTGGACCTCCTGGTGGTGGTCTTGGTAATATCTCAAAATGTCGTCCACCACCAGCTGCACGACTAGCTCCTCTACCACGTCCGCCTGCTCCCTGCATACCACCTCGATCAAACCTCTGCCTCTACCTGGGAGGTACCTTAACTGTCTGCTGATCATACAAACGGCGGATTGGACAGTCACATGTCATGTGACCCTACCCGCCACATGACAAAAATTTCATGTTCCTCGTATGACTGGATTTTTATTGTGTGCCACACACAACCAAACCCAAGTCCTAAGGTTGTCCACCAGATAGTCTGGTTTGTTTGGGTCTTTGCGACATCTGTCTACTTCCAGTTACAGAAGACTCTAATATGTGATGCCCGGTGGTGGGTCTCTCTACTAGTGACTTCTCAGAAAAAAAAATATCCACTAAGAGGGCTCGCTCCAACACCCCCACCTGCATCAGGATGCTGCGGGAGATCATCGAATACCTGATCTCTCACTTGAGCCCCAGATCGATGTTTCAAGTCATGAAGAATGGGTCTCACACCATATCTGTGGAGTAGTACGAGAGGTCAGTGAACCTCGCTGAGTACTGTGCTACTGTCATACTACCCTGCTGCAGATGAAGTAGCTCATGTATCTTCACTTCATGTAAGTTGGTTGGGACAAACTCTTCCTGAAACGGGCTCTCGAAGTCTTCCTAGAGAATTGTCGCATCGTCATGCACCTAGAGAATCAGGATCCACCATCTGTGTCTTGTTGTCTGAAGGAGACTTGTGTCAAGGATCACTATAAGGTCTGCTAGTGTCCCAACCAGTTTGAAGACTCCCACCACATCCTCCAGCCAACCCTCAGCTGCCTACGGGTTTGTCTTTCCCCTGTACCTGGGTGGCCTCTGGCACTAGAACTCATGAAATGGGATCAGGCGGCGTGCACTCTCTATTGTTGGGGCTGGTGGCATCGGTGGACCAATGGGTAGTGGTACCATTGGTGCCTCCGTTTTTATAGGGCCTTGCACCGAGGCCTCGTCACTCGGTGGGATTCCATCTCGTACAAATCCTAGAACCCTGGCTGGTTGTATGCCACTACTTGAAAACTAACCTATACCAACGGTTCGGAACCATTGGTATAGGCCTCCAAACCGTTGGTATTTCCTATACCAACGGTTTGGAGAACCGTTTCCAAGTAAGCCGTTGAGATAGGTTTATACCAACAGTTTTGGGAAAATCATTGGTATAGACCTATCCCAACGGTTTTTGAAACTGTTGGTATAAGTAATATGAAAATTTATACCAACGGTTATGGAACCTTTGGTATATGTATTTCAAAAAACACATTCCCTGGGATTTGATCCTAGGACCCCCTGTTTATCATTGAATGAATTAACCACTAACCTAACATGACTTTTGTGAATATAATTACATAAAAATATATATTTATTGTCATAATTATTTTAAATTTTGATTTATATAATGTTCTCGGTAAGAAGATCTGATAAAAATTCAAAGTAACTATACCAACGGTTGTCAAAACCGTTGGTATAGACCAATACGAACGGTTTTGACAACTGTTGGTATAGTTCCTGACTCTGGATTCATTTTTGGGTTTAAGGTTGATATTTGGGGGACCTTTTCCAACTGTTTTGGCAAACCGTTGGGATAGGTATACCCTTTCCCAAAGGTTTGGCCAAACCATTGGGAAAGGTGTCCAAAAAGTTGACTTTTCCCAATGTTTTTCCCAAACCGTTGGGAAAGGGTATACCTATCCCAAAGGTTTGGCCAAACCTTTGGGAAAGGTGGACACAAAGTGGACTTTTCCCAATGATTTTGTCAAACCGTTGGGAAATCCATACCCTTTCCCAATGGTTATCCAAAACCATTGGGAAAGGTGGCCTCAAAGTGGGATTTCCCAACGGTTTGGCCAATCCGTTGTGAAAGGGGACCTATACCAACGGTTTTTACAAACCGTTGGTATAGAAGCGTTGGGAAAAGTCATATTTCTAGTAGTGTATGTGGAGGCATCTTGAAAAGTAGCAGGTTTGGTGCAGTCAAAAAGTTATACCTGGTGACCTGACTTAATGAATTCAATGAAAAATCATCAAAACACACATCCAGTCAGTGTTTTAGTGCACTGAGTCAGAAATTAGAAGTCAGGGTCCTGGTGTATGGATATGTCGGTCGCCGCACCAACACTGGACTCCCTGAACTGATAACCACACTCAGTACCCTTAACACTATTGCTTCACAGAAAAGATCAGAGTCTTAAGTTCTACAGTATAATTGACTCCTCTGATACCTATTTTTCATGACCCGTTCCCCGAGGCAAGTTTCATGACTTTCCCAGGCCAGCCTTCTATAGGCTAGGGGCTGGAGACTAGCACCAAAGGTGAAAATCCATAAAACTGGGAAGTCATTGACTTTATATCCTAAAAACCCAACCAACAGATTACAAGTTGGAAGCAAAACACTAAGTAAAAATATATTAAAAAAGGGTGCTAAAAAGTAAAAGGGGCTGGAAATACAAGCCCAACTGTAAAGTACAAGAAACTGAAAGTGGAAGTACTGGAAAAAGGGATAACACCTCCTGGATCGTCCACCAGGAAATCCAACTTGAAGGGTAGGTACAGATAGCCTACGCAGCACTCCAATTCTGCCCATCACCTTCGTGTACTGTCACACTATGTGGTCCACCTCCGGGTACCATCCAGTCCCGGTACACTCAGCCTCAGTCAGCGTTGTTCGTTGTCTGCATCCAACACAACAAGGTGCAGGCATAGACTATGCAGTGGTGAGAATAACGATACTCAGTAGGGACCCCGAGACCCTCAAGGTCTCACAAGATCCAACAATGATAATCCACAGGGTATGAAATCAACAGTTAACCCCACATAGGTATATGCCCATACATATTCCTAAGTTATCAAGTAATCCATCTCAATCACGAGGTAAAAAAAAAGTTACTGACTCAACTCACATAGGTATACAAATCATGTAGAGTGTTAGAGAAGATTAGATGTAGCCACTAAATCATCTATTCTGTCAAACCCACATAGGATCCAGAAATAGTAATCAGAGCTGTCGAACCCACACAAGATCGAGGAACATTATCAGAGATGTCGAACCGAAACAGGATCTAGGAACAGTCATTAGAGCTATCGAACCCACACAGGATCCAGGAACAGTAGTTATAGCTGTCGAACCCACACAGGATCTAGTAACAGTCGTCAGAGCTGTCAAACCCACATAAGATCCAGGAATATTAGTCAGAGCACAGCCATCCATAGGGTTTCCGCATAAAGCACACTTGATTCTGGTAGGGTACAATCCTTAAGCCAAGTTTCGATACATCAACTTCCATAAAGTACCATGAATAAGTATCCCAAAGGTCCGCCACATCATAGGGGTCTCAACACAATAGACAACACGTGAATCAGACTCCTGGTCTGTGAGTTATTAGCCTTTTAGTCTCAGGGGCCCAGTTGGATTTGTTCATGATCCAACCTGACCGTAACTCAACTATACCCCGAACTCTAGTGGGGTATACTCAAAGGGAGTCTCATGCTTCAAGATTTCTAGCACCGCTGACGGTACATAAAATGGATGTCTGGTGCCAAAGATGTGGTCAAAAGAAAGTAAAGGGTTGCAGTGGGCCTGGGTTTGGTCCGACCGACCCGACCCCACTTAGTCTGGGCCGACCCATTGGGTTTGGACTGGACCGCTGGGCCCGACCCAGCAGACCACGAAGTCCGCGGGTAGGGCAGGGGCGCAGACCAGTCGCGACGGTGCGGACTGACCGCGCATCGGTGTAAGGGCGGTTCGGCCCGAAGGCGCTGCGAGGGCCGCAGAAGGCCGGCTCGGCCTGGAACACATGGGGTGCGGCTCGTCCGCTCAGCCCAGATGGTTGACGCTGGTTCGGCCTACACTGCGAGGGGAAGGACTCGGGCAGTGCGGCCTGAATGGCTGAGGCTGGTTCAGCCAGCTGCGGTGTGGGGTGGGCGTGCTGGAGCAGTTTGGCCGAACGCACGGAAGGCTTCCGGGCATGCCAGAAGGCGGCCGGGTGTGCCGATAGGCAGCCGGGAGGAGGCCGGGCAGGCCGGCAAGCCGGCCATCAGGGGACCTGTTCGGCCAGAGGCGGTGCAGGACACCGTGGGGGCTGCTCGAGTCACGGAGGTCATGGGTAGCGCGACCTTTGTCATTGCTACCTTCATTTCCTCGTTGTTTCATCGTCATGATGAAGATCATCGTAAACAAGAATGGAGGAGGGTTCGGTCCATGTGGGTTTGGACCACACCCTCTACATTTAGGGTGGTAACATTTTTTTCATCAAGTAAGAATAAAGATGAAATTCAATTTTTACGACCTCTGCAACAATGCCTTTCCAACCAAAAAAGAAAATAAGGAATGTAATATTACAGAAATAAACCCCCTACCTTTGATCGTTGTTCAACGATGAAGTAGCAGGAAGAAGACAGAGTTGTCGTCATTCGTCGCATCCTCCATACACTTCTAATCCAAGCTCATGCATCAGTTCGTTGAAGTCAATGAGGAGGGAGGATCGGAACACGTCGAAAGGGGTTCTGAGGAATAAAGTTAAAGATGCTCCATGTCGGCGTTCTTCAATGGAAGAAAACGTTCTTCATTCTTTGTTGGTGAGAGCTTTTCTCCCTAAGCTCTCTCCTTTCTCCCAAGCTCCACCAAAAGAAAAATGCCAACCCAACCTAATGAATTAAGTTAATCTATTATTTAATTGTTAGAACTGATTTTAAAATGTTTGGATTAATTAAATGTAAAGGATTTGGCACATTAAGTGTTAATGGATTTAAATAGGCCCCCCTACACTTAATGGGAGGTGGAGGGTTTCTCCCCATTAAAGATGAGTTTCAATGGATTTTAATCACGGGTGGTCCCCACGACATTAAACAATAAGAGGAGGTTTAGACCTCAGGTGGGACCCACCTCTATAACCTCTCATGGGAGGTTAAGGTGTGGTTGTCCCCACCTCCAACCTCCACATGGAGGTTTTAACCAACTAATAAAATTAAAGTTTACACAACCTTATTTTTTTTAATTCATTTACTAAAAACCAAAACACTAACTTTAATTCTCGACCAACTACTGTCGAGGTGAAATTATCCTTAAGAGAATATCTGTTCTACAAGTTCAATGGTTCCCTCGGATTTCAATTCCGAGCAC
Source organism: Viscum album (assembly GCA_963277665.1). Lineage (NCBI taxonomy): Eukaryota > Viridiplantae > Streptophyta > Magnoliopsida > Santalales > Viscaceae > Viscum > Viscum album. The sequence goes on along the minus strand of OY728146.1, from coordinate 865,450,505 downwards.
CGGTTCAAATGTTATAAAAACATGCTCGTACGTTTACTGAACGTACCCGAACAAAACTTCAGAAATTGATTCCAAACACACCGGGCCTCAGAATCATGCACCGTCAATTTTCACGGACTCATAAAATTCCCATGTATCTAAGAAAAAAATTTCCATAGAACATCCTAGTCTTTAAATTCTCCCCACCTCAGGTATTTACATCCCCGTAAGCTACAACTCAAACTAAGGGAATAAGTGGGGGTACTGAGCATGCATCTGAGCCTCCCGCTCCCATGTGATCTCTTGGAGGTTCCTGTGCTTCCAGCGAACGCGCACCATAGTTATCGACCATCCATGAAGGACCTTCTCTTATATACCCTCAATATCCAATAGAACCTCTATAAAATTCTCCCCATCATCGACGTCCAACTCTCCATGGTCGATTATGTGTGTAGGATCATGCATGTATCTCCTCAACTGGGATACTTGGAAGATGTCATGCACCCAGTGCAACTGAGGGGGAAGTTCCAGCCGGTAATCCACCTTGCCTACTCTGCTGAGTACCTAGAAAGGTTTGATTAATCTTGGAGATAACTTGTCTCCTCATCCAAAACTCTGTAGTCCTCATCGAGGTGAGACCCATAGAAAGACGTGGTCTCCATCCTTGAACTCTAGAGGGCTCTGTCACCTGTCATCATACGACTTCTTCCTTCTTTAGGAAGTATTCATCTGCTCCTGGATGATCTGAACCTTCTCTATGGTAGCTCATACCATCTCTGGTCCCACTAGTGCTAACTCCCCAGGGTCAGTACAACACAAGGGTGATCTGCAAGGTCGCCCGTATATCGCCTCAAAAGGTGTCATCCCAATGGTGGAGTGATAGTTGTTGTTGAATACAAACTCCCCTAAAGTTAAGTGATCCTCCCAGCTATGACCGAAGTCTAGGACACAAGCACGCAGCATATCCTTGAGGGCTTGAATGGTCCGCTCAGTCTGGCCATCCGTCTGAGAATGTATGGCGGTGCTCAGATGAAGCTGTGTCTTGAAAGCCTCCCACAACACCTTCCATAGTCAGGAAGTAAACCTTGTGTCATGATCGGAGACAATAGAATAAGGTACTACATGTATCCACCTAATATTCTATACATAGAGGTTTCCCATGCTCTCTACTGAACCCTGGTCTCTGATCAGTATGAAGTGGGCTGACTTGGTGAGTCGGTCGATGATCACCCAATTCGAGTCGTGACCCCTGGATGTATGTGGAATTAATGTCCCTAAGTCCATGGATATCCCATCCCACTTCCACTCTGGGACCTCTAAAGGCTGAACCAAGCCTGCTTGTACCTGATGCTCTGCCTTCACTTTCTTGCAAGTGAGGCACCGTGAGACCAACTCTGCAGCTACCTTCTTCATCCCCGACCACCAGTGTTGTCACCGGAGATCCTAGAATATCTTCACCACTCATGGATGTACCGCTAGAGGGGATGTGTGGAACTCCCTCAACAATTATTCCTGATGTGACATAAGAACCATAGTACATACTCTGAAGAGGATGACATGCTCCCCATAGTTATAAAATTCATCAGGTGCCTGCCCTATGGATATCTGAGCACGTTGTGTCTTCCAGTTGGTGTCAAACTATTGCGCCTCCCTGACTCACTGAAGGAGTGGGGGTGTGACTATGAGAGACTGTAGGAAAGATAATCCATCTCTATCCACAAAGGATATCTACAAAGTGGCTATGTACTCTGTCACTTCGCCTAACAGTTTTATACCAGACCTCGTACTGAATGCATCTGCAACAACATTTCCCTTCCCAGGAGTATAGTCTATCTCAAATTCATAGTACTGGACGAACTCAAGCTAACATCACTGTCTTAGGATCATATCCTTATGAGAGAAGATATACCTGAGACTCTTGTGATCAGAGTACATGGTAAAACGCTCTCCCATCTGATAGTGTCGCAAAATCATTAAGGTGAAGACCACTCCTGCTAACTCTCGGTCATGGGTAGCATAGTTTTGATCGTGTTGTCTCAGATTTTGAGAACCATATGCGATAAATTCTTGATTCTGCATTAGGACACACCCAATTCCCATCCTTGATGCGTCGCGGTAGACTATGTACCCTACGCCTTCCTCTGGAAGCCTCAAAATGGGGGCACTAGTCAGCCTCTCCCTCAGCTCCTGAAATCTATACTAGCATCTCTCAGACCACATGAAGGGTTGCCCCTTTCTTTTTCAAGGATGATAGTGGTGATGAAACTCTAGAAAAGTCTGGAATGAATCTCCGGTAGTATCTATCCAAACCTAGGAAACTTCGTACCTCTGTCACACTCTTGGGTGGCTCCCAAGCAAGTATCGCCTCAATATTTGCTGGATCCACAGCAACTCCAGCTGTCGAGATGAAATGTCCCAGAAACTGTACCTCTCTGATCCAAAACTAGAACTTTGAGATATTACCATAAAGCTAGTGCTCTCATAGTGTGTCTAGTACTACCTAAAAATGATCAGCATACTCATCCTCAGTAGTCGAGTAGATCAGAATTTCATCGATGATGATTATGACAAAGTGATCGAGGTATGGCTGGAATATCCTGTTCAAGAGTCCCATGAACACTGCTAGAGTGTTGGTTATGCCGAATGGCATAACCAAGAAGTAATAGTGGTCGTACCGACATTTTAAGGCTATATTCTACACATCCTCATCTCAAACACTTGAGCTGGTGATAGCCTGATCTGAGGTCTATCTTCAAGAACCACAGTGCTCCCATCAGCTGATCAAAGAGTTCGTCAATCCTCAGGAGTAGGTACTTGTTCTTCACGACCACCCGGTTCAGGCGACGTTAGTCGACACAATGCCTCAAGATTCCATCCACCTTGGCAAAAATGATCATGACTGCACAGGGAGAAACACTGGGCCAGATGAATCCCTTCCCCTGCAAGTCCTCTAGTTGTACCCACAACTCACGAAGCTCAGTGGGAGCAATCTGATATGCTGGTGTAGATATCAATGTCGTCTTGGGGTACGGTTCAATGTAAAAGTACACCTCTTTGTGAGAAGGTAGACCTGGAACATCATCATGGAAAACATCCACGTACTGGTCCACCACTACATGATAGCTTAGACTCTCCACATCAACTGCTCCGAGGGTAAGGCAGTCCAACTGATGAGTGATCGGATATACTCTCCTCTAGGCAAGTCCATCATGTGCTACAAAGGATACCTTATCTCTGGTGAAGGTATACCTAGTCCCATCCAGGCGGATACACCACACTTTTCACCTAATACAATCTATATGAGCATGGACTGTAGATAACCAGTCCATACCCATGATGATGTCGTAAGGACTTGATGCCGCTACTAGGAGATCCCAGCCAAAGCTCCCGTCTCCTAGAGTAAGGTTACACTTCCGGAACCAGTGTTTAATCATCGAGTCTACTGCCATAGTACTCTTTATCCATAAGGATTGAGCCAACGGCTTTGTCGGAATATCCGAGCTCCGAATGAGGGTGGTGGAAATGAAAGAGTGACTGGAACCTGTGTCGATAAGAACTGAATCTACGATGGAGTAGACACAGAGTGTACCTTGAATCATCTCTGGAGTTCCGTGATCGTTAGCCTCAGCTGCCTGGAGATGAGATCTCACCTATCCACCTGCTCTCTACGGTCGGGGTGGACCTCTTGGTGGTGGTTGTGGTAACATCTCAAAACATCATCCACCGCTAGCTTCATGAACATCTCCTCTTCCAAGTGTTCCTACTCCATGCAGACCGCCTCAATCAAACCTTTGCCTCTGTCTGGGAGGTCCCTCAATTGTATTTGGATCATACGAACGGTGGGTCGGATAGTCACGAGCCTTGTGACCCTGCCCACCGCATGTGAAACACTGCATGTTCCTCATATGACTGGCTCTGTCTTGTGTACCACACACAACTAAACTTGAGTCCTGAGGTCATCCACTGGATAGTCTGGTTCGCTTGGGTCTCTGCAACATCTGTCTGCTACCAACTACAGAAGAGTTCTCTACGTGATTCCCAGTGGTGGGTCTTGTTGTTGGTGACTACTCAGTAAGGAAACTCTCCACTAAGAGGGATCACTCCAACACCCCCACCTGCGTCGAGATGCTGAGGCAGATCATCGAAGACATGATCTCTCATCTGAGCCCCTGCTCGTAGGTCCGGGCCCTGAAGAATGGGTCCTACACTATATCTGTGGAGTAGCATGAGGGGTCGGTGAACCTTGATGAGTACTGTACTACCATCATACTACCGTACTAATGATGAAGTATCATCTGTATTTGCACTGCAAATAGGGTAGCTGGGACCAACTCTGCCTAAAACAGGCTCTTGAAGTCTTCCTAGAGAAGTTTTTCCTCGTCATGCACCAGGAGAATTAGGCTCCACCATCTTCTTGCTGATACCTGCAAAAGACTCGTGGTAAGGATCACCATAAGGTCTGCTGGTGTCCCTACCAGTCTGATGACTCTCACCACATCCTCCAGCCAATCCTCAGCTGCCTGTGGGTGCATCTCTCCCCTGTACCTAGGAAGCCTCTGGTGCTGGAACTTGTGCAACATGCTCATGCAACGTGCACTCTCTTTTGCTGGGGTTGGTGGTATCGGTGGACCAATGGGCAGTGGTACCAATGGTGCCTCCACTGTGATAGGGCCTTACACTGAGGCCTCGTCGCTCGGTGGGTTGTCATCTTGTATAAAGCCTGGAACCCTGGCTGGCTATCTGCGTGGAGGCATCCTGAAAAGAAATAGGTGTGCCACTGTCAAAAAGTTATACCTGGTGAGCTGACTCAAATAATTCAAAGAAAAATCATCAAAACACACATGCAATCAGTGTTTTCTTGCACTGAGTCAGAAATAAGAAGTCAGGGTCTTGCTGTATGGATACGTCGGCCACCTCCCTAACACTGGACTCCCTGAACTTAAAACCACATTCAGTACCCTTAAAAGTATTTCTTTATAGAAAAGATCATAGTCTTATGTTATGTGGTAGAACTGACTCCTCTGATACCAATTTTTCATGACCCGTTCCCCAGGGCCCATGCCGTGACTACCCCAACCCCGCCTTCTAGAGGCTAGGGGCTAGCGACTAGCACCAATTGCATAAATTCCTAAAACTGGGAAGGAATTTCCTTTATATCTAAAAAACGCACAAAAAAGAGTTCAATATGGAAGAAAAATACTAAGTAAAACTATAAAACAAGAGGGTGATGAAAATTAAATGGGGTTGGAAATACAATCCCAATTGTAACGTACAAGAAATTGAAAGTACAAGTACTGGAAAAAGGGAGAACAGCTCCTGTAGGGATAGTACCATGTGGTCCAACTCCAGGTACTATCCAGTCCTCGTACACTCAGCCTCAGTCAGTGTTTTCCATCATCTGCATCCAACACAATGAGGTGCGGGCATAGCCCGTGCAGGGGTGAGAATAACATTACTCATTAGGGACCCCGATACCCTCAAGGTCTCACAAAATCCCACAAGGTTACAACACAAGGTTTGAAATCAATAGTTAACCCCACATAAGTATATTCCCATACATGTACCTAAGTTATCCTGTAATCCATCTCAATCACGTGGTAAACACAAAAGTTACTGACTCAGCTCACACAGGTATACAACTCACATAGAGTTTTAGATAAGATTATATTTAGCCACTATATCATCTATTCTTTCGAAACCACATAGGATCCAGGAACAGTATTCAGAGCTTTCAAACCCACACAGGATCCAGGAATAGTATCAGAGCTATCAAACCCACACAGGATCCAAGAACAGTCGTCAGAGATATCGAACCCACACTGGATCTAGGAAAAGTAGTCAGAGCTGTCGAACCCACACAGGATCAAGGAACAGCTGTCAGAGCTGTCGAACCCACACAGGATCCAGGAAAAGTAGTTAGAGCGCAGCCAGCCACAGGGTTTCCACACAAAGTATGTTTGATTTGGGGAGGGTCCACTCCTCAAGCCAAGTTTTGATACATCAATTGCCATGAAGTACCATGAAGAAGTATCCCAAAGTTCTGCCATGTCATAGGGGTCTCAACACAAAAGATAGCACGTGAATCGGATGCCCGGTCTGTGAGTTATTATCTCTTTAATCCCGAGGGCCTGGTTGAATTTGTGCATGATCCAACCTAACCATAACTCAACAATACCCTGAACTCTTGTGGGGTATACTCAAAAGGAGCGTCACGCTCCAAGATTACCAGCGCTGTAGACGGTTTATCAAATGGACTTTTGGTGCCAAAGATATGGCCAAAAGAAAGTAAATGGACGTAGTGGCCCTCAGTCCGGTCCGACCCCGTTGGACCGACCCAGCCCAACTTAATCTGGGATGACCCTTTGGGTTCGGCCTCACCCGCTGGGCCCGGCCCAACAGGCTATGAAGGCCACGAGTAGGGAGGGGGCACGGACTGGTCATGAGGGCGTGGTCCGGTCACGAGGGCGTGGACTAGTCGTGAGGGCATGGACCGAGCTCAAATCGGTGTAAGGGTGGTTCGGGCTGGAGGTGCCATGAGGGGCGCAGAATGCCGGCTCGGCCAGGCATGCATGGGGCGCGGCTAGGCAGCTCAATCTAGATGGTTTTGGCTGATTTGTCCAGCGCCGCGAGGGGCGCGGCTCAGGCGGCTGGGCCCGAATAGCCGAGGCCGGTTCGGCCAGTGGAGGCGCGGGGCGTGCGGGCCTGCGTGGTTCGTCTGGTCTCCTGGGAGGTAGTCGGGCAGGCCAGCTAGTGGCCAGGAGGCGGTCCGATGGGGCTGCTGGGGCCGGTTCGGCCAAGGGTGGTGCAGGACGCCGCGGGTGCAGCGCGGGTCACGGAGGTCGCGGGTAGCATGACCTTTGTCTTTGGCTCCTTCATTGCCTCTTCGTTTTGTCTTCATGTCGAAGATCATCATAAACAAGAATGGCAGAGGGGTCAGGCCATGTTAGTTTGGCATGCACTCTCCGCATTTAGGGTGGTAACATTTGGCTCATCAAGTAAGAATAAATATGAACTATAATTTTTTCAACCTCTGCAATGATTCCTTTCGAACGGAAGAAGAAAATAAGGAATGTAATATTACACAAATAAACCCCCTACTTTTGATCGTTGTTCGATGATGAAGTCGTAGGAAAAAGACATAATTTTTTCCATTCTTCATGTCTTCCACACACTTCTAATCCAGGATCGTGTGTCGGTTCGTTGACGTTGATGAGGAGGAATGATTGGACCACATCGAACGGGGTTATGAGGAAGAAAGTCAAAGACACTCCACGCCAGCATTCTTTGTTGGAAGAATGTGTTCTTAGTTCTTCGTTGAAGAGTGTTTTTCTCCCTAAGCTCTCTCCTTTCTCCCAAGCTCCACCAAAAGAAAAATTCCAACCCAACCTAATGGATTAATTTAATCTATTTTTTAATTATTGACACTAATTTAAAAATGGGTGGATTAATTAAATTTAAAGGATTTGGTACATTAATTGTTAGGGGAGTTAAATAGGATCCCCTACACTTAATGGGAGGTGGAGGGTTTTTTCCCATTAAAGGGGGGTTTCAAGGGGTTTTACCCTCGGTGGTCCCCACCACATTAAACAAGAAAAGGAGGTTTAGACCTCGGGTGGGCCCCGCATCCATAACCTCTCATGGGAGGTTATGGTGTGGTGGTCTCCACTATTAACCTCCACATGGAGGTTTTAACCAACTCATATAAAAAAATTTACATAAACTTATTTTTATTTAATTCATTCACTAAAAAACCAAAAAACTAACTTTTATTCTCAACCAACTGCTGTCGAGGTGAAAGTATTCTTAAGAAAATATCAGTGTTGCGAGTTCAACGGTGCCCTCGGATTTCAATTCCGAGCCCCAGTTCAAAAGTTATAAAAACCCGCTCGTGCGTTTACTGAACTTACCCAAACAAAACATCAGAAATTTATTCTAGTCACACCCGGCCTAGGAATCATGTGCTGTTAATTTTTGCAGACTCGTAAAATTCCCATGTATTTAAGAAAAAAATTCCCACGGAAATTCCGGGTCTTATAGAATTGTTCCCCTAAAGATATATTCAACAATTTAACGTTAGTTTCCACATCATAATCTCATTATGTAAAACTGTAATAAAATTTTCTTTACTAAATGACATTAAACATCATGGAAAACACCCATACCACACAATGATAATCTAAAAGTAAAACATACTTATCGCTTGAATTACAAAGGTAGAATAGATAATTACCCACTACATGATGTAAAAATGTGGATTCCATCACCCTTCTCCATTCCATACGAAAGGAACCTAAAAACCTAATTCTAGTTAATCAGAGTGGTAGGTTCTTCTATAATCATTTATAAAGCTGAACCCATACATTATTTTTTATGTATTTAGTGTCTTGGATCACCGGAAAATTTCATGGCCCGTGGAAAAGGACACCCAACTTCAACGGAGAACTTGGTTGAATAGGAATGTATTTCACTAGTTCCAGTATATGAGCTTCTGTCCATCAACCTAATGAATCATTTCTATGAAAATTGTGTTTTTAAAACTTTTGAACCCTGATGTAATTGTGGTGGAACTAAAAACCTTTTGTAATTCTTGCTCATCCACTATATGATTTCCCTATATCATTAATAATGATTTAATAACCTTGAGACATGATTTACAAAATTCTCATCAACTTAACAGAATGAATTTTTAGTAATCTTGACCCTAGGATTCCTAATTAAGCTATTATAGTACATTTCACTCATACCATGTCCACCTGCATCATGACCTTAAGTTTTTTTCACATTGGTCAATGCTATATAGCCTTAAAATTTATCCAATTATGATCCAAATTTCATGACCCTAATACTTCTTATGAAAGAGAAATTAAAATTTTCTATTTGAAATTCCACAAAGTGTGGCCAGAGAAAATTTATTTATCCACTTATTAAAATCTTGATATCTAGAGTTTAGAAAATATTTATAGTGAAAATGAATAGGGAATAAATCCCATAGGGTTCAACTCATAACCCTAGTAAAATCCATTACATCGTCATTGGAACCACTACTATAGGTAAAATATTAGAGTAATGATTTTTCATATCTAGTATCTATGATAACATGTTCACTAGGTTTTTAAGAAACTATTAAGGTGCTCCAACCCTTATGTGAATATTACAATTTTATAAAAACCATTATGTCATTGATTTCTATGATAACACAACCATTTCCCTGATTTGATACCCTTTTCATGGAACCCTGGAGAACTTGGGCTCCCTTGATTTTAATCTTTGGTTCATCCAAAAGGACCCTTGGATCCCAGGATTACCCCCTTTAATCCTAGTGTCATAGTCTTGAGTGTGTGGAATATTACATGATCCCCCCATTTTTATGGCAGACATTTACCCTCCAGTTCCCACCTATAGTTAACTTAGATATTTCTGAACCATTATTTCTAAACCACATAATTGTAATATTCTTGTGGATTCAACAACTTCATCATTATATCACAATATATTGTACTTTTTTCAAAATTATGAATGAGACACTCCATTCTCTAATATTTTTATGGCTTGCACAGTGTGATTCAAAACTATATGGACTAGAGCCTGAGCCTCCCATATAAAAGATAAAATTACCTTGGGTGCGAGAACCCTTCCTTGGATAGCTTTTGATTCGATGATAACATCATTATATAGTGGTTTGAGTTCCAAAAATATTCTATTGACAATGGAAAAAATGGGTATCCCCATTACATGACCAAGAATATACACCTTATGTACTCATGCATAAGTGATTTTGAACCACCATCTAGTGTAATCACTTTATTTCAAGTAAGTTTCTCTAATCTTCATCTTCCTCAATGATAGCATGGAAGAAATCATCACTGTTGGGTATTTTTGGTCATCACCAGCATGTCTACCCCATTATATATTCCTCATTTAAAACTATTGGATATGTGAATTTCACAACCCCAATTCCAACTATCCATATGGGCTCATTATTCATGATATGTCTACATACATCAAATAGAATCTTAGTTACGATACAGGGTGTTGTGACCCTTCAAGGACACTCATCCCTTAGGATTTATATAATAAATATGGGTTGTTAAACCCTTCATAAACATTTATTCATAAAAATAAAAATTGAGAATATAGGGTTGTGGTACCCTTCATGAATAATCATTCTTCTGGATGAAGGGTATTCAGACCCTTAATGAATATCTACACTTCACTAATGGGAACATATATACATACCACATAATGTTAAATATTTTGGTAGTTGCACTTAAAGCATGTAATTAAGCTATATAGAATATTCCCTTACTGTATGATGTTAAAATACATGGAATATATCATTACCACATGACATTAAAATACATTTAACATTTCCTTACTGCATGATGATAAGATTTATGAAATACATCCTTACCTCATGATGTTAAAATTAATGGAAAACATTTCTTCATGAATGGTATATTACCAGAAACAAATTGTATAATCTTGAAGACCCTAAAAATTAGTAACTGATGCTCTCTAATGGATTCTAATAGACTACATCATAATAATGATATGGAATGGGTGACCATAAACAAAAATCTAAGAGAGATAAAATGTTCTCCCAATTTAAATCTAAAAAAGGGAAACAAATGAAAAATTAATTTATATGATTACTAGAAAAACCCTTTGTGTTATCTTGGAAATAATGAGCACTCATAATTGGAAAAGGCATAAAACCGGTCATGTCAAAAACATAGAAGAGGGATGGCTGAGATAAATCCATTTCCACGATTGCTAAAAGTTCTCACATATGAATCTTAGAAAAAATCTATGGAAATATAAATAAAAAGAAGAAAATATTTTAGGGACCAGTACATGTGCCTATAAAAATAAATCTATTAAGGATTAATCCCTTGTATTATGATAAAAATAGATCCTTCTACATCTAGGACATAAATTTTATAAAAATTATCTTTTTAAAATAGATTATTTATAAATATCCAGAGTTGATACATCAATGAGAAATATTATATTAGTGAGAATTCATGATGAATTACTAGAAGAGATATGTTGTAATATAAACATTTGAAATTAACAAGATTGGGTTTACATTGTATTAATCAATGGATGGGTATCACATATGATCTATTCAACATCAATTAAAGGATACATCATACACATCATGAATAAAGGAATTTTGGATAATCAAATGTAATTTTCATGTCATTTATTTATTTATAAGATTCTCAAGAAGGAGTAATATCCAAATATCATTGTCTATTCCATGAATGAAAATATTATGGGAGAATCATGAAACTACAAGCCTGTCACAGTATGCAATTGGAGTAGTCTTTGACCTCTTTATATATCTGGTCTATGAAGGTAATGGATTTCCGTAATTTGATCAACATATCCTATTTTCATATCCTTGATCAACTAAAATTCCTCTACCCTAGAAATAACTTCATGTCTATCCTTCTACTCCGGTTTAGTGATCCCATATTTCTCTGATACAATTTTATATTATATTTTATATTCATAATAAAATAAAATTAAATCTTTCTGAATAAGGAATATTTTGAGACATTAGATAGCGGATTTCAACCTTTTTATAATTGGACACATCTTGGTGAGCCACAAACTCCACCATGATATGGGAAGCTTAGTTGAAGACTTCATTCCAACATTTTCTTATTATAGGTGAAGCCTTAACTACTATAAACATATATTTAGGGGTTGTAATTCTATCCCCCAAAGAGATCACTTCCTTTCTCCAATCTAGAAGAGTGGTATAGTCAAAAATAATAATAACTAAGGGTTGTAATAATAAACATCATATGGACCAGTAGTTCATCCAAATATTATAATGGGGACTCCATAATTATGGTATATATCTCTATAAACACTTTCCGTATCATCAGTCAATATAGTGGAACAAACTATAATCCATGAGTCAAGCCCAACCTCGAAATTGAAATATATTATGGGAGTAAGTCACTGGTTTGAGGACATTTTCTAATGTTCCTTGAGGAATTTTTTATGGGTATGGATAATTTTTTGGATGACTGAGTCAAAAACATGATTCTATCAAAGATAAATCCATAGCGGTATTGATAAAAACATCAGTTTCCTCTAAAATTGAATTTTACCAATACATGTCAAATGGAAAAACTATGGGAACATCAGAATTAGGCACAGATTATTACTATGTTAGAACATTTGAAACATCTACTTCTTGATGGGTCGAGCCGAGTAGTGATGGTTCAACAAGATAGATAGAACACTCACATGTATAATTATGCAAAAAATCATGTTCCTCTAGTTGGTCATGTTGGGGACCTATAGTTTTTTAATAAATCAGAATGATTTATTTTAATGGTCTAATATATTTAAAGAGTATAATGATAGACTTACATAAGGAACTTGGGTAAGAGAGATCTGATTGTTCAGAGTGATTCCTCTTATATTGTCATTACGAGGAAGGACCTTCATAAGGTGACAACACCAAATGAGTTTCTGATGGAAATGATTAAATTATAGATTTTGATTCTATATAGATGTTAATTTCTACCCTCAATAAAGGATGTTGACATTGGGATCCCTCTTCATTAGTCACCAAATCACCACTCAATTCTGATCTAATAGCCATACCCCGAGAGAATAAAATAGGGATGGTGGTAGTGTTCATTCCCCTATTGGGACCTATCAGATTATTGGAAGTGAATAATAAATCAATACGTTCACAACAACACCATGGCCATTTGAATATGGTGTAAATATTAGCCTTACCACTACCTTGATAATGGGATGTCCCTCTTTGTCTACAGAAACCACTAATGTTCCTCGAACCACCATTCACTGCACTAAAGGTGAATTGTGGATTAGAACCTTCAAACTCCCCATAATTGCGTCAAGGTATGGAATTAAAACTGTTACTTAGGTGATATGTTATATGAAATTGAAACAAGTGGGAGATGTAAGATGATAAAATCTTGCAAAATGTATCTTCTCTAGGTGAAGTATCCATAAGATTAATTTATGAGTTAGTTCTGCTCTAGATAGTGCATCATTGAAATTTCATGTTAAAAATTAGTGCCATAAAATAATCTGTCAGAAACATTATGCTCACCATAACCAGACTATTTAATGCCTCCATCGTAAAAAAATAATTTTAAATATTACACTTAATTATGAGTCATAATAAAAGATTTTAGTATTCTTGAGGAGAACTATTTTAGAGGCCTTGGATTAGCTTCTAAAATTTGTGAAAACATTTTTTCTTCACATATATATGCATATAATTTCATGTTTGTACAGAAGAATCTCTATATATTCGTATAATGATAGAAAAAAACATTATCATCGTTGGAAGGGAAGTTTATATGGATCTTATTATCCTCCTTGGTGAACATAATCAAGAACTATAGAGCCCCCATTTGATGATTCATGGATAGAGTGTAATGAATTGAGCATAATTTCCTCTGAATATATTGAAAGTAAAAGATAGACTGAAATGGTTCATCCAATTAACATAGATTACTCCCATAAATGAGAGAATATAGGATTCCCTCACAAACTAAAATTATAATGGCCCGACCATAGATGCTACCCCCACTATTGTCAACAATTTTAATGGTGAGCATTTTCTCATAAGGTTTAAATGAGAAGCGATCATGGAGCCTTAGGAAGGCCCTGATTTCTTTGTCCTTTAGTGATATGGGAATCACCCCCCCCCCCAATGTATTGAATTTTATTTTGAAATAATCATTGGGTATGCTCAGGATTCCCATATATTCATAGACACCCATAAAAGCACCATCCAACCCAATAATACCTAAAAGAGACCACAAATTTTACATGTGGTATTCTCTAATAAATTTTGTATAAGAGGTTATATTGTTTGGAAAAAAATGAATGGATAACCAAATGTGATTCCATATTTCAATAGTGGCCACCATAATTTTGTTGGATAATATCACACCACCCTTTTTATTTATCTGGAGGTGGTTACCACATTAGTACATTGAATGAAAGCCATCCAATTGAACAATCTATTCAACATTGGTAATAACCTCTCACCCCTAGATAGTAAATGAGCCTTATTTAGATATGGTAAAAGATTCCCTCTTAGCGCATTGGGAGTTCTTCATTAGGAAAGGATTTGGATTCTTGTATTTGGGTTCATAACATATTTACATGACATGATATCCCTCTAATTACATTAACAAGATATCTTCTCAATAATGAGGTGCCTTCTCAATTTACTCTTCATCTAACCTAATCAAATCCATGGAAATGGGATGGGTCCTCTCTAATTCATACCAAGTAGAAAAAGGTGGGAAAATAATTATACATCTCTAATAAAATGGGTGCTCTGAAAATTTTATCTATATCCAGGAGACCCATGCCCACATTTCCATGCATTAGGTGGAATGTTTTTGTATCTGGACACCATTAATTGAAAATTTCTTTCATCAATCCCTTGTGATTGTAGGTTATGGGTTGGGAGATCCAAATAGATGTATATATCCAAATACTTTTCACATCAGTAAAAAAATAATGAACTGATATACTTCACCTAAAATGGAAAACCCCAATCCTTTGCATAGATCCATCTAGATAGATGTTTCTAATTAGAGAACTACCTAAAATTATTTCATTTATAGTATTTTAAAATTATCAAATGGTATATGTGGATGTCCAGATCAGGATTAAAAAAATTATTTCCAAATACTTTCAGTGTAAAATTCATCATGTACAGATATGGGGGTTTTCGATGGAAATGAAATGGCCTATATGGGAGATTTTATCAGGTATGCTATTATGGGTATCTAAAACCCAATGGAGAGGTACAATTGATTATTATTGAAGAAGGATAGGAGCATCATTTGTATAAAAAAAACCTATGAAAATATAGGTAGCTGAAGATAGGATATTCACTATGGTTTATCCCCATTAGTTTTATTTAGCTTTTTCATGATGTCTCAATAATGGAACAAAATTTATCATCCCCAATTATAATAATTACATTTTGACAGGGATCTATTATGAATATTCTTTCATTGAAGTAATATGAGAAATAGAATCTGTCTATAAAGAATCCTGAAGTAGATATTAGATAACTGAATGGATCTTATAAAAAGAGTTAAATGACTATAACAACATCATATAAATCACATGATCCCTGATGTGATTAGTGACGGAATGCCTAGATATGGGTCTCTGAAATCACAGGACCTATGGAGGACCAATAGAATTTCATGACCTAATATGGGTCTTCTAATCCATATCTGGATTCATTTGTACTTGTCTTGATGGACTATATCATGGTATATTCTCACACATGACACAACCATTCCAAAAATATTGATATTATATAGAAATAACACACACACACACGTTGTGGGAGAGATAGAATTATTTATATGATAAGGTCACAATGTTAAAATTTTGGTTTGATAAAGTTCACTTCATAGGTAACATTACCTTAAATACAGGAGTACCATTTGACATAGAGATGGTGAGATCGATAGTTTTCTAGGACTATACGATATATTTATTTTATATATGATGTTTCATAGGGTAACTGGGTTATTTCATGTTCTTTATTCATAACTTTTAATTACAAGAAGATCCTTTTACTACCTTAAAAAATGTTGTGAAGTTTATTTGGTTAGAAGCCAATGATAAATCCCTTCAAGAGATGAAAGGGAGACTGATTTTAGAGATTAAACTAATTCTACCAGATCTGGGAATAGGAAGTAAGATATATTTTAATTTTTCATGTATCAACAAGTTGAAGTTATTATATTAGAGGAGACAGTCATGGAGTATGTGTCTTATTAGTTGAGGCCAAAATATTGGAAATATTTGACATATGATCTCATGTAAGCTATTATTTTTCACTACTTACACTATTGGAAGCATTAATTATTTCAAGATAATTTTGTTGTGTATGTGGACCACAAAATAATCAATTACATATTCCAATATCATGGCCTGAATCTTCTAAAATGATAGTGGGATGAATACCAAAATCCTTTTGACATTGAGACTTTGGATACTCTTGATAATTGAAATACATTAGAAGATTCAATTAGTAGGAAAACATATAAATAGGTAGTTAAAGAGGCTAGTAGATAATATTAGATTATGACCATGTTTTCTGAGATAGACATGGAGATTTGGGAATGTGATGGAGTTTTTTTATTTGCATAATTATCAGTGGGATCTTCACTTATACAAAGTGTGAAGGTGGATTATAAATCAAATATTGGGGGCTTGGTCCAAAGATATAGCATTGTAGGTGATGACAAATCACCTAATTATATCATTAATGTTAATGAGATCTTTGACATTCATAAATGCATCTGGGTTCTTAAAAATGTCCTAAAGGAGATCATATTAGAGTCTCCAATCCCATTATGGGTAGTACATCCCAATTTTACCCTGATGTATCATGAGTAATGTGGCCAATACATATGGTCATTAATAAAATGTAATATTTCTAGCTTTGTTACATCATGTTCCACCTATAAGCAGGTAAAGGTAGAACACTAAGAACTAGCATGTCCTTTATAAGTGTTACCTATTCCTGAGTGGAAGTGGGATGTTGTCACCATGGATTTTGTGATGTGATTTCCTAGATCTCCTCAGGCTGTGATGATTTATGGGTGATTTTAGACCAATTTCCAATGGTTTCCCATATCCTACAAATTTGTGAGGCCTCTTTAAGGGATGAGATTGGGAGGATCTACATTAATGAGAACATATGCCTCCATGGAATTCCATGGTCTATTGTATTGGATAGAGATGATCACCTCACATTGTTGTTCTGGTAGGGGTTTTAGAGGGAACTAGGTTCGTAGGTAATACTGAGTACATCCTATCAACCATAAACTGACAATCATTCTGAGCACATGATACTGGTTTTTGAGATAATTATACAAGGATGAATAATTTATTTTAAAGGTTCTTTATTAAACCATTTTCTTCTCACTGAGTTCAGTCATAGTAAAAAATTCTAGGAGAGCATAAAAATGGTTCCTCATAAGGCCCTATATTGTAGTCCATTCTATTCGCCCATGTGCTCGTTTGAGGTAGGGAACGCAGTGTTACTAGATACTCATATCATTATAGATATTTTATAATAGGTCAATCTTATTAGAAATCAGATTTATATATCATAGTCTAGTTATAAAACTTACATCAATGATCTCCATTAACGATTAGTTTTTTAGGTGGGGGTTGAGTTTTCTTATGTGTTTCACTTAGACTATGGAATATATGGATTAAGAAACAACGGAAGCAATCACCTCATTTTGTTGATACCTTTGTGATTTTATAGGGAGTCTGGCTGGTAGCCTATGGGTTTTAGTTGTCTTATAGGTATCAGGACATGCATGACGTCCTTCCTGTATCTTATATTCACCGATATGATTCATATCATTCTCATATTATTCATCCAAAGGATATTAAATTTGGTGTTGATGCATCATTTGAGGAGAAGACACTCTCTTTCACTGATATGGGCATGAAGGTTCTATAAGGTTGACTTATCCATCTATTACTGATTCTATAGAAGAATATCCTTGTACACAATGAGACTTGGGAGAAGAAGACTGACATACATTCCTAGTGGAAGGAGTTTTCTCAGAAGACACATTACCACCCACAGATGGACATCTCATGGATGATTTTCATAATTGAGGTTGATTTTAAAAACCTAATTTTCCTTTACTTTTGGAACATTTTATCTTCCCTAAATTTAATTATGTTTTATCCAAATAGTGGTTCCTAATTAGCAAATGGAGGTTATAGGGGTGTTTGGGGCTTGTACGAAACCAAAACCCCCAAATTTTGCATCAAACATGTGGGTATCATGGGTAGAAGAAATCATGTCATCCAGTATGTATTTTTTTTTTAAATGTGTTGTATCATTTTTTGGTCTTCCTAGGGATGCATGGTTGTTCCTAGAAAAAACCCCTAGGCTGCAGGACCACACAAGAGTTGAAAAAACATATTCTAGAGACATCATTTCATGGGTTGGGGGTGGTTAGTAAAACTATTTTATGGGGCCATGAAATAGGGTCTCCTTGTGTACTAGGTTTCACACTATTGGAAAACTGTTTGGCCTAGCATGTCGTAAAATAATTTAACTATTAAAAAGATATAAATTTAAACTTTTTACAATTTTTATTTAAAGGGGATAGCTATTTTTCCTATTTCATGCACAATACTTCTTCACCCTCTCGTTGGAGAGATCATTCCTCATCAATATAGGCATTGAGGTATCTCCACCATATAGACCCCAAATCAGTTTTCATCTCTCTCATTGGATGTATATTTGTAAGATATTTATTCCTCTTAAACCTTTTTCCAGTTGTCTACCCATCAATAATTTTATTTTTTGGGTGATAAAACGTTCTCTATTTTATGATAATTTTCCAAATTACTCAGCTTCTTTCATTATACCCCATATTAGAATAAAAATAGATGAATAGATAGAGAGAAATCTAAGATAGGTGGTATCTGGATTTTCCATTAATACATTTTGGTTTATATATTGAGTCACTATGTTTTTCACTGTATTTTCATAGCACTGCTTGTTAAAGGGAATAATCCTAAAATTAAATGTATTGGTATAACCTCTTAAATTCATGTGATCCATTTATGTATCATTGGGTATTATGGATATGATATTAAACCGCCCCTTTAGTGTGACTCTAAATGGAATAAACCACAATGGGTGGACCATGGATTTGATTCACCTATTAAGGTGTGTTTTACCCCTATCATTTATAATTTTAATTGAAATGATTGATAAGAAATTTGTACTAAATTAATTATGTAATGAATGACCATGAGCCTACACCTTTTTCCATCATCCCCTCTTTATTATTCTTTATATTTTATTTAAAATAAAAATTCCAAATTAATAGGAATAATAAAATTAATGGGATTCTTGGCCTTCAACGAATTGGATACGTTTTGATCCTCCTTGTAATTTGATTTTTAGGTTATATAAATGGGATGTATAATTGAATAAAATGTTAACATAAATTAAATGGTTGGAATTTGGTACAATGAAAACTAATATTTCTATGCTAAGAGTGATACATAGTTTTGGAAGAAAAATACCTTAACGGGACACATCAAGATTAGTTAAATAAATTAATTTTCACTGAGATTATCAAGAACCATGGAGAAAACGGGCTTATCATTTGAATTTCCTAGATGGACTCACTTTTCAGATGGATTATATACACCTTATTGAAAATTAAACTTCCTATGTAGTGAACCAAGGAAGGAAACAGAGGGAATATCAATATATTTTCCATGGGTGACACTAGGTCTCATTACGTTGACTATTAATGATGGACTCAAAGGGAAGATCGTTGTATATTCCACGAGTGACACTTAGTCTCTATTTGTGGGTTGCGAAGGACCCCCTTAGAGGGAATTTACTGAACTCTATACCTAGAGAGATATATGGGGTATAGTGAGGAATTAATAGGATGAGATTTTATGGTGATGGGTTCATGTTATGATTGGATTTATATGTAGGTTACAAATTAGGAATTCCATGGATGAGTCATGTTTCCATTGAATTATGTAAAAAACTAATTACACAACATGAAATCCAAGCCAAAGAATAATCATAGATTCATTTGGAGTCTAATATTTCTTGATGAAATTATTATACAAGTATTTCTCACATATGATTCATGAAATAAGACATGTCTATGAACTGGGTATCAATACATTATTTTAAATTAACACAGAACAGACTGTTTACTCATAGATATTCCAAATTATGATCAAGAAGGTAGCAAAGGATGAGCGTTCCATGTGAACCTGAAACTATGTGGTTTATTTATTTACTACATACCATTAATATCATATACATTTATCTACACATTTTTTGTTAGATACTAAATTCTGTGATAGAATTAGATACCATTCGTGGTAGCCTACTGAGAATATCTCATACACTATTTTGTATGTTGTTGGGTACCCGAACAGACTTCATGGATATAGGTAGGGACATCCAAAAGATACCTGTGATGGGTTTTTATTAGAATTCTAGGATGGAGTATTGGAAAATAGTAACAATCATATTCATGAAATTCTATAATATATTTTTGGGTCTTTTTTTGAAGATCATGCTGTATATTGTAATTTCATTAATCCACTAGTAGTTAATTTTTGTAAATCAATCCATGATCATCATTATTGTATATTACATAGTTGAATGTGATTTTTCTGGATATTTATATGCTGGATGACTATAATTTCCCTATTTAGATAACTTCTAATCTTCTTCTATCGATTTATATTATTATAGAATTGTGATCTAATCTGATCATGTGGTATAGTCCCCATGTGTTTCACTATAGACCAAATTTCTTAGTAGAAAGCCTCTAGTACAAGGGGAGGAATGTTTGAGGTCATGTTTTAAAATGGGGCTTTCTAAATTTTTATGAACTAGGTCAAGTATCTCACATATTTACTCATAAATTATGAAATCAGCCTTCATTCATTAAGAAACAAAAAAACATGGTCATCCCAGATTTCAACCTCTGGGATCATAAAAAAACTACCATGAAATTAAATAATAGATTTATAAAATATCTTGTAAAATCTATTCTAATACCTATAATTATCGTGGAATGATTTAATTTTAAACAAGAACAAATAAAAATACAATATTTAAAAAACATGTTCAAAATTATAAATTCTACTTACACCAACTATTGAAAATAAGAAAAAACCAACTAATTATGATATTATGAACTAGATATAAATGAGGATAATATAATGTTATAGTTATAAATATGGGAATGTAATATGTATTTAATGATCTTAATGTAATTATTCATGAGGTTTTTTGTATTCTAGAATGAATGAGGACTTAGGTAATGGTATTAATCTCAATTTCCATTCATTGAGACAAGTATTGAATTTAGAAACCTTTTTCCTTTTTCAAGGTGTTTTTAATAAAAATTTGAGACATTGTATCTTGAATCCATTATATTTCATATAATATAAATGTAATTTTTGTCTTTTAATTCCAAAGGGTTTCTGATTCAATATTAACCAAAGTGGAAAAAGTTTCCATATACTCAATTCTAATTATTTGTATCATTTTACTTGTTATGTTCCATGATTCCATTTTATATTGTACTATTGATTTATTATCCCATGAATTTTATATAATTTCTTAATTTAACATTTATGGGAAATACCATTCCAAATCAGAATCTATTCCTTAAATTTATTTTGAATAAAGTGTTATCTCGATTGTATGTGTTTCGGGAAACTCAATTTTCATTCACTTTTTTAGGGTCATTATCTTGAACATATTTAATATAAATTGGATACATTCTGAAAATTTTTATACGATGTGTTATTATATTATTTTTTATAGTTTGACACATAATACCCTTCCCTATTATTTTATTCTTAAAAAGGGATATTGGTAACTCAAATCACTATTTTTAGTCATATTATTCTACCATGAACCTTATTTATCAATTTATGGATTATCTGACCATAATATTTTATTATATAGTACATTATAATCCACCTTGACAATATTAATCATAAAATAAGAATTTGGATTTATTTTTCCATTTACAATGTGAGTTTTGGATAAAGACATTTTGAATGTAATAAAAATAGGGTTTCCTATTTATAATAATTTTTTCACCCTATTTGAATTTATCCATGATATACATTATGTATTTTTATGTCCCTATCATTGATAAATTTTTTATGAATTAATGTTTTTCAATGATTTTTCACTTCACCTTTTGATAAATAATTATTTAAGTGACTCACAACATCTACTTTTATGTCAATGTAAAAAATGATTTCTAAAAGATATTATAAGATTTCAATTATATTTATCTTTTTATATTCAAAAGGATTGACACTAATATGGTTTATTATTCACTATTAATAATCTAATATATATATATATATATATGTAGAATGAACACACCTTACCAGATAATTTTATTCATGATCACATAATGGGTGGTATCATTTGATCTTTTTTTATGATAATTCTATTTATTTATGTAAATATCATTTAATATTCCTTTATTATAGTAGGGATATATTATTTTGAAACCATATATATTCTTCATATGGATGTATTATGATAATTATATTCATGTATTGACTTAGTTGTATACTCATTTCTTTATAGGGAATCAATTTAACATTTTACATAATTTAGATTGGATGATGTTCACCTAAAATGGATATTATTCTTTTAAAATGGGGTAACATATAGTTGTTATTTATATGATTATTATGATATAGATAATTATTGTATAGTTACAATATATTGTTTGAAAATAAATTTTCTTACTTTATATGGGTATGATCATATAATCCCATTTATTGATATGTGGAAATGTATTTGTATACTATATGTTATTTTTTCAATATGGGTGATTATTTGAATGTTGACTATGTTTTATTTTACCATCACCCTAATTTTTATTAATTAGTTATGACCATGTTATAACTATAATCGATATGGGGATAAGTATTGAAATTATTTAGGATTATTTACTACTAACACTGGTTGATTATATATTGATTTACATTTTCCAATTATATAGATAACAATGTTTTATTAAATAATAGGTTCCTCATTGAATGTAAGAAATGGTCTTTATGACTCTAATGGTGAATTCATTGGAATTAATTAGTTGATTGGTGGGGTATGAATGTATGTATACCCTCAATTAATTGACAAGTCTTATGATAAAAACATGTTTGTGTATTTAGTTTATTCTAACCAAATTTAGAAATATGTCATTACATCAGTCTAGATGATAGGTAGATGTATTGGAACAAGGAAATTATTTTAGGTGTTTGATTTATTTCATTATGAATTCAATTCATATATGATCAATATTATCAATATCCATGTATTCATTTATATTCATGGATATATCCTGATCTTAGTTTCATGTTGACTATAACATAATGTTGTTTAGTTATTCCATATATAATATTTATTCCATGTTTATGAAAAATGGGTTCAATTGTATATTCTCCATTAGTAAGTGTTTGAGATCACCCATTATAATTTTCCCATTCCCCATGTTATGAATAAATGTAGCAAATGTGATATTTATATAAACAAAGAGTGTATTCATGAATTTATGGGTGATTTTCAAATATCTATATAGATTATTTAGTTTATTATATAGTAGAAAAAATATCTTCTTCATACAAATAAAATGGTATTTATTATTTTTTATGTGTTCTAATTCTCAATTATATAGACATAAAAATATCATTTAGATATAATATATGAAATAATAATTAATATTTTCATATGTAATTATTTTCATATATTAAATGTTCAAACTAGTATCGAATAAATTATGTAATGTATGTGTATATGATAACATTATCCAGGAGTGTGTGCCTGGGGTGTGACATTGATATAATAATCTCAATGTGAAGAACTCATATTTCTCCTTGTGATTTTCCCAATAAGAGATAAAATAAATAAATTACACCTTAAGTTTTTTATGGTTCATCCTAACCAAGCTATTCAAAGGTGAATACAACGGTAATGTGCTTAAAAACCTAAAAACTGGAAGGAACTATTTCAATTTATAAAAAAATTGAGTATTCAAAGTAACCATCCAAACACACTACTTATTAAAAAGATAAATCCTCACCACCTCTGGTTACAAAAAAAACCGACTAATCCATCAATGAATCCCTTCTTCATTAAGGAATATGAATGTATAGGAACACATATAATGGTGTTTATATTCAGTACAAAAAGATTATTTTCTATCGTGTTCAAACTTCATAAATTTCCCCACTAAAATAAATTCATAATCATTTATCATTTTTATAAATCTACTTTGTTCCTCCATATGGGAATCAAATTCCTTGTAAAACGTTGGTCACAATTCCATTATTTGTTTCTTATGTTTAAATCCTAAAATTAATTTATAGAACAAATGTAAATTAAAATATTTTAAATTTTCTATAGAATATTTATCATTAACCACCCAAAAACTCCCATGAATTATATTACATTCATAGATAAATATGTAATGAATTTATTGATATATTTTTTCCTCCATGGATGTATGGATTTAAAACCATTAAATTCATTTTAATAATTTTCCAGCCTCTCATCAAAATATTCTTGACTATTTTTTTAAATTCAAGCCATGTGGTTATTAGATAAATTATTAATGGTTTATGTATTAACTTTAATTGAATATCCACATTTGGAAAGCCTATAGTCAACAAAATCCCCCTAAATTCCTAAATTTTAAACACCACAACATAGAATATTGATCCTATAGTTTGAATGAACTTCAAAAAGCCCATCTTTATATCCTAATATCCATTTTTTCTGTTATATAATGAACAAAAAAAGTAAGATACTTTTTCTGAAATAAAAAACCACCAACATTCCCATTTGTATGACACTATTTTTTTACATGTTAAAATCTAATTCAAAATTACTTTCACTAAATCAGGGTGACCAACTATTGTACATTTTTTATTTAACATGACCAATAATATGTTGTGGTCCACTTTGGATTTTTATTTTAGGAACCAACTTTGTAATTATTTCTTTTGGATTCCCATTTTTTATAGGTGAATATCCAATGCACCCCACACACATCCACATAGTGTTTATCTTTAGCTATATGTATTTATATGCAAATAATCCAGGTTATTCATGTATCAATCATGAAGACTAAAATGAATGAATTTACAAATTTTAGATAACTCCAGCACAACCCAGACCACTGGATATGATGTGGTATTTATTCTCTATTGATTTTTCATAGGTTTTCAAGAACAAACATTTGGGATCACAATATCATGCTCCTTTAATTCTTAACCATATATGGAATTCTCATAGAAAAGGCCATGAATTATTGTGTTTTATGCTTCAACCTTTCTCCAAAATACATTACACTAATAAAAAATATTGAAAACAAGATCTTTCTCAATAATCCCATAATCTAATCACATTAACCACTTCATCACTGTAGATACTCAATCTTGAAGTACATGGACATTACATTACTTTTTCGGAATAACTAATACATAATAAGAACCAACACTCAAGGACCGTAATAGTTTAGTGTCTTTGGAAACTCAGAACATAATCTTCTAATCATGGTGAAAGATCTTCAACATCTCCCATAAAGATCATCCCCATTTATTTTATTATATAAAACCTTTCTTTAAATCCTATGGAAAATAAAAAATATAAAGGGTGAGCTCAAATGCTCAGTAAGGGTAAGCATGGAGAAAATAAAACAAATCATATACATTTGAACTTAAAAAAAACATGAACATAATGTTTAAACATCAAAATGTTGAGAAATAAATATTGATAGTACATAAGGAATAGATCATAAGGGAATATTAATCGTCATTAAATAGCATGGGAATAAAACATGTAATTGTGTAAAACCTTAAACCACATGATATTATTTCCATAGTAGCCAAGGAATTGCTGCCAGGACCATCTTAGTGGACAAAGTCCCTTACTGAATCGAGTTCACTCCTCCTTCCAGTCCTATATCACTGAACTAGATTAACTTTCAGTTCCATCCATGTCTATATCATGAAATATAAATTTTTTCCCAATGAATTGGGGGGAGATATAGGTCCCACCGATCTCATAATGAAATAATTCTTACGTGTTCCACAACATAAACATAAATCATTCATCATAACCCAAAGAATAAAATGGGTTTCATAAACATCATCCCATCCTAACATAATCCATATAAAAAAATGGATATCATTTCATCATAAGAAAAGTGAAACCATTTAAATCATAGAGAAATTATACTTGAAACATACACATATTAAATAATGTTATCTTCGATGGAAAATGGTTTTGATAAAATAATTGAAATGAATTCTTGAGGAAAATATCCTTTGTCCTTAAAAATAATTTTCTTTTCACAAAATGCCACACAATTTTAAAAGAAAATGATTTTATTGAAAATAACCATGAAATATTTTATAGTAATATTTATGAAAATAAGGCTTTATAAAACCTTAAAAATCTGTTCATGTCGTATAAGTAAAAAAAACATTCTCCTCGTACTTTTAACAGAAAAGTCAAAAAGTACCACGTATGGTAAACAAAAGAAATATTCCCTCCATAACACAAAGTAAATGTAAAAGATGGTTAAAAATGAATTTAAAACTACATGTAATAATATTAAACACTTTATGAAAAACATTTTTATGGACATGGATGAAAAATATACCCCAGTAAATACTTACGTATAAACAATCTCATATAAAAATGAGATTTACAAAATTATCCCTTACCTTAGGTCCAATTTCTTCTGTACATGTCCGAAACTCTTGTATAGTGGCTTTAAACATATTATTAACTTGTAAAAGAACCATAATAATATTTATGATATCATATATTATTCACTTATGACTTTATATTACCCATTCTTCTGTCAATTCCATGTTAAAGCAGCGTTCTCGGTAAAATCGTTTCATTTTTCATACGTGTTAGGACTTGTTGTTCTTGATATTATTATTACTTATATCATGATTTACATATTTCCAGAATGTAAAACATGATTTATATATCATATATATTCAGTATATATATATATATATATATTAGATAGATAAATGAAATGAAACACACCGTTCATGGAGACGGTAGGCCGTTCGTACGCATGAACGCTATTTTCATTTCCTTATTGACTTGAATCGAAGTAGATGAAATATATATATATATATAGTAGCATTATTATGTTATATATACCATAATTATTCATTATATATACTTTATAATCATTCTTGAATGGTTAACATGGAGAATGAATCCCATCGCGTCGTGGAGACGATAATCTGTACGTATGCACGAGCGATGATATCATTCCCATAATTATTGAATGGAAATGGAGTGTATGATATAATATCTCAGAATCCGTATTCTGTTATAATAACCATATATAGTTATTAATTACACCATTATACCCATCCAAGTATGGCAGGGGTGGAAAAATAGATTACACCATGGCATGGAGATGGTATTTCGTACGTACGCACGCGCGGTGATTTTGTTTTCTATAGGATGGATAGAAGGTGAAATGGGGTTTTTTCATATTTATAATAACATATATTTATATTATTGATACTTATGTAATTACTTTATAATGAAACAACTAAATAATAAGAAGTTGAAGAAGAAAGAAACTTGAAAGAATCGGTAGAAGAGATTACCTCTTCTTCGACGCACCTCTTTTAAGATTCCTCTTAAGGCACTAGAGTTGGTCTTTTTAGAAGACCAGAAACTCTATAATATTACTATTGAGGTTGAGAAGAGAAATTTTCATGGGTTTTCTGATCTCAATGGCTCAAAATTTAGTGAAGAGGAGAGGGAAGGAGGTGCCCTTATATAGGAGAGGAGAGGGGCACTTTTGGAAACCTTAAAAAAATTAATTAATAATAAAATGAAACCACACTTAAAAACCACCAAAAATGACTCAAGTTTGGATATTAGATAATATAGGGTTGTTATCTCATCAACCAATTAAATTTATACATGTTTTGAATTTATTTTAAACCTTATCATTTTGATTTATCCTTATTTAATCTATTTAATTTTATTTGTGGTAATAATGTTATAAATTTTATATGGTTATAAATACTTGATTATGTGTTATTAATTATACATAATTTGATATTTTATGACATTTAGATCATATAAATTTTAATTTGTAATTTTTAATTTTTTTTGTGATTTTTAAACAATTTAATAATATAAAATATCAATAGTGTCAATTTTGACACAATTAATTTACTTGAATTTAAATAAAATAAAAACAGAATATATGTTCCAAAAAAATATTTAATAGATTCATAACATGTCATATTTATCTATAAAATTCTTTTATCACATTAAATAGTTCATATAATATTTATTTTTATTTTTTTAAAACCATTTTTTTATATTTCAATCAATAAAAAATTTCAACATCATTATTGTGTCACCTTTAATGATAATTATTTAATCCATAAAAATTATAAATAAATTCAAATGATGTATAAAATTTCATTATATTTTTGTATACTATTCATGTTCGAAGTTTCATTAAGTTTATCACTAAATTAAAATTAGTATACTTATAAGATTTAAGAGAGTGACATGTTGTCACTTTCTTTAGTTTTAATAATAATTAAATTATTTTCATGGTCAAAATCCCATAAAATGAATCTAATCTGACTCATAGGTGATATGTGTTGAATTTGAGTCATCCAATAGAATTTTGGCATGTGTTAGGGTAATTTTATAATCTTAGGTTTACCCTTAATTACCCGATTTATCTTTAACTGAAGTAAATA
Source organism: Viscum album (assembly GCA_963277665.1). Taxonomy (NCBI): domain Eukaryota; kingdom Viridiplantae; phylum Streptophyta; class Magnoliopsida; order Santalales; family Viscaceae; genus Viscum; species Viscum album. Next base: position 865,422,143 of record OY728146.1, on the reverse strand, counting down.
AAAAATTACCATAGTTACTATTCATAATATAAAAATAATACAAATAACCTATTAACATAATTTGGACCAAAATAATCCAAATATGGAATCCATTTTTCAAAATTAAAAACACAGAAGTTGTAGTAATTAAATTAAAATTTATCCTGTTCTTAAGAAAACGTGTTTTAAAAGTTAAAATATTGCCAAAGATTGAAATGTTTTCATCTATGTATTCATTGTAAAATTAATGGTAATGACATAAATTATATTAAATGATAAAAATATATTCTATTTATACTTTAAACCCATTCACTATTATAATTTAACCATATAATTTATTGCGATGAAAAAAGTTTTTTTTAATTAAAATATAGCGTGTTTTTACTATTCATTAAAATATGAAAGTTATTAGAATAATATGTAATATTTATCAAAAGTAAATTTTTATATCCTGATTCCAAATAATAATTTTATTTTGTCAAATTGAACTTATAAACAAGTGAAAAACTAGATTTAAATTGGGTACGCCATCAAAAGGCGGCAAAACTGCATTTTTTTTTAAAATACTTATTTTACCCGAAAAATTTATATTGTTTTAACACCATGTTATAGAAAATGTGTAAGATGAATAATAATGTTATAAAATTCAAAATTTAGTTAATACTATTCATAACGGCTAGTTCATAATAATATTATAACAATATATCGTTGTTTAGTGTAGCCTGGTATTGCGTACTACACACACTATCGAGGAAGGTTGTGATTGCGTGTAATGCAAGCCAAGTCAGGGATGCGTGTAGTGCAAGCTCCTTTTGGTGTATCATACAACACAATATATCAATGAAATTAAAAAGAATAATTCTCATAAAATCTCGGGTTGTTACATTCTACCCCCCTTAAAATGAATTTTGCCCTTGAAATTCATCGGGGTTATAAATGGTTTTCTACTTGAAAGTTTATTTCATAGAAACCCACATCGTAAAAAAGAATACTAAAACATAATTTTAAAAAGTTAAGTATGAAACATATTGGTTATCAAAATTAACTCATCATTGGGTTTCCACATAGGATAACATAGGTGAAAATATGGATATGAAAGAGAAACCTAACCATCATGTTCTGATGGAGAGTGGTAGAGAACATGGATATGAAAAAGACAACAATCACAAAGCCATAAATTTGTTGTGATCTAAGGTACCATCTGATTCATCAGATATAAGGGCACTAGGACAACATTTTTGGTATTCAATATCATTTCCCTAAAGTTGAAGAATTTGAATTATAATAAATACTTACTTTATTTCGGTATAATCTCACCGTTGTTCGTGCCTTGAGAAATTTCCACTTCATCTCTTAAAGAAATGAAGTTGAATTTGTAATTCGTGAAGTGTTAGCAGATCATGTGATAGAATGATGTGTCATTCCATATTTCTCGAACAAAAGGTTGGAAAAATTTATCAAATATATATAAGTCCATCTATGGTGAGGTTAATCGTATATGATTCCCAAAGTGGACTTATACTTCATCTATCATACCGCTTAATAAAATAAAACTAGTTTCTACTAACCAGGGACTTTCTATAGGCTAGTGGTAGGAAATAAAGGCCTATCACACTTTGGTTGTGGGTTCAATTCCCGTAACCTTGTCCGACGTGACTGGTTGTCTCCCGTCCTGCAGGTTGTCTTTTTTTTCCTAAAACCTCACTATTATATCATTACAGAAATAATATCAAAAAAAAGTTCTAGCCTTAAAAAATACTATCTGATGTCTGACATAATCTATTCCAGTCTTTAGACTTATCCAAAGTACATTTTTCCAATCTCATAGTATAAAGAAAACTGTTACTAAAAATTTTATTAACCAAGCATGTGAATACCATCATTTATCCCCCATATATCATAAGATATATCTTGTTGATCGCATTCCAAACATGTGAATACCTTAATCTTGTATTCTCTTGAAACATGAATTACCATAAAACCATAGTGAAAAAATTAATTCTATCAAAAGGTAACTCTTTCCACATACTGAAATCCCAAAATTTCAATATACTCAAACCATGATATCACTTTTTCCTTATATCAGTCATGAGCTCATTAATATTATTTTCTCCTTATCCCTTCATTATGTGCATATCATCTGCTTTCTAAAATATTTGAATTAATTTTCATGGTTACTGGTACCATATAATTATTTCAAACCATAATAAACCAATACATCGATATTCCAATTTTACACAGTACTATAAATTAGATTCCACAACATTATATTGGAATCCCGTTACATAAATACATAATCATTCTACTACATAGTTTTCATACTCAACGTCTCCAATAGTGATCTCATGTGACTTCCCTTTGTCCTTTTCCTTAATAGGTTTCTCACATCGATCATCATTAACCCTTGGATTAGGTCATTGATTAGCATAATTCCCCATTTCCTTCCACTTGAAGCATTGAAGTTGTTGGTGGAGCGTTCTCTGTAATCTTTTCTCTATTCACGTCATTAGAAGCCTTTTTCCCATTACGTCAGCACTCAGCTACTTGATGACCTTCTTTTCCACACTTTAAACATTTTCTAGTACCTTTTAAACAATCTCCACCATGCTTCTTTCCAAACTTTGATCATAAAGAAACATTCACCTTCTTTTCACAATTGTTCTGAGGTTTTTCCTTGAACTCCATCTTTTGTTTCTTGTCAAACCCATGAGATGGATTTGTTACACCAACTTCCAGTTCTACCTTGATATCACAACACACAATTTATTCATAGATACTGAAGTCTCTTATAGCTAATTCCCTTCGAAGACTTGGTTTTAAGCCACATAAGAATCAATCAACTTTACTTTTAGGTTGGATGATAAATCCAGATGCATAACTTTCAAGTCTTGTAAAATTCTCTTCGTATATACCAACAGATTCATCATCCTTCTACTTAAGATCAAGGAACTCCTTTTCCATCTTTGATCAAAGAATACAAGGGAAGTACTTACTGAAAAACAATTTCTTGAACTGATCCCATTCCATGGATTGAATTTCATCATTGGGCCTTGTATTCTTAATTAGAGTCCACCACTGGTATGCTTCACCTTCTAAACGGTAAAAAGCTAAAATGATTTTTTCATGTTCTAAACAGTGAAATATGGAAAATATCTTTTCAATGTTACTGATCCATTTTTCAGCAACAAGTGGATTAGAAGACCCAATGAAATACGGTGGGCATTGCCTTATGAAGGACTCAATAGAATATTGTTCCCTTCTCTGATCATTTGGAAATCCCGAATGATTCATAGCTTGTGCAAGTATATAAATAAGATTTTTCACTCCATATCCCATCACATTTGGTTTCTCGGAAGGACAATCATTGTATTGTCCATTATCTTGATCAACACAGTTCTTTCGGGTTCCATCTATCGTCTAAAACCCAAAAAGAACAGTGTGGGAGGAAAAAATCATGCTAGGAAAACAACATAATAAAGGGGGAGTACATTCAATATCTAACATCTTAGGTTTAATTCTAATATTGTTACCATAATTCTAGTACTATAACCTATACTTATACTTAACCTTAGGGACATCCCTAGACATACCTTATAAATATATCTTGGGATCTCACTAAAGTTCTCGCATCCTAGTTTCCAAAGGTTAACTAAACATTTCCTCTAATAGCAACTGTAGTGACCCAAGCTTGACGTACATGGACATTACATTACTTTTGCGGAATAATTAATACATAACAAGAACCAACACTCAAGTACCATAATATTTTAGTGTCTTTGGAAACTCAGAACATAATCTTCTAATCAAGGTGGAAGATCTTCAACATCTCCCACAAAGATCGTCCCTTTTTTTCTTACCTTAAACCATTCTTTAAATCCTAGGGAAAAGAAAACATATAAAGGTTGAGCTAAAATGCTTAGTAAGGGTAATCATGTAGAAAATAAACCAAATCATATACATTTGAACTTAAAAAACAAGAATATAATGTTTAAACATCAAAATCTTGAGAAATAAATCTTGACAGTACATATGGAATAGACCATAAAGGAACATTAATCATGATAAAATTGCATGGGAATAAAACATGTAACTATGGAAAACCATTAACCACATGATATGATTTCCATTGTAGCCAAGGCATTGCTACCAAGACCATCTTAGTGGACAAAGTCCCTTACTGAATCGAGTTCACTCCTCGTTCCAGTCCTATATCACTAAAGAAGATTAACTTTCTGTTCCATCCATGTCTATCTCATAAGATATAAACTTTTACCCAATGCATTGGAGGGAGATATAGGTCCAACCCATCTCATAATGAAATAATTCTTACATGTTCCACAACATAAACATAAATCATTCATCATAACCCAAAGAATAAAATGAGTTTAATAAACATCACCCATCATAACATAATCTATATAAAACAAATGGATATAATTTCATCATAAGAAAAGTGGAACCACATAAATCATAGAGACATTATACTTGAAACTTACACATACAAAATAATGTCTTCTTATATGGAAAATGGTTTTTATAAAATACTTGAAATGAATTCTTGAGGAAAATATCTTTTCTCCTTAAAAATCATTTTCTTTTCACAAAATGCCACACAATTTTAAAAGAAAACGATTTTTTTGAAAATATCCATGAAATCTTGAAGAGTAATCTTCAGGAAAATAACGCATTATAAAACCGTAAAAATCCATTCATGTTGTATAAGTAAAAAAAACATTCTCCTTGTACTTTTAACAGAAAAGTCAAAAAGTACCACGTATGGTAAACAAAAGAAAGATTCCCTCCATAACACAAAGTAAAAGTCAAAGATGGTTAAACATGACATTAAAAATACATGGAAGAATATTAAAAAATTTATGAAAAACATTTTTATGTACATGGATGAAAAATATACCCCAGTAAATACTTACCTATAAGCAATCTCAGATAAAAATGAGATTCGCAAAATTATCTCATACCTTTGGTCCAATTTCTTCCGTACGTGTCTGAAACTTCTGTATAGTGGGTTTAAATATATTATTAACTTGTAACAGAACCATAATAATATTTATGATATCATATATGATTCATTTATGACTTTATATTACCCATTCTTTTGTCAATTCCATGTTAAAGCAGCGTTCTCGGTAAAATCGTTTCATTTATCGTACGCGTTTGGACTTGTAGTTCTTGATATTATTAATACATATATCATGATTTACAAATTTCCAGATTGTAAAACATGATTTATATATCATATATATTCAGTATATATATATATATATATAATAGATAGTTAAATGAAATTAAATACACCATTCATGGAGACGGTAGGTTGTAGTACGCATGAACGCTGTTTTCCTTTCCTTGTTGACTTGAATCGAAGTAAGTAGATGACATATATATATATATATATTCATAAATCCATTATAATTATTATTTTATATATTAAATTATTATTCATTATATATACTTTATAATCATTCCTTAATGGTTAACATGGAGAATGAATCTCATCACGTTGTGGAGACGGTAATCTGTACGTACACACGAGCGATGATATCATTCCCATAATTATTTAATGGAATTGGAGTGGATGATATAATATCTCAAAATCATTATGATGTTATAATAACCATATATAGTTATTCTTTACACCATTATAACCATCCAAGTAAGGTGGTGGTGGAAAAACAGATTACACCATGGTGTAGAGATGGTATTCCATACGTACGCACCCGCAATGATTTTGTTTTCCATAGGATGGATAGAAGGTGAAATTGGGTTGTTTAATATTAATAATAACATATAATTATATGAGTGATACTGATTTTATTACTTTATAATGAAAAAACTAAAGAAGAAGAAAGAAACTTGAATGAATCGGTAGAAGAGATTACCTCTTCTTCGACGCACCTTTTTTAAGCTTCCTCTTAAGGAACTAGATTTTGTCCTTTTAGAAGACCAAAACCTCTATAATATAACTAGAGAGTATGAGAAGAGAAATTGGTAGGGTTTGGCCAAGATCTAAGGCTCAAATTGAGTGAAGAGGAGAGGGAAGGAGGTTCCCTTATATAGGAGAGGAGAGGGGCACTTTTAGAAACCTCAAAAATATTAATTAATAATAAAATGAAACCCCACTTAAAAACCTCAAAAAAATTACTCAATTTAGGATATTAGATAATATAGGGTTGTAATCTCATCAAAAAATTAAATTTAGACATGTTTTTATTTTATTTTAAACCTTATCATTTTGATTTATCCTTATTTAATCTATTTAATTTAATTTGTGGTAATAATGTTATAAATTTTATATGGTTATAAATACTTAATTATGTGTTCTTAATTATACATAATTTGACATTTTATGACATGTTAGATCATATAAATTTTAATTTGTAATTTGTAAAATATTTTTTGTTATTTATAAACAATTTAATAATATAAAATATCAATAGTGTCAATTTTGACATAATTAATTTATTTGAATTTAAATAAAATACACACAGAAGATATGTTCTAAAAAAATATTAAATATATTCATAAAATGTCATACTTATCTAGAAAATTCGTAGATCACATTAAATAGTTCATATAATATTTATCTTTATTTTTTAAAATCCATTTATTTGATATTTCAATCAATAAAATAATTTCAACATCACTATTGTGTCACCTTTAATGATAATTATTTAATCCATGAAAATTATAAATAAATTTAAATGATGTAGATAATTTCATTATATTTCTGGAGACTATTCACGTTCTAAGTTTCATGAATTTTATCACTAAATTAAAATTATTATAAATATAAGATTTAAGAGATTGACATGTTGTCACTTTCTTTAGTTTTAATAATAATTAAATTATTTTCATGGTCAAAAGTCCATAAAATGAATATAATCCAACCCTTAGGTGATATGGATAGACTTTTAGTCATCCAATATAATTTTTTCATGTGTAAGGGTAATTTTATAATCTTAGGTTTACCCATAATTACCTGATTTATCTTTAACTGAAGTAAATAAAAAGTTACCGTAGTTACTATTAATAATATCAAAAAATAAAAGTAACCTATTAACATAATTTGGACCCACTTAATCCAAATATGGAATCCATTTTTCAAAATTAGAAACACAGAAGTTTTAGTAATTAAATTAAAATTTATCCCATTGTTAAGAAAACGGGTTTTAAAAGTTAAAGTATTGCCAAAGATTGAAATGTTTTTACATATGAATTAAATGTTAAATTAATGGTAATGAAATAAATTATATTAAATGGTAAAAATTTATTCTATTTATACTTTAAAACCATTCAATATTATAATTTAACCATATAAATTATTGCGATGAAAAAAGTTGTTTTTAATTAAAATATAGCATGTTTTTACTATTCATTAAAATATTAAATTTATCAGAATAATATGAAAAATTTATCCAAAGTAAATTTTTATATCATTATTCTAAATAAGAATTTTTTTTGTCAAATTTATCTTATAAACATGTCAAAAACTAGATTTAAATTGGGTGTGCCATCAAAAGGCGGAAAAACTGCATTTTTTAAAAAATACTTATTTTACCTGAAAAATTTATTTTGTTCTCATACCATGTTCTAGAAAATGTGTAACATGAATAATAATGTTATAAAATTCAAAATTTATTTAATACTATTCATAACTTCTAGTTCATAAAAATATTATAACAATATATCGTTGTTTAGTGAAACCCGATATTGCGTACTACACACGATATCGAGGAAGGTTTTGATTACGTGTAATGCAAGACAAGTCAGGGATGTGTGTAGTGAAAGATACTTTTGGTGTAGTGTAAAACACAAGAAATAAATGAAATTAAAAAAAATATTTCTCATAAAATCTCGGGTTGTTACAATCACAACTAAAAAATTAATATAGAAATGTCAATAAATTAAAGCACAAATATACTCAAAAGTTTATATCCAAAAAATTCTACCTTTGAGAATTTTGACAATTCTCATGAAACTACAAACACATGGAAAGTATTCTATAACTCTTTCCATTGAAATGTTTATTTATGATTCATCTACCATAAATTCTATACTCAGGTTATTCAATGCTAATTATGTAACACATGTAATTGATGAATGTATTTTTATGAAAAATCATTGTATAATTTTTCTAAAAACATATAATTTAGTCATTTAATTGAAAACAATAATTACTCAAATATTTTACCCAAATATAAAATGAAAGGACTCCCCATCATCAGATTATTTATGTGTATCCTTTATTAAATGGATGTGGTGTTCCCATTACTGAAATTCTCCCACCACACAATAGACTATGGGTAATTTATCCCCCTCTTTAAATGAACCAAAAGAGACCTTAATCAATGATTAAAAATTATTAGTTTGAAGAAAAATGATTGATATGTGATTATAATTTATACATTTCTCATAATTAAATTCTAATTGGGTAGTGAGGGTCACATCTCCATGTTTATTAAAGGATATGTATGTTGTTGGAATCCAAGATATAATAGATTCTATTTAAAATCCCAATTGGGTAAATCATTCATCATGATATATGATACTTGATGTTGGGTTGGTATATACTTCAACTTCACAAAATATTATTCTTCATTCTTATTTTAAAAAATGTTACTTAATCTTAATGTGATTTATCATCAAGTGTTGTATAGTAATTTTCATAATTTTTATCACACCATATGCTTCACACCTGATCAAAATAAGAGATACCACATCAATTAAAATATAATCAATTTGTTTTTTCATCAATATATACTTGGTACATGATTTAGTATTTAAAATATATATTTCCACTATAGATCTCATGGTAATATACCCTTTTTTATACTTACCCATGAAATTCAAGAGATATCAATGTAGAACACACCTTCAGATGTTTACTTTTGGTCATCATCCATACCAACCCTATCCATGTATATAACTCCAAAATATATATAATATGATTTTATGAAATAATACAGCACAAACTACATTTTTTTGGTTGTTATATCATACTATCTGCCTCAAACATTTTATGTGACTTTATTTTTTTACAACTATGTTATCGAGTAACATGATATATTAATAATACAATGCATGGGTGAGTGTCTATCATGAAAAGTAGACTACCAAAAATCAATCTATTGAAAGCCACATACACATCCACACCTTCACAATAATTTGATAATTTTTTCATAGTCTCTCCAAGTGTATAATTTTTTATTATAAAAATACATGTGAAATAACATGAAAACGTTTTTGGAAAATTCATCTTGGGAAATAAATTCCCCATCCATTATTTTCATCACCTATAGGCCATAGAAGAAATGTTACTTTTTCAATTAATGACATATTTAATTAAAACATAATTATATTAGAAACTTCTTACATTTAGTGTAATTCATGCCTAAAAATATGATATTTTTCAATGTATATGATAAAAACCATATGTTTCCATTATTCTATATTTTTATTAATGATGTCATATCCCCTACCTAAATTACAATCAAGATGCATTAATTATTGATTTGTTCATCAGTACTAGGATCTAGGAGCATGTTTTATGTAGCTTCCCACCCTAGATATAACTAAATGGTTCCCATAGATAGTGGCCACAAGGCCTCAAGTGCCCCTCCCTAAATATCAAAGGCATCCGACTAGTAGTGACGACCTAGTTTATTTTAATATAGGAGTATATTCCCTCATCGATCAGAGTGGAAGAAACCAATATGTATATGTATATTTATATATAAATAATATAATAATGATTGAGTGGATAGAAATAAGAAATATATATAATTATAAATTAAATACATAATCATGGATGAGAAAAAAACTAGTGAAATCTGAATAATATGAAGATATAGTATGATTATTATCATGGTAATCTACATACACAAAAAATGAATATACAATGGGTATGGGATACATGAATATTCCACATGCTATCAAATGACCAAAATGACCAAAAAATACAATAACTAGAATCTCAATAATGGGCTCAGCCCCTACCTTAAACTCCTTCCTATAACTATAAATCAAGCATTAGAAGCTATCCACTTCCCTTTATAAATATCTGTAACAATAAAGCCTACTTGGGTACCAAAGGCATGTAGGGTATGAGATATAATCTCTATAGGCTAGCCCCAATTGTGTCTAGATCAATATATTATGAAAATTATTAAATGAGTAGTGTTCCATTGTAAATAAACAAAAAATAGAAATAAATAAATAAGTACATTGGAATAGGTTCTACTTGGACATCCATCCAATTCACCTACTTGGGAATAATTCTCTGATTCAAAACCAAGGGATCCGGTAAAGGTCAATTGAGTGATATAAATTTTAGGAGGATGTATTGTCCCCAATCTTGTGATTTGGCATAGAGGAAACTTCCATACAGTTACAATATAAATGGGGGTAATTTCTAATTTAAAAACAATATTTTTTTTAATTTATTTAACCTATTTATTAAATATTAAAAGCCACCCTGATCCCAACCATTATAATTCTATGAGAATTCCACGTATCACACTAGGGGATCAAAATTAGTCCAATTCCATGGATTCCATCCATGGTAAACTAATAATGAATTACCAATTTTCACTCTAGGAAAGATGTGATAACATCATGAACTAATCATCAAGACTATCATTGGTATCACACATAAGGTCCAAAGTCTCTCTTGAAGCATGGTACAACCATTGTTCAACTGATCTAATCCACGGGGACTCCCAATTGAATAGGTGTTACTCATCTAAAGGTAAAACAAATAGAGCACAATGAACCCATCATAGGCATAAATACTGTAACCCTGATATGTTTTCATATAAATAACAAATTCTAACATGATGTAATATAGTGTTTTTCCAAGGGGTCTTAAAGATTAAACCCCTTATATGACCCTCGACACAAAGGTAAAATCATTTAATCAATCAACGTACATATTAGTCATATTGGTAAAGGAATTAAATTGAATAAATTCATTTATGGAATAAGATTAATTTAAAATCACATGACCCATTCCATAAATCTAACTAATTCATTTATTCCATGTGATGTATGGGATTAACTCAATGTTAATCACCCAAATCAATTGAATTTATAAATCAAGTTATTTTTTATGAGGAGGTACTTCTTTAGGATGATCAAAATACTATGCAAGAGGGAAATTAAAACTTAAAGGTAAAGCACACCCATTATAGTGGCATAGTCAAGGGGATCAACCCAAGGGGTTGATTTTCTATTATCTCATATCATAATTGAAAGTTAAGGTCTCTCATTTTATTTAATTGGTAACTATTAGGCATGAAAAAAATATTTGTTTTGTTATACAATGAATCATCTAATATAATGAAACAAAATGAGAGGATATAACTAAGAGCACATACAGTTTTTTATAGTTCTTCCCTCATCTAGTGTAGACCTTTGATTTGACCCATAATAGATGAAAGTAGAGAAATTGTCAAATTTTTTAAAAATGGGGAAAATGAGATTTACCTAAGATAACATAACAAATAATAAGAGGAGTTAGATATAAAAGGGAGATGATTGAAGAGAGTATCTATAGATTCTAGATGGATTGTATGGTGAGAGAAGAAAATCTCATATATATAGGAGGTATCAAAATACCTAACCTGAAGTTGGAGGGATCTTCATGCATGAGGGAGGAGGAGAAACCTGCTGGAATGAAAAGGGATGAAAATAAAATTCTTTTTAAAGATTAATTAAAGGTAAAATTTAAATTTCACACTCAAAATAGAGGGAACACAGTTTGGATGCATGGTTGGACAAACCATGTTCCAACTGTGTGCCAATCCACTATATAATTGGATCTCTGCATAGTTGAGGAGCACTATTTCCCAAACCATGTTCTAACCATGAAAAACAGCTATATAAAAAATTGAAAATTCCTTGCATGGCTTTTCTCCTGGGGTAGAAAGGTTGAAATTAAAAAATTCATCCCACATGCCTCCACTTTCTATGTCCACATGGTTATGGAAACTGTGCAAGATGGGCTACACAGTTTCTACTAACCATGAAACACAATCCACCTCTTTCAAATTCGGGACATTAGGCTCCAAAAAAACACCAGATGCCCAGAATTCCTCCCCAAATCTTTCATGTATTTATATTAGGTTCAAAAAAATTAATTGAAACAAAAGACAATTTGTTCATACCCTCTAAAAAAGTTTAGATGTTACAACATCCACTTATTAAGAAAAATCATCCCCATGTTCCCCTTTCAAGGGTGGTAGAAAATATTTTGAGAAATGTTCTAAAAACTATACATGTACAATATATTTCCACTCATAGGCCTCATTTTATACACGTCATTACTTTTATATCCCCCAAACAAGTGGAACTAACATGACTCAGAGACCCATTACACTCTGATCAATGATATGTATTATATTTTTGTAGATGGATGCATCCACCTACATCCCAAAATCATCATGTTCAAGTGAATAAGATGGTCGAGATGATACGGATGAAACTATGATACATGGATTTCATCGTGCATTTCTTGATTTATATGAGGTAGTTGAAAAAAATCTCATATCAACCGGACTCTCTATACTATCTATAAATTCCCAACATAACAAGGTGATAACATGCTCTATCTATATATATTTTTTGTTTCCCAATAAAGTTGATACTCACTAAAACAACCGATGTACGACCCTGAACACCAGAGGTCAATAGTTATGATTTCTATATGACTTATGCCTAGAAAATATGTAGTTACATTCTTTTGAATCATCTGTACCAGTTCTATCATCACATTAATGATATGAGCACCATGTAGTGCTATTCCACCTACCTATAACAAGCAAAGAGGTGGAATGCATGGACTATAATTATGGACCTCATAAGGAACCATCTATATTGTATCCTGAAAGATTTTAGTATGGGAAAACTAAACAAATATGATATTCTCTTCCCATGAACCTATGTAATCGAGGATGTAGGCCCGAAACATATCCTATAACAAATTTATAGTCCGCTCAGACTACATGTTGGTCTGAGTGTAATATGATTTACTCTAGAGAAACTATGAACCCAATTCCCTTCAACACGCTTTCCAAAACTCTGTAGTAAACCTGGAATCAATTTCTTACACAATATAATGGGAAAAAACAATATAATTTCACTATATACCATATGTAAATCCATCATTACTCTTCAATATATATGGTTTCCATGATTTCTAGGAAGTGTTAAACCTTGGTCAACTTGTCGATATTCCCTCATACATCAACGCTTACATGAGGCAATCTTGGAAATCCCATCATGAAATCCATTGTGACATCATTCAATTTCTACATAGGAATATAGAGAAGATGTAGAAGTATAGTAGGTCACCGATTTTCTAACTTCAAATGAGGAAAGGTGGAGAAGAAACTGATAACACCTACAATAGTCTTCTTCATACATTTCCACCAATACTGGTGACAAATGTCTCAAAACATATCTATTAGACTATTATTAACATCACAAATGGTGTCATGAAATTATCCCATTAACTCTTTTAGTATATCTGAAGGCACCCATACCCAACCAAAGAAGATTATAGTCTCATTTAAATTAACAATACAACTAATATTTGGATTCTATCATGTGAAACTCTCCCTCAGAATGAGTCCCCAAGAATCAGATAGTTTTTTTATCTATACACACTCGATAAGGGAGGATTTCACTACTAGAGTTTGTAAAACTAGCTTTACATGCTATTACAGAACCAATACATGATACTAAAAAATCATATCCATCACTAACCACTCATTACTGGACTCTATGAGGACTTGAATCTGAGTCTCATAGCTCAAGGAATAGACTATAGAATTTCCCTTCTCGGGTGTGTAATCGAGATAAATGTTGATGTACTACAGGTATTCCACTCACTTGTGATTCATCATATTCATGTATCTCTGAGTGGAAATGTATTTGATACATTTATAATCTATGTAAACAAAAAACAATAACCTAGTTAGTAATTCCTATAATTTCAAAGATCATTAATCATGTTATCTAGCTCGAGTCTATGTGTAGGATATTTCTTCTCATGATGCCTCGGTTAGGTGGTCAGATTTTCTACCACCCGACCACCCTATATCAAAACTACACCTAGCACGATACATAGTGCTTCAAAATAAATAGTATTGATTCTTATTGACTTAATATGATTCCAAATTGGTGATGAATTTATTCTTCATGTTAACATCTTTAAATTTATCTAACATTTTTTGGTATAGTCAAATTTCAGGCCCTTCATGTTCAAAGCCACAAAAATAATTTCAAGGAATAAGAATACCTTGATGAATCACATATAATATTCAGGAATCCCCCAAAAAGATTCATATGTAAAATAAATTATTGGGTTGTTCATTGGAAACAAAAACACTAACTTTCTCTGGGTCAGCTGACATGCGTTTTTCCGAGATGATATAACCCATTAATTTTACCGTATCGATCTGAATGTGAAATTTAATATGCTTCAATATAGTTGGTTCTTTATCAGAGTACTAAACATGATCTCAATATGGATTACATTGTAATTTATATTGCATGATTAAACTTAGATATAATCTATAAATACAACCACAATGAAATTATGGTATGATTGAAAACCATGATTCATCATTGAAATGTAGACTACTAGCAAATACTTCAATCCAAACAGAATAACCAAACAATCATACAATTAGTGCCTTATCATGAACATTGTACATTGTATATATGATGGAATAAAATACACTTAATGGTAGTTGTACCTAAAATTGACCTTAGATAAAATGTTCACTCATCAATGTTGGTCGAAGAGGTTATCTATTAGAATATGTGGATACCCATTTTTTAACAAAATCCTATTTCAGTAAGCGTAAATCCACACAAAATATAAGGGTACCATATTCCTATATATATTAAAAGATTGGTGAACCCCATGGTGATGTTCTTGGTTGGATAAAACACTTATCCTCTAGATCTTCAAGTTGTCTCATGAGTTTCTGGAGCTCTGTTGGTTGCATATTATACATAAGAGTGCATGTAGTTAACGCACTTATAACTAGCTGATGGTGAACAAGTATTCTATATGAGTAGTAAAAAAATAGAAATATTCAATGTAGACATCCCTAAAACAATCCAATATTAGAGAAATCCCACCAGAAACATTCCATGATCAATCAAAAGGCGATAGGACATCTTGGATGTCACTCATCCGAGCCTAGTATTCTTGGGACCATCTCGACTTTCCAAGATATCCCATTCACCCTTATGAATATATGTGCTTTTCTAGGGCTATATGAAATACACTCTTCAATGATAACAATCCACCTGGGGTAAAAAATGAACAATTAATTCCATATAGATATTGATGATGAATCTTGTCATGTTGAGGATAAAAAAATCCATAGGAAACAGTACCCACCTATTTCAACGGCCCCCCATTAACTGGGGTATACCCTTAAGTAAAACTCCCTCTGGATTATCCAGAGTCCTAATTCCACTAGGGTGCTCTAACACTAGGCCCAAAATTCCAATAATTGGAGTAGATATAAATTAGTGTGAGCACGTGTATCAAAAATGGTAGATACAAATGTTGATAAAACTAGAATAGTACCTATAACTAAAGATATACCAAGAATCTACTCATTAGGAATTGGATGAACTACATAGGTATGGATTGAACTGCATCCCTGAGATGCTACCTATGTTGCTTAAGCAGGTCCACTCTAATAATTCTAAATCTCCAAGGCCTGACCACCTCAGACAAGACCACCTTCTCATCTCGAATGACCCATACAAAACCATCTTCCTACCTGATGAAGAGTTGCTAATATTTCACCTCAAGGTGGTGTTATCACTGAACCATATTCACGGTGCACTAGAGGAAAATATCAGTAGAAACAGAGATGGTGACCCATATTTCCACAAGCCCAATACTTGATTGAGTTCCTCATACACTGGGGATTATTATGTTCAGACCTAACGAACTTCTTACACACCACATAGCTTTTAGTGTGTGCCACCTAGTTGGTACATCCTAGCATGTAATCATAATAAATATATTATAACGGCTAGATAACCCACTATATTACCTACAATATGATCCTCTCAATATCACACAACATGATTCCCTTAGGTTCTTCCCCATGATGGGATCTTGGTTCACTATTTCTAATACATTAGTAAGCATAACCACGTTCACCTATGAAGGGATGGAATATGCAAGCCCATATTCAAATCTTCTCGCATTATTAAGCTCATCACTGAACAAGGTCTGTGAAAAACTCGTTAATTTTTTAATTTGATATGGGCATTCCATCACTGAAATGTCACATTTCTAAAGGTGAAAAAATCCATGAACATTATTTTTTCTCGCGGTTGGAATAAAGAGGTAGTATAAGAAGTATTTATGGAATTCCTTCAAGACCGTACCCTAAAGTTTAACAACCATAGAAAGAAAATCCCTCCAACACTTGGTAGAGTCACACAACATATTGGTCCTGATCATGACCATATGTTTTGAAGGAAGCTCTATATACTCGATGATTGACACTGTGGCCTCTATCTATTATTCAAAAGCCTGAGTTCTTCCATATCCTAATATGCTGATAGGATGTTACTAGTAGAACCCTTGGTATAGATCTTTAATATAAAGGGAAGGTCGAGGAGTATCCTGAATGATCTACAAGAACCGAAATAAACCATCCTAGATATGAGCATCAACACCCAGTGTAAAATCTATAATAAGTTCTTTATGTGTCAATATAAGGGGTAATATGGGTGGAATAAGGCCCATGACCTATAGATAATGCTCATTAATACTCTATTAAAATAAAACACATGGTCATCATGGTGACATATCTATACCAAAACCAACAACATGCCTCATATGTTATTTATAACATATAGAGAATGATTTAGAAAATAGATAGGCATAATGAAATCCTCCTAAAGAAAAAAAAACACATTTTAATTCTCCTAGATTCATGTCTAGGTGATAATAATGAGTCGTAGAAGGATTATAGGAGGCAAAACTATCTTCCCACTACTAGGTTAGATTAGGGAAAATGTCTCATGTCACATATGTATGACGAACATTTCATTTTTGAGGTTGTATTCATTTTAATTTATTTTAGAATTTAAATTCAATTTCAAATGTAGAATTAGATGGATCATTACAACCAATTTATAAGGGTCCATTGACTTTATAAAATTAACTTTTGTGTCCATTTTTTTCTAACCATAACACATTCCAAACAATGTCACCAATGGTCCATGAATAAATGTTTCACAATTGGCTTATTAATGCATATTCTTTGACCTACATAGGAAAGCACTATTAGGTTAAGACAGACATGTTACCTTCTAATTGTGTTTCCTCAGTAATGAAAGAAAATATTACCATATTTCCAGTTATAATAATGAAATCACTACAAATCATTAAAATCAAAGAACATACAACAACCATATTCAAAATAATCAATTATTATAGAAATAAATGTGGCATGGAGTAATTGAAGACATTTTAATCCTTAGATTCTATGTGTGATGAAACTTTATGGTATTCCCTCATATCATTTGGTAAATGATAAAAATTAATTTTTAATAACATCAATATTAACAACAAATGAAAGTTAGTCAGTCACCAAATAGTGAAATCTATGAAATAGTAACAATGAAAGAAACAAAAATATTTACCCATCCCAGGTAATTTGAGTTTTCTAGGTACATGGGTTAGATACTCCCATAAATAGTATCATTTCCAAATTACAATATCCTAGTATCATTTATAAACTAATATAGAAATAAAAAATGAAAAATAAAATATGATACCACTTTTTAGTATCCCACCCTGGATTCCACTTAAAATTTCCCCGAGAGGGTGGTCACGAGACGTCAATCATGCCTCCTTGAACACTAGAGGTTTTTGGAAAGCAATAAGGGACTAGGTTCTGTCTATGGGCAGACTATTTAATCAATGATCAAAGTGAAGGAAAAAAATATTTGTACATATATATAATATAAAAATGATAGAAATATATATATGTAATTGGAATAAAATGAAATTAAATACATACACATGAAAGAAAACTAAAAAAATAGTTGAAGATAAATTATATAAAGAGAAAATATCATGAGAATCATGGTGATGTAGGTTTACGAAATTAAATATAAAATGGTTGGGGGATATTGGCATATACCATATGAAAATAGTAGATCAAAAGTTTCAAAAAATATTATAACTAGCATGTCGAGGATATGCTCGGTCATCTTCTTTGAACTCCATCCGAGAACTGTAAATCAATCATCAGAAGTTGGACGCTTCCATTTATCAATACATGTAACCCTAAAATATGACTTGGTACCAAAGGATATCCATTTAGGGTGTGGGATACAATCACAATAGGCCACCACAAATGGTTTTTAGATCAACATAGTGCATGAATTATAAAATGAGAAGTGTTCCATAGTTAAAAAATGAAAAATAGAAATAAATAAATATGTACATTAGACTTGGTTCCACTTGAACAACCATCCAATTTACCTAAATCAGAAAAATCTAGTGATTCTGAACCAAGGTATCCTATGAAGTTAATGTGAGGGATATACATTTTAAGATGATATAATTTCCACATGATTGTGATTGGACTTAGAGGACATGTCCATATAGTTTCAGTATCAATGGGGTTATTTCTTATTTAAAAATGTTCATTTACTTTTTAATTTATTTAACCACTTCATTATATAATATGATTCACCATGTTTCCATACATGGTAATTATAATATAATTATAATAATCTATTTAGGTTCTAGTTATAAGACATATTCCAAGGATTATTCCCAAGGTGAAAAAATAATTATGTCCCATGTATCACCTCATGCATGGGGTCAGCACAACACATACTAACCTATGAGCTCGTCCCTAGTATCACATGTATGGGATCTAGTCTCTCTCACATAATGTAAAAACCATCATTCCATTAATCCCATCTATGGGGTCTTCCCTAGGGAACCAGTTTCACTAATCTAGAAGAAAAATAGATAACTCATGGTGAGCCTATCCCACTAATATCTAGTGTCTCCCCTGTATTATTTTAAAACCATTAAAAAATTACAACATGATGTCATAATGACTCTATCCAAGAGGTGAATAAGTGTGAACCCTATATATTACCCTATACATTATATATAAATCACATAATAAATCAATATAAATATTTGTATTTTTGTTCAAGGCATCAAATTAAACAATCCATTTATAGAAAATGGGTAATGTTTAATCACTTTACTAATTCAGCTAATCTAACTATTTCATTTATGTCATGTGGTACAAGGTATCAACTCATGGTGCATCAACAAAATAAATTGAATTTATCAATCAAGGTATTTATTATGATATAAGACCACATAAAGGTGATAAAAAATATAAGTTTGAAGGGAAATTAAACTTTAATGGTGAAGGACCCTCATTAGGGTGGAATAAGTAAAGGTGATCAACCTAAGGGGTTAATTCACCCACAGATCGGGTGAAACTATATAGGTATGGCCTACTAGTTAATTGAATTTTAAATTTTGAGGAATTTCTATAAAGGTTTTGATTCTATAACAATAACACTTATTATATAACCCAATGAAAAATGGGAACAAACCTAGACCACTTGCCTTAGCCTTGTAGTGCTACTCTTGACCATGTTCGACCTTTAATTCGATGTAGAACTAAATAATTTGGAGAAATCCACAAATTCTATAATAATGGGGAAAATTATCCTTCACCAAGTTATCATGAAAAAGAAGAATATGAAAATTAAATGGAAGGGAGAGGATTTATGATCTTACTTTTATCTTCCCAATAGATCTGATGGTGAGAGAAATAGATGAATTTTTTAGGAGGTATCAAACTCCCTGCCTTGGAGGAGAAAGGATCTTCATACATGAGTGAGGATGAGTCACTAGTTATAATTAGGAGGGAGATAAATATTTTTTTTCAAAGAATAATAAGAGTAAAAATGGACATTTTAAACTCAAAATAGGTGGTGCACAATTTGGCCACATTTTTTGTAAGATTGTACACCAAGAGTGCATCATGTCACTTCCTAATTGGATCCCAACATGATTGAGGTGCACAGTTTCCTTAAAAATGCACCAACCATGAAAAAATAAAGATGTATAAAACTAGATATTTATCACACGGTTGTTTTCCTTAGGTCACATGGTTGTAGACAAAACGTGTGTCCCCAAGGTCTCCACTACTTATAGCCTCATGGTTTGGGGAAATAATGAGGGATGGGATTCAAGGTCTCTACTAACTATTTCGCCTAGTCCACAACATTCAATTTTAGTACTCGAGGTTCGGCATGGTCCCTTGATCCACATTATCCCTCCTTTACTCCATAAGGTATCATTATTATGGGAAAAGGGAATTGAAAAAATGGTCAAAACTTTTAAAAAATATCATGACATTACATTTCAAACCATTTTAAAATTTCATCTACTTGTATAAATTATTTTCATCATCATGAGTGAAAAATGTATATCATTTCACAATATATATTTTTTATTCCAGTAATACATTCAATAATTCTTATTTTACATACTCTTTATTCACATTAATACAATTTTTTAGAAAAACATCTAAAATCAATCTAATTTTTTCAAATAAATATATAGGAGAAAAGTTATCATCAACATCAATTACATAATTGAGAAAATATCATTTCCACTGATGATTAATTTTTTCATAGTACATCTTAATTGATTTTACCTAAAAACCCACATTTTATTCCCATCAAATTTTTATTTTTAATACTTGAGACAATTTACCTAACCTTGTGTTTCTTAATATAGCTAAGAACCTCATGAATTTCCTTAAGCCAGCCTTAATTTTTGTTAGCTTCAGAAAATGATTTTGGATCAAAATAAGATAACAAAGAACTTTTATCTCAATTAATCATTCATATTATTTGAATTGGAGTTATATAGTTACCATAAATATTGTTATCAGTGATTTTGTCTCTACTGAATTAGTTGTATGAATATGATGTTTCAATTGGGTTTACTTCATAATTAGTGCTATTAATAAATATCATTTCACCTCTTTGAACCCCACTATCCAAAAAATATTAATCAATTTTATCCTTGAAAACATGAAACTTTTTTAGCCCTAATAATTTGAAGATTTAGTTTATTCCATGAAGTTAAATTATATTCATTTTCAATCATAATAAAATCATAGGTTTTAATTATTTAACTCTTTTTTTATTCTATCACATATATAACATTATCTTGGATGGATATGCAATAACTATAACCACATATCCACTTGAATAAAAAATTCTAATCTTATATATAATTAGAATTAAATACTTAATTCCAAACACAGATAAGTTTTTTTAGTGTGTGATTTTTCCCATTCCAAATTTATTGTAGAGTTTTTTCTTCATCTAGTGAAAAAAAAAATTCATTTTGTGATTTAAAACCCGAAAATAACCCCTTCATTCTAGTAAATCTATCATCAGTAATTTTGATTTATAATTTTTCTAACCATGTTGGTGATGATGTGATTTCTCCTATGTATAACTCAATTCTAATTATGGGTTCTCACCGGTGACAGTTGTTGATAAATCTGATGTTATTTATATATTCTTCCTCTTTGGTATTTTAATTTTATTTACCATTTTTAGTGATATTTTTTCATTTTTTACACAAATTATATTTCATCATCTCTCTAATATTGAGTGATGCATTTGTACAATTTAGTTTTGAGAGTAACCGCCATCAAACAAGGGATAATACTAAAATCATCAATATATAATTATAATTCATTTTATATTTATAATACATGTGGCTTATTAACCTGTAAACATTCCCAAGAGAAATATCATTAACTCTTACTTACTTACAAATGAAAAACTTATAGGTCTTCCAAATAGACATCCCATTTTGAAATAAATCACTTTTGTGGGTATTATCGCGTGTGAATTTTGTAAAATAACAGGATAAATCACTATTCACTATTTTTTAAAATTATTTTTTCATTAAGTGAATGTGTTGTTTATGGAAAAGCATGTTTTAATAATTATTGGAAATCATTCACTAATATTATTTACTAATAACAAAAATATTAACATTGTTTGATCTATGTTATCGAAAAGTTTAACCTTAATTATCATTAATTGTTATTACAATTTCTTAAAAATTCTATAGTATATATTTAGTCACACAAGTGGCTAATGAATAGGAGATTTTGGGTAAGTCTCTCCACCAATAACACAATTTTCTTTCATATATCCTATCCAAAAATATTAAACTTCCTTTAATTTAACATTAAGATTGATCTCATCACCATTTTCATAGATTCTAGAAATTAAAAATTTTATTTTATCGATCTATTCATTAACCTCTAAAATTTCCTCCTCTTATATTGGAATGTTGAGTTTAGATTCAGGAAAAATTACAATATACTTTTTTATATTATCCATTTATATAATGACCATTCTGTTCCTACAAAAATATTAAATAATTTTAAAGATAAACATGATAATATCATTTTAAAACCAAGATCCAATGGTTTATTATCTTGGGTAAATTAAGACCATACATCACTTATACATAGAAAAACAAAAAAATTGTTTGAAATATTCTTATTTATCTTTTTAAGAGCTCACAAAGTCTTGATTTCTTTTGGTCACCTGAGGATATACCTCAAATAAAGGGGTGAGCTAAAATAATCATAAGAGGATAGATAAGGACATGAATTAATATAAAATTGGAAATAATAATCATCATCATAAAAATATAAGAATAGGATCACCATTATAATCATGATAAGATGCATTAGATAATTGAACGTGATGTAGAAATGCATAAAAACGAAACATCATGTCTTAGTACTCAAATACCACACATTTTTGTGAACAAAGAAAGAATCATGTGCATGAATAAAATATGTGCATAATCATAAAATAATATATTTAAAAAAATCTATCATCTTGTTCTATAATATTTCACATCATCTCATGAGACACCTCACTTTACCCAATTGAATTGGAGCACTATATAATTCTAGTTTCACCCAACATATCTTACAATTACATAATCACACATGACACATTGAACATATATCAATCAAAGTCATAAAGTGAATTATTTAAAGAAATAAGTTTTAGAATAATTTCCATAACAATTAATAAACAAAGGGTTACTGAATGAAAATGGAAAAAATATTTTGTACACGAGTCATCAATCTTGATCAAAAAGGAAACAACTCAAGAGAAGTAAAAATGTGTTTTGGAAAGAATCATTCTTTTGGAATTTTATTTTTTTGTCATAAAATTAGATTCAATAAATTTAAATACCATAAAATATAATGGATAGAAAATTAAATTATATTTGGGTAATATTAAAGGAATGTCGACATTGGAAATCTTCATGAAATAGGATTAGCACCAAGAGAAGGAGTTGGGTTAAAGAATACGCTTACCTTATATAAGAATAATTTATTCAGTTTAATATCCTAGATAATAAAATTATATTCAATAATTTCTAACAAAACAAACATATTATATATTTATTTTATTTTTTATAATTTTATTATGGTCATTTTTGTAATTTTTTATGAGTATATATTTTATTTTCATCATTTTGGTAGTGTTCGTTTTCTTAGATTTCATGATCAGTTCGCATGTATAAATATATGGATGTTCATTTAAAATGTGAATAATTACCTAGAAATATAATTATATGTTTTTTATAAAAATTAATATTCTTAAATGATATTATATATCAATTTTTATAAGGAATTGGTATTAATAATTTGATAAAACATTAATGAAATGATTTAATTTATTTTTTCTATTTTTTCAAACATCACGGACATATATCAATTTTTTTATATTAAGTTTATATATTAATCCCAAAATATTAAGAAACATAAAATATGTATAAATTTTTTTATTTAGACATAATTATTTTTTAATAGCCATACTTGAATGTGGTAATAGAAAATGAAAATGCACCACCCACAATGGTGGTAAATCCACACATCATGGATGCTGTTTTTATTTTTAGAATAAAATGTAGAGGAGAAGGGGGTTTGATGATTGATATTACATTAACATAATATAATTCTAGTATATATAATAAAATTGGGTTTTCTTTCATGTTTTGAAATTTATGGTAATGATAGTATTAGAAAGGAAAATAAATTAAAATAAATTAAAAGATAATGAAAGAGGATCTTACCTCTCGAGTTTATTCTCCTTGCTAACCTATTTAAGGATCATGTGTTTTGTATATTAATGATACCAAAATACACAGACATGGGTGGGAGGGTTGGGAATTGGATTGGTCATAATTTTCATAAGCTTCAAGTCTTTTGATGTGTTAGGAGAAAAGGTGCGGAGGGGAGGATTTCTAGGGGAGGATAATGGTGTTTTTTTGTTATTATGTTAATTGTTTTGTTATTTGGCATCCATACAATATATATTACTAAAATATTTCAATACATATATTAAATAATTAATTGTAGTTTTATATTATGATCTTACATTATCCTTACATAATCAAAGACTCTTAAATTACTTTATATAGCTTATATTGTAAATTATTGTATTTCACTATTCACCTAAAATTCAATTATTATATAAAAATTCCAAAATATCAAGACTAACAATTATTTTATATTTAAATCTAAAAAATGGACTCCATTTATTAATATATATTTCTTATATATGAGAAATTTAATTTTTAAATAAAATCAATATTTATTTGAAAATTGCATATTTTAATGTTATATTTGATTTTACAACAAATTAAATAATTAAATAAGGTCTCACAATATTATATTATAATCATAAAAAAGAAGATATTTTTTATGATTATATTTTTTGAAAATTAATTTTTATTAAATCATTATTTTAATTATAAACTTTTAAAAAATTATTTTTTAAAAAGCACCAACACCTAATTTATCATTTTTAAATCATTTATTTACTTATACAATGATAAAATTATATCAAATTTTCAATTATAAGATGCCTATATTTTATTTTAAAACTCATAAGCGGGGTATATATTTTGTTAGAGGTATTAAAATTCACAATGGTCGTGTTAATATTCTAGGGGTCAGTAATATTCCATCGATATAGGTTCTTTAATTTCTATAAATATCACTTATTTCATTATTTATTTATAATAATAATGTTTTTGTTGAAATATTTATGCTATGTGTCTGTTTTATACCATATAACATAATTATAAGAGGGGAATATTCCATTGATAAAAGTTTTGGTCTTTTCACTTCATTTTTCATGTTCATCATGGGGGTAATGAATCTCAACCTCAAGATCAAATGTACCCTCAAACTCATTATCTTCTGTATCATTATAATAAACTTAAAGGTTTTTAATATTAGTTACTAATTTATCTTTTCTAAGAAGCCAACAATCCTAGATTTCATATAATTATTCCTCATCTGATCTTCATCCTTCTTAACATAGTATTTTTTCCCATTATAGAATTTACACTGAGGTTTTATCACACCATTACAGCCATTGAATGGATTATTTATAGAATATTTATCCTCATATCCTTAAAAACAATTTAATAGGACTTAGCAATGAGATGACCCACATTATTGAATCAAAATCAATTTGGTGAAATCATGTCATTAAATGTTCCCTTTTCCTCTCATATTTTCTATGTAATGTAATTAAATCCATTCATTGAATTCATATTCATATAGAACATATTTATAAGAATGATTTATAAAATTTTCGAATGCTCCTTCCCATGATTTGTTTATCACAGAGACACATTATCATCATTTATCATTTACTAAATAAAAAGGGTAATATATTGATCGTCCTTGGAAATATCATTAAGATCATTATCATCTATAAAATATAGTTTCTCATTGAATAATGGAATAAGTATCATCAGTTTACATATAAAAATATTGACATCTTTAGTTTTTCTCTATGATCACACATGTATTCAACCAGATTATTTAGATGATCATAGAAGGAATCTACATATATGGTCGGTCTTAAGCTATGTCCTTCAAATTTATTAACAAGCTATTGAATATTTACATCTCAAACTTTAGAATCAGCATCCTAAAAATTCAATTATTTTTCCTATATATCTTGAGAGGTTTTTTTATAAATTTACCACATTATAGATAGGGTTTGAAAAATCTCCCCTTATTGTGTTGACTATTTATTTATACACATCTAATTCTTGGTGATCTATTTTTGGTAAATCATCATATTCCTTTTTCATTATTAAATAATCAATAGTTATTTTGTAGACGTCCATGCCTTACGAGATGATGTAGTTTTCATCCAGTTCATTGATAATTGAAAATTCAATCCTTTGAAAATTGGAATGGCTTTGTGGTTAACTTATGATACCAATTCCTTATGTATGACAGAGAGAACATCACCACATGAACCCTACCTTTAATACCAATAATCATCCCACATCTTGATTATTACCCACAGAGTGGGGGGAATCAGTGTAATATAGATTAAAAAAATTAAACCTTCAATTAAATATTGTTCTATAAATGTGTGGAAGATTTATTTCTCTCCCTTGTTTTCTCTTTATGGTCAATGGAATCAATAAAACAAACAAATATTTTTACATGGTGTGACATAACCATTATTTTCCAAGGATAATGAAATGGATACATTATTACACAACTAAAACACTAGAGTAAAATAAATTTATTTGGTTTTCACAATATATTGGCTACACTGACCCTCAAAATTCATTATTCACAAAAGAGATAAGGTATCACTACCCATCATCACAATGGAAAACTCAAGGCTCCTTTAAAGACACCCTTATTTTACAAGATAAGAATGATTATAAAATCATGGAATTGTTTCTATATTCAATAAAACATGATAATGTTACATGGTGATAGGATATGATAATTCCCACCTTGAACATCAATTTCTAATCTTATAGATAGTTTGGAAATCTTATATGCACTTTCATATGAGAAAACCATTCTTGAATAATGGTTGTCTCTTAGTATACTATTTAATTCTATAATATCCCCTTCTATTTTATTTTTATATCAAATATTAATTAACTTTACCAATTATATCTCATTTATATTTATTCATTAAATTACAAAAAAGTTTAACAATTTCACTAACATCTATAGTAAATTTTATAAATGATTTGTGGCCATGTTTCTATCACACTTACAATGTGTATTTAATTACATAAAATTAAAATGAATAATTTTTTTATATATCAATGAAATTTTCATGAATGTTATCATAAGTTTGAGTCCAATGATTAAATAATAAGTTATGATAAGATCATGAATTTCTTGATATTTTATCTCCACATTTGGCCTAACTCCAAATGAAATTTCTACCAAACCACGTTAATTTCAAACACTATGGAATTATTAAATCTTGAAGAGAAACACCAATCATAATTCTCATATCCATGATTTTTTAACATTTTTAATTTTTATACTGAAATATAAATGTTATCGTTGAGGTCCTTAAGAAAACACACCAGCACGGGCACCACTATGCCTATTTTGTACTCACAAATTTTCACTGGTGAAATTATAATTAAAATTTTTTTAATCTATGAAAATGTGAAAAAAAAATCTTCATAATTTTGATGAAATGAAACCACTACATCTTAATACTCCACTTTTTATGGTTGTTTTATCCTCTAATTCTTTAATTTTTATTTTGGTCTTCCATTTTCACACAAGAAAACTTCTAATGAACAACACCCAACTCCACAAGGAATTAATCTCTTGTTCTCCATTTTGAAACACTAGTCATCAAATTCTATTCATTCCCCTACCATGATCACTAAAAGAGAAAACCTTTTTCCATTTTCGATAAATCCAACTCATCCACAAGAACTTGCCTTGGGATGGTATACCTTGATTATTTGTTTTGAATAGGTACTCTAGAACTCAACTACATAGAACACTGCCAAATTATATTTTCTAAATTCCTAATTTTTTGTTATAATAATTGATTAATTCCATGTTATATGTCATGTATTTATCATACCTTTATACAATATTTGTACAAATAATTGGTAATAATTAAAAGAATATATCTTTCAATAATCCCCCATGCCAACAAGACTCACTTCCTATTAATAACTCTAAAACAAATATAAAATTGTTAAAAATAAAAGGATAAAAACCAAAAAAAAAATATTATTATAGAAAGAAACTAATTATATAAGAATTTAATGTTTTTAATGTCACAAATAACAATTAATTTCATATTCATTTCCAATATACCCTCTCATGGGTATCTATTTCATCAAAAAAACATTCCCATTCAAAAACATATCTCAATCAAAACTATACTATTTAAAACCATCACTAAGTTATCACATGCCTTATAATTCCAACTATGAGTTCCTATGTATCTTATAAAACCATGGACAATATATTCATCATCATATATTATCCATTGATATGATCTATATTACCAATAATCAAAAAACATTATTGTTTAACTGAGTAGAATGCGACCAACATGTTATATAGGAATGAAATATATTTTTTTGAGACATAAAAATTTAACCCTCTATACTCACAAAAAGTAATGACACATAATCATATCAAAGTTAGGTGAATATTATTTTATACATGTTATGCTTATAAAATAAAATAATTCCATTACAGTCTAAGAGATAAACAAAATTTGATCTAAAATCTTCACATCATAATAG
Source organism: Viscum album (assembly GCA_963277665.1). Taxonomy (NCBI): domain Eukaryota; kingdom Viridiplantae; phylum Streptophyta; class Magnoliopsida; order Santalales; family Viscaceae; genus Viscum; species Viscum album. The sequence continues at coordinate 865,393,417 of OY728146.1, read as the reverse complement.
GATAAACCACCCTATTGTAAAAAATAAAACCATGAAAACAAATCCTATAACCTTTGTTACTAGGACATCCCACTATAAATATGTTCATGATTCACTAGTTCATGGTTCATTACAATCTCTAACATATTTCAATATTTGACTACCAATCTCCAAAAATTATGACCAATAAAAATATTATGTGATAACACTATTTAATATACATGTTAAAATTCCTAGATTTTATCCTAGTTATTTATCCATAATATATCTTCTAATATAGAAATACTTTATGTTATATTTATCTTAAAATAAATTTAATTTAATTGATATTTTTTTCTACTAAAAAATATTAGAGTAAATAAATAGTAATATAGAATAATATTATAACCTAGCCATAAAATTGGATACATGAATAGGAATAACCAAATTTTATAGTCATGTATAATGATTTTAGATAATGTAAATACAAAAATAAATAATTACTAAATTTTTACTAAAGTATTTATATGCTATAGAAATAAATTTTTCCACAAATATTGTTTAGTAATTTTTTTGATAAAATAATATAATAAATTTTTACACTTTTAGAAATCAAATTTTAAAAATAAAACATAATTTTCTAATTCATCTTATAAAAATCATATTATATTTTATATTTTATATTTTTTTAAAATGATATATTTTTGGATGAATATTTAAACTACATGATTATGAAGAAAATAATTATTTCATTAAATTAATTTATAAAGTTAAATTTATTAAAATAAAATAAAATTATAATTATTCAATTTATATTATAAACAATCCAATTTACAATATAATAATTAATTATATTTCATATCTTGGTATAAAATCTTATTATAGTTTTAATAATATTTTTTCTAGAAATTGCATTTTCTTCCCATTTTAAGAGTTTAATATTAAATTGAATTATGAAAAAAATGTGACTTTAATTTAGTAAAATGTATTTAATATTTAAAATCATCACAATTAATGTTTTTAAAATATGTTCAACATAATTTTTATTTATAATGAATAGTAAAGACAATGAAAATATCTTATCACATAAAAAGAGAAAATGGGTTTATTTGGGGATTAAACCAATAGATAAGGGTAATTATGCCAATTAAAAATTCATAAATACCATTTTATAGAAGTAATGTCACATCATATTATACCACCTTTGAATATATATCCATTTTAAATAATTTTCATTGTGTATGAATTTATTATATTCAACACTTTTATAAAATTCACAGTGTGTCCTCTCTAACACTTATAAAAGTACACCACTCCATTATCTAAACTACACAACATTGATCCATTTTGATAAAAAAATATACACAATTATATTTTGAAATTACCTATTCATGATTCCAATTTTATGTTTTATTAAAATTATATTCCAAGGGTACTTAAGAATGTATTTAAAAGAGTTTTACTGTGGAAGAGGTTCTATCCTACTAGACCTCCTTCAATTTATTTTTTCATCTAAATCATAAAATTATATTGTATTAATCCTAAAATAAAAAATAAATTATCCTAAATATTATAAAATTATATTTTTATTATGGGAACATTATTATTCACCCTATTTTTCAACAAATTTGAAGTTAATGTATCTCTCATTTGTGCATGTGGACTACTGCCTCCATAAAGTGTTACTATTCATTCTCCTTCACCTTCATTAATGTATGTTTATTATGATAGTTTTAATAAAAATTGTTAATTATTTTATTTATATTTTCTTAAAGTATAATAAAATCATATATTCTTTTTGTTCTATTATTTTCCACTAAACATTGATGACATTTATCATGTATATGTGTGGTCTACCACCTCCACAAAGTAGTGTGATTTCATTTTTGTTAGCTATAATTATGAATGATAATAAGGAAATATTTAATGAATATATTTGGCACATAAGATATAATAATGATTCTATAAAGGTGAAATAATGTTTCTTATTATTTCGTTTCATGTTTTGAATAATGAAAACATCTTTAATGCATATGTAAGGTGTATCATTTCCATGAAGGTGTAGTTAATTTTTTAATTTCTTCCTTATATTGAGGACTCTAAGTATAAATAAATATATATAGTGATTAAATATGATATTTATATAATTATTATAAATATATTTATTATTAAACAATTATAAATGTATTAGTATCATAAATACCAAAACAAAATTATCAAGAAAAACAAAATAGTTAACACATTTAAATGATGATTTTAATAATTAATTATTAATAAATAGTAGTCAAAATGTGACAAGTAGATTAGAGATGATATTATATATATTTATAATATTATTTTATATAATTATAATAAATTAACATATAATGTATATAGGTCTAGAGATATCTTAATTAATGTCAAACATGAGGTAAGAGAATTATGTTTTAGTATCATTTTATTCAGGACTGTGTATGTTAGAATTTCCATTGAATGAAATTTTGTCATAATTTTTTGCTAAATCCATTTTAGTTTCTTCTTGTAGTCATATTTAAATAGAATACACTTTTTCCATCCATATTCCACAAATTTTGTACTTAATAGAATGAATATTTTTATGGCAAACCCAAATTAATTCTCTCTTTAGTTTGAAATCATTTATTTCTTCTATATACATATTTTCTATATTGATTTAATTTTTCTCAATAATATCAAATTAATATTTAATTGAATTTTTACCCTTATATAAATTTATTTCAAAAAACTCATTGGAATCTTATTTTCATTTTCAAAATGTGGTACTTTTGAAATTTTACCAAAATTTTGAATGTACTCAATATTTTATCAGAAATGGAATCAAAAAAATTTCCCAAAATCATTGTTATTAAATATATTTATGATTAAATTATAATTTTTCTTATTATTTTAAGTAAATTTTATCAAAACATTTTTAAATATTTTTTATATTTTTATGAAGCAATTCCAAAATGAAATGGGTGGTGTCCTTAAAAAATATTCAAAGTGATATTTCAATGGAATATTTAATCCATGATAACATCTATTATTGTTAATTATATATTACTTGGGATTTTATCTAATGATAGAATTCAATTTCATTCTTTCGATTTATTATGATGATGATGATTTATGGATAATTTAATGAAATATGTTTCTTTCTCATGGGTTAATTAAGAAATAACTAAACATTTGCGAAACCCATTTATATTCAATGGGTTATTCTATGATGAAATTGTGGAATTTTTATAAAACTAATTTCCATATAATGGGGTTTTCTATGATGAATATATCATGATCATTTGAAACGCATATGTATGATTTTAATTTTTTTATGTGCATCCTGAGAATTATATTACCATTCAATACATTAGGTAAATATGGATGTCTCATGAGATAATAAGGACAGAAATAGGGAGAGAACCCTAATAAGAGAAGGACTTTGTAAACCATGATATTCTTAATAGTCAAGATTTAATAAGTATATGATGTAATTCATAGTAAACCCAATCTAATTTGATAGTCTTAATAGTTATCCTTGAATATGTAAATGATTTTCTATGCATATGTATTTGTGAAAAGCATATATCATCATCCAATGTTATGTTCTCTATGATAATGTACAATGATTCCTATATGATTCATGTATTATAAACTACTATGTTCTATTTAATGACTCGTGATTATTAACTATGATATACTGGGTATGGTTTTAAAAGGATAATATCATGTTCTCATAACCTTGTAATCATGTTAAGCTTAATTGATCATTGATTTATCCATTATTTAACCATACAAGAGTCTATTCTCTAATATTATTATGTTTCCTTGTTCTTGTTTATGATGAATAGTTTCATTATGATAGATACAATAAGATTTCTAGTTATGATGAAATTAGTGGGATATGGTGTGTGTCTCTTATGAATAAGTTATTTATTTATCCATGCATCCAAATACACTAATCCTATTAAATTATTTAATGGATCTTAACATTATGCATGGACTTTTTTACAAACCTTTAGAATCAACAATAAGAAAACATTTGTAAGTATATTTTGGATTATCCTATGTACTGGATAAAGTCATATGTTATACTAAACCAAAGATTGTGATTTTCTTGAAAACCCATCATTGTTTGGATAGTACAAGTAGATGTGGGTTTCACACATATGTATCTAGGGTGTAGTAACCCCCAAAATAGTTTTTTACATATACATTAACCTTTATTTTGGAGGAAAATGAGTGTTTCCTTACAGAACACATGGTTTGAAACTCCTAAGGGATATTCTGGTGTTAAATATAATTTCGTTTATGAATGATACGAAGAGATGGTTACCAGGAATAACCTATATTGAATATAAGGTGTCATATATTAAAAAAATGGTTTAATGATTTATAATTACAATAAAAAAATTTAAATTATTATTTTTTTTCACTCTATGATTATTTTTTCTTAAATAGTGATATTTTATTGTAGATGATTGTGGAAACTCGAAGGAACTATGTCGATATAGAATATGATGGAAAATACAATGATTTCATTCCAAGAAACCCTGATTTATAGAACTAGAATATAAATTATTGTTGATATGAATATGTAAATTTCTCAAACTATGATTCATTAAGAGAATTAGAATGAACAAGGGTAAAAATGATGTCTATTTGACTCCTTCAAGAGGAAACATCCAACATCTTTTAGAGGGTCATCGAGTCATCTAGTTACTGAGAGATGGATTAGTACCACTAAAAAATATTTTTAATTATACAATATTATAATCTTGATAATTTTATTTTGGGTAATTAGAATTTTTGAAGTGAAGAAAGGAAATAGTGAAACCTTATCAAGAACAGAAAACAATAATAAAAGATTAACTCAAAGGGTTGGGATATATATATGAGAATATTTTTTAATATTTAATCTCCCTATATTATTCATACTAAAATAGAGAATTATTTCATAAATCTAAAAAATATTGATGATGAATCAATTGGTACCTATGGGTAAGCTTTTACAAGGCATATTATGCATGCTTCTGGTATCATTATCTAACATTAATGTAAGGTTGACCAATTCTTTATTGGAAAAACATGTCTCTATTGGGTGTTATCCATAAGTTACTTTAATAGCTATGAATAAAGATTTTGTTGTGATATCTAGGTGGAAATTTATATTTTTTACACATAAATCACATAGTTTTTATAATAAATGAATAATGTAATTAAACAAAATTCAAATAATAAAAACTATGGATAAAAAAAGATTATATTTCCCTTAGGATTAATGTTTGGAGGAAATATTAAAAAAAATTTCTTAAGGTGTAAGGTAAAATTGTCATGTGTGGAATGGAAGGTCACTGATAAATTGAATGGTGATGTGATTTGAAGAAAAAGATATCTAATTATGAATAAAAGAACCCTAAAATGCATCACCCACACTCAAGTGTTCCAAATGCAAGGAATATGGAAATTAGGATAAGGATTGGTCAAATATGTTGGTTAATGATGATGTTAAAAATTAGAAACATCTTAATTCTATAGATAATGGTAAATCTCTTATTATCAACATTGATGATGTAAGGTATGATAGAAAAGTGTTGGATGGTCTGCATAATTTCCAATCAAGAATTGTTAATATCTTATTTTATTATTGATTTTATCATTCTTTCCAATCTTAAAAAAATTATAAGGGTATCATGAAACCAACGTAATAATTATATTAAAATTAATATTGAAAACCACTAATGGAATGATGATTTTATATCAAGGACATGATTATTATCTGATTGATGATTGAGGTAACGTGATTCCTAAAAATCACATTATTCCTTCCCTATTTTAAATTGATATTATAGTTGTGATTTTATGAAATTGTATTCCAAAATTATACATAAATTTCTATTTAATGGTGTCACATTTCATATTATGAACTAAAGAATGAGTGTGCATCTTCGTAATGATTAATATAAAATTCTTGTGGAAATTTAATCTATTACATGTGTCTTGATTCTTATTCAAAAAATATGTTTATCTTAGATGGTTGGGAAGAAACATGACATCAATGATATGTGTAATGTATAAGATATTGTTGATATTTTTATGGGATAGTTTTATTCTCATCCCTCGTATCATGATGTTGAATTTTTAGTAGAACTCATACCTTATACTAAAAGCATTTAATATACTATATAGAATGACCTCGATTGAGTTGTAAAAATTGAAGATTCTATACATATAGAATACTAATAAAAGATTCATTTCTCTATGTGTGTCACCTTGGGGTTTACCTATATTTGTTTAGTAGAAATATGGATCAATGTGACTTGCATTGATTTTAGGGAACTTAACAAAATCAAAATCATGAATAAGTATCCTCTTCACATATTGATGATTTATTTTATCAATTTTTAGGATATGAATATTTTTATATGTTTTTTCATTAATAGAGATAAAATCAGTTGAGGTAAAAAATTACATACACAATATGTCGCACTATATGATGAAAATAAACTATAAAATTATTATGATGACATTTTTTCTAATTATCTCTCTATCTACATGGATTTAATAAATAGAGTCTTTTTCTATTACCATTATCAGGTTTTGGAAGTGTTTATAGATGATATATTTATATATTATAAATGTAAGGAATACTATGAAGATCATGTAAGAATTGTAATGAATAACCTATTAAAGGATAATTTTTTTTAAAAAAAATCTTCCATGTGAGACTTTTTGCTGTAAAATGATTTATTTTGGGGTTATATAATCTCAATAAAGTGTATATCCTGTGATATTAGAATTATAAATGTAATTTAACATTAGACATGACCAACCACTATGAATGATATCCATGGTTTTTTAGGTTTTTCTGCATTTTATAGATTCGTTGTGAAATATTTCTCATTGTTGTATAACAAACTCATCAAACTTACTTAGAATAGATACGAATTTATTTTGATGGTCAAATGTTAGTAAAATTTTAAAAAATTGGTGGGATTGTTAATCATAAAACCTCTTCTAACACAACCATATAGTATAGAATGGTTTGAGATTTAAAGTGACACATGAAATAAGAGACGGTGGTGTTTCCTCGTAAATAATTATATGGTTATAGCTTATGCCTCATGAAAATTGATTGTTCAGGAGACAAATTACACAACTCATGATTTATAATTAGTTGTGGTAATTTTTTTATTAAAAATATAAATATATTTTTTTAATATGAAAACATGTGTCATATATACTTATTGAAAATTTTTAAAATATATATTCACTTTTAAAGAGTTGAATATTTATAAGATAATATGAATGTATTTTATTAATGATTTTTACTACTCAATGCATTACCAACGTAGTAACAAGAATATGGCTTCTAGTGCTTTGTGTCAAAAGGATCATACATGCTTATCTATGACAAGGATAACAAAAGATCTAATATTTTTCTGATTTCAAATGGAATACTATCTATATATTGAAGGAATTAAAGAAATCATATCTTTTAAAAAAGATTTTTTAAATTAGGTACTTTTTTATTTTTATAAATATTGGGAAATTGTTATCTATTTTAACATAGTCTACATGAATGGAATTTCTCACCACCAGGACTATTCAATGATTTTATGCATCAACTGAATTATCCATGGTTAATTTAAATGAAAATTTTAAATAATTTTTTTTAATTATTTAGATTTTAAAGAAGACATTACAAAATGAATTGGTTATTTACCTCAATGAATATTCACATTTACCATTTAAAAGAATTTTTTATTCATAATAACATTATTTGATGTAAATTATGATTTAATGGGGATATTATCAAATGATACAATAAACATACATTAATTGGATGGATTATGATGATAATTTAAGCATGATTCAATGAAACCAATTTCTTTTCTATGGGTCCATTAATTTAGTATGAAACCTTAATAAAACCAATTTCTTTTCCATAGATTATGGTCTAATGAAATGATGAAATTTTTATGAAACACATTTATATTTAATCGGTTACAATATAATGATTATTTTATAATATTTTGGAATATATATTTCCAACTCTCATTATGTGATGTTTGTCTATGGAATAGTATATATTTCCAATACACTAGTTAAAGATTGATATCTCATTGGATAATAAGAATTGGAATGGGCATTGAAACAGATTATTAAGGGAAATTTCCACTGTGATAGTCTATGGAGTAATAATTGAATAAGCATATGATCTAATGTAGTGTGAACCACATCCAATATGATAGTATTTACAGTGAGACTTGAATAATGAAATGATTTCCTATGCTTATGTGTATATTGTTGATATATATATCATTCCCATTTTATTCTCTCATGAATCATGTTCTATGATTCATTTATGTTTAATGTCTTATAAACTGACAATACTTATACCATGACTCATTATTATTGTCAATTATATACTAGGAACAGTTTTAAAATGTAAATATAATGTTCACATACTCTCATTTCTATGTTATGTTTATGTTTCCTTGGATATATCGGTTGTTTACTATTTTCAAGCATCTGAGCTCACCCATTTTTATATTTTGTTTCCCCATGTTATTAAGAAATGTTTTATGTATGATACATCTAAAAAGTTGTATATTTATGAAGAACATTGTGGGAGATATTGTAGATATATTTGGAAAAGTGATCTTTTTGTATACATGTTTCAAAGGATACCAAACATATAAGATACTAGGGTGGAACATAATATTATGTGTTGAATATTCTATTAATGATATGTAATATTTCTATATGAATGGTATGTTCCACTATACATGTAGATTTCCTCCCCATAGTGTAGAGGATATCAAATGTAGTTGTGGACCTAAATAAAAAATTGGGGATATTATTCCCCCAATATCATAATAAAGAATAATAACTCTATAAAAAATATCATACAAAACAGATAATCAGAGTATTCATAATCCACAACAAATCATTATATAACAACTATAAATGATAACATATAATCATATATCCCAACTGATCAACAATTTGTTGTATCACACATACAAGAGTTAATAAAAAAACTAAAACACCCAAGCATAATTTCTAGTAAGTTGTCTTTTCACCCTAAATGAACAAGAACATAATTCACGAGGCTTATCTCAAAAAATTTATTTTTACATAATTCCAAAATTTATAAATTAAATTTAATGGTATTAATTTTTTTATGAATCATTCTAAAATTTCATTATATTAAATTTTAGTTATTTTTTAGATATAGTTGATTCCTGTGGTGAATAGTGAAAAATAATGATTTTAATAAAATAATATATTTTATGACATTATAATGTTATAAGAATAAATTTAAATAATTTTAAATAATTTTTTATTTAAAATATATTTTTTATAATTATAATAATATTTATAAGAATATAAATTTTTATTTAAATATATATTATAATCATTTTGGAAGTGTTATTATCATATTTTCTTAAAAAATTATTAGTCATTCTCTCATAGTCATGTATATACAAGTTTTATTTTTTAACTAATATATTTTAATAAAAAATACATATCCTTTTATTTAACATAATACAATTCATTCCATTTGAATTACATTATAACTGATTTTTAAAAAAAATTAATAATTTCTTAAATTGAAAATATCTAAAAAAATGAATTCTATTGCATTTTACAATTATTGATAAAAATTAATTTATACCACACAAAGAAATTTAATTTAATAAAATGTTTTAAATATTTATAACAAAAATAATTCATTTTAGTTAATCAGTTCAGAATATGTTTTGGTCATAATTAATAGTGATGATGGTAAATATCTATCACTTTAGTTAATGGTTAAAAGAGATAAAGAGTCTAAAAATAATGTTATAAAACATCAAGATTACATAATTTTTTTTATTAAAAATAATGTTTAAATATTTTTAACATAAACTTATCATTTTTGAACTTATCATAATGTTGATACAAAATATGGTAGTGGTGAATACATTATATAATAATGTTTCATGAATATACACGTTTTCTAACCACTTCACATATAAAGGGAGCCCACTCTCAACTTTTCTCTACACATCTTGATGCAGTTATTTCAACCCATCCATGAAAACCAAATTCCAATAACATCACCCCATGTCATAGTGTTAGTGGTATCACCAAAATTCTTCTTCGTGATGGCTTAAGGGGTAAGCTTGATCATGTTACAGACAAAAGAGGTATATGTTTTTACCATTTTTTTCATGTTACATTCATCTTAAACCTCCTCATAATATTCAATAACCATTTTAACATTATTAAATTAATATATTCTCAATATTAATATTTTTTTATGGTACATCCATTTAATATCTCCTTTCCAGCCATTGGAAAATGAAAACATGTCTCACAAATACATACAAGAAACCATCTCCATGTAGGTGTGTAAATTTTTTCTCAACACTTACTCACTTATATGGTTATAAATAAGTAACTAATGAATATATATAATTTTTATTAAATAAATATGATTATTTAAATATAATATATCAACTTTCTTATATCCCCATCATCTTTAGGACAATGATAATAACGAACATGAATATGTGTGGACTATAACCACCATGAATATATGTGATTTGATTTTATATTACCACCACATATATATGATTTTAAAATTTTATAAAATTATTTTAAAGAATATACTAATTTTTTTTTACGATGGAACATTTTTATAATGCCTTTAACTATGGTAAATTTTTCAAATTAATTTGGGAGGAAGGGACCAAAAAACATTAAGTGGTTACTTTAAAATAGATATATTCAACGAATCAATGGAAAAACATTATAAAAGGACATTAAATTTAATATATATGAAAAAATTTATTATAACTATAATTAATTAAATTAAATTTATTACTCAATAGTATATAATGTGTCCATCCATGTTGATGACCAAGGTTAGGGCTTATTCAACAATATAATTTTCTATTGGGACTCTTTATTTTTAAACTCATTTTGAGGGACATTATTATCTATCTCTAATTAAACATACATATAGTTCATTATTTTATGGTTATCTATGGACATTATGTATCTTCTATTCATTTTCATCTCCTTGGAACTAGAATATGTTGAGAAATTTTTTATAGGGAAAATAGTTTTTATTTCAATTTTAATTGGGAAAAAATATTCTTTGAATCTATATTTACTATAAAATGTTTATGAATTTTTTACTATGATACAACGATTATTTGTAACACCTCAAAATTCTAAAATAAGATAATTTTTTTCAATAGCATATATGACATTTTACACCATGGGCAGAAGGGAATGTAAATCGCATGACTTTATAATATAATTACTTTTTTAATAAATACAATCTATGATATTTCTTGTAATTCACTCAATAATGAGTCATCATGTGTGACATGAAAAAATGACATTCTTCAAAAGCTGGAATTATACAAAAGAAAGTTTTTACTCAATAATATGAAAATTATTTTTTTCAATCAAAATTATATCATATCTATAAAATTAGTGGTTCTTAAGAGGATTAACTCACATTTAAAAAATATAGTTGAACTCATTGGTTATAAATTCTTTATAAATGATAATAAAATGAAATTTATTATAATTGAAGTTTTTTATAAAAAAAATTATTATATTCCGAATGAGTTTTTCATAGTAAATTTAATTAACTTATACACATGGATTTAATTAATGAAATTTATATACTATATATTCAATACAATGTTCCAAAATTAATCTAATATATTTGATAGGCATAAGATAAGAACATATCCAAATTTACCCACAATAAAAATTATTTTTCTAAGGATGATTTATTTACCTTGTAATGGATAAATTTTTTGAAAACTAAATAATTTCTCATGACCCGTCCCCCGGGGCCCGTGTCGTGACTACCGCAAGCCCGCCTTCCATAAGCTAGGGGCTGGCGACTGGCGCCAAAAGGTGTATTCCCTAAAAATGGGTAGGTATTTCCTTTATAACATGTAAACACACACAACCAATCACACATCAAGATATGAACACATGTGAATTGTATAGTAAAAATAATGTGTACTGAAAGAAAAAGGGCCAAAATACGAGATCAACTATAAAGTACAAGAAAACTAAAAAGTACAAGTAAACTGGGACATACAAGTAAACTGAACAACTCTTGTTAACACCCAAAAAAAATCCTACCTGTAGGGTTGGTACAGCTCTTGAACGATCGTCTCTGCGGTACGCCTCGTCTAAGTCCACCTCCGAGCTACCTACACTCCTGGTACTCACCTCCTCAGTCAGCGTTGTTTGTCATCTTCACCAAACACAATAGGGTGTGGGAATATCCCGTGTAGGGGTGAGTATAAAGATACTCCATAGGGACCCCGAGAATCTCAAGGTCTCACAAAATCCGCAAAGGATAAACCACAATCATGAAAACAACTGTCAACCCAACTTAGGTATATAACCATACATATACCTAAGTTATCAAGTAAAAACATCTCAACCATGAGGAAACATGAGGCCAAACTCAAAATCCCAAATCCCAAATATTCCATGAAGAAAATAATCAGACAAAGATAAGATTCAACTCACACCAGGATTTATTGTAGGGGTAGTAACAAGTAACATCCCCAGTCACATCGTCGAACACCTTGGCTGCTAGAGAACCCCTCCTCTATCGAGTATAGTGGGCCTGCCGCATCACACAGAGGTGCTTTCCACTGACCTTGGACTATTGAGGTACTCCTCCTATTGAGTATCATGGGTCTGACGTATCACACAGAGGTGCTCCCCCTCTTGAATTGCTAAGGTACTCCTCATATCGAGTACAGTGGGTCTGTCGTGTCACACGGAGGTGCTCCCCATTGTGGTCGGCTGAGGTACTCCTCCTATTGTGTACCATGGGTCTTCCATGTCAAACAGAGGCTCTCCCCGCCATGGGTCTTCCACGTCACATAGAGGCGCTCCCCACTGGGCATGTCAAGTCACTCTCAGTCGAAACGCTCAGCAGTTATAAAGTCTTAGCCAGTCACAGGGTTCCGTATGTATTGCGCTTGGGATAATTGCTCCCCAATACATAGGTCAAAACTCTAACTACCACTTAGTCCAAAAAAGAAGTATCACAAATATCTACCATGTCATAGGGGTTTCAGTGCAATATATGGTCCGTCAATCGGACGCCCAATCTGTAAGTTATTAGCCTTTTAGTCCTGAAGGCCTGGTTGGATTCATGCTCGATCCAACCCGACCATACAACAACATTATCGAAAAAATCTAGTGGGTTATTCTAAAGGGATTGTCTCTCTACAAGGTTTTTATCGCCATAGATGGTTCGTCAAATGGATGTCTGGTGCCAAATTTGTGGCCAAAAGAGCGTATAGTGTCCAAACTGGTCGGGGTTCGGTCCAACCCGGTTGGACTAACCCGGGCATCCATTTGAAAAACCCTCTACGGCACTGGAAACCTTGGATCGAGATGGTCCCTTTGGTATACCCCACTATATTTTTGGGTAATGTTGGGGTACGGTCGAGTTGGATCTAGCACGAATCCAATCGGGCCCTCGGAACTAAAAGGCTAATAACATACAAATCGGACGTCTGATTGACGCACCGTCTATTGTGTTGAGACCCCTATGACATGGAGGATCTTTGGGATGATTTTTTTGTGGGACTACAAGGGAGTTAGATTTTTGAAATATGGCTTTGGGAATGGTTATCCCTAGCGCTATACGTACAGAACCCTACGACTGGCTGAGACTTGATGACTGCTGACCGTTTCAACTCGAAGTGACTTGACAGGCCTAGTGGGGAGCACCTCTGTGTTATGAGGCTGACCCACTATGGGGAGCGCCTCTATGTGACATGGTAGACGCATGGTACTCAACAGGATGAGTACCTTAGTAGGCCACGAGGGGGAGCACCTTTATGTGACGCGACAAACCCACGACACTCAATAGGATGAGTATCTGAGCAAGTCACGAGGGGGAGCGCCTCTGTGTGACGTGGCAGTACCATGGTGGGGAGAACCTTTTTATGACACGGCATACCCATGGTACTCAACAAAAGGAGTGCCTTAGCAATCAAGGTTAGTGAGAATCACCTTTATGTGACGCGGTTGGCCCACTGTACTCGATAGAGGGGGGGGTCTCCAGTAGCCGAGGTGTTCGACGATGTGACTGGGGATTCTACTTGTTACTACCCCTATAATAAATACTAGTGTGAGATGAGTCTTATCTCTGTGGTATTCTTTCCTTCATGGAATAGTAGGTATTTACTCTTTTGAGTTGGGCCTCGTGTTTCCTCATGGTTGAGATGGGTTTACTTGATAACTTAGGTATATGTATGGGCATATACCTAAGTTGGGATGATAGTTATTTTCATTCTTTTGGTTTATCCTTTTTGGATTTTGTGACACCATGAGAGTTTTGGGGTCCATACTAGGTATCTTTATACTCACCCCTACACGGGCTATGCCCGCACTCTATTGTGTTTGGTGCAGACAACAGATAGCACTGACTGAGGACGAGAGTACCAGGACTTGAGGTAGCTCAGAGGTGGAATAGATGTGGCATACCATAGAGACAATCGTTCGAGGGATGTACCTACCATTCAGGTAGGATCCTTGGTGGTATTTCAAAAGAGCTGTTCAGTTTACTTGTACCACCTAGTTTACCTGTACTTTTTAGTTATCTTGTACTTTACATTTGGGCTTGTATTCTGGACCTTTTTCTTTCAGTAAACACGCTTTTTACTATACAGTTATCTTGTGTTCGTATCTTGTTGTGTGCATGGTGGTGTGTTATTACAGGTTATATAGGTAATTCCTTCCCATTTTGAGGTAATACACCTTTAGGTGCTAGTCGCTAGAACCTGGCCAATGGAAGGCGGGCTTGGGGTAGTCACGGCACAGGCCCTGGGGGATGGGTTGTGACAAATTCTTTTCAGAGGAGTCGATTCTACTATGGAACATAGGACTCTTATTTTTCTTTTTAACGGAAATAGTGTTAAGTGTAGTGAGACTAGTTATCAGTTTAGGGATCCCAGTGTTGGTACGGCAGTCGATGTATCCATACACCAGGACCCTGACTTCTAATTTATGACTCAGTGCACAAAAACACAGATTGCATGTGTGTTTTGAAGAGTTTTCTTTGTGATCTCTTTGAGTTAGCTCACCAAGTATAACTTCTTGACCGTGGATCACCTATTTCTTTTCAGGATTCCTCCACGCAGATAGATAGCTGGGGTTACAAATATAGTACGCACTGATAGCCCACCAAGTAATGAGGCCTCAGTGCAGAGCCCTCTTTAAGTAGAGGCACCATTGGTACCATTACCCGTTAGGCCACCAATGCCACTAGCCCCAACAGTAGATGGTACACACCACTTGAGTGTGTTGCACGAGTTCCAGTTCTAGAGGCCACCCAGGTTCAGGGGAGAGATGGACCCACAGGTAGCTGGGGATTGGATGGAGGCCATAGTGAGAGTCTTCTGACTGGTAGGGACGCCAGCTGATCTCATGGTGATCCTTTCCGCCAGTCTTCTACAGTTAGTAGCAGGAAGAGGGTGGAGCTTGATGCTCCATGCTCACTATGAGGTGAAACTTCTCTAGACAGACTTTGAGATCCTGTTTCATGCAGAGTTTTTCCCAGTTATCCTTCGTGCAGTCCGCATATAGGAGCTACTTCATCTGCAGCAAGGTAGCATGATTGTGGCTCAGTTCCAAGTGAGGTTCACTAACCTCTCACGCTACTCCACTGATATGGTGTGGGACCCATTCATTAAGGACCAGACCTATGATCAGGGGCTCAGGAAGTATATTAGGCCTTCGATGATTTCTCTCAGCATCCCGACGTAGGCGGGGGTGTTAGAGAAAGATCTCTTAGTGGAGAAATTTCTTGATTAGCAGACGCTAGCAGTGAGACCCACCACCGGACGTCACGTAGTAGAGTCTTCTTGTAGATGTAAGAAGATAGATGTTAGAGAGGTCCAGGAGGACCAGACCTACAAGTGGATGACTACATGACTCAGAGTCGGTGGTGCGGGGCTCTCGAGGAAGAGCAGGATAGTCAAGGATCATGCAGTGTTACTCATGTGGCGAGCAGGGTCACATAGATCGTGACTATCTGACCCGCCATACGGATGATCAACAGATGATCGAAGGACTTCCCAGGCAGAGACATAGGTTCGATCGAGTGGGTCCGTAGGGAGAAGGAGGACGTGGTAGAGGAGTTGGCCATGCAGTTGGTGGTGGGAAATGATTCAAGTTGTTACCACCACTACCACCAGGTGGTCCACCCCGACCATAGGGTGCAGGAGGATAGGGGTGAGATCAGCTCCAGGCAGTTGAGTCCTACGATCACGGTGCTCTAGAGATGATATGAGGTACGATCTGTGTCTAATCCACGTTATCTGTAGTACTTATTAACATAGGTTCCAGTCATTCTTTTATTTCCTCTTCCCTTGTTCGGAGCTCGGAGATTTTGATGGAGTCGTTGGCTCGATCCTTATGTCTAGAGATTCCTACAGGAGTGGATTCGACCATTATGCACTGGTGCCGGTAGTGTGACATTACTCTAGAAGGTAAGAGATTCCGCTGGTATCTCCTAGTAGCGGCATCGAGGCCTTACAAGGTCATCTTGGGTATGGACTAGTTATCTACACTCCATGCTCAAATTGACTATATTAGGCACAAAGTGCAGTGTGTCTACATGGATGGGACTAGGTTTACCTTTACCGGTGTGAAGGAAGCCTTTGCAGTACAGGATGGACTTACTCGAGGAGGATGCATCCGATCACTAATCAGTTGGCTAGCCTTAGCCTTGGAGCTGTTGATGTGAAGAGTCCGAGTTATCCTGTAGTGTTGGACCTGTATGTGGATGTCTTCCATGATGATGTTCTGGGTCTTCCTCCTCACTGATAGGTGTACATTTACATTGAATTATACCCTGGGACGACAATGATATCTACACCAGTGTATTGGATGGCTCCCGCAGAGCTTTGTGAGCTGGGGGTACAGCGGGAGGACTTACAGGGGAAAGGGTTCATTTGAACCAGTGTTTCTCCATGGGCAGCCCCGATTTTGTTCTCCAAGAAGGAGGTGGGAGCATGAGGATTTGTGTTGAAAATTAGAGCCTGAATTAGGTGACCATGAAGAACAAGTACCCACTCCCGAGGATTGAAGAACTCTTGGATCAGCTGAAGGGAGCATAGTGGATCTCGAAGATAGAATTCAGACTAGGCTATCACCATCTCAGATTAAAAGATAAGGATTTGCAGAAGACGACTTTCGGATGTCAGTACGGCCATTATGTGTTCTTGGTTATGCAATTCGGTGTGACCAATGCTCCAACAGTGTTCATGGGACTCATGAACTAGATCATTCAGCCATACCTTGATTACATTGTAGTAGTCTTCAATAACGACATTCTGATATACTCGACTACTGAGGATGAGAATGCCTATCATTTTCAGGTAGTACAGGACACACTCTGAGAGTACCAGCTTTATGGTAAGCTCTCAAAGTGCCAGTTCTAGATATGAGAGGTTCACTTTCTGGGACACTTCAACACGGAGGCTGGATTTCCAGTGGATCCAGTGAAGATTGAGGCGGTACTTTCTTGGGAGCCACCCCGGAGTGTGACGAAGGTAAGAAGTTTCCTGGTTTTGGCTGGATACTACCAAAGGTTTGTGCCAGATTTCTTTAGAGTTTCATCACCTTTATCACTATTGACGAAGAGGGGGTAGCCCTTTGTGTGGTCGGAGAGATGCCAGCGGAGGTTTCATGGGCATAGGCAGAGGCTAACTAGTGCCCCCTCTTGAGGATATCGGAGGAGGTCGTAGGGTATGTAGTTTATTGTGATGCATCAGGGACCAGACTCGGATGTGTCCTAATACAGGAGTAAGTAGTGATCACCTATGGTTCTCAGTAGCTGAGACAGCATGAGTATAAGTAAGCCACCCATGACCTGGAGTTAGCAGTAGTGGTCTTCGCCATGAATATGTGGTGACATTACTTTATGGGAGAATTTTTTACAGTGTACTCTGATCACAAGAGTCTCAGGTATATCTTTTCTTGGAAGGAATTGAACTTAAGACAATGGAATTGGCTTGAGTTCCTCCAAGACTATGACTTATAGATATTATATACTCTTGGGAAGGGGAACATTGTAGCAGATGCACTAAACAGGAGGACTGGTATACTATTGCTAGGTGAGGCGACGGAGCAACTGGCCACTTTGTAGATATCCTTTGTGGATCGAGATAGAGCAGCTTTTCTTCAGTCTCTTACAATCACTACCCCACTTTTCTAGTGGGTCAGGGAGGCGTAGCATGAGGACACTGAATTCGAGGCTCGACGTGGTCAGATATCTACAGGACATGCACCTGATGGAATTTATGAAGGTAGGGAGCACGTCATCCTCTTTAGAGGATGTACCATGGTACCATTATCACTTCAGGATAAATTAATGAGGGAGTTCCACACATCCCATCTAGAGGTAAATCTAGGAGTGGAGAAGATGTACCAGGACCACTGACGACATCACTAGTGGCTGGGAATGAAGAATGCAGTAGCAGAGTTTGTCGTTCGGTGCCTTACTTGGCAGCAAGTGAAGGTGGAGAATCGGGTACCAGCAGGCTTAGTTCCGCCTTTAGATGTCCCAAAGTGGAAGTGGGATGAGATATCCATGGAATTCATGAAAGGAATTCCATGTACATCCAAGGTTCATAACTTGATCTGGGTTATCATCGACCGACTCACCAAGTCGGACCACTTCCTACCGATCAGAGAGTAGGGTTCAGTAGAGAGATTGGGACGCCTCTATGTGAAAGAGATTGTGCGGTTACATGGATTACCCTTGATGATTGTCTCCGATTAGGATTAACTATTTACTTATCGGATATGGAAGGGGTTTCAGGAGGCTTTTGGGATGCGGCTTCTTTTGAGCACTGCCTTCCATCCTCAGATGGATGGCCAGACTGAGTGGACTATTCAGACCCTTGAGGACATGCTGAGTTCTTGAATACTTGACTTTAGTCACAGCTGGGAGGATCACTTGACTTTGGTGGAGTTTGAATACAACAACAACTATCACTCAACCATTGTGATGACACTTTTTGAGGCATTGTATGGGTGACCCTGCAGATCACCTTTGTGCTAGACTGACCCAGGGGAGTCAGCACTAGTGGGACCAGAGATGGTACGGGCTAGCACAAAGAAGGTGAGGATCATCCAGGAGCGGATGAAGACTGCCCAGAGTAGGCATATGTCTTATGGAGATAGGGGAAGGAGGCCTCTAGAGTTCGAGAATGGTGACCACATCTTTCAACGGGTCTCACCTTGACGAGGTTTTCGGAAATTTGGTCGAGGCAGCAACTTATCTCTAAGGTTCATTGGACCCTTCCAGGTCCTCAGTAGAGTTGGTGAGGGGGCTTACCACATAGCAATTCCCACTCAGTTGTACCAGATGCATGGAATCTTCCATGTATCCCGACTGAAGAGATATTTGGATGACCCTTCTCACATCATCGACCATGATGATCTGGACGTTGATGATGGGGCGACATTTTCGGAGGTTCCAGTGGAGAATGAGGATTGACAGGAGAATTACTTCATGGGCGGTCTATACCTCTGGTGCGTGCTCGCTGGCTGCACAGGAACCTCCAGGAGAGCACATGGGAATGGGAGACTCAGATGTGTGCTCAGTACCCCCACTTGTTCCCTTAGTTTGAGTTGTGTCTTACGAGGATGCAAAGCCTTGATGTGGGGAGAATATAAAGACATGGAATTTCCATGTAATTTTTTTGTTCTTTTCGTGATATAATAAAATAAAATAAAAAAGTATACCATTTTTATTTCTGAAACACATCAACATGTGTAATGGTGGTGGAGACCACCAGAGCCTAAACCTCCCATGTGGATGTTAAGAGGTGGGGACCACCTGAACTAACCCTTATTTTGAATTAAGAGGCGGGGACCACCCGAACCCCTTTAATGAGAGAAAACCTCTCAACTCCTCCAACTTTAATTATTCCAACACAAATATATTTAATTAGGCCAATTAAATAAGATAATTAATGGTGCCTATATAGTATATTAATTATACCAACTCTGTTGTGCCAACTTAATTTATTTTGATAAACTTAATTTAACATGTTGGCTATTTCAAATTTTGGTGGAATTGGGAGAGGATAACTATTGTAGGATTATTCTCTAAAATGAATAAAATGTTCCACAAGGAAGAAAATGATCCCCAATGAAGAACACTCTCACCAACGGAGAATGACTACAATGACAATGAACCGAAGATTGAGGAAACACCGACGTCACTGACCTCTGTCTATCCCCAACAACATTATCTCCTTCCTCGCAACCTCCGTCAACAAATCTCTGAGGTAGGGGTTTTATTATGTGTGATTATGGATTCCCATGTTCTTCCCTTCTAATCAACGAATGCAGATCAACTCTATAACTAGTTAATCCGTGGATGATTTCATTTTCTGTGGGTTTGGGAATAATCATTGCCGTGGGTTTTAGATTTTGATGTTCTTCTTTCAAAGTTTTTCTTGCGCCACTTTCTACTGCTCTAACGTGGAGATTGCAGGCCAAAAAATCATGGATCAACCCCTCTGTCGTTCTTCATTATTGTTGTGTTCTTCACAATGGAAGAAGGAGGCTTTGTGACACGACGAGGAATGAAGAGCGGTCGGCCGAACCGGCCGCCGGTGGAGGCACGGCGCGTGATCGGGCCATGCAGAGAGGATGGCTGGCCATCTGGCCAGCCACAGTGGATGGCCGCACCATGGTCGCCACTCCGTACCGCAGCCGCCCCACTGCACCGTGGGCTCCTCGCTAGACCGCGACCTTCACGCCACCCCACGGCTTCCGCCGCCCTGCGACCCCCATCACCCTGCAGCCCCCACAGCCTCCACGGCCCTTGCGGCCTCTGTCACCCCATGTCCTCTGTGGCCCCTCGCTTCCCTTGTAGCCTTTGCGCCACCTCGCGCCACCCCGCGACCCTTGCGGCCTCTGTGCCGCCTTGCGCCGCCCCACGGCCACACCGTACCACCCAGGCCTGGCCGCCCAGTGCGGACCGGACTGCCCAGCGTGGGTCGGGCCACCCAGCATGAGCCTTCCCGGGTCTACCCAAACCATTTTTGACAGGGCTGGGTTGGACCGGGTCAATCCAACCGGTTCGGACCGGACTTGGACCCACTTCGACCCATTTATGCTCTTTTGGCCATAACTTTGGCACTGGGCATCCATTTGATGAACCGTCTGTGGCGCCGGAAACCTTGGAGCGAGATGGTCCATTTGGTATACCCCAATAGTGATTAAGATAAAGTTGGGTTATTGTTGGTTTGGATTGAACACCAATCTAACTGGGTCCTCGAGACTAAAAGGCTAATAACTTACAGACCAGTCGTCCTATTTACGCACTTTCTATTGCGTTGAGACCCATATGACAAGGTCGATCATTGGGAAACTTCTTTGTGGGACTAAGTGGAAATTGGAGTTTTTACCAATAGCTTGGGGAGTGGTTCTAACATGAACGATACGTATGAAACCCTGTGACTGGCTGAGACTTGATGACTGCTGACCATTTCGACTCGGAGTGACTTGACAGGCCTAGTGGGGAGCGCCTCTGTGTGACGCGGAAAACCCACGGTTCTCGATAGGAGTAGTACCTCAGAAGTCCAAGAGGGGGACCACCTCTATGTGACGTGGCAGACCCATAGTACTCAACAAGAGGATTACCTCAGCAAGTCACGAGGGGGAGCGCCTCTGTGTAACGCGACAAACCCACGTTGGGGAGCGCCTCTGTGTGACGCAGCAGACCCATGGTACTCAAAAGGAGGAGTACCTCAGCAATCCAAGGATAGTGGGAAGCACCTTTTTGGGATTCTTTAGTTCCACTATACTCGATAGAGGATGGGTTCTCTAGCAGTTGAGGTATTCGCCGATGTGACTGGAGATGTTACTTGTTACTACCCCTATAATAAATCTTGGTGTGAGCTGATATTATCTTTTTGGTATTCTTTCCTTCATGGAATATTTGGGATTTGGGATTTGGATTTGGGCCTCGTGTTTCATCAGGGTTGATATGGGTTTACTTGATAAATTAGTTATATGTATGGGCATATACCTAAGTTGGGTTGATAGTTGTTTTCAATCTTTTGGTTTATCTTTTGTGGAATTTGTGAGATCTTTAGGGTCTCGAGGTCCCTACTAAGTATCGTTATACTCACACCTATATTGGCTATGCTGGCACCCTGTTGTGTTTAGTGCAGACGATGGACAATGTTGACTGATGATGAGAGTACCAGGACTGGAGGTAGCTCGTAGGTGTACTTAGACGTGGCGTACCATAGAGATGATCATTCGAGAGATGTAACTACCCTTTAAGTAGGATCCTTGGAGAGTGTTCACAAGAGATATTCAGTTTAATCATACCTCCCAATTTACTTATACTTTTCAGTTTTCTTATAATTTACAGCTGGTCTTGTATTCCGGCCCCTTTTCTCTCATACACACTCTTTTTACCATACAGTACACTTGTGTTCATATCATTCTATATGGTTGGTTGTGTGTGTTTATAGGTTATAAAGGAAATTCTTTCCCAATTTTAGGGAATATGCCTTTTGGTGCTAGTCACTTTCCCCTGGCATATGGAAGGTGGGCTTCGGGTAGTCACGACACGGGCCCTGGGGGACGGGTCATGACATAATTAAACATTTATAAATTTTATTTGAAAAAATAAACTTCAAATTTCAATGAGTAATTCAAGAATTATCATAGTTTTATATTTTATTTATTTTCTGAGAAGATAATTTTTTCGATTAATATCGAAAAATCCTTAATATCAATTTGAAAAAAACTTTTCATCTAAATATTTTTTCTAGATTAATTATATTTTCAATAGGTTTCCAAATAAAAATAGGTAAATTAACAATATATTAATCCAATTATTGTCATTTTGAAAATTTCTATATTGATTTTATTTATAAAATTTTTGAATATTTTTATTTTAAAAACCTTATTTCTTATCCCGTATATGGGATTAATTTTAAATTAAATACAACCACATCAATGATTTGAATTTCAAAAAATGGATTCTATATTTGGAATAGTCATAATTTAAATTTTCATGTTTTATGTAATTATTTTTTATAAAAAAAGGTTTCAGAAACAAATTAAAATTAATTATAGAGATTAAGGTAAAAATGTGTTCACTTAGTGGTTAGACAATGATATTATGGGAAAAAATTACATATAAAATTTTCCAAAACCCATTATATGGGAATTTTTAGACCATATCACTTATTATATCAAAATAATTTCATTATTTGAGGCACATAATGTACTTGAGACCTTCCAATAGTGTTTATCTTGTAGTATTTATAAGAATATGACTCATCCAATATAAAAAAGAACTCACACCTACATTTTTCACACCTCTTATGCCATTTATATTGATAAAAACCTTAAAAAACAGTTCAAAAATTTTCTATCCTTAATATAGCTTCCTTAAATTGGGAATAAAGTTAACCAAGGAAGTAATTTTGTACAAACCAGAAGGAGTTACCCGAAGAAGAGGCGACTTTCTTCATTATGAACTTTTTTTAATTCTTTCTCCACCACTCCAAATATTCTTAAATATATTAACCAAAATATATTAAATATACTAATATGATGTTATTTTAAGTTTATTAAATAAAAATTCACACACTTCCACCAATCTTGAAACACAATCATTGTTCATGTGAACAACAAACTATAGCCTCGCGAATAGATGTGGTTTGTTCTGCCATTATTACCTTTCACAGTTGGGAAAAATGATGGATTTATGTTTTATATATGATTTATGTGATATTAATAATTTATTAATTTTACTCTAGTTAATATATAACACATACCTTCATGATTTCCATTTTTTGGAACATCTTAATGTCATTGATGTGTACAGTGGATTACTGCCTTGCGAATCAATGTTATTCATTCAAACATTACATAAAATGTATTAAGTATTGGTTTCATAAAAATTTAATATATATATATCATAAATATGATTATATAATGATAATATATATATATATATAATTTAATTTTCTATCTTTAAATATCACAAGAAAATGGAAACAACATTCATGTGAATGTACGTCCTATAATCTCCATGAATTGTGTATTTCGTTTCCTATCACTAAATTTTATAGATAAATATAAATATGTATGATATTTACATCATGGTTTGAATTCTAGATATGATGAAATCATGATCAATATAAGAGGAACAAAAAAATAACAATTCAAAACATACTAAAAAAGTGGTTATCACCCGAAACAATGAAAATAATGAATTATCATAAAAAATGGTAATGAGATGTTATAGAATAATCATATATGATATTATATATATTAATATGTTTATTTTATAATATAATAACATCCATAAAATAATTATATATGATTTTATAGAGCATTCATCCAAATTGACGTATAAGGTAATGTATTTCACCTCAATTTCATTTCATTGAGGCTTATTGTAATGTTATTCACCGACTTAATTTTTTTAGGTGTATATATTTCATAATGTAATTTAATATTATAAATAATTATTTATTTATTTTATTTTATTCTTGAATATGGATTACTTTTTTAAGGGTATTTGAATAAAAAATTAAATAGTGGTAAAGAATTTTATAACCCAATTCATTTTCTTTGGGTTATATTACTTCTTAATTATATGTAATATTATATGATTATATGTATAATAGGTTTTTTGTATCTATTTTTTTATTTCCACTTGATTTATGTGGATTTATAGATGATAAAAATAATTTATTCATTGATTAATTTTCACTTAAATGTTAAGATCATTTTAAGGGCCTATTCCAAAATCTCATTTTAATCGAGATTATTTATTCATGAATTTTCATTAAATTATATTAAATGAAAATTTACTAATAAAACCACTCATTTTATTATCCTATTGATGGTAATTAAAATGTTTTAGTTAAATTTCTTAGGGAAACTATACATCATTTCACTCTTTAGTTTGTAATTTGTTATCTTACAAAACCTTGTTTTTTTTTAATAAAAATAATTTATTTATAAATTTAAAAATGATTTATTAAAATAAAATTTCAATAATTTTTTCATTTAGAAAAACATTTTCAATGAAATATACTTATTTCTTTATAAAAAATTAAAATTCCTAAAATAATTTAATACAAAAAAAATATTATTTTACTACATACAGAATTACCCTCCATCATTTCATTGAAGCATAATTTGGAATTTTTAAAAGGTGTTTTCAAGGTTTTTTAATGTGATTTTCAATGAAATGAATTTTAATTTTTTTCAAAACTGAAAATTATAGTTTCCTCAATAATTTTTTTGATGATTTTTTCAAATTTTCCATGATAAAAACCATTATTCTTACCCAAATGGGTATACATTGGATTGATAACATAATTAATCTTACTATGGATTTCCAACAACTGTTTTGACCAATAATAATATTGACATTCACTTCCTTGAATAATTTTCTTATTCATTAACTTCCCTTTTATTTATTCACTTTACATTGATCATTGAACATTAAATTTAACCCAAATATTCACAAAACATATCATGGATATGATTAGTGCCTAAACATTATACCATTTCACTTACTGTGTTTACATTGATAGTTATTTTATTATCTAGAGAATTATTGATAAATTCATATTCATAAATCAATATAGAAATTTCATAAGGTACATTTTTTAGTAATTGAATATATTATTCGATATATGTGGTTTTTTTGGATATGTATTACATGGTTTAAGGACTTTTTAAATTAATCTCCTTGTGGAATTGGCAGTCTCATGGGATGGAATCAGTTGGGAAAACCCTGTGTGTTTATAAATACTATCTTTTAAACTATCTTGAGGATTGATCTTGATAGTAGAGATGGAGTTGTATAAATGGAATCAATTTTTACCTTGTATGTATTAAAATATATTGAGGATAGATCATTATATTAAAGGTAACATGTGGTTGGAAAACATGAAAACCGATATTTAAGAATTTCCTACATTTAAAATTGGTTTATTATTATCCATGTGACATTCCCTAAAAAATACTATCAAAATATTTCATTATTTTTATATTTATCAAATGTTATGTGTTTTTAGTAAATTACATTTCTATATTATTTACTCATTATTAGTTACATTTCTTATGTTCTTATTTACTTAAATTTCTATATTTATTATTCTCATTGATTAATTATTGTTTCTTATGTACTTATCCTTTAATGATCATTTAAT
The DNA here is from genome assembly GCA_963277665.1 of Viscum album. NCBI lineage: Eukaryota > Viridiplantae > Streptophyta > Magnoliopsida > Santalales > Viscaceae > Viscum > Viscum album. The sequence continues at coordinate 865,367,183 of OY728146.1, read as the reverse complement.
CTCTCCAATGTTTTGTTTTATTTTCCAATGATTCTATTAAGGATACTAATAATGATATTAGAGGATATTCTAGATGGAATAAATTTTTTATTCAAGAAAAAGGAAAAATATCTTATAATTTGTGTATTCATTTATAATAAAATAATCATGTATGTATCTAGTTTATGAGTACTACTAAATTGATTGGCCATTTGAGATATTATTTCCTTATATCTATGATAATTTTTAATGGGATAAGAAACCTGATCTATGATTTCTAGGGTTGAGGTTTCTACAGTTAGCATTAGAGAATGAATAGCTAACACAATGAGAACTACATTTTGGAAAATATAGAGTAGGGAACATAAAACTAAGATATATATTGATGATAAGTATTTAAGAACATCCTAATGTTTTCATAAGGTTGATATTATGTGAATATTTCCTAGAAATAATTATCAAAATAGATAAAATCATGGTTTTTGAGTTTATGATTTAATATAAGATTAATGACCAAAAAACTATGGATTTTTGTGATGGGACTCTATGATGATAAAGGTAATTTAAGATGGAATTTATATATATACAACATATTATTTTAGTACTAGATTTAGTGGAAATTTTATTAAAGTTATAATCCAATTACATTTTATTGACATCTCTTCTAAAGTATTTACAAAATTTAGGGTCAATGTACAAAAAAGACTATTAGACATTGTAAAAAAATATTTTGTCTTTAAAATCATATTAAAAATGTTATTTAAATATTAATTGAATTTAAAGGGTGTCCATTATAATTTTTGGAAACATTATAGGAACTACATTAATCAATTCTAGAAAATTGAAAACCCGCACGTAGAGTGACAACCTGTCAAATCCATAAAGGCGATATTTCTAGAACCCATGACTAAATGAAGATAAGGCATTCATTCTTACCAATGGAAAATGATTTGTCTTGGTAATTATCCCATTATTTTTATTTGAACAATTCTATGAATAAATATTAATGATGAAACTATATTATTTTTTATTTGGATTAGATATTAAGGTATTAACCATACAAGTTTTTTATAATAGTTAGAGATAAATATAAATAATTTTTTATAGATCTTACTTTTTGTTAAATGTGAATTTTACCACATCAGGTAGAAAACCCGATTTTAGACATATATTTCATGAATTAATTGATGAATTAGAAATTAATATAAGAATAACCAAAGGATAAAATTGTATTTATAGAAATATATAAAAAATTATATTTTCATATATTATTAAGAAATAAAATAATTACTCAAAAATTGGAAAATTATCATAAAATAAATAATATCATAATTCCTTCATTTTTGTTGAACGGAAGGTATATGAAATCACCATATATTTAGGGTTTTGAATATATAAAAATTACATTGATCAGTAACTTGTTTTTTATCAATGTCCTCAAGCACACCCAATAAATATTTATTCTTTTCATCCATGTCTAGAAATTCACATTCCACATATTTTATCCAGCTTGGGATCATAATAATTTGTTATTAAAATTTTCATTTTGTACGTCACATTCCCTCTTATTAAGAGGTTATTTTATTAAAACATTCATTATGGGGGGTTTTAAAGAAAATTAATTTTCAAATATAAAACCTTGTATTACTATGATCATGATTAAATTGTGATGGCGCAATTTAATTAAGGTTTTTATAATGTAACAGACCAAAATTTTAATTTAAGATCATTTTTTCCAATTGAATATATGAAACGAAACACCAATAATTGGAGGGAATATTTCATTCCATGAATTTGAAATATATATACTATTATAAATATATTCATTCTTTTATGTAGCTTTAAATTCATGCAATACTAATTAGTTTGTGTTACATGCAACAATGATGTAAATAGATAGCTTGATATCCAGGCAATAGATAGTTGTACTGAACACTATTAATATTATAATTAAAAATTAAAATTAACGATTTTACTATAAATTAGAGGTTATGAATAGGTTTAATTAACATATAAAAATATATTTTTTAATTCATTAGTTAAAAATTAATTATGAATTAATATAAAAATGCAATTGAATATAAAAGAAACGTTTTTATAGAAAACATTTTTTATGCGAAAGATGTGTCTTATCATAATAAATTAAATTAATTATTATTAGTGGTTGATATTAAATATAAATATATTATATAATAAATAATTATTCTTCTTTCATCTAATATATTTTATAGGCATAAGATAAATTCAAATTAAATTTTATAAAAAATGTATTTTTATAAAGGAAGGTTTCCCACCTTTTAATGGAGCACTTGTTTTAACTTTAAAGTTTTAAAATTTTATAAATTTTATTTTATAAAACGGTTTCATTTTATTTTAATGAAAAATTATGAAAAAATTATTAGGGTTATTTTTCGATATAATTTAGAGAAGATAAATATTTTGATGAATAGATAAAAAATCTAAATTTTAATTAAAAAAATATTTTTCGTGTAAATAATTTATTGTGATAAATCATATTTCTAATTGGTTTTAAATTACAAATATATCAATTATAAATCAATTAATAAAATTTACTCATTAAATTATTCATTTTATTTAATTTCAATATAATAACAAAGTAATCTTTTGAACATTTTCACATTAAAACATGCTTTCTTTTCCCATTTGCAAGATTAATATTAAAATAATTTATTCCAATTATTTGATTTTAATTTGGAAAAAAGAATTACATAATTGTATTTATAATTATTTATTTTATCACTTAGTTTCAACATATTTCTCTACCAAAAATAATTTTGAATAAAATTAAAATTAATTATAATGATTAAGGTAAAATAAGTTTAGTTAGCAGTGAATCATTATATTGGGATATTTGACATATAAAATTGTCCAAAAACCATTTTCTAGACACATGTAGGACCTATAAAAGATTTTATATAGAATACATATTTATTTTATTCACATTATGTGTAGGATACCTCCCAATAATTTTTATCATTTGGTATTTAGAATAAAACCAATCCTCTACCACTATAAAAGGTCCCTCACCCCCTCATGTCTTCACACCTCCCAATCCATTTGGCTCAACAAACACCCAAAAAAATAAAAACAAAAAATAAACTCAAAAAGTTCCTCTTATCATCCTATAGTGCTCAATTGTTTCATAAATCAGTCCAAGGATGTCCTTTGGTGAAAAATAAAATGAGTTACCAAAAAAAAGGTAACATTGTTCAATGATCACTTTTGTTTTATTTATTTCTCCAACCCTTAGAATATTATAATAATGCACTTATATAATTGCCTTATTATCTTAAATATGAATTTTTTTATTTTTTTGTTACTACCATATATGTCGCACACTTCCATCAATTGAGAAATGCAATCATTGTTCATGTGTACGGCAGACTACCTCTTCATAATCCGATGTTGTTCTTTATTCCATTACCACCATTGAAGGATTGTAATTATGATGTATATATAGTTTAATATATATATATGATATTAATAATTTATTTATGATTATTTATTTATTATATAACATAGAACTTCATGCTTTTAATTTTGTGGGAATACGATAAGGAAATTCATGTGTACCACAGAATACCGCCTTGCGAAGCAATGTGATTCATTCACACATTACATAGAATGTATTAAAAATGATTTTAATAAAACTATGTGATATATATAACATAAATTTGAAACTATAATGATAATATAGATATATTTATATATTATAAACCTTTATATCATTCAATTCTATAAGAAAATGGAAACAACGTTCTTGCCTACATACAACCTACCATATTCATGAAGGGTGTATTTCATTTCCTAACACTAATTTTTGGATAAATATAAAAATATATATACAATAAATATTTATTTTATTTAAATAAACTTTTAAATTCTACATTTTATTAAATCATTTTCAAAGTAAGAGGAACAAAAATATAAAATGTCAAATCATACGAAAAAACAAGAGGTAATTACCTGAAACAATGAAAATAATGAATGATTATTAACAAATGAGTGATAAAATATTATAAAAAATAATATACGATATAATAAATATAAATATGGTTATGGTATAAGTTAATAAAATTCTAAGATCTACTATACAAAATTTTGAAGAGTGTTCAACCACTAGGATGCTCAAGTTTGTATATTTCTCCTCAGTTTCACTTAATTGAGGCATGTTTAATGATATACACCAATTTACTTTTATATGAAGTATATAAATCATCTTGAAATATAATATTATGAATAAATCATTATTCATAGTATTTTATGTTTCCATTTTAATTATTTAATGTAAGGGGATTCTAATTAAAAAATACAAAGTGGTAAAGAATTTCATAACCAAACACATTTTTTTGGTTATATTAATTCATCATTATCATTAATATTATATTATCTTGTGTATAATTACATTTGACTACCTATTTTTTATTTAATATTATTTTATTTGTATTTATTATTGATAGATATAATCAATCCATTTATTAATTATCACTTCAATGTTACGTTCATTTTTTGGGGTTATTAAACAATCTCATGATAATCAAGATTGGTTATTATAGAATTTACATTAAAAGAAATTATATTATAATTAATTAGTAAAAAAATTAAATTTATTATCCTTCAGCTATTCGTGATCTTTCTCAAGTAATAGTAAAATTTTACAACTCATTGGTATTAAATTTTATTAGTATTTTTTTTTGAAAACCTATCATCATTTTTCTATTCTATTAGAAATTTGTTTTCTTACAAAACCATGTCTTCTAAAAAATCATGCCAAATTATTTTTCTATACCTTTAAAAAAGATTTATTAAAATCCATTTAAACCAATTTTTTCTTTTGAAAAAATATTTTCAAAGGAATATTTTAGTAGTATTTGGAACAAGGAAATTTTCTATCTTTTTTTCAATGAAAAAGGAATATTTTTTTACCTCATATAGAATTACCAACAATCATTTAATTGAAGATTTCTTTGTAATATCACCAAGATTTTTTAAAAAAATGTTCTTAAATGTGATTTTAACATAAATTAATTTTCAAAAAAATTGAAAATGAAAAGGATATATTACTCAATAGTTTTTTTAATATATTTCTAATTTCATAGACGAAAACAACCCTTCTTATTAATATAATGGGTATACTTTGTACTAATTATATACTTATTCTTTATTTTGAATTTACTATGATTATTTAACTGAGAGTATTATTGATTATCACTTCCTTGAATCATTTTCATATTCATTAACTTCCCCTCAATTTATTCACATTTTCGTGATCAATAAACTTTAATCATCCCCTAAATATCCATAATGTTTACCATCATTATCATTATTTCATAAAACATACTATTTTTACATAAGGTTTCTACATTGATAGTTAATTTATTATCTATGTAAAATATTTATAAATATGTATTGTTTAATCACTAAATTTTTTTATAATATATACTTTTTATAAATTAAATAGATTATTAAATAAATAAATAATTCATTGGAAGGGTAAAAAATGGGTTGGGGACCATTTAATGTAAAATCCTTTAGGAGTCCATAGTTATATGGGATCAAAGTTTTTATACAAACCCTACATGTTTATAACTTGTATCTTTTAAACTATATAGAGGATAGATCCTGACATTTGAGATAGAGTTGGCCAAGTTGAATTGGATTGTACCAAATATTTTTTTAAACTATCATGTGAATATATATAGATGCTAAAGATATCATGTACTAGGGAAACTTGACATCCAATATTTATAAATGTTTTTCATTCATAATTCCATTGTTATGATCCATTATATTTTCATTGTGAAAAAATATATGGATGCATTTAATTATTAGTTTATTGATTAAAATGAATGAATTTTTATTTATTAACCTTGAAATGTTATTTATTGATTTCATTCTCAGTTTTGATTACATTGAAGGTGTTCTTAGTTATTTCTCTTGTAAAATTGTTTTTTCTCATTGATTCTTTATTTCTTCTACTCTAATTATCAATTACTGAGAATTCATGATCACTAATATTTTGTTTCTATTCATAGAATTAAATGATTATTACCATGAAATATATGAAATATATTATATATAGAATAAATTTATTAATCTAGAAAAGAATAAATATAATTGGTATCTTATGTATTAATTTATAATAAAATAATTATGTCTGTATTTAGTTTAATATGAATACTAAACTGATCAGTCTATTAGGATGTAATTTTCTTGTATCTCTACTATTTCAATAGTAGCAGGCACCATCTATGAAATTTCTAAGGTCAGATCATTACACTATTTAAATACATTTTCAAATATATTATACTACCATTAAAATATTTTAAAAAGAATCTTCATGTTATTTTTTTAATGAGGTACATTAAATATTTTACCAAAACTGTGAATGGATTCATTGTATTAACATTTAATTAATGAATGGTTTTTCACTGCATCATATGTGTTATTTTTATTTAGGCTTCAGTTATAATATTCCATCGTTATTTAAAAATAAAATCATCTTCAAAATATTCTTGTAAATTTTATTATAAATTTTATCAAGTGAAAATGATATTTTCCAAATGTTCTCAAACAAATTTTGAAATGAAATATTAATGTTATTTTGTTTTATTTTGACATCCAAGGATGATTTTTTTGATTTATTAGGGATATAAACTAAATATACCATATAAATTATTACTCTGGATGGAGGATGTGCATGTTGTTCTATTTATTAATTGTGGAAAATATTTACATTCGGTATACTAGTTTTTTTAATATGACAGGTAATATTTCTTATGTATTAAATTATAGTTCATTTATTTTATATGTTTAATTCACTTAATATATTATGTTATGTTAAGGGATCATATTATCCCTTTAACAAAATAGAAGATCTCATGAGAAAAATATGTTTTGTTATGTTGAATATGCCTTCACTATTTTATATTATGTATTCACACGAGGCCCTTATTGTAAGATTATGATGACAGATTTTGTGTAATCTATCATCAGGAAATAAGTTAATATAATCTATGTGATTATTTATGTTATTATTACATCAATGGATATATTCCCATTTTATGATATTATATATATAGATCATTTGAGTATTTTTTATATTTTTCATAATATTGATGATTTATATATTATATGACTACATATGTTGTATGTTTTTCGTTTTTGAGAATTTGAGAACACTTTTTATTATGTTTCAAATTTCACATGATACAAAAAAAAAGCTCTATGATCGATTTTAGGAAAATACATTAATAAAAAATAATAATTTTTTACAAAAAAAATTGATTTTAATGTGATTTTATCAAATTATATGTGAGATTCAGTTATGTATCTAGTCTACTAAGACTCCTAAAATATTAAATTATTTTGGATGTGATCTCTTATATTATGTGAATGTGTACTAACATAAACACTAGATCTAGTTTAATGGAGTTATGTGTCACAACTAGTATCATAGGATGTTAAATATAAACATTGTTAACTAGGATAAAAAAAACTTATATTAGATAACATAAATATATGAAATATTGTTCAGATAAGTCTATGTATATATAATATCATTTTTTGTAAGGTGGATAATGTGTGGTTTCCTAGAAATTACATCACTATATTTATACTAGAATGCATATATGAATGTGTAACAGATGCACCATGAGGTAAATAGCCTAAAAAATACATGTTGGGTATCAACCCTATCATTCTCAGTGTACAATGAGTGGGGCTAATACTGCCATTCTATTTATATATTTGTAGGGGATATTATTCAGATGATTTACACACTCTTTATAAACCATTATAATATATATTTCTAAATATTTTTATGATTGGAGGATATTTCCAATGTTGGTAATCTTATGATTCTGATATAAGCTATGCCTAAATTTAAAATTTATGTGATTTTGTTGCACCTAATTTAAAATTATACACTACGATTTATAATTAATATTTATTTGACATAATTTATTATTTTAAATTATTTATAAATGGAACATATTGGAAAGAACGGGAACTTATTAATAAAGGTAATAAATGTAGGCATTTTCCTCATTGGAAAGATAATGGGGCATGAGTTGGATATGAAAAAATTGTTGTAATATTGGTGAAGTTGGATCATGTATTGACCGGTAACATTTCCTAACTAGAGCGTACTAAAAATCCAAAGATGGTAAAATATTGTTGGCACACATCATGCAACAATGACCTTTATAATATATAGAGAATAGTAATACATTATTATTTTTACAATGGATAATGTCTCTGGAAAAGAAGCTTATAAAATTCAAACATATTGAAAGATGTAAATTTGTTGTGTATGTTTAACATCATTACGTTGATAATGATTAATAGGGTTATTTATCTCGAACACTGAGGAGATGAAATAACTAAATAGTATAGAGGGAAGTAATTTCAAGGGGATATTATTTAAAAATTCTTTTCTCTAGGGAAATGAGATAATATAGAGATAAATTCCTCAATATAAAGTAAAAGGAAAGTTAACATTCTCTAAAATAGTATGCAAAGTTTACATGGTTATAAAATCATGGTTTAGATTTTTTATGTAATCCATGATGTAAGATTGATCATTTATTTCATGGGATATATCCTTAAGATATTATAGAATTAATCACTCATACATTTTCCGTGTACGTGGAGAGTGAATCATGTGCTATAAATATAGACAATAAAGTCCCCATCACTAATGTTTCTAAGGGAAAACCTGAAATGAAGGGGGAGAATGAAATTTTTTATAAAATAAATATAGAATAAGGGGATAAGAGAAGGGTTTAATATATATATTGAAATAATTTAAAGATAATATTTTTAAAACATGCCTTATTGAATGGGATATTTCATGGAGTGTTTATAAAAAGGCCTTCTACCTCATGATTGTAAAATCAGGAACGATGTCTCTAATTTAAAATTCCATAACTATAATGATATGGGTCACTATTAAAATAAATTTTTCATGAAACAAGTGAATATTCATTAGAAATGTCCCAGGGGAAAATTAAAAGCTTATGTATACACTACAATTGATTTTTATGTGGAGGAAGGTACTTTTATCATAACCTCAAATTTATTTAACGCTTTATTTGATACAGGATCATCACAATCATATTTAATTTTTTTATCTATGAAATTTACATATTTCCCAAGAACCATAAGATGTGAGTTTTTAATCAATAATATTAGTGGAGATATTATTGAAACATGGATAGGTTTGTAAGTTCCCATGATAACACAAAGACATTCCCTACTATGAATATTAATTATTATAGCAATGGATTAATTTGATATAATACATCAAAAGGATTATAAGTCTAACTATAATTTTTTATTATAATATATAGTGAAGGATATTATGATTAATTAATTATATGGGGGAACCATAATCTTTATAGGGTATACTATATTATCTGAATCATGCCTAGATCCACCTCTAGTAGTTCTCTCTAATGAAATTCATAGAGATGAATAAAATATTCCATCGATGAATGGGTCATGTATCCTAAAATAAATTATATAACTATTGTGTGTTGAATACATTAATGTGTTTCCAAAATTAATACATAGAAATACACCTAAGAAGAGGTTTAGTTTTCAATTGTTCTCATACATGATGAAAATATATATATATATAACTCAATATAAGATGGCCAAAATTGAATTAATGATACCAAAAATACTAGTATTGGAGTTCGATATTAATTTATCTAGTGTTTCCCCAAGTGAATCCCCTATTATTTGGATTCAGAAAAAATATTGGTCTATGAGGTTGTGCATTGATTAAAAGGAAATAAATTCCTTGTTAATTAGGATCATGTGTTATCTTCCATCAACTGATGAATTGTTTGATCAAAATAAAGATATCAATATTTTAAAAAGATTTTTTTTTAGGTATAAACATCTATTTGTAATGTAGGATTATGTTTCATAGGTGAAATTTTCAATGAGGTTTATACATTATTAATTTATAGTAATGACCTATATATTTACTTTTTCACCCTCTATTATTGGATTTTATGAATAGATTATTTGATTAATATATCAATACTTTATTTTATTTTATTTAATAATGATATCATGGTTTACTATAAATTCCATGATGATTATATTAGTCATTTAGGATTCATTCATAGGACTCATAAAGAAAATGAGTTATATTGAATTTTTAAAAATTGTGAATTCTATACACATGATGTTTATTTTCTAGGACATGTAGTCCCTATGTATGTTATATGAGTTTATTATTTGATGAAAATGCAGTGATAGAATGGAAAACCTTGAAAATTATATCAAAGGTACGTAGTTTACTTTTATTAGATAGTCACTCTCGATAATTTGTACAAATGTTATCTCGATTAATAAACTCATTAACGTAGTTGACACATATAAGGGATATGTTCATATGGTCACAAGATTTTATTGAATTTTTTGATAATTTAATAGTAAATTCATAAGTAAACCAATATCGACATTACTATCTAAAATGGGTCGATTTGTGATATATATTGATGAATCAATGTAAGGACATGAATGTGTCCTTATATAGAACAAATTCTTTTTTTAAATGCATCATGTAAGTTCAATATTAAATAATAGAATTATAAAACTCTATATCTTCATTTGGATACTATAATATTTGTTTTGAATATATGGAGGCATTATAATTAGGGAGGAAGATGTTAAGTATTTAAAGATATAAAAATTGAAACGATTCTCCTCACATAAAGATCTCAACATATGGAAAAGATGATGAAGATAAATAATAAAGGAGTATGTTTTCTCAATAAAATACCACCATGGGATGAAAAATAAGGTGGTTAATGCATTGAGTAGGAAGGATCAAGGGGTTTTATCTAAAATTAGAATTAAAAAATATTCTATTTTCATGGATTTAGTAAAGATGGATTTAGGAATAATTAAGGAAGGGGAAACATCATATCTATTATAAATGATTGTCAAAACAACCTTATTTTTTAAAATAAAAATTTCCACACTTGATGATAAAAATATTTAAAAGAAAATATAAGTTTTTAATACTAGGATGTCTATAAAATTGATCTATAAAGATTTTATATTGAAAGTTGTAAAGAGTTTGCGTGTTCTATCTATGTCAAAGATGAAAATATAATTTGTAGTTGAAGCTCATATTTAAAATTTCACTTTACAACATTATAGAACCATAATGTATCTAGATATGAAGGATAATTTTTGTGGGATAGTATAAAATATGTAAATTTCCAACAATAAATTAGGATTCATGATTTTTTAATAGGTACAGGCTGAGAGACAACATCCTAAACAATTCATGATACCATAACTGATTCGGGTGTGAAAAAGGTTTGATATTACTAATTAATTTCCCCCTAAATTTTCACATACTCCTCTAAATAATAATTTTTTATGGTTTATTACTGATCACTATTCCAAGTAATCTCATTTCCTCTATAAAATTGATGATTTACCTCTTTATTACTTCATATAGATCTATATTAATGATGTTATGGGAATTAATTTTTTTATCTTTTTCTATTGTATCTGATCATGATCTATAATTAACATTGAAATTTTAGAAGAGAAATTGTAATGATATCAACACAAAGCTACATTTGTGAAATAAATGTCATCCTCAAACTAACAGGGTGTTAGAATGTACTATTTAGACATTAAGAAATATATTTTCATCATGATCAATAGACATTAAAGGTGTACATGATCATAACATACCTATGGTAGAATTTTCATTTAATATTATCTTCCATTAATGAATTAAAATGACAACATAGGAGGAATTGTGTAGGAAGAGGTTTCTTACATCGACTTTCTAGGAATAATTTGGTGAATGGGATCTTGTAGGACAAGATCTATTCAAAGATACAACGGTGAATGTAAATATTATTTAGATTCACATTAATGATTCTCAATTTATATAAAAACACTATCCCAATAACTAATGGTATTATTTGGTATTTTGAATGGAAGATCATTTTTTGTTAATGTTATATCTATGGAAGGTTATAATAATGTATATAATTTAATGGAAACTATTTCCTTTTTACATCCATCCCTTACAAATTCATCAAATAATTTGTGTTTTTGATTAATGTTCGCAAATTCCACCAAGAATATCTATAGTTCAAGAAGTGTTCCATATATCCTTATTTAGGAATTTCATGTAAGATCCAATTAATGTGCTCACTTATGAGGAAATGGAATTGGAAAATTGATTTATCTTACTATAAATAACCTACCCAAAATCTTGAAAATATATAAAAACTGTTCAATAATCAAATTACATAGCTTCTAAAGGTTCATCAGAGAAATCATAAGATTGAAAAAAATAATTTGTAACATGAAATTTTTTTTATAAATTACTTCCAAAATTAACTGATGTGATTGAATTATAGAAAATTTATGGTGGAAATATTTTAATGATAGAGGAATTTGACACACAAGCTTCAATTAGAGTATATATTGTTTTATTTCTAATGAAATAATATTATAATTCACATAGATTAATTCAAGAATGAAATTGGAACCTAAATTCACAAATTTTATTAATTTAATTTGATGAAAAAAAAATTTAATATCTGAATTTTACATGTCAAAATAAAATATGGGTAATTTTTTATTAATAAATGTTTTATTTTTGGAGAATAGTTAAAAATACAGATTTTTATAAAAAAATATCACTTTTATTAAATTATAATGATATATAAAAAAAATGTTTTGGAGAAAATATTAATAGTCAAAATATATATTTTAAAAAAAATTGTATCATATAAAAATATAATCTTTGAATTCAAAATATATTCCTAAAATTGTTGACATGTTAGTAATGTTATTATTCAAATAAAATTAATTTTTAATTTTTGTCTCTTAATCATGTATTTAAAAGGTTCCATTCTGTTTTTTAATTTTGAATGGAAAATAATTATTCTTTATTAAGAAAATATAATTAATTCAATTATAAGAAATATTATACATTATTATTCTATACAATATTTTTCATGCTTAAAAGAAAAGTTTTTATCAAAATGGTAATATTTGTTTTTTTTTTGAAAATTTATTTCAAGTAATTTTTACACTTATAAGAATTGAATTTGATAAAAGGAGGTTGAATATTTTGAATATGTATAATTATTATTAGGTAATAAATTAAAGTTAATTTTTTTCATAACAAATAGTTACCATGGTAAAAATATTTTCGAGATAGTTAAAGTTAAAATAAGTCAAAGAGGTAAAAAATAATGGAATGAATTTTTTATATAAAATCATTAAAATTATTAAATAACATTGTTTTATTGTATTTATACCATATCCTTATAATAATAGTATATATGATAATTTATTGGTACTTTAATTGAGTATGAAATGTATTATATAATAATATTCCATGTATTTACAATATTGTCACCCTCCTCACTTATAGAAGAGAACTTCTTATCCTCTATTATATACACTTATTGAGTCACTTATCTAGATAGATACTGAACAAAATACATTCATAAAATCATTCCCCATTTCCTAGAGGCCATTTTCTTACCAAAATACCACATCCATAATTCTAAATGAGTAAACCAAGGAGTTTACCTAAAAAAGAGGTATATATTCTTATTGGCAATTTTCAAGTTTCGTTCCACTTGACCCTCATCCCAATCATATGTAACCCTATAAACATGAATAAATTACTATATTAACATTTCTAATATATTTTTATGTTAATGGTTCTTCTAAATTATATATCTTTTCCATCCTATAGAAAATGAAAACATAGTACAATTGTATGTACGACCTACAGTCTCCACGTAGTAGTGCAATTCATTTTCCATAACCAAATTAAATGGATGGTTATAGATATGTGAAATTGAAATGTATATAATATTATTTAAAACATTATGATGTCAAAAATATAATACTTTATCTACCTTCTTACTTGTCTATATGAGGGATATTGAAAACGCAATTTGTACATACATGTGGGCTACCACATCCAAGATGTGATGTGTCTTGTTTCTATATTATCCATATTCGTGTATGATTATAAATTTTTATATAATTATATTCATTCAATTTTAATTCTTTTGGGGATAATGGGATAATTTTATAACACCATTAACAAATGTCAATACATTGATATAATTTTGGATTAATTGATCGAACAACATTAAGTGGTTAATATAAACAATTACTAATCAATGAAATGATTCCAAATGATTAAATAAGTAATTTAAAAATTAAATATATATGATAAAGTTTAAAAAATATAAATTAATAAATTATTATTTATTATTTATAATTACATAACATTCCCACCCATGCAGAAGTATGAGTTAAGCATTTATTCTAAAATCTAATTATTATATGTGATTGTTTATGTTTAAACTCTCACTATATAAAACTCTATAATAATTCTATTTCAAAATATATTTATATTTTCCTTTTTTTCTATTAATATTTCATTTTTTCATTTTATATTCCTCTATTTGGTATATAAAATAAATAAGAAAATGATTTTAAAGAAAATTATACATAATTTATCCTTTTGGCCGTGAATATATTTTATCCATATCCATGTTCACTATAATGTTTTCAAAAATGTTTTTACTACTATCCAATTATTGTTTAAAATAATTTTAAAATATATTTTACTTCTTTTAAAAAGTTTTAAATTGAATCTTCTATAATTCTTTATGACGACATTCTTTTAACATTTTAAATAAATTTTGGAAGGGATGTTTTTTTAACATTTACCAAATGAAAGGTTTTCTCCTCCATAAAAAATATTATTTTATTTGAAGAAAAATTTATATAATTAAATATTTGTTTTCTAAAATATATAATTTTTCCAATATTTTTGATATTTTTATTTTGATTTGTAATGAAGGAAGTGTATATTTATTTTAATTTTTTAAAAGAAATGATCAAATATTCTCTTATAGGTATTTTAACCAATATTTATATACATTGATAATTATTATGGTTAACTAGGAATATACACTAATGAATACATATACAATATTAATATCTATGGCATATGATCATGTCGATTTATTTATTAAAATGGGAATATATTAAAATTTCCAATATATTTTTTAGTAAAAATTTGAATATTGATTTTATATTGTATTATTATTATTTTATTTTATAAAATGAATGCATTATACAATATATGTGATGGGATGTGCCCATAAAATCCCCTGGATAGATCAATAGCTCTAATGAGATAAACTAGTTTGGGTATTTGTTGTATTCTTCAACAACATATATAAGATGTATCTACATGAAGCTTTAATGATAAGACATTTATTATCGACGTTATGTATTCTATCATAAAAATAATTATTATTATTATCTATGTTATTATTTATCCTTCTATGTAGTCAGTGGATACATTCCAATTTTATGATATAACTTATATATGATATTATTAATTTTTTATCTCTTAAATATTATTCATGATTTATATATTCTTATATATCTTTTTTAGTAAAAATTTCCATCCTGAGCATATAAGCTTAGAATTTATAATGTTTTTATATACCTACAATACCATGAAGGGATCTCTAAATGATTTCTGGGATATTTTAGAAGAATAATAAAATCTATCAATTTATTTTAAAGTTATATTTTATGTTTTCAATTTTAACATCAGAATCATGTATGTTTCTTGTCTCCAAAGACTATTAATCTATTTGATCCTTCAATATATGAAATATAGTATCTTTTGTGAATGTGGTAAGATATAAAATAGATATAGGTTACTATGAGAATGGTGTTATAAAAACAAAATTACAAAAATTATTAACTATAACACACATCCCACCTTGATCCCTTACTAATTCTAGTTGGGAATCTCTAGCCTGATCAAATCCAAAACCTATTATTTTAGACTTATAATAGATAAAAGGAATTCATCTACTCCAAGGATCCCATGTAGGGTGTGTGAAATATATATCAACATGGTCTCACTAAAGGATATTAATATAATCAATTGTATACATATTTATTCACGAATAAATTAATAACTAGTACAACTTCACACATGAAAGAATGTTGGGTCATTGTGTGTTAAGAAAGAAAACATAATGCCTTAGAATACCTCTTTTGGTCTATATTGGAGAACAATAACCATGTTACAAAACCTTGATCCAAACTCATAACCTCAGGTTATGGTTTCATACCATTACATAACCACTACCATTTAACCCAGGGGGAATATCATCTATATCATTAAAAGTCATAGCCTCTACCCTCTAACATTGGTTTGTTGAGTAAAAATGTGTTTCAGGTTTCCCATTGATCTTTTTGTTTTGGAAATCAAAAATTAATTATGTATCATGTATGTTATTTTACAATCGTAATCACATATAATGTAATCAAATATGTTGTTTTACAATCATAATCTTATATATTATAATAATATATGTTGTTTTATTATCGTAATCATATACTATTGTTTTACAATCATAATCACATATTTTGGTTTCCATTGTAACCACACTTGCTGTTGTTCTACATCATAATCATATGCTATTTATTTTCAAAGGTAATCGAATATATTGTTTCTCATCGTAACCACATAATTTGTTTTACAATCGTAACCACATATTAAATTTGTGTAATCACATGCATCATATCTAGGTTATGTATCATATTCATATCATGCATCATACCAATTCATCGCAACCAGGTTCTTTATCATATTCATACAATTTATCGTAACCATGCATCATAACCAGTTTATGTATCATATTCATACTATGAATCATAACCATGAATCTTAACCAGGTTATGTATCGTATTCACATTATGCATCATAACTATATTAAAAATAGTAACTATATCATAACCATTATATTCATTATAATCATGATATGCATCGTAATCATGATAAGCATTGTAACCAAGTTATGTACCATTCTCATATAATGCTTTGAACACATATCATACTCTAATACAATATACAAGTTTCTCATACTCATTATTTCATACCTTTTCACTTCATAGTTTTTAACCAAAACAATGTCATTATGTTAGTTATATACATATAAAAATGATGTTGTATATTCTATTTTTTTATGGTTATAATATCAGGAGTCCAATTCCTTCCGATTTTTTCGGAGAAATATGACTGTTGGAGGAAACATGATCGTTGGAACCTGAGGGATATAAATTGAAGGTCATTCAAACTAGAGTGAAAAACTTTTGATACTTTCAAGTTATAGGGGAATACTATATGACATCCCTCTTACTTCATGTGAAATCCTTGAAGATACAAGATGTGAACGACTTGTTCCTAGTTCTTGTATTTTAATATGTTCTTTGTTTTTCTTTGTGATTCTGATCATTATGATAACAATAAAGGGATTATGAGGATATGAATACGGTACTATAGATCATTTTATCATGGGATTTAAAGTATTTTAAAGATAGATGTGTTGATTACCTTCTTAATCTAGGGCTTATTATGATAGGAAGACAAATGTATTGATCATCATATTGATGGATTACTCGAGTGGTGGTATGAAAATCTATTTATTCTAGGGGAGAGGATAACCTACTGTTATGGATAAATGAGTTGTAATAAATTTTATTTTCCACTGATATTTGAAAATGAATGGAAATTGTATTATTTCCTCTTTCTATTAATATTCATTTCGATTGTAATTTTTTAATTATGATACATTCATTACATATTTTATTAAGAGATTCTATAGGATGTATAGTAGAATCAATTATGTTTATATTTCTCTAATCATTGTATTTAATTAGAATGAATTTTTTTTAATAACCTATCTTTTATTATTATATTTTATCAATTGAATCCAGGACCCATATGGTCATTTGTATTGGTTGTGAATTATATTAGTTTAAGATATCATAAAATAATTTTATTTACTAGTCTTTAAATACAAAGTTTTTAAATCTAAAATTCACCTACATGACCCCTCTTGTATCGTTCCATCTCATATACACATACAATATATTAAGATCCAGCAATTTGTATTAGAGGAGGTTTTCACTAATTTTTTACAATATTTATTTATTTGTGTATGAAATTTTTTTTATATTATAAATCCTTTATTTTTATTTACTAACTACACTAATGTGTAGAGTAGAAAAGTAGTGTTTTATAAGATTTAAGGAATAAATATTGTAATAATTAACAATATAAAACCAACAAAACCACATATTTTTTATGGGAATGATTTCGAGTACTAAAGATATCAAATATAAATTTTTTTTAATAATACTGAAGTAGATAATTTTTTAATTCTCCTTGAAGATTACAAAATTCTAGACAAGTTTCTTAATGATGGAGTGCTTGTG
The DNA here is from genome assembly GCA_963277665.1 of Viscum album. Lineage (NCBI taxonomy): Eukaryota > Viridiplantae > Streptophyta > Magnoliopsida > Santalales > Viscaceae > Viscum > Viscum album. Next base: position 865,348,844 of record OY728146.1, on the reverse strand, counting down.
GAAAAGATAGTCGATATAATGCCTAATGACTGGGAATAAAAATGAACAACTATTGATGAGAACAAAGAAGTAACTCAAATTACTCTTGATAAATTATTTGGTACTCTCTTATAGTACGTGATCGGAATGAAATGAGATGAATATTTTAACAATAAAAAGTATGGTAATGGATGTGTAGCCTTTACTAATACATATAAATCCAAGACACCAAAAATTGTAACAAAATACAAATCTGTGAAAGCTATTATCATTTCAGAATCTAATAAAAGTGATCATTCAGGGAACAAACTTGCCAATATTTCTTGAAGAATGAACAAGATTGTGGGAAAGAAAGACTTTATGTATAGAATAAAAAATGATAAAAAGGACAAGAAAAACTCAGATGTAACATGTTATGAATGTGAAATATTAGAGCATATTAGACCATATAGTTTTTTTTCATAATATAAAAGACAGGAAGGATAAAATTTTTGAATGAAACAAGAAAATATATTACAATTCAAAGACAAAGAAAGTCTTGACAGAAAATTATACTTGGAGTGCAAGTGGTAGTTATTCATCGGATGAATATTTAGTATATCAATCTTCTATTAAGATGAATATTGTAATTTTATCCATACTACCCATTAAAAATAAATGTCTCATAGCTAAGGTAAAAAATGTAGAATCTCATACAAATGTTTCTTTAAATTCCTATTTCCCTGATGAAAAATATTATTACTCTTTGGATAAATAATCTTCCTCACAGGAGGATAATTTTCCTTATTTTAAAGAAGTATCCAGATTTTCCCAATTACCTGAGTATAAAAACACAAAACTCACGAAAAATCATGAAAAGTAAAATTCTAGAGGATCTATCCTTACAAAATATGTATCATATCTTTCAAAACATATTGATAAAAAAACTCATGATTTTGATAATATTTCAAAAAATCTTATTAAAGTAAATTATATGAAAGAAAAACAATATATGGACTATTAACTAATTGTCTTAATGAAAAGTGTATTTGGAACAAAAAATAATCACAAAACAATTTTGTGTGAGAATAAAAATTTAGTCATTTAAATAAAATAAGAAATGTTTTATCTTAAGAAACATTTATCAAATTTTACTTTTGGAAGGATGGAATTTCACAAAAAAAAATCTCAAATTCATCCTCTAAGGAATATTTATGGAATTGGTTATATACATTCAAAATGGATTTTTATTCATAGGTATTTTGTACCCCAAAGTGATCCATTCTATACCAATTGTCAATGTGGTAGATATTGGGAATGAAATTGTTCTATTATTAAAACTCAATATTTATGATTTCATAAACCTCATTTTAAAAACAAATGTGGATTCCTAAAGTCCGTTTATCTATTATTTCCAGATCCAAACATGTTTGGGTACCAAAAAAGAAATTTATTTTTTTCAAAAAAACTAAAAGTCTACCAACAACTAGAATATTTTTTACATGGATAATATTTTTCTTGACATATGACTAGAAATAAATATTTCATTGAATAAAACCATTCAAATGAAAGGTGGAAGAGTGACCTTTAGATATAATGATCATGGAAATATCATTGGTGTAGTTAATATTGTTCTTTTAGGAAAATTTTAAATTTCAAATTTTTTAATTGTTAAAATTCTTAAGAAAAACCTTATAAGCATATGTCAATTATGTGATAAATGTTACCTTGTAAATTTTAGGAATGATAAATTTTTAGTTCACAATTCAAAGGTTGAATATATTCTTTCTACCCATAGGCATGAGAGATTATACACAATTGACATTGAATATCTTGGGAGACAAAACGTACCTTTCATAATTGAAAGGGAAGACCAATAATGGTTATGGCATAGAAGGTTAGGACATTGTAACCTTTGGAACCTTTGTAGACTCTCAACTAAAAGACTTGTTAAGGATCTATTGGATCTCAAGAATTATTTTTCAAAAGTCCATAACTCTTTTCAATATGTATAGAAACATTAAACTATCTTTAAATCAATTAATTAAGTTTCAACATCAAATGCAATACCATTAGTGCACATGGATCTTTTCAGTCATACAAAAACAGAATGTATTGAAGGAAAATACTATGTATTTGTTTTAGTTGATGACAACACTAGATTTACATGGGTCTATTTTCAATAAAATACATCATAATACTTTTTTTATTTCAAAACATTTGGATCCCTAGTTAAAAATAAAAAAATACCAATAATAACTATTTGAAATGATCATGGTGGAGAATTTTAAAATTTGGATTTTGAAATTTTTTGTAGTAAGAAATGTATTACTCGCAAATTTTCAGCTCCAATAACCCCTCAAGAAAATGGTATTGTTGAAAGAGGAAATTTTATTCTTTATGAATTGACAAGAACCATGTTGAGTGAATAATCAATTGTTATGAATCTTTGGGTTGAAGCTATAAGTACTGCATGTTATACAATAAATTGAGTTTTAACATGGCCTTTTTTTAATAAAACACCTTATGAATTTTGGGATAGCCAAAAACCTAAAGATTCTCTAAATCACTGTATATAGTTTCAAAGTATTAATATTTAATACTAAAGACAATATACATAAATTATCACCCAAATCTATTGAAGAAATATTTCTATATTATTCCACTACTTCTAAGGCATAAAGAGTTTTTAATAAAATCTCTTGTACTGTTGAGAAATAGTGCATGTTAAATTTGATGAAACTGATCCCTTTGATTTTAAAGAAACCCTTATTACATCATCAGATGTGTTTTCACAAACTAATTATCAACACTTGATTGAAGACTATTATGAAAATGGAAATACTCAAGAAGATGTTTCTGAAATATTTACCCTAGAATACTTTCTATCATATGTGGATAAACATGATTTTCATAATTCAAATCAATTATTTCAAAGGAATAATCTTAGTTATAATATCATTAGTGATGTAAATCAACCCATAAAAACTATAAATTTTTTGAGAACTAAAATAGAACATCTTTCTCTTCTATCTCAATTTGAACCTAAAACATCGAATGAGACCTTAGGTGCTAAAGATTAGATTAAAAAAATGCAAGATGAACTAAATGAATTTGAAAGGAATAAATTATAGACCATGGTTGAGAAACCTAAAGAATCAAATGTAATTGGTGTAACATGGGTTTTCAGAAAACAAAAGGGATAAAAATTGAGTCATTATAAGAAATAAAGAATGACTAGTTATTAAAGGCTGTAATCAATAAGAGGGAATAGACTATAAAAAAACATATGCTCTGGTAGCTAGACTTGAATATATTTGAATTCTATTAGCCTATACAACATTAATTAACTTTAATCTTTTTTAAATGGGTGTAAAATGTGATTTTCATAAAATTTTTTTCACTAGAAGAAGTTTCTTTAGAACAACCTCTAGGTTTTCTAGATTTAAAACACCCTGATCACGTTTTTTATCATACCAAATATTTTTATTGAATTAAACAAGAACCTAATTCTTGGTATGATAGAATCATAGGATTTAATTTACAAACAAATTATAAAAAATGGTACTACAGATCTGACCCTTTTCATATAAATGGAAAAAATATTTTTAATGATCAAATCTATGTAGATGGCATTATATTCAGATCAACTCAAGAAATACCTAACTGATTCTCTTTCAAATATTATGACATATGAGTTTGAAATGATTATGATGGGTGAGTTAAAAAAAATTAGGTTTTCAAATATCTAAAAAATTAGAAGGAACCTATATATCCGAATATAATTATATCAATGATTTACTTAAAAAATGTATATATGACCACACTAAATGTATATGAACTCCAATCGGTACCCTAAAAACATTTGAACTAGATGAATCTGAGAAACTAGTAGATCAAACATCTTTAGAGGTATGATAAAAATTTTGTTATACATAACATATAGTTATCTTGACATAATGTTTTTAGTATGATTTTGTGAAAGATATCAATCTAATTAAAAGTAATCTCTTTTAAAACCATTAAAAAATCACTACATAAAGGGAACTATGGATTTAAGAATATTTTATTCTTCTAAAAATGAATTTGTTTTAAAATTATTTTCAAATGATGAATTTGGTGGTAATAGAATGGATAGAAAAAAAGTAAATTAGGAACATTTCAATTATTAAGAGATTCATTAGTTTCTTGGTCATCCAAAAAAACAACATTCAATATCACTTTCCACTACTTATGTTGAATATATAGTAGGTGGAAGTTGTTGTGCTCAAGTGTTGTGGATGAAATACAGAATCCCAAACAATAGAATGTGTTTTTCTAAAACTCAAATACTATGTCATAATACATGTGCAATTTCTCTTAGTAAAAACCATGCACATCACTCACATGAAAAACACATAGTTATTAGGCATTACATTCTTTGAGATCACACACTAAAAGGAGAGATTATTTTACAATTCATCAGAATGCAAGAAAAACATGCTAAAATTTTCACAAAACCATTATCTTTTGATAGATTTAAATAAATTAAATAGAAACTAGGATTGATCACAATAAATTAATTATTATCATATATTTCTTGTTTAAACCATCTCCATACATTATGTTACTCTGATTCAAAGGAGGAGTATATATAGTTTATCTATTTTACCTTTTATTGCTTTCACCTTTTATCTATTTCACCTTTTATCGGTTTCACCATTTATCGGTTTCACATTTTATCGGTCTCACCTTTTATTAGTTTCACCTTTTATCATTTTCACCTTTTATTTGTTTCAGTTTTTTAATCGATTTCTCTTTTATCGGTTTTACATTTTAATAAATTTTAAATTTTATATGTTTTACTTCTTTATTAGTTTCATGTTTATTGGTTTCATGGCTACCAGTTTCATGTTATCAGTACTAGAACAGTTTATCAGTACTAGATTATCATTAACACAATATTCTATCGGTACTAGATTATCGCTATTATGCAATTTTATCAGTACCGATTTTCATTCAGTTTTGTTTTTATTATTATCATAAGAAAAATATTATAAAACCAATATATCTCTCTAGATACTCTAATAGGTACAAATTCTAAAACCATAATTTGATCATTATAATTCTAATAGTTTTTTTTCATTTATTTCCTTCAACTATGAATTGTATTTATTCTGAATACAGTTTTCTTTTAAGGAAAACCTCAAGAGTTTGAAAACATTTTCAACCATTGGATCTTTTAGATCTAATCTCCACCATAAAATTACATTGAAAATAAACTCTCCCACATCAAACTAAAATGATTTTCTCTAAAGTCATGATGCTCTATAAATACTCACCAGGGTTTTTAATCATTTTTACCTCATTTTTCTTAATCAGAGAAGTCCTCATATTTTTTAATGAGGAAAAACTTCAGGGTTTGAGATAGTTTTCAGGCCTGAGTCAACCACTTCATCTCCAAATAAAATTTCTCTAAAATATTTCACTTACATGACCATTATAGGTGAATGTTTAATCTCTTGAGACTTTTAGGATACCTTTTATTCATCATTGAAAAGGATAATAAGTTTCCAAGGGTGAGAATCAATTTTTTTCAAAAGACCATATTCAGATCTGGATTTTGTGTTCTATGAGGAGGTGTTACAATTTTATAAAAAAGGGAGATAGAAAATGATCTCAAGATTTCATTTATGATGTATGATAAGAATCATAAAACCTCTATAAAATAGGATGCTACTTTCATAGGTGTTCTATCTGAGGGTGATTCCTTATGTCCTTCTAACAAGTCACTGAAACATGATTGGAATTTTGATAAGAGAAAAGATGAAGAATCTATTTTTTATATTCCTAATGACAAGAGAAAGGTAATCTATTTATCATGAGATAATCGACTCATATACCACTGGATGAATGGATTTTTAGTATCAAGAATGGGATAAAAGGAAACGTTTAATGTTTCAAATGTTTATGTGCTTGACTATTTGGTGAATATGGGGAAGTTCAATCTTATGGAATTCATTTTTTAACAAATAAGAATCATAAATATTGTTCCATAATGTCATAGTTGATCATGTTTCCCACTATTCTCAAGTTTTTCTTAAATAAAGATAGAGTTTATGTAATATTTCAATCATGTCAGATCTAACAACCTTCAAAGATACTCTCATCAGTAAGGATACAATAAGGAGACTTAGGTAAAGATTCAATCTTGAATCCAAAAATTTGGATGTCACAACCCGTCCTCGGGGCCCGTATCGTGACTACCCCAAGCCCGCCTTCCATAGGCCAGGGGCTGGCGACTAGCACCAAGGCGTAAATCCCGATAACTGGGAAGGCATTGCCTTTATAAAAGTAAACAAACACCACAGAGAACAAGCGGAAGTAAACACTATGTACAAAGAGAAGTGATGAAAGGAAAATGGGCCAGAATAAAAACCCAAAAGAAAGTACAACTACAACTGAACAAAGTAAAATAGAAAAAGAAAACAGCTGGAGGGACGGAAGTGGCTCCTAGGTCGTCCTCCTCAGATCCTACCTGAAGGGCAGGTACAGATGACGCAGCTCCTGGATCGTCCACCACAGATCCTACCTGAAGGGTAGGTAAAGATAGCGCAGATCCTGGATCGTCCACCACAGATCCTACCTAAAGGGTAGGTACAGATAGCCTCCTCAACGCTCTCGTCCGTCAACCTCCTCCGGATACTGACTCATCGTATAGTCCACCTCCGGGTATTGAATTGTCGTGTAGTCCACCTCCGGGTACCGTCCAGTCCTCGAACACTCGGCCTCTATCAGCACTGCCCGTCGTCTGCAACCAACACAACGAGGTGCGGGCATAGCTTGTGTAGGGGTGATTATAACGATACTCAGTAGGGACCCCAAGACCATCAAGGTCTCACTAAAGCCAACAAGGATAACCACATAGAATATCTCAACAGATAACCTCTAATTAGGTATACGCCCATACATATACCTAAGTTATCAAGTAACCCATCTCAATAATGAGGAAACACAAGGATCATGAAATCAACGGATAACCAATACCCAGGTATATGCCCATACATATACCTAATTTATCAAGTGACCCATCTCAATCATGAGGTAAAAAAAAAGGTCAGAAGTCTTAGCTCAATCCAGGATTTTCATTATCGAAACCGTAACTGATGAAGATCTTCGTCTCTGGAGTGTACAGTGGTCCTGTAACGACTCCTAGGTACTGCTCACTAACCTAAGACTGTTTAGGTACACCTCCTGTCGAGTACCGCGGGTCAGCCACCCAAACACAGTAGTGCTTCCCGCCGGGGTATGTCACCCAAACACAGTAGTGCACACCCCCTAGTAGCCTGTTGAGGTACTCTCCGGACGAGTACCGCGGGTCTGCACTGCCACACAGGTAGTGCTTCGTCCGCCATGGGTCTGCACCCAAACAAAGTAGTGCTCCGTCCAGTGGGCTAGTCGACCCACTCCAAGTCGAGTCGGTCAAGCAGTCGTCAGGTCTCAGTCGGCTACACGGTCTCCGTACTCCGCACGCTCGTCTCCGGGAGGGTCCGCTCCACGATCTAAAGTTTGATACTCCAAGTATTTCAAAGTCCCATGAATAAGTATCTCAAAGGACCACCTGGTCAAAGGGGTCTCAACGCAACAGACAGCGCATCAATCGGACGCCCGGTCTGTGAGTTATTAGCCTTTTCATCCCAGGGGCCCGGTTGGTTTCGTGAGCGAACCAATTCCGGCCGTATCTCAACTCTACCCCGAACTCTCATAGGGTATACTCATAGGGATCGTTTCTCAACGTGATCAACAACGCCGCTGACGGTTCGTCAAACGGACGTCCTGTCTGAAAGATATCAGCTTTTCCGTTCCATGGGCTCGGTTGGATTTCGGGTGCGATCCAACCCAGCCACTACCAACTGTATCCAAAACTCGGGCGAAGTATGCCAAAAGATCCATCTCATCAAGAGGAATTTAACTAAACAGATGGCGCATCAATCAGATGATCGGTCTGTGAGTTATTGGCTTTTTCGTTCCAGGGGCCTGGTTGGTTTCGTGAGCGACCAACCCGACCAAACTCCGACGGCATCCAAACCTTGAGCAGAGTAAGCCAAAAGATACGTCTCACTTAGAGGAATCCATCAAAGTCGACGGCACGTCAATCGGACGTACAGAGCTCAAGATATAAGTGTTTCCGCTCCGAGGGCCCGGTTGGTTTCGTATCCGAACCAACCCGGTCGAACACAAAGTAATCGGTAACCTTGAGTGCGATATACCAAAACGACCATCTCGATCCAAGGATCGCGTTTCCACTGACGGAGAGTCGTTTGGAGGCTCGTAGCTCAAGTTACAAGCATTTGACCGAAAGTGGCCCGAAAACGGGGGTCTAGGCCCGGGGCGACCCGGCCCAACCCCCCCCCCCCCCTGGGTCGGTCGACCCGGGTCGACCCGACCCGGGTCCGACCCGGCTGGGCCCGGCCCGGCCCGACCGGCCGAGCCGAATCGCGGAGTGGCGGGGTGCGCGGCTCCCCCGCCCTTCGCCGCTGATTGAGGCCGACGGTGAACCGTCGGCCGCCTCCTTTCTGGCGGCGCACCGCCGCCGCCTTCCGCGGACCACCGGACGTGCTCTGGTGGTCCCTTCCTCCTGCCGTCTTCACCTATGGTCCCCCTGGGACCCCACCTTCACTGCGAAGGAATTCAAACGCCCAAACGGCCTGCTTCGTCGTCGCCCGTCAAACCACACGTCAAAAACGAAATGCGCCGTCTTCATGGTTCTCTGGCACGACGCGTTGGCACCGCGCCCCTTCGTCGTGGCCCGACTCCGTCCGCGGATGTCTTCAGGTTTCTCCGCCGTGACGCGACGGCGTCGCGCCTTTGTTTGTTTTTCACGACGCGGCGCGACGGCGCTGCGCATTACTTGTCGCATGTTTCCGCACGGTGCGATGGCACCACACCATTCCCGTTTCAATCCACAAAAGAATCCAACATGAAATAAAGAGGAGGGTCGGTCATGTTTGTGCGGTCCGGACCCCCTCGTATTATTCGATAACAAAAGGTCATATTTCAGGAAGTTCGTCATGGCAATAAACAAGAGCAATTTAAATAATAACCCTCAACATCAAACTGCATGATCGAACGATCCGCGGATCAACCCGGTATTGGTTGGTCCACGCTCGTCGTTCTTTTCTCAAAAGATAAGAGAATTCCAAAAATAAATTCCCCTACCTCGTGTCGTCCTTCATTTGTTAACAAAGTCGCGGAATGGTAGTGTCGCCGTAGAACGGTATCAATTCCGTCATCGTCAGAGTGAGCACCATCGTCAATGGCGATGTTCCCCACGGTGATGCCTCCTCCCTTGACGCAGAGAAAGAAGAATAGAAGGCACGTCGTTGGTGCCTTCGTGTTCTCTGTCGGAGGGTCAGTGTTCATCACATTATTTGTTGAAGTCTCGATGTTCTTCAACGATGGTGATGGAGTTCTTCAAAACTAAGAGCTTCCTCTCTCAAAATCCTCACTTAACCAAGCAACCTAATAAAAAAGGTCTCCCATTATTTTATTAACACATGCCAAGCTTTTCAAATTCCAAAATTCAAATAACTTAATTAATTTAAGAAGTTGAACTCATTAATTAAAAAGTGTTGGCATGCACTTAAGAGGAGGAGAAGTTAAAGAGTTTAAGAAAGGGATATTAAATGGGGGTTAAAGGAGAGTTATAGGAATGTGAAAGGTTGGGGCTCGTGTGGGCCCCACCTTTCAAGTATCCACTCATGGGAAGTTGGTTGGTCATGGGCTCCACCAACAACTTCCCATGGGAGAGAATAACTCCAAAAGACATAAAATAAAATTGTTCACACAATTTTATTTATTTTAAACTAAAACCCCAAAAACAAAATCTCAACCCGCTTATAATGCAACTGTGGTAAAGGTCCCCTTAAGCAATTACTGGTGTTGCGAGTTCATCGGTGCCATCGGATTTCAATTCCGAGCACCGGTTCAAAAGATAGAAATTCCCGCTCGCTCGTTCACTGAACGTACCCGAGCCAAACTTCGGAAGTTTATTTCAGGCACTCCGGGCCTCGGAATCAAGTGCCGTCAGAAACCGCATTCTAGTAAAATTCCAAAGAAAATTAAGAAAAAATTTTCCTTGAAATTTCCGTGTCTTTACATTATTCCCACCTCAGGGCTTTACGTCCCCGTAAATCTTCAACACAAACTAGGGTCACAAAAGCGGTACAGAGCACGCATCTGAGCCTTCCGCTCCCATGTGCTTACCTGGAGGTTCCCGTACTGCCAGAGAAAGTGCACCCGAGGAATCGATCATCCTCGTAGGATATGCTCCTGTCGATCCTCGATCCCCACTAGAACCTCCGTGAGAAACACCTCATCGCCATCATCCAGCTCCTCATGGTCGATGATATGCGAAGGGTCGAGCATGTATCTCCTCAGTTGAGATACGTGGAAGTCGTCGCGCACCTGGTGCAACTGAGGTTGATGGGTCAAGTGGTAAACCACCCCACCTACCCATCTGAGGACCTAGAAAGGTCCGTTGATCCTCTGAGATAACTTGCCACCTTGGCCACATCTCCATAAACCTCGTCGAGGTGAGACCCGTAAAAGGACGTGATCGTCATCCTCGAACTCCAGAGGTCTCCATTTTCTGTTAGAACTGGAACTCAAACGACTGCTGCAATGAGGGTAAGGTTGACCGACTCAAGGGTGATCGGTCGCACCCTCCTGTGAAAGAGTTTATCCCGTGCTGCCTGGGGTTTCCTTTTCGCTGAACAAGGAAAACTCATCCCGACATTTGCCTAAAACCGTCAATTTGAGTATGAACATTTATTGCCCATTCCATACTCAAACTAACGTCGTAAGGCCTCGACGCTGCCACCAAGATATTTCCAACCGAAACTCTAGCCTCGAGGGTCTGACCACACTGTCGGCGTAAGTGTGATTATCGAGTCTCCTCCCAAGGTATCTCCAAACGTGAGGGTCAAGTCCACGGCTTACCGAAAACTCTTGGTTTGGAACAAGATTTATGAAAGCAAGGAATGATTCATATCGACGTCCATTACTACATCAGATAGTAGTGGACACAGACTATCCCTTGAATCATTTCTAGAGCCATTGGGTCACACTCCTTGACCGCATGCAGCCGCACTCTTCCTCCGCCCTCCAGCTCCCTGAGCCTGGCGGGAATAACTAAGGTGGGTGGTTGTACCATGCTAAGATGTACACCACCTCATACTGCTCTCCCAGCTCTGCCTCCACGTCTTCTGCTTTGCAGACTCATCTATCCTTAAAGCTTCCACTTCTTGAAACATTTAACACGCCCGAGTCTCTAAGACTGGCACCGGTTTCCTGTTTCTTACTGCACTGTGCAATCTTCATCTGCTCTTCGATGACCTGGACCTTCTTTAGTCTCACAATAGATGCTATGATTTCTTCCTTGATGATAAGAGAAATCCGGTCTCATCCCCTGGATGAACCACATTCGTTGCCTAATACAGTCAATCCCAACATGAATGATGCATTCATGCCATGGATGATGCCGTAAGGCCTCGACGTAACTACCAAGAGATCTAACAGTCACTCTCGCCTCCAAGGGTCGAGTCACACTATTGGAATCAGTGTGAGGTCACTGGGTCTCCTCCAGTAGAAATCTCGAAGGTGAGGGTCAAGTCAACAGTCTTAACCAGGACCACTCAGTATCAACCAAACAAAAGGACAGGAAAGCAAACAAAGATAAGTGTCTTTTTAATTATTGCAGCTTATAGTACAAGACACGAATACAACAGCAAAATGGAACTATAAGTACAAGGGACGTATCCACTAGTTCCGCTCCTGTCCACCTGCTCCTGGAGCTCTACTGCCTTGTCCACTGATCGGCTGTTGCTCAAGAACTCATCACTGCTTCTGCCTCGGTGGCTCCTCCAACGCATGCGGATCAACTGTACGAGGAGTCGGACAGTCACGTGCCAGGTGACCCTTTCCGCCGTAGGAGTAACACAGCCTGTTTCTAGCACGCCTGGCTCTGACCCCACCCCGGGTGCCCCGCACCACCGGTCCTAAAACCTGAGATCGTCCAACTACTGGTCTGGTCCTCCTGGACCTCTGAATCATCTGTCTACTACCCACAGATGACTCGGCTACTAATTGAAAAACATGCGGCAAAGGAAGAAGCTCTTGTACACGCTCGGGGTGTAGAGATACTGGCACAAACTCTACCCTAAAGAAGGTCTCGAATTATTCCCATGTGAAGGTCATCCCGTCGCAAAACTGAAACAAGTGGCTCCACCACCTGCCTGCTGCTGCCTGAAGGAGGTTGGCAGCAAAAATCACCATGAAGTCTTCCGGCATCCCCACTAGCCTAAAGACTCTCACCATAGCCTCCAGCCAATCCTCAACCGCCTGCGGGTCCATCCCTCCCTGGAACCTGGGTGGCCTCTGGCGCTGGAACTCGTGTAGTGCGCTCAAGCGACGTTCACCCTCTACTGCTGGGGCTGGTGGAATCGGTGGCCCAACGTATGGTAGTACCACTGGTGCCTCCGTTGGTACCTCAACTGCAAGAGGGCCTTGTACCGAAGCCTCGTTGCTCGACAGGCTGTCAGTACGCACATCCCTCTGGTCTCTAGCTGGTCGTCCGAGAAAAGGCATCCTAAAAGAAACAACGTGACACAGTCAAACGATTATACCTGGTGAGCTGACCAGGTTCGAGCTTTTTTAAGGGAAAACCTTTGAAAACACACACGCAATCAGTATTTTCGTGCACAAAGTTGGAAATCAGTTTTCAGGGTCCTGGTGTATGGATACGTCGGCCGCCCGCACCAACACTGGACTCCCTGAATTGAAGACCACACTCGGTACCCTTAACACTATTGGTTCACAGAAAGAAAATATCAGAGTTATAAGTTCTGCGGTAGAACCGACTCCTTTGATACCAATTTTTCACGACCCGTCCTCGAGGCCCGTGTCGTGACTACCCCAAGCCCACCTTCCATAGGCCAGGGGCTGGCGACTAGCACCAAGGCGTAAATCCCGATAACTGGGAAGGAATTTCCTTTATAAAAGTAAAAAGAAACCACAGAGAACAAGTGGAAGTAAACACTAAGTACAAAGAGAAGTGCTAAAAGGAAAATGGGCCAGAATACAAACCCAAAAGGAATTACAACTACAACTGAACAAAGTACAATAGAAAAAGGCAACAGCTGGAGGGACGGAAGCGGCTCCTGGGTCTTCCTCCTCAGATCCTACCTGAAGGGTAGGTACAGATGACGCAGCTCCTGGATCGTCCACCACGGATCCTACCTGAAGGGTAGGTACAGATAGCGCAGCTCCTGGATCGTCCACCACGGATCCTACCTGAAGGGTAGGTACAGATAGCCTCCTCAATGCTCTCGCTCGTCAACCTCCTCCGGATACTGACTCTTTGTATAGTCGACCTCCGGTTACTGACTCTTCGTGTAGTCCACCTCCGAGTACCGTCCAGTCCTTGAACACTCGGCCTCTGTCAGCACTGCCCGTCGTCTGCAACCAACACAACGAGGTGCGGGCATAGCCCGTGCAGGGGTGAGTATAACGATACTCAGTAGGGACCCCGAGACCCTCAAGGTCTCACTAAAATCAACAAGGATAACCACATAGAAGATCTCAACAGATAACCTCTACTTAGGTATATTCCCATACATATACCTAAGTTATCAAGTAACCCATCTCAATCATGAGGAAACACAAGGATCATGAAATCAACGGATAACCACTACCCAGGTATATTCCCATACATATACCTAAGTTATCAAGTGACCCATCTCAATCATGAGGTAAACACAAAGGTCAAAAGTCTCAGCTCAATCCAGTATTTTCATTATCGAAACTGTAACTGCTGAAGAGCTCCGTCTCTGGAGTGTACAGTGGTCCTGTCACGACTCCGAGGTACTGCTCACTAACCTAAGACTGCTAAGGTACTCCTCCTGTCGAGCACCACGGGTCAGCCACCCAAACACAGTAGTGCTTCCCGCCGGGGTATGTCACCCAAACACAGTAGTGCACACCCCCTAGTAGCCTGCTGAGGTACTCTCTAGATGAGTACCGCGGGTCTGCACTGCCACACAGGTAGTGCTCCATCCGCCATGGGTCTGCACCCAAACAAAGTAGTGCTCCGTCCACTGGGCTAGTCGATTCACTCCAAGTCGAGTCAGTCAAGAAGTCGTCAAGTCTCAGTCGGCTACACGGTCTCCGTACTCCGCACGCTCATCTCTGGGAGGGTCCGCTCCACGAGCTAAAGGTCGATACTCCAAGTATCTCAAAGTCCCACAAAGAAGTATCTCAAAGGACCACCTCGTCATAGGGGTCTCAACACAATAGACAGCGCATCAATCGGACGCCCGGTCTGTGAGTTATTAGCCTTTTCGTCCCAAGGGCCCGGTTGGTTTCGTGAGCGAACCAATTCCGGCCATATCTCAACTGTACCCCGAACGCTCATAGGGTATACTCATAGGGACCTTTTCTCAACGTGATCAATAACGCCACTGATGGTTCTTCAAACGGACGTCATGTCTGAAAGATATCAGCTTTTCTGTTCCAAGGGCCCGGTTGGATTTTGGGTGCGATCCAACCCGGCCACTACCTACTGTATCCAAAACTCAGGCAAAGTATGCCAAAAGTTCCGTCTCATCAATAGGAATTCAACAAAACAGATGACGCATCAATCGGACGCCCGGTCTGTGAGTTATTGGCTTTTTCGTTCCAGGGGCCTGGTTGGTTTCGTGAGCGAACCAACCCGACCACACTCTGACGACATCCAAACCTCGAGCGGAGTAAGCCAAAAGATCCATATCACTTAGAGGAATCCATCAAAGTTGACGGCACATCAATCGGACGTCCGGATCTCAAGATATAAATGTTTCTGCTCCGAGGGCCCGGTTGGTTTCATATCCGAACCAACCCGGCCTAACCCAAAGTAATCTGAAACCTTGTGTGTGATATACCGAAATGACCGTCTCGATCCAAGGATCGTGTTTCCGCTGACGGCGAGTCGTTTGGAGGCCCGTAGCTCAAGTTACGGGCATTTGACCGAAAGTGGCCCGAAAACGGGGGTCTGGGCCTGGGGCGACCCGGCCCGACCCCCCCCCCCCCCCCCCTGGGTCGGCCGAACCGGGTCGACCTGACCCGGGTCTGACCCGGCTGGGCCCGGCCCGGCCTGGCTCGGTCCAGCCCGACCGGCTGGCCGCGGCTCGGCCAGCGTGGCTGAGCCGAATCGCGGAGCGGCGGGGTGCACGGCTCCCCCGCCCTTCGCCGCTGATTGAGGCCGGCGACGAACCGTCGACCGCCTCCTTTCCAGTGGCGCGCCGCCGCCGCCTTCCGCGGACCACCGGACGCGCTCCGGTGGTCCGTTCCTCCTGCCGTCTTCGCCTATGGTCCCCCCGGGACCCCACCTTCACTGAGAAGGAATTCAAACACCCAAACGGCCTGCTTCGTCATCGCCCGTCAAACCACACGTCAAAAACAAAATGTGTCGTCTTCATGGTTCTCCTGCGCGACGCGTTGGCGCCGCGCCCCTTCGCTGTGGCCCGACTCCGTCCGTGGATGTCTTCGGGTTTCTCCGCCATGACGCGATGGCGTCACGCCTTTGTTTGTTTTTCACGACGCGGCGTGACGGCGCTGCGCATTACTTGTCGCACGTTTCCGCATGATGCGATGGCACCGCACCATTCTCGTTTCAATCCACAAAAGAATCCAACATGAAATAAGGAGGAGGGTCGGTCGTGTTTGTGTGGTCTGGCCCCCCTCACGTTATTCGATAACAAAAGGTCATATTTCACGAAGTTCGTCAAGGCAATAAACACGACCAATTTAAATAATAACCCTCAACATCAAACCGCATGATCGAACGATCCGTGGATCAACCCGATATTATTTGGTCCGCACTCGTCGTTCTTTTCTCAAAAGATAAGAGAATTCCAAAAATAAATTCCCCTACCTCGTGTCGTCCTTCGTTTGTTGACAAAGTCACGGAATGGTAGTGTCGTCGTAGAACGATATCAATTCCATCGTCGTCGGAGTGAGCGCTGTCGTCGATGGCGACGTTCCCTGTGGTGATGCCTCCTCCCTTGATGCGGAGAAAGAAGAAGAGAAGGCACGTCATTGGTGCCTTCGCGTTCTCCGTCGGAGGGTCGGTGTTCATCACATTCTTTGTCGAAGTTTCGACGTTCTTCAATGATGGTGATGGAGTTCTTCAAAACTAAGAGCTTCCTCTCTCAAAATCCTCACTTAACCAAGCAACCTAATAAAAAAGGTCTCCCATTATTTTATTAACACATGCCAAGCTTTTCAAATTCCAAAATTCAAATAACTTTATTAATTTTGAAGTTGAACTCATTAATTAAAAACTGTTGGCATGAACTTAAGAGGGGAGAAGTTCAAGAGTTTAAGAAAGGGAGATTAAATGGGTGTTAAAGGAGAGTTATAGGAATGTGAAAGGTTGGGGCTCGTGTGGGCCCCACCTTTCAAGTATCCACTCATGGGAAGTTGGTTGGTCATGGGCTCCACCAACAACTTCCCATGGGAGAGAATAACTCCCAAAGACATAAAATAAAATTGTTCACACAATTTTATTTATTTTAAACTAAAACCCCAAAAACAAAATCTCAACCCGCTTAAAACGCAACTGTGGTAAAGGTCCCCTTAAGCAATTACCGGCGTTGCGAGTTCATCGGTGCCATCAGATTTCAATTCTGAGCACCAGTTCAAAATATAGAAATTCTCACTCGCTCGTTCACTGAACGTACCCGAGCCAAACTTCGGAAGTTGATTCCGGGCACTCCGGGCCTCAGAATCAAGTGCCATCAGAAACCGCGTTCTTGTAAAATTCCAAAGAAAATTAAGAAAAAAATTTCTTTGAAATTTCTGGGTCTTTACATTGGAGAATGATCCTAAAGAATAAAAAGTAAATGAATTTTATTAAGGTATTGAAAAAAAAATATAAGAAATCCAAGTCATCTTCAAGAAAAATAAATCTAGTTAAGACTACATACCCCAAAAAGTCAAAAAAACAAAAAGAAGTATCGGATGAGATTTCTGCTAAGTAGAGGAAAAATAAGGATGAAAGGAAAGAAGGGGATTATCAATTTGGTTTGGATCTAGCAGATTCTCTAGAAATAAAATTAAGAATAGAAGAAAATTTAAAATATGAAGAAAGAAATAATATAATGATGAAGAGAAATGCACAAGATATATATTTATAGTCATTTCAAAATAGATGAGAAAGGAAAAACTAGAATTGTAATAAGGGTGCCACTTATTCAGACTCAATAGGATCCAGTAGAGAATGGAATAGAGAAACATGAATCCATACAATCAGCCATGCAGAGTCTCATTCAAGATTCCTAAGAAGAAGAAGAATAAGAATAACTAGGGGATGAAGAACAAAGACAAGAAGAAGAAGTAGTAGTATAAGATGATATATATGTAAGAAAGACAAATATTTTAGCAGAATCTTCAGATGTTCCATTGGTTATGTTTTCATATCTAGATCCTCAATCATCCAAGGGACTTTTTTAATGTTCTTCTTCCAAGAAAGTCATTCCAATTACTGATAAAGAAGAAGAATAAAAATCTGATAAGAATCAGAATTAGCCAACTCAATTTATTGGCACTAAAACTCATTTCGGTGATCTCCATGAATACACTGAAGATGTGGATTTTGAAAAGAAAATCACATTGAATAGAATTTAGTACAACAAACAAGCATTCACCATATTGGAAAAGAAGATACCATTCATTCCAAAAATTTATTCCAAGCTAGAAATCATTTCAAATAGTCATAATAAAATAAAAGACTCTATCATGAATTTGACGGAAACGTTTTTGAATCTTAATGTTGATTTCACGATATTCATGGATTATGCTGTTGGGCACATAAAAGCATGTAATAATTTTGTTATGTTGTTTTACAACAGTGATGATGATCTCAAGTATCATAGGGATAAAGTTGATGAATTAGTTATGTCTTTATATGATCTCAATTATTTCTATCAAAAGTTGGTCACTAATTTGAATGAAAAACATGATGTCATTCAATGTCTGGGTACCTCAAAAGGATTAGACTCTAAAAGGAATGATTTTATAAAGGAAAAATTTGAGAATGAATATAATGAGGTTATTTTTCTATAAAATATAATTTTAATCCTATATATAGCCTACAGACTCAAACTAGATGATTAAAATGCCCAAGAATTCAGTCTTAAAGATTATGAAGAAATTAATCAGCTTCATGAAGATAGGCTCCTCAAGAGTGAAAAAATTATAGTTGAACAAGATGTGATGTTGAAGGCTCAGTAAGAATCTATTGACAAACTGATGGAGGATAGAAAAGAGTTCAAGAAAATGAATCTTTCAATGTTCAACCACTTGTAAAAACAAAAGGGGAAAATGATTTTTTGATCTCTTATTATAATAAATTATTGTTTTATTCCAAGTAATATCTATTGTTTCATACAATGTTTCTCTGAACCTTTTTAGGAAATTAATGTTTTCCCTTATTCATTTCATAAATCACAAAGAGGGGAAATAGTTTTGAAAAAATGAATTTGATGAATACTGTATTAAGGGGAGAACTTACAAGTATAAATAAAGAGAATATGATACTTAGTGATGTTTCTATGAAAGTGTGGAATTATCCATATTCACCATTGCATTTAGATTAGTATCTAAAATCAGGGGGATATAAGTCTTTATTGTTTTTTTTTTCATGTGATTTCCAAAAAGAGGGATATTGTTGAGTCAAAATGTGTTTAGAATTTCCCATTGACCCCTTTGTTTTTGGGATCAAAAATTACTTCTTTTTTTATCAATTATGTTTTTAGAATTGTAATCACATATATCATAATCATATATGTTTTTTTCTTATCGTAATCATATACTAATGTTTTAAAATTGTAATCACCTATATTATAATCATATATGTTGTTATCTGATCATGATCATATACTATTGTTTTATAATAGTAATCACTTATTTTGTTTTCCATCCTAACCACACATGATGTTGTCCTACATCATAATCATATGCTATTTTTTTTCAATTTTAATCAGATATATTGTTTCTCATCATAACTACATAAATTGTTTTACAATCATAACCACATTTTATGTTTTTGTAACCACATGCATCGTAACCAGGTTCTGTATCATATTCAAATTATGCATCGTAACCATGCATCGTAACTAGGTTATGTATCATATTCATATTATTCATCATAACCATGAATAGTAACTAGGTTATGTATTGTATTCATACTATGCATCGTAACCATGCATCGTAACCAGGTTATGTATCATATTCACATTATGTATCGTAACTATGTTAATCATTATAACTATATCGTAATCACGATATGCATCGTAATCACAATATGCATCGTAATCACTATATGCATCGTAATCACGATATGCATCGTAATAATGATAAGAAATTTAATAATGTTATGTATCATACTCACATAATGCATTGAACACTTATCGTACTCCAATATCTTATACATTTTTCTCATACTCATTATTTCATACCTTTCAACTTACTATTTTCTAACTAAAACTATGTCGTTAAGTTAGTTATATATTATTCAAAATGATTTCATGTATTCTATTTTTTTGTTACAATTCCAGGTGTCCATGTCCCTCTGAATGTTTTGGAGAAATTTGACAATTGGAGGAAATATGACTATTATAACCTATTTATTATAAATAAAAGGTCATTCAATCCAAAATAATCAACATTTCTTACTACCCTGTTCTTGGGAGAGACTGCATTTCATCTTTCATTCTTTGTGTGAATGGATTGAAGATACAAGACGTGAACAACTTGTTCATAGTTCTTGTGTTTCAATAAGTGTTTTTTTTTCTTTGTACTTATGATCATTGTGATAATGATCAAGGGATTCCAGGAATAGGAAGACGGTGATACAAATTATTATGAAGAGGGATTTCTAATATTTTAAAGGTAGAGGTATCGATTACCTTCTTAATCAAGGGCTTTTAAGGATAAGAATATAGTTGTTCCAATTATCATATCAAGTGCATACCCAAGTGGTGGTACAAAAATCCTTTTATTAAATGTGAAAGGATACCATAATGTTTGGGATAAAATAATTGTAATACATTTAATTTTCCACTACTATTTGAAAAAGAATGGAAATTATATTGTATCCTCTTTCTATTCATATTCTTTTCTATTGTAATTTTTTTAATTACGACGCTTTTATTACATATTGTATTAAGAAATTCTCTATGTTGTATGGTAGAATCAATTATGATCGTATTACTTTGATCATTTTATTAAATTAAAATACAATTATTTTAATAACCTAACCTTAATTATTATATCATATGCATTGGATCGAGGACCCATATGGTCATTTTTATTTGTGGTGAATTGTATTATTTTAATATCTTTTAAACTAAGTTTCTTTCTAAGTTCTTAAATAAAACATTTTTAATCCTACAATTCACCTGACTCTTGTATTATTCCATCTCATATCCACATACATCTATATAACGATCCAACAATGGTAAGGTCTTATAACCATATTATATACCAATAAAATTTCAAATAATTTTCCCCATGATAATATCATCTCACTCAGTGATAGTGAAAACACAAATTCTAACACAACATAATAATCTAGACATGAAGTATCTCACTCAAGGCTTCCCCTTCCGTCACCTTATAACTAAATTTGAGTACAAGCTTCCAAAACATGAACCAATTCCAAATAAATCATAGTAGTTCATGAAAACATATTCACACTCATTTTTAGGCCAATCATTTTCTCAGATATCACATCACAACCTAAAACAACACCCTCTCACATAGTCTGGTCCCTACTACCACCTTCTCACACTAGGTGAGGACATATTTCCATATCATGGACCAATATCTTAATACTCAAGGTGATCCATACTGAAACCTTCTCACTGAATGTGATGATAAACACACAAATCCAATATTAATACCCTCTCACTCAATATAATCCTTTTGAACACCTTCTATCTAAAGGTGAATCCAAATATCCAGTCTTGTAATCAAGTATACACATAGTCAAGAACATCCATTAAATAATAACCATGAAACCATCCACATATATCAAATGTTCCACAACAATATATACTGAAAATATAATCATTACCAACTCACCCTTTAGGGAATAAATTGGGTCCCATTAACCTAAACTAGTTTATATTCATTGATATTGACCCACACATGTCATCCAATAATGACACCATGACCCACAGATCCTACCTAACAATAGCCTCAAGAGGCCAGGTCAAAATAACCTTTCAATCTTTTAATCACATTTCAATATATCTAACAAAAGAATATTACCTGAAAACTCATTCTAATAACCTTGAAGAAAAATTTCCAAATAATCCAAACAGTTATTATGGCTTATGATTGGGTCACATCTCACATCTCCCATTATAGATATCAAATTCGAATATTTGGTTAAAAACATCCACATCATATAAAATCTAGGACCAGAGGACTTGTACCTATCAAAAAACCCTCCAATGCTCTCTTCCACACTTAAGAGGGTATTCCCAAAAGAGATTATGATAAACAACCATCCCAACTTTAATACCCAGGCTTATGCCTCTCATGCCTACAAAACCATCTTTAGGAAAAAATCATATACCATTTATAATTCATATAAATTTCTAAGACCTACCTTGAGTTTCTCATTAAATAAACTATCATTTACACCATCCCCTAGAAATATAGTGGCCAGACAATTCCAAAATACCCAATGTTAAAGGAACACATTCTCCAACACCAGGAGCCACAATGTCATATTATCTCTTTACCTATGATTCTCTTAGTCCATGCACATGTAATCTAAACAAACATTTTCCAACATCCCAGAAAAATAATTTATCAAAATACATATGTATTTGTATTATAAGGACAACCTACTTCTATTTTAGATGTACCCACATAATTTATTATCTGAACCACTATACCATCTCTGAACATGCTATACCAAACTATTGATGTTATTATGAATAAAATCAACACCACATAAAATCCAATCAGACCCCAATTCCATTCCAATAAAGGAAAAAATCCCTGAATTTTAACCACAACAAATTACTATAATGAAACAAAAATAAAAGGGTTACATCTCTCCTCCTTCAACATCATTAATAAATCAAATTATTAATACACATCATATCTGAATAATACCATTGTAATCTTATGGAATCCTCATCAAACCCTAACCTAAATCATTATAAATTAAATGAATAACAAGGGAAATAAAAATATAAGGTATTAGTGGGAATCACATACATTTATTCAATATGAAAAAACTCAAGGAACAACCACACATGAAAAAGAATGAAAGGATGTAGAAAGGGGTAATAACAAATTACTATGTAGAATAATGAGAAAAATGAAAATTGAAGTGGGAAAATGGACTTATTTTCTAGTAGATTTTTTCTTCAAATCTAATCAATCAATTCCTATGGAATGTATCATTTTTTATTGGATTTTATCCCTTTTGGTATTTTTTTAGGTTATATTTTATATATTCTTTCATTTCCTTTCATTATAATTCTCCTCCTAATCTCATAAATGAACCAAATTAATATACTCAGTTATCTATATTTGTTGAACCTATTATCACCCTTGTTTCTAGAGTTTACAATCATTTAATGGGATCATATAATCCAATTATTTTTTTCAATAAGTTCATATGATTTTCATACCCCCATTCATCATGTTCATCCTCATTAACCCATAGGGTTGGTGATTCAACATTATTGGGCCATATTCAAGTGAAATCAAACCCTATAATTCATAGATATGTGTTAATGACCTTTCTGCTAGATTTTGAAAATTTATTGTGGATTACAATTGGTTTCAAGTGATGTATTAAACTATTAGAAACCTGAATGATGGTGTATAGTGTGATGGATTACCGATCGGGTAATTAGTGTTCCAATTTTCTTCCATTGGAGATCTGGAATCGATGACCAGAGACCTTCCACTCATATTCATCTATTTCAAGTATGCTAAATGGTGGGGAAGGTTTTTAAAACAGAATATATGAAATTTATCTAATGGAATGAATTATTTTCTATGAAAAATCATACAGAAAATTATATATCATGCATAATACACATCATGTATCATTGTTCTCGTGATGTTTGGGATTCATCCTCAGAGAAATATCGCATGTCATGGTTCATATTCTACATGTTGTGTGACCCTACTTGGGAAACAAAGATGTTTGTTGGGGGAACATTAATACTACATTGTGTTTTTAGAGACAATGTGTACCTTGGGGGACACTCATTGTATACATACATGGATAGTCTCTCCATGTACTGTGTGTACACTCCCAACACTGTGGGTTAACCTATACATTATGTGACCCAATGTGAACATTTTTAGTTCCACATGGATTCCATATCCATTACTATATAAGATTATGTTGAGGTTCCCAGGTGGAGGCACATGTTGTGTGACACGCTATACACATCATGAACTTCTTCTTGGAACTTATACCATTAATTTCATATTCATTGGAATCAGGTTTTTTCCAACGAGTATTTCATCATGAGTGTATTTCAATTTAGAATGGGATGGTGTAAATCATGTTGATAGTAGATATATTAGGTGAGGTGATTCTAGTTGTAATATTCTCTCAAAAATGTTTACCTTGTGGTAGTGATCAGGTGTAGTTGTAAGAGTGTTTCCAGAGATAGTACTCTCCTATGTCTCTCTAAGTGATGTGTCCCCTATATAACTTATACATGTAGATATGGAAATCATCCATATTATAGAGGGTTTAGTTATTATATCTATAGAGTATTAATCCCATTGTTATGAAATGGTGTTTGGTGGGTCCTTCATTGGAGTAGTTCTTCCTATTCTATGCTACGTAATGGAATGGTGTGGGACATTCATATTCTTGGGAGGTTACATGTGCCCACTAGAGAGTTGATGATAAATTTGGGGAAATGGATAGCCTATTCATTCTCATCCAGTTATGAATATGGAGGTCCCCATTTTCTATTCTTCTGGTATTCTTTTGGGACTATATGTGGTGATTGGTTTCTTCACCCTTATGTTTTATAGGTTGCACTAAATGCTGATTTTTCTTCCACTTCTTAGTTTTTAGGGTGTTAGACTAGTTATATATATAATTTACCCTATATTGGATTTTATCACATTCATTTTATTTTATTTAGATAATAAGAATATCAGTGGTGACCTTGATGGACATGTATTTTATGGATCAATGATATACTCGGTGCAGACCGTGTTCATTGGACAATCATGGAAATTGTGAGTTAGTTTATCGGTGGATTTTAGTATTTCTAGTTGGTCAAGATGGGATGTTATTTCTTGTTGGGAATGTATTTTTACCGATTATATCATTTACATTATTTTGATTTACATTTATGTATTTCCTATAGGTTGTTTCATGAATTGTTTACACTCTAGATGTTTTGGTATTTTATTATGTCCCTACACAATTTCATAGATTTGGTTGGGTGTGTTCATACATGTACATAGGATAATTCATCCCATTTAAATTATATTTATAATTGATTATATTCTTCAAATGCTATCATGTTTGAGGTAGACATAGGGTGTCACCATCATATCATTGTTATCCCAAGAGGTGTCCCTATAGGTCAGGTAATAACATAGTGGTATCAAATGTGGAATTTACATGAGCTTGTTTTTGTAGTTGGACATGTTATGAGGGTTTTTGGGAAATTTGGTTAATGATTTTATATTTTCATGAGCATGGATATTAGGCCATGGATCCCAGTAATGGTGTAGTGGCCGATTTATCTATACACTCAGACTCTAACTACATGGTTATCAAATCATCATGTAGATGCATCAGTTTTAGGGTAAACCATGGTACATGAATCATATATTATTATTTATATTGAAATTAATTTCCTTCTTAATTTATCTACCAATATATTCCCATATAACCTTGATATTTCTTTGTAACATTTATGATGTCCCTGTGATGACCGCCAATAATAATACCAATAGAAGGTCATCACATTATCCTGTTCAGTGAGGATGACCCAGTGTAGAGTCAGCGGGAATGTTTAAACTAGGATGAGTCTCTATTTTAGGATCAAATTCATGAGTTTATTTTCGTAAATGAAAATTTATTGGACCCACACATAGTGGGTTAGTTTAGTTTTTCATGTAATATTTAGTCGCTATTCATTTGATCTATTCGTGACAGTGATGTAAGTAACCTAGGAATGCTTCTATAGTGTTGGGATCTGGTATCACCCATATTTTAAGGTGAGATATATCCAATGGAAAAATAGTATTTTTTAGAGTGTTATATTTTTAATTTCCCATTTTTTTTAAAAATCCATCTGAAGAGATGGTCGAACATACAATCATTCTCATTCATGGGGTGGTTAGGACATTTTTGGTTTATTTTTTAGGAATTTTACAAGGTGAAACTCTCTTGGGTAGGGTTTATATGCCGATTATTTCATGAGTTTTATCCCTCTACCCAACCCTTTATTCTAGAATATTCTATTTTTACGAAGACTTGGGATTTGGAGAGCTTCTTTGGAGGAGAAATTTTGGGAACTAGTGTTGTAATTTGATTCCATGGCACAAAGATATCTATATATAATGGTAGAAGTTAGTTATTAGGGCTACAACATAGTAGGGATACTCATTCTTGGAAATAGGCATGGGGATTTATAGTTCAGATATCACATGGTTGATTCAGTCATCTTTATGTATCATTATCTTGGAAACCATATAGAATAATCATAAATCAAAAGAATTGGATACGCTATTATTAATGAGTAAAAGGTAATTATTCATGGAGCTAACTTACCCTCCAAGATGGAGTGTGATGTGAAAATTTATATGCTTCAAATCCATGGACATCATACATAGTATGGGGAATGATTTATGTACCATTTTGTTTTTATGTCAGTTATTTTCATTTATTGCATCTTCCTAGTTCTAGGTTTTATCCCTATGATGGAGATAAGTTATATAACTTAGATAGATAAAGGGTGAGTGAGGATTCTCTAACCATCATTTGTTCTCTTATGATGCAATTTAATGTCATGTGGAAGATTCACTGCCACTCATAATGGATAGTGTCAAGGTGTGGTTTATTTTTTCTATTGACTCATTGCAGGTATATAGTCACATGTGAAATTTTAGTTGTGGAAATGAGACCCTTTAATGTTTTGTAAAGTATTCCAGTTATAAGAATGAGTTTTCTCTTACATGGAAAAAAGTTAATAAAAGGAAGGGATGACTGGGATTTAATGGTGGTGAAAATTGTTGGCATTTATTTTGTTGTGTAGTTTGACTCTTGGAATGGTAGATTTTATAAGAAGGGTTATTTCAAACCCATTTATTCAGAAATGGACAATCTAGTGTTGTTCATGAAAATAGTGGATAGGTATTTAAGGCCTTTCAATTAGAATTATAACCTAAATTTGGTTATGTTCAAGAATATGTTCCCTTTGAAGAGGATTGACTTTTGTTCACTTTAAAGAAGAATTTTTTGTTTTCATGGATAATTATAATATCCAGAATCCATCTATTGAGGGTTTATATGGATGATTATCTAAAGACAAAATTCCATTATTTCTATTGACACTTTGAGTTCTTGGGATTTATTTTTCATGTGACTAATTACCATATTGTATTCATGACTCTTATATAACATATTTCCAATCCATTCTTGGACTAATTTGTATTTTCTTTATTGGTTCTATTATCATATACTCCATGAGAAAGAATAATCATGTAGGTAATGTGAGTGTTTTCATATACTTATGTTGGGAGGACTAGTTATATGTTATCTATCCAAGTGTCATTTTTTGAATTTAGAGGTTCGTATTCCATGTAATTTAATTTTTTTATCATGGTGTAGTTGTGGATCCAATTAATATTGATGTAGAAATTTTTTTTGATCCACTAAAGTATGTGTCAAAGGTATTGAGTTTTTTTAGTTTGGAATGGTTCGATTATGTTTTTGGAAAATACAATTTCTAATAAATATTTTTATTTCTTTACATATGAGGTGTCTAAGAATTTTTACTCAATGCATATGGCCTAAGTATATGAGTGGAATGCATCATTTAATTATTCAATGGTTGTGTCTCCTACACATTTTCAACATGTGAGAGATGGTCTGTTTGGATATGATGATTATCATGTTTATTTAACCAAAATATCATTAATAGATTCACAATATATATTTTCTAAATTAGGGGATCATGTGGTATTTTTCTAAGGATGGATAGTTTTCTTAATCATGTTTGAAAGGTAGGTGTTGAGGTATTTTTATATCTCTCTATTGTTTCTTCATCTAGGTGTAGTAAAGACATACAAGTATCTTCAATGTTAGTTTTTTAGGTATAATGAGGAGAATAATTTCAAAATTTTTCTCTTAGTGTCTCATATGTCAATAGATATGGTTTAAGCATCAGTTTCTAGTGGGATTGACTCAACCTATTGAGATCACATAATTGATGTAGGATGATTAATTAATGGATTGGATGATAGGTATTCTGATGGTAGTCTAGGGCCAAGTTGTTATCTGGGTGATTTTATAATGACTCCACAAGTAAGGGAACTTTCACACGATCCATGATAAAATTTTGGATTAATGTTTTGGTGTAGTTGTATGTGAGTGAGATTTTCAAACATCATGGGGTACCCTCAAATATATTCTCCAACTGTGTTGCTATGTTTACACCATGGATGTGGAGGATTTTCCACGTGGTATTCGAGATCTAGTTAAGGATGACAATAACATTTCACCCCCATTTCGATGACCAGACCTAGTGGACCATCTAGGTTTTGTAGGATATGATGAGATACTCTGTGTTGGATAACATTTGTAGCTAGAAAGATCACTTTACTTTAGCAGGGTTTTCTTATACTAATAAAAATTACATAACTATTAGATCTGAACATTTTTAGGCCCCATATGAGGTACCCAAAAGTTCACTCTTGTAGAGGACTAAGGTTGGATAGAACTATTTTTTCTGCTATAAATGGTGAAAAAAAATGTCTGAGAATGATTTAGGTTATATATGAGATGTTTTGTATGGATCTGTGTCGATAAAATATTACGTGTATCAATTTTTTAGGCCTTTGGGGTTTGAGTATGGAGAAAATGATTTCTAATAAGTATCCTCAAGAATATGGATGTATAGATTTGGATAAAGAATCAATCAATTATTGATGTGTATAAGGTCATTCCAGATCTATTGAATGGTTGGATAGGTTTTTTATGATAGGTAATTAACCCCACTATTTGACCATGTGCATATATTCTTCCATGGGTCATATCTAAGAATATATGTGCACAACATATCACATTGCCTTGATTGGGGAGATCCTAATTCTAATGATGGATCCACCTCCCCAGATTACCCAATGGATATCGAGAACCAGTAAGATAGTATCCTATGAAGATATATTGTTACATTAGTTATCATTTTTTGGTTGAATGAGAGTGTGATAGGGTGATCCTAGTGTCATAGTTTTTAGATTTGGGCTCAATACCTAGACCATTTTTTATAGATTATAATTTTAAAGGAAACAAAATTGATGTAGGGGGAATGTAATGACTCTAGGTTCATTTATTTGGTTCTTGGAAGATTAGTTTATATATCGATGGATATTTCATTAGAGTGTACATTGTGTTTGGGTGTCGTAGGACCCAAAAATTAATATATTGGAAAATTATTATATATTTTAGAATGTGTTCCTATTTTCAGAGTAATTGGTTTTCCTATCGATCAGGGCCAAAAATGAGAATTCTATGTCCAAGGATACTTCCAAAATGTGAGTATAACCCTATGAAGAACATAATATTGGTAGGCATTGAGAATTTGATTGAATGTGATCGTTAGAGGGAGGGGTAAGTAATTAATTATTTAATTTAATTTATTTAATTAAATTCATAATAAAAAAATCCCTATATGTTTATATTTCATTATGAAATTTACATAGGTAAATAAATATAACTCTAGTATATTAAAAATGATGATAGATTTATTGGTATTATGGACATAGAAACATGGATTGACGAAGACTGATTATGGAGAAGCATGAGACAGATGAAGAATGTAGTGAAATCTTCACCATATTGGGTAATGGATGTTTTATCCAAAATGATTGGTCCATTCATGATTTAAGGAATTTTATTTCATGCATTTCCTCCATTAGAATATTTTCAGACATGGATTTTTTATATGTTTTTTTACCTTTGATTTCATTCTTTTATGAGCCCAATAATTTAATTGAAGTCTTAAAACCAGTTATTCATTTTTGTTTCACTTGTTTTTACCCTTTTTATTGACATTTACAATCACTGCATGAGATTTTATTGAGAAAAAATATTTTTCACTACATTATTATGATTTCCCAACCACTATTCATGTTGTTCTTCATTAGTGGTTCACTGGGTAAACTATTCAAAACTGGGGAGTCGTATTCCATGGTGGTCATAAACCAATATTATTAGAGGATGTGTTAATGACCATGAGATAGTGTTTTTACTGATAAATATATAAGTAATGTGGTTTTAGGTGATAGATTCAATGACTGGAACACAAAATTAAATTGGGTGGCATGAAAGATTATTGATCGATTAATTAGAGTTTTGCATTCTGACCACCAGAGGCTGAGAATCAATGATTCGAGACAACCCCCTTAGATTCTTCATTTTTGTGTGAGCCAAATGGTGAGGGATGTAGCTAAAATGGTGGAATCCTAGTCTATGTGATGAAAGGTTTAACATTACACATCATATATCCCGATGAACACATAATTTGTATAATGATTCCCATGGAGGAGAGGGTTTTAGCCATAGTTAAATATCACACACAATATGGAAAATCCCAGACACCATGTTACCCTAACAAAGATGACATGTATTCTATAGAGTTATTATTCCTAACAACCCTTATTTCTTAACACGTTGTGTGCCCAGAGGGACACACAACCGATAAATGTACCATATGTTTTTACTTAAGAACCAGGGTTAACGTAAAAATACTATAACCTCATGGTCATGCCAATTAGTTCCATAGGATCCCACATACAAGTTTATAAATAGAAATTCCTAGACACAGTTGGGGATTCATGACCTATGTGACCCCTATTCATGTCGTTCACTTCTTCCTGAAACATATACCTTTCATATCCCCTTCTTCAGAACTAGGATTTAGGCCCACTAGTAGCCAATCCTAATTAGTTTTCTAGAAATAACATGATAGTGGACTTTATTTTTCATAGTAGATATATTACACATGAGGATACTATGGGGACTCTTATCTTATGAATTATTATATAGTTTCGGTGATTTGGTGTGATCATTAGAGTGTTACCGAGGTCAGTACTCCCCTATTTGTCTACAAGTGGTTGATCCCCCATAACATATATAAAGGTATAGAAAGAACTACACTAAATTATAAAGTCTTTGGGCATCTATATTCAGAGTGGAGTCCCTATCATTGGACTTTAGTGATGAGATGGTCCTCTATTGGTGTAGTGCTACCTCAACTATACTATGCATTAGAAAGGTGAATGACCTCAATATTTTTTAAACATTTTCTGTGATACATTGAATTTTTATTAGACCTTAGGAAGTATGTGGAAAATAATTATTCTTTTATTGTTGGGGACATTTAGAATCACTTTCTATCTTCACTTTGGATTTTTTTGTAGAATACTTGTTGTTTGTTTTCTTCACCCTCTAGTATATTGGGTTGAGATGAATGGTGTTATTTATTTTTCATTCCCTTAATAGTTTTTAGGGAATCTTAATGAGTATTTATATACAAAAAATTTCATTTGACTTTCCAATAAATGTTTTATAATAGTAATATGAAAATAATATTAGTTTTGACCTTCATATACTTAGTTTTCGTGAAGCAGGGTGGTTCTTTACACTAAACATGCTTAGTGGATGGCCTTAGAGATATTGAGTCAAGTTCTCTTTAGTTTTCTATTTTTCTAGTTGGCCTAGTGGAGAAATAATTTCAATATGGGAGTATATTTTACACATTATATATTTTACATGGTTTTTTTTACTTTGATATATATTCTATAGGTTGTTTCATGCATGCTTTAATCTCTATATGTTTTAGTATTTTGTTATATATCTCTATTGTTTCCTGGAGATGGGTGGGTATGTGCATATTGGTATGTATGATAAGGCCACACATTTTAGTGATATTGTTACATAGATATAAGAAACATCCCATAGAATATTTTTCGTAGTATTGAGGTGTAACCCATGTCTTACTACTATGCCATGTGGGGTCATTATAGGACGGGTCATGACATGAAACCCTAAACGGGGACATGTCATTGTGTGGTATAAAGGGTCGTGATGTAATGTTAACCCTGTAAAAAACCCTTATGGTATGACCTATTCAATCATTTAGAGGCATTAATCTCCGATTAATATCAGATAACTTGTTCACCAGGCCTTCATGGTATGGTCTTTTGGATCATGATGTGAAACCTTTCCTACAAGAAGACTAAATATCTCACAATACAGACCCTATTGTGTGGCCACTACCTTGTAGGTTTGAATCCCCCATCACAACCAATTATCC
Organism: Viscum album; assembly: GCA_963277665.1. NCBI lineage: Eukaryota > Viridiplantae > Streptophyta > Magnoliopsida > Santalales > Viscaceae > Viscum > Viscum album. Next base: position 865,317,252 of record OY728146.1, on the reverse strand, counting down.
ACATAGCAGACTACAAAAAATTCCCTAATGCAATCTATAATGATATTTCCTATGGTTTACAACATGAATGGCCTTCATTATGGAAAATTTTACAAGGGAATATGTTATGGTTTCTAGACAGATATGCACGGGTAACCATCCTAGAATGATGATATCTTTCAGAAATGTAATTTATAACATATGGGATTCTAGAACCACATATAATTTGTAATATCATATCTTGAAAACATCCCACTATGAATTGATTCAATACATAATAGATTTATAATGATATGTACATATTATCATAAAGAAATAATTTCATATTCCATAGAATGATCCTCACAACCATCATTAACCATTACAAATTAGGCCATAAAAATTTTCTCAACCCCAAACTACCATTATTCAATGGTAATCCATGGTTATGGTGTGATCATTGATCAACCACTTCCCAGGGAATGACCCACATCCTTCATTCCATGAAAATCCATATATATGAGAAATCTACAATAGGGTCACCCTGCCCCTACTCAGGCCCAAAAAATTAAAATTCCCTCAACAAAAAATGAATTCTGAATTCATGGTTTGATGCAATCTGGTTTAGATTTAATAGAAACATAGGATACAACAAGATGAAAACTAGGAGTGGGATACTACAACAGAATATCAATATCTCAGATTATTTCTTCTGGGGGATAGTTTATGTTTACAAGTTATGATAAAAATGTTGGTGTGGATATTTTAACAGCCCTCATCATTAAGGTTTGTTTTTCATTTCAATTTTTAACATTTAATTTTTTACATGATTGAATTCATAATATGAAGATATATAAGACATGGAGTGAGAGGAATTTAATAATGATGAAGTGGAAGGGTAGATGTGGGGTATAGTGTAGTAATGTACTTGAATTTTTGTGGGTACAATTGAGAATATAATGTCAGTTTTATGGACAATTTATTTCTTCTGATAACTAAAAGATGTCTGGTGTATACCCCTCAAATATCTATTGTATTCTCATATGCGTTTTGGTGGGTTCTGGTAACATTTTTCAAAATTTAGATAAATATTCATTTGGAAATAAAATCAAATATCATATAAGGATTGGACAAGATTTATTTCCAAGTATAATTCCATGGACCTTCTATGTCTCTCGTGCTTTAGTTCTTATTTTTTTGGGTTTTTTACACTCCAAGTTAGTTTGTATAGTTCTATCATTTTTCCTTGACAAAACCATGAGTCAAATCTACCTAAGGGTATCAATATATATATAGGATTGAGTAATCTCTTATTGTAATATGAAATCCCCAATCATCCCTTTAACTGAGGTTCCATGAATCCACAATTTACATTAGATTTTATATCATTAATATAAATATTGATCATTTAGTTTGTGTTTTTATGTGAGGTTATTATTCATGATCATTATTTTATTTATCATAAAACATTCATAACCCAATGTTGACTATATTTTAGGATTTTATTAATTTGTATGTTGGGTAATATTTTCCTTTTCTGGTGTTTGTGTATTAGTTCAACATAAAAATTAGTATGTGACCCCATTTCTTCTGTTATATTGTTATGGTTGGAATTAAAATAGTGGTATGGGTTAGAGATAACAAAAAAAATGTGTGTTTTAATTAAATTAATATTTTCAAAATGACAATTTTAAATTAGTTTAATTTAAATAAAATACTATTTCATTATTATTTAATTATGCTTACTATTATACATTAAAATGGTTATGCCTTGTTGGGTTAATTGCTATATGATTTTTCATTTCTTTTATTAAGATTCCTTGGGATGGTTATTATTAATTCTATTGTATACATGTTTTCCCAATTTTTTTATGATTAATGTATTGTGAATATTATATAAAATATAGTTATGTGGGTACTCAGCTTAATGGATGGTGATTCCTATGGAATTGATTATTTTTCCTTTTATATATATATAAATATTCTTATAGACAATATGGATGGAACGTTAGATCATGGAATAATGGTTGGGGAAAGGGTATCCCATCTACTCATTGGAATGATTATAATATCTACCATTTATATATGGGTATGTATATTAGGACAAGTATTATGATAACAATACTTTATTTTCAGACAGGACATGGTACACCCTGACTTTAATTATGATAAGAGAATTGGATTAGTATAGGGAATAAAATACAATGTCTTTTATTTATTAAAATTGATCTTACCTACTAATAAATGTTGGTTATTTAATTAAATATACAAAGTATTCCATTGATTTAAATTTTTACTATAATGGAATGTGAGTGTTGCAAAAAGCGGGTATAGTAAAATGACATAGTTTCTTATTTATCACTGAAAACCAAATTCCCTAGTTATTTAGTTATCTAATTTTTACCACATAAAATATAATAAATTTATTTTATATTAGTTAAAAATAATACATTATATTTCAACTCAGTTATTTAATTTGCTGATTGTAGGAAGGGGTTAAATGGTGACTACCCATAGGGTATAATGTACACACACCCGACACATGTCTCTTCAGTATGTGTTTATATATTGTTTTATGTCATTTGTGAAAATTAATGGTACCATAACATGGGAATATATATGATATGAATCTAGAGATCATGTTGTATCTTTTTAGAAAATTTAATGAAGGACTCGAGTGTATACCTATTGGGTTTTTTATCTATTCATTTAATGGTCAATCTCAAATTGGGATGTTTATATGGAACTCTTTTGTGTCAATTTGTCACACATGGTTGATATATATGATAGATATGCATAGTAGTGATTTATAGATAGTTTATTTGGAATATTTAGACTATGTTTTTAAATAGTTACATCTACATATAGATTCCACATACATTAATGTCTATGTATAGTTAGTGACCATAACATATTAGTACACTTCATGAATTTGTATTTATTTCTATTTTTTACATAATTTAAAAAGATCATGCATGTTATCTATTAGAAACAATTTAAGATTTTTTTAATAAATAAAGATAATAGTTCATTTCAGTTTAAATATATATATATATATATATATATATATCATTTGTTTGAGTTTATTCCATCATCATTCAATTTTTTTAGTATGCCTAATTTATTTTGGAAACTCAAATCATGGTTTTGAGTGACATGTGTTGGTTAATTATAGAAAAATACTAACCATTTTTGGATATGTATCATTCTCATTTATAGGAAATATTTTGCCATTTTTTATATATATAGGGTGGGATTATATTTTGTGGTGTTTTATGTGAAAAATTTGATAATTTTGGAAGGATAAGGGGTAGTAAACGGTTGGAATGCATTATCCCCCAACCATGTGCCTACCCATAGAAAAATATTTCTCCCTAGATAGATAGGGATATCACAGTTCGTGTTTGGATTTTAACACTACACACCCTTTTAGTAGAAATAGTACACGCCTAATATTAGGCACATGGGTTGGTTACATGGTTTGGAAAACCATGCGCCCCATCATAGGAAACAATAAACATGGAATTTATTTCCTATAAATTTTATTTTTACATTCCTAAACCCCCTGGACATTTCTCCCATTTAACCCAACTCGACTGTAATGATTTTTTTTTTTGATTTTAGAGGCTCTCAGACTGATTCCATTTCCTTTAAATCTATGTTCTTGTAAAATCAAATATACTATCGTAGGATATACCACTCTCTTAATATTTAATATCTTCCCTATTGGTTCCCACCACCTCTCCCATATGTTTCTCAAATTTTGTAGGGATGAATTCTTCCATTGGTGATTCTTTTTGGACTAGGTTTTGATAATTCCATGTCTATTTGATTCTTTATCTAGATTTTGGCTCTAGATCTTGTTCATTATTGTAAAATTTATTATTCCATTTCAATTTGGGGATTTTTTTTGCAAAACATCTTTCAAAGATCTTGTGATAGGTGGTAGAAATTTTAAATCCCATATCCACGACTATATTTCTATGTATGGAATTGTGAAGTAGAAATTTCTTGTGTGGAAATCAAATAATGAATTGGATTAATTAATTAGTTAATTAATTAATATAATTATGTAATTGTGAAATTGATGTGATGTCGGGGTTAGGAAATTTGTCAATTAATGGTATTGTGTAGTTGCTTAATTGATGGGTTATGTATTTTGATGACAATGGTAATTAGGGGATGTTGGGAAAAACCATAAAGGGTTACTAAATTCTATGAATAAATGTTGAATAATTTTTTAGTAGTTATATTTACATATTATTCTGTGCGGTTGAAGTGATGAACCATGATTCAATTTATAATTGTAATGGAGATCAATGAAGATAATGCTTGATAAGAATTTTAATAATTATTATCATTAATGAATTTGAAATTGGGTTATATGTGATATTATGAAAATTTTGATATTGTGTCATATTTGATATATATGTGTGGGACATGGATTGATGCTTCCAGATCCCATTTTTTATTGAATGATATACATGTGTGGGACATGTACTGATTCTTCAAATGCTTTTATTTGAAAAAGAATGGTTCTGGGACATGGACTCATGTATCAATTACCCATAGGGTGCTAGACATATTTTTCTAGGCCCAAAATGTTTGAATTGGGCTACGATTAAATATATCTATGATATTAAATTGGGATAAAATGATAAATTATTACCCATGAGTTATGTTATATGTGATATCCCTTGGGGACAATTAAGTCTCTTTCATGGGAAAAAGATGGTATTGATGGTTCGAGTGTCATCCTGAACCTAGGATATTTATGTGGTTAATTATAGGATAATTGAATTTATAAACTAAATATTTTTTCATTTATATATCCTTCTTTATACAACTAAATATAGTGTTATTTCCTAGATAATTTTTTAGATGTGGTTGGTGATAGCCAATCGATTTGTACTCATGAATTACTTGGGATTCTTGATTGAAACTCAAATACACTTCGTTTTTTCATGTTAGGATAATGGAAAGATCCCTAGGTTAAATGGTAGATTTGGGATGGAGAATAGATAAGGGAAATAGAAATTCTTTTGAACCATATTTAGATTTGTCGGTGTTTCTTTTTTGGGTTTTTCATAGTGAAACTTGTCATATATATTCCATGACATTTCTAATATTTTAGTTTTGATAATGTATTCCGGAGTTTTCTTATCATGTGATATAGGTCATTACTGGTCATTGGTATTATCATTTGGTTACTATTTATTTATTTCAAATATTTTTTACATAGATAAAGAGTGTATGGTATTCCTATGTAAAATATTAGATCCTTGCTTCTAGTTGTCATAATCTAGCATATGAGGAGGCACACTTGAGGTCACATAACCAACTATCTTATGGTACCAGCATGTGGCACCCAGTTTAGGATGTTACATAGTGGTATCATAGGCTGGCTATTTTCTTTTATTATTTTACTATTTTGGAAAGTTATATAAAGTAAAATGATGAGTCAAAACTTGGTTATAGGCTCGTTCATGGGAGTAGATAACCCATATATGGGGTAAAACCAAAGTACACAGGATAAGATTGTTGTTATTGATGTCAAATTATACAATTGGATGTTATTTAAGCATGTTTTATGCACTTGTTCTATTGTGTTATTATTTTATGCAATTTTTTCTTCATGGGAATTAATTACATGAGATTTCGGAAGGCATATATCATTTTAGTCACCCATTATTTTTATGTTACTTTCACCATTTTTGGAATGCACAAAAAAAATGTTTTGGGTAAGTGATTTATAAGATATTTTTTTTCTATACATGTGTATTTTAAAATAATATGTAACTAATAGGAAATTGGTAATTCTAAAATGAAGATAAATGTGGTTAAAAAATTGTATAAATTGAGTTATATTAAGAAACATGAATTTTTAAAATCATTACAGACCATTAGTCATGACTAGGATGAGGGATAGTTAAGGGTAGTGATGATGCCTCATTTTTGACCATGTGGCTGGTTGTAGGGGATGAATTATTATAGATTTATGTGAGTTCATATTGTTAATTATGTTAATGTTGAGTAATTTTTTCTAAGACGAGTGTTTGGAATTGTTGAATTATACTTCCATGATGACACATGATGCTAAGAATAAAGGAAGACATAGATAATAATCTTCTTACAGTAGTGGGATCAAAGGATATGATAGTTTCAGGAGAAGGAACTAGAGAGTAGTTCCATGAGAATATTTCACAATTTATATAGTTTATGGGAAGATATCTGGGGAGGGTAGTGAAATTTATGTATTAATTGACTCAAGTGTTCCAGTGGTATCACCCTCTAACTTTCAAAGGAGATGGTGGACCTGAGGCAAAATTATTCTAGATTGAGTCTTTTGAGAGGATCCTTGACCATTTAGAGAATCATACCATGACATGAGTAAAAATGGATGCTATTTTTACATGGTCAAGAAATTTATTTGTGAGATATCTAGAATCTGGATATACATTTGAAGAATATGGTATGAAAAGACTTCCAGGAGGAGTTCTTGGAACACTTTTACCTTGAGAAGGATAAGCATGAGAGGGCATCAGATTTCACAAGGATAACTTAGAGGAACATGTCCCTAATGTACATTGAATTTCACTTTACATATATGAAGTTCTTAATTATATCATTGATTGGGGATTATACTGTTGTGGAGAATAATTTTAAGGGTGGGCTTAAATGTGAAATTACATCCTAGGTTAATATATTTGGGTTGAAGTATTTTTCAGTGGTGGTAAATTAGGATCTTATATCTGAGAGGAACCTGAAACAGGTTTCTAGTGGAATTTATGTGGTATCTTTTGGAAGACCATTAGTTTTTTTTCTGAGATCTGGAAGTTTATCTTAGATAATTTTAACCAATGGGATAGAAATTAGAGTGTCCGAAGGGAATTATTGGTCACTCAGGACATTACAAGAGTGACCTGCCAGTAGTGCAGTATGTTGGGATACATTCATGGATAGTTCCCCGAACATTGGTAGTGTGTCGAGATTGTAGAATGATACTACATATACTATAGTTCTATAGGAATGAACTAGAACTAGGTAATGGTGTATGGTATAAAAACTAGGATGCTGGAAGGGGATATTCTACACCATACCAATCAAAAATTTATCATTCTACTGGTCATATTGGTTGAGGTAGTGGGAATGGTACTTTTGGGAATAGGTTTCCATATAAGAAGAGTGGTGTAGATTCGGGGAGATGGACTAATTCACTAGGAAGAGGGAATTATTTTCAACTAAAATTTATCCTACATTTTTTATAGTGATGTTGGACCATCAATAGTAAGAGGTACTATTCATGCATCTTCTCTATTTTATAGCGCTATATTTAATTATTTGGCATCTCATTATTTTATATATGATAAAATTTTGAATGGATTGATCATGTTAGTGGATTTTGTCAGTGGGGTTATGATGGTTGATATACCTTTGGGATTTTGGTCGAAAGACATATTCTTATGAAGGGGGTACTTTCTTAAGGTTGGGGAATATCATTTTCCATGGGATATCTACAAACAAGATATAACAGGATTCAACATGATTTTGGGTACGGACTGTATAAGAACCTGATTCTTCTCTTTGAGGTACGATCTTCTTCTTTTCTCTTTTCCTTAAGTGTTTTTAATAAAATATGAAAAATGGGGGAAAATCCTAAATTTTGGAACTACACGTTGTGTACTTTTTTTACATGTCGTGTACTTTTGGCTATGTTGAGATGAGTACACAGGGCGTGTAGCCATGTCAGCGACAAAGGGTGTAGGAACTGACTACACGCTGTGTAGTGGTCCTTTACACGCCGTGTAGTCAGTCGGCAGGCCGAAATAGTAAGGCGGTGGAGCAGCCACCAGCTGGGTGGCAGTACACACCGTGTATTCAGGAGTACATGTCATGTACTCTTTTCGGCAGGCAAACAGTGTTGCGCTGGCGGGAAGCCGCCAGAGGAATAGTTTAAAATTTTGGAAGTACACGCTGTGTACTCAGAAGTACACATCGTGTACTTTGTTTTTTTTGGATTAAAATAGGCAGTAGCCTCCTCATTTGGAAGAGGAGGCATTTGAGCCATTTTGGAGCCAAAGGAGGTGGCTGAACCTTTGAAGATCCGCCGAGTGTTCATCTGGAATTTGATTCTGCCTCAGACGATCTCGATGGAACCGTGCGGGTAAGCCCTTTCTTCTCCTTAAGCCATTCTTACCAATTCTTTCCCGAGGGAAAGTTATTTACATTTGAATGGGTTTTGTTCTTCGTCAGATCTATGTCGTTCTTGGCTATTTATGGAGTCTGTGTTTGGGTATATCATTTGTTGGCGTATAAGGTAGGTGTCTTGGTGTTAACTTTTCCAACTGTTGTGCGTTTTTTGCGTTTTTGTGCCACGAACCCATGTTGGGGTGTCATGTGGCTGAGGTCGTTGCTATATTAAACACCTAGAATTGATTAGGTATTTAATCATGATATTAAAATGCTGGTTGGGATCGTTGCTTGGGTCTGGAACCACCCCGTGGATGTGTTCCACTGTTTAGCCGTTTGGCTAGGATACCCGAGGGTATGCCTTAAAAGTAGTGATTGTAGAATTGCCTTGAGAGGAATTTCTTGTTTAATTCTTATTTACATGTTGGGTATGGCTCAGTTACCTATTTAGCCTGAGGGCGTTTTTGTGATTAGCATGTGGGCACTACAGTGTTTAGCCTGAGGGTAGTAGTTATTTTGTCCTGAGGGCAACTTCTTCCATGCTTGTGGGCAGCTGACTCTATGCCTGTGGGAGACACTACCTATGCCTGAGGGAAAACTCTGTTATGCCTGAGGGCAGATTCTTGTGTTGGATACTCTTTACCTGAGGGTAGGAGTTTACGTGTCTGAGGACATTAGCTGGTTATTTAGAATATTCACTGTGGTGATATTTTGAATTTAATGGATTAAATGGGTAATAAAATGGAAATATAACTGGTAATTAGTTAATTTTGAGTATTTCTTACTTTATTGCATTTTACTACTGCACACTGCTATTTCATGCTTACACGCAGTTGGGCACGGGCCTTTGGTGGGTGCCTACTGGGAATTTATTTCTCACACCCTGTTTGGGTCACACTTTTTGGCCCAAACAGATTACGTTGCTTCATGTGTAGATAGGGGCAAGAGTCCCTATACAGGTATATGATTGTTGCTGAGGAGTAGAAGGGCATGGGACCGAGCTTGGGATCGCGATGCCGCTGCCAGCTGTTTTGCTTTGTATTGTTGTACTCTGATTTTGTTGTATTGTATTGATGTATAACATGTTTTGGCTATTTTCTTAGAACTTGATACATGTAGCATCATTATTTATATATTTTTGGTTGTATCCACTGCAGTTTTTTATTTCAGTTGTGTATGTTTTATTGCTTCCTCTATTCGTTGTATATTTTATTTCATATTTCGTTGCGCTACACTTTGAAAAATGAGGGCATAGTTTCCTCACTATCAGACCTGGGCCCTCGCTGCTAGTCGGAAGCCTTTGGAGTTTGGTGAAATGTGCTTTAGGTCACGTGGCGAACCGGGTTCGGGGCACCCGTTGAGTGGCACCCAAAACCAGGACGTTACAAAGTGGTATCATAGGGAGTTATTTTCTTTGACTTACTATTTGGAGCCTTAGTCAGGGATAAGACGAACGGTATTTGGTAATAAGCTATGCCCAGGCATAGCTAACCCACATACAGGGAAAAGCCAGTCTACCTCGTATTTTGCAATTTTCTGATTTTGCAAATTTTACAGTTGATATGATTGCACCGTTGGTGACACACTTGTATTGTGCTGTTTATACTTTATCTATGGGTTCTATTTAGTTTCAACCCGGTGAGATGAGGGTATTCCATCTCATGCATTATTTAGGCGCATTCTAGAAATCACATGCCACACATAGTTTCCATGCCATGTAGGTGCATTCGAAAAATTGCATGTAGTTGTGATAGTTGTTGTGCTAGAAAAGCATGCTGTTGTGATAGCTCACTGATAAAATACCTGCTATTTGATAGGGTAATTTTTGTGTGAGTTTTTCATAGAATGGACGCCAAACTTTGGTTTTTGGGGATTATGGGCCCCAATTGACCGGAATTTGGTGGATCATTATCTTTTTATTAAGTTACAACACACATAAGATGTCAAATTTTGATTCGTGGGGAGTATGGGCCCTCGCGGGTCGGAATTTGACTCTTGGGTGTTATTTTTCGGTATTTTATGGGTTCTGGAGAAGTTTCTGAGGCATACTATTCGGAAACCCAGTATACTCGCCGTGTAGTATCGTTACACACTCCGTGTATGGCCCTGTGTTTGGGAAGAAAAAAAATGAACTTTTTAAGTACATGTCGTGTACTCTAAGTACACGTCGTGTAGTCTCTTCCCGTGTCACAAACCGTGTTGGCGGCGACACGGGGAGGGAAGAGCTTAGGGAGAACACGCCATGTAGATTCTGTACACGTCGTGTAGTCTCTTCCCATGTCAAAAACTATGTGGGCGGTGACACAGGGTAGGGAAGAGCTTGGGTAAAACACGCAGTGTACCAGTTATACACGCCGTGTAGTTTGGACCCGGAGTCCGACCGTGTAACTAATAACACGAGTCAGTGTGAACTCCTGTACAGAACATGCCGTGTCAGTACTGAACACGCCTTGTAGTGTGACCTGGGGACTCGGCCGTGTAACTAACAACACGGGTCGATGTAACTGTTCCTTGAACACGTCGTGTACCTATGGGGACATGCCGTGTAGTCGTGTCTGAGGACAGACCATGTGGAATTAGCCATGTGGCGGGTAACCGGGGTTTTTGACACACCGTGTGCGGGTGAAACACGCCGTGTAGTGTCAATCCGAGTAGTCTTCCATCTCACAGATTACATAGGAAGTTGGAAAATAACACTATACACGTCGTGTAGATAATATACATGCCGTGTAGTTTTGTTCAAATGGGAGTCGTGTGGCTTAGCCATGCAGAAGAACCTGGGAAGGGGAAGGGATGTCAAGTACACGTCGTGTAGTCAGTATACACACCGTGTAGTCTTGTTTTACAAATTTTGAAATACCTTCTTCTTCTTTTTCCCTTTGTGGTTTCTTCATTTTATCCTTAATAATCTTAAATCTATGGCATGATTTGACCTTGTAGTGTCATGCCGCCTAGACGACCGTGCATTGTTCTCTAGGAGAGCAGAAACGAGAATACTCCGGAGATGGTGGGCCATGGGCTACCAATTGATCCTCCATCAGAGCCAGATGCGGCACCAGCTGTTATACCGGACACAAGTGCGTAGGCGCAGTTCTGTGAAGGCTTTATGCGGTTCATGCAGACCTTTCAGGGAGCACCGCCGGCTGCCACATCAATGGATGAGCTTACATGTATCTTCTAGCAGCAGCATCTGCCTATGTTTTCAGGGGATGGAGGACCACATGCTACGGAGTCTTGGATGGGGTCAATGCAGACTATTTTCGAGCATCTTGAGACGCCTTTAGGGCGGAGGGTCAATCTCGGGACTTACATGCTGCATGATTCTGCCAAGAGGTGGTGGGATGTTACCACCCAGTCAGAGCATCACAGGGACATGGTGTGGGAGGATTTTCAGGCAGTCTTCTATGACTTCTTCTTTCCCGAGATGATGAGGGTAGATATATCTTGATAGTTCATGAATCTGCAGCAGGGTGCTATGTCAGTGATGGACTATTCTGCTCGTTTTATGGAGCTTCAGCACTTTACACCCGTGCTGGTGGGTGATGAGATGTTGAGATCCATACGTTTTGAGGATGGTCTTCGGTATGACATCTGAGCGCTGGTGAATGTCTTCAGGTTTCCAATTGTACACGCTATTGTAAATCAGGTGCTGATTAAATAGAGGAACCTGCGGGAATCTAGTGGTGTGGGCCACGGTGGTTCAGCACCAGTTACTGGTACTTTTTTTGTTGGCAAGAGGAAGAGACAGGCAGGCTTCTCTCAGGACGGCAGTACCAGTCAGAAAAATGATTCAGGTGGCCAGGTTATGTGCTAGCAGTGTGGTAGAGAGGGGCATAAGAGGCCACAGTGTCCACGAGACCCAGTGGAGTGCCGAGTTTATGGCAAGATGGGTCATCTGCAGCACTTTTGCAGGGCGTTTCCACCGATGGCTAGTGAGAGGGATTCTGTGCAGACTCCGCGAGCGGGAGCGGGACCACCGGCTTCTTACCAGTCAGGGAACTGGAATACGTCAGGGCGTATAGGTAGAGATGGTGGTCGTGGCCGAGGTAACCAGACACCAGGATCTCAGAGGTAGTAGGGCGGGACAGCTCAGGGTAGCCAGGCTGTGTCGCAGGGCCGTGGCACTGGGCAGGCATATGCAGTGCAACAGACCCAGCATGAGTATGATCTCGGACCTTCTATAGTCAGAGGTACTATTCTAGTAGCTTTTGTCTTATCTTCATTACTGTTTGATACGAGTGCTACGCATATTTTTATATATATACCCATTGTAGAGAGCCTTGGGCTCTGTGTTTCTACTTCTTTCGATATCATGATGCTAGACACTCCGTTGGGGACTAGAACGGCCGGTTTGCATCAGTGCAAGGAGTGACCCCTTGAGTTTGGTGGGTGTCACTTCCTTTGGGACCTCTATGTCCTGGAGATGACAAGCTATGACGTCATTCTCATGATGGACTGGGTGGTTCCCTTTCGGGCCTTTGTAGACTGCTATCGTTGCAGGGTGCATTTCACGTCACCAGAGGGAGGAGAGTTTCTATACAAGGGTGAATGGGATGTTCAGGTGAGTCGAGTTGGACCAGAGCATCGTGGGTGAGGTGGAGTCACAACCCAGATTGCAAGCTTATATCTAGATGAATAGGGGACTTGTCAGGTGGATTTCCCTCCTGTTGTTGATCGTTTCATGGATGTCTTCCCGGACAACTTTTTGGGTCTACCTCTAGAGAGAGAGGTGGATTTCTCCATTGAGCTTGTTCCAGGAGCAGCACCGTTGTCCATTCCTCCATATAGGATGGCTACACCTAAGTTACAGAAGCTCAAGAGGCAGTTGGAGGAGTTCCAGGAAAAGGTCTTTATCCAAACTAGTACTTCTCCTTGGGGTTCGTCGGTCCTTTTTGCGTAGAAGTCGGACGATACCCTCATACATTGCATGGATTATCAGAATCTGAACCAGTTGATGGTTAAGAATCGATATCTGTTACCGAGTATTGATGATCTTTTTGATCATCTTTGTGGAGAATGAGTGTTCTTGAAGATTGACCTGAGATCAGGATATCATCAGCTGCGCGTGAGACCATATGATATACCTCTCACGGCTTTCAGAAGTAGGTATGGTCTATATGAGTATACGGTTATGCTGTTTGGACTCACGAACGCGCCAGCAGTTTTCATGGATCTGATGAATCATGTGTTCCATCCGTATCTGGATTCTTTTGTGGTAGTATTCATGAATGACATCTTGGTGTACTCTCACACTCGACACGACCATGCCACCCATCTTGAGATCGTATTGAGTACACTAAGGGAGCATTGGCTATACGCTAAGCTCTCAAAGTGCCACTTTTTGATGGACCAGATTCACTTCCTAGGACATATCATCTCTGAGGCAGGAGTTTCAGTAGACCCATAGAAGGTAAGAGTAGTGGTTTCCTGGGAGCAGCCTAAGAACATGTTCAAAATACGGGGTTTCTTAGGGCTGGCTGGTTACTACAGACGTTTCATACAGGACTTCTCCCGCTTAGCAGCACTATTGACAGGTCTGACTAAGAAGGGTGTGAAGTTCGTTTGGTCAGAAGCTTGCAAGGCAGCCTTTCAGGACCTGAAGGGAAGGTTGACATCAGCACTGATCCTGATACTTCCAGAGCCGAGGGAGAGCTATACAGTTTATTGTGATGCATCAGGTATTGGACTGGGAGCAGTATTGATGCAGGGTGATCGAGTAGTTGCGTACGGGTCTCTACATTTGAGGCCACATGAGAGGAATTACCTGATGCGTGATCTCGAGTTGGCGGCAGTTGTTCATGCATTGCGTTGTTGGAGAAATTATCTATTGGGAGAGAATTTTGTGGTTTTCACCGACCACAAAAGTCTCAAGTATATCTCTACTCAGCGTGACCTGAATCTGAGGCAGTGAAGGTGGGTCGAGTACCTACAGTCCTTCGATTTTGAGCTTGCCTATACACCTGGTAAAGGTAATGCAGTAGATAATGCACTGAGCAGAAATACTCAGATACAGGCAGTGCCGGAGGTCGGTGGCGAGAGGAAGCTCATGGATTTGTTCTCTGAGATGCATCTGGAGGTTCACGACAGTCAGTGGTAGACTGATCTTTCCTCTTTAGCTGTGACTTCTACCCTCCTGGATAGAGTGAGGATGAGATAGCTATCTGATTCAGAAGGCCTAGTTCTATGGGAGTCGGTGGCAAGTGAGGACCCTCCTCCTGGTTGGACGATAGGCGATGATGAGGTTTTTCATTTCCATGGAAAAGTATGGGTTCCAAGGGATATACATGAGGAGCTGATGTGTGAGTTTCATGCTTCAGCTTGGGCATTTCATCCCGGGGTTACCAAGATGTACCGCGACTTGAGACGTCAGTACTGGTGGTCGGGTATGAAGAGATATGTAGCTGGTTTTGTTACGAGGTGTTCCACCTATTAGCAGGTGAAAGCGGAGCATCAGAGACCAGCTGGGTTGTTATAGAAGTTACCCATTTCGGAGTGGAAATGGGATGATGTCGCGATGGATTTCGAGACTATTTTGCAGAGGTCACCTAGAGGCAATGATGTCGTGTGGGTTTTTGTGGACAGACTCATGAAGGTAGCTCACTTCTTGTCGATCAAGGAGACCTTCAGTGTTGACGAGCTCGGAAGGCTATATATCCGAGAGATTGTACGTCTTCATGGGGTCCCTCATTCTATCATTTTAGATAGGGATGTCCGCTTCACGTCTCATTTCTGGCAGAGTTTTCAGAGGGCGCTGGGTACACAGGTGCTTCTGAGCACAGCCTACCATCCTCAGACCGATGGCCAGTCAGAGCGTACAATACAGGTTCTAGAGGACATGCTGTGTGAATGCGTCCTAGACTTTGGGGGCTCTTGGGAGAATCATATACCCTTAGTCGAGTTTTCCTATAACAATAGCTTTCAAGCAACTATTGATATGGCACCATACAAGGCTCTATACAGTAGGTTGTGCCGATCACCTTTGTGCTGGTTAGAGGCAGGTGAGGCATCTTTGTTGGGGCCACATCTCATGCAGGAGACATCTGAGCAGGTCCAGTTGATTCAGAAGCAGATGGCTACCGCACAGTCTCGTCATAAATCTTATGCTGATCTCCATAGACGACCTTTGGAGTTCGTGGTCAGGGATCAGGTTTTGTTGCGTGTTTCGCCGAGGCTGGGACACAAGCGGATTAGGAAACAGGGTAAACTTTAACCGCGGTATGTGGGACCATTTTATATTCTTGAGAGAGTCAGGCTGGTTTCTTATCGGTTGCGGTTACCGCAGTGGTACCGATCCATGCATGACTTCTTCCATGTATCTCAGTTGCATCGCTATCATTTAGACCTGTCTCACATCTTTCAGCCCTAGGAGGTTGAGCTAGAGGTAGATGTGTCCTTTGAAGAGCATATGATTCGTATCATTGACAGGAGTATGAAGGTTCTCTAAGGCCGATCAGTTCCTCTCGTACGGGTGTTATGTTAGCATGGCCGAGTGCAGGACGAAACCTGGGAGCAGAAGACTTACGTACATGCTCAGTGGCCGGAGTTGTTCACAGTTATATCTTCACCACCCTTGGAAGGGAAATTCAGGGAAGAATTATTGTAAGGGGGGAAGTTTGTAAGAACCCAGTTATTCTCTTTGAGGTACGAGATTATTCTTTTCTCTTTTCCTTAAGTGTTTTTAATAAAATATGGAAAATGGGGAAAAATCCTAAATTTTGGAACTACACTCCATGTACTTTTTCCACATGTCGTGTACTTTTGGCTGTGTTGGGATGAGTACACAGGGCGTGTAGCCATGTCGGTGACAAAGGGTGTAGGAACTGACTATACGCCGTGTAGTGGTCCTTTACATGCCGTGTAGTAGGTCGGTAGGCTGAAATAGTAAGGCGGTGGAGCAGCCGCCAGCTGGGCGGCTATACACGCCATGTATTCAAGAGTACATGTCGTGTACTCTTTTCGGCAGGCGAGCAGTGTCGCGCTGGTGGGAAACCGCTAGAGGAAC
The DNA here is from genome assembly GCA_963277665.1 of Viscum album. Lineage (NCBI taxonomy): Eukaryota > Viridiplantae > Streptophyta > Magnoliopsida > Santalales > Viscaceae > Viscum > Viscum album. The sequence continues at coordinate 865,301,102 of OY728146.1, read as the reverse complement.
AATTTAAAATTTGGGAATTACACGTCGTGTGCTCGGAAGAACGTGTCGTGTACTTTTTTTCGGCTTAAAATAGGCAGTAGCCTCCTCATTTGGAAGACGAGGCATTTGAGCCATTTTGGAGCCAAAGGAGAAGGCCGAACCTTTGAAGATCCGCCGAGTGTTTGTCTGGAATCCGATTCCGCCTCGGACGATCACGTTGGAACCGCGCGGGTAAGACCTTTTTTATCCTTAATCCATTCTTACCAATTCTTTCCTGATGGAAAGTTATTTACGTTTGAATGGGTTTTGTTCTTCGTCAGATCTAAGCCGTTCTTGGGCGTTTCTGGATTCGGTGTTCGGGTATATTGTTTGTTGGCGTATAAGGTAGGTGTCCTGGTGTTAACTTTTCCAACTGCTGTGCGTTTTGTGTGTTTTTGTGCCGTGACCCCATGTTGGGGTGTCGTGTGGCTGAGGTCGTTGCTATATTAAACACCTAGAATTGATTAGGTATTTAATCATGATATTAAAATGCTGGTTGGGATCGTTGCTTGGATCCAGAACCACCCTGTGGGTGTGTTCCACTATTTAGCCATTTGGCCAGGATACCCAAGGGTATTCCTTAAAAGTAGTGATTATATAATTACCTTGAGAGGAATTGCTTGTTTACTGCTTATTTACATGTTGGTCATGGCCCGGTTACCTGTTTATCCTGAGGGCGTTGTTGTGATTAGCCTGTGGGCACTGCACTGTTTAGCCTGAGGGCAGTAGTTATTTCGGCCTGAGGGAAACTTCTTCTGTGCCTATGGGCAGCTGACTCTGTGCCTGTGGGCGACACTACCTATGCCTGAGGGAAAACTCTGTTATGCCTGAGGGCAGATTCTTGTGTTGGATACTCTTTACCCAAGGGTAGGAGTTTACGTGTCTGAGGATATTAGCTGGTTATTTAGAATATTCACTATGGTGGTATTTTAAATTTAATGTATTAAATGGATAATAAAATGGAAATATAATTGGTAATTAGTTACTTTTGAGTACTGCTTACTTTATTGCATTTTACTACTGCACACTACCATTGCATGCTTACACGCAGTTGGGCACGGGCCTTTGGTGGGTGCCTATTGGGAATTTATTTATCACACCCTGTTTGGGTCACGCTTTTCGGCCCAAACAGATTACGTTGTTGCAGGTGTAGATAGGGGAAAGATTCCCTATACAGGTACATGATTGCTACTGAGGAGTAGGAGGGCATGGGACCGAGCCTGGGCTCACGATGCCGCTGCCAGCTGTTTTGCTTTGTATTGTTGTACTCTGCTTTTGTTGTATTGTATTGATGTATAACATGTTCTGGCTGTTTTCTTAGAACTTGATACATGTAGAATCATTATTTATATACTATTGGTTGTATCCACTGGAGTTGTGTATGTTTTATTGCTTCTGCTGTTCGTTGTATGTTTTATTTCGTATTCCGCTGCGCTACACTTTGACAAATGAGGGCATAGTTTCCCCACTATCAGACCTGGGCCCTCTCTGCTAGTCGGCAGCCTCTGGCATTTGGGGAAATGCGCTTGAGGTCACGTGGAGAACCGGGATCGGGGCACCTGTTGAGTGGCACCCGGAACTGGGATGTTACAGACTGGTTAGTATAAAAATGAGACAACATAGATTATTACTATTGTAGATTGACATTTATGCATCCTAAGTTTCAAAATTATGTTCACCATAGAGAATGGGATATCATGGCGGGCCATGTAGGGCTATTATAACATCCACTGGTGGATTTTACTACCCATATAGTAATTTATATGTTGAATTATTGGGGTTTGAATCTTGATGCCTTTCCACTCATACTAATCCAATTATAGGACAAAATTCCTGATAACTTCTCTGAGCTTCCACCTGAGAGATATGTGGAAGTTACGATATATATCATGACATGGGTTGATCTAGTTTCAGATGCACCATATATAATGACTCCAAAAGAGAATAAAGATTTTAATAGTAAATTTGAAGATTATGTGTAAGGGTTATATTCATTTGAGTATGTTGCCTTGGGTATCCCCTGATCTATTTGAAAATACGGATACCTATTAGAATTTAATCCATATGATAATGAAAAGTATATATCTTCTTAAGGGAATTGATGATCTCTTTGACTAGTTTATTGGAGATTTTCTTTTCTCAAAGATTTAATTGAGATAAGGGTATCATAAGTTGAGATTTTGACTTACTGATATATCGCAGACATGATTCAAAAGTATTAATGGACTTTATGAGTTCATTTTGATGTTTTTCTGGTTGATTAAGACTTCAACATTGTTTATGACTATGATGAAAGTAATCCTCTTCCTATACCTGGATCAGTTTGATGTAGTATTTATGGAAGAAACCTCGATATACTCCAAGACTCATGATGATAATTCCCAACATCTTGATATCATCTTGAGTACACTAGGTGACCATATTTTATACTCCATGATATCTAAGTGTAAATTCTATAATTACTAGGTATATTTCATTAGACACGTTATCTAATAGGAAGGTGTAGAAAGTGGTGTCTTGGGAGTAGCCAATAATGTCTTCGATATCCGTAGATTTCTAGGATTAGTAGGATACTAACAAAGGTTCATCTATGAAATCACCAGCATTGAGTTGCTATTTTCATGCTTGAAAAATAAGTGAGTAATTTTTTAATGGTTTTGGGTATGTGAATGTGATTTATATGAGATAAAAAGGCATTTGAATACCAATAAAATCTTAATCCTACTAAATCTAAGTGAGGAGTACATGGTGTTTTGTGACTCATCTAGAATAGGATATGGAGCAGTGTTTATGGAAGGATATAATGTTTTGGAATATTTGTCATGTCTTTTAAGGCCACATGAATGGAATTTCCCAATGCACAACCTTGAGTTTCTAATAGTGGTTTATGATTTGATGTTTTTGTGGTATTATCTATTGGGAGAAATGTTTATTGTATATAAAAATCTTACAAGAATAATTTATATCTTTTACCTATTATATTTGAATATCTAATATCATATATTGGTTGAGTATATGCAGTCATTCAACTTTGATCTAGAATATACGTCTGGGAAGGGAAACAATGTTTCTAGCATGTTGAGCTTGATAACATAGAATCTAGTTGTGCAATATTTTATCTATAAGAATAATTTGATTACTTTGTTGTATAATATGCATGTTGTGGTTTTGGGGGGCCATGATTAGATGTCCTTCATATCAATATCATTGGAATATTCACTTTTGAGCCAGATCTGGGAGAGAAATATGAAAATTCAGAGTGTTTGGACTTGAGGTAAATCCATGATGGTGGTAATAATCCTTAATGTTAGACCATAGATGATGATGATATAATCATTGTTTGTAATTTGGGCCTTGTTCTTATGATCGTGTGAGAAGAGATGATTTTTTAGTTTCATGCCTCAATGTGGGTGGTGCATCCGGGTTTGAAAAAATTTACCATGACCTATGTCGACATTATATGTGGTTGATCATGAAAAGGAAAATGAAGGGTTCATGAAATGATGATACAACTATCAATAGGTGAAGTCCAAGCATAAAATACATTTTGGTCTAGTAAAATATTTTCCAATTAATAAAATGATGTAGAATGACATTACCATGGATTTTGTGGTGGGTCTCACAAGGATTACTCAAAAGAACGTTTCTATTTGTGTGATAGTAGATTGATTGACAAAAGTATCACTTTTCATGACTATTTGGGGGTTATTCATAGATAATTAGTTTAAAAATATATATATTTGATTGATATTATATCTCCATGGGGTGCCACAGAGTGTAGTTTTAGATAGGGACTCAGTTTTTACTTCACACTTCTAGAAAGGCTTGTAGGTGTTTCTCGGTACATATGTGTTTTTGAGAAAATAATTCCACCCATAGACTGATGTGAAGTTAGAATGTACTTTATTAATTTTATAGGATATAATTCTAGCATTTATTTGTGACTTTTTTGGTCCATGGGGAAGAACCTAGCACTGGTGGAGTTAACCAATAACAACAATTATCATGAAAATTTACACATGACACCATATGAGGATCTTCATGTTAGGAAATGTAGATTAAATATTTTTTAGATTGAAGAAAGTGTATTAGAGTATTTGGGATCGAGTCTTGAGTCAGAGAAGTCTGGGAGGGTTCTAATTATTCAAAAACAGAATACTATGATTTAGAGTGGACAGAAGTCGTATGTTGATAGATGTCTATAACCCCTTTAGTTTAACATGGGGGATCATATGTTTCTTTGTTTTTTTTAGGATTAGATCATCGTAGTATCAAGAGGCAGGGAATGTTAGAGCCCATGGTTTTTGGACCTTTTGAGGTTATGGAGAGAATCATTATAGTGGTATAATGATTGGCTCATTCACATAGTTATATTTCTCGGAATGATTTTATTGATGTGTCATAACTTCATTGGTATCACCTAAAACCTTCTCATGTGATCAAGGTGGGTGATGTTGAGATTCATACTAATTAATCATTTGAGGAGCATCTGGTATGTTTTTTGGATTGAAGTAAGAATTTTATATGGGGAAATGTTGTTATGATATTTCAAGTAATGTGGAAACTTGGTCGTTCTCAAGAGGAAACATGGGAGAGAGAAGAACATATATGGGATAAGTGGGCCATCCTTTTTACCTCAGAATCAAAGATGTTATTAGGAGTAAAACATGATGAAGAAATATAAAAAGGATGAGATGTTTTATGACCCTTAACGATTCTATAGATGTATCATGGTAATTTTCAGGTACGTTTTTACCCTTTTTTATATATTATCGGTGGGTTGTTTTGGGTTGTTTTGGGTGAAAATTTGGGAATTTTGAAAGGAGTAGGGGTAGAGCACGGTTGGCACCTAGATTTTCAAAATAGTTCCCCTACACCCAATAGACTCTGCAACCCCAAATAAGGAGGGCTTCCATGGATGGAATATAATTTCTAAAACTACATCCCCCTAGTAGTAACCTTGTACCTCACTAAGATTAGTCATATAGTCGGGGTGAAAATTTTGGAAAACCAAGAACCCTTGTCTATGAGTCCATGCATGTAGGATTTAGGTAATAGTCCTTTTCCCTATTAATATACTAAATTTCAAGTTTCTTATATTGGTGGTGTGCATGGTATGTTCTGAGTGTTTTTTTAGTATGGAGGAACAAAAAAACTATTGTAGAAAAAACAAACAGTGTAAGTGTCATACACAATGTGTAATGATGATTCATAGATTTTGAGGGGCCATTTCATGTCGTGTATATTTTTTATGTTAAATAATAAAAAGGAAAGTAATTTTTGGTGAAATTGATCCATGATGATTACATGACATGAAAGGAGGTTTCATGTTGTGTAAATACCTGATACAATGCAGTTTTAAATGTTCTTTCCGGTCTAATTTTCATTCATTTGTCCATGTATTCTTCTTCCCCCCATTTGGGAGAACCCTAGGTTCCCCGAGGAGTTATTCGATCTCTCTTCCATCCTATTTCTTCTTTTGTTCACAATGGTTTTTCTTTTGAATTATATGGTATTCCCATCATTATTTTAAGTAGGTTTTTCTACGTTCTACTCCTAGGGATTAGCTACGACGGTGTTTTAATGGTTTGGGATGTGTTTTGGGTTTCATTTTGATGGAAATTGGTTGTGGTGTAGGTAGATTTATTTTTTTCATGATGTGTAGTTGTGGTTGGAATCTATTCTTCTTCACACTATGGTGTGTAGTGAGTCAACAAAGCTTCATTGAGGTAGGGAATCCCTTGTTCCTATTTATTGTGTATCTTGTAATAGGGATTTTCTCTTTTGATCTATGTTTTGTGGTTGTGATGGATTACACAAGGATAAAGAAATTTTTAGATGAAATTCATGTGTAAAATGGGTTTGACTCCATTGTTTTTATAGCTTTATTGTTATTGTGATATTGTGAATTGTATGGGCTTGATGCACCGCTGAAAATTGTGGTTGTTGGGGTCTTTTTATGTGATATAAATATGTGCTAGTATTACATATTTGGTTTTGATTATTGTGATATAACACTAAAATGGGTGTTGGATAACCACTTATATTTCTCTAACAAAATGGTTTCCACATGATAATTACTTGTGTGATATCATCCCTAAAATAAAGTGGAATTTGATTAAAACCCCATTGTAATTCTGTAAAATGATCTTGATGTGTTGTTACATGTAGTTATTTTTATGGGATGAAGATGTGTGGTTAGGGAATGGGGGGGAAACCCATTTTTGGGTCCAGTTTTTGGGTTGTTGAGGTGGTTTTTTCATGTTTTTGGGTGGAAAGGTGGTTTTCATACCATTCTATTGGGGTGGGGATGTGGGTATTGGGCCATGCCTTTGGGTGGTGAGGTGGTTTTCTGGTCTTTATTTTGGGGATGTGACTAGGCATTTAGTCTGTGATTTTCAGGAACTGAGGTGGGGTTATATTCGATTATATTGAGGTGATGATTTTCTTTGTTGGCCGTGCTTTTTGGGGCAGAAAGGTGGTGGTTACATTGTTATAGATGTCTCAATATTGATGCGATCAATTATTTATAATTATTGAAATGACATGGTTTGGTTTGGATAATTGGATGAAACTTGTTTATGAATAATTAAATGATGTTTTGGGTGAATAAAAATGGTTGATTCCAAATAATTAATAGAATGGAATGATTAAATGTAATTTATTGGAAATGTGGAATGGGGTTGTGGGTTGTTGTGTGGTGTTATGCTTTTAAAGGTGGAAGCAAAGGTGATAGTTTTGTGAGTTAGTTATTTAGTTTATGAACCCATATGATAGTTCGGAGTGTTTGATACTATATATATAGAATTGTTTATTTTTTTATTTCAATAATCACCCTATCCATATCAAGTTCTATGTATTTATACCCACATAGTAATGCGGGGGGTGTTTTTTTGACATCCGGTGAGGAGTATGGTTGGCTGTGTACCAACTCTTCCCTACACTGACATCAAGGAGATGTAGGTATTACATATGTTGTGATGGTCTAAGGTGTGTTTTTCATTAGATGGTGATTGTTATAGACCATGTGTTTATAGGCGAGCTGTGACGGCCCATCTGTTTTCGGGTGAGATGTGACGGTGATTGTGGGGTGGTATCCCAGGTGTCTTTGAGTGAGGTGTGATGTGGATGTTATTGTGGGGTGATGATTCAAGGTTTCTTTAGGTAGGGTGTGTTTTTATTGTGCTTATTATGACATTTGGTACACAGAAGAGACGGGAGCACCATTATGTACGATGTTGGGTGTGAGAGAGACATACCAGTGGGAATGTGGGGTAAGGTGCCCTTGTAGATGTGATTACAATTATATTATACTACTTGGTTTTTTAATTTGGTGAGTGTTACTTAGTGAGGTTGGTATTCTTAATATACCTTGATAGGTTTTGTGTGGTTATGATGTTTTCTCATTGGTGAATTAGTATGCTTTATTCACAATTGTGAAAGAGACTTTGGTTTTCCAACTGAGTATACTTATATGATATCCTTATATATATGAAAGTATATTCCAGTCTATACGAGTACTTTTTATACCTTGATGTACATTAATATCTTTAATCTTTAACAGTTGTTGTGTTTTTTTATCTTTCCATTTGGGTATTTACTTTGGAGACTTTTATCTATATCAATTTTATTTATAAATGCATTTTTTATGGTTTTTCATTTCATTTATACAATTTATTGGAGTTGTTTGTGGATGTTCAATATTATCTCCCAATCCCATATTATTATAGATGATAGTTCCTCCCATGTCATGATATTTTTATACCCTCGATGTTAGTCACCAACTCAGGTCCTACATGAGGTGGGACTTTGGGGTCATTATCTCTCTCCCCACATTGTTGTATATTTGGGAGGAGGGGGTCCTGATACAGTGGTAAAAAGGAGTGGATGAGATATTGGATGGGTTTGGAGCTAGGCATAGTGCCGATTGCATTGGGTGGTATGGAAATTGTGCTAGTTGACCTTGGTTCATGACATACGCTAGAGAGATAGGATATAACATGCGATTTTAGCCACTAGGTTATCCTCTTCATAGACTTTAGGGTTATTGAATGGCCAAGTGTGGTGGAATTTTTTTTAGGGTAGAGACCTATGAAAGATACTTGAATCATGATAACATGTGTTCTGATTTGAATATGGTAGTTTTTGGAAGATTGAAATGGATTAAAAAAATGAATTAAATGAGTTAAAATAAATCTTAATAAATTTACACACTTCTGGGATTAAGAACTTATTATGTTCCATTAAGTTATGATTCATTTTCATAATACTTGTGTGGAATAGATGGTTGAGGTTCAACCGGATGATCTAGTTGATCTTCATAGTGTTGATCTAGTTGAGGAGGATTATCAGTGGTATAGAAAGTTGCATAATTTCTAGCTACATGAATTTGAGAAGAATGAGAAAAGTGTCTCAGATGTGGAGATTGAGAGCTGGATGAACATTATACAGATCACTTTCAATTTGATCTAGGGCCTAATGGACAACTAGATACCATTTGAAGTCACTCATATATGGGGAACTTCATGTTAGTGTTAGATGTTTTATTTGGGATAGCGTAGTAAGGAAGATGTTTTTTGGTTCAAATTATTTAAGGTGTTCTAGGAAGAGTTCATTTTGTCAACAATAATCGATGTATAGAGGCATGAGATCCATTCTCTTTAGAATGGGTTAATATTATTCCATTAACTAGGAATTAGGATCAATTAACTTTTCTATTTTCTCATGCTCTTTTTCTAGATGATTAGTCTAGTGTGAGACGTCCTTATAAGGCAGTATATCCTTTAATCAAGTATGGTGTTACTCATTTTACCTTTTTGACTTTTTTAGAGGTTCAGAAGAAGGTGGAGGTGATCTAAAAAATTCACTCATGAGGAGATTTTCCATTGGAGGATAACTAATAGGGTTCCTCCAATATAATAATTTTCATTGGTATTTCTCAAGAACTAGGACCTTTGAGGTTTCGACAGGAAGGGATTCGACCCCAACTACTTTCTTTTCAGCCTTTTGGGGCTAGTTGTTTTTTTCTCTTCCTAGGGGATTTATGCCAATGTTTTCTGGTTGTAGGGTTTTTGGACATAACCATAACCAAGTGAAAGTGATTCACCAATCATAGTTTGGTGTAGATGGATGGGTTCATTTCTAGTGTTACCATTAGTTTCCAATGATTCCATTTTAATAGTAAGGGAATCAGGTTTTTTCTCTACCAAGGGGATATTGAGAATGTAGGGGCCAACCTAGGGATGTACCACACGTTCATAGACCAAAGCGTGAACGTTTTTGTGTAGGTGGTCATCAAAGGAAAGGTAGAGGACTTGGGAGTGGTTAGTTTCATGTAGTAGAGGTAGTAATTCCATAGGGTCCAAAGGTCATCAGAGGTATAATCAAATTGTTTAGTACTATTTTTTGTGCCCTATTTGATTTTGGAGGTCCATACTGTATTGTTTCAGCAGCTCTATCCCATTCTCTAGGACAAGACATAGAGAGCCTTTTTGTGTCCCTGGTGTTGAATACGCCTTTCAGAGGCTAGACCAGCTAGTTTGATGTGTTACATGGGTGTAGGCTAATTATAGGGAAACATCAGTCCAATGGGGATATTTTATTTATATAGGTTCATCCCTACAATCTCATCCTCTGCATCAATGTGTTTTATTTTATACATTCTATATTCGATTAATTATGGAGGAGAGTCATGTTTTCGAATGTGGGTGGTCAATATGTGGTTTTTGTTGGCCAGTGGTGTTGTCAAGTGTGAAGTCAGCATGTGGATGTCCCTCCTTCCTTGTTGGCTGAGTTGTTAGTGGAATCCATTGATGGAGATATGTTATTGGATATTAGGGTCATTATAGAGTTTCTATATGTTACTCCCCAAGTGGTTATGAAACTACCCCTTGATGTGATGTTGAGTTATAGATATACTTTCAGTTCAGTTCTTATCTGATTTCGATGGATCCTTATCAAATGGAAAATTCTAAGATGCATGATTTGAGGATTTGGTAATATTATATAATGTATAAGGGTTTTATTATGCATATTATTTCATCATGGGTGCTCCAGTTTTGTTCCAAAAAATAGATAAATTAGTTTATGTTTATGTATAGACCATAGAAGGTTGAATTAGGTGATGTACACAAACCATTACCCTCTTAGAAGGTAAGTAATCTCTTTAACTAGCTAGGAGGGGGGAGTCTATTTTCTAAGACTGATATGTGCTCTGGATATCACCAGTACATGGTGAAAGAGGGATATATCCTGAATATTTCCTTCAAATGTAGGTATGTTAATTTTAGTTTTTTATTCTTGTCGTTTTATTTTTTCAAACTCACCAAAAGTGTTCATTGGGATTATAAACTCCATTTTTAATGAGTTATTAGATCAGTTCATCATCATATTCATCAATGATATCATAATATAATATATACTCTACAAGGATCTTTCTGAGCATCTTATAACTATCATTCATGTTCTTCAATGAAACCATCTCTATGGTATGATTTCCTAGTATATGTTCTGGACACGAGAGGTGCATTTCCTCAGGCATGTGGTGTCTTAGTTGGGTGTGGTTGTAGACCCATCAAATGTTGATGTAGATTTTTATTGGGAAGAACCCAAGAACATAGAATAGGTTCATAGTTACTTTTGAATTTCATGCTATTATCATTGTTTTGTACCTGATGTGTCTTGATTTTTACCCCCATTAACATATTTCACTAGGAAAGACCCAGATTTTGAGTGGAGTGATTGGTGGCAGGAATAATTCAGTTAAGTATATGGGACATTGGTTAATCTTCTAATGCTTCAGTTTTCTAAGGAGTGGGTGATGTTTGAGGTTTTTTTACACTTCCCATCATGGTTTGAGATGATTGTTATTGCAACAGTGCATAGTGATCTCTTATTGGTCTTGAAGTTATGTCCCAATGAGGTTAACTATGACACCCATGATCTAGATCTAGTAAAAGTTGTTATTACGCTAATGTTGTTGGAGAATTACTTCATTGGGGAGTTATTTTTGGTTTTCACATGCCACATGAGTTTAACATATATATTTCTAAAGATTGGTTTATACATGAATCAATGGAGGTGGATGTATTTTCATCAAGACTATAATTTTTAGATATCCCACACCTTTAGAAATGGGAATGTTTTGGCTGAAAGATTGAGAAGGATGTTGGTGAAGGGAGTTTTTCAAAAGTCTGGGGATTCTTATAGAGTAATGGAGGAGTTGGATGCCTTGCACATAGATGAAAGAGTTAATGGTGGTAGAGTTTTTTTGTTTCATATGGCAGATAAATATTCTCTGATGTAGTATGTGGATTATTTTTAGTGGGGAGAATCATATAAATAGATGATGAAAAATTATATTTTCCATGGTTATGCTCTATAGGGATATTCAGATGATCGTCATAACAAGATGTTATTTCATTTTTTTGTAGTAAATCATGATGAAGTCCTTCTTGTGTTTCATAAATCACTTATGGTAGTATACCCAAGAGTTTATAATATGTAACATGTATTAAATATACAATTTTGGTTCCCCATAACTAAACAATATGTTGTAGAGTTTATGGAAGAGTGCTTGGTTTTCTAGAAAGTAATTTTCATGCATCATGTTCCTGGTGGGTTTTTTTCTTCCCTTGGGTGTTCCCATGTGGAAATGGGATGAAACCTCAGTGTATTGTGTATCTAGGTTAACCATAAATCATGTATATTGTGATTATATTTGTGTGGTTGTGGATCGGTTGATGAAATTGGACCACTTCATAGTGATAAAAGATTTGGGCATAGTGGATGATTTTTCTAAGATGTACATGTATGAGGTGGTGTGGTTTTACAGAGTTCTGAGATCAATTTCACTAGATTAGGATTCATGTTTTACCTTTTGAGTCTGGAGGAGATTTCATCTTGCATTTTTTACTCTATTATCCCTCAACACTACATTCTACCCTAAAAAATATGGGAAGATGGAACCGACTATCCATTCATTGAAGGATATATTATTGGAATGCATCTTGAACTTCAATGTTTCTTGGGTATGAAACCATCCATTGGTGGAGTAAGTATATAATAATGGATATCACTCTTCTATTGGTGTGGCCCCATTTGAGGCTTTGTATGGGAGACTATGTTGTTCTCGATTGCGCTATATAGAGGCTGGGGAGACAACCATTCTTATTCATTATGTGGTACATAGCACGAAAAAGAATTTTAATCTTGTTTATGAGATGTTGAATGCATCACAAGACCAGAGAAAGTCTTATTCTGATAGCATAATGAGGCCATTGTATTTGGAGTATAGGGACCATATGTTCATGATTGTTTCCACGTGGCATAGTCTGTAGATTTCTTGAAGAGGGAGTAAGATTTCCCCTGGGTTTGTTGGGACTGTTGATGTCTTTGGGCATGTTGGTAAGGTGGTATATCAGTTCGAGTTTAGACTATGGTTACAAAAGATCCAAAATGTCTTCAATATATCTCAGATTCATCAATATATTCACAATGAATCTCATGTCATTGACTGGGGATAAACAGTTATCGAGTTCGATGTGACCTTTGTGGAATATTCAGTTGAGATATCTGGTCACCAAGAGAAGGCATTGCATGGACATAAAATTTATTTGGTTCGTGTGTTGTGGAGTCATCATGCCCTAGAGAAGTGTACATGAGAGTGAGAGAAGTATATGAATGTCTATAGCCCGAAGTTTTTTTGAGTTTTTAATTTCTCTATTTTTCTATTTTATGTGGTGTTTGGAACCTTTTTTTTTATGATATGAATAGTTTTATATGTTTTGTGATGCGAGTAGTGAAATTTGTGATAAAAACCTAACATAATAATAAGGACAGACCTAATTCATATTCTATATAAATTAAATATGATGTGATTAAACCCATGTGGTTGAGTTATTTTTGCCCATAATGGATAGTATCTTGACATTGAAGATGGAATCCCCTGATTCAGGTGTTTAGGAGGGTGAAATTTTTTAGTTGTTGTGGTTATTGTTTTTGGCTATGTGGAGGTTGAAATGGTTGTGAAATGGTCATGTGGAAGAATGGTTGTGTTATAGTAGGTAGATAATTGTTGTGTTGATTTGGTTATGTAGTGTGTCTTGTGGTTTTTATGGTTGGTGAGTTTGGGTAGTGGTAGCATTTGAGGAATGATGAGACCATTGAGAGGAACCTCGCAGGATGGTTATTCAGACTCCCTTTTCTCTAGAGTTTTTTTGGATTCCCAAATGTTACAATAAATTGATAGGTGTCTTATGTAATGATATTTTCCATCCCGAACCATTACATTAATTTTTTTCGTTGTTGGAGGTGTTCAAAGGAGGTTCCGGGTGTTTTTGGTGGAAGCTGGAGGTAGAGCAGAATTGTTGTAGAAAATACACACCATGTATGTGTATTACTTGATGTGTAATGGTGGTTCATGACTTCTGAAAGGCTATTTCATAATTTTTATATTATCAAGGTTCTATAATAAAAATGTGACTTGTTTTTTGTGGAACCAAACCCTGAGTATGACTCGATGTGAAAGTGGGTTGCACGTCATGTAAATCTGTAATACACTACATTTTTATAAGTAATTTCTGAGTATATTTTTACTCATTCATAATTTTATTATTCTTCCTATAATTTTTTTCAAACCCTTGAGGTATTTTGGGGCTCTTCAATCCCACTTTATCCCTCATTTATTTATCTTTCCCAGTAGGTTTTCATTTGAAATACATGTTAAGCCCTTCCTTCTTCTTGGCAGGTTTTATTCTTCAATTTTCCTAGGGATTCCATACAGCAATGTTGATAAGGGTTGGGGTGTATTTTGGGTTTTATATTGTATTCTTTGGATACATTTTATGTTGATATAATTTTTATCATGGTGCAGTTCTCATTTTAGGTCGTTGTTCTTCACCTTGTGGAGTGCATCTAGTCAATAAAATTTCATTGAGGCATGGGATCCATCATTTCTATTTATTGTGTTTCATCTGTGATATATTTTCTTTTATTTAACTATGGTTTATGGTTGTTATAGATTATTTAAATATAAATAATTGGTTTAATTAAAATTTAAGGATAAAATGGGGTTCAACTTGCATGTTTTAATAACATTATTATTATTGTGATATTGTGAATTGTACGATCTTGATTCCACAATAAAAATTGTATCAATTGGGGGGTTTTTTGTCCTATATATATGTTTTTATATTTCATCACTTGTTGTTATTGTTTTTATATCACCCTAAAATTGGTATCAAATAACCACTTTTATCTAGATAACCTAATTGCTTCCCTAGGAAAATGACTTGTGCAATAACATCCCTAAAATAATGTGGAATGTGATAAAATACCATTTATAAATATATAAAATGATATTGATGTGTTGTCACATGTGTCCATTATTGAGTGATGGATATTTTGGTTGGGGCATGTGGGGATAATGGTTTATGTTCTATTCTTTTGATGTGGTGAGGTCTTTTTTCCATGATTTTGGAGAAGAGAGGTGAGAAGGGGGTCCATTCATTTTGGGTGGCGAGGTAGATTGGTGGTCGAGAATTTGGAGCGGTGAGGTATTTTGGTGGCCTTTCTATTGGGGGGAGGTTCTTTATGGTCCGTGCTTTTTGGCTGGAAAAGAGTTTTGTGGGACTATCTTTTGGGGCGAAGAGGTGGTTGTTTGTTTGTGCTATATTCATGAGTAGTGATGTGATAAATGATTTATAATGATTTAAATGACATGTATTGGTTTTCCTAATTGTATAACAATGGATAATGAATGGTTACATACTATTTTGTATGAATAAACATGTTTGATGGTAAATAGTTAAAATAATGGATTGATTTAATGGAATCAGTTGGAAATGTGGAATAGGGTAGCAACTTTTTTGTGTGGAGTTATGCATCTAGAGTATGTAGCAAAGGTGACACATTTGTGAGTTGGATAGTTAGTTTATAAACCTATATTTTGGTATTTAGTGATTGATACTACATAAATATACATGCATATAATTTTTATTTATATATTTACTCCACCCACATCGATAACTATGTGATGACACCCACATAGCCATATTGGGGGTATTTTTCTTGACATATGGAGAGTAATATAGATGGTTGGGTACTCATTCTTTCCCACTTTCTCTCCCATGCGAGGTAGGTATTGAACTTGCTATGATGGTTGGAGTTTTATTAGTTCATTAGATGTCAGTTGTGATACACAATGTGTTTACGAGGAAGGTGTGACAGTCCAGATGTTTTTATGGGAGACGTGACCATGCTTATGGGGTGGCATCCCATGAACCTATATGAAGGTGTGACATGGTCATGATTTTTGGTTGGAAATCCCAGGTGTCCTTGGGAGTGGCGTATTTTTCCCATTCTTTTAGTGTTTTTGTGGTTTAAAAAAGATACGGGAGTTCCATTATATAAAATTTTGGGTGTGAGAGTCATACTAGTGGGAAAGTGGTGTGAGGTTCCATTATTGATGTGATTCATAATATATTATATTACATGGATTGTGTTATTTGGTGAGTGTGACTTGGTGAGGTTGGTATGGTTAGTATATCTTGATCGGTGTTGTTTGGTTCTACTATTTTATGAAAGGTTCATTAGTTTTATTCTTTCACATGTCCATGAGAGACTTTGGTTTTCTTACTGAGCATACTTGTATGATCACCCTACATATATAAAACAATTTTTAGGATTCTTGGATGACAATATGAACCAAGCTAGACCATATTATCTCAGATCTTAGATAGTTTTTATATCACTACTTTAGATTTATATTGGGGTATTTACTTTGGATACTTTTATCTGTATCAGTTCTATTTATACATATATGTTAGATTTTATAAATTTATTTTATATTAAGTCCTAGAGTTATTTTTTGATGATCAATATTATCTACTGATTCCATATTATTATAGAGGTAATTCCTTACATGTCACAATATTTATAAACCCTCAGTACTAGTCGCCAACCCAGGTTATAATGGAGGTGGGACTCAGGGTTCATTATCTCTCTCCCCTCAATGTGGTACCTTTGGAGGGAGGGGGATATGAAAAAGTGGTATCATAGGAGTTGTTGATAGATATGACAGAGTTTGGAGTTAGGAATAATGAGGATTTCATAGGGTGGTATGGATACATTTCCAGTTGACCTTAGTTTGTTACATGGTATAGGGAGACCTTCTAGGATATGGGATTTTAGGTCCCCTCATTATCCAGTGCATGGACTCTGAGTTTATTTAACTACCAAGAGAGGTAGACCTATTTTTAGGGTAGAGACCTAGAGAGGTTCATGAATCATGGGGACTTGTGTTCTTTTTTAATTGGTTTGTTTCCGGAATATTGAAATTGATGACAAAAAAATTTGAATGAGTTAAAATAAATATTAATTAAGTTACTCACTACTGGGATTAGAACAGTCTTGGTTTTCCTTTCAGTTATGGATCATGTTCTTTATTCATGTGTGGCTCAAGAGGTTAATGTTTAGGATGATGATTTGGTTCATCATCGTAGGTTTGATCAGGTTGAGGAGGATGATCAATGGGAGAGGACGTTGTGTGCTATCTAGTAGTAGGTTTTTTCGAATGTATGAGGGTAGATTATCATATGTGGATATATAAATATAAATATGTAATATTTATATTTCATTAATCTTTATCTAGGACATGATTGAGTACTGGGTTCCTTTTGAAATAAATTGGATGTGGGGAACTACACATTGGTGGTGGATGATATATATAGGAGAGTGTAAGGAGACATATGTTTCATGGGTTGACTTCCAGAGGGATATTCAGGAAGAGTTCCTATCATTGTCTATGATGTAAGTAAAAATTTAAGAGATTATTTCTCTTTAAAAGGGGAGAATGTTAGTGTGGGAAACATGAATTAGGTTAAAGGTACTTCTTCATTTTCCCAATATATTTTCGAAATGATCACTCTCATGCAAGACATCTTAAGGAGGCACTATTTTATTTTATACAGTATTCAGTTACTCATTTTCAATTTCTGACATATCTAGTGGTTTATAAGAAGTTATAGATGATTGAGTGGAGACACTCATGAATACGTTTTCTTAGGGAGGAGAACCGGAAGGATTCCTTGATGATAAGAGTTGTCAATGTAAGGTCTTAAGCAACAAAACCTTTAAGGTTTTGACTAGTAGGGAGTCAAACTCAGCAGCATCCTTTCCTGACATCTAGGGATAGTGGATTTTGTTATCTTCTTGGGGGACTTTTTCCATTGTTTTTTGTTTGTGGGTTTATAGACATATCCATAATGAGTTCCAAGTGGTTTTCCAAGCTCATTTTGGTGGAGGCATAATATTTTACTTCCATCCTCAAAAGAAGTTTCTTGTGAGACTGTTTTAAGAGTAGGTGCATAATTTTTTTTCTCAACCAATGGGAGATATAGTCGGTATAGGATGGACCCAAGATATTCCTAGTGTTCGCGGACTATGAACCGAGTATGGTTGTGGATGTGTTCATCAGTATAGGGGAAGAAGAGCTATGTGTGGTCAACTGAACACAGCAGAGGAAGCAGTTCAAGTGGGGCCAGAGACTGTCAGAGGTATGATCATTTTTTTAGTGGCTTTGTTTGTGGGTTGTTTGATTCAAAATATTAGAATTTTTTTTCATCCTCTCTAACACATTTTTTGGAAATAGACATGGATATGCTTTCCATGACCCTAGGGTGGACTAAGCCAGTCAAAGGTTAGACCAGCTTGTTTGATTTGTGTCGTGGTTGAAGATGGTTGACTGGGCCACATCAGACCCATGGAGATATTTTATTGCTACATATGAATCCACAAAATGTCAACCTAAATATCTATTGGTTGTATTCTATATGTGATGTTATCAACTGCTTATGGGGGAGAGTCATTTTTTCAGATGTGGGTGGCCAACTAGTGGCCTTCATTAGCGAGAAGGGTTGTAACCTAGGAAGTCTGTATGTGAATACACTATATTCCTTGTTGGATGTGTTCTAGGTGGAATTATTGAATGCTTATATGGTAGTGTTTCCTATGGTTTTTGGTGAGTAAGTGGTTTTTTTCTAGAGGAGGTTGTGACACTAACCCCTCTACAAATTGTGGGGTCTAAGATAGACTTATATCCTAGTGATTCTCTAATTTTGATGTCCCATGATTGAATGGATCCTTCTGTGTCATAGGATATTAGGATTTAGATAGATAATCTGATGCAGAAGTTTTTTATCAAGACCAGTGTGTCACAGTGGGGTGCATCAGTGTCATTCCCCAAGAAGGAATAGGGTTTTATAAAGCTGTGTATAGTCAACCAGATCTTTAATCATGTTATGGGAAAAAACAGTTACCCTTATCCATCAATAGATGAACTTTTTGACCATCTAAGATGGGAAATATGGTTTTCTATGATTGGTCTATAGTCTAGATATCACCATTTGAGGGTGAAAGAGGGAGATATCCCGATGATTTCCTTCATATATTGGATTGAGAAATTCTAGTTTGTAGTTAGGTTGTTCGGTGTTATAATCATGGTAGTTATGTCCATGTGTCTTATGATCTCTATGTTTCGTGAGTTCCTAAATCAGTTCTTCTTTGTATTCTTAGATGATATTTTAATCTAATTGAATTTTTATGAGGATAATGCTAAGAATCATATAATTATATTTCATGTTGTTCAATGCCACCAACTCTATGGAAAGTAGTACTAGTGTTTGTTCTGGATATGAGCGGTGCATTTACATGAGCATTTGGTGTCTTAGTAGAGTGTGGTAGTTGAATTTTTGAAGGATTAAGTAGTTTCTTCTTAGGAATAACCCAATAATGTGGAAAAGGATCATAGTTTCATTGGTCTATCAGGTTATTACTAGAGTTATGTACCTGATTTCTCTTGAATTGCAACCCCATTTACATGTTTGATAATGAAAAACCATGATTTTGTGTAAAGTCATAAGTTCTAGTGAATGTTAATTTATCTATAGGGGATTTGGTCATTACTTCAATGCATTGGTATCCTCAGGAGGGGGATATGTTTGAGGTGTTTCTTATGCTTTGTGTCTATTTTTGGGATGCGTGTTGATGCATTAGTGGGAAGTGATATCTTATAGGTCTAGTTAGTTACATCCCAATGAGAGTAACTACAAAAAACATTCTCTGGATCAAGAAGTGGTTTGTTTGTTCTATTGATTTGGTGACAGTATTTAATTGGGGATCTCTTTATGGTCTTCATAGATCTCAAGTTTTGACGTACATCATTTCTGTGTATGATTTGATCATATAATAGTGGGTGTATATGAATTTTCTTCATGATTATGATTTTGTGATCACCTACACCTCAGTAAAGGGGTATTTTGTGGAATAAACTTTGAGTAGGATGTTTTGGAAGGATGTTTTTATAGAGCTTGAGGATTCTTAGAGAGCAATGGATGAGTTTGAATCCTTTTATACAGATAAAAGAGTGGATGGTGGAAGAGGTTGTTTGTTTCATATTATGGATCATTATTCTATAATGAAATATGTGGAGGAGTCTAAGTGAGGAGACTCTAAGGAAGAGGTGATAGGTGATTGTTTTGGCCATAGTGATACTCCAGAGGTACGGTCATAGGATGGTTAGAACCAAATGTTCTTTCATGTGGGGGGTCCAGTATTAATGTACAAGGGAGTCCTTATTGAGTTTCATAACTCACCTTTTGTTGTACATCTAGGAGTTCCCAAGATTTATCATGGCTTGAATGTGTAATTTTGGTGTCCTGTGATGAAATAGTTTGTGGCGGAGATTTTGAAAAAATGCTTGTTTTTTCAGTAGGAAATGGTCGTGAATCATGTTCCTGGTTATTTTTTATAGTCTTTGGATGTTAATTAGTGGAAATGGAATGAAATATTGATGAATTTATTCATATAGTTACCGAGAAAATATGGAATTTGTGATGTTATCTGTGTGTTCATGGATCAGTTCACGAAATCAGACAACTTCTTAGCGATCAAGGGGTTGGGTGTATTAGATGATTTTTCTAAGAGGTATGTGTATTAGGTGGTGTTTTTTTTGTGTATTTCTAAGGTCAATTATCTTAGATCATGAAACATGTTTTAACACACAAATCTGGAGGGTATTGTATCCAGATTTTGTAACTTAGTTACACCTTATCATTGTTTTACACCCTCAAAATTATGAGAATATGGAATGGACTATCCATTTGTTGGAGGATATGTTGTGGGAATTTATCATGGACATTGGATGATATTTGGATTTAAATATTCTTTTGGAGGAGTTTTCTTATAATAATTTCTACCAATTTTCCATTGAAATTTCCCCATTTGTGCATTTTTATAGGATACCATGTCATTCTTGGTTGTTCTAGAAAGATTTTGGGGAGACATCCATTCATGGTCTTGATGTGGTGTATAACATGATAAAGAAAGTTCAACTTGTTAATGAGAGGATGAAAGATTCATAAAACTAGAATAAGTCTTATGTTGATCATAGAAGGAGGCCATTTGAGTTCAAGGAAGGAGAATATGTGTTTTTTTAGGTTTACCTTCGACATGGGATGCATAGGTTTGGTAAAGGGAGTAATATTTTGCCCTAATTTTTTGGGACCATTGAAGTGTTGTGGTATTTGTAAATGTGTTGAACCAATTGGTATTTCCCCATTGGTTTGAGAGTATCTGTGAAATATTCAACATCAATCAACTTTTTCGGTATCTTCATGATGACCCATATGTCATTAACTTGTGAGATATGTATATTGAGGTTGACATAATGTTTTTGGGACAATTAGTAGAGATCCAAGATCACCAAGAGAAGGAACATCATGGATGAACCATTTATTTTGTTCATGTGTGGTGGAGGCAAAGTTCCTTATATGAGAATACATGCGGTATATATAGGTAGATATGTGACCAATGCCCTAATTTGTTTTATGTTTTTTTATTTTGTGATTTGTTTTGTGATGATTGGATACTTTTGATTTATGAGATGAGCTAAATTCCTTATTTTCTGATGTTTGAAGTGTGATGTGTGAGAATTTCCTGACATATTAAAAGTATACCACCTGATTCCTATTTAAGATAAATGAAATGTGATGTGATTAAACTTATTTCGGTGATTTAGTGCCACCTAGAGCGTATAGTCTCATGAAAAGGATGGAATAATTATCTAATTAATGTGTTCGGAATTGTTAGGGTTAATTAGTTGTAGTGGTTGTTGGTTTGTTATGCATGAGGGTTGAGATAGTTGTAAAGTATTTGATTGGTAGTATGGTTGTTTCAGGGGAGCTGAATTTTATTTACAGTTATGTGGTTGTGAAGGGTGTTTTGTAGTGTTTTGGATCAGTGTGTTTGGTTGGTGGAACCATATGAACTATGATGAGACCCTTGAAAGGTATCTTGTAGGATTGTCATTCATACCCCATTTCTTTTTGGATTTTTTTGGATTATCAAGGGAGATAATCATTATAGATTTATGTTATTTCATGGTATATTCCCTAATTATTTTTTCCCTGTATAGTTTTGGTAGTGGGAGGTGTTTAGGGGAGGTTCTGGGTGTTTTCAGAGGAAGCTGAAGGAACAACACAACTGCTTTAGGAAATACACACCATGAAAGAGAATTAAACAACATGTAATTGTGGTTCATGGCTTGTTCATGCTTGGTTTATTAAATATAAATTTTTTATTTTATATAATAAACATTTTATGTGTTTTTTGGTGAATATGAACCCTAGGGATTTCATGATGTGAAGTGGGATTACACATCATGTAAATCCCAAATGCAGTATAGTTTTAAAATAATGTTCTAGATGAATTTTCATTTATTCTATAGTTTATTATTATTCCACTCATTTTTGGAGAACCCTAGGTTCCCCTGTGTGTTCTTAAAGTCATATTCCTTACAGTTTTATCTATTGGTCCTGGTCATTGTTCATTTTAAATATCTGGTAATGCCTTCTTTCTTCTTGTTAGGTTTCTTCCATTGATTTCCTTGGGATTTGATAAGGTGTTTTTTATGGTTTGGGGTGTGTTTTGTGTTTCATTTTTATGTTGTTTTGTTGTTTTGTAGGTTAGTCTAGGTTTTCTCATGGTGTGGTTGTGGTTTTCAAGCATTCTTCATCACCCTTTGGTGCATAGCTTGTCACGAAGCTTCTTTGAGGTAAGGAATCCATCATTTCTATATATTGTGTATCATACAATAGGTATTTTATTTTTATTGCCAATGGGTTATGTTTTTTCTAACTTCATTGATGATAAATTATTTTTAAAATTGAAATTTAAGTGTAAAAGGGGTTTAACTTGAATTATTTGGTGTCTTTATTATTATTGTGATATAGTAAATTGTACATGATTGATGTATATCTAAAAATTCTGGTTATTGGGTAATTTTCATTTGTTGGATATATATGTTGATATTTTTTCTTGGTTTTGATTATTATGATTTGTCCCTAAAATGGAAATTGGCTAGCCACTAATATTTTCTTAATAAAAGGTTTCCCCTTGATAATGAGTTGTAAGGAAATATTCATAAAATAAAGTGAATGTGATAAATGACCCTTCCTAAATCTATAAAATCATCTTGATTTGTTGTGACGTGTTTCCATGATTGTGGGATTGTGATGTGTGGTTGGGGAATGTGGGGATGATTGGTTTTTTCTATTATTTTAGGGTGGTGAGGTGTTTTCATTGGTCATGCTTTTGGGGTAGAGTGGGTATTTATGGGTTGTCCTTTTGGGGTCTCAATATGGATTGTGGGTTGTTCTTTTAGGGTGGTGAGGTAGTATGTAGATCATCATTTGGGGTGTAAAGGTGTTTTTTAGTCTATGATTTTAGGTTGGTGAGGTGGTTTTGGGAATTACTTTCGGGGTGGTGAGTTGGTCAGTTGCTCATGGTTTTCAGTTAGTGAGGTTATGGTTTTTTGTACAATGTGCCTTAGTAGTGATGTGATAAATGGTTTATAATGATTGTTATTACATGGGTAGGATTGGATATATGGATGAAAATGGTGTTTAAATAATGAAATTAAGGGTTCTGTGAATAAACATGGTTGACGAAAAATAATGAAAATTACGGAATGATTGAATGGAATTGGTTGGAAATGTGTAAGGGGGTTCCAGCTTATTGTGTGATGTTATGAATTTAGGGGTGGTAGGAAAGGTGATAGTATTGTTATTTGGTTACATAGTTTCTTAACCAATTGGTTGGTCTTGATTGTTTGATATTACATATATATACTTGTATAATCTTGGGATTTTTATGTGCACCCCACCTACATTGATCACTATGTTCCGACACCTACATAGTCACTAGGGGTGTTTTTATCAACATCTAGTCTGAAGTATAGATGGTTTTGTACCCACTATTTCCCACATTCTCTTCTTGGTTATGTATTTATTTTAGAGGATGTGATGGTTGGAGGTCTGTTAGTGTGTTACATAGTGGTTGTGATTGCCCATGTGTTTGCTAGAAAGGTGTCATGGTCTAGTTTTTTTAAGTGATACTTGACCGTTATTGTGGGGGGTTATCCGAGGTGTTCTGGGAGATGTGTGAAATTTCCATGCTTGTGGGGAAATGATCCCATTTGTATTTTGGTATGGGGATTTGTGACCATGATTTTGGGGAGTTTTGGTATATGGAAGAGATGGGATCTCAAGGACGTATGGAGTTGGTTTTGAGAGTGGCAAACCAATGGAGAAGTGGGGAGGGTTCCCTTGTCGATGTGATTCCTATTATATTATATTACATGGTTTGCATTATTAGGTGATCATTTCTTGGTGTGGTTTGGATATTTAGTATACTATTATAGGTCTGTTTTCTTTCTTCTATTTTCTCACTGGTGTATTAGTATACTTATTTCACATTCCAAGAGAGACATTGGTTTTCCTACTGAGCATACACGTATGATCACCCTAAAAATATATAACTATTTTTCTAGTTTAAAGGAAGATTATGCGAATAACTCTATACATTACAAACTTGGATCATTGACATTTTTTGTGTTGATGTTTAAGCATTACTTTTGGGTATTTAATTTGGAGGTATTTGTCAATATCAGATCTATTTTACATGCATGTGTTAAGGTTTTTTATTTGTTTTAAATTATATCTTATAGTTTTTTTCAGATGATCCATGATATCTCCATGTTCCATATTATTATAGGTTATAATTAATCCCATATGGTGAGATTTTTATACCATCGGTGTGAGCCATCAACCCATAGTGTACGAGGGGTAGGACTGAGGGGTCATTATCTGTCTCCCCTCACTGTAGTATCATTGGAAGGAGGGGTCATGATAATTTATTTCCCCAAAAAATTAAAATTCTTGAACCCATTTTTATTCACCCAAATTAAAACCTATTTGACCCTAAATGTTTTACTTCTATTTTAGAGTCTCCATGGATTATTTAAGGGGCTTATGACCTCAATTCTTGGAGAATCGAATATCAAATTTATGTATCTGCACCTCTCCCAGTATATAATCTTATCCTAATTGGATTCCTCCCCATATCCTATAATTATATAATACATTGAAGGGTTTTTTTACTCTTTTAGTGATGGTTTTAAATATAGGTTTTGATATATAATAATCCTTTTGATTCTTGATCTAGGTTTTGGTTAAAGATCACATTCTTTGATGTGGAACTGATCACTCAGTTTCAATTTGGGGAATTATTTTGGCAATCGTCCGTAAATGTTCTTAAGGTAGGTGGTCTAATTTTAAAATCCCATAGTCATGACTATATTTTTGTGTATGTAATTGTGAAATATAAATTTCAATGTATTGGAATCACATGTTTAATTATCTTAATTGATTGATTAATTAATTAAGCAAATTTTTTTATTATGAAATTGATGGGATGTTTGTAACACCCCGAGATTTTATGAGATATATTATTTTTAATTTCTTTAATGTCTTCTATTATACACTTAACCAAGATTAGATTGTACTATACGCAACATCGTATTAGCTTGCAGTATACGAAACACTATTCTTGGCTTGTGTTACACACAATTTCAAGTTCGTTTTGTGGAAATTATTCTACGCAACATTAAGTATAGATTTTGTTTAATGTATAAATGAAATAAGTTTTGATTATGTTATATGAAACAACAAACAGAGCTTTCACTACATGCATCCCTGACTTGGATTGCATTACACGCAATCAAGACCTTCTTCGATAGCGTGTGTAGTACGCAATACCAAGTTTCACTAAACGAGATATTATTATAATATTATTATGAACTAGACATTATGAATAGTAATACCCACTTTTTGAAATTTTATAAATTTTATCTTTTAAAATGGACTTCATTTTTGGATTCGGAATATCGAAATTACCCTAGGGTTAATTTTTGGTATTTTTCTGAAAACTTTCAATTTTGATGAATAGTGAAAACACTGGGTTACTATTTAAAAACCGACTTTTTATTTAAATAACTAATTATTTTATTTAAATTTATTTTAGGCCAAAATTGATATATAATACCTATATAAGTTCAATGCAATTCATTTGAGTCATTTTATAATAATTTTAGATATATAAAAATTTTATTGAACTTTTCACCATCTTTTACCCACCTCCTAGGAGAATTTGAAAATTTACATAAAACTTAATTTTACCGCTTCTGTGAGTGGATTTTCTAAAATCCAAGAGACATGGTTAATATCAAGGAGTAAAATGTGGTTCAATAAGATAAAAATAATTTTTGGTGAATAGTAACTTTTTACTTTTATTTACCACGGTTAAAAGTAAATAGGGTAATTAAGGGTAAAAATGATATTATTATTGCCCTAACACATGTCATAATTATATTGGATAGATGTAATTCGACCAAAAACAACCTTAGGAATAAAATATTACCCTTTATGTTCACTTGGATTAGATTAGGACACTTATTATTATTTTATTTAAAGAAGAGTTAAAATAGTTAAAATCAAAGTTTAATAACTAAAACATTTTTATTATAGGGTTATACATAAGATAAATTTGACTATAAATATTCATTAGAAAGATAAAATGATTTCCTACATAATGTTAGTTTATTTATAATTTTTAGAAATTATATATTTTAATTTATTTATGACACAATGATGATGCAGTAATTACCTTATTAATGAAATATTAACATAATTGATGGTATAAATACCCAAATAAATGTAATTTGAGACTTTTTATGAATTAAAATAATTTTATAGGTTAATATGACATGTTATTATTGATTCAATTAACTTTTATTGAACTAATCATGTTATTATTTTCACAAAAAACAATTTCCAAATAGTGTCAAAATTGACATAAAATAGTTTTTAAAAACAATATTATATTATTAATTGTTATTTTATTCCTAAAAATATAAGGTTAGGAAAAATTACTTAGATAAGGATATATATATTAATAATGAACCACTTGGGGTTCTTTTGGCTTGTTATAGTAAGTTTATTAACCATATAATGTAAGAAAACAAAAAGACACGGTAAAATTTAAATTATTTAACTTATAGTTAATTCTAAATGATAAGGTTAAAATAGTAACATAAACTTGTATAAAACCTATTTTTTGAGATAATTACGACCCATAACCACTATATATTATAATTAAATCAATTTGGAGCAATTATAAACCGAATATGACTTTATTATAAAATAATATTTTAAGTTTTTTCAAAGGTGCCCCTCTCCTCCCTTATAAAAAGGGCACCCCTTCCCACTTTTCTTAACACCCTTTTGAGCCTTTAATATCATAAAAACCCTGATAATTACTCTTATAAACCTTTATAGTTATTTAATAGAGGTTATGGTCTTCTCAAAAGACCAACTCTAGTGCCCTAAGAAGAAGTTTAAAGGAGGTGCGTCGAGGAAGAGGTAATCTCTTCTACCGACTCTTTCAAGTTTCTTTCTTCTTATACTTCCTCTTATTTAGTTGTTTAATTATAAATTAATAACATATGTATTAATTATATTATTATATGTTATTATAAATATGAAACAACCCTATTTTACCTTCTATCAATCCTATGGAAAATGAATTCACCGCGCGTGCGTACATACGGAATATCGTCTCCACGTCGTGGTGTAATCAGTTTTTCTACCACCACCTTACTTGGATGGGTATAATGGTGTAAAGAATAACTATATATGATTTTTATAACATATTACTGATTCTATGATATTATATCATCCACTAAAATTCCATTAAATAAATATGGTAATGATATCATCGCTCGTGCGTACGTACGGATTACCATCTCCACGACGCGATGAGATTCATTTTCCATGTTAACAATTCAAGAATACTTATAATGTATATATAATAAGTAATCATGTAATATATGACATAATAATTCTACTGGATTTATTTATATATATTTTTATTTCATATACTTAATTCCATTCAATTCAATAAGGAAATGAAAAACATCGTTCATGCGTACATACGGTCTACCGTCTCCATGAACGGTGTATTTGTTTCCATTTATAGATATATTATATATATGTATATTCTAAATATATATTATATATCAATCATGTTTTATATTTTGGAATTAATTAATCATGATCTAAGTAATCATATTAATAATTACAACTCAAAACACGGAAGATAATTGAAATGATTTTACCCAAAACGCAGCTTTAACATGGAATTGACAAATGAATGGATAATATAAAGTCATATGTGAAACATATATGATATCCTAAATATTATTATGGTTCTTTTACAAGTTAATAATATGTTTAAACCCAATATATAGGAGTCTCGTATACATACTAAAGAAATTGGACATAAGGTAAGGGATAATTTTTCCAATCTCATTTTTATCCAAGATAGCTTATACGTAAGTATTTACTAGGGTTATGTTTATCATCCATGTAAATGTTTTCTAAATATGTTTTTATAAAATGTTTACTATTATTCCATGTATTGTTAAAGTCATTTTTACCCTTTTTTGGCTTTTTACCACATTGTATGGAAGGAATCTTTCCTTTGGATTCCATATAAGGTACTTTTTGACTTTTCCGAAAAAAGTACGAGATGAATGTTTTCTTATATTACACGGCATGAATGGATTTTTTTACGGTTTCATATCGCTTAATTTTTAAGAAGATTACTCTACATGTTTTCATGGTTATTTTCTATAAAATCCTTTTCTTTTAAAATTTTGTGGAATTTTGTGAAAAGAAAATGATTTTGAAGAAGAAAGGATATTTTCCTCAAGAATTCATTTCAAGTGTTTTATCAAATCCATTTTCCATATAAGATGACATTATTTTCATATGTTTATGTTTCAAGTATAATGTCTCAATGATTTAAATGGTTTCACTTTTCTTATGATGAAATTATATCCATTTGTTTTATATGGATTATGTTATGATGTGATGATGTTTATGAAACCCATTTTATTCTTTGGGTTATGATAAATGTTTTATGTTTATTTTGTGGAACAAGAAAGAATTATTTCATTATTAGATGGTTGGGACCTATATCTCCCTCCAACTCATTGGGTAAATATTTATATCTCATGAGATAGACATGGCTGGAATGGTAAGTTAATCTGGTTCAGTGATACAGGACTGGAACGAGGAGTGAACTTGATTCAGAAAAGGTCTTTTCCCACTAAGATGGTCTTGGCAGCAATGCCTTGGCTACTATGGAAATAATATCATGTGATTAATGGTTTTCCATAATTAAATGTTTTATTCCCATGCTATTTTATCATGATTAATGTTCCTTTATGACCTATTTCTTACGTACTGCCAAGATTTATTTCACAACTCAAGATTTTGATGTGTAAACTTTATGTTCATATTTTGAAGTTCAAATGTATATGGTTGGTTTTATTTTCTCCGTGCTTACCCTTACTGATCATTTGATATCACCCTTTATATTTTTTCTTTTCCCCAGGATATAAAGAAAGGTTTTAGGTAAGAAAATAAAAGGGGAAGATCTTTATGGGAGATGTTAAAGATCTTTCACCATGATTAGAATATTATGTTCCGAGTTTCTAAAGACACTAAACTGTTACGGTCCTTGTGTGTTTGTTTTTGTTATGTATTAAGTATTCCTCAAAAGTAATGTAATTTCCATGTACGTCAAGCTTTGGGTCTCTACAGTTGGTATCAGAGGAAAGGTTTAGTTAAACTTTGGAAACTAGGATGCGAAAACTTTAATGAGATCCCCAGAGATATTTCTAAGGTATGTCTAGGGATGTCCCTAAGGTTAAGTATAAGTTTAGATTATAGTCCTAGAATTACGGTAAAAATCTTAGAATTAACCCTAAGATGTTATATATTCAAGGTACTCCCCCTTTATTATGTTGTTTTCCCTAGCATGATTTTTGTCTCTCACACTTTTCTTTTTGGGTTTTAGACGATGGCTGGAACCGAAGGAACTGTGTTGATCAATGTAATGGAAAATGCAATGATTGTCCTCCTGAATAAACCCATGTTATGGGATATGGAGTGAAAAATATTATTGTTATACTTACACAAGCTATGAATCATTCTGGACTTCCAAATGAGCAGAGAAGGGAACAATATTCTATTGAGTCCTTCATGAGGCAACGTCCACCTTCTTTCAGTGGGTCTTCTGATCCACTTGTTGCTGAACAATGGATTAGTACCATTGAAAAGATATTTTCCATACATAGCTGTTTGTAATATGAAAAAGTATTTCTGGCTATTTACCATTTAGAAGGTGAAGCAGATCAATGGTGGACTATAATTAAGAATACGAGGCCCCGAGATGAAATTAAATCCATGGAATGGGATGAGTTCAAGAACTTATTTTTCAATAAGTACTTCGCTCATATTCTTCGAACAAAGATGTAAAAGGATATCCTTGAGCTTAAGAAAAATGATGATGAATCGGTTGGTATATACGAAGTGAATTTTACAAGGCTTGCATGGTATGCATCTGGCTTTATCATCCAACCTAAAAGTAAAGATGATCGATTCTTCAGTGTCTTAAAACCAAGTCTTCGAATGGCATTTTCTATAATAGACTTCAGGAGCTATGAAGAAATTGTGTGTTGTGCTATCAAGGTAGAAATAGAAGTTGGTGTTACATATCCATCTCATGGTTTTGACAAGAAATGAAAGATGGAGTTCAAGGAGAAATCTCAGAATAATGGTGAAAAGAAGATGAATGTTTCTTTATGCTCAAAGTGTGGAAAGAAGCATGGTGGAGATTGTCTTAAAGGGACTAGAAAATGTTTTAAGTATGTAAAAGAAGGTCATTGAGTAGTTGAGTGTCTAAGTAATGGAAAAAGGGTTTCTAATGATGTGAATAAAGAAAATACTGCAGAGAAAGCACCACCAACACCAATATGCTTCAAGTGCAAGGAAATGGGGAATTATGCTAATCAATTCCCTAATCCAAGGGTTAATGATGATCAACGTGAGCAACCTATTAAGGAAAAGGATAAAGGGAAGTCACATGTGATCATTATTTGTGATGTTGAGTATGACAATGATGTTTTCTAATGATTAAGTGTTTTTTAAGGGGATTTCAAAATAGTATCATGGAATCTAATTTATGGAATCGTGGAATTTTGGAATATCTATGTATTGGTTTTCTATAATTATATGGTACTGGAAACCATGAAAAGTGATTGAAATGTATTTTTTTGGAAAAAATATGATATGCGCATAATGAAGTGATAAAGAAAAAATGAAATGAGCTCATGACTGATATAAGAACAAAGTTATATCATGGTTTGAATATATAGAAATTTTGGGATTTTGGTATGTGGAAAGTGTTAAATTTTTAAAGCATTCATGTTTTCACTAAGGGTCAATGGGTATTTATTTTTCAAGATAATACATGATTAAGGTATTCACATGTTTTTAATTTGATCAAAAAGATATATCGTATTATATATGAGGGATAAATGATGGTATTTACATGCTCGACAGATGACATTTCTAGTAATTGTTTTCTTTATACTATGAGCTTGGACAAAAGTATTTTGGATAAGCCTAAATATTGGAATGAATTATGTTGGACATAAGTTAGTATTGTTTAAGGATAGAACTTTTTTTGATATTATTGATGGAATGTTATAATAATGTAGTTTTAAAAAAAGAACAACCTGCAGGATGGGCGACAACCCATCGTGTCAGACAATGTTATGGGAATCGAACCCACAACCGAAGTGCGACTGACCTTTATTGCCTACCACTGGACTACAGGAAGTCCCTAGTAAGTAGAAACTAGTTTTATTATATTAAGTGGTATCATATATGAAGTATAAGTCCATTTTAGGAACCATATACGATTAATCTCACTATAGATGGACTTATATATATTTAATAATTTTTTTTATCCTTTTGTTTGAGACAGATGGAATGACCTATCATTCTATCGCATGATCTGCTAACACTTCATGGAAGACAAATTCAACTTTATTTCTTTAATAGATGAAGTGGAAGTTGTTAAAGGCACAAACAAAAATAAGATTGTACCAAAATCAAGTAAGTATTTCTTTTAATTCAACAATTCTTCAACTTTAGGGAAATGATCTTGAAAACAAAAAATGTTGTCCTAGTGTCCTTATATCCAATGAATCAGATGGTACCTTAAATCATCACAAATTTATGGCTTTGTGATTGTTGGTTTTTTCATAGCCATGTCCTCTACCACTCTCCATCAGAACTTGATGGTTAGATTTTTCTTCCATATCCATATTTCCACCTATGTTCTTCTATGTGGAAACCCAGTGATGAGTTAATCTGGGTAACCGTTACATTTCTTACTTTAATTTTTAAAATGAAGTTTTAGTATTCCTTTTTACGTTGTGGGTTTCTATGAATGAAACTTTTAAGTAGTAAACCATTTATAACCCCGAAGAATTTCGAGAGAGAAATTCATTTTAAGGGGGGTAGAATGTAACACCCCGAGATTTTATAAGATATATTATTTTTAATTTCTTTGATGTATTCTATTATACACTAAACCAAGATTATATTATACTATACGCAACACCGTATTAGCTTGTAGTATACACAACACTATTCTTGGCTTATGTTACACACAATTTCAAGTTCGTTTTGTGGAAATTATTCTACACAACATTAAGTATAGATTTTGTTTAATGTATAAATGAAATAAGTTTTTATTATGTTATACGCAACACCAAACGGAGATTTCACTACACTCATCCCTGACTTGGCTTACATTACATGCAATCAAGACCTTCTTCAATAGCATGTGTAGTACGCAATTCCAAGTTTCACCAAACAAGATATTATGATAATATTATTATGAACTAGCCATTATGAATAGTAATACCCACTTTTTGAAATTTTATAAATTTTATCTTTTAAAATGGACTTCATTTTTGGATTTGGAATATTGAAATTATACTAGGGTGAATTCTTGGTATTTTTCTGAAAACTTTCAATTTTTGATGAATAGTGAAAACACTCGGTTACTATTTAAAAACGGACTTTTTATTTAAATAATTATTTATTTTATTCAGATTTATTTTATGTAAAAATTTATACATAATACCTATATAAGTTCAATGTAATTAATTTGAATCATTTTATAATAATTTTAGATATATAAAAATTTTATTGAACTTTTCACCGTCTTTTACCCACCTCCTAGGAGAATTTGAAAATTTATATAAAACATAATTTTACCGCTTCTGTGAGTGGAATTTCAAAAATCAGAGAGACACGGTTAATATCAAAGAGTAAAATGTGGTTCAATAAGATCAAAATAATTTTTGGTGAATCATAACTTTTTACTTTTATTTACCACAGTTAAAAGTAAATAGAGTAATTAAGAGTAAAAATGATATTATTATTACCCTAACACATGTCCTAATTCTATTGGATAGGTTTAATTCGACCAAAAACAACCTTAGGAATAAAATATTACCCTTTAGGTCCACTTGTATTAGATTAGGACACTTATTATTATTTTATTTAAAAAAGGGTTAAAATAGTTAAAATCAAAGTTTAATAACTAAAACATTTTTTAATATAGGGTTATACATAAGATAAATTCAACTATAAATATTCAATAGAAAGATAAAAATATTTCCTACATAATGGCATTTTATTTATAATTTTTAGACATTATATAATTTAATTTATTTATGACACAATGATGATGAAATAATTACCTTATTAATGAAATATTAACATAATTGATGTTATAAATACCCAAATAAATGTAATTTGAGACTTTTTATGAATTCAACTAATTTTATAGGTTAATATGACATGTTAGTATTGATTCAATTAACCTTTTTAGAACTAATCATGTTGTTATGATTTTCACAAAAATAAATTTCCAAATAGTTTCAAAATTGACATAAAATAGTTTTTAAAACAAATATTATATTATTAATTATTATTTTATTCCTAAAAATCTAATGTTCATAAAAATGACTTAGATAAGGATATATATATTAATAATGAACCACTTTGGGTTCTTTTTTCTTATTATAGTAATTTTATTAACCATATAGTGTAAGAAAACAAGAACACACGGTAAAAGTTAAATTATTTAACTTAGAGTTAAATGAAAATGATAAGGTTAAAATAGTAACATAAACTTGTCTAAAACCTATTGGTTGAGATTATTTCTACCCATACCCACTTTTTCTTAGAAATAAATCAATTTTGAGCTATTATAAACCGAATATGACTTTATTATAAAATAATATTTTAAGTTTTTCCAAAGGTGCCCCTCTCTTCCCTTATAAAAAGGGCACCCATTCCCGCTTCTCTTAACACCCTTTTGAGCCTTGAAGCTCGGCCAAACCATGAAAATTACTCTTATTAACCTCTATAGTTATATCATAGAGGTTATGTTATTCACAAAAGACCAACTCTAGTGCCCTAAGAAGAAGTTTAAAGGAGGTGCGTCGAGGAAGAGGTAATCTCTTCTACCGACTCTTTCAAGTTTCTTTCTTCTTCTACTTCCTATTATTTAGTTGTTTCATTATAAAGTAATAACATAAATATTACTTATATACAGATATTTTATTATAAATATGAAACAAACCTATTTCACCTTCTATCCATCCTACAGAAAATGAAATCACCGCGCGTGCGTACATACGGAATACCGTCTCCACGCCGTGGTGTAATCAGTTTTTCTACAACCACCTTACTTGGATGGGTATAATGGTGTAAATAATAATGATATATGATTATTATAAAATCTTACTGATTCTAATATATTATATCATCCAATCCAATTCCATTCAATAAATATGGTAAAGATATCATCGCTAGTGCGTACGTACGGATTACCGTCTCCACGACGCGATGAGATTCATTTTCCATGTTAACAATTAAAGAATGATTATAAAGTATATATAATAAGTAATCATAAAATATATTACATAATAATTCTACTGGATTTATGTATATATATTTTTATGTCATCTACTTAATTCCATTCAATTCAATAAGGAAATTAAAAACAGAGTTCATGCGTACGTACGGCCTACTGTCTCCATGAACGGTGTATTTCATTCCATTTATTGATATATTACATATATGTATATTATGATTATATATTATATATAAATCATGTTTTATATTCAGGAATTAATTAATCATGATCTAAGTAATCATATTAATAATTATAAGTCAAAACACGGAAGATAAATGAAACGATTTTTCCCAAAACGCTACTTTAACATGGAATTGACAAATGAACGGATAATATAAAGTCGTAAGTGAAACATATATGATATCATAAATATTATTATGGTTCTGTTACAAGTTAATAATATATTTAAAGCCACTATACAGGAGTCTTGGATACATACTGAAGAAATTGTACATAAGGTAAGGGATAATTTTTCAAATCTCATTTTTATTCGAGATTGCTTATACATAAGTATTTACTAGGGTTATGTTTATCATACATGTCAATGTTTTCTAAATATGTTTTTATAAAATGTTTACTATTAATACATGTATGTTTAAATTCATTTTTACTCTTTGTTGAATTTTTACCACATTGTATGGAAAGAATCTTTCCTTTGGTTTCTATTTAAGGTACTTTTTGACTTTTCTAACAAAAGTACGAGAAGAATGTTTTTTTAACTTATAGAGCATAAACAGATTTTTTTTCGATTTCATATCACCTAATTTTCAAGAAGATTCTTCTACAATTTTTCATGGTTATTTTCAATAAAATCCTTTTCTTTTAAAATTGTGTGGAATTTTGTGAAAAGAAAATGATTTTGAAGAAGAAAGGATATTTTCCTCAAGAATTCATTTCAAGTGTTTTATCAAAACCATTTTCCATATAAGATGGCATTATTTTCATATGTTTATGTTTTAGGTATAATGTATCAATGATTTACATGGTTTCACTTTTCTTATGATGAAATGATATCCATTTTTTTATATGGATTATGTTATGATGGGATGATGTTTATGAAACCCATTTTATTCTTTGGGTTATGATAAATGTTTTATGTTTATTTTGTGGCACAAGAAAGAATGATTTCATTATGAGATGGGTGGGACCTATATCTCCCTCCAATTCACTGGGTAAATATTTATATCTCATGAGATAGACATGTCTAGAAAGGTAAGTTAATCCGATTCAGTGATACAGGACTAGAACGGGGAGTGAACTCAATTCAAAAAGGGACTTTGTCCACTAAGATGGTCTTAGAAGCAATTCCTTGTATACTATGGAAATAATATCATGTGATTAATGGTTTACCACAATTAAATGTTTTATTCTCATGCTATTTTATCATGATTAATGTTTCTTTATGACCTATGCCTTACGTACTGCCAATATTTATTTCACAACTCAAGATTTTTATGTGTAAACTTTATGTTCATGTTTTGAAGTTCAAATGTATGTGGTTTGTTTTATTTTCTCCATTATTACCCTTTCTGAGAATTTGAGCTCACCCTTTATATGTTTTCTTTTCCCCAGGATATAAAGAAAGGTTTTAGGTAAGAAAACAAAAGGGGAATATCTTTATGGGATATGTTGAAGATCTTTCACTATGATTAGAAGATTATGTTCCATGTTTCCAAAGACACTAAACTATTATAGTCCTTGTGTGTTTGTTTTTGTTATGTATTAAGTATTCTGAAAAAGTAATGTAATGTCCATGTACGTCAAGCTTTGGGTCTCTACAATGTTGGGGTTGTTAAATTGTTTAATTAATGGGATTGTATAATAATTTAATTGATGGTATATGGATTTTAGTGATAATTTAAATTTTGTGATGTTTGGATTAACATTTAAGGTTCGTTTAATTATATGATTAAATGATAAAAATTTGTTTTTTAGTGATTTATTAAAATTATTCCATATTGTTGAAGTAAAAACCAATATTAAATTCCAAAATTAAATAGAGACCATTGAATATAATGTTTGATAATAAGGTTAGTGAATCTTGTCCTTGATTATTATGAAATTTTTATATATTTGATATTGTACAAAATGTGATATTGTGATATATCTGATATACATGTGATGGACATGGACCGGGGATTAAAAATCCCATATATGAATAACTGATATATGTGTGTGGTACATGGATAGATGCTTCAAAATCTCATATATGATACCAATGTTTTTGGTGGACATGGGGTGATGCTTCAAATACCCACAGGGTGATATACATGACATTTTAGGCCCATAATGTTTTCATTGGACTATATTTCCATGTAGACATGATATTAAATTTAAATTAAATGATAACTGAAAACACATGATTTAAGTGATTTGTGATATCCCTTGGAGATAGTTTAGACTCTAGAGTGGGATGAATTTGGTATTTATGGTTTGGTTTTCATCGTAAAAATGAGATATTTATGTGCTCAATTAATGGATAATTGAATCAGGAAACCGATTATTTTATCACATGTTAATTATTCTTTATATAATAACATTATATTATATTGATTCAATATTGTTTTCATGTCATTGGGGGTGGCCTAATTAGTTGTACTCAGACACTACCTGGGAGACATGTTTGGTTCTCAAATAGATTTCTTGTTTAAAGTATATGATATGGTCAAGTGTATAATACCCTTATTTTTTGATTTATTATTTTTTAATTAATTAACCTTTATGATATTTTTCATTTCACGCATCTCTTAAAATAGTTTACATTAAAAAACTTTGTTTTACATGTGTTATATGGAAAAAATATTTAATCATTAACTACATGAAACATTAAATTTATCTTGATCTACATGGATTATTGAGGTTATCTTCTCTTATATGCTATAAGGACATTCCTCGATATCTTGGGTAATATGCAAGATCGAGTTTTACTGAACAATAATAAATTAATAAAATGTTAATATTTAGTATAATAAAATATAAACTAGAAATTAAATTAGAATTTGTGGATATTATGAAATAATTTATAAAAATATATGGTTAACACAAATATAATATGAATTCATAGGTTACCAATTAATTATAAATTAATATGATAACCGATTGAATATAAGGGGAATTGTTATTATTTTTATGGCCAAAAATTTTGTTTTACATTAATTAACATAGTTAATTAAATTATTGAGTGACATTAATTTAATATATATGTTATATAATAAACCAAATATTTTTTTATATTCATTCAAAATATTTGATAGACATAAGATATTAACAAACCAATATTTATGCTTAAAAATGTATTTTTATTAAGGCATTTTCACCACCTTTTAATAAACAACACATTTCAAATGAATTTTTTGAAACTTTAAGAGATTTAATGTGTAAAAACAGTATTCATATTTTAATTCAAAATATAAAAATTATGTTATAATAAACTTTTGGTACTTTTCTATAAGGTTTCATTTTTTAATAAATAGATAAAAATATTTATTTTTAATTCAAAACATAATTTTAATTTAATTTGTTTTTAAGGATAAATTTTATTTTGAATTGTTTTTAAAGTTTAGTTATATCATAATTTATAAATTAATAAAAAAAATCATGGGAATCAACTTTAATTTTAAATTGGATTCAAAAACATCGCAAACATTGGGAGGTTTTTACTTTAAAAACCCTCATTTTCATCCCATCAGTGGGATTGAATTTAAATTATGTTCTTCCATTTCAATGTTTTGAAATTAAAAAAAATGGTAAAATATTTAGAATAAAAATAATTTATAATTTATACTTTTTAAACTTAGTTTTTTAACTAAAAACCATAGTGAATGTACTTAAAATTAATTACAATTGTCAAATGAAAATGAGGTTAAAATTTTACTAAACCTTAAATTGACGAACCAAAACTACCTAAAAACATTCCCAAGATACATTTTCAGCCCATATTTAGACCCTATCCCCCTTGGATATAATATTTTACATTATTGGATCCACTTTACAAGGGAATAACTTTTATGGATTTTCATTGGAAAAAAATTTACAAGAGTGTCGCTCCCCCTCCACAATAAAAGGCCTCCTATCCTCCCACTAATTCACACTGATCAACCCACATAAAGGAGGAAATTACATGATAAAATATCCTTTGAAAAAAACCCTCACATTATATTTAAATCCTTCATTTTGGTATATTTCCTTTCAAGGAATCAATTTGGGGAAAACCAAAAATATCTAATTGGTAAAGAGGTAACACCCTCTCTCAAGCACTTTTAGATTTATTGACAATATCCAATCCATAAAATATTCATATTCAATGATTTTATAACAAAAAAAATATCATAAATATTCTATTATGTTTTTATTCTAATGTTTATGGCTGAACATACACACACTTCCATCAAATGGGTAACAAACATACTATTTACGTGTTGGGAGTACTAATGACTCAAGAAATGATGATTATTTGTTTTTTCATTTACCACCCATCATGGATGAAATTATGATGGTGAATATGTTTATATATAATATTTATAATTCCATAATTCTTCTATAATTTATTTAGATTATTCCATTTTTCTTTCTATCTTGTGTAAATATGATAATTTTGTTCGAGGAAGTGTGGACTACCACCCCCTCAAAGCGGTGTGATTTGTTCACATGCTACATTGAATGTATTAAGTTTGTCATTGGTGAAATTATATTATATATATATTATTATAATTCTAATTTATTGATATTATATATATACACGTATATTTACTTTCCTTCCATTAATTTTTCGATGCAACAATAAAACAGAAACAATATGCATGTGTATGTATCACTTACCATCTCCCTGAATGATGTATTCCATTTAAAACATAAATATTACATAGATTATTATAATACACATATATGAAATATAAATTATATTTATATCATGTATTATATTATATAAATAATTATATATGTATAAGGACCAATCATATAACAAATTTTGAAATAGAGGAATATTACCCAAAGTATTAGCTTAATAAGAAACTTTTTCAAGTGGGAAATATAAAGTTATGATCAAAAAATATATGGTATTATATATTAGAATATGGTTCTATAAATTATATATAATAAAATTAAATTTATTATAAATATGTTTTGAATGAGTATGATGAGAATCAAGATACAATGTAAGGAAATTTCATCTCACTTTTTATTTTTGTGAGATACATGCTTTATTCACAACCCATTCATTTTGCGTAGTCTCTATACTACCCATGAATGAATTATATAATTCATGGAATTATATTTATGGTTATTTAAATATCCATTTTATGATATTTCTTCCATAGGTTTTAGGTTTCAAAATCTACCAAATTGGTAGAGTAATTTTGTCTCACTTTTTCTTCTTTGATACACTTCTATTTTATGCCCCTTTGTTTTTTCATGAGGTGTATAAACTAACAATAAAATGTTATATCATTTATATCATTCATTTAATGATATTGTATGTTTAATTTTATTTCATTTTATTACAAGGGGATTATATTTCTTCTTTACCAGTTAGTAAGAGGTTATTGACATAATCTCGTCACATATCGAGATTATTTATAATTATGTTTCCATTGATGTAAAATTATTATACCTCTCTTAAGAACTCTTGGGAAATTTATTCTCTATAGGTTATTCATTTTATCTTCATGTATTATTAAAATTTAAACTCTTTATTACATAATATAGTTTGTAATGTGTTCTTAAGAAATACCAACATTGCCTTGTCTTGTGTTAGAAAGCTGTGTTTTTTCAAAGCCATGACATTTGAATGGTTTACAAAAATATCATATTATTCTCTTATTATAATTAAAATTTATTTTCACCCATTTTTACCATTCTATAAAAAAGGTTTTTAATAAAAAATCTACTTTTAATATTTCACTTGAGGCATATTTTTAAACATGTTTTAACTGTGTAAAAGAAATGTTCCACGTGTATGGATGTAACCCACATCATGATAAAAATTATCTTTAATCAACCTTTACCAGATAAAAATGAAATTATTTTTTAAAATAAAATTTTCATAATATTTTTAATATTAAATTTTTGAATGTATTTTAAATGAAATTGTTAATGATTTTTTTCATGATTTATCTATAAGTTTTTAGGATTATTATTATAAACATGAATTTAAAAATATTCTATGTCATAAAGTTACTTTTTCAGAAACAAAATGATATTTTCCTCAAGAAATGTTCTAAAATACAATAGAAAATTATCTTTAATTGATGATGAAATCGTTTGATGATACTCATGATCCAATTTTTCCATTCATTTATTTCATTAATGCTTTATGTTTTGATGGAATAATTTTTATAGCACCCATTTCTCTCCCATGAGTTATATTCTTTTGAGTCATTCTTATTTTCATGGGATATTATTTAATAAAATGATTATGAAACCATTAAATTTTCCCATGGTTATGATGTTGTAAAATTTTAAAGACACCCATTTCATTTCATGGGATATGATTTCTGTTTATATAACCCATCTCTTTTTATGATTCATGATATGATGAATGTTTTTTTATCTTATAGAATATGTATCTATCATTTTTTATGTGAAGGTTAGGACATATATCTCCCAAAAATGAATTGGGCATTGATAAATGGTATATGAGCTCCAAGGTTACAGAGGTTTTAGGCCATGTTCTAAAACAAGAAGGTATATTAATTGTAGCCCATGCCTAAAAAAATATATGTTCACGGGTTGTATCCCAAGATTGAAAGTAAGAGGGTTCATGGGTTATAGAAAAATCTAGAAAATAATGGGTTGTATGGGTTTCTAGAACAATAATAAAGTAGTTATAGGGGTCGTATCCCTATCCTAACATGTTTTGAAGGTCCTTGTAGGTAGCCCAGACATAGGATGTTATATGATTGTGTATATTCCACAATAATATGTTTTATTTATATGTTATGGTTTCATGGATCATATTCTTTATTTATTTATGAGTCACGTCTTATTAATTTAAAGATTTATCCCATGATTCAATTTTATGATCATTGATATATAGGGAATAATCCTATAATGTTATGATAGTGTTATCATTACCCAGTGCTCATGTTAATGCTTAAAATTCTCCCTTATTTACCCTTACTGAGCATCTAACCTCACCCCATTCTATGTTTCCACCCCCAAGTAATGAAGATATATATTATGTCTGATGTATTTAAATGGGTTTATAGTCATGAGAAAACCTAGTGGGAGATATTGTTTCTCTCTCATGTACTGGTGTTTGTGTTTCCATGTTTCGAAAGGCACTAAGATAGTAAGGTCTTTGGGAATCTGTTTGTATAATGTTTTTAGTATTTCACATAAGTGAAGAAATATGAATGTATGAAATGTGAGGATCATTATATTTGGTTTTAGATCAAATATATTGTTAACATTTGGACACTAGGAAGATATAAATTTAGTGATATACCTAGTAATATTTCTAAGGATATGTTTAGGGATGTATCTAAGGATAAGTAAAAGGATGAGTTAAGGTTTTGGAAAATGCAATAGAATTTTGGTAAAGGATAGATTGAGAGGTTTCCTATAAATAAAAAATTTTCTGGATACTACAAGTCAGGTGGATCTATAATAGATATTCCTAGGGGTAACAACTTTTATAAGGTGTGTCAGGCCTGACTCATCATAATGTGGTACATAAAAATAGGCCTTAATGCACATCTGGTTTGACACTTATAGGGGATATGTTTTTGGAATTAAAAAACTCTTTAGGATCCCACATGAAGGATTTAAATATATGATAACTATGAATAACCTAGGATAAGTATATAGATTCATAGATTAAAGATTTATGATCCATGATTTAGTCACCCTATATGTAATCTTTCATGATTATATGGTATCCCATTATGATAAATGTTTCTCACACTATGATTTCTGGTTTTAGAAAATGGAGATAACTATATGGAACATTGTTAACATTTATTATTTCATATGTAGACTTTAAGGGAGTTATGTGAATCGATTTCCCAAGTTTAAATATCATAAAGAGAATCAGGAAGGCTGTATGAGTAATAGTTATACTTCTTATGATAAAGATACTAGAAATGACATGTGATAGGTATGTGATATTATTATAGTATTGATTGCATAAAAAATAAGAAACATGATGTGATTTAGATTAAGGAACCATAATACCAGATTTATATTTCACATTCTACAAGTGACGAATTAAGGAATAAGTTGATAAAGAATGATTAAAGGTTTAATAATATAGTTGGATGAATATAGTATTTATATTTTGGAATGGAAATATTATGTTATATGAATCATGAAATATATAATTATTTTCATTATATGTTTTAATTAATTATTTATATGGATATGTTGAATGGTGATGAAGACATAAAAATTAATATATTTATTAAGGAAAGTTAACCCTTAATGTGATCAAGATGTTGGGAAAAATATTTTCAAATTGGTTAAAGAGGCGATTGATTTGGATAATGTAAATTGTATCGCTCATATTTCCTTGTATCTAATTAATAATATGTTAACAATTTTTGAAATTTCAACATGGATAATGTTTAAAAATTCTTTTATTTATGTAATATATCGAGTAGTATTTAGAATATGGAAGAATTTAAGTTTTCAAAACGGATTTATGGTAATTCAAGTTATTACCATATTTTGAGAGAATAACTGATGAAGGTATTCACATGTTTTCAATGTGACAACCTAAAGCTACAATGGGATATTTTGGGGGATCCATTTTAGGCTGATTTTATTACATTATTTATAATGTTTTGGATTATATTACTTCAAAAATGTTATAAGGTTAAATATTCATGAAAATATTAAGTTGGACATCATAGGAAGTATTAATGTAAAACAAAATTTACTGAAAACCTAGGATAAAATGCTATGTAGTGATTAATATTATTTCAAGGATGTACATCTGATTTCTATCAAAAATTATATTACTGTAGGTTTATAAAAATACATCATGTATGTTGTGTGAAAACTAGTCATGTATGAAAAGTTCATGGGTCTTGAACCAATTACCGAAGGATGATAAGGATTTCATGCCTACCATGGGACTACATGATGTCCCGGTTCATGTATAATAATTGTTGATGAGTAAATATTTATGATGAAAGATGCATGTTACATTTTATGTTTATAGGATAA
Organism: Viscum album; assembly: GCA_963277665.1. Classification (NCBI taxonomy): domain Eukaryota; kingdom Viridiplantae; phylum Streptophyta; class Magnoliopsida; order Santalales; family Viscaceae; genus Viscum; species Viscum album. The sequence continues at coordinate 865,257,611 of OY728146.1, read as the reverse complement.
TATATTAACTAATATTTATGATTATTTTGGATAGTTAGAGACAAATATTTATACTTTTCATTCTTTTATGGGCCTTGATAATAGAAAAATGTGTATTTTTGTTCTTCGGGCATCAATGTTAACTTATGTACATCCATTTATTGATATAACAAAATAGATAAAAATCACAACTATAGAATGAATTTATTTATATAAATATATCAAGTAAGTATATTTCCTTATGTTCTTGGTCAATAAAAGAATTATTTAACATTAGGATAATGTTTAAAAATGTGTTTTCCAAATAACATAATTTTTTGAACTGGTGGCCTTTTAAAATCATTATAAATTTATGAGTTTAAGGGCCTCTACTTTTCATTGATCATTAAATTAATCGTGATTGATGACCTAAATCACTCCCTATAAATATTTAAGCTTTTTCTCCATGCCCAATCATTTACTCCCATCTTATGTTCTCCAATGTGTAAACCAATTATATGTTACGTTGGGTAACCATTATGAATTAATCATCAATTTTAAGGGAGATTTTAGAATTCATTTTTATGGTGTGGGTTTCTATTAATTAATATTTTAATTATTAGACATTTAATTAACCATATTAATTCCAATGGAGAAATTAATTTTATGTTTTCTTAGAATGTAACAGCCCTATATTTTCTGAATTATTATTTTTTTGAATTAATTTATCCATTTTGATATTTTTCATTTCATGCAACACTGAAAATAGTTTATATTAATGAACAATGATTGGATGGTGTTATACTGAACAAAAAGTAAAGAATTAACTATATGAAATATAAATTTTATCTTGTTCTACAAGGAATAATGAGGTTATATTTCATTATAAACAAAGATTACATTCCTTGATGTCTTGCGCAACACACAAGACCATGTTTTACCAAAAAAATAACATATTATTAAAATGTTATTATTTAATATTACATGATATATCCTGAATGTTAAATTATATGTTAGTAATAATATTAGATAATTTGTGAAAATATATGGTTTACACCAATATATATTAATTCAAAGGTTAAAAATTAATTATAAATGAATATTAAAACAGATTGAATATAAAGGAAAATATTATTATTTTTATGGGCACAATGATGTTTTACCCATATAAATTAAATTATTTACAATTATTTAGTGATATTAATATAATTAATATTCTATATATTAAATATAATATTTTTATATTTATTCAATAGGTTTGATATAGATAATATAAGAACAAAACCAATTTTGTTCTTACAAACCTATATGTTTATTAAGGAATTTTTTACAACTTTTAATAGAGTACATATTTTTAAAAACATTGGACATTTATATATTTAATATTTCAAATAAGATTTCCTATTTTAAATAATAACTTAAAAATTATGTGAGGATAAATTTTTAATATTTTTCTGTACGGATTCATTTTTTAATTAACAGTAAAAAATTCGGAATATTAATTCAAAACATATTTTTCATCTAGTTATTTGAAAGGATAATTTATAATTTAAATTATTTTAAAAGTTAAAATATATAGTATATTTATCATTTAATTCAATTTAAGTCATAGGAATCAATTTCAATTTTAAATTGTGTATAAAAACATAGCAGTCATTTGGATGTTTTTACTTTGAAAACATGCATTGTCATTCAGCCTGTAAGATTAAATTTAAAGTAATTTCTACCAATTATATATTATTAATTTAGAAAAATGGATTAAATATTTGGAATCTTAATAATAAATAATTTCAAATAATTTCAACATTGTTTTTGACTACATATTTTAGTGAATGTGACTAAAATTAATTAAAACAATTAAGAGGAAAATTAGTTTATCAAAGTACTAACCTTAAATTTAAGACCCAACACGACATAGAAACATGTCCACGAGCCATTTTCTAGGAATATTTTAACCCTAACCTCTATTTTCGAAAATTTGGTTTATTATTCAATCCCCATGACATGTGAAAAGCGTGCAAAAAATTCTATTGTAAAAATATTACTAAACTGTTACTACTTCTACACTATAAAAGGCCGCATATCCTCCCACTTCATCACAACTCTTAAACCACTTAGTATAGTCCATGATCTACTCAAATATCCTCCAAAAATACCCAATAGTAATCCATTAATTTTATATTTGGTATGAAATCTTTCCAAGGAATCCATTTTCTACAAACTAAAAGGACTTCCTAACAAAGAGGTAACACCCTCTCTCAAGCTCCTGTAGTTTTTTTTTCATTCTCGCATCACTAAAATATTTCATCCCATGAATTTATTAAAAAAGTATCACCAATACACAAATATATTATTATGATAAGTGTTCTACCTTCACATACAAAAACATCCATATAATGGGTAATGAACATACTATTTACGTGAATGGAGAACTACCATCTCATGAATGATGATTGTTCATTTTGTACTTTATAGTCTTTCATGGTGGAAATTATGATGGAAAACATTTTTATATATGATATATATATATTTATATAATTATAATTTATTTATTCTTCTATAATTTATTATTTATAACATACATTTATTCTTTCCATTTTGTGTAAATATGATAATTTTGTTTAAGAAAGTATGGACTACGACCCCCTCAATGTGATGTGATTCCTTCACACACTACATAGAATGTATTAAGGACATTTTAAGTGAAATTATATGATATATATACAATAATAATGAAACTATTATGGTATTATATACTTATACACATATATTTCATTTCATTTCCATTATTCAATACAACAATAATACAGTGACATTGTTCATGCGTACGTATAACCTACTGTCTCCATGAATGTTGTTTTACATTTTATAATTATATATTATATAGATTATTATAATTAACATATAATGATTATATATTATATTAATATCAAGTTTTAAATTTTTGAAATCATTATATATGTATATGGACCAAACCTATAACTAATTATGAGACAATAAAAATGTGAATATTACCTGAAGTGTAAACATATCGAGAAATTGTTAACTAGTGGGTATTGTAAAGTAAAAATGAAACCATATATATTATTTTATATAATAAAATGGTTCTATTAAATATTTATAATATACATAAATTTATTAAATACGAGTTTTGAATGAGTATAATGAGATTCAAGACACAAGGAAAGGGAATTTCATCTCACTTTTTTTCCTAGAAAATGGCTCGTGGAATTTCATATATATTTTGTGGTGTTTATACATCCCATGGATGAATATTATGATTAATTTAAATAAATTTATTGGTATTTATATATCCATTTGATTATATTTATTTCATGGGGTTTCTGCTTCAAAATGTAACAAATCTGTAATATAATTTGGTCTAAATTTTCCTTCTTTAAGACACATGCCATGTTATGCACATCTAATTTTCCTTGAGGTGTACAAGATTGATTTATTATGTTATATCATGAATATACTTATTTTAATTATATTTAAATATTCATGTCATTTAATTTTATTACATGGTATGTATAGATCTTGAGTTACCATGTAGTAAGAGTTCATTGAAACAATCTCATTGCTTCTCGAGATTATTTATTATTATGTTTCCTTGGATGAAATATTATGATACATCTCATATGAAATATAATGAATTTTATTAACCTGTTGTTATTCCTTATATCTTAATGTATTGATATCATTTTTTCACTCTTTTGCACATAAAATATTTAAGAAGGTGTTTTTATGAAAGATTGAATTCCCCCTCTCTTTTGCTGGAATGTTGTGTTCTTTCAAAACCATGTCATCTAAATGATTTCAAAAATTATTTTATTATCATACTATGATATTATATTAATTTTTTACCCATGATTATCTATTTTAAATAAAATTATTTTTAATAAGTAATTTTCTAATCATTCTCTTGTTGAGTAACCTTTCTACATAATTTCTACAGTGGAAAAGGAATGTTTGGAATGTACAGAGTTATCCGACATCATGACTAACATTCCCTTGAAGCCTCCTCTACAATATTTAAAAGATATTATTTTTTTAAAAAGAAAATGTGTTCTTAATATTATAGAAATATGTTTTTCATATCATTTTAGAATAAAAGGTTTTAAAAATGTTTTTAGGCTTCTCAATAACTGATCATGTTTATTTTTAGGAAAATGATTTCTAAAAGGTTTTATATTTTAAAGTCTCTTTTTCAAAGAATAAAAGATATTTTCCTCATAAAATGTATTAAAAAGTAATTTTAAAATTTTATTCCATTTAATATAACATCATTTTCTAATACTCATGATCCAATGGTTCCATTCATATTATTTTATAATGGTTTATGTTTTGTTGGATTGATTCTTAAGACACCAGTTTCACCTCCACACATTATATAATTTTGAATCCCACATCCGTTCGTGGGCCATTAATTAATTAAATGATTATTAAACCTATATATTTTCAATAGGTTATGATTTTATGAGATTTTAATTATACCCACTTCATGTAATGGGTTATGATTATTGTTTATGAAACCTATATCTTTTTATGGTTTATGATATGATGCAAGTTTTATTATCCTCTGGCTTACGTACACATGATTTTTTTATGTGACAGTTGGGTCCTATATATTTAAACAATTAATTGGGTAATGATAAATGTTATATGATCTCAAAGGGCACACAGATTTTATCCCATGACTGAAAACAAGATGTTACATGTGTTATAGCATAAGCCTGAAAATAAGCAGGTGCATGGGAAATATCCCAAGCTTGAATGTAAGAGGGTTCATGGGTTGTATTCTTATCCATAAAATAATAGGGTACATGGGTTTTTATCCCAATACCAAAGAAATAACATAGCTAATAGCCCTATCCTAACTTGTTTGGATGGTCTTGGTAGGTATCCGTGAAAAAGGATTTTCGATGAATATGTGTATGTAACATTTACATATTTTATTTCTATGTTATATTTTCATAGATTATTCACTTTACTTCTTTATGATTCATGTCTTATGAACTTCCATGAATTATCCCATGATTATTGTTTCTAATATTTTATATGTAGGGTATGATCTTCTAATATTATGATCACATTCCCATGACCCTATGCTCATGTTTATTCTTACATGTCTCCTTTGTTTACCCTTAATGAGCATCTGAACTCACCCCTTTTTATGTTTCCTTCCCCGGGATAGGAAGATATATAAAGTAAGATGTGTCTAAGAATGGTTATTGTTATAAATAATCTAGTGAGAGGTAATGTATCTCACTCATGTTACTGTGTTTATGATTTCATGTTTCTAATGTCACTAGACTAGTACGGTCTTTGGGTGTCGGTTTGTATAGTGTTTTATGCATTCTGCCAAAGTTATCAAATATTAATATAATAAAAGAGAATGTTGCTATAAATATCCATCTGTTATATGAATGATTTGGTTTGATGATTGGATGAGGAACCAAAAATTATATTGGGGCTTACATGGGAGTTTCTAGTGTGTCTTTATTTAGGGTTTCACATATTTACACATGACACATATATGGCATGACATTTCTAAATTTTTATTTTTGGATGTGGTATTACTGTGTTGGTTTATCTTGTGATACTAATATGTGATGTTCATCAATTATAACATTTCGTTATTTTATATTTATTTCTACTATTTTCCTACTTTGATAAATAATTTAGTCTCTCTAATTTATATATTAGACCCTCGGTACTAGTCAGCCACCTATGGCATACAAGGAGGCGAATTTGAGGTCACATAACAAACCATCTCAGTGAACCGACATGTGGAACCTAGGTTGGGATGTTACAATTACATACTATTTGATTATAATTATAGATAAGGTAATTTATATTTATTTTTAATTATATAAAAGAAGAAGGATCATTGTTTTTTGTTGTTTTTCTATGTATTTAGTTCAATTAAAAAGTCTAAGTAAATAAGATTTATAGAAATACCAAAAGTGTATTATAGGTTATCTAAGAGAAATTTTGGACAAATTTTCACAATATTTTATATATGATATATCATGTCTTCCAGTTTATAAGTAGATTTTATGAAAAGATATTTTCAAAATATCAAAATGATGTTTTGGATGTTTTTTTAGCATTTCGTACACATAATGTAAAATATTTTGAATGTGCACTTAGTCAATGATATTTTAGTGAAAGTGGGAGGTAGTTAGAAATATGGAAAAAATCTAAACCATGGTGTATTGGTATAAACTAAATAATGGATTGTGATAATTTAAACCATGATATAGTTAAGGTCACTAAATCACAATTCAATGCATATTTTTTTCATATATTTTTTTGAAAATATAGGTTTTAGATTCCTTCTTCTATTATTATCTATCATTATTGGTTGGCAATCATGTAATGATAAATCAATTATTATTTTATGGATGAAATATGAATTTTATTATGAGTGAATGTTTTCATTAATATTTATGAATTTTATATCGTCAAAAAAATTACATATTTTTTAAAATAATGAAACAATAATTTTTTATGAAATTTTTAGTTTTCAAGGAGTTTCCATAAATCTTATATAAAGAGACAATAATTATAAGATTTTTGGAAAATTATTTCCATCATATAAAACCTAATTACAAATATCCCATTAGAACTCATTTGTATTAACTCATTAATATTAAGGATTTATAAAATTAAATATTAAATTTAATCATTCCAAATAATTTTTTGATTAAAAATACCATGGATACCCAAAAATAAATGGATTTTTTATTTCTTCATTGTGATTATACTAAAACCATGTGAAATGTTTTGGATAGACCATATTAAAATATAAAATGATTGCATTCATTATTTATTTTATTCATTTTTAATGAATGTATAAATCATATGGAATAACATGTATTGGTGAGTCATTACCATCATATTTGGAAATAATTTATCTCTTAAAACCCATTAATCCTCCCATATACCAATGAGATCAATGAAAAACACCAGAACAATGTCCTCCAAAATTCAAATTGTTTACTTAGACTACAATCAAGAAGGGTTATACCCTATTTAGATTTCTATATAGCCATAAGGAGTGACCAAACCCTTTATTGAGTATAGATGTAAATTAATAATCTGAAATTGTATCTATGTATATTAAAAAATATTGAAACAGTATTATCACATCAACATATGAGTTTATAAACTCATTATTTATTTATATTTACTGTATTTATTTGAAATGATTCCACTTTTTGGAGATAATAAAACAATACAGATAATATGTTATACCAACATAGTAAGCTTCTTATACAATTCCAAAATTCCATAGTTAATTTTTCTAATTTACACATCATAGTGGCAAGATTATGTTATCTAACAAAGGATATCTTATTCAATAACTTTTCATTCATACAAGTGAAGCATTGAGAAATAAACCATTAAATTCCCATTTTTCCTTCTCAACCTAATTTTTTATTTAATAAATTATATATATTATTAATACTTTTATGATTGAAAAATTTGGAGTGGTGATAGTTTATCAAAAAATTATTGTACTTTTAGGTTAGAATAACATATGTGACATAATAACGCAAAATAAAAATTGGTTTTATGAGACCTACCATTGATAAAATACAACTATCAATTAATTACCTTATAAAAATGTATTCTAAATGTGAAATATTCTGGCATAACCATATATTATAATGATTTTGTGATAAAAGTCTTTAATAGTGTAATATATTTTTACTTCTATGCTACGTTGAGATTAAAATTAATTAGATGATTTATAATTTACCACCTGGAATTAATCTATTGTAATATGTATGAAATCAATTTACTATAGATCACATCGACATTAAAATTAACCTTCTCTAGTGTTTTATAAAATTTGATGTTAGAGAATAACATATTGATGACCTAGAACCCCTATGGATGAATTTGGAATATTTTTGAAGAAATATAATGGAATTTAATTTGACCAATGTACAGGAAAAATATATCCTTCAATATAGTTTGATACTAATATGTTAATTTATATAAAACCTCTATAAAATCAATGAAAAAAATACATATAAATTTTGTATTGATTCCTTATATTTAAAGGTAAAAAGGAATCATCTTTGTCATCTTGTTTAAGCATCTAAAAAATCGGTTTAACAATAGAATCAAAATACACTAAATACTATTTTCCAAACTGAATACATGTCAATATCTATTGTATATTAACAATTTATCTCTTATAATAACTACATTCATCATTCTTACAACTTAAAAATAACTTTTCTACTGTCATGTCTGTCTTTAGAAAAATTAGACAGAAATTTATATTAGTCAAGTGATAGTGATATAGTGAAATACCCATGAAGTTTTGAATCATAAAAAAAATTAATGGTTTTCTTCCATGATATAGTCTCCTACAATTAGGCAAACTTATATATTGTACATTGCCACTACATGCCAAAACATATTCTCTATCAAAATATAAAAATTAAACTTTGAGAAAATGGTATAATTTTGATGTTCACTTGGTGACCCAATCACTATTTATAAATGACCTTCAGTTCCCCTATGATCAAGAATATACAACTACGTATTAAATTAGAACTATAATGATGAAGTGATAAAATTAATATAAAAAACAATTCATCAAGGACTTCAAATTTACAACCACATTTATCATATAATTTTTTAATATATATATATATATCTCTATAAAGACATTCAATATCATTTGAAAATATATGTTTTGATTATCATACATTTATTCCTATATTATGTGGTTCCCAAAAAAATGTTTTAATTCAGAGAATAAGGGATATACCTTGTATTTGTAAAATAAATGTTCAAAACATGAGTATGAATATCAAATTTTCACTATGTCTATATTCACCTAAAGATTATAATATAAATTTTATAATTTTCATTTACCTTCTTAGTGAATAATAACAATAAACACTATAAATAGGAACATATATATATAAAACCATTATACTAAAGTTTTTCTAGTGGATATTTTTATTTCTGAATATTTTATAGATCTATGTGGTATAGTGTGATTGAAATAAACAATCTTTTTTCCATTGATTTATGTGTGGAAAAAATTATCTAACAAGAGGTAATTCTAAAAAAATATCAAAAAAATATCTTAAAAGTGTACTATGACTAAGGGAAACAAAATTTTATATTTAAAACTAATTCTCCAAAAGATAATAATCTATATACATTAGGTAATCATTCCAAGATATCATGTAATTTATCCCATGAATCAAACCTATAAATTCGTTATCCTAATAAATGTTTAGAATATACTAGTGAATGATATAAAATACATTGATCACAAATAGAATCTAATATACACCAAAATTATAATTATCTAATTTTTTTATAGTAATTTCATCAATGGTGTAATTTTATAATGTAAGAAAATTACCATGATTTTTCAAACTATTTATCACCATATATAATTCTGGAAACCACATTCTTCATTCACTAAATTTTCTCAAATGTTAATTTATATTCAACATGGCTACAAAAATACTTATAAATATCTCAAAAAATAATTAAAATATATATAAATATTAAAATATGACTCCTTATAACAAATAATGAACATGAAAGAGTGGATGTAACTAAAATAGATATTTAAATTTTAGGATTCTCCCCTATTTTCATCTATTTAAATATTCAATATATAAAATAAATATAATAAAATAAAACTATAATACTCTTGTTGAGAATGATGAATTTAATAACTATGTGACTAATATTATATGACTTGTATTATCAGTTCCATTTCTCACCTCAAACATCCCTTATGATAGTCATTTTATTTTATGTTGTGATCTACCAACCCAAATCAATCATGACATTTTTTAGGATGGGATCTTGAAATCACCAAATTATAAAATTATAATGAACATCCATGATTAAAATACCAACCAACCACATAAGTTACACTAATATATCATTTATGAGATTTAATCCATTATCTAACCATACCTATTATCATTGAAATAATCAATGAATCACTTCCATATAGTTGTTGGGTTACAGAATATCTTACTCTAAATGATCATTGTCTTGGAATGAAACATCCATCCTCAATTTCTACCAATTAGTGTTCCCAGTTCCTAATCTGATGAAAATAAATATATCACACGATCCTTATATCCCATGAATTTATTTAAATTCCCTTATAACAAAATTCACTAACAAAACATAGGTAACAAGGAAAAAATATATCTAACTATAATTGAACATGGTATCAATGACCTATTTAGAACCTAAAATCTATCATGGAATTATATAATACCAATAATGATTAAAAATTAACTATAAAAAAATAAATTTAATAGATCACAACTAGAATCTGCTAAAATAGGTCAATAAACACTAAATACTTTTCCACATGTAAATTATTTGGGTAGAAAATTGAGTATAAATTATTTTAGAATCCATGCCATGAATAAATTACAATAATTAACCTTTATATCTATATATATCCATAGATGATTTATTTATTATAATATGAAGTATTCAAAATTATACAATATATATATTGATATATGAATCATGTATAAATCATAGGAACCCTCTCCACCCAATCCTTCGTACCATGTCATTTAAATTCTCATTGACATTTTGTGGGGGTTTTCAATTAGTTGAATAGAATTATTTCATTAATAATTGGAGCTTCCCTTAGAACACAAAATTTTATTTTATAAAATATCCACACAAATCTCATCCTAAACACCAAGTTAATATGAAATTTCATGGGGGATATTTCTCTATCACACACTCCCAACATGCCCCTTGATTTTTCCATTGTGACCAAATTATAGAAAATCAAAAAACTATATTGAGAGAAAAATAATTTCAAAACTTCTCAACTCCAGAAAATATTATTATATAGATAGTACTTCTTTACGCCTCTCAATATACTTGAAAATTTCTTTCTACTTTTTTAACTATTTCAAAACAAAAAACATGAAATTGAATGTGATAAACATTTAAAATTTCTTCCTAAAATGATAAAAATGATTTCATATGAACCGCCCATGTTTTTTAATAACAATTAAATCACTCATGTTCAATATGACATTAAAATAGATTATAATATATTTTTCTTTAAATAAAATGTAATTTTTTTATTGAATTCTTGAAATACAATATTGAGATTACAATAAACCATGATATACAACTATACATTATATTGGTCTATATGAATAAAAAGAACCAAATTTTGAATAATATATATAATTTATTTCAAGAATAAAAACAATTTGATTAATGAAAAATTAAAAAGCACTTAGTTATCCAGAAATTCATTTTAAGCTTCAAACAATGAATTTTTAAAAATGATTTTTATTTTTTATTGTGCATGAAATTTTTTGTTAAATTATAACAGCATTACATGTTTGATTTTGGTAAATTAGTATAAATTATTAATACTCTTTTTGATAATATAAAAGTGTCAATTTTTATGATTTTTTGAAATAGATTTATCATTATTTGAAAAGTGAAAATAATGATTTTTTAAAAAACAATGTCCTTTATTTTTAAGTAATAGTGAAATTATGTTTCAAATATGATAATGAAGCAACATAAAAATCATTTAGATATAAATAATATTTTTAATTACATGTTATTCATCATTATAATTTATTTTTTTATCTATTCATTTTATGGGTTAAATAAGAAATCATTCGAAAAATTGTATTTAAGCCTGCAATGTGTTTTTATCTTAATAATTTTAATTCATCTCTTTTAATTAATTATTTTAAGAAAATTTATATATTATATATTCAATAAAATATTTTACCCTTAATTTATGTTTCATGTAGGAATGTAATGATTGTTAATTTAGTTTTCATCTTTAAAAAATCATTTTTCTAAAAATGGGGTTGATTGCGATTTCTGTGATTTTTTAAAATTAATTTCTAAAACTAATATAAATAGAATCACATATATTGTGTGTAATATTATTAATAATAATAAAAAATATAGTGTTTTTTCAATTTTTTTCAATATATTGAATATTTAAAAAATGTTATATTGTCATACAATGATTAAGGTTAAAATGTGGTTTTAGGGGGGGCATAAACCAAGATATAAGGGTAGCAATGGAACCTTAACATGTATCACTATTATATTATGATTATATTTAGACCATATATTATAATACCTTATAATAAATTTCTACTTTTTCCACTTTCACAAAAATATGACAATATATTATAGAACTCTTTTTACAAATTCCATGTGTGTCCCTCACAACACTTAAAATGGAACCTCTTGTCCCTATTTTTTCACAACGTTTTAGCCTTATACATCATAAAATACCTAAAAACCCATTGTATATGTCATAACATTATCCATGATCTACATTTATTCTCATAATACAAATATTTTAAGGCATAATCTATAAGACAAAGGAGGTCTCTCAAAGAAGTTTTATAAATATTAACCATGATCTTTCAAATTTATTTCTACATAAAAATTCCCTAAAACATATATATCTATAAAAACAGAATGAATAAAATATCATAAATATATTGAAATTTTATTATGATGAAATAAAATCCCTTTCTAAACTCGCGTACATCAAATGGGGGATTAAAATATCACTCATTTGTACTTATGTACTACCGCCTACACATAGAAACACAAATCATTTTCCATAAGCATCACTAATTGTGTTTTTTTAAGATATAATAAATTTATATATATTGTATTTATTATTTGATACTGATTATATAAATTTAAATTATTATTTACCCTTCTTAAATTCTATAGATCAACAAACGGAATCATCACTTGTGTGTATATACAACCTACTATCTCAACGTAATGATGTAATCAATTTTTTATCACCTATTTATGTAGATGGTTATAAATTATTATATAATTAATTTATATGATATTTATATAATTATTAATATTCTATAGATTAAGTATCCCTGGTCAAAGGGAAAGGACCATATCTTCCAAAAAAATATAAAAAAAATTAAACAGTTAACACCTGGAATAATGATGATACAAAAAGATTGTTAATGAATGTTTCATAAGATTTTATAAAAAACCATGTATGGAATTATATTTATAAATAATTTCATTTTATAAATGTATTATAAATTTAAATTTATTATACATGAGTTTAATGTGCCTCAAAATCATGTTAGGTTTAATTTAATGGTTATTTGTCTCTATTTTGTTTCATTGAGACATGTTTGGTGTTATACACCTATTTATGTATATTAGGTGTATTTATAGATAATTTAACATTTTATAACATGTATCCTTATTAATTCCTAATATCTAAAGTTCCAATTAAAATTATTTAACCCAAGGGATTTGGCTTCCTAAGTTACTAATATAGCAAGGGTTTGTCATATGAAATAGTCTTCAATGGGACATATGTTATGTTATATATTAATATTATTTTATTACATGTATCTACCATGAATATTATATATTTACTCATGAATATCATAATTTGTATTTAAATTTATAGTTTCTTCTAATTTTATTTATTTCATGGAGGTGAAAATCAAAAGTTAATGATGTTGCAACAGTTTTCTATAAGAATATCCTATTTTACTAGTATTTTTTATTCATAAATTTACATTCATGAAGTTATATGATGAATACTAAAAAATATAACGCATTATTTGATCTTATTTTTTTTAGTTTAATTTTTTTTTCTTTCCTCCCATTATGTATTCAACAGATTGAATGAATGATTTTAACGAAAGATGACATTATCTCCCTCTTTATTCATGAATCATTTCGTCAATCTTCATATTTTATTTAAAATGTTTTCAATAATAATTTTATTAATTTAAATTTATTTATTAGAGTCTTATTCACCCAGTGTTTAATTTTTTGTCATAAAATTTAAAATGAATCACATTAATATTTTCTGAATGAGGTATATTTGACATTTTAGTGAAAAATATGTAAGGAATAATTGTTTCAATATACTCTACATGAACTTCGTTTATCACCATCTTGACTAAAAATTTATTTTAATATTTATTTAAAATTTTCCATGGATCTTTTCAAAGAATATTATTTCTACATAATTTTGGTAAATTTTTTTATTTTAATTTTTTTTAAATTAATGGGGTATTTTCCTCCTAAAATTTTTCAGGGATATTTTAAAGGTATTTTCATCTATAAAAAATTCATTTGATGCTTATTTTTATATATTAGGTATATGATCCAAGGTTTCCTAATTTATTCTTTATCTATAATGTAAATGATTATGATGATGAAATTTTTATGAAAACCATTTTCGTTCAATGGGTTTTTTATGATGAAAGAATGAATTATTTATAATATTACATAACTCATATTTATGGGATGTGATTTTTTAAATGTTGGTCCCGATATATAACATGATGATGTGTTGGTACATTATATCCCTCCAATTAATTGGGTAGATATTGGTGTTTTATGATCTCAATGTGTACATGGAAGTATATCCCAAACCCAAAATAGGTTGTATGGTAGGTTATCCCAACCCCAATTAAGGTTTCATAGGAGGTTGTCCCAAGCCCAAAGTAGGTTAAATTGTGGATATCCCAAGAATAACATGTGATTAGTTTATTTTTTGTTATCCTTAAGATAGGATTTAATATATTATGATTACTCCATAATTTATTACACTATTTCATGAATTGTTCTTATTCCACAACTATTCACTCATGAATCATGTAATTTGATTATTCTATGAATTGGGTATTTAAAACTAAAATGATTTATTCCATGTATTATTATTATGATATTTTAATTTTTGGGTATTCATTTCATATTTTAAAATCATATTCTCATACCATTATCCCCATGTTATTATTAATTGATTAGTAATATCTCCCTTGTTTTCCCATACTATGATTTCTAGAAAACCAATCATTATATTTATTATATTATGATATTAAGAAAGGTTCTATGCATGATAGGTCTATGAAAATGTTTTTGTTGGGAAGAACATAATGGAGGGTAGAATTTTTCACAAATTTTGATATATACACATTTCCAAAGACACTAAACTGTTATGGATTTAGAAATCATACTAGTGATATGTAATGAATATTCATCTAAAATAATATAATATTTATCTATTTAAACATTGGGTTTCTATATTTGGGGTCATAGAAAGATTTATTTATAATTGGGAACTTGGATGGGAAAAATTTAGTGAGAACCATTAGGATATGATTATTCATAGGTGAATAACTATTATCATGAATGTTAAATGAGTCTATTTTACAAATAAAATACATAAATTTAAGGATATAAACAAGTGTATGTGGTTATGTAATAGATTCACCTATGGGTAAAATCACTGAATGAGGTTGATTGGGTGTTAACTTTATGATCACTAGTTTATTTTATATAAGGCCACTTCCTTAAACATTACATAATCCTGAATTAATTTAATAATTCACATTGTGGATATTTTTAGGTTTATAGATTTATAGAATCAGGTCATAACATATAAATAGCAACATGAATATTACATGTAGACACTTCTAATCAGTATCCATTTTTTCAAAAAATAAAAACTTTTTAAAGAAATGATACTTGTTTAGTTACATGTTTTAAAAAACATGAATTTTCCATGATCCCATAATTGACCATATTCCACCTTAATTCCTATGAAAAACATTTCAAAAACATAGGATAGTCATAAAAATATCAGTAAGGGATACACAAATTAGAAAATATGTTAGTTTTAAAAAAACATGTAAACCATGAATACATAAACATAAAGTAATACTTTTCACCTTAAAGAATTAGAAAAAAACATAACTGAATATAAGATCATTTCTTACCCTTTTTGTAACAAAAATATTACCATAAATCCCATATAAAGCATTGTATAGCATATAAATTTAACATGGGATATAAACATACTTAAATAGAATAACCATACGGTCGACTTCAACACATATCACTAAATTCAATAGTCGTACATCCGAAATGCATATCCAATACATTTGAGGTTATAACGTAACCACCCATATTTGGTTTATCATGGAACCAACCATTATTTGGTTTATCATTAACCACCCATAAAATTTTAAATTACTATTATATAATAATCACACATAAAAGATTCCAAATATCAAAATTTCAATCATAAAATTTCATTTTCAATCACAAGAAATAATTTCAAGATATTGAAATTGTAAATCAACTTTAAAAACCATTTATAATACCAAAATATGTAAAAATGGTATATGGTATTTATTTTACATTTGAAAACATCACATCTTGTTAAGGAATCCAAATATAAAATAATGCTCATGGCTCCAGAAAGGTTGTTGTTGCTGGATATGTTAAAAAGAAACATTCCTTTTATTGTTTAGTAAAAATATATATAGAAAAGGGATTCACTTTGAATGAAATTAAAATAAAAATGTGTATATACACCTTATAAATGAAATTCATTTATAAATCAAAATATTCCTCAATGTTTGGAGATTGAGACAATGTCCCTTTGGACAATTCCGCAGCCTAACGACATCACTTAAAACGTCCAAAACTGAGTTGATGAGAGCAAAAAGGGTATCTAATCACATGGAAATAAAATTCACAAATATATTTATATATAATAACATATCCCAACCTAATATAATGGAAATTAAAAATACATAACATAAAAGAAGTCTTTTACTGAAAGATGAGGGTGAAAGGTTCCTTTACCTCGAGTCTGACCTGTCTCGTATGATCCTCCTTATTCCTGAATAATAAAATTAAGTTAATTTATACTTGGTTCAAAACATTTTTCAATTTTATTATTCCTTTTATGTAACTTATTACCTTTCTATACTAATTAGTCAATTACTTGAGTTCATATCGTACATTTTATCGATGTTCGTAACTTTAAAAATGAACCTATTATAATTATAAATTGTCCATGTGGTCAAATTTAAATTATCTAAAAAATTATATTCATGATTTAGATATAATATATATTATATATATCCATTATATATGTATTTATAATATTCCATAGCATTTTTATATAAGAAATCAGATGCACCGTTCATGGAGACTGTGAGTCGTGCGTACGCATGAACGCTACATTCATTTCTTTTTAATATTTAATGAAATAAAAAATAAATGATACATAGGTATATTATAATTACTGTTTAATATCTATGTTATATATGTTAAATATGTTCATTAATATCATCCTTTATACGTTCCATGCATAGCATGAATGAGGAATATCACTTTGAGGTGGCGGTAGTCCACATTTCCTCAAATAAAATTATCATATTTATAGAACATGAAAAGCATAAAGGTATATTATAAATGAGAATTACAAAACCATATTGATAAAATAAATATCATATATAATTATAGTTCAATCATAATGGTCACCATGACGGGTGGTAGGGAAAAATCGGGCAATAATCGTTTCGTGAGGCATCAGTTCTCCATACACAGAAACAAAATATTCATATCCATTAGATGGAGTTGTGTGTAAGTGTAGTTCAAATAAATTTCATAAAAACAACCTAGTATAATAAGGATACTATTTTTTATATAAAAATATTTTTAGAAGATCATAGGGAGTGGATAAGGAAAAATAATAGAAAGTTACTTGAGAGAAGACGTTACCTCAAATCAGGTAACTTCTTTTTATTTGAGCCAAAGGGATCTCTTAAATTTCCTTATTCCTAATGTAATGCTTATAAGAATAAGATATGGATGATGGGATATTATTGGGGCAGTTTTTGGATGATAAAATGGGTTTGAGACATGTGAGTAATGGTTTAGAGGTGGTGTCCTTTTATAAGAGGGAGGAGGGGAACTTAAGGAATATCTAGAATTATTATTTTATTATAAATTCAATTTGGAGTATAAATGAGTCCAAATTTATAAAGTTATAAGAAAAATATTAATATATATCTAAATAAAATCATCCAATAAGTAGTAGACCTGTTTTGGATATTTTTTAATCCTTATCTTATTTATTTAACCCTTTTTAGTCTTGCCGTTTAATCAAGCGTTTAACACTTTGAGATTCACAATAATTACCAAAACATGAAAAATAACCAATTAAAGAGTCAATGGTAGACTATTATAATTATGATAACTACTTGGCCAAATATTAGAATTATTTTAATTATATAATATTTTTTAAAATATTTTATATTTTGAAATATGAATTATGTCAATTTGGACACTATTCATATAATGACTTTTTTAAAAATCCATAACAACATGATTAATTAGAAAACCCATCATTAATACAAATAAAACATGTAACTATAATCCATAAAAAAAATTTATGTCATCAAAATAACCAAATTACATTTATTTTAACATTTATAAAACAATTTATTTGAATTCTTTGTTAATGAAGCAATCACTACATCATTATTATGTCACTATTAAATTTATTTATTTAATCTATAAAAATTATAAATAAAATACCATGATTTGTGAAATTTCTTTAGATTTGTAATAACTATTTATAGTCAAAAATATAACTTATATAACCTCATATAAATTTTTTTACCAAAATATTCATGTTTTGGTTATATTTTCCTTAACTTTAAATAAAAAGTAATTAAAAGTCATTTTCCAACACAAGTGGCTCCATGGGGTCATAAAATTGACCCATGTATTCCCATAGTCGTATATATATATATCATCAAATAGGATTCTGACACGTGTTAGAGTAATTTAATATTATTATAATATTAATATTACTATTATTTACCTTATTTACCTTTTAACCATGGTAAATAAAATATTTTTTGAAGTTACTATTCATAAGGTCTAAATATAATAGTTAACTATTTACACAATTTGGAACTATTGATTCAAAATATAGAATCCATTTATTCAAATTGAAAAACACATAATTTTTAGAAATTAATTTAAAATTAATTCCCGTTCTGAAAACTGAAAAGCGTGTTTTTAAGAAATAATAACTATCAAAACATTGACATGAGATTATGTCAAATTAAAAAATTAAATTACTCCAAATGAACCAAATTTAATTAAATGTAAAAAAACATAATCTAATTACACTTTAAAACCAATTAAAAAATAATCTAAATATGTAAATAAATCAGATGAAAAGACATTTCTGACTTAAAATGTTGTATTTTTCACTATTCATAAAATATGAACATTATCAAAAAAATACCAAAAATTTGCCCAAATTAAATTTTGATGTCCCAATTCTAAATGAGAAGTTTATTTTTTTCAAATGAAACATATATAAGTGAAAAAACTATATTTAAAAACGGTTCTCCATCAAAAGGCTGTAAATCACCCTTTTAAGAATATTAGAGTATTTAATGCTTCAAATCGGATTCATTATTATTTTAATCCTCTAAAATTTATTGGATAAATGTAAAGACAGTTAACAAAAATGTGTAATAATAATTTAGTTAGTTATGTTCATTCCGAGCAATACAATGGCTATGAGTTAACTACAATTTAAAATAATAATAATATTATATTATTTTTCGATATAACTCAAAGTTGTGTGTGACTTATGATTTCAAAGAAACCTGATGTTGCGTGTTGAGTACACTATCGAAAAAAGTTTCATATTTAACCTAAAATTAATATCTTATTCATAAATATTAATAGAAATCAAAAATCATTATTCTATAAATACATGGGTCGTTACATCCTTCCCCCATTTTTAGAAATTACGTCCTATTGCAATTTTAAAATCGGGCTCATAAACATCATTGAAAGTCCAATATTAGAAAAAGATTCAATAAAACTATCACATTTAAAGAAATAAAGAGAAGTAAAAAAGGTCACCTGAGATAACCCATAGTATGATTCCATATAGGACAACATGGATCTGGAAGAGAAACTAATGTTCACGTTCTGATGGAGAGTGATAGAAAACATGATTAGGAGAAAGTTAACCACCATAAGATCGCAAACATGTGATGGGTTAAATTGTCTTTAATTCCCTAGTAGGAAATGTAAATGGAAAATGTATTTTTTTAAGTTTCTTTTGACCATTTTTTGGAATTTATTTATGAGATTGATTAAGAATATAAGGAAACATACTTACCTATCATGTGGACATTAATCATTTACAAAATTTCTTCCTCAAACTCATCTTTTCTCCAAATGATGAGTATTCAAGATGACTGGGTCACATCAAAATCACAAGAATAAAATTCTATAGAATGAAATAATACAAAAAATATGAACTATATATTAACCAAAATCAAAATGGATACTACAAGAATTTATAATCTCCAAAAGCAAACTCCTTTATAAAAAAAATATTACTATTTTTATCCAAAATTCATCAAATAGTACCCAAAGATCAACAAAGACCATTCAATATCCAATTGTCCTTAAATTTCATCAAAATAATCCAAACTAATATTGATACCCAAAACACAAAAGAATTTATTCACTTAGTATTCCATAGTAAATCTTAGCATTTACCTCCAAATAACAACAACTACTCTTAAAGTATCATATAGAAGTGTAATTAACCTATTCACATATTTTCTATGATAGGTTAATTATTTCCATAAAAAACCCAAATCACCATATATCAACAAAAAAATAGATTCTTCTAAAATAAAATTTAAACTATTACTCCACGAATTAAATCCCATAGTATTATATTTTCCTTAGGCATATAGTGTTCCCTAATAGAGAGAATGTCTTCCAAAAGAACCTTTATCACTTAAGAACCAAATCATTTTCCAAAACTAAGGATATCCATTTTATAAAACATAAGTTCAAAAATTAAACATATTCTTAATATATTAAATCATTTATCTAAAAGGAATTATTCATACTATCTAGGTAATTCACGTATTTTAGTGGTAGGAGATAAATCATAGTCACACTTTGGTTGTGGGTTCGATTATCATATCTTTGTTCGACTAGATGGGTTGTCATGTGGTTTGCATGTTTTCCTTTTTCAAAAACAGTATAATTCTAATAACATTAACAAAATGAGGTAAAATTTATAAATATATCCAAAACATGTTTCAGCCTGAAAGGTTATTCCATACCTCACATTTTATATCCCAAAAACTATTAACTGATTATTTACTAAAAGAAAAAAGATAAAATTAACCCTTATGGTTATCCATTATGTCCACAAAAGAAAGGATAATTCTTCATTGAATAAAATTATCCAATATAAAACATCAAGGTTACACATACAAGAAAAAAAATTCCAATGTATTCCTATCATTATTTATTTTAACATATCACCATCCATGCATCCAACATAACTCTTCAATTCCTAGACATCTTAATCATTTAACATTATTCATAATCCTTTATCCATGTTTTCTATATTATTTTTTTAAACATCTTTCCTACAAACAGAATCATGCCTAATGTCCTACAATTTTCGTAATGTCAAAACATGAGCTAAAAAATAATCCATATCATTCATAGGTCATTTTTCAATTTCCTCATATTCAATTAGAATGTCATTAGGAATTCATAAACATATATTTTTATGATTCTACAGATCCCATTCCCGAACCTTCTCCGTATGACATCTATTTTCATGATGACCATGCACACCACATTTGAAACATTCAATTTATCCTTTGAAAAAAAACATCTTTTCCTCTCTTGGAGTCAAATGGATGCTTAATTTTTCCACAGAAGGTTACTAATTTTTTATCTTCTTTACCACATCAGAAACATCTTCTCGTACCTTTCAGAATTTTCCTAAGTGATTCATTCCACATCCTAGACACATAGGTTTTTTAATATACTTACCTTTATTATTATTACCAGACCATCCATAGGGATTCATTTCTCACATATATGATGCCTTTGAGAAATCAAGAAGGACCAAGTGGTCAATCGTGACTCTAGATAGTTGGTTAAGAATAACCACAAGAGTTCTCATTGCATCCCCCATTTCATTTGGCTTATCCTTTAGAAAACCACCATAGCTTCCTTTACATACAATGATACATTAATGCTGAATAGATCCACACATTTACTATTACAAATAAGGCCAATGTGAGTATATCAGTAAAATCATCATAAACTATCTTATGAGGAGGGTGAAAACTAAGATATACTTATTCATTTAATCTTAAACTCATTCTACTGATCTAAAATAACTATGAATATTTCTAATATTCTAACCAATATGGTTATGTCACTTATTCTTAAATAACGCCCAAACCTCTAAAGGTATTTAAACCGACCAATGATACCAACTATAAGGCCCTAGCCTTAATCATTACATAATTTTGAATTAATTTAATAATTCACATTGAGTACATTTTTAGGTTTTGAGATTTAGAGAATTAGGTCATAACATATACATAACAACTTGAATATTTCATGTATACACTTCTACTTAGTATCTATTTTTTCAAAAAATAAAAACTCTTAAAAGGAAAGAAACATGATTTGTTCCATGTTTTAAACAACATGACTTTTCTTTGATCCCATATTGATGTTATTCCACCTTAAGTCCTATGAAAAAAAATTTTAAAAACTTGGGATGAGTATAAAAATATCAATAAGGGATACACAAAGATGGAAAGTTGTTAGTTTTCAAAACATCTTGTAAACCATGAATACTTAATCATAATTTTATACTTTTCACCTTAAACAAGTAGAAAAAAACATCATTGAATATAAGATCGTTTCTAACCCTTTTTATAACCAATATATTACAATAAATCCTAATGAAAACAATGTATAGAAAATAAAGGTAACTTGGGACATAAACACACTTTAATGGAAGAACCATATTGTCAACTTTCACACATATCTCTAAATGGAATATCCATACAACTGACTTCCATAAAAAATAAATTGGAGGATATAATGTAAAAAACCATACTTGGTTTATCACGGAACCACCCATCATTTGGTTTATCACGTAACCACCTATTAAATGTACAAGTACCATTATATAATAACCACACATAAAAGATTACAAATATCAACATTTCAATCATAAAATTTAATTTTAAATCACAAGAAATAATTTCAAGATATTGAAATAGTAAATCCACTTTCAAAACAATTTTCAATACCAAAATATGTAGAAAGGGTATATGGTATTTTTTCCATTTGGAAACATCACAGCTTTTTAAGGAGGACAAATATCAAATAATTCTCGCGGTGGCAGAAAGGTTGTCATCTCCACATACATTAAAAATACATTACCTTTTTCATTTAGTAAAATGATACATAGAAAAATTATTCACATTGAATGAAATTAAAATTCAAAGGATTTTATACATCCTATAAAATAAATTCTTGTATAAATCAAAATATGCCTCATAGAAAGGAGATTGAGACAAAGACCCTTACGAAAATTCGACTGCCTAACAGCGTTACATTAAAATTCAAAAAATGAGTTGTTGAAAGAGGAAAGGGTATCTCATAATATGGAAATAAAATGTACAGAAATAATTATATATAATAAAATATCCCAACATAATAGAATTTAAATTAAAATACATCACATAAAAGAAGTCTTTGACTATGTGAGAGGGGTGAAAGGTTCCCTTATCTCGAGTCTGAATCTTCTTGTATGTTCCTTGTTCTTCCTGAATAATAAATTTAAATTAATTTCTACATACATAAGAACTATTTTTTTTTATTATTTCTTTTATATTACTTATTACCATGATATAAAAATTATTTAATTATTTGAGTTCCTATCGGACATTTTGTCGATGTTTGGAACTTGAGAAAAACATGAACTTGTTGTAATTATAAATTGTCCATGTGGTTAAAATTCCATTATCTATAGAATTTTATTCATGATTTGGATATCATATATATAATATATATATAATATATATGTATTTATAATAGTTCATAGAATTTGGATATAATAAATTAAATGCACTGTTCATGGAGACGGTAAGTCGTACGTACACATGAATGCTACTTTCATTTCTTTTCTATATTTAAAGAAAAAAATATAAATGATACATAGGTATATTATAAATCCATTATAATATATATGTTACATATGTTACATAAGTTCATTAATTCTGTCCTTTATATGTTCTATTTATATCATGAATGAGTCATATCACTTTGAGGGGCGGTAGTTCGCACTTCCTCATAAAAAATTATCATATTTATACAACATGAAAAGCATTAAAATATCTTATAAATGAAAATTAAATAAGAATAGAGATAAAATATATATCATAAATATCATATATAATTTCATTTCCATTATAATTCCCACCATGATAGGTGGTATGGGATAATCGTACAATCATCGTTTCGCGAGGCATCAGTTCACCGTCCACAGAAACCGTATGTTCATATTCATTAGATGGAGATGTGTGTAAGTGTAGTTCAAATAATTCCCATAAAAACAACCTAGTATATTAAGGATATTGGTTCTATTATATAATTAAAGAATGATAATATCATAGGTAGTGCAGAAGGAAAAATAATTTAATGAAACATGAGAGAAGGAGTTACCTCAAATTGGGTAACATCTTTTGAATTGAGCCAAAGGACTATCTTGAATTTCCTTTTAGACAGGGGAAGTATTATAAGAGTAATAAATGGATGTTGGAAGCTTATTTGGGAATATTTTGATGAGACAATGGGCTTGAGAGGTGTGAGTAATGGGTTAGAGGTGGTGCCCTTTTACAAGAGGGAGGAGGGGCACTTAAGGAGTATCTTCAATTTTTATTTTATTATAAATTCTATTTCAAGTATAAATGAGTAAGAATAAATCTGGATATAATATAAGATGAATATAAGTTGAAATAAAATCTTTAAATATTAATTAGACAGGTTTTGAATATTTTTCAATCATTATCAATTTTTTATCCCTTTTTTCACTTACTGTTTTATCAAGCATTTAACACTTTTAGAATCAAAATAGTGACCAAAACATGAAAAAATATTTAATTAAAGAGTCAATAAATAATTTTAGACTTATTATAACTATTTTTCCAAATATCATATTTTTTTGTAATTTTAAAATATTCAATAAATTATTTTATATTTTAAAATAATAATTTTTTCAAATTTGACACTATTCTTATCATGACATTATTGAAAGTCTATAAAAACTTGTTTGATTCGAAAAAAACACCATTAATAAAAATATAACACGTAACTATAATAAAAAAAATAGTGGATGACATCAAAATAACAAAATTACATTTATTTTAACATTTCTAATATCAATTATTTGAATCCTTTAATAATGAAGCAATCACTATATCATCATTGTGTCATAATTAAATTTATTTATTTATTATCTAGAAATTATAAATAAAATACCATGATATAAGAAATAATTTTATCTTTCTAATGAAAATTTAATGTTTAAATATAACTTATATAACCCCATATAATTGTTTTTCAAATGATACATGTTTAGGTTATATTTTCCTCAACTTTAAATTAGAAATAATTAGATGTTATTTTCACACACAAGTTGCTCTATTGGGTCCTAAAATCAACCCAAGGATCCCCATAGTCAGATATATCTCAAAAAATAGGATTAAAACACATGTTTGGGTAATTTAATATTATTATGATTTAATTTTTACTCTTATATACCAGATTTACCCTTTAACCTTTGTAAATAAAATATTTACTAATGTTACTATTCATAATTTATAAAAATAAAAAATACCTATTTAAACAATTTGGACATCCTGATTCTAAATATAGATTCCATATTTCAAAATTCAAAACATAGAGCTTTATAAATTAATTTAATATTAATTCCTCTTGTCAAAATCCAAAAGCGTGTTTTCTAAAAATAATAACTATCAAAATATTGACATGCGTGTATGACTAATTAGAAAGTGAAATTAATTCCCACTACCAATATTGGATTAAAGGGTAAAAAAATAATCTAATAACACTTTAAAACTAATTAAAAAGATAATCTTAACATATAAATAAATTAGATGAAAAGGCATTTTTGACTTAAAATGCGGTAATTTTCACTATTCATTAAAAAATGAATGTTCACATAAAAATACCAAAACTTTACCCAAAGTAAATTTTAACATATCTATTCTAATTAAATGGTTAATTCTTTCAAATGGAACATATAATAGTGACAAAAACTATATTTAAAAAAGGGTTCTCTATCAAAAGGTGGTAAATCGGTCTTTTAAAGAATATTAGAGTATTTCATGCTTAAAATCAAATCCATTCTTATTTTAGGCCTTTAAAATTTATTTGACAAATTTAAAAACATTTAACAAACATTTTTAATCATAATTTGGTTATTTATGTTCATTCCCAGTAATACAATGACTATATGTTAACTACCAATTAAAATAATAATATTATTATATTATTTTTCAGTATAACTCAAAGTTGTGTGAAACAAAAGATTTCAAAGAAACCTGTTGTTGCGTGTTGAGTACACTATGGAAAAAAGTGTCTTCTTTATCCTAAAATTGATATCTTATTCATAAATATTAATAGAAATAAAAAAGTATTATTCTATAAATACTTGGATTGTTACATTATGAGTGGGATTAATATTTCTCACATTGATAGACACTACAAAAATATATTCTTCAATCAATTGAGATTTTATTTATAATCCATTACAAATGTCTTGAGTGGATTATTACCATGGATGGCCTATGTTAAAGCAATTGTCCCAAATATTGAAAACATGGTTTCATGGTTTTGATATCATATGAAAAAAATTTCATGATTATAGTATTTCTCAATATTATTTATCACACTATTATATTATATTTATTTAATAGAAAAATAATGGGGAATCTTATTATCACTTAATGTAATGGGAAATAAATTTTTTCACATTAGAAAGAACATGATATGTAATATTTAATGAATAATATTATTATTATACCCAACCATCTATCTCAATATATTATTGAAATCATGCACTGAGTTGAGTTTTTTAATGATCAAAATAATTTAAAATGGACATTCATGAAGACCATGGAGAAAAGAAGATTCATTTTCAAATATTTTTTTAATGTTGGATAGGCTACCCAAGGAAATATCTCAATGGAATGGGAAGATTTATTCTATTTGGAAAGGAAGGTAATTGTTGTGGAAAAAATAAATATTTCAACTGGGGTAAATAAATTACATCCTAATATACCAGTTAATGTTAAATGTATTTTTTGTGGGGAATATGGTAATTGTCCAAGACATTTACCAAATACAAGGGCTAACACCTAGAATAAGGAAGGTAATATGTTATTCCAATCATTCAATCTAAATTATTTTTTATCTATATAATTGGATTTTAGAAATGTGATGAAGAAGTTTTTTATCAATGATATTATGGTTATATGTATCATGAATCATATTTCGATTAATCCATAGTATCTTTTAATTATGTTTCTTGAATCATAAGTTGAATGGTGTTAATAAGCATGAAAAAATATTTTGTGGTAAATATATTTTTTTAGAACACATGATAGATTGATAGTATAGAGACCAATATTTTTATGAAACATTATTTCCTGATTTATAACATAAAGGTACACATGATACAATCACAAAATTATATAAAACATCATTGAAAACACTAAACATTCAATTGGTAAAAGAAATAAATGTTATCCAAGAGGGATATCAATGAAATATATGGGGTGATAATTATAATCCTGCACAATGATGAATGATAATACATGGTAGCATAAAGGAAATATATATTTAGAAGCATAATTCATGGTTAAAAATAAAAAATAATATCATAGTAGTCTTTCTAAGACAACTCATTCACCTCTCACATAATCTAATGAGGTTAAATCATTACCCAATTCATTAGGGGGCTATCTGCGTGGACCAATCATAATCATATCAAGTATATTCATATGTTTTCCAAAAAGATTATATATAATAAAAATTTATTTCATCTCTATTAACCTCATGATTGAGTAGTGTGTGTAAAATTCATGACTGACTAAAAAGTAAATTATTATTATTTTGAACGTATAAGGAAAAAAACATAGAAATACTACACAACTCATAGGAACTAGATATAATGAATAACTAGGTTTTTTCCCTTCACAAGGCTTTTAAAATAATTTGGTAGAGACCCAACACCCACATAAATAATAATATTCTAACCAGGGCACACATTTCATGCGAGAACATCCACCCTGAAATTTTATTTTCTCAAAGTACATCTGACCTAGATATCCTCATTGATTGGAATAATGGAAACTATAATAATATATTCCAATTTCTATGTATATATTCCCTTTTTCTTATGTTTGTCAACAAAAAAATGAGTCAAATTTGACTTCTGTGATTTGAATATTATATAGACAACATAATATAAAACAGGTGTATAATGCTCTTTCCTCCCCCTCAGTGGAATTTCCTATCCCATAAAAGGAACTAGAACCCACTAAAACTGATTCTTTTTTGTCTATTACTAGAATTACATGTCTTATCTTCCATGAAATATATATAAGTGTAAAACCTTGATTGAAAATTTTTATGGGCATTCACGTCATAATAATTTGGCATGAGCAATCACATTAAATTTATAGGAGCATAAAGATAGTACATTAATATTCATAAAATGGTATAATGATATAAAAATTGGACTCTCATAATGTGTACCTCAAATTTACAGTATGAGGGACATCTAAAAACATTTCCTAACATCATTATTTTGAAATAATAAAGGCATAAAAAATAAGGTTCTTGAAAAAACGAGAGAATGAGAGGTTCCCACACACCGAGACATTGTTTCCAAAAGCTCAGTTAAAACTTCATGAGAGATTTTAGGACATAATGATGGGATCTATAGAGTAATGGAAATTTTAAGGTCTTACTATATATTTTTTGAATGATTATTAATTGTTTCATGTCTTGGGTTATATAGGAATGGGATGTGAGATATTTATTATTTTCTAACATAGGTATTGGAAACAATATAATAATTTAAGCAAAACTAAAAACCATGCCATGATTTTTTCCCATGGATTCTAACTTATTAGTGTGTTTTTCATTATTTTATATGTCTTATAACCCAAACCATTTAAACAGTATCCTTGGTTACATGGATTTTAGTCATGTTCATAAAGTATTTATTTTAAATCCATAATATATTTTATATGTTTTGGAGGATCATAAAGGGATTATATAATTAATAAAATTTAAAAAAAAAATATTTTAAATGGTTACTATATATTTTCACATGGAAAAATTTTATGTAATAAATTAAATCTATATTTGGTCATTATGATATCCTAATACAATGTGTATTAAATTTTTACACGAAAATTTTATTGTCTTAAAATTTTTTGAAAACATCACCACTAGAGATTTTTGATTTGATGAATCTAAAAATATTATATATTTTATCCAAGTAAATTTATAAATATGAACATTTATATTTTAAAAATAAAATCCCCATTTATTGAAAAATACTTGTTTTTTTTACAAAAAAAAAAATTAACCCATATAAAAAATATTTTTTAATTCGAATAAATATATTATCAACAATATTTAGTAAATATTGAATAAAAATTATTATTTTTAGAACATCATTTATTTTTAAAATTAATAAATTTTTTAAAAGAAATGTTATAATTGAAATTTATTTTTACCCAAAAATACATTTTGAGTTTTAACATATTGAAATTTAATTTCTATAAAGATCCTTATATAATCTTTTACACTGAGAAATAAATAAGGGATAATTATAATCATTTTTTCCTAAAATATAAAATATACATATTTTGGATGTTAGGGTCAAAATACATAACACTTTATTTGTAAAGACACAGAAATTCCATGGAACTTTTTTTTCTTAAATACATGGGATTTTTACGAGTCTGCAAAAATTTAAGGCGCTTGATTCCGAGGCCCGGTGCGCCCAGAATCAATTTCTGAAGTTTTGTTTAGGTACGTTTAGTAAACGTAAAAGCGGGTTTTTATAACTTCTGAATCGGAACTCGGAATTGAAATATGAGGGTACCATTGAACTTGTTGTGCCGGTATTCGCTTAAGAATATTTTCACCTCGACGACAGTTGGTCGAGAATGAAAGTTAGTTTTGGGGTTTTAAAGAATAAATTAAATAAAAAATAATGTGTTTATTTTTTTTTTATTTGGTGGTTAGAACCTCCAAGTGGGGGTTAGGGTTGGGGGCCATCACACCTTAACCTCCCATGAGAGGTTATGGTGGTAGGGCCCACCCAAACATAACCTCCCATGGGAGGAAAAAATTTTGTGGGGACCACCTGAGATTTTTAACCTCTTTAACTCCCATTTAAGTGGATAAAACTCTTGACATTCCCCAATAATTAATTGAGCCAACTCCACCCCATTAATTAAGTGAGTTATCTCATTTAATTAAACACCACATTTTGAATTCCTGCCAACAATTAAAATAATAAACACTCTATTATTTCATTTGGGTTGACATCATTCATTTATTAGAAGAAAAAATTGAGGAGGAAAGAACTCTCCAACGAAGAAATATCACCGAAGAGCGAAGAACTCTTCATCTATTAAAGACGGACACCTTCTTCCTTCTTCAACCGGAACAAAGGAGGGAGCACCATCGTTGAAGAATGTCGACGACGCCATCCTCAGCTTATTCATTTCCGACGTCAACAAATTGATGTCCGACTTCCCGCGACATCATCAACAACCAACGAATAAAAGGTAGGGGTTAGAACTTGATAATTTTTTCACGTCCTTCACCTTTCTTCTAATATTAAGAATCAAAGCTCCTTAATATCATCCTAACACGGAGGACACGGGCCGAACAAACACGGCCCGACCCCTCCACCTTCTTTGTGGATTATGAAGCTCAACAAAAAATGAGTTCGGGTTGATTGTTACCTATCATAAATGGTTGCAGATCGAAGGAGATGACCTGAGGAATGTGTAACTTCTTCCGGAGCGATAATCGGGCCAACAGAACTCGTCCTGTGACCCGCAGAAAGTTTGTCGATGGTTGGTGTGACGATCATCACCGCATGGACGGCGGCGGCACAACCGTGCCGTCGGAAGAAAAGGTTGCGGCCGATGGACCACATAGGTGCAGCAGTAACCGGTACATGGCCATCCGTGAACAAAGTCGGCAGCCTGAGCCGCCAGGACACCAAAGAAGGCACGACGCAATCAGCGCCACATGGTGGCCGATGGAGGGTCGCGACCCTTGGCCGTGGCGGTGCAACAGCGGCCGACTCAAGACTTCTGCGATGAAGACCAGTGACCCAAACCACTGGGTCACTGGAGGGGGCATGGAGCAACGACGTCATTCAGGAGCAGCTAGCCGCTCTGCCATCCCGGAGGAGCAGGACCCTACTGGGTCCCGTGTGACGCGAACCGGTGCCACCTGGCGCCAGTTTTCCTCCCACCCGAATGGCTATGGTGTTTGGGTTACCAGGGGCACATGAACTTCCCCTCTGGGCATAGCTAAGGCAAACCCCCCATGGGCCGCCGGGCTTTCGGGCCACCCCCATGGACCGGGCCTCCCCCGCGGACCGGGTCGAACCCCAGTTTGGACCCGTTTTGGCATGTTTCCACCTTTTCTCCCATAACAAGGGCTACAGGTGTCCGATTGGAGATCCGTCTGCGGCGAAAAAAAATTTTGAGTGAGATGGTTCTATTGACATAACCCACTTGAGTTTTGAACATATTTGGGGTATGGTCGTGTTGGATTGAACCTAAATCTAACAGGGCCCTCCGAACGGAAATGCCAATAACTTTCATACCGGGCGTCCGATTGACACACCGTCTGTCATGTAGTGTTCCTTTTAACGAGACGGGACTTCGGGATACATCAAAATGGGATGATGTGGCCATTTATGTATCGAACCTGGGCTTGAGGATAGAACCCTCCCAGAATCAAGTGTACTTTGTGAAAACCTTGTGGTTGGCTGCGCTCTGACGATTGTTCCTAGATCCTGTGTGGCTCCGACAGTTCTGGATTCTGTTCCTAGATCCTGTGTTGTTTTGATAGAATATCTGGTCTTGGATCCTGTGTGGGTCCGACAGTTCCAACTACTAGTCCTAGAACCTATGTGGGTCTGATATCTTAGATGAATCAGT
Organism: Viscum album; assembly: GCA_963277665.1. NCBI lineage: Eukaryota > Viridiplantae > Streptophyta > Magnoliopsida > Santalales > Viscaceae > Viscum > Viscum album. The sequence goes on along the minus strand of OY728146.1, from coordinate 865,225,644 downwards.
GACTACATCTGATCATCTCTATCAATCTACAAAAGTTGTTTACCTGTGTGAGCTGAGCCAGTGACTGGGTCAAACAGTTCTGACTTCTGTTCCTGGATCCTGTGTGGGTCTGACAGAATATCTGGTCCTGGATCCTATGTGGGTATGACATCTTAGCTGGTCCAAGATCTTGTGTGGGTCCGATAGCTCCGACTACTATTCTTGTATCATGTGTGGGTCCAACAGTTCCAACTGCTGGTCCTGGATCCTGTGTGGGTCCGACAGCTTAGATGAATTAGTGACTACATCTGATCATCTCTATCACTCTACAAAAGTTATTTACCTGTGTGATATGAGCTAGTGACTTCTGTGTTTTTCCTCGTAATTGAGATGAGTTACTTGATAACTTAGATATATGTATGGGCATATACCTAAGTAATGACTATCCATTGATTTTATACTCTGTGGTTTATCCTTGTTGGATTTTGTGAGACATTGCGGGTCTTGGGGTCCCTACTAAGTATCGTTATACTCACCCCTCCATGGGATTTTCTCACACCTCGTTGTGTTGGTTGTAGACGATGGACAATGCTGGCTAAGGCCAAGAGTAGCAGGACTGGATGGCACACAGAGGTGGACCTTACGACGATTCGGTTCACGGAGGAGCCGGATGGACGAGGAGCACTGAGGAGGCTATCTACCTACCCTTCATGTAGGGTTTCATGGTGGATGATCCAACAGTTGTTTACTTTCTTTCAGTTGTACTTGTTTTCAGTTTCCTTGTACTTTATAGTTGGGCTTGTTTTTCTAACCCCTTTACTTTTTATCCCTCCTTTTTTTTCAGTTTTACTTAGTGTTTTGCTTCCAACTTACCCTATTGTGTGTGCTTCAAGTTTATAAAGGAAATTTCTTCCCATTTTTATGGATTTACACCTTTGGTGATAGTCTCCTTCCCCTGGCCTATGTAAGGTGGTCCTAGGGTAGTCACGACACAGACCCTGGGGGATGGGTCGTGACAAATTGGTATCAGAGAAATCGGTTCTACCACATAACTTAGGACTCTGATATTTCATTCCAGTGAAGAAATAATGTTAAGGGTACCAAGTGTGGTTTTTAGTTTAGGGAGCCCAGTGTTAGTACGGCAGCCGGCGTATCCATACACCAGGACCCTGACTTCTGATTTCCGTCTCAGTGCACGAAAGCACTGATTGTGTGTGTATTTTCAAGAGTTTTCTTGTGATATCTTGAGTCAGCTCACCAGGTATAACTTCTTGACCATGGAACACCTATTTCTTTTCAAGATTCCTCCACCCACACAGCCAGCCAGGGTTCCTAGAGTTGTATGACATGACAGCCCACCGAGCGACGAGGCCTCGGTGCAGGGCACCATCATAGCGGAGGCTCCAACGGTACCACTACCTATTGGGACACTGATACCACCGTCCCCAGTAGTAGACAATGCACGCTTCTTGAGCGCACTGCATGAGTTCCAACGCCAGAGGCCGCCCAAGTTTAGGGGTGAGACGGACCCTCAGGTAGCTGAGGATTGGCTTGAGGCTGTGGTGAGAGTCTTCAGGCTTTTAGGGACACCATCCGACTTCAAGGTGATCCTTGTCGTGAGTCTCCTTCATGTAGTAGCATGCAGATGGTGGATCCTGATGATCCAGGTGCATGGCGAGGTGGCACTACTCTGGGTGGACTTCGAGAGCCTATTTTAGGTGGAGTTTGTCCCAGCCACCCTATATGTGGGGCGGATCCAGGAGCTACTACATCTACAGCAGGGTTGCATGATAGTGGCACAATACTTAGCGAGGTTCACCGACCTCTCACGTTACTCCACATATATGGTGCGAGACCCATTCTTCAGGGCTCAGACCTTCGAGCAGGGGCTCAAGGGAGAGATCAGAGCTTCGATGATCTCCCTCAGCATCCTAACACAGACATGGGTGTTGGAGTGAGCCCTCTTAGTGGAGAGTTTCCTTGCTGAGCAGTCACCAACATCAAGACCCACCACCGGGGATCACGTAGAGGAGTCTTCTGCAGCAGGTAGTAGACAGATGTCACAGAGGTCCAAGCTGACTAGACCATCTAGTGGATGACCTCAGGACATGGGATCAGTTGTGCGAGGAACATGAGATAGAGCCTGTCATGTGAAGAACATGCACTATTTCACATGCGGTGGGGAGGGTCACATGGCTCGTGACTGTCCAACCCACTGTATAGATGATCAGATGATGGTTGAAGGACTGCCCAGGTAGAGAGAGAGATTGGATCGAGGTGGTCCGTATGGAGCAGGAGGACGTGGGAGAGGAGTTGGTCGAGCAGCTGGCGTTGGGCGATGTTTCGAGGTGTTACCGCAACCACCACCAGGAGGTCCACCTCGACCATAGGGAGCAGGTGGACAGGGAGAGCTCAGTTCTAGGCAGCTGAGGAATATGACCATGTTTCTCCAGAGATGATTTGAGGTACGATCTGTGTCTACTTCACCTTAGTTGCAGTTCTTGTAGACACATCTTCCAGTCACTCTTTCATTTCCACATCCCTCATTCAGAGCTCAGAGATTCTGAAGGAGCCGTTAGTTCGATATTTACAGTAAGATACTCCTATGAGATATGATTCAATGATTATTCACTGGTGTTGGTAGTGCGAGCTTACTCTAGGAGGCAAGAGCTTCGGTGGGGATCTCCTAGTAGCAGTGTCGAGGCCTTACGACATCATCTTGGGTATGGACTAGTTATCTACAGTCCATGCTCAGATGGACTGTATTAGGCGCAAAGTGTGGTGTGTCAACATAGATGGTACCAGATTCACCTTAACTGGTGATAAAGGAGCCTTTTCAGTGCAGGATGGACTTACTCGGAGGAGGTTGCATCCGGTCACTGATCGTACCATGATTCACTGTGCCATTTTCACCCTTACACCATTGTATTAAACTGAATTTTTATTGTAAATTCCAAAAATAATAAGAAATTTAATTACATTTTTGAATCATTTATTTTGTTTTTATTTCTATTAAAAAGTCCAATGTTACTTGGATTGAAAATTTAATTGAAGGTGGAGGTGATTTGGAGGGCCCATGATGATTTCCAAGAAAAATGGGGAAAACTGCGCAGGACCCAAGCACACCAGTGGATTAATCCACACACTACTACTAGACCATGCATCCAATTTCCCTGAACTATTTTGATCTAGTCCAAAATTCATTGGGATACATTTCATATGAATAAACCCAAGACTCATTCGGCCATCTGATAGCCTTTCCAACCTGATCTGTCCAGCAAACCAAATCTACACGGAGTCAAAAGTGTTGTGTTGTTATTTGTCCATATATCAGGATATAAGTGTCCGAATTGTGCCAAACATTCAGTGGAGACATCCAAGAGGTGGGGATACAAATTTTATATTTTCTCCAAATCGAGATAAGGCTATCTGAAGTTTGAAACACCTATGACAATTGGTTTTAATAATTATGTGTGCTCAAAACCACCTTCCCATTTTCCTATAAAATAGAACCTTGGGATCCTCATTTTCAAGTTCAAACAGGAGGCTAATCTATGGTAGTTTGGAGGCCCAAAGAAGTTCTCTCCTCATAATTGGAGTTCTGGAGGGCCCTATAATCATAGGGAGGTTAATAATGAAGAAGGAGTTCCACCCGAGCCTTCTCCTCCTCTTGATAGCGAGCTAAACAATGGACGATCATTTCGAGGGAGCTACACATACTTGGGAGGGAGTTCTGAAATTTTATACTCTAATAGTTTTGTGTAATTTGTGTGTGTATTATTTAACTTATGTTTTATCTAAACATGTTTATCCTCTGAGTTAATTTTTTGGGTTTAATTAAGTGAACAGCTTTTCATTTCAACACCGATTGGGTTGAAATTTCAAGTGGGAAACCTGAGTTGTTCGGATTGGGAAACACAAGGATCCTATTTCTCTCACACATACAAAAGGTTTTAGTATTCTTTGGTAACCTTTAATCTGCTCTTGAAGTACAAACCATGACAACACGATTGTTGTGTCACGAGTTGGTACTTTGTGCAACGTTTAGAGAGGCAAGAGGGGAATAAAGATCTTGACAACCCTCAACAAAAGAATTAAACAAAACCATGTGAAAGTTTCAGAACAATGAACTATCCAAGATATGTAGTGAAATTGAATTTATCTCCTTATCTCATAATTCTTAAACCACCACCTTATTTTATCACCTATTAAACTCTTTAAGTTAAGTTATTTTCTTAAAACTGTTATCAAAATCACCCCCCTCTTTTAGTAATATTTATTAAAAATAGACACTCAAAACCTATCGACTCTCCTAGAGATATGACCTAGGGTCTGTCATAGACTACAAATTTACCTTAAAAACATTATCAATTTGACGTGTCATGACAGAACGGTCAAATTTTGTCATAGTTGTCGGGGAGCGCTTTGTTTTTTAGTGCGTGTTTTTGAATGTTTTTTGTGAATTTTGTGAATATTTATATATTTTATACCTATATGTATCTTTTTTTATTCTGATCTATTTTTTTGTAGGTTTAGTGCATGGAGTGTTCTAATCTGGTAGATTTACCTCCTTTGGAACCTGAACCAGAGAGGATCTTACGTCAGCGACCCCGAGACGCACAAGAGAACCCATCGAAGGAGGACACACAAAACATTGACACTCTTCTTGATCCTTCCTCTTCTTCTTCTAGAACCAATATAAAAACTGAGATAAACTTGCATAATATGGCTGAAAAAAACCAAACATTAAAAGAAATAACCTCACCAGAGGTTGATATCCAACCCACCTATATTCAATTACAAGGCGAGGTACCCAATTTTGAACTAAAATCTGGATTAACTAATCTATTACCAAGATTCCATGGACTTCCTAGAGAGGATCCACACAAGCACATAAAATAATTTCATACTATTTTTTCAACATTAAAACCTGCTAATGTGGATGAGTAAAAAGTAAATCTTATAGAATTCCCATTTTCTTTGGAAGACACTATGAAAGATTGGTTATATTATGTTAATTCTCCAATTAGAGGCTGGGAGGACATGAAATGGCTTTTTCTTGAAAAATATTTCACAGCTTCTCGAACTGCAACAATAAGGAAAGAAATTTGTGGGATAAGACAATCTCAAGGGGAAAAATTACATGAATATTGGGAATGTTTTAAAAGGTTATGTTCAAGTTTCTCACACCACCTAATAAGTGATCAACTTTTCGTTCAATATTTTTATGATGGTTTAATCCCTATTGATCGAAATATGATTGATGATTTTGAAGGTGGTGTGCTAGTTGATAAGACCCCAATTGCTGTAAGAACCCTGATTGAGAACATGACTCAAAACACAAAACAATTTGGTTCAAAGACTAATGTACCAATTCGAGGTGTCCATGAGGTGCAAAGTACCAAATTCGAGAAAAAGGTGGACACAATGTTCGAAGAGGTAAGTACCCTTCTTCGATAACTTGTTCTTTCCAAGGGAAATCCTAATATCCTCCTCCTATCCATTGTGGTATATGTTCTTTTGAAACCCACTACTCTGACCAATGTACTCAATTGAGAGAAACATCTGAGAGTTGTAAGGCAATATTTCCAGGCCACCCATATAACCAACCCTTTAGGCAAGAACCTTACTATCCATCCAACCATAGGTGGAAAAAAAACCAAGCCTATTTTCAAGGGGGGTATTCAAACCAACCTCAACAATAATGGAACCAACCAGGGTAGAGTGGTCATCAACCACCACCACCTAGAAAACCTCAACCACCCCAAAGTCCTTTCCAACAAACCCCTCAAAAACTCGAGCCTATCCTAGAAGATATAATGAAACAAATGGCTTCCAACAATATCAAATTCCAAAAAACCACTCAGGCAGCCATACAAGACCTTAAAACCCAATTAGGCTAACTAGCTAACTCAGTGGGTGAAATTCAAAGTCATGGGTCAGGTAAACTTCCCTCTCAACCAGTAGATAACATTAGGGATAAAGTAAATGTTAGTGCTATCAACCTTATAAGTGGAAAAAAACTAGAAGTTAAAATGAATCCTCCATTAGAGTCATCCCCTCCTGAAGAAACCTCCATCCCAACCATTAAGAATGTTCCAAATGTTGAAGAACCTTGTCCTGAGAGAATCCCTTCCAAAAGAAAGAGTGTGAATATTGATGAGTCACCTAGACCAACCATTCCTCTTCCATTTCCTCAAAAGGCCACCCAACCAAGAAAACAAAAGGAAACTGAACTTGATAAGGAAATTTTGGAAATTTTCAATAAAGTGGAGGTTAACATCCCATTGATTGATGTTGTGAAGCAAATTCGATAGTACACTAAGTTTATAAAGGAGATGTGTACACACCTAAGGCGACTTCGAGGTGATGAGAAAGTGAACTTGGGAAGGAATGTTTCAGAATTGATAGTGTCATCACTCCCCACCAAGTGAAATGATCCTGGAACATTCTCAATTCCATGCACCATAGGGCGGTATTCTTTTTCGAATGCTATGCTTGGTTTAGGTTCCCCTATAAATGTGGTGCCTCACTCCATTTACTCTAAATTTCAGGTTGGGGAACTGAAGCCCACTGGAGTTATTGTTCAACTAGCTAACTGGAGTACTATACACCCCTCTGGTGTGTTAGAGGATGTTCTTGTGAGGGTCCAAAATTTAATTTTTCCTGTTGACTTTTATGTGATTAAAATGGAGGATGATAGGATGAATGGACATGCCCCGATTATATTGGGGAGAACTTTCTTGAAAATCATCAAAACCATAATTAATGTCCAAAATGGGATATTATTAATGTAATTTAGTGTTGAAATAGTCCATTTCAACATCCTTGATTCCATGAATCACCCCTCAGAATAACATTTCACTCTCTCTTTTAATTCAATTGATGTACTCCCTACCCCTAAAAAACAACTTTTCATTCCCCTGATCCCCTTTCTGAGTTTTCATCATTGATATAAATTCTAGGAAATGATTCATACATTGATTGTTGTAGTGTTCTAGAAAAGTGTCGTGCATGTTCATCGATTGATGATTTCTTGAATATTGATGATCCACTGACCATCCATGATACCGCTAAGCTTGTAAAATATCATTCCTCATCCGAGGTTGATACCATTGAGCAGTTAGATGAGATCAGTGACCTATCACTTTCACACACACTCCAATCAATCCAAAATCCACATGAATTGGAACTAAAAAAACTGCCTCAAGATTTAAAATATTCATATCTTGAGAATGGAAACAAGTTTCCCGTCATCATTGCTAGTTCACTCCCTCCTGAGAATGAATTGAGACTGCTTGAACTTTTCAGGGAGTATAAACAAGATTTGGGTTGGACACTTTCTGACATTCCTAGTATTAGACTATCAATTTGTACACAACATATTTTGTTAATTGATGATGCTAAACTAGTGAGGCAGCCAAAACTTCGACTGAACCCAAACCTCCTAGAAGGTGTGAAAAACGAGGTAACAAAATTATTGGTTGCTAGAATCATTTACCTCATCTCTGACATCCAATGGTTTAGTCCCATTCAAGTAGTTCCTAAAAATATTTTCCTTACAGTAAATAAAAATGAAAAGAATAAATTGGTTCCAACTCATGTGCAGAATAGTTGGTGTGTCTGTATAGACTATCGCCAACTAAAAAAACACACGAGGAAGGACCATTTCCCTTTACCATTTATTAACCAAATGCTTGAGAGGATAGCGGGTAATTCCCACTATTGTTTCCTTGATGGGTATTATGGATACTTTTATATCTATATTGCCCCTGAGGATCAAGAAAAGATAACATTCACTTGCCCCTTTGGCACATTTTCCTATAGAAGGATGCCATTTGGTATGTGTAATGCTCCGGGTACTTTCCAACGATGCATGGTTAGTATTTTTTTCAGATTACCTAGATAATTGCATGGAAGTATCCATGGATGATTTCATTGTTTATGACTCTTTTTTTTATGAATGTTTGAGTAGTCTTGGTTCAGTTCTACGTCACTGTATTGAATAGAATATTGTATTAAATTATGAGAAATGCTATTTCATGGTGTGATTAGGTATAATTTTGGGGAATGTTATTTCTGGGGATGGTATCCAAGTAGATAAATCAAAAGTTGATGTCATTTATTCCCTTCTATTCCCCAAAAATATATGGGATATTCAATCTTTCCTAGGTCATGCTGGATTTTACCGTCGTTTCATTCGTGACTTTAGAAAAATTGAACTCCCCCTCTCTCGATTAATCCAAAAATAAAAAGAATTTGTATTTGATAAAGAATGTGAGGACGCTTTTAATAAGTTAAAATGGAGTCTCATCTCACCCCTGGTAATCCAACCACCTTGGTGGGATTTACCATTTGAGCTCATGTGTGACGCCTCTAACTATGCAGTTTGGGCAGTTTTGTCACAAAGCGTCGACCGAGCTCTACATGCCATAGCCTATGCCTCACGTACTTTGGACCCTACCCAAGAAAACTACACCACAACTAAAAAATAATTCCTTGTCATTGTGTTTTACTTGGACAAGTTCAGGTCATAACTTTTGGGGTCCAAAGTAATTGTGTTCTCAGACCATCCAGCCCTCCGATACCTCCTTGAGAAACCGGAAGCCAAACCACGTATAATTCATTGGATGATCCTTCTTTAAGAATTCAATATACAAATTAGTTATAAAAAAGGAGAAGAGAATGTGGTTTCTGACCATATCAGTAGGATTCAACCATCCTCAAACATTGACTCATACCCCTGTATTCCCATAAATGAAATGTTTCCTGATGAGAAACTGTATCGAGTGCAAGATGTTATTCCTTAATATGCTAAAATGGTAAATTATTTGGTAGCATATTGCATTCCTAATGATTTCAACAAAAACCAACCCAATCGTCTAAAACATGAGTCTTGTTGGTATATTTGGGATGACCCCTACCTTTGGCGCACCTGTAGTGATCAAGTCCTCAGGCGTTGTGTTCCCGATAGTGAGTTTCAGTCCATCCTTGGATTCTTCCACACTCTTTATTGTGGGGGCCACTTTGTTCCCCAACGGAATGCTAGCAAGGTCCTTGATTCTGGTCTCTTTTAGCCAACACTTTTTCGGGATTCCCATGATTTTTGAAAATCTTATCCTCATTGTTAATGAATGTGGAATGTATCTAAAAGAAATAAAATGCCACAACAATCGTTGCTCTTTCAGGACATTTTTTATGTTTGGGGTATTGACTTTATGGGGCCATTTCCCAATTCCTTTGAAAACTTGTACATTCTTCTGGCAGTTGATTATGTGTCAAAATTGGTAGAGTCACGAGCTACAAGGGCTGATTATTCTAAGTTACTTGTAGAATTTTTGTGAACCCAAATATTCTGTAGGTTTGGCTTACCTAGGTTCATCATAAGTGATCAGGGTTCTCATTTCTACAACCGAACAATGCAGTCACTTTGGTGTTGGTTTGGGGTCGTTCATCGAGTGTCTACTGCATATCACCTACAGACCAATGGTCAATCCGAGGTTTCAAATAGAGAGGTTATAAAAAATATTGAAAAAATGGTTCAACCCAATAGAAAATATTGGAGTCTTCGACTTGATGATTCATTATGGGCCTACCACACTACTTTCAAAACTCCCATTGGAATTTCACCCTATCGTCTTATGTTTGGAAAGATTTTTCACCTCCCTATTGATATTGAGCACCGGGCCTACTGGGCCATCAAACAATGCAATTCTAATCATTCTGGTGCAGGTGGTCAAAGGAAGTTACAGATTCAGGGGCTAGAGGAAATGAGAAGAGGTGCATATGAAAACTCTAGGATTTATAAGGAGAGAACCAAGGCTGACCACGATCGTGTTATCCATCATCGTCAGTTCCACATTGGGCAAAAGTTCTTACTTTATAATTCAAGGCTGAAGTTGCATCCAGGTAAGCTTCATTCCCACTGGTTTAGACCATACACTGTTACTAACATCTCTCTATTTGGTGTTTTCCAAGTTCAAAATAAAGAAACCAAGAAAACATTCACTATCAATGGGCAGCGGCTAAAGCACTTCCTTGAATCCATTCTGGAGTCCCCGATGGAGGAACTCCATGTTCAAGAAGAAATCTATGAATGAAAATCACCAAGTTTTATCCTTCCATTCCACATCCTCTTTTTATACAGTGAGGACACTACAATCTTTATGTGTGGGGGGATGGGTAAATTCCTGGTATAATTAGGAATTTTCATCATTTTGTTTCTTCATTCTCTTTTTCTACCTTTTTATGGTATTTTCACTTTTCCCCATCTCTCTGGGTTCATTAGTATTTCCATTGTCTTTCCCCTTCTCTTTTTTTCCTTCTTTATGGTATTTTTATTTTTCCCCATCAAAAATTTTAATGTTCCATGATGTGGTGACCATAAAGGGGGGAAAGTAAAAATACCATAACGAAGGGAAAAAAGAATTTCTGTATGAATTTAACATTAGGGAGTGATTTTTAGTGAATTGGTTTTCTATCAATGATATAAATGGTTGTATCACTATGAAATATTTGAGATGATTGATACCCCTTGTGTGAGTATTTTTGGGAAAACCGAGTCACTAATATCTCCATACATTTTTGCACCAAACCACGAAGTATGAATATGTCATACTTTATATAAGGTAAATATATGTTAGGTTAATATTTTTCAGCTTTAAATGATATTTTCATACATTCGTTCCTTATCCGATCTATTTCATTACTGTACCAGATTGACCTGTGTGTGTATACCTAATGTCCGACTGTTGTACTTCCTCAAAAAATAAATTGTGTCTTTGGAAGGTCAAAAACCACTCCTCCTCAACCTTTAATCTAGATATAACTATTGTAATTAGTGTTGTGAGGAGATCAAACAAGGGTTGAGAGATGAGTGTGAGATTTGTTCCAAATGCAACTTCAAAAAAATATAATAAATGAGGGGAGTGATGAAATGTGCAACATATAGGGATATCTAAGTTAGGAGCTTATGGTTTGACTTCTGGGAATTCTTAAGTGAGTGTATCTTGAAATATGATTGCAAAGTGTGTAGTACAAGTTTGGTGAAAATCATTTAAAGATGAATAATGTTAAAATAACCTATATTTATTTGATAGAAAGTGGAAAAATAGCATGTAATGGTTTTCACACACATACATGAAGAGTTAGTGGAATGGTTGACTTTTGAATTCATTTATCATGTTTCTGTCATGAATCTCTTTGAATTTTATTGTGATATGATTTATGAGACATCTTTTTCCATTTTCACTAGGAAGAACTCCTTGGTGTAGTTCGTGCATTGGTTACATTACTTTAGTGAATTAAAATTTCCTCAAATGTTAAATCTTCATGATGTTGGAAATATATATATATATGCATCATTTTATTTGTATATGTGACTTTTCCTAGGAGTGCAAATGTTTAGGTGTGGGGGTGTGATCATACCACGATTCACTGTGTCATTTTCACCCTTACACCATTGTATTAAACTGAATTTGTATTGTAAATTCCAAAAATAATAACAAATTGAATTTTATATTTGAATCATTTTTTTTATTTTTTATCGCTATTAAAAAGGCCAATGTTACATGTCTTGAAAATTTCATTGAAGGTTTAGGTGATTTGGAGGGCCCATGTTGATGTCCAAGAAAAATGGGAAAAAATCCGCAGGATCCAAGAAAACCAGTGGATTAATCCACACACTGATACTAGACCGTGCATCAAATTGGGCTGAAATCTTTTGTGCTGGTCCAAAATTTATTGGGATAAACTTCATATCAAGAAACCCAATACTCATTCTACAATCTGATGGCCTTTCTGACCTAATCTGTCCAGCACACCAAATCTGCACGGAGTCAAAAGTGGTGTGATGTGCTTTGTATATATCTCAGGATATAATTGTCCAAATAATGCCAAACATTTTGTGAAGACATCCAAGAGGTTGGGCTACAACTTTGTTATTTTCTCCAAATTGGGATAAAGATTTTTGTAGGTAGAAACACCTGTGATAAGTGGTTTTAATAATTCTGTGTGCTCAAAACCACCTTCTCATTTTCTTATAAAATGGAACCTTCAGCTCCTCATTTGAAAGTTTGAACAGGAGGAAAAGGTCTGGTATTTTGAATACCTAAAGGAGTTCTATCCTCATACTTGGAGTTTTGGAGGCCCCTATCATCATAGGGGGATCAACAATGAAGAAGGAGTTCCACCTGAGCCTTCTCCTCCTCTCGATGGTGAGCTAAACGGTGGATGATCATTTTGAGGGAGCTACATATACTTGGGAGGGAGTTCCGGCACTTAATACTCTACTGTTTTGGTGTAATTTATGTGTGTATTATTTTACTTATGTTTTATCTAAACATGTTTCTCATCTGAGTTCATTTTTTGGGTTTAATTAAGTGATCCACTTTTCATTTCAACGCTGATTGGGTTGAAATTTCAAGTGGGAAACTTGAGTTGTTTCGATTAGGCAACACAAGGATCCTATATCTCTCACACATACAAAAGATTTTAGTATGATTTCGTAACAATTAATTTTTTCTTGAATTCCAAGCCTTGAAAACATGATTGTTGTTTCATGGGTTGGTACTTTGTGCAAGGTTTAGAGAGGCAAGAGGGGAATCAAGATCTTAACAACCCTCAACCAGATAATTAAACAAACCCATGTGAAATTTTCAGAACAATGAACTATCCAAGATGTGTAGTGAACATGAATTGATCTAATTATCTCATAATTATTAAATCACCACTTTATTCTATCAACTATTAAACTCTTTAAGTAAAGTTATTTTCTTAAAACTGTATTCAAAATCACCCCCTCTTTTAGTAATATTTATTAAATATACATACTCAAAACCTATCGACGCTCCTTGATAGATGACCTAGGGTCTACCCTAGACTATAAATTAACCTTAAAAACACTATCAATTTGACGTTTCATGACAGTGCGCTCAATTACTCATCATTTGACCTGCCTTACCCTCAGAGCAGTTGATGTGGACAGTCTGAGCTATCCTGCAGTAGTGGACCAGTATACAGATGTTTTCCCTGATGATGTTCCAAGACTACCTCCATGCAGAGAGGTGGAATTCTACATTAACCTATACCCCCAGATGACACTGATATCCACTTCAGCATATCGGATGGCTCCCGCTGAGCTTCACGATTTGAGGGTACAACAAGAGGACTTGCAGGGGAAGGGATTCATCCAGCCCAGTGTTTCTACCTGGGCAGCCCCGATTCTGTTCTCTAAGAAGGCGGACGGGAGCTTGAGGCTCTATGTTGACTACCGTAGCCTAAAACCGGTGACCGTGAAGAACAAGTATCCACTCCCGAGGATTGACGACCTATTTGATCAACTAAAGGGATCTCGATGGTTCTCAATGATAGACCTCAGATCAAGTTATCACCAACTTAGAGTTCGAGACGAGGATGTGCAGAAGGCGGCCTTCAGGTGTCGGCACCACCACAATGAGTTCTTGGTTATGCTCTTCAGCGTTGTAACACCCCGAGCTTCCACGATACGCTTCTCATTCAATAATACAATAGCTTGCATTGTACGCAACTTCGAGTTCTAAAACATCGCGACAAATCAAAGTAGCCGTTATGAATAGTAATAACCACTTTTTAAAATTATAGAAATTTTATATTTCAAAATGGACTTCATTTTTGTATTCCTAATATTGAAATTAGCCTATGTTGAATTTTTTGTAATTTTCCGAGAACTTCCAAATTTTTATGAATAGTGAAAAATACTTAAAACAACTTTTTTAATCAAAATAATTCATAGTGATAAATTATACTATTGAGTGGTTTTAGAGTATAATTAGAATATATTTTTACCATTTTATCCAATGGTGGTCATTAGAATTAATTTAACATTGAAATTGGACATAAACAATTGCCAATCTTTTCATATAAATTGTTTCTTAAAAACACGCTATTTGTTGTAACAGCGGGAATTAATTATAAAATTAATTAATGCAACTTATATGTTTGGAATTTTGTAAAATAGGCATCATTTTTGAATTCGGAATATCAATTATAGCTTAGGGTGAAATTTTGGCATTGTTCTGAAAAACTTCAATTTTTGATTAATAGTGAAACCACTAAGTGGTAGTTAAATAACTTATTTTTCATTTAAATGAAATATTACCACTTCTGTGATTTGATTTTCAAAAATCAGACATACATGGTTGTCATTAAGAAGTAAAATGTGGTTCAATGAGATTAAAATAATTTTTTGGTGAATAGTAACTTTTAAGTTCTTAATCGCGATTAGAGGTAATTAGTGTAGTTTAAGGTACAAATAATGTTTTTATAATATGAGATGAGCATGACACTTGTCCTACTCCTATTGGATGAGTCATGGCCGACCAAGAAAACCCATGGGTCAACTTGGGGACCCCATGGAGCCACTTTAGTTGGAAAATGACATTAATATATATTTATTTAATGTTAAAGTTAAATTGACACAAACATGAGTTATTTTACTAAAACAATTTTTACGTGGGGTTACACAAGTCCAAATTTTGATTATAAATATTCATTAGAAAGCTCAAAAGATTTCCTACATCATAGGAGTTTTTTTTATAATTTTTAGACATTAAATAAATTAAATTATTTATGACATCATTATGATGCAGCGATGACCTCATTATTTAACGATTTAAATAAAATGAGAAGATAAAGAAAAATCCAAGGCTTACACTTGTCCAAAGCCTATTGGATGAGGAGATTTCGAACCCTTATCACCTTATCCTAGAATTATATAAGTGTGGGACCTTTAGAATCCGAAAAGCATTGTGTAAATAATGTAACATTTCAATCTTTCCAAAAGAGCCCCTCCTCTCCACTTATAAAAGGCCCCCACCTCTCCCACCTCATTTACACTTTCAAGCCATTTGGCTCGGCCAACCTCTGCCCAAATACTCTCCCAACATCCCTCTCTTACTCCTAGAATCCTCACTTTGGGCAGAACTCTTCCCAAGGAAGCCTTTGGCTCAAATCAAAAAGCGTTACCCGATTTTGAGGTAATGTCTTTTCTAATGTTGTTTTGTTTTATTTTTCTTCTCCAACCCCCTAAACTCTTTTTATTCATTTCTTTTGTAACAACACCAGTATCCTCAATATACTAGGATGTTGTTATAAGAAGGATTCGAGCTACACTTACACACACCTACATCTAATGGTTAAAGAACATACGGTTTCTGTGGATGGCGAATTTCTGCCTCACGAAACGATGATTGTTCAACACTCATATAACACCTTCAAAGGTGGCCATTAAGATGTCACTATATTTATATATGATATATAATGTGTTTATGTTTTACTTATGCTTCTGTATTTCTCATTTATGGCTTACTTTATGATTTCCATTATGGGTAAAACGCGATAATTTCATTTTAGGAAGTGCGGACTACCGCCCCCTCAAAGTGATTTGAATCGTTAATGCCATATGTGGGATGTATAAAGGATGGAGTAAATGGTATTATACACTATATTATACTGGAATTATATTATACATTTATATCATTATGATTTAGTTCTATTAAATATGAAATTGAAATGAAAGTATCGTTCATGCGTACGTACGGCTTACCGTCTCCATGAACGGTGCATTTCATTTCTTACCTCTAAATGTTACGTAATATTATAAATGAATGTATATACTGGATATATAAGATATATATGATATCTAAATCATTAATATAATTCTGGATATAATGGATATTTCACCACATAAACAACTTGTAATTATAAGAAGCTCATTGTTGACTCAAGTACCAAAGATCGACAAAACGACCGTTATTAACTTAAATAATTACATAATGTTCATATCATTGTAATAAGTGATATAATAAGGATAATGAAATTGAAAATGGTTCTTAATAAGGTATATATTAACTCTAGTTTATTATTCAGGAGGTTAAAGAACGGTTGAGTCAAGTCAGACACGAGGTAAGGGAACTTCTTAACCCAATTTCCATTCTTTGGGTTAATCTCCTACTTTCAAATTATGTCATGATGTTATTATGTCCTATTTTGTATTTTTACTTTCTTTATGTGTACCTATAGTGAATACACATAATATATCTACTCTATTTTAAAAATGATCTTTTTAAGGACTTCGTCTCAATCTCCTTTCATTGAGGCATATTTTGTTTTATACACAAATTTCTTTTATACGGTGTATAAACCCCTTTGACTTTTACGTTTATTCAAAAGGAATATTTTTATACGAAGCATTTTGCTAAACGACAAAAGGGAATGTTTTTCTTTCCGTACTTATGCGGCGACAATGAATTCTCCGCCGCCGTGACCATTATTTGAGTTTCGGCTTCCTCTACAAGCCATCATTTTTTTTAATGAAAAATAAATACAAAATTTTAACTTTCTTTTATTTTGGTATTAAAAATGGTTTTGAAAGCGTTTTTATCATATCAAAGTGTTGTATTGATATCTTGTGATTGAAATGTGGAAATGTTATGTTTCCTTTATGCATGTTTTATGTGATACGATTATGTTATGGTTTATGATATGTTTAAACCTATTCATATGAGGAATGCATTGGACTTAATAAGTGACGGGTGGAGCCCGCTATAGCTCCTCGATGCATCGGCAGGTCTCATGAGACAAACTAGTGTCTTGGCACAAGGCCTTGACAAAATCTTATTTGTGGTCTTGGCACGAGGCCTTGACTACGTGGTTATGATAGTCTGGCATTATGCATTCCATCATTATGAAAGTGGTTATTGATATTGCATGTGATTATTCGACCAGTAGAATATCCATGTGAAGAAGTAAATGGCATTATCTCATTTTACTTTTGCCATATTATGTTGATGTTCAAGTTTAAAAGGCTTTTGTTTTAGTTATACATTGCCTTAAATGTTTATGTTTATTTATGAAAGCTTCCGCAATATTGTTATCCTTACTGAGCATCTGAGCTCACCCCTTTCAATGTTTTAATATTTTCCAGGATGTGAAGAGGTATTTTATGAATGACCTGCAGGGATAGTCAGAAGAGGATATGAGTGTGGACTATGGAGACTTTGTTATTGTAGTTTTTCACTTTATGATGTAATGTAATGTTTACGAATGTATCTAGTGTTTCCAAGGCTACTAAACTAATCGGTCTTTCGAGACTTGATCTTTTGTGATCATGCCAATGTTACGAAGTAACGCACCGGCTCTGGGTAGCTGGGGTCGGGGCGTTACAGTTGGTATCAGAGGCAGTTTAGTACTAACCTTGGAAGCTAGATTTAGATAAACTCTGATTAGAGCACATAGCCCAAAGATAGACTTTGAGGATTAGTATAGAAGAACTTCCTAGAATTTTGGTATTATAGAGATGTTATGACTTTTCCAAGCAATACATCCCTGTCTGGATACGAGCAGGTAGAGGCGGCTCTGGCACAGATGTACCTAGGGGTAAAACCCAAAAACACCGCTTTGAGCTAGACTCAAACGGGAACTGGTGCACGACAACGGGCCTTGCTGCACTCTTGGTTACGACACTCCCGGGGGATATGCTTTGGATAATTCCCATTTTCTTTACAAACCACTATGAAGGGTTATGAGTATATACTTCCTCAAAGAAAACATTTTTATAATTATGGATTATATCCATAATTAGTTCAATTTATGTTAAGTGTTTTACAAGTATGGAATTATGTATTTCGATTCATAAACTAATCTAGTTTATGCCATTGTTTAGAAATGGCGCCTAGTGGAAGGAATGGAAACCGTATCAATGCACGCACTCCATGTAGGGATTTCCCTCCTGCTCAAGATAATTATAGTGGGGCTGGTGATGCAACTGGGGCCGATCAGCTAATCACCATACTGGGACAACTTACTCAGGTTATGAATAATAACCTTACTCGTATGGAGCACCCTGATCCGCAACGTGGAGGATCAATGTTAGATCGATTCATGAGGCAACAACCACCAACGTTCAATGGGAGTACAAATCCCTTAGTAGCTGAGCAATGGATAAATTCCCTAGAGAAAATATTTCAGGCTTTGGGGAGTAGTGAAAGGGAGAAGGTTGTCATGGCAGTTTACCGCCTCACTGGAGATGCCGATCAGTGGTGGTCGCTGATTCGAAACACAAAGGAATATGATGACGTATCGAATATGGAATGGAGGGAGTTCAAAGAGCTTTTCTTAGAAAAATACTTTCCTCGTGACCATCGAGCAGATATGGAAAGGCAATTTCTGAGTCTGAGGCAGAAGGAGGATGAGAATGTCGCAAAGTATGAGGCTAACTTTACAAGGTTAGCAAGGTATGCTGCAGATTACATACGTATCCCAAGGAGTAAGATTGATCGTTTCTTTGATGGGTTAAAACCATTTCTCCGTCGAGCTTTGGTATTACAATCCTTCTCATCATACGAAGATATTGTCTCGTGTGCTATCAAGACAGAAAAGGAATTCTCTAAGTCTTATGAAAACAAAGTAAAGTAAGAGAAGAAGAGAACGGTGGAACAAGAGACAGATAAAGGGAAAAAGGGAAAGAAGGATTTTCCATTATGTGATAATTGTGGGAAGAATCACCCTGGTACTTGCCTAAAAGGAATGGGAGTTTGTTATAAATGTGGAGAAAAGGGTCACCAGGCTCGTGATTGCAAGGGAAAGAAAGAGGCTGTCAAAGTTGAATGCTACAATTGTAGAGAAATGGGTCATTATGCAAATGAATGTCCTAAGCGTCAGGGAAACTTACCTCAGAAAAGGCCAAGGGATCAAGGACAATCTTATGCTGTTACTACAGTTGAAGCAGAATAACTAATGTATTGGTGCTTTTGGACTCAAGGATTATATTCTGGTTATAAGAATAATGTAATATATATATATGGATTGTACTGCAGTACTTTTTGATTTCAGTAAGGTTTTAATATGATTAAGGTAATCATATTTTTAGTATGTGACAATAAGAGAAACTTTTCTTTGTTTGGGGAATCTGATGTTACAATTGATTTTGGAATTTAGAGACCTTTTAGAGAAAGTCTGGATGAAGGTATTTTGGATAACTATAAAGGTTGGAGTGGATTAAGTTGAACTTTGGATAGTATTGTTTAAGGTTAAAACATTTATGAAGATTATTTTTGGAATAGTATAGTACTATATTTTTAGGAAAAGGACAACCTGCAGGGTGGGGAATAACCCGTCGCGTCGGACACAGCTGCAGGAATCGAACCCACAACCATAGTGCGACAAGCCTTTATTTCCTACCACTAGCCTACAGGAAGTCCCTGGTTATTACAAAATCGTTTTACTAATCTAAATGGTATGTGTTAACATTTGGAACCTTATACAATTAGGATAAATAGAATATTTTTGAGTTCCGTTACCATTTGGAGTAAAAGTTGGGTTTGTGGTAAAAATTTATTAACGAATGAAAGTATACATAACAAGTATGTATATTCCCTTACGTTCTTAGTAAATCTCCTAAATAAATTCCTCAACATTATAAAAGGTAACTTAAAACAAAAATGTTGTCGGTTAACTTTTCCAACTGGGGATTCAATGACCGTTTAACCAATCACAAGTTTGTGATTTTCTTATGGTTAAACTTTCTCCTAATCCTGTTTTCTATAACTCTCCATCAGACCTTGATGGTTTGTTTCTCCTCCATATCCATATTTTTATATAATCCTAGAATGGGCTATATCGGGTGACCTTTGTAATTATCCTGCTTTCTTTTAATGTTATATATTTATTAACCTTATTTCCGATGTGGGTTATCCTCAAAGGTATTTTCTCTTTTCAACCTTTTATTTTCCAAGAAAAATTTCAAATTGCGAGGACGCAATTTATTGAAGGAGGGGAGAATGTAACACCCCGAGCTTCCACGATACGCTTCTCATTCAATAATACAATAGCTTGCATTGTACGCAACTTCGAGTTCTAAAACATCGCGACAAATCAAAGTAGCCGTTATGAATAGTAATAACCACTTTTTAAAATTATAGAAATTTTATATTTCAAAATGGACTTCATTTTTGTATTCCTAATATTGAAATTAGCCTATGTTGAATTTTTTGTAATTTTCCGAGAACTTCCAAATTTTTATGAATAGTGAAAAATACTTAAAACAACTTTTTTAATCAAAATAATTCATAGTGATAAATTATACTATTGAGTGGTTTTAGAGTATAATTAGAATATATTTTTACCATTTTATCCAATTGTGGTCATTAGAATTAATTTAACATTGAAATTGGACATAAACAATTGCCAATCTTTTGATATAAATTGTTTCTTAAAAACACGCTATTTGTTGTAACAGCGGGAATTAATTATAAAATTAATTAATTCAACTTATATGTTTGGAATTTTGTAAAATAGGCATCATTTTTGAATTTGGAATATCAATTATAGCTTAGGGTGAAATTTTGGCATTGTTCTGAAAAACTTCAATTTTTGATTAATAGTGAAACCACTAAGTGGTAGTTAAATAACTGATTTTTCGTTTAAATGAAATATTACCACTTCTGTGATTTGATTTTCAAAAATCCGACATACATTGTTGTCATTAAGAAGTAAAATGTGGTTCAATGAGATTAAAATAATTTTTTGGTGAATAGTAACTTTTAAGTTCTTAATCGCGATTAGAGGTAATTAGTGTAGTTTAAGGTACAAATAATGTTTTTATAATATGAGATGAGCATGACACTTGTCCTACTCCTATTGGATGAGTCATGGCCGACCAAGACAACCCATGGGTCAACTTGGGGACCCCATGGAGCCACTTTAGTTGGAAAATGACATTAATATATATTTATTTAATGTTAAAGTTAAATTGACACAAACATGAGTTATTTTACTAAAACAATTTTTACGTGGGGTTACACAAGTCCAAATTTTGATTATAAATATTCATTAGAAAGCTAAAAAGATTTCCTACATCATAGGAGTTTTTTTTATAATTTTTAGACATTAAATAAATTAAATTATTTATGACATCATTATGATGCAGCGATGACCTCATTATTTAACGATTTAAATAAAATGAGAAGATAAAGCAAAATCCAAGGCTTACACTTGTCCAAAGCCTATTGTATGAGGAGATTTCTAACCCTTATCACCTTATCCTCGAATTATATAAGTGTGGGACCTTTAGAATCCTAAAAGCATTGTGTAAATAATGTAACATTTCAATCTTTCCAAAAGAGCCCCTCCTCTCCACTTATAAAAGGCCCCCACCTCTCCCACCTCATTTACACTTTCAAGCCATTTGGCTCGGCCAACCTCTGCCCAAATACTCTCCCAACATCCCTCTCTTACTCCTAGAATCCTCACTTTGGGCATAACTCTTCCCAAGGAAGCCTTTGGCTCAAATCAAAAAGCGTTACCCGATTTTGAGGTAATGTCTTTTCTAATGTTGTTTTGTTTTATTTTTCTTCTCCAACCCCCTAAACTCTTTTTATTCATTTCTTTTGTAACAACACCAGTATCCTCAATATACTAGGATGTTGTTATAAGAAGTATTCTAGCTACACTTACACACACCTACATCTAATGGTTAAAGAACATACGGTTTCTGTGGATGGCGAATTTCTGCCTCACGAAACGATGATTGTTCAACACTCATATAACACCTTCAAAGGTGGCCATTAAGATGTCACTATATTTATATATGATATATAATGTGTTTATGTTTTACTTATGCTTCTGTATTTCTCATTTATGGCTTACTTTATGATTTCCATTATGGGTAAAACGCGATAATTTCATTTTAGGAAGTGCGGACTACCGCCCCCTCAAAGTGATTTGAATCGTTAATGCCATATGTGGGATGTATAAAGGATGGAGTAAATGGTATTATACACTATATTATACTGGAATTATATTATACATTTATATCATTATGATTTAGTTCCATTAAATATGAAATTGAAATGAAAGTAGCGTTCATGCGTACGTACGGCTTACCGTCTCCATGAACGGTGCATTTCATTTCTTACCTCTAAATGTTACGTAATATTATAAATGAATGTATATACTGGATATATAAGATATATATGACATATAAATCATTAATATAATTCTGGATATAATGGATATTTCACCACATAAACAACTTGTAATTATAAGAAGCTTATTGTTGACTCAAGTACCAAAGATCGACAAAACGACCGTTATTAACTTAAATAATTACATAATGTTCATATCATTGTAATAAGTGATATAATAAGGATAATGAAATTGAAAATGGTTCTTAATAAGGTATATATTAACTCTAGTTTATTATTCAGGAGGTTAAAGAACGGTTGAGTCAAGTCAGACACGAGGTAAGGGAACTTCTTAACCCAATTTCCATTCTTTGGGTTAATCTCCTACTTTCAAATTATGTCATGATGTTATTATGTCCTATTTTGTATTTTTACTTTCTTTATGTGTACCTATAGTGAATACACATAATATATCTACTCTATTTTAAAAATGATCTTTTTAAGGACTTCGTCTCAATCTCCTTTCATTGAGGCATATTTTGTTTTATACACAAATTTCTTTTATACGGTGTATAAACCCCTTTGACTTTTACGTTTATTCAAAAGGAATCTTTTTATACGAAGCATTTTTCTAAACGACAAAAGGGAATGTTTTTCTTTCCGTACTTATGCGGCGACAATGACTTCTCCGCCGCCGTGACCATTATTTGAGTTTCGGCTTCCTCTACAAGCCATCATTTTTTTTAATGAAAAATAAATACAAAGTTTTAACTTTCTTTTATTTTGGTATTAAAAATGGTTTTGAAAGCGTTTTTATCATATCAAAGTGTTGTATTGATATCTTGTGATTGAAATGTGGAAATGTTATGTTTCCTTTATGCATGTTTTATGTGATACGATTATGTTATGGTTTATGATATGTTTAAACCTATTCATATGAGGAATGCATTGGACTTAATAAGTGACGGGTGGAGCCCGCTATAGCTCCTCGATGCATCGGCAGGTCTCATGAGACAAACTAGTGTCTTGGCACAAGGCCTTGACAAAATCTTATTTGTGGTCTTGGCACGAGGCCTTGACTACGTGGTTATGATAGTCTGGCATTATGCATTCCATCATTATGAAAGTGGTTATTGATATTGCATGTGATTATTCGACCAGTAGAATATCCATGTGAAGAAGTAAATGGCATTATCTCATTTTACTTTTGCCATATTATGTTGATGTTCAAGTTTAAAAGGCTTTTGTTTTAGTTATACATTGCCTTAAATGTTTATGTTTATTTATGAAAGCTTCCGCAATATTGTTATCCTTACTGAGCATCTGAGCTCACCCCTTTCAATGTTTTAATATTTTCCAGGATGTGAAGAAGTATTTTATGAATGACCTGCAGGGATAGTCAGAAGAGGATATGAGTGTGGACTATGGAGACTTTGTTATTGTAGTTTTTCACTTTATGATGTAATGTAATGTTTACGAATGTATCTAGTGTTTCCAAGGCTACTAAACTAATCGGTCTTTAGAGACTTGATCTTTTGTGATCATGCCAATGTTACGAAGTAACGCACCGGCTCTGGGTAGCTGGGGTCGGGGCGTTACAAGCGTAGCCAATGCTCCAGCAGTTTTCATGAGTCTCATGAACAAGATCTTCCAGCCTTACCTTGATTTTTTTGTCATAGTCTTCATCAAAGACATTCTAATATACTCGACTACTGAGGATAAGCATGCATACCATTTGTGGGTAGTACTGGACACACTCCGAGAGCACCAGCTTTATGGTAAGCTCTCAAAGTTCTAGTTTTGTATTCGAGAGGTTCACTTCCTGACACGTCCTCTTGGAGGCTGGAGTTGCAGTGGATCCAGCGAATATTGAGGCAGTACTTGCTTGGGAGCCACCCAGGAATGTGATGGAGGTACAAAGTTTCCTAGGATTGGATGGATACTATTGGAGCTTCGTTCCAGACTTCTCCAGAGTTGCAGCACCACTATCAGCCTTGACGAAGAAGGGTTAACCCTTCATATGGTTGGAGAGATTCCAGCAAAGCTTTCAAGAGCTAAGGTAGAGGCATACTAGTGCCCCCCATATTGAGGCTTCAATAGGAAGGTGTAGGGTAAATAGTCTACTGTGACGCATCAGGGACCAGACTTGGTTGTGTCCTAATGCAGGAGAGAGCAGTGATCATGTATGGTTCTCGGTAGCTGAGAGAGCATGAGCAGAACTATGCTACCCATGACCTGTAGTTATAAGTAGTGGTCTTTTCCTTGAAGATGTAGCGACACTATCTGATGTGTGAACGTTTTATCATGTACTCTGATTACAAGAGTCTCAGGTATATATTCTCTCAGAAGGACCTGAACCTGAGACTGCGGCAATGGATTGAGTTCCTCCAGGACTATGACTTCGAGATAGTCTATACTCTTTGGAAGGGGAATGTTGTAGCAGATTCACTCAGCAGGAGATCTGGTATACAACTGCTAGGAGAGGTGACAGAGAAGCTTGCTGCATTGTAGATATCATTTTTGGATAGAGATGGAGCGGATTTTTTACAGTCTCTTACAGTCACTCCCCCACTTATTTAGCGAGTCGGGGAGGTGCAACATGAGGACACTGACTACGAGACACGACGTGCTTAGATATCCACAGGACAGGCACCTAAGGGATTTTATGAAGGTGTGGAGCACATCATTCTCTTCAGAGGACGTACCTTGGTACCAGAAGCACTTCAAGAGGAATTATTGAGGGAGTTCCACACTTCCCCTCTAGCGGTACATCTAGGTGTGGAAAAGATGTATCAGGACCTCAGACGACAGCACTGGTGGCCAGGTATAAAGAAGACGGTAGCAGATTTTGTCTCTCGATGCCTCACTTGTCAGCAAGTGAAGGCAGAGCACCATGTACCAGAAGTCTTGGTCCAGCCTTTAGAGGTCCCAAAGAGGAAGTGGGATGGGATATCCATGGACTTCATGATGGGTCTTCCATGTACATCCAGGGGTCACGACTCTATTTGGGTGATTGTCGACCGACTCACCATGTCGTCCCACTTCCTACCGATCAGAGAGAAGGGTTCAATAGAGTGCTTGGGATGCCTCTACGTGTAGGATATTGTGCGACTAAATGGAGTATCTTCCTCTATTGTCTCTGATCATGACACACGCTTTACTTCCCGGCTATGTAAGAGGTTGCAAGAAACTTTTGGGATGCAGTTATGTCTGAGCACCGCCTTCCACCCTCAAATGGATGGTCAGACTAAGCAGAACATTCAGACCCTCAAGGATATGCTCCGTACTTGTTTCCTCAACTTTGGTCACATCTGGGAGGATCACTTACCTTTGGTGGAGTTTTCCTACAACAATATATATCACTCCACCATAGGGATGGCACCATTCGAGGAATTTTACGGGCGACCTTATAGATCACCCTTGTGTTGTAAAACCCCTGGGGAGTCAGCACTGGTGGGACCATAGATGGTATGAGCTACTACGGAGTAGGTGCAGATCATCCAGGAGCGGATGAAGACTGCACAGAGTAGGCAGAAGTCATATGCGGATAGGAGACAGAGGCCTCTGGAGTTAGAGGATGGAGTCCATGTCTTTTTACGGGTCTCACCTCGACAAGGTCTATGGTGATTTGGATAAGGAGGAAAGTTATCTCTGAGATTCATTGGACCTTTCCAGGTCCTCAGCAAAGTTGGCGAGGTGGATTACTGATTATCTTTTCCACCTTAGTTGCACCGAGTGCACGATGTCTTCCACGTATCTCAGCTGAAAAGATATGTGCATGACCCTTCCCACATCATCGACCATGGAGAGTTGGACGTCGACGATGGGGTGACTTTTACGAAGGTTCTAGTGTAGATTGAGGATCGATAGGAGCGGCTCCTACGTGGACGGTCGATACCTCTGGTGTGTATTCACTGTCAGCACGGGAACCTCCAAGAGAGCACATGGGAGCGGAAGGCTCAGATGCATGATCAGTACCCCCATTTGTACTCATTGTTTGAGTTGTAGCTTATGGGGATGTAAAGCCCTGAGGTGGGGAGAATGTTAAGACCCAAAAATTCCGTGGAAATTTTTTTTCTTAAATACATGGGATTTTTACGAGTCTGTGAAAATTTACGGCACTTGATTCCAAGACCCGGTGTTCCCGAAATTAATTTTTGAAGTTTTTTTTGGGTACGTTCAGTAAACATACGAGTGGGTTTTTATAACTTTGGAACTGGAGCTCGGAATTGATATCTGAGGGCACTGTTGAAATTGCAGAACCATTATTCCCTTAAGAAGACTTCCACCTCGACGGCAGTTATTCGAGAATGAAAGTTAGTTTTTGGGTTTTAATGAATAAATTAAATAAAAATAATGTGTGTAGTTTATTTTTATTTGGTGGTTAGAACCTCCAAGTGGAGGTTGGGAGTGGGGGACACCACACCTTAACCTCCCATTAGAGGTTATGGTTGTGTGGCCTACCTGAATATAACGTCTCTTGGGAGGAAAAATTTTTGTGGGGACCACCCGATCTTTTTAACCCCTTTAACTCCCATTTAAGTGGAGAAAACGCTTGACCTTACCCACTATATAATTGAGCCAACTCCACCCCCATTAATTAAGTGAGTTATCTCATTTAACTAAACACCTCATTTTGAATTCTTGCCAAAAATTAAAATAATAGACAATCTATTATTTCATTTGGGTTGACATCATTCATTTGTTGGAAGGGATGATTGAGTAGGAAAGAACTCTCCAATGAATAATGACCACTGAAGAACGAAGAGCGCTTCATCCGCTAATGACAGACACCTTCTTCCTTCTTCAACCAGAACAAAGGAGGGAGCGCCATCCTTGAAAAACACTGACGACGCCATCCTCGGCTTCTTCATTTCTCACATCAACGAATTGACGTCCGCATTCCCGCGACATCGTCAACGAACAAAGAATAAATGATAGGGGTTCTAACTTGATAATTGTTGCACGTTCTTCACCTTTCTTCTAATATTAGGAATCATAGCTGCTTGATTTCATCCTAGCGCAGAGGGCGCGGGCCAAACAAACACGGCCCGACCCCTCCGCCTTCTTTTTGAATTATGATGCTCAACATGGTATGAGTTCGAGTTGAGAATTACCTGTCATCAATGGTTGAGGATCGAAGGAGAAGACCCGAGGAATGCACGAATTCTTCTGGAGTGAGAATCGGGCCACCAGAACTCGTCCGGTAACCCGCGGAAATATCGCCGACGGTTGGTGCGACGATCGTCACCGCATGGACGGCGGTGGCGCAACCGTGCCGCTAGAAGAGAAGGTCGTGGCCGATGGACCGCGGAGGTGCAGCGGCGGCCAGTGCATGGCCGACCGCAGAAAAAGCCAGCGGACCGAGCTGCTGGGACACCGGAGAAGGCGCGGCGAAACCGGCATCTCACGATGGCCGAAGGAGGGCCGCAGTTGTGCAACAGCGGCCGGCTCAAGACGGACGCAAAGAAGACCAGTGACCTGAGCCATCGGGTCGCGTGAAGGGGGCGCGGCGCAATGGCTCTACATGGGAGCAGTTGCCCGCTCGGCCAGCCCGGAGGAGCAGGATCCTGCTGGCTCCTGCGTGGCCTAGACCGGTGCCACCTAACGCCGGTTTTCCTCCAACCCGAAGGGCTATGCCGTTCGGGTTACCAGGGGGCGCACGGCCTTCCCCCTGGATTCGGCTGAGGTGGAACCCCTGCGTGTTGTCGTTCCAGACCCAGCGTGGCCTAGGCCACCCCCATGGACCGGGTCAGACTCGCAGACAGGGACAAACCCCAGTCCGGACCCGTTTTGGCCTGTTTCCACCTTTTCTCCCATAACTTGGGAAACAGGTGTCTGATTGGAAAACTGTCTGTAGCAATGGAAATCTTGGAGAGAGATGGTTCTTTTGACATACCCCACTTTAGGTTTGGACACAGTCATTGTACGGTCGGGTTTTATTGAACCTAAATCCAACCGGGCCCTCGGAACGGAAATGCCAATAACTTTCAGATCGGGCATCCGATTGACACACCGCCTGTCACGTTGTGTTCCTTTTGACGAAACAGAACTTTGGGATACATCAACTTGGTATGAAGTGGTAGTTGATGTATCGACCCTAGTCTTGAGGAGCGAACCCTCCCGGAATCAAGCATACTTTGTGAAAACCCTGCGGCTGGCTGCGCTCTGACGACAGTTCCTGGATCATGTGTGGGTCCGACAGTTCTAACTTCTATTCCTGGATCCTATGTGGGTCTGACAGAATAGCTGGTCCTGGATGCTGTGTGGGTCTGATAGATTAGCTGGTTCTGGATCCTGTCTGGATCCAACAGCTCCGACTACTATTCCTGGATCCTGTGTGGGTCTGACAGTTCCAACAACTGGTCCTGGATCCTGTGTGGGTCTAACAGCTTAGATGAATCAGTGACTACATATGATCATCTCTATATCTCTACAAAAGTTGTTTACCTATGTGAGCTGACCTAGTGATTGGGTCTGATAATTCTGACTTCTATTCCTGGATCCTATGTGGGTCCAACAGAATAGCTGGTCCACGATCCTGTGTGGGTCCGACAGCTTAGCTGGTCCTCGATCCTGTGTGGGTCCGACCGCTCCAACTACTGTTCATGGATCCTGTGTGGGTCTGACAGTTCCAACTTCTAGTCCTGGATCCTGTGTGGGTCTGACAACTTAGATGAATCAGTGACTACATCTGATCATCTCTATCACTCTACAAAAGTTGTTTACCTGTGTGAGTTGATCCAATGACGTCTGTGTTTTTCCTCATGATTGAGATGGGTTACTTGATAACTTAGGTATATGTATGGTAATATACCTAAGTAATGACTATCCATTGATTTAATACTCTATGGTTTATCCTTTTTGGATTTTGTAAGACCTTGTGGTTATCGGGGTCCCTACTGGGTATTGTTATACTCACCCCTGCACCGGCTTTGCCCACACCTCATTGTGTTGGTTATAGTCAACAGACAGCACTGACTAAGGCTGAGAGTAGCAGAACTGGATGACACCTGAAGGTGGACCTTACGACAAGTCGGTATACGGAGGATCCGGACGGACGTGGAGCGCTGAGGAGGCTATCTGTACCTACCCTTTAGGTAGGGTTTCTTGGTGGATGATCCAGAAGCTGTTTACTTTCTTTCAGTTTTAATTGTTTTCAGTTTCCTTGTACCTTACAGTTGGGCATGTATTTCCAGCCCCTTTACTTTTCAACACTTTTTTGTATACAGTTTTACATAGTGTTTTGCTTACATCTTACTATTTTGTGTGTGTTTCTAGTTTATAAACGCAATGCCTTCCCAGTTTTAGGGATTTTTTCCTTTGGTGCTTGTCACCAGCCCCTAGCCTATGGAAGGCGGGCTTGG
Organism: Viscum album; assembly: GCA_963277665.1. Classification (NCBI taxonomy): domain Eukaryota; kingdom Viridiplantae; phylum Streptophyta; class Magnoliopsida; order Santalales; family Viscaceae; genus Viscum; species Viscum album. The sequence goes on along the minus strand of OY728146.1, from coordinate 865,196,357 downwards.
GGTAGTCATGGCACGGACCCTAGGGGATGGGTCATGACATTATTAATCCATTCAACACCCAAAGGATATTGTGTATGGTGATGAGATTTTCTTGGGTAGGTTTGGTATACATGGTTTGGATCATGATCATGATGAGCTTGAAATTCTCACATATGTAGTTTCTCTCATTAATTAGTTTTTGAATAGCTTTTTGGTCTTGGTCAAAGTAACATACCAAGGATTATATCATCCTCGAAAGCTCTAATAAATGATCTCTATATGGTATGATCATAGTGGCCGATGACATCACTTCTTTCAACTTTATCAATGAAATTTATCATTACCCTATATATATACTAATCGTATGATCACTATAAAATAGATATATTATCAACGATAATGTTTCATAATTGTAATTTAAATATTTTCAAATAAAATATTTCAAAATAAAAAATAGTTTGTTTTTTATAACTTTATTAGTTAAAAATGAATTTATTAATTTCATGTAAGGGAATTTAATTTATAAATGTTGTGGTTATTATATTATTCCCCCTTCAGAAATTTTTCCCTCAGAATTTTCATTTCATACAATAAAATAGATGAGGTTACATCTATTTTCTCATGTATTATAGTTCCAATGTTTATTACTCAAAATTTTGGTTCTTCCAAAACACATTGAGAATATGAGTTTTCGTGTTTCATAGTACATTGTATATACAATCCAGAATCCTTACCAGATACTCCCTATATAATAGATCATTGTATGATGGTACCACCTCTAGATTTAGGACATGTGAGGGTTCTAGTATATACTTTCCAAAAAGGGATACATGCAACACATAATATACTTGATATATGTTTAGTGGGAGTTTTGGTTGATATACCATCATGCTAATATGATCAATGATCTCAAAGATAATGATATATATTGGATTGTGATTTACCTTCTTCCCAAAAATCTTGACTATCATCCCTAGAATTATACAAATGAACACATTAACACCGACCACCAACTTCATGTCTCATCAATAGTTGTCATCATATATCTTCTTTCTAATTTGTGTGGATTTAATATGATGCTGAATAGTTTTAACCTTATCCTACATATCATAGATAATATCTTGTCTCATTGTATTATTCTCTCCAACATCATCCTAGCCTATCATATTCCAACATCTATTTCAATACAAATCATATTAAGGTTATTTTTGAATGGTCAAATTAAAACCATTATTATATGATAATTCCACTAAGGGAAGGGGTTGAACCCAACATACTTGGAAATACATTACAAGTGAACTCATCATATTTTATATAGTTTTAATAGTCCTTTTAGAATGACCATCTATCTTAGGGTGATATGCACTGAGGAATCTCAGTTCTGTATTCAATTATTGTTAATTTATTCTCTAAAACCTTGAGGTAAAACATTGATCAAGATCAAATACAATATAGTGAGTCACTCCATGAAGTCATACCTTGTCGCTAATGTATATCAAAGAGAGTTTGGTAGGATATAACTATTTTTTATGGGAGTGAGATAAAATGGTTTATTAATGTGACTCATTAACATCTAGATGGAATTATTTTCTTTTAGGTGTCTTTAGTGGTAAATGAAAAAATTCCATTGTTATTTTTTCCTATTTCCATACTAATATGGGAAATTATTTCATCATACCATTAGACTTTTTTGTTTTTTCCTTGTCCAGTTAATATACCATGCATTGAGATAAAAAATCCACAAACTCTCTATTCAAGTTATCCTATCATAATTTTTTCATCAAAACTCTATATATCTTAGTTCCTCCTTGATTAATAGAGTATGATGTGATGTGAACATCATCCAAATGATTCCCCTTCTATAATAGATTTTATGGGGCACATATCAATGTTCTATACCAAATAACACTATCATTTTCATATTAGAACTCTAGAGTGTTTTCTACCTTCTTCTGTAGAAAGTTATTATCTTTATATGCCTCCTATATCCTATCAATAATGTATGTTTGAGAAGTTGCATGAGAAATAAATGTTTAATGTCATTGTATTATTCTAATATCCATCCTTTTCATGTCAATTTATATTATATTACTTGTAATCATCATCATGGATAGATTTGCCTAATTCTTTCTACGTAGAGCATCATCCACATTGTATCCATTCCTAGGATTGTAATGAATTAAAAAATCATAACACTTAATCATTTATAACACCAAATTTTTTATCATATGATTAATCTTTTGGGACAATATATATCAGAGTCTTTTATGGTCCATATATATGTTACACATCTTCCTATAGAGATATTTTAATCAATTTTCTAATGAAAATACAACTTTAGTTATTTATAGACCATGGTTTGGGTAGTTCTTCTCATTGATATTTAGTCTATATAAGTCATAGGCTAGAAGTTTTAAATTTTTCATAAGTACATTACCTAATACCATTTTAGATGCATCACTATATATCACACATCTTTACCCACTAATGGGTAGTGTGAGCACAAGTATACTGATTGGCCTCTTCTTTATATCATTAAAAGTATCCTCACATTGATCAGTACATACAAACATGAATCCTTTCCATGTTATCATGGTTAGGGAGATTAAAAACCAATTAATTCTTATCATAAATCGTTGATAATACCAAAATGATCTATAGAAACAAAAAATTACCATTACAGAGGTAGGTCTTGGACACCCATTAATTTTATCCATTTTTGAAGGCTCCATAGACATCCCATTATTGGTGATGGAATTACCTAGGAATGTTACATGCTCTAACAAGAACTCACATTTACTATAATTTTAATAAATATTTTATTTATATAGGTTCCTTATTATAGTATTCAAATTCATGTCATGTTCTTTCATTGTTTTAGTACAGATAACAATATCTTCCATAAAGACATCATCAAATTTTTTGAGGTAATCTTTAGAAACACTAATCGTCAATTTTGAGATGAATTTAATGGAATTCCTAAGTCCTAATAGAATTACTATGAACTTATATAACATGTACCATGTATGAAAATCAATCCCATAATATCTTCAATCATTAATATTACATTATATTATCCCAACCAAAGAACTATCATAGAAAAATTCTATTCTCTATGTAGCGGATTGAATATATCATCAATCTGTCATAGAGGGTGAATGTTCTTTGTCATGATCTTGTTATGATCAAGATAATCAATGTAGAGGTTCATTGGACCTTCCCTCATCATGAAAACTTGGTCTAGATCACCCCATAGGGGATCACTCAAGAATATAAACACATTTTTTAGATATACTTTTATTTTTTTATTCAGATCAATGGACATTCTATATTGATTTGTGGATATTATAAACTCTCCAAGTATATGATAAATTGAAAATTCATCCTCTATAAAATGAGTATGTCCATGAAATTTATATGGAAACACATTACTTTATTCAGTCATAATGGAACTATCTTCAAGGATGATCTTTTTATCAGCATCAATCCTTTGGGAATTTGTTATTTCTCATAGAAAAATATAACCACAATTACATTGATGGTACCAAATAAGATTCTTCATCATCCTTACACTTGTATAGAATTAGAGGGTAATCTATGATACGAAGTAATATTTCCTTCTCTTGGAAATATATTTTGAAAATATATCAAGAAATCCAATCTAATATTGTGATTATGGTAACATATAAGAATCACCATTCTCCTTACAATTGTATAAAATCAGAGGGTGATTTATTTCTCTCAAAAATATAGGATGAATCTATATCAGAACATCAAATATATTACTAGAATAGGATCAAATTACTCTAATGGGAGGATGAAATAGTTCATTCATAAGATCATCTATATTATGTAGATAGGGAATGATTTATATACTTGGGATGTAATAATTTCCCCATTTTTTGTCTTCACTTACTTATCTACTTCCAATCATTATGGTGGTGTTTGAATAGGTGTACTATTCTTTTGGGATATGAAAGAATGTATAGAAATAGAATCAAGAAGTATGATTTCAGGTCAATAATGAATAACGAGTGTACATGTCACCACATTGTTGTTGGTATCCACCTCTTCGATTGTGATGGGATATTCTCACCCTTCATACCTTGGAGGATATTGTTGTGGATTGTCTCTGAATAAACTAAGAGTCAGTCATTGGTTCCTATAGATTCCTTCTTTACATATAGTAGAATGATTTTAAAATATGATGATGGTTTACTAGAGAATTAATCTCTTATTTCATATTGGTGTGTGTCCCCTAACAATAGACTCTAGCTAGGTGAACTTCATTTCAACACCTAATGCATTTCTGTAGCCCCTTCAAGAAATTTCCATCTTGATTCTTTTCACCAAATAAGAGGTTAAATTTACATTCATGGGTAACAAAAAAATTGAAGTCATATTGTTCATGTCATGTTATCTTTTCCTCATACACCCTGATACATTCATTTTCCTTTTTCTTCACACTAAGGATGTACCTGTGCATATTTAATCAAAGAGTGTGATGGAAATATTTATCAAAAAATATTTCAAAAATTACATCTAGTCCATTGCTATGATCTCCAAATTGGGATTCTTATTCTTGATTGACATCCAACATAGATCAACTTCTCCTATAATATGATAAAAATCTAGTATGACCATCTCTTTCTCACTTCATCGACGTATAGAGATGATTTTTTCAATAGAAATAATCCATTTTAACAAAATTAAGGGATCATAAGATCCCATACAATATGAGGCCTTTGTCATATAAAGGATTAAATAACAAATTTTTCTTTATTATGAAATTTGGTAATTCCTCGTAATTTATGTTTTCTATCAAAACCTGATTTAGCTAAGAAACTATAGTCCTGAATTTCATGAATCATTCTCCCATTATGTTTGGAATCACATTTGGGTTGTTATTACATTATCCCTCACACTGTTTACTGACTAGGATACCCATATTTATCACTGTTGAGTAGAATAAAGTGAAAATTAGGGATGATATTTTTTAAATTATTAAACCCATAATATGGAAATTATGTATGTTAAAGGGATGGATTTTAAATTATAGGTGTTCTTGTTTTTATTAGTTTCTAGGTTTCAATAACAGTTATAAAATATGTATTTAAAAATATAGAATCTTATATATAACGCTTTTCCCTTAACAAAGGTTCAAATTTTCATATGAATTTAAAAAATAATATCCCTTAGGAGTTTTAATCCAATTCTACATAAAGGTCTGTTTTTATGGACTGGTTCTCGATCGAGTCTTGATTAATACGGTGTTTTGGGTTTGTTACCCCAAGGTACATCTATTTTAGCACTATATCCAATTATAGTATCTAGAGAGTGATTTATTATATTTTAAATCACATAATATATACTTTAAAAAAAATTAATTATGTTCTTCTATGCTTATTCTTATCCCAAATGATTTCACTGGAGCTTTTTATTCCTAATTATTAACATTTATAGAATATTCACTGATACCAACTATAAAAACTCTTATTTTTAATACTATTTATATCATGATTTATTAAATAAAGAAATATATGATAAAATCAAAAATTATAGTGATGTATAGTGTCTTTGTTAATTGGGTATATAACCTATCAAATAAATACATTTATATAACTACTTTATTGAAAACATAATTGACATGCTCTAAATTTACATTTCCTTTCTAATGATGTTTGGGATAACCTATTGGAATTCATATAAAAGGACTAGGAAATAATGAAATGTATGGGAATAAAAAATGTTATATGGTGATGTAGAATATGTGATCCATGATGAATAACAATGTAACATAATAGTTAATAATTCTAATCAATTCCAATGAAGGTTGATAAAAACTGTTAACAAAAATGAAACATGGGAATGTGGAAAAAACATAAATACAAGAATCATAATCTCTATCAAATCATAAAATTTTATGATTAGGAAAACCTCACAAGGACCATTCATAGAATCTCATGAGAGTAAAACAATACACAATTCAATGGATTGATATATGGGTGCACCTATCATAATTATATCATGAACATGCAGTATAACCTGATAATTTTCTTAGTCTCTGTTAATACCATAATTTAGGACAATGGGATATAAAAATAGAACTCTGTAGTTAATGAATTTTAGGTGTATATATATATAATAATTTCACTAAGTTGAAATGGGAATACGAATTCAATTCACAATTATTTGTAATGAAAAATCATAGTGAAATATTTGCAGCATAACGACAGTAAAGAATGATTCATAAAATTTATTAATGTTATATAAAGGTGTATATCGTCATTTTCACATAAAAACAATATTATGATTGATGTGGGAAAACATTTCCAAACTTTATTAATTGGGAATCAAAGGGTATAAAATTAATATTTTGGTTGAATAATGATGAGAAGGATATGATCTGTTACATTGATAGCATGTTTCCATAAGCATGTAAGGAATATTTTGAGAGCTTGGAGGAACCTTTTGTGGTATCTTTATAGGAATGGGTATAGTAAGGATATGATAAAAGGTTTTTAGTGAATACAAATGGGATATTTGTAGTGATTATATTAGAAAATAATGAGAGTTGTTTATTATTTCCAAAACCTATGTTTTGGACTCCAAAAAATAATGTAAATAAAGAAAAAAATAGTTATATTATTTTTTTCCCATGGTTTATAACAATGTGGGGGGTTTTAATTATATTATAAGTCTATGAAATTAAATTATTAAAATAATAAACTCAGTGAAGTGGAAATGAGTCATGTTCATAAAACATTGATTTTAAAACCTTAATATATATTATAGGTTTTGGAGGATTCATAAATCCTTTATAAAAGAAAACCTAAAACCTAAAAAACATTATCTTAAAGGGTAAATATATATTAGGTATTGTATATATTTTATGGAATAAATTAAATCAATTTTCTATCATTATGATGTTATAATAGACAATGTATGTATATACAGTATTTAATTTGTATCCAAAAGTTCGACTCTCTTAGAAAATTATGAAAAATTAACCATTGGATAATTTATATGTGATGAATAAAAAAATAATACATGTTTTACCCTACTAATTATCTAAATATATTGATTGATATATTAAAATCAAAATCATTGTTTATTGATGAGTATTAGTTTTTTTACAGTAACAGTTTTCTATCCGTTATAAAAACTATTTTTGAGATCTTAAAATTATATTATAAAAAATACATAATAAATATTATTTTATATGAATAATTTATTAAAATAGCCTCTATTTTTATAATTCGTGAATAATTTAAAAATAAATTTTAAATGAATAATCATATTAGAGGAATATATAATTCATGTTTTGTTGTATTGAAATCTAATTTTTATCAAACTCATTATATAATAATTTAAAAAGTAAAATAAATATAGAAAATATAGTCATTATTTAATAGAAAATAACATACAAATATTTATTCTACTAGTGTTGCAATTAATATCCATTTATTGCACAAGTGAATTCCCTGAGGACATGGTTTGAAACAGTGTGAATTTTTAAGGGTGGTTATATGAACATGGTTTGGGTGATGATCTCAATGAGATTTTATATCTCACATAATCATTTTATCTCAAGCTTTTTCTATTGAATTATATATTGAGATTGGTCATGTATTATTCCTAGGGAATTTATAAACCTTATAAGCTTTGATAAATGAGTTTCATAGGGTACAATCTTATTGGTCAAGGTCATCGCTTCATTCATCTGTATCAATACACTTTATTAGAACCATATATATATATATATATATATATATATTAATCATATGATCATTTTCCAATGAATATATTAATAATGGTTATATTTCATAATGGTATTTTAAATCTAACATGATATAATAATCCAAAATAACCATATTAGTGCAAGTTTTTTCTATAACATCAATACCTAATGGTGAATTTATTCATTCGAAGAGAAGGTATTTAATTTATAAATTTTAGGGTTATTATAGATAGACAACCAATAATATGTTTTTTAGGATGAGATTATAATTGTTATATGGGGATAAAATTTAATTGATTTTGATGAAGTATATTTTATAGTATTGGTGGCCTTGAAGTTAATTAATGATTTGATGTTAGTGTGATTTATGTCATCTTTGATGAATATTATTACTTTTTTGGATTTATGTAATATATTTTATCATATTAGATTTTATTTAACTAAAAAAATATAGATATATTTAGGAATCATTTATATATTAATATATATTTTATATTGATTTGAGTTATTGAATTTTTTATGAGAATATACGATCAAGGTATTCACATGATTTTTATGTGACATTAAGAGCTGCATTGTGATGTTTGGGGAATAATGTTATGGTGATTTTGGAAATTTTGTGACAATTTTTTATAATTTTTAAGTTTATTAATAATGATTGATCATTATTTGAGATGGTTTAGAATTCTATTATTTGAAGAAATAATTATGTATATTATAATGTAAAATTATTTAAATATTTTATATTAATCATTTAAAATATGGTTCATTGTGATTAGTTATATTATCATGTACTGAAAAATTATTTGATTCAACCAAAAAATAGATAAAGGAGGAATATGTTTAATTATTTTTTATAACACATGATCTATAATATGTTTATTTTATTTTTTCATGCATATACAATTCGTCATAAATAATTATTAATTGGAATAATATTTTTGACAGTAGTGGAAATTGATCAAAAAACAACCAAATAATGAAATTGTTCCTATGAAATGGGAAAATATCAAGTATATTTTCCCATTTTTTGTATCTTGGTTGTAAAATAATATATTAAGTCTAAAAAAATTACCAAAATAATTAAAATAATTTCCTCAATATAGTTATTTATAAATATTTTTTGGTAAATTTCACCCTACTAGTTTATGGTTGTGTGGTCATTAAATTTTACATTAATTTATTCTCTAACAGTAATTATTATTATTTGGAAATTATATATATATTAAATATCAATATATTAAATGTTTAATAATGTTATGCTTGTTTTGGAACCACATTTTGTGTTGTTTTAGGTAAACTTTATGTTTCCCACTTACCTTTTCAAATGAAGTTTCATTATCCCATTATATGATATGAGTTATCGACAAATTGGATGTAAAATATTGAAATATTTTATAAAAGGATAAAAATTGAAATGATAAACTTTATTTATGGGGTGATAATGTATCACCCATATATTCTAGAATATAGTTTTCTATAAATAAATTATAAGTGTTTTATTGCATGCTTCACAGAAAGCACCAAGCTTAAAATTATCCATTATATACTATAAAGGATATATTAAATTTCGTATTATAAATAATATTATATTAATTATAAAAAAATTATATTGGTTTTAAATAATTCAAATATATTTATTACTTAATAACAAATAAGTTTTTAATTTTTAGAAATTCATTTTATGATTCCAAAATATGTTTTCCTGAAAATTATTTTATATTTCTTTTTTGTGAGTGAAAATTAAAATAAATTTATACCATTATTAAAAATGATATTTTATTAAATTAATATAATTTTTTATATAAACAATTCCATATTATATTATAGTGTATTCTTAGGTTTTTTCAAAAAAAGGAAAATTTTCAATGAATAGTGAACAATAAATATTTACATAAAAACTGTGATTTATTTTTGAGTATAATCCAAATTATGTTTTTAATTTTATTAAAAAATAAATTATAAATCATTAAATTAAAAATGGAAAATTTATTTACATAATAATCATAGTTATAATTTATTTTTTTATAAGTTCATTTTTTTTATTAGAAACACATTATTCTAAAAACTACTTTTATGCATAAAATGTTTTTTTAATAATGAATATAATCAAAGTGTATTGTTTTTTTCAACAAAATTTATTGGTAATATTTTCTATTTTCTATATTATCATTCAATTGAATGGTTTTAATAAGAATGAAATTAAACTAAATTCAATGTCATACTGAGAATGATTTTTAAAAAAAACATGTTTTTGTTATGGTCTGCACGCTTCTTTAAAATTAATTACATCCAATTATATAAAATTAATATGGTAAAACATATTTAATATTTGGGATTATAATCATTAATATTATTTTATATGGTGAAAGTAATTTTTGGGAATAATAAATAAAACTAAATAACAAAATGTGTTATCACAATTAAGGTTAAAATGGGTGTACTGGGGGTTAAACAAATATATAATTGTGGGAATACCTTCTAAAATTGTGAAATTAATATTGTATGAATATATATTACCTTTATATTATACTAAGTTAAAATCAATGTCAATTTGGATCCCCATTTCATGAATGTGAACTTATAATATTTAATTGTTTTTAAAAATTTCATCTATGTCTCTTTGTTAACTAAAGAAAGGGAACCTATTCTCCTCCCTTAAATAAAAAATATGATCCTTATATATCAATAAAGGATATATCTAAAAACTTCTGGTAATTATTATATTTGTCACATGGATCATTTTATTATCTGAAGTCCAATTTTCAATGATTAATGAGTAATCCAAAGGGGTCTCACAAAGAAGTGGTATAAATATTAAATGGGATCCTTGAATTTAATAACTTATTATACATTATTGAATCATATTGTATCCATAAAAAATATATATATCTTGAATCATCCATATACTAATATTATATTGTTATGATTTAATAACCATTTAACTCCTCTTATCCTTCAATTGGGAGTTAAAAGTATTGTTAATAATCATGTGAAAACTACCACCTCCACATAATGATACGATTCATTTTCCATCACCATAATTCATAACTAGTGATTATGATAAATTTAATATATATATATATATATATATATATTATTTTTAGAAAATAAAAATGATTCTTTAATGGTGAGTTATTATTACTATTCTTTTCCTTCCATCTAAAGAAAAATGAAAACATTACCCATGCATACATATAGACTACCAT